>WOAB01000517.1:4182239-5576319 GCA_027886185.1 Rheum nobile
ACTTTTTAGTTTCTGCGTAGTCAAGATTTTCTGAAAATGATAATCAATTGGGGGAGTTTCGTAGCCCAGAAATATTGTAATCCGATTTGGCATAAACTCGGACTAGATTCAGGTTGGGTTCCTTTTTATTTTTATATATTATGGTGCGGATCTGGTGAGAACGTGGGAATACGCACATACATGCAAAAATTCATGCACATCACACGATGTGTATGAAATTTTTTCTTTATGCGTGACTTTTCACTTACACATATTCACATATTTAGTAAAAAATATATGCATATATAGGCAAAAGTCCATGCACGTCTTGAGGTGTGCATGAATTTTTTACAATTATGTGTATGAGTTTTAACTTACACATAGTAAAACAAAAATATACACATACAGGCAAAAATTCATGCACATCACAATATGTGCATAGATTTTTGCCTGTATGTGCATGAATTTTTACTTACACATAGTCATCATATAGTCACAAATTTATGCACATCTTGGGGTGTGCATGAATTTTTGTATGTATGTGTATGCGTTTAAACCTACCAAAGTCATGCACATACAGTCATAAATTCATGCACATCCGGCATTCACACATTCTCACTAAGGGCATCTTTATTAGGGTCTTTTAGCATGGGCCTATACATTTTTTAGATTAAAAAATACCCAAATGCTAAAAGACCCATAGAAAGTCCCAAAAAAGGCCAATTCATGGGACTGTCCCATAGGATATTGCTCTAAGGGCATGTTTGGCTGGTTATTTTTTTTTTTGTTGTAGAAGGCGCAAAACGACGTTGTTTTGAGGGCAAAACCAAACGCGCCTCATCGCTTTTTTGGGACTACATCAGCCCGCCAAATGTCGCACTGTGAGTGACGCGCACTGTCATCCTTTTTTTTAAATAAATCATTTTCTGAATTATTAACATGTTAAAAAATAAAAATAAAATACCATAATTCTAATTATATTTTTCTCTAACTATAGAAACCCATTTTGGATATATTTGGAAGATTTTAATATTTATTTATTTATTTTGGATATCATTAAGTAATAATAAATCATATTTAGTATTATTTTTAGAGTTTTAAAATCAAATAAATACTAATTTATTTTCTTTATATAAAAATTACATTTTAAATAAATTTTAAAAATTTTATATATGAATTTTGACAAATTTTGATATAATTAAGTCTAAATAAACCATGTTATTAATTTTTTTATATATTTAATCAAATTTATGTATGCTTTTTTTTTTATAAAAATAATATATAATAAGAGACATAATTATAATTTAATATAATCAAGAATATATTAATAATTTAATAAAAATGAAGGAGTATAATTGTAATTTAAACTAAAGTTAAAAGATCATGCTAAAAGTCCCAATAAAATACTCCATTTCTAGGGTCTTATAGTAATTAAATTCCACAAAACTCACCTAAAAGTCCCTCTCTATGGGACTTCAATAAAATGCTCTAAGCGTCCATTAACCTTTTCCATATATTATATGGAATTTGATCATGTGAGAATGATCATTATGGTGTAAAGTGAGAATAATCTTATAGCCATTGGATAGAGATAAATTCAAGGGCTTGAATCAAACTTTCATTAAAGGGGACATGTGCCATGCACATGACCCCTTGGCCAAACTTCCTTTGTCGGTCAACGCCGGACTCCGTCGGTCACCGGTGGTCAACGTCGGCGTTGATCGGTCAATTTTTTATTTTTTTATTTTTTTTCGGGTCCAAATTTTGTTTTTTTGGGATGAAATTTTCATTTTCTGGGCAAAATTTTTCTATGCACATTCCTTGCTAAAGTTATGCACATTTCATCAGAATTTCATGCACTTTTGAAAAAAAGAGCAATGCATGTTAAAAACTAAATGAATTTCACATCTAGTACAAAAATAAATGCACAAGTACGTTATTCTATATGCACATACATGCAAAAACTCATGCACTTCAATATTCATCCACACACGGTCTAAAACTCATGCACATTTTCAACACAAACCCGATATATGCACTCATAGTGCAAATTAGGTGTACAAACACGCATAGATGTATGCACTTCACACGTATTACACTGGATGTGCATGCAAATTGGCTTGAATGCATAATGTTTACATTGTATGTGCTAGTACAAATCATGTGCACACACAAGCCATTATCCATGCACATACATGCATAGACGTATGAACTTCACACGTAATGGCTTGAATGTGCGTGCAAAATGGCTTGAATATGCATACTGTTTGCACTAGATGTGCGGAAAAACTCTGGACCCCGAAAAAAAACATTTTAGGAGAAAAAAAACTTGAACGGTTAGAAGTGCATGAAATCTTGTGTGAATGTGCATAGAAAATTTTGGGCCGGATACAAAAAAAAATCGCCCAAAGAAAAAAAAAGTTGGCCTTGTAAAAAAAAAAGTTGGCCGGTTTTACGTCGGTCAAAAGTGCATGAAATCATGTTGGAATGTGCATAACTTTTGCAAGGAATGTTCATAGAAAATTTTGGTCCAGAAAATGAAAATTCCGTCCCAAAAAAACAAATTTTGGACCCAGAAAAAAAAACCGTCGGTCAACGCCGGAGACCGACGGTCAATGCCGGAGTTGTCCCACTTAAGTGGTCATGTGCCATACACATGACCACTTAAAGCTTTTATCTCCACCATTATTGGTTGGAAATTCATTCGAAAGTGGAGATTTATTCTCATTTTACATCATAGGTCTCATTCTCACTTGATCAAGTCCTATATATATATATAGGGCGCGGTTCTGGTGAGAACCACTCTCTAAGAGGAAACTAAGAACCACTAAAAACCATTCACGTAGCAAGCTGCTAGCAGCTACTAACGCGCGCGTGGAAACTGGAAAAAAAAAGAAAAAAAAATGAAGCAAGCGCATGCTGTACGAAAGGGAGAAATAAAACAAAAACTTCAGCGCATTCACTCTGCTCCCGAGAAAATCCGTTAAAACCCTAATGGAAGAAGCTATTCCTGTAAAATCAAACAAGCTGCTGCGAAATCGAAGAACGACGCTCGATTGGAGATCGAATTGAACCGCAATGTCGGAATCGAAGCAATTGGAAAAGAAAATCGAAGTAGTTGATGAACTCAAAGGCAAGAAGGTGAAGTCAGGTAATGAACACAAAATCAACCGCTATTTTACGTTTTTAACACAACAATCCTGACGGATTTGAGTTGGAGATTGAACTAATGAACACGATTTCTACAGATTTAACTTATATAGACAAAAAAATCCAGATTTAAGGTCCACAAATAGAAAATTCCAGATATTGATTCTGCTACAAACACTTCTGTTGAAATCAATGAATGTTCATGTGTATTGCCTTGAACATATTCTTTTCAGGACATGAAAGAGTCATAAACTTGAACTAATGTATTTTTAGACATGAACTAACGTGTTTTTGAACATGAAGTAATGTATTTTTAGTAATGAACGCTGAAGAAGCACTCTACTGAACTTGTAGTGAGCATAGAAGTTCATTGTAGTGAGCATGGAAGTTCATTGTAGTGAGCATGGAAGTTCATGATTTGCTGATGGACTTGTTTTTCTAATTTATAGGTACACCAACACTTGCTCACACTCATAAGAACTCAAAGCTTGTTACATCACCCGACCAAACAGATTACTTCATTCTAGAATGTCCAGTAACGTTGAAACCATATGTTGGACAAGTGTTTCAGACCTTGGAACTAGCAGCCCATTTCTACGGAGGCTATGCAGATATATGTGGGTTTGACATGCGTCACAACACAGTAAAAAAAAGCAAAAGATGGTACAATTTTGTGGAAGTATCTGCTTTGCTCAAGAGAAGGATTTAAGAATGTCTCCCCAAAAATAGTTACAAGTGAAGGGTCTACAAGTGAATACATACAAAAGCGTAGAAGAGTGTCCACCAAATGTAACTGTAAAGCAGGTATTAGGCTCAGATATGCAGGATTTGCTGGTTATGTGGTGAAGATGTTTGAAGAGAAACATACACACCTTATGCTCGGTGATGACTACATGCAGTTTGCGAAAAGCAATCGGAAGATGGGATCAATCCATGAAAAATTCATAATGAACTGTGTGAAAGCAAATGTTGGGATATGCAGGAGCTACAAGTTGTACAAGCAATTTGTTGGAAGTTATGCAAATATAGGACCAACACTTGTTGTAGACTTTAAGAATTACAGAAGGAATCTGAATTCGTTCATGGTTGGTTGTGATGCACATATGATGGTTGACAGGTTCTTTCGGAAAAAGGAAACATGTGATGCTTTCTATTTTGACTATGCTGTTGACAAACAAGATCAACTTTGCAGAATATTTTGGAGTGATGCTATTAGCAGGAAGAGCTTCTCATACTTTGGAGATGTTGTCTCAGCTGATGCAACTTACAACATGAACAAGTACTAGTTATTTTTATGTCATCCAGTTACAACTTAAAATCTTCAGTTTTTTCCCTTCCAAAACCGTGAACATAAAGGTTCAAGGCCATGAACATAAAATCTCTCAAAGCCATGAACAACTGTCTTCATAAACATTTACACAAGAAGCCTTTCACTTTTAAGTTATAGCCTTGAACGAAAAGATTCATGGACATGAACAAAAATGTTCATGGCCATGAACAAAAACTGCTATATTTTTTTTTTACAACTAATTATAACACTTTCATACTTGTTTTTTTGTGTGTAGGTACAACATGGTCTTTGTACCTTTTACAGGGATTGATAACCATAAGAAAACAATCACTTTTGTTGTTGGGATTCTATTGAAAGAGGATAATGAGTCCTACATTTGGTTGTTTGAGAACTTTAAGAAGGCAATGGGCCATGAACCGAACATTTTGTTGACTGACCAAGATCCTGCTATAAAGGTTGCGGTTGAACATGTCTTCAACACTTCTGTCCATAGATTTTGTATGTGACACATCATGTTCAAGCTCCATGCAAAGGTTGATGTGGACATTTATAACAACCAGGGATTCAGAAAAAAATTCAACAATATTGTTTGGAGCAAAGAGTTTTCAAAGGAGCAGTTTGAAGAAGAGTGGAGATCTGTGGTAGCTGACTACAACCTAGGAGACAAACCCTGGTTTACAAACATGTTTGAGCTAAGAAGATTTTGGATACCATCGTTTTTTGATGATGTGAAGATGAGAGGACTACTCAGAACCACATCCAGGTCGGAAAGCCAAAACAACTTCTTTTCAACATTCATAGGTGCCAGATCAAGCCTTGTTGAGTTCTTGTTGCAGTATGATAGTGCGATTGATGCACAAAGGCACACAAAACTGAAGTTGGATTTTATTACATCAACATGCTACCCATCCATGAGAACACATTTACCAATTGAGAAGTATTGTGCATCTATATACACAATAAATGTTTTCTATGACGGGCAAGAGGAGATTTTTGCGTCAGTCTACTCATACTCACTTGCTGATTTGAACAAGGTTGGAGATGTTCAAACCTATGAGATATAATCTGAAGGTAAGAGTTACTCTGTGAAGTACAATGTCATAGATGGTAATGTTTGTTGCAACTGCAAAAGTTTTATGAATACAGGGAAACCTTGTAGCCACATGTTTACAGTGATTAAGAACATAGGTTGTGATGTGTTGCCACCAAGATTTATCACAAAGAGATGGACAAAAGAAGCAACACTCAACAAGATATTTGAAATTGACGGTTCAATGTATGAGGAATCTGCACAACAAGATGAAAAGAAGATGTTGTTGAATGAGTTGATATCAGAAATGCACAATTGTATCAACCTTGTAGAAGAAGATGTTGATGGCATGAAAGAGTTATTGGCACTGATGAAAGATCACAAAATTTCTTACAGGGGGAAAGGGATTACAGAACCTAGTGCTTCATCAACAAAGAGCAACTTTAAGAAGCTTGTGGGACCGTTGCCAACTGAACTCAGTGTTCATCCACCTAAGCAGGCAAAAAACAAAGGAAGCAGACCAAGGCGCATGAGAAGTGAAAAAGAAATCTCAATGAAGCTAGCGAAGAAACAACAAATAATGTGTGCAAGATGCAATCAGGTTGGACACAACATCAGGACATGCAAGGGCGCTCAGAACTAGTTTTTTTACCATGAAAAATTATAGTTTTCATTGACTACTTTGACTTTATTTTCTTCGAACAATTATATATTTTTTTGTTGAATGAACAGGGCTATGAACAATTCTAATCATGGACATATTTTTGGATTATTACCTTAAGATTATGGTTACAACCATGAACGTTCATGGAAACAGTCATGAACTATCAAGTTCATGCCCATGAACTTGCAGGCTCATGACCATGAACTTTCCGTTTAATGACCCATCGACTTTCAGGTTGATGACCCATTCATGCACTGCATAATCACGACCATGAACTTTCATGGTCATAACATGAACTTTCATGCTCACATCATTAACTTGGTTAACCTTTTAATGACATCAACAATTGTGATCAGAGCAATGAATGTATATTTTTAATGACATCAACATGGAAGTTATTCCCCATTAACGTAAAAGACATGAGTTCAGTTTGGCAACGTTAATTTTGATTGAAAGGAAATGAACGATTGTAATGAACACCATGAACACTAATGCCCCAAAACCAAGAACAATTGTCAAATGCGTTCATGACAATTAGAGATTTGCATAATAAGCATCATACTACTTCAAATTACATCAAACTATAAGACATAATTGTTTCATACAAACAAAACATGAGGCACCACAAGAGTTAAACGTCATACTAGTTTCAACTACATCAACCTAAATTAACAAACTGTCAAAATATCACACTACAAAACATGAGTTAAACATCAAGCTGCCTTCTTTTAAACATCCTCTCTTTTGGAAGAGATGAAATGGCTTTCTTCACATCTTCGACCAAGAGGTTGTGGTTGCTTAACAGCATTACACTCATGTACCGTGTCCTCATCCTTGCCATTTGTTCTTTATCATCCTCCTTCAGCAAAGGGTTCCAACCTTGCAGACCGTACCCCATGTATGTCTCCATATGCCTCATAAGGTAAACCCCACAGTCAACCTTGTTTTCACCCATCCAAGTAATTGTCAATCGTTCAGGTTTTGCCTTTTTAAAATTATCAAAAGGAGCAGCCTTGCTTTCCATTCCATTTTGTTTGAGGAGCTCACAGAATAGCTATGTCTGTAATGATTAAAATAGAATCAGTGTATAAAAAATTAATGTTCATGGCTTTGAGAAACTATGTTCATGGTCAAGATAACAAACTTTCAAGGCATGAAACTATTTTATTTTGTTAGACAAAATAAAAAACAATCAACATACCAGATTCTCAGGGATGTCGCGATACTTGTGTAGTTGTGGGAAATCAGCATCACTGTTATCAATGATATCGATCCTTGGGTTCTTGACGTTGTAACTTATCATGAAGAAATGTTCTTCAAAATACACATGGAACACAAACTGCATTGAAATAAATACAAACTGACATTAAAATAAATTAACTTTTAAAAACCAAAAACATTACACAAAACAAAACACTTACCAACTCTACTTGATTGATGTTCAAATCAGGGATGAGTTTTAAAAAATCCATGAACATTGCGTTGAAATAAGTACTTCTATCCTTAAAATTCATCTCTGCATGAGTCACTGTAAACAGCTACTCAACAAAAAATGTATGAAAAGTATCAGGAAGGTTTCAACTAAAAAGAGAAGAGTTGTTCATGAAAAGGTCAATCTATATTCAATATAAAGCTTCATTGAAGATCAGTGAAAGAATAGACATACAAAAAGATTAGGAGAGCTAAAGAATCTCAACAGTGAATCAGCACTCCTCTCCAATTCAGCAAGATTCAACAAATTTGCCCAAATCTCAATCGTATGCTGGAGCAAATAAGTTTTTGGCTTAAAGAGTTGGAAATCCTCACACATTCCTATATGACCGTTCAACTTGAAGACACATTCGCTGCAAAAGTAGAATAAATAACACCAAAGAATCATAATCAAACAAAAACAAAAGGTATTTGTTCACTACTAGTCCCATGAACAAAGAAGCAAAATATCAGAACACCCCTAAACAGGTAAGGTCACGGCCATGAACAAAGTAGTCAATTTACAATGAACGATCAAGTCAGAATACCATGAACGAGTATGGTTTGGACAATGACAACATATTTCTCACAACTAAAAAAGGAAAAATATCATAGACGGGTACTTACTTTTTATCTTCTGCGTCATGCATTATCCATGAATAAACTCTTATCTCTTCCTCAGTCAGACTTTTGGTAACATTAATCGCCCTGACCTTGAATGGGGATTTCTTGACGTTGGCCAAATTTGGCACACGTTTTGATCTTGTATCGACATGTGTAGTAAAGGAAACAGATTTGTCCTTCCTCTTATAAAATATTGTCTCTTCACTTCTTGACTAACCTTTTCTGACTTTACTTCTTGAGTGAAATCTTCAATCTTCCTCATTGAATCAGAGCCTTCACTAGTAAAATCCACCACTTTTTCACTCTGACTAGCAACATCCAGCTTGGCCAACAACATACCATCATTGCTTACAGAACTCAACAACACAAGCTAAAAACAATTAAAAAAAGGTATACAAATAAAAATTCAACCGAATAAAATAAAATGATGAATACGAAGAACATAAAAATACATTCCTAACCTCGACGGACTGCTTAATCAAGCTAGATGTAGGGTTCATGACTGAGTCAGATGCAACATGTAGAATATGATCTTCCACCAGAGTGCTTGCAGTAAGCTCGAGGTCCATCGCCTATAATATAAGATTAATTAAATAACAGAAAATAGCAAATAAGAAAGACTAAAACAATACAATAAACATGAAACAACCTTGTTAACTTCCCCTTCAGTCTCACACGCACTCTTCCATGTCTCCACATCAACACCATGATCGGCAACCACCTACAGAAATAAAAATTGATGATATTACAAAAGATGAAAGGAGATCAAAGGACTAGTGAAGCCAAATAAGAATAAAAGGCATATTACTAACCACATTTGACTGCTCAGCCAAACTACTAGTAAGGTCAGCAGTTGTGTCAGATGAAAGATGTGAAACATGATCTTCAACTGGAGTGGTAGCTGTAAGCTCGAGATCCATCGCATATCATATAAGATTAACGAAAGATCAGAAAATCAACGTATTGCAAAAGCAATGAGCAAGACTACAATAATACATTGAACAAAAATACAAACCTCATTCATATCTTTTATAGACTCATACAAAGAACTTAATTCAGCCTCAGTGTCACCAATTCTAGTAGAGTGGATGGTTGGGTCACTTAAATCATTATCAGCAGCATAAACCTCAACCATCTTACAAAATGAAAAAAGAAAGATGGAAGAAAGTAGAAATTTAGTGATACGAAAAGAGCATAATAGCTACATCACTGAACTGAGGTGTTTAGTAAAATCAATGAACGTTTTAGATCAAGACCATGAACTTAGGTGTAGGGTTCATGACTGAGTCAGATACAACATGTAGAATAGGATCTTCCACTAGAGTGCTTGTAGTAAGCTCGATGTCCATCGCCTATAATATAAGATTAATTAAATAACAGAAAATAGCAAATAAGAAAGACTAAAACAATACAATAAACATGAAACAACCTTGCTAACTTCCCCTTCAGTCCCACACGCACTCTTCATTGTCTTCACATCAACACCATGATCGGCAACCACCTACATAAATAAAAATTGATGATATTACTGTGATACCCCGTATTTTTATAAGGTTATTTTGGGAATTTTGGAATTTTCCCGAGTACCTGTTGTGTACGTTGGATTTAATACAGAGAGTTTGAGATATTCTGTAATGTGCTCTATATCTGTAATATTTTTCTCAGTGAAATAAAATACAAACGACATGCTTCGAATGTTTATACGCGTTCGCGTACGATAATTTTTATCCCGGGTTAAAGTTGTTGTCATCCAAAAGCTGAGAAGGGCAACGCCACAGTGGTGGCGACCGCCGTAGGTAAGGCGGCGACCGCCGCGAAAGGCTCGAGGCAACAGTGCCCTCGCCTTCCAGCTGGGCGCGAAGACCCGAAGAACGGCGACCGCCGTAATTACGGTGCCCGCCGTAGGCAAAATTGCGGCGCCCGCCATGATTACCCAGGGGTCATTATCCGTTGGCCACCGGAGACGTCTGACAAGGCGCCGATTTAGCCTCGCCACGTCTCGTTTAGACCATCGCGGTGTCCACATGATCTGTGGCTATAAAAGGAAGAGGATTGGGATCAGATTCATGCACAAATCAAGCTGAAATCCTCAAATCTTCCTCTCGCCGGAATTCTGAAGCTTTCGCCGGTGGCCTTTGGTGTTGTTCCAGTAGCCCTTCGACAAGCTTGCGGTTGCCTTTGGAGGTCAGAACCCAAACAAGTCGAAGGAGGCCGAGTCGATCGTGTTTTGGGTGAGTTTTCTCGCCGTTTCTGTCGTCTGAGTTCTTCACGGCAACCGCCGTGTTCTTCACGGCGCCCGCCGTGATGAACTGCGGCGACCGCCGCCAGTGCCCAGAATGCCTTCGTGGCTTTGGCTTGGTTGGTTGTGGTCGTGGCGTCTTTCCTTTCGTTCTCTTTCGTCGTTTTTAGATTCGTACTGCGGTTATGTCGGATCTAACTTAGGGTTTCTTTTATGGGTCGACTCGAAGGTTGTTGTGTTGTCGGAGCTATACCCGTGTCGAGCCCGGAATCCAGTTGTCGTCGTTAGGCTATTCTGCGGATTAAGGCAAGTGGCGGTTCGCTCTTGCTCGTTCGTTCCATATTTACATTAATTGTCAGTAGTTTATCTGAGTAATTAATTTGGAATGAATACTCTATTTGTCTGGAAACAGTTTTGATAAACTGTTTTAAAAATCATATAATAGGTTGTATATCTGTTAGAACAACGCTATTATCTGTTATCGCCTTTCGGGCCTTTATGTGGATTTATCTTGTAACTGTTGTTGTGCTGTAACTGTTTAGTTAGCATTGTTAGATAGGAACGTTACTCGGACTCTGTCCAGTCGTTTCTTTATAATCTGGTATCGGGATGGCTCGTCTCCATCTGGTACTATTCTAAGATCATGATCGGTCTCTTTCACAAGTGTGTAGAGACAGGACACTTAGCTGGTGTCACAAACCTTCCTGTATACGTCACTCTCGACGAAACGTATACTAAGATGTGTCGTCCCAATGATGGGGTACACATGTAAAAGTCTAATAAACGTGATGTGTGTTTTTGAAACATAAATCAGATAAGTGCTACTCTGACGCACATAATTAATAAGCCTTGGGCAAGTAGTACAGCTAAGTTATAGTGCAGCTAGGAAAACTCGTCTCGACTTTGATCATAGTACGTTCTCTTTCCAATTTGGATTCGCTGTACGCGATGAGGTTGGTCGTGAACCGAAGCATCTCAATCAACTTTTAAATCATTATTGTTTGATTCTGTAACATTCCAGATTTGTCATACTTCCTTAAAGACTCATTTCCGTTGGAGTCTTCTTTTCGAGTCGATTTCTGTGAAGATTCAGTCTTCCAGAATCTTCTCTTGTGCATACCTCTTGTCTATTCCAGTAGGAGTATGATGGTTGACTATCGTCATCGATTATTATTCGAGAAGCGATGAGTCTAACCTAATACGACTACTTCGAACCATTCTGCTTTGTACCCTTGCTAGTCTATTCAAGTAGACTAACCCACGAACTTTGTTCTCTGCATGTGGGCTGGTGTCATCCGTTCGATTCGGCACATCAGATCGAAAGTAGCTCAGAAGAATAGAAGGACTATGGAGTCGACGGTGGTTTTTGAACGTTTTAATTATTTCTTTAATCAGGTTGAGATCTTTTGGACAATGACTTTGGTTGTAATGTACTTTCTAAGACTTCCGTTGTTTCTGGTTTAAACTCTGTGTTAGCCTATTCGGGATTGGGTTGTAATCCCGTAACTCTGTTTCTTTAACAATGTTATGTTTTGGAATTGAATGCTTTGATCATTATGTATCATTTGTATTTCATAAATTGTGTTTCAATGGTAAAGCCTTGGGTGATCTCGGTAAGGAACACTGGGGTCACTGACGGTAATATCTTTCCAAAAGGCTTAAGTTTTGGGGGTGTTACAGTTGTGGTATCAGAGCCAAATGTTTTAAAACGGGTTTGGGATTTTATAAATCATTTATCTGTTTTTTATAATGCTTTAAAAGGGGCTCTGAATTTTCAAAGTAAAAAGAATTTAAAAACACCGTTCATAGTCATGTCTTCTGGATAGTTTGATATAGTAAGCTTGCTTCTATGTCTAGAAAGACTAATTCCTTCATCGTTATCCTATAGGAGATGGGTGCATGTATATCTCTGAAGAAGGGGTCGGAAGATGCCGAGATGGATTCACCGTCTACCGAGAGGCTAGATTTCCCTATACCCTAGAGATGCTTCGAGATTGGACGCCCGAGCAGCCCATCTGAGGAGATCAAGCATGTGCTTCCTGAGTCGGTAGTCCTGGTGTCAAGGAATGTTGTAGTTCCTGTGACAGCACCAGTGGAGCCACCAAGGGAGGAAGCAATGCAAGGAGATGAATCGTCGAGGTACGCAAGAGGGTACTACCATGACGATTACCTGATGGATATGATTATTGAAGGGAGCGAGGAGGAAGATGAAGAAGAGGACCCCATAGAGGATGACCCCGAAGAGGAAGAAGAGGAAGAGGACCCCATCGAGGATGATCCCGAGGAGGATACCGAGATGGACCTCAGCGGACAAAACCAGGAGTCCGATGACTTGAGGCACTTGCTGGTGGATAGTCAAGAAACGGGGATACAATTTATTCACCCCAGTACAGAGTTACTACCTATGCAAGAGTTGCCACCAGTGCCAGAGTACGCACCCATGTCAGAAGCTGATTGGGAGGCACTGTATACCGAGTACGGTATTAGGAGAAGTGACAGGGAATCTCAGCCTATCCCTACTCCAAGAAGAAGGAGGTCAGAATCCGAGCTGCAGGAGATCCTCCGCCAGAGCGAGGTAATCTCTGCAGAACAGGAGCGTCAATGGGATGAGCTGATCGCCAGTACTCAGAGAAGGGCTGGGATAGGAGGACCAGTCATGGACGACCCATACCTTACCATGACTGAGATAGGACCATGTGCTTCAGGGTCAAGCTGAGTGTGAAACCCATCGCCAGCGCTCGATGGTGAGCCTAGTCCGAAGAGACCGTGCACGAGTAGCCAGTCTTATGGGAGACATTTTGGAACGCCTTGATGAGAATTGGTGTTGCCTATCGCAGTAGTTTCGTTTCTTATCATTCCAAGTTTGTACTATGTGTAATATTTCAGTATTGCGGCAAGTACTCTGAGAAACACATATATCTTCGAGCAATGTTGTCCTAGCGCTCGGATGATAGACTTATGTGTAGCTTGTGTAACAGTTAGAAGGTTCATCTATAAAATGCCAAGTTGATCTATTCTGAGTAATTTCTTTACGTTGGTATATTGCATAAGTATATTGCATAATATTAATGTATTGAATGCTTGGAATTGGATCGGTAAACAGATGGTGAACCCAAGAAGCACGAGAAACTCGATTCGAGCCGGTGCTGGGACTAGTCAAGATCCCAGGCCAGCAGGAAGAGGTGTTCAGGATGAGCACGAGTCAGAGTCTCGCGTCTAGCAGAGGCGTGAAGGTCAAGATCAGATCCAAGCGCCGACACTGTTTGATGCCGCAACTGTTGAGGCGATTCCCGGGATTGTGATGCAGGCAATTACAGACGTATTGAGACCCAGTGCGCCTCAAGCGCAAGAAGTGCCTCCTAACGCAGCGGTTCTTGATATTGTGGAACCCAGAAACCCTGTGGTTCAAGAGAATGCCGTCAGGGCTAGAGACAGCTTTGGTCGCGCTCTTAAGACCATCACTTCCATGAGGCCCGATTGCTATAACGGGAAAGGGGAGCCAGTCGCAGTGACTCATTGGTTCTCCCATATGGAGAGGCTGTTTCGGAACGTGGAGTGTACTGAGGCCAAGAAGGTCCATATCGCTTCTCTTCAGCTGAAGGAGGAGGCTAGCGAGTGGTGGGAGAACACAGGTTTGGCTGAGAGCCTAGTGTTGACTTGGTCGATGTTCAAGACCAAGATGGTTGATCGTTTTTTCTCTCGTGCTATGAGAGAGGAGAAGCATAAAGAGTTCTTGTACCCAAAGACGGATGGTCTGAAAGTGACTGAGTTGGCGTCTAAGTTCAATCACCTTTTACAGTACGCCACTGCCGAGATCACCAGCGAGGCCCAAAAGATCTGGTACTTCCACGAGTGGATGAGCCCGGATATCAAGCCGTTAATGGTGCACCACACATGCTCTACCTTGGAGCAGTATGTGGATTGTGCCTATAAGCGGGAGGTAACTCTTGAGGAGTCGACCAAGAGGCGCAACCGACAGAAGTCGATGCAGAACCAGAACCAGGGAGGTGGTTTTAAGTGTCGTGCGCCACCGTCTAACTTTGCCAAGTCCGGCCGAGCTAAGACGAAGATGACGCAAGGAGGATCGACTCAGTAGTCAGGGCAGACCCGGAGTTCAGTGCAGTGTTATAACTATGGTAAGGCTGGGCACAAGATCAATGAGTGTCAGAAGGAGAAGAGGTCGGGCTTTGGGTGTGGACGTGATGGTCATCTGCAAAAGTTCTGCAAGCAGGGGAAGCAGAAGGGAGTAGAGTCGCAGCAAGGGTTAGTTCATCAGAGCAACCGACCTAGGTTTAAGCCTGCCGAGACTCCTAGCCCTTCAGTGCAGACGACTGCTCAGAACAGGGGAAAGACCCCAGCTGTTTCTGGAAGTCAGGGCCAACGCTTGTACGAAATGCGTGAAGCAGATGGACCCAATGCTCCGATTGCTCAAGGTACTCTATACCTTCACTCTACTTCAGTGTGCATTCTGTTTGATTCTGGTGCTACGCATTCCTTTATTTCGGATAGCTGTGTTAGCAAGTTAGATTTAGTGTGCAACGATTCGTGCGACCCTTTTGTCGTTAATCTTCCTAATGGAGAACGTTTGGTGGGAATCAAGCATTTGTCCGACTTTCCGATTACCATTCAGGGTAAGGAATTCGAGGCATATTTAATCTGCATAGCCATGGCTTCACACGACATTATTCTCGGTATGGATTGGCTGACGCGTCACAAGGCGGTGATCGACTTCAGTTCAAGAACGGTGACGGTGTCATCTGGGGGCCAGTTCGTGTGCAAGTTCAAAGGTCGAAATGACGCTGATAACGGCAAGTTGATCAATGCGATGGCTGCGTTTAAGCTACTACGACAAGGATGTATCGGGTACCTTTGCTACTTGGATTCGCCTGCGAAGGATGGACCTGAGGTTCTTGATATTCCTGTAGTCAGGGAGTTTTCAGATGTCTTTCCAGAAGAAATTCCTGGATTACCCCTGAACCGTGACGTAAAGTTTTCAATTGATCTTGAGCCTGGTACGGCGCCGATTTCCAAATCACCGTATCGGATGGCTCCAGCTGAGATGCAAGAGTTGAAGAATCAACTTGAAGATCTCCTTGACAAAGGTTATGTCAGGCCGAGTGCATCGCCGTGGGGTGCTCCGGTATTATTCGTCAAAAAGAAGGACGGATCGTTCCGACTTTGTATCAACTACCGAGAGTTGAACAAGGTGACGATCAAGAACAAGTATCCCTTGCCTAGGATTGATGATTTGTTGCACCAGTTGCAGGGAGCAAAGGTTTTCTCCAAGATCGACTTGAGATCTGGATATCACCAACTCAGGATTCGTGAGCAGGACATTCCTAGAACTGCGTTTAGGACCAGATATGGTCATTACGAGTTCGTAGTGATGCCTTTTCAGCTTACAAATGCTCCAGCTGTCTTTATGGATTTGATGAACTGATGTTTTCACCAGTACTTGGATAAGTTCGTGGTGGTCTTCATCGATGACATTCTGATCTATTCTCCGAATGAAGAAGTCCACGAGAAACATCTGCGGATTGCCTTGTCAATCCTTAGACAACATCAGTTTTTTGCTAAATTGTCTAAATATGAATTCTGGATAAAGGAAGTGGCTTTCTTAGGCCACGTGATCAATAAAAATGGGGTTATGGTTGATCCCCAAAAGATTGAAGCAGTGTCTAAGTGGACACAGCCCCAGAACGTGAAGGAGGTGCGCAGTTTTCTTGGACTTGTCGGGTATTATAGAAGGTTCGTAGAAGGATTTTCAAAGATCGCTCTACCTATGACCAATCTACTCCGCAAGGTTCACAAGAAGTTTGTCTGGAATGACAAGTGTGAGGCCAGTTTCCAGGAGTTGAAGTGACGGCTGACCTCGGCACCCGTGTTAGCACTCCCAAAAGGGAATGATGATTATGTGGTCTATAGTGATGCTTCAAAGTGTGGTTTGGGTTGTGTACTGATGCAGAAAGGCAGAGTTATTGCTTACGCATCTAGACAACTCAAGACTTACGAAGAAAACTATCCGACCCATGATCTTGAGTTAGCAGCGGTTGTCTTTGCGCTAAAGATTTGGAGGCATTACCTCTACGGTATAAGATGCCAAGTCTTCACTGACCACAAAAGTCTCAAGTATATATTTACTCAAAATGAGCTAAATATGAGACAACGCCGCTGGCTAGAGTTGCTCAAAGACTACGACATGGAGTTGCTGTATCATCCGGGCAAGGCTAATGTAGTAGCTGATGCACTAAGCCGGAAGACAACGCATGAGGCTGTAGTTGCTCTACTTACTGCTCAGACCAAGCTAAACCAAGAGTCATGCGACATTGAAGTCTTGTATGACCAGCGTAGAGGGTACCTGAGTATGATGGAAATTCAGGCTACACTGCCGGATCAGATCAAAGAAAAGCAAGTCGATGACATCATCTTGGTAAAGTTAAGCAGTGAAGTGATGGATGGGAAAGCTCCCAGTTTTGTGGTTCAGGATGATGGATCACTTTGGTTTCAGGATCGGATCTGTGTGCCTGACACAGAAGGTCTTCGTCAGTTGGTGATGAGAGAAGCTCATTCATCTGCTTATTCTGTGCATCCTGGCTCTAGCAAGATGTACAAGGACCTTAGGAAGAAGTTTTGGTGGCCAAACATGAAGTGGGACGTAGCAGACTTTGTGGCAAAGTGCTTAACTTGCTAGAAGGTCAAGATCGAACACCGCAGGCCAGGTGGTGAGTTGCTACCTCTCCCAGTGCCATAATGGAAATGGGAGGACATCGCCATGGACTTCGTCACTAGGCTACCAAAGACTCGAAGTCAGAGGGATGCTATCTGGGTAATTGTGGATAGGCTTACGAAGAGTGCTCATTTCATAGCCATCAAGACCACATGGGAAACCCAGAAGTTAGCAGAAGTCTACCAGAAGGAGATTGTCCGCTTACATGGCATTCCTAAGACCATTGTATCGGACCGAGATGGCCGTTTCTTGTCAAGGTTCTGGCAGGAACTTCATAAGGCTATGGGAACCGAGTTGAGGTTCAGCACCGCGTTTCATCCTCAGACAGATGACCAGTCTGAAAGGACCATCCAGACCCTGGAGGATATGCTTAGAGCTTGTGTACTCGATCGTCCGACTAGCTGGGAGGACAGCTTGAGTCTGATTGAGTTCACGTACAACAATAGCTGGCATGCTACAATCAAGATGGCTCTGTTTGAAGCTTTGTATGGTCGCAGATGCAGATCTCCGATTTGTTGGGATGATAATGCCGACAAAATTCTGCTTGGACCAGTGTTGGTCGAAAGGACGGCCTCAGACATTGCTTTGATCAGACAAAGGATGTTGACCGCTCAGAGTCGACCAAAGTCCTACACAGATCGGAAGCGCATGACTGTCGAGTTCGAGGTCGGTGACAAGGTTTTTGTCAAGGTATCGCCATCCAAAGGAGTTTTCAGATTTATTGCTTACGCATCTAGACAACTCAAGACTTACGAAGAAAACTATCCGACCCATGATCTTGAGTTAGCAGCGGTTGTCTTTGCGCTAAAGATTTGGAGGCATTACCTCTACGGTATAAGATGCCAAGTCTTCACTGACCACAAAAGTCTCAAGTATATATTTACTCAAAATGAGCTAAATATGAGACAACGCCGCTGGCTAGAGTTGCTCAAAGACTACGACATGGAGTTGCTGTATCATCCGGGCAAGGCTAATGTAGTAGCTGATGCACTAAGCCGGAAGACAACGCATGAGGCTGTAGTTGCTCTACTTACTGCTCAGACCAAGCTAAACCAAGAGTCATGCGACATTGAAGTCTTGTATGACCAGCGTAGAGGGTACCTGAGTATGATGGAAATTCAGGCTACACTGCCGGATCAGATCAAAGAAAAGCAAGTCGATGACATCATCTTGGTAAAGTTAAGCAGTGAAGTGATGGATGGGAAAGCTCCCAGTTTTGTGGTTCAGGATGATGGATCACTTTGGTTTCAGGATCGGATCTGTGTGCCTGACACAGAAGGTCTTCGTCAGTTGGTGATGAGAGAAGCTCATTCATCTGCTTATTCTGTGCATCCTGGCTCTAGCAAGATGTACAAGGACCTTAGGAAGAAGTTTTGGTGGCCAAACATGAAGTGGGACGTAGCAGACTTTGTGGCAAAGTGCTTAACTTGCTAGAAGGTCAAGATCGAACACCGCAGGCCAGGTGGTGAGTTGCTACCTCTCCCAGTGCCATAATGGAAATGGGAGGACATCGCCATGGACTTCGTCACTAGGCTACCAAAGACTCGAAGTCAGAGGGATGCTATCTGGGTAATTGTGGATAGGCTTACGAAGAGTGCTCATTTCATAGCCATCAAGACCACATGGGAAACCCAGAAGTTAGCAGAAGTCTACCAGAAGGAGATTGTCCGCTTACATGGCATTCCTAAGACCATTGTATCGGACCGAGATGGCCGTTTCTTGTCAAGGTTCTGGCAGGAACTTCATAAGGCTATGGGAACCGAGTTGAGGTTCAGCACCGCGTTTCATCCTCAGACAGATGACCAGTCTGAAAGGACCATCCAGACCCTGGAGGATATGCTTAGAGCTTGTGTACTCGATCGTCCGACTAGCTGGGAGGACAGCTTGAGTCTGATTGAGTTCACGTACAACAATAGCTGGCATGCTACAATCAAGATGGCTCTGTTTGAAGCTTTGTATGGTCGCAGATGCAGATCTCCGATTTGTTGGGATGATAATGCCGACAAAATTCTGCTTGGACCAGTGTTGGTCGAAAGGACGGCCTCAGACATTGCTTTGATCAGACAAAGGATGTTGACCGCTCAGAGTCGACCAAAGTCCTACACAGATCGGAAGCGCATGACTGTCGAGTTCGAGGTCGGTGACAAGGTTTTTGTCAAGGTATCGCCATCCAAAGGAGTTTTCAGATTTATTGCTTACGCATCTAGACAACTCAAGACTTACGAAGAAAACTATCCGACCCATGATCTTGAGTTAGCAGCGGTTGTCTTTGCGCTAAAGATTTGGAGGCATTACCTCTACGGTATAAGATGCCAAGTCTTCACTGACCACAAAAGTCTCAAGTATATATTTACTCAAAATGAGCTAAATATGAGACAACGCCGCTGGCTAGAGTTGCTCAAAGACTACGACATGGAGTTGCTGTATCATCCGGGCAAGGCTAATGTAGTAGCTGATGCACTAAGCCGGAAGACAACGCATGAGGCTGTAGTTGCTCTACTTACTGCTCAGACCAAGCTAAACCAAGAGTCATGCGACATTGAAGTCTTGTATGACCAGCGTAGAGGGTACCTGAGTATGATGGAAATTCAGGCTACACTGCCGGATCAGATCAAAGAAAAGCAAGTCGATGACATCATCTTGGTAAAGTTAAGCAGTGAAGTGATGGATGGGAAAGCTCCCAGTTTTGTGGTTCAGGATGATGGATCACTTTGGTTTCAGGATCGGATCTGTGTGCCTGACACAGAAGGTCTTCGTCAGTTGGTGATGAGAGAAGCTCATTCATCTGCTTATTCTGTGCATCCTGGCTCTAGCAAGATGTACAAGGACCTTAGGAAGAAGTTTTGGTGGCCAAACATGAAGTGGGACGTAGCAGACTTTGTGGCAAAGTGCTTAACTTGCTAGAAGGTCAAGATCGAACACCGCAGGCCAGGTGGTGAGTTGCTACCTCTCCCAGTGCCATAATGGAAATGGGAGGACATCGCCATGGACTTCGTCACTAGGCTACCAAAGACTCGAAGTCAGAGGGATGCTATCTGGGTAATTGTGGATAGGCTTACGAAGAGTGCTCATTTCATAGCCATCAAGACCACATGGGAAACCCAGAAGTTAGCAGAAGTCTACCAGAAGGAGATTGTCCGCTTACATGGCATTCCTAAGACCATTGTATCGGACCGAGATGGCCGTTTCTTGTCAAGGTTCTGGCAGGAACTTCATAAGGCTATGGGAACCGAGTTGAGGTTCAGCACCGCGTTTCATCCTCAGACAGATGACCAGTCTGAAAGGACCATCCAGACCCTGGAGGATATGCTTAGAGCTTGTGTACTCGATCGTCCGACTAGCTGGGAGGACAGCTTGAGTCTGATTGAGTTCACGTACAACAATAGCTGGCATGCTACAATCAAGATGGCTCTGTTTGAAGCTTTGTATGGTCGCAGATGCAGATCTCCGATTTGTTGGGATGATAATGCCGACAAAATTCTGCTTGGACCAGTGTTGGTCGAAAGGACGGCCTCAGACATTGCTTTGATCAGACAAAGGATGTTGACCGCTCAGAGTCGACCAAAGTCCTACACAGATCGGAAGCGCATGACTGTCGAGTTCGAGGTCGGTGACAAGGTTTTTGTCAAGGTATCGCCATCCAAAGGAGTTTTCAGATTTGGTAAGCGTGGGAAGCTTAACCCTCGCTACGTGGGACCATTCGAGATTCTGGATAGAGTAGGATCTCTAGCGTACCGCTTGGCGTTGCCGCCATCGGCTCACCCGGTGCATAACGTGTTCCACGTATCTTTGCTCAGAAAGTATGTGCCAGATGAGTCTCATGTGCTGAGTTATGAGGACATCGAGATTCAAGTAATGGTACTTCTGAGGAGATGCCCGTGCGCATTTTGGAGCGTCGGGAGAAGCGTTTGCGCAACAAGATCGTGTCGTTGGTACGAGTGCTGTGGTCCAAGTCAGGGACCGAAGAAGTTACTTGGGAAACGTGGGAAACCGAGTCAGATATGCTCAGGCATTTTCCCAAGTTATTTTCGACCTAAGTTTCGGGGTCGAAACTTCTTTTAAGGGGGAGGAGATGTGATACCCCGTATTTTTATAAGGTTATTTTGGGAATTTTGGAATTTTCCCGAGTACCCGTTGTGTACGTCGGATTTAATACAGAGAGTTTAAGACATTCTATAATGTGCTATGTATCTGTAATATTTTTCTCAGTGAAATAAAATACAGACGACGTGCTTCGAATGTTTATACGCATTCGCGTACGATAATTTTTATCCCGGGTTAAAGTTGTTGTCATCCAAAAGCTGAGAAGGGCAACGCCACAGTGGCGGCGACCGCCGTAGGTAAGGCGGCGACCACCGCGAAAGGCTCGAGGCAACAGTGCCCTCGCCTTCCAGCTGGGCGCAAAGACCCGAAGAACGGCGACCGTCGTAATTACGGCGCCCGCCGCGTGCCCGCCGTAGGCAAAATTGCGGCGCCCGCCGTGATTACCCAGGGGTCATTATCCGTTGGTCGCCGGAGACGTCTGACAAGGCACCGATTTAGCCTCGCCACGTCTCGTTTAGACCATCGCGGTGTCCACATGATCTGTGGCTATAAAAGGAAGAGGATTGGGATCAGATTCATGCACAAATCAAGCTGAAATCCTCAAATCTTCCTCTCGCCGGAGTTTGTGCCTCTCGCCGGAATTCTGAAGCTTTCGCCGGTGGCCTTTGGTGTTGTTCCAGTAGCCCTTCGAGAAGCTTGTGGTTGCCTTTGGAGGTCAGAACCCAAACAAGTCGAAGGAGGCCGAGTCGATCGTGTTTTGGGTGAGTTTTCTCGCCATTTCTGTCGTCTGAGTTCTTCACGGCGACCGCCGTGTTCTTCACGGCAACCGTCGTGTTCTTCACGGCGCCCGCCGTGATGAACTACGGCGACCGCCGCCAAGAACAGCGACCGCCGCCAGTGCCCAAAATGCCTTCGTGGCTTTGGCTTGGTTGGTTATGGTCGTGGCGTCTTTCCTTTCGTTCTCTTTTGTCGTTTTTAGATTCGTACTGCGGTTATGTCGGATCTAACTTAGGGTTCCTTTTATGGGTCGACTCGAAGGTTGTTGTGCTGTCGGAGCTATACCCGTGTCGAGCCCGGAATCCAGTTGTCGTCGTTAGGCTATTCTGCGGATTAAGGCAAGTGGCGGTTCGCTCTTGCTCGTTCGTTCCATATTTACATTAATTGTCAGTAGTTTATCTGAGTAATTAATTTGGAATGAATACTCTGTTTGTCTGGAAACGGTTTTGATAAACTCTTTTGAAATCATATAATAGGTTGTATATCTGTTAGAACAACGCTATTATCTGTGATCGCCTTTCGGGCCTTTATGTGGATTTATCCTGTAACTGTTTAGTTAGCATTGTTAGATAGGAACGTTACTCGGACTCTGTCCAGTCGTTTCTTTATAATCTGGTATCGGGGTGGCTCGTCTCCATCTGGTACTATTATAAGATCATGATCGGTCTCTTTCACAAGTGTGTAGAGACAGGACACTTAGTTGGTGTCACAAACCTTCCGGTATACGTCACTCTCGACGAAACGTATACTAAGATGTGTCGTCCCAATGATGGGGTACACATGTAAAAGTCTAATAAACGTGATGTGTGTTTTTGAAACATAAATCAGATAAGTGCTACTCTGACGCACATAATTAATAAGCCTTGGGCGAGTAGTGCAGCTAAGTTATAGTGTAGCTAGGAAAACTCGTCTCGACTTTGATCATAGTAAGTTCTCTTTCCAATCTGGATTCGCTGTACGCGATGAGGTTGGTCGTGAACCGAAGCATCTCAGTCAACTTTTAAATCATTGTTGTATGATTCTGTAACATTCCAGATTTGTCATACTTCCTTAAAGACTCATTTCCGTTGGAGTCTTCTTTTCGAGTCGATTTCTGTGAAGATTCAGTCTTCCAGAATCTTCTCTTGTGCATACCTCTTGTCTATTCCAGTAGGAGTATGATGGTTGACTATCGTCATCGATTATTATTCGAGAAGCGATGAGTCTAACCTAATACGACTGCTTCGAACCATTCTGCTTTGTATCCTTGTTAGTCTATTCAAGTAGACTAACCCACGAACTTTGTTCTCTGTATGTGGGCTGGTGTCATCCGTTCGATTCAGCAGATCAGATCGAAAGTAGCTCAGAAGAATATAAGGACTATGGAGTCGACGGTGGTTTTTGAACGTTTTAATTATTTCTTTAATCAGGTTGAGATCTTTTGGACAATGACTTTGGTTGTAATGTACTTTCTAAGACTTTCGTTGTTTCTGGTTTAAACTCTGTGTTAGCCTATTCGGGATTGGGTTGTAATCCCGTAACTCTGTTTCTTTAACAATGTTATGTTTTGGAATTGAATGCTTTGATCATTATGTATCATTTGTATTTCATAAATTGTGTTTCAATGGTAAAGCCTTGGGTGATCTCGGTAAGGAACACTGGGGTCACTGGCGGTTATACCTTTCCAAAAGGCTTAAGTTTTGGGGGTGTTACAATTACAAAAGATGAAAGAACATCAAAGGACTAGTGAAGCCAAATAAGAATAAAAGGCACATTACTAACCACATTTGACTACTCAGCCAAACTACTAGTAAGGTCAGCAGTTGTGTCAGATGGAAGATGTGAAACGTGATCTTCAACTGGAGTAGTAGATGTAATCTCGAGATTCATCGCCTATCGTATAAGGTTAACAAAAGATCAGAAAATCAACGTATTGCAAAATCAATGAGCAAGACTACAACAATACATTGAACAACAATACAAACCTCATTCGTATCTTTTGCAGACTCATACAAAGAACTTAATTCAGCCTCAGCGTCACCAATTCCAATAGAGTGGATGGTTGGGTCACTTAAATCATTATCAGCAGCACAAACCTCAACCATCTTACAAAATGAAAAAAGAAAGATGAAAGAAAGTAGAAATTTAGTGATACGAAAAGAGCATAATAGCTACATCACTTATCTGAGGTGTTTAGTAAATCAATGAACGTTTTAGATCAAGACCATGAATTGAGGTGTTTAGTAACAAAAACAGTGAGATCCAAATTAACAATGGTGTTTATGGTCATGAACGACTAGGTATATGTTCATGAACAATTGTGTGCAGGGACAACAACTATTAAGGCTCGTGGAAACATGAATCTTTTACATTATTGAGTATAAAAAATATATACAAGAGAACAAAAGAGAATAACCTCATTAGAATCATTATTCAGATCTGAGATTGGATAACCTCCTTCAAACTCATTAGCAATTTCCGATGGAGCATTAGGAGCAAAAACAACATCCTCCACCTAAGAAAGAAAACATTCAAATTATTACAAAAGCAGGAAAGTAAGTACAAAGTGTTCAAATTAAGAAAGATTAAAATTTACCTCTAAAGTAGTCTCCAAAGTGTCATTCTCTTTGTCAGCATGATCAAAAACAAACTCAGAATCCAATACAACAACACTTTCAATACCATCACCTTTATTCAAGTCCATATGTTTGTCACGATCATCATTTGCACAGAGTTCAAGTGTATAGTGTTGGGCAATACCAAAAACATCTACATTGTCAAGGGAACTAAAATCAAGTGAGAAGCTTGGGATACCGTCCTTGTCAGTGCAAACTCTAGGAATATGGCTAGATTTCTGAAGTTGAGGAGAAGATTTGTGAACTTGAGGACTAGATCTCTGAACTTGAGTAGATTTTTCATTTCCTTCCTCAAACTGGTTCTTCATCATTATCGCTCTTTCAATCTCTTCAATACATTTAATCACAGCAAGATCAGAGAAGAATCGATCTTCGTTATCTTGAGGTTGAGATTGAGACGACTGCCTCTGAGATTCTAAAAGGAACTTCACATTCAGAAGCTTCTCACAAGCTTCATTAATCTTGATGAATGTGACATTATCAACCAGCTCTTTTGGGGCTTCACTAACAAGCTTGAAGAACTCCCTCACATGCTCAGCAATTAGACTGCCCAAGTTAGCAAGTCTAGCAATATATTTCTGGAATAACAAAAAGAGAAAATGTTAAATCATTCAATTAAAAGTCCAATGCAAATAGAACAGATATGACAGATAGCAACAATGTTCAAGGAGGGATATAGAAACGTTCAAGGTAAAAAGCTGAAATGTTCATGCCTATAAAATTGAAATTCCATATCACAATACATGAATGTTCATGACAATAAACATAACAGTTCATGGAGTTAAGTGTAAAATATGCATGGCTCTACAAAATGTTGAGTTTCTGGAGAGTGTCAAACGAACTAATGCCATCTCTATGGCCTGGTAATTGCTTATCAATTGTATCTTCTTTTAACGAATCATCACTAGAGACCGGAAGATCAGTTGGTTCTGCTCTCACATACATTAATCCAAATCCTCCCAACCCAACATCTTGTTCCTCTCTATCTTTCAACTTGTCTGAGGTCCAATGAATAATACAAGGATTTTTCCTAGGTTATGGAACACCAAGAACAACCAACCTATCTACATATGCAAGCTGCAAGCAGACACATGATGAACTGTAAATAACAAGTGTGGATGAACGACAAATAAAATGCATAAAAAATTAGAACATATGAACAAGAATTTACCAACAACAATAGAATTGGACCCTTGAAGTAATGTGGCTCTTTTTGTTTCTTCTTAAGCTGAACAAGTGTGCGAATGGTGTACTCACACCAATTAAACTTCTTATCAAGATTCAAATCACCCAAAAACCTCAACATCTTAGTGTTCACATCTCCATTTTGATAGCTTTCCACAAGAAGTGAGTTAACCAAAACTAGAAGGTTTATTATAAACATGTCCTTCTTGGTTTCATCACAAGCAACCATGGCTGCACAGACATCACTAGGAGTGATTTTGGTCTTAAGAACTGAAACGCCATTCTTCTCAACCATGAACAGAGATTTCCAAGCAATGACAACAACGGGATCTGCTTTGAACTTTGAGTCATCCAGCTTCACTGAACCCTTGTATAAGCCGATATACCGCTCAACGCTACTATCAGTCAACCGTATATCTTCCAGAGATGGAATTTTGATTGAACAGGTAATCCAATCAAACTTGTCAACAACAAAGTACGACAAACGCCAAGGAAGCTTTGTCAAATCACATGCCAGGAAAAACCCGAAACCCCACTCCTTAATTAAATCCTTCTGAAACTCGGACAATTGATTTATGCAGGAAATAAAGGCCACTGGACATGTCCTTGAAGTCAACAAATTAAGATGGTGGGACCTTGAAGAAATAGCAGTAGGTCTATGTTCAGCAATAATAGCAACACTCTTCCATGTATTGCCCTTTGAACCTCTACCAACTACTTGAGAAGGTCTGTCCTCACTCGCAATAAAAACACCCTTCCCTTTGTTACCTTTATGAGCTTTACTAGCAGTTGGCTTTTTATGGGCGATAATGCAGACCTCCTTCCCTTTCCTTTGCTGTGCTTTACCAGTTTTCTTTGCTTTCACTGATGATGTACGTTGGGCAATAGATTTCAGCTTCTGTTTCTTCTTTAACGGGGTAGAAGGCTTTCTAGTAGAAAATCTAGGACTGCACCTTCTTTCTAGCGTCAAAGACGGAGAAGATCTTTTCCCTTAAAAGAATGACATGAGTAATATAAGTAAATGATCATAGAATACTGGAAGAACAACATCATGAAAATATTGTGCATGAAAACCATGAAAAATGTATGAATAACTGGCAAGAACTGCACCATAAAAACATTCAAGACAGAGCATTGACAGCTCAACATAATCAGTATTGTAGTTCATGGTAATGAATATACATGTTCAATGCAGTGTTATTTCATGTTCATGGAAAATTGATTGCAAGTAAACAATTGAAATAAATTTGAAAGGACAGTTAAATTACTCTTTTTATCTTTGTTAACCACGAGTGCCAATGCCAAAGCATTTCTTGAGTTGTTGGATTTAATTCGTCTCTCAGCTACAACAACAAAAACACAACACAGCAAGTTTATTATTAGCAATTGAAAGATGGTAAAAAAAAACACAACAAATGAATAAAGAACAACACAAAAGAAATGAGTATATCACCACTGGAAGCAACATCCTTAGAATCATTACTTAAAGACGGAGTTTCATAAGCACTGGTTGTAGGAGAGTCATTATCACTGCTAGAAGAACTACTTCCAGAAACATCACTCGACTCATTTGAGTCACTATCACCGGCAGAGGACATACTTCCAAAAACCCCAATTGACAACGGAACTCGATTTTAAGATCTATAACAAAGGAAAAAAAAATTAACATGATAGTTAAAAACAACTAAAAACCAATGAACAGAAAGATTCAAAACAATGAACAGACTCAAGTTTGTTCATGATAGGTAATACAACACATGTACACTCAAGTTTGTTCATGGACAGTAAACAATTAATTCAATGATATTTGAATAACAGTTCATGGACTTTTTCTCTCAACTATTTCCAGCCTTTTACATCCATGTTCAATGACATAAGTACAAACGTTCAAGGATACTTAAATGACAATTCATGGACTTTTTTTCTCAAATGTTTTCAGCCTTTTACATCCATGTTCATGGACATCAGTATAAATGTTCATGGATATCATTTAAAACGTTGATGGAAAATAACAGACTCTTTACTTGACATCCAAAGCACACATTAAGCCAAATCTGAAAATATCGGTAAAGTTAACACCATATCACTCAATAGACCAACTAAAACCTCGTCGGAGGGGGGAAATCAGATAAAAACACAAACACCATACACTTTTTCCACAAATAACACAGATTTGGCTTCTTTGGCCATGGAAACAACATAATAACACATATTCAAAAGGATATTAGCATGATAAGATGCGGAAAACTACAGAAAAAGTGGAACTCGAGTAATTTAGGGTTTCATACTCGGTTTTTGAGTGACCGGAACTTCAACGCCTTTGCTGCCGTAATCAGTAGACAAATACAGAGTAGTCGTTGTCTTCGAGAGAGGCGCGGTGAAACGTCGAAAAAGGACTGAAAATGGCGAAGAATCGAGAGTGAGATGGGGAAGACTCGAGAGCGAGATGGAGAGAATCGAAAAAAATAGTGAAAATGGCGGTTCAAATTCCGTGCAAATTTGATCAAGGAGGAGACAGAAGCGCGTGTAGTGTAAATCTAAAAAGGAGAGTGTATCTGGAATTAAAAACTGCCTCCCCCAATTGCACTCATCCCAGTCATCCGATTGATTTGTGATCAACGGTCCAGGTAATTTGTTAATTCTCTCATAATATATTGTTGTTATATGATGCTCTTCCTATATATATATATGATTAACTTCATGTGAGGAGCACTCTTAGGGTGAAAAATGATGAGCATTCTAGGTCATTCATTTTAATATTACTATATAACCTACCACACCCAATCCTGGTCAACGGTTGACCGTTGACCAGTCAATACCCAAATTTATTTATTTATATATTTTTATTTTTTATTTTCCTACATGTTTTCATTATAAACTATTGATGAAAAAAATTAAACAATTAGTTCTTAAAGTTGAACAATTATATGTTAAAAGTTGAACAATTAAAACTTGAACAATATTAAAATTGAACAATCGTATCCGAAAAGTTGAACAATTGTATCTTAAAGTTGAACAATTTCATTTTTATAGTTAGACAACTGTGTTCGCTATGTATATAAATTTGAATAATTGTATCTTAATGTTGAACAATTTTATTTTTTTAATAATTTTTTTTGAACAACTGTATCTTATATGTATCTTAATGTTGAACAATTTTGCTATGTATACAAGTTTTTAAGAATTTTTAATAATTTCATTTTTTCCGTCTTTACTATTTTTATTTTCCTACACATTTAGGATTTAGGGTTTATGTTTTGAACATTTTGAGTTGTATTATGTTTATAATACATTATAAACAAAACTTCTAATTTATTGGACAATTGTTAAAATATTAATGAAGTATTGTTCAATCTATCTTTTGTTATAAGTTTGAATTTTCATGCAATTTAAATTGTTCAACTTTTCTGGTTTATTTGTTCAACTTTATATATTGTTAAAAAGGTTGTTCAGCTTGTAAGATACAATTGTTTAAATTCAAAAGAGAATCGTTCAATTTTTTAGAAACATTTTTATGAGGAAAGCGTGTGGGAAAATAAGAATAAAAATATATATTTTATCCTGAAAAGAAAATTGGCGAAAAAAAAAACAAAACCGACCGTTGCATAGTGAAAACAGATGTCTAACTATAAAAATAAAATTGTTCAACTTTAAGATACAATTGTTCAACTTTTTTTGTATAATTGTTCAACTTTATATATTGTTTAAAAAATATTGTTCAACTTTTAAATACAATTGTTCAAGTTTGATAGGAAATTGTTCAACTTTTTAAATTATAATTTTATGATAAAAACGTGTAGGAAAACTAGAAAAAAGGAAGAACAAAATTTATCCGGGAAAAAAAATGCCCGAAAAAAAAAAAAACTAAAGTTTGCTTAGTGAAATAGTCGTCTAACATTAAAAATGAAATTGTTCAACTTTAAGATACAATTGTTCAACGTTTCAGATACAATTGTTCAACTTTATGTATTGTTCAAAAAAAAATTGTTCAAATTTACAATTGTTCAAATTTAATAGAAAATTCTTCATTTTTTTAGAAACACTTTTATGATGAAAATGTGTATAAAAACAAGAATAAAAAAGTGTATTTTTTAAATTTAAAAAAAAAAGTCAGAGGGTGTGATTGAGTGTGAGAGGGTGTATGTTTATTATAATGGATGTTCCATCATAGCTTTTCATTGTCCTCATATGGTTGTCTTTTATTCCTCTTCACGTTTCACCGTAAGCATCCGTTTCATCGAATAAACATACACCCTCTCACACTCAATCACACCCGTTTCATCGGAGCGTGACTCTATATATATATATATATATCTTGGCGGGATAAGAAAGAGGTATCGTGACTCATCGTCTTCGCTTCTGGACTCTTCTCTCTTCTTCATTCCCCTTTCAAACCCTAGAAGGAGAAGGAGGAGAAGAAAGAGCGATTTCCGTAGATCGTCATCCATGGGAATAATCAAGAGCTGCTTTTCCTTCATGACGGGGACACTAGTCGGAGTGTATGTCGCTCAGAATTACAACGTCCCCAACATGCAGAAGCTCGTCAACACCGCCGTGTTCATGGCCAAGACCATCGAGCAGGGCTATCGGAAGCCAAAGAAGCCTGGCTCCCCCTCCGACGATGATTCAGCTTAGCAATCAGGTGCTGCCTGTAGATCCTACGTTTCCCTCTTTCTTATTCTATTTTCCGCCGTCTAAACCCTAGAAAAAGTTTCTCATAGTTCGCCGATTGGAGGATGTTAAATAATAGTATTTTTCAAATAGGTACACTTCTGAATGATGAAATTGGGAGTGTATATGTTTTTTATACCTGTAGGAGAGATTATGCGGATAGGATTTGATTCATATAGTATTGTGACGATGTGATTTTTGGGGAATTTTGAAGCAATAAATAGGTGTTGATGTCATTCTAATCTTCTATGTAGAAAGTACTGATTCTGCTTTTGAAACTGTGTACTTGATTACTTGTGATTGTTTTGATTGAATCCGCTTAACTGGATCATACGTTTGCCGTTAGAATTAAACATTTATAGGTGAGTTTCGGTTTTGTACAAATTCACTATAGTACAGAGGCAACAATAGGTAAAAACAAACAAATTCTTAACATGTACATAGTTGATGGTCTTGTCAATACCTGTCCTAGTTTCCATCTGAGCTCTCAGAAAACGAGAAGCATGTGATTCTAGTAGCTGTTGAGGGTTTTCATCTTGATCCACCTTTTTGTTGTTCATGAAGATGCTCAGACTGGTTAAAGTCCATTGTTTTCTACTAAATGCTAACTGAAAGCGTCACAGGGAAGGGGAACTCAACATCCATGAATGTTGTGTCTGGGCATGCAGCATGATTGTACTTGAAATGGCTAATGCACAAGTTATATGAATTAGAATTGAAGTATCTTAGCCTGTGCTGCAGGTGTCTTTGGCATGTTATGTGCTCCTACTTTGCTGTTGATCATGTCATATGAGATATAGGGTTGGTATCTCAAACACACCCTTTAGACATGATAAGGGATACCCTGCAACTACTGATTAGATTCGCCTTTTCAGCACTGGTACGAAATGGTTCCTGTCACAGATCATTACTCATCGTTGGACAATGGACTTGGAGTCGTCTTCTTTGAGAGCATTATTACTTCTCTAATTTCATAGATCAAGGAATTTCTAGGCACACTCATGATTTTCGAATAGCTATTACACCTGAAGGCGGATCCACTTTGATACTGAATCAAGTAGACTATCATAATCGCATCATAGTGAATGATACATATGTTAACTGCATCATAGTGAATGAGGCAATCTAACTTGTTTGCTAACCACGCCAACTGCGGACCATGTTTCGACTATCGATAAAAAAATGTTGCTTACTTAGAAATCTTCTGTTTTGACGTCCATTAGTATGTAACTTTGTCTTGCACTGGATATAATCTACAGATGCACTCATGTATATGTACAAGGTTTGATGAGTGTATAACTATTGCTTATAGGTAATGTGATTAAAATGAAAGTGTATTGGTGATATTTGTAGATTACTATGCAGAACAGAATAACAAATGAATAATCAAATAACCGGAATAAAAATTATGTAAGAGCTTAAATAATCTATCAAAATTGCATTGTAGATTTATAAAGCACAGTGTGTGGTTACTGGTCACGAACTAGTGTATTTTATTTGGATTATCATACTTCAAAAGCCTATAATATGGCAGATAATTTAAAATGCCTCTACATTCTAGTAGGATGATTTTATAGATATAGGTTTTATTTGTTGATTATGATTATGGTAATTTTCATTTAAAAAAAAAAACAATCTTACTTAAAACTTTTTTTGAAAAAACCCTACATAATATGGCAGATAATTGTTCTTTCTCATGTGAAAAGGGTTAGAAATTGTTTTTTTATTATGTATATATACGGAGCGACTTAAAATATCATTTCGGATAAAAACACTTTTGTATGCCAAGCACAACAGTTATGTCATCCCCTTGATTAGCGTTTCTAAAAATGTGTATGAGCATATGAACATGTGGGTGATCTAAGTAGTTATAAAACATTATAAATGAATAAGGATAACATAGATGATAATATCGATTTTCTTTGGAAATTTCAGATACCTTCACAAAGTTAAGGGTCCGTTTGAATTTCAAATAGAATGCACTAAAATACATTATTTTGTATTAAATTGATAATTTAATACACAATAATATATTCTAGAACGAAATCCAAACAGACCGTAAGTAACACATAAAATTGCTTCCTTCAATTTCAATTTTTTGTATGCCAAGTCATTTAGCACCAATAATGTCATTTCTAAGTGTTATGGCTTCAGCAACGAGAATGAATTTAAAACCACATTTTTGTACATTAATGTGGATAGGTTCAAGGACGGACGCATGATTTTACCTCAGGAGGCTAAAATCTTATGTAACTATAATCAACTTTAATATAACACATAATATGTTAAAAGTGATATTTTTTTAACCTTTAATCAACATACAATTCATCAAGTTCAACCTCAACCTTACAATTAGACAAATTTATAACACTTAGTTAATTCATTGGGTTAGGATTAGAACACGATATTACATTTAGTGACTTCGGATTTTGTGAACCGCTAAAACTTGCAAAATATTTCTCTCTATGTGCATTAAATAATTTAAATACATTTTAATGATATGATATAATAAGATATATGTTATTTAATTATAATAAACTATATTTAATCTCTCTATTTTAATAGTAGAATTTAAACAATAAATAATTATTTAATAAAAGTAAAGGATATAATTAACAATACTATACAACACACACAAAAAATGAAAAGAGGAAAATAAAGGGAAGAGTACCAGAGTTTTTAAAAAATGGATAAAAAGAGAGAAGAAGAAGAAGAAAAAGTGAAACTCACAAGATTTAAACCACTAACTTTGTTATACTAGAAGCAAGAACTTACCACTAAGCATTTCTTATTTACAATATACATCTTTTCATATAACATTTTATTAAAAAAATCAGTGGAGGTAACAACCCCACTGGACCCAACGTGGGTCCGTCCCTGGATAAGTTTAGCAAGATGATCCCGAATAAGGAATTCTAAAGCTTTTTGGCTTTGGTCTCATCTAGTGAAAGTTTCTTTTGTTTCAAGGTCTTGCTATAATAATTCTTTTTTGGTTTACTTCATCGTTCATAGTTCTTGTATGCTTCCAATCTTTCAATTGTTGTATGATATATCCTTCCATATTTTTTATGATGCAATTTGGAGATTGCCAAAAAATGATGTCATTTGAAGATTGGCTTTCTTTTTCTTTGGCACCAAGATATAACTGTCACTTCATTCAATTGTTGTTTTGTTAATTGCTCTCAAGTTCATTGAGTATGTCCGATGGTTTTTATGTTTGTGGGATTATTACTAAGGGTCATTGATGCAATTTTGTTGTTAATTTTATTAATATGTTGTATTAAGTTAGGACATTTCAAAGAGTTGTGGTAGATCTTCATATTGATTATCACTTAACACACATCTCATTGGAACTCGTACTCATTTATCTGCAAGTTTAGCATTTGTATGTAGTCTATTCTTGTCGAATTTCTAGTGGAAAATTTTCACTTTGGAAAAGATGTCTACTTTTCAAATCGCAATATCGATCACTAATAATTTGGTTGGTTTGATTTGCTATAAGTTCCATGACAGATGATATCAAAAACCGCCCATTTTTACTTGGGCATCAATACAACCTATCAAAAATTGTTATCACGGAGTACAATGTTAGTTATTAAGTGAAATTTTCGCTAGGCGGTAGTTGTTTTTAATTTAAGTTCTTTCCATTTCTTATGATTATCAATGAATCCATTCATTATTAAGTTTTTATCCATTTCTTGGTTTGTAATGGCTTTTTTCAGAAAAACACCAGTTGTCCAACAAAAAATTGATGGTAAAAAAAAAAAGATGATTGAGTTACTGTACAATTTTAAAAGAGGACTTGTCTAGCAGTTAGGAGATGGAAGAACTTTGTTTGTTCTATCTAGCAGCACATCAAAGATAATGGCCGAAAGCCATGATGTAATTAAATTTGTTTGCTAGGTTAGATTTGATCAAAGTTTCTCTCCCTTCTTGAGAGAGTGCATTTGCTCTCTAGTTTGTAAGCCGTGATTTTCATTTATTAACAATTTCTTTATTATATTTTTATTTACTCTACCATTAATCATCGGACATCTCAAATACTTATAAAGTAATGTCATAGTTGTAATATACAGATCGTAAATACTTATAAAGTAATGTCATAGTTGTAATATACAGATCGTGCACTGTACTATCAACTAGTATAAAGAGTTGTCGAATATAAGGGAGAATTCGTTGATCGACTATCAACCAACTCTCCAGCCTATGCTTGACAAAACAAAAACAAAAAAGAGATTCACAATATACCCATTCTTAAGATCTTATGCAGAAGCTACTGAGATATATAAAGACGAAACACGACTCCATATGATTGCTTACAATGTCCCGAAATGATATTCGGCTGTCTTATTCCACCACCTCTTTTTTCCTACCGACGAAATAAAACGATCTGGCCAAAACAAAAAAAATCAGAGGCAACATCATCAAATCTACAAAAAAAAAAAAAAAAAAAAAAAAAAAAACCAAGACGGATTCCATGCTTACAAGGTCTCGGAACAATTAGTTCATAGTGAGAATCAAACAGTCCTCAGCAGATAATACAGAAGTAACAAGTTATTTTAAACAGCATGTAATATGTAAACAAATATTTGCAGTTATCAGAAACTCTGTTTCTGCATTTTCCAGCAAATATGCTCCTTTCATTTCATCATCATGCCCTCTTTGCAAAGTCATCGTTCTCATCCTCATCTCGGTCTGGCTGTTCATTTGGCTCATTGTCACCGGCTTTATCTTCCATGCCACTGGTAGTACCGATGCCAAATTGATCACTGCCACCATTGTCACCTAAACCTGAACCCTCTTCAAATCCACTGCTAGCAAAGCTTGTGTCAGCAGTAACATTGCCACCAGAAGCACCAAAGTTGGCACCGTCACCATAAGAGGCATCAGTGGCACCAGCATTGTAGCCACCAGGGCTGCCACCAGCATTGTAGCCACCAGGGCTGCCACCAGCACTGTACCCACCAGGGCTGCCAAAGCTCCCGCCTCCATAACCACCACCATAATTTGCACCACCACTTCCGTACCCATCAACCCCACCTTGATTGCCTGATCCAGAACCGCCATAGCCTCCTGAACCATAGCCGCCGCCGCCACCACCATAGCCTCCTTGGTTTGTACCAGCCCCTCCATAGCCACCGCCGCCATAACCACCGCTTCCATAGCCACCACCTCCAAAACCACCACCGCCAGCAGCACCACCATAAGGCCGAGCTCTGTCTGTAGCATAAGCTACCCGTACCCTACGACCATGAAGGTCCTGCAGTTCAATGTAAACCATATTCATTCAGCATGTAGCAAGCTTTTGCCCTGGTATTATTTAGAACTTGGATAGGTAGGAGGAGCGTAAAACTTGTTTGTTTAATAAAAGGAAAATGAAACAAAACTCTTGTGTTACTGCCTTACTGGAAAGATATTAAAAGGCAATATTGTGTTAGAATTTCATTAGATTTAAGGATAACAGGTGAATAAGAGAGCTGGCTGGGTTCACTTTGGTAAAGCTCAGCTGGAGCTTAATTTGAACAGCCTAAGCCTACCCAAACCTGACCAAGCCTGGATGAGTATAATTTCTTGTCAATATGAAGACATCTTTTTTAGTTTTCAGGATATCCATAACTTCTTCAGAAAATGGATATTATGATTACTTTTTTAGAAAAAAAATCAGCTATCTAAGAAATATATTTGTTGTTAAATTGTAACTAAATAAACACTGAGAAACCTAGTACAAGTCCAGCTGAAACTTGCCTGAGCATTGAGTTACACTAAAACAGTGGAAATACAAAAACCAAGACTGAGATACGTCAACAGCTTTTGAAGGAACCAAATGGGTGTCCAATCCATTAAAATCAATCCTTGTTAACTTCATCTGACTCGATGATCACAACACTTTTCATCAACTTGAAAAGGTGAGGCCAGCTTAAAACAGAAGAGTAATCGAACAGATAAGCAACATTGAGACATCCTATAATTTTCAATAAATTACTAAGGGTGAAAACCGTACACTAGGCATCCTTAATATAGAAGAAAACTACCAAAAGACTATTAAAAAAGCTAATTGGCAGAAGATTATCAGAAGCATCATCATCTGAAATCGATGACGTATGGTGGATTAATGATATGGGAAGTGAAAACTGACAAGACCCTGGGCTTCCTAACCATTACCACAAACACACATCAAGCAGTACACAAAAGCATGGTTCCTAACTTTCTATCACCAATGATCCAACATCGAATCTTTTTCAATCTTGCTTACACAAAGATAGCTTGCTTATTCAAAATTTAATACAGCTTACACACAAAGTTAACAGGAAAATCTAAGAAAGGGAAAAATGAACTATCCCATTTAAGCACAATCCAAGATTTATGTGAAGCTTCACATGTCATTTAACTGTGAACAATATTACTACAATTAGGTTAAGAGGAAAGCATCTGATAAATTATGGAAGTGAGAAGCAATTGGAAATCTGAAACAAACATCTAATAGTATATATTCATATATCCAAGATGACCCAACAACAAACATTTTCCATTGATAAGAAACAAATTCACTTAAATTACCTGGCCATCCAGAGCTTGGATAGCGCTATTAGCTTCCTCACTCGATGTATATGTAATAAATCCAAATCCTCTAGATCTCCCTGACTCGCGGTCCACAATAACTCTTGCTGCAAAGATATATTCTTGTTAGTAATATGAGCTAGCACAACTGCAATTCTCAACCAAATCATACAGACAAACATTATAGCAGAGAGTGAAAGATATTAACAGGTTAATCTATCTCACAGGATGACAAGTGCGGAAACATTAGTTCAGTCAAAATGAGAAACAGTAAGATAATCGAATGCAAAACAGAAAGAAGACAGAACTTTCATAAATAACGGCAAAGTAATAGTAGCACAAAGGTAAATATCTAAGGTACCATCAATATTAAGAAACAAAACATTATTACCCAAATGTGATATTTTGGTACTCCAAACAATATCACAACATGGCGTAAACAGATTAGCAAATAAAAACAGCAACAGAGGGCTCATACCATCGACAACATTCCCATACTGGGCAAAAGCTTCTCTCAAGCCAGTGTCGTCAGTGCTGTAAGAGAGACCTGCACTTTCCAGATACAGAATCTTAAGGACCCATCAAACACATGCAAAACTCATCCAACATCAGATTAAGGGGAAACTGCACCTCCAATGAAGACTTTTGAAGATGACATCCATCTTAGAGCTTGAAAAATCGAAGGATTAGAGGGAGTTGAGCGCAACTCAATCTGCTTGCCAACAGCCTGCTTTAGTATTCCTCCAACTTTGCTAAAAAAAGCCATTGCTATAACCTATACTAAGGAAATACCAAAAATTAATACATGGCAGAGATCTTCACATATCAGGTTACAACATCTCAAGAAACTATACAGTAAGAGTGCGGGGGATAGTAGTTTGCAAGATGCAGATGACTAACAGAACCAAGAACTCCATCAAAAGAAATCGTAATCATAACCTGGTAGAATCGAAACGCAACGAATCCAGAACAAAGGAATCAGGAACCACAATAGTCAACGACATGAAAGTTATAGTTACAAAAAGAAGCAACATGACAAATCCCTTTCTGTTCAAGGACATTCGAGAAAAAAACTAAACCATCGTCGACTGAGCGAGCAAGCAGACATAACTACAGATTGACGACGACTATGAAGTTGAATAAAAATCGCAAAGTCTATCAAAAAAAACAAGCAGAAACTAAGTTTCAAAGAAAAATTGAATCCAGAAAACATTGAAATCGAACATCTAGAGAGAAGCGAAAACTTCGGAAGAGAGAACCTGGAAATTGGGAATCGGTGAGAGTGGCAGCAACGAGGGGGGAAAAATGGGTACTGAAACTAAAACCCTAGGAAACGGAGGGGGTTTTGATCAGAGGGGATGACGTGGCACTTTGTGGAATGAGCGCTGGAAATGGGACAGTGATCGTCGGATGTGGTGTGGGAAGCTGTTGAGAGCCGTCGGATTGTTATTCGTTCGGTGGACATTGCCGCACTGTATAGAATCTGGTTTATAACTAGACCGGTCTAGAAAATCTGATTTATAACTAGACCGGTCTAGAAACGTCGGCCCGTCTATTTTTTTTAAAGTAATATAAGAATTAAACTGGTGTGAAGATGGGTTTAAAGTCCATCTATAACATTATTACAAATGAGAATCATAAATTCTAAATTTGTGATGATATCTTTTACTAATATGAATGATAGAGATTTGCAATAAAGTCAGACACAACATTAATCTCACGAAAAATATGAAAGATTCACATTGTCATAAATAATAACAAAAAAAGGATATCATAGATAATAATTTCGATTTCTCATGAATAGTACCACATATGATTAAGAACAATTAAAATTGTCAAATTGTTTAAGTTTTAATTCTTTTGTCTCTACTAGTGCTCCGCGAAAGACAATTGCCTCTGCTTTAAGTGGTGTAGATTTCTCACACTGAATTTATGTGCTAATTTTTTTCCATATCGGATTCTTGCATTTTCTCTTATTTATATTTGTTCTTTTTCATTTTTCATTAGTGTCAATTGTGCAATCCACATTCAAATTTTTTGTTTTATTCCATACTTCCAGATGTAGCAAAGGTTTTTAATGTTTTGGTTAGATCCTTAATAATATTAGTTTGTGAATTGTCATTTAAGAAGGTTAATTGGTTTCTTTAGTACCATATGCTCCACCAAATAATCATCATTTTTGAAAAAGTAGTTTGTCTAAGATTGTTCCTAAACTCTTTAATAATATCATGAATTCCTCTGTTTGTTGTTTATAAATTTTAAATAAGTATTCCAGTGTTGGCGTTAATATTTGTGAGCGTTTGAAGAGTATGGTTGTTGTTAAAGAGAAGGTGGTTTATGTCCTCAATATAATGAGAACATGAAATACATCCTGGTAGGATCGCAACACCTTTTTCTTGTAATATAGATTTAGTTTATATGCCATTTTTATAATCTTTCAAATGAAAATTTCAACTTTGGGATAGGTGTCAAGGTTTTATATCCAAGAGGACTAGAGGAGTCATGACCATTGTAACGTTATTATTTATAATTAGTTTTATTGTGGATTTTGTAGAGAACCAACCATCCCTACTAGATTCCCAATACATTCGCTCAGTAATCTAGTTGACATGTATAGGAGTAGAGATAATAAGCGAGACAAAGTCAGTATATTGTACTTGCTCAAGTTTGGCCTTATTTCAACATTTATTGTTTTCCATGAAATCTTCAACTCGGGCATGAAGATTTTCGCTTGGTGAGATTTTTCCAATTTCTTCCAATGTTTCACTAAGAAGTCATTTGTCCTTCCAGAACTTAATCGTTTTACCATCCCCAACTTGCAAAATTAATCATTTCAAAAAGTATTATCGTATTTCCATCATTTTAGACCATTATCAAGAGCAACAACCCTTTTTCATAATTGAGAATTTGTTCTCCCTTTAGGTATTTTTTTGGTACAATTTTTGCATAATAATTATTTGGTCCCGTTAGGATTTTTCAAAGAAGTTTGAATTGCAAAGTACAATTCATGTCTTTTGATTTTCTCAATTCCAACCCACCAAGGTCAGTAGGTTGGCAGATTTTATTCCAACCGACAAGAAGTTTAAACATAGCATCTATATTACAAAAAAATATCTATTGATTATGTCGAGTTCCTTATGAGTGTTTGTTGGGAGCATAAAACTTTGCATTAGGAATATTGGTGTAACATCCAGATTTGATTTAATAAGCGTTGTTCTACTAGCTTGGGATATGAATCTCGTTTTCCATTTACTCAATTGATTTTTTGATTTTGTGAGTATGTCCTCAAAGGTGCTTAAGTTGACCCTCTCATCGATTATAGGACAACCAAGGTACTTTTCGAGCGATGTCAGGTTTGAGATTGTCAGAATTCCTTGAATACGTTGTTTATGTCCGTTTGGTACTTACTTTATGACTTGGAAAGCTGATTTGTGGAAATTCACTTTTTCTCCAGAGATTTTGCAGTAGTCGTCAGAGATTTTTTAATTTCTTGACAATTCGGATGACTTGCTTTGGAGAAGATCATAATGTTATCAACGAAAGTTGGGAAGTGGATACGACTTCCATTTCTTGATATTTGAAACCCCAACGATTTCTTTTGACCTTCGAATGCATGATGTAATTTTTTGGAGATCGAGGATTTCAGACCCAAGAATGAGGAGACAAAGGGTCTCCTTGTCTAAGTCCTCTTTCTGGTCGAAAAATTTATGTAGGTCCATTGTTAACTAGAATAGAGAAAGACATTGTTGAAATGCATTGTTTGATCCAGTTAACAAACTTATCGCTGAATCAAATTTTTTAAAGGATATCGAGAATGAATTTCAATTCAATATGTTCATATGCTTTCTCCATGTCTAAATTTAATCGCAATGTAGCCTTCTACCTTTTTCCTTGATTTGAACGAGTGGAAAATTTCATGTGCGCGTAATAAGAATGTTGTCATGAATAGCTTTTTAAGCTACAAAAACACTTTGTATGGGGTAAATCAGTTTTCCATATGTTTTTTTAGCCTTTCTGTTAGGATTTTAGAAATGATTTTATAAATTGTCGAGCATAGGCTAATTTGTCGGTAGTGATTAGTAGAATTAGGATTGTCACATTTTGGTATAAGGGTGATAAACGTATGGTTTATTTGTCTCAGAATTTTTTTAGAAAGGAAGGAACCTTTAACTGCTTGGATAACAAATGGTCCTATAATATCCCAATATTTCTGATAAAATTATGTTGTAATGCCATCTAGAACAAGTGATTTATCATGGCCAATGGAAAAGGCGACTTTTTTAATTTTGTCATTAGTTACTTGTCATGTCAGTTCCTCATTGTCTTGGTCTGTTATCTCCATATTAATTAGGTCGAGGTGTTCCCGTAGGGTATTTTCGTTGATTGGGGAACTTTTGAATCTTTTTTTGAAATAACTACGAATGTCATTCCTAATTAATTACTCCATAATGATAGTGGTACCTTCCTGAGTTCTTATTTATTTTATAATTTTCCTATTGTACTTACATGTTGCTATTTTATGAAAGTATCCCGCGTTGGTGTCATTTAGTTTAATATGCTTTGTCTTGGCCCTTTGTTCCAATAAATTTTCTTAAAGTTTAAAAGGTTTTCTTTATTTGCTATCAATTTGGTTTGTTCATTTGTAAAAGTTCTATTAGGGTTGGAACGAATTGTTTTTGAATTGGGGTGAGTTCTTCCTCGATTTAATGACTCGATTTAATGAAGTTGTGTGAACAAATTCCCAAATGTATGTTTGTTCCAATCCTTCGCATACCGTTTGAGGAGTAGTGTTTTTTTAACAATGTCATACATTTGTGATCTAAAACATCTGGTTCACCAAGCTTGTTTAACAACATTTCTGAAGTCGCTCCGCGTCATCCATATTTTTTCAAATTTGAAAGGTTGCCTTTTGGAAAGTGTTGCATTTCTTAATTCAATGGAGATTGGGCAATGATTCGATGTCGTAATGGGTTGTTTTTTCCGGGTACCATTGCAGGATTTAATCTTGAACAAGATTTGTGTGGAGTCTTCTCTTTAATCATACCTCTTTATTCTTTTCGGTAGAAGTATATAGTCATGTACCGTTTATCGAGTTTTATTCGGAAAACAAGGGTAGTGATTATATACGACTATGTGAACCAATTTGTTTTCACCCTTGCATAGTCTTTCATTAGACTAACCAACCTTCCCTTTTCCTTGCATGGTTGGCTGGTATCATCCATCCTATACGGCAAATCAGAGGTTGGTCCCAGACGAGTTGAAGTAACCAATCGAAGAGAAAGCTTGCAGTTGAAGGTTGCGTTTTAATAAGTAATACTTTAAAGGTGTGTATGTTTTGAATAAATGTAATACTTAGTCATGTATTTAGGATTTGTTCAAAAGTCTTCCATTGTAACTTAAAAAGTCTTCCGCTGTAATTTCACTTTGTTGTATTACCGTCCTTCTCATTTTACGAGAGGAATTTTAATAAAAGTATTAAGTGTTCGTTACAAAGACCTTCCGCTACTTTGTCTTCATTCAACATTTAGTTATTTACTTAAGCTTAGTTGTTTCGATTAAAGCCTAGGATGACTTTGGACAATAACGTCTGAGGTCACTAGCGTGTGGCACCACCGACATAAGTCGGGGGTGTTACAATTATGATATCAGAGCAGTGGTTTTAAGATTCTTGGCCTATTGTTAGGTTTGAGAATTTTCAAAATTATTTTTGAAACTATTTCCAAACTATTTTATTTTGATAAAGGAATTTTGAAAATCTAATTGTTAGTATTAAGTTTAAGGTTTTAAAATTTCATAATGTTTAGGAAAATGTACAAGTAATGGTTTAACTATTAGGACTTTAATAGTTTTTTTTTCTAGTCCTTTATAAAATGGCGTTATAATGGTTAAATTTACAAGTTTATGACTATAATTTTGAAAGTGTAGTTTTCGGTTTGGTAAAGTTTGTAAATATCGCTAGTTTAAGAAATTAAATATATAAATAATCATTCTAATAAATTAAAGTCTGAAAGTATAAAGTTTAAATAATAAGTGGTTTTTAAACTTCTGCAAACTTTGATTTTGTTACTTATTCCTTAAATCCATTTGTAAGGATATCGCCTATTCTTAGGTTTAATGTCTAAGGTTGACATTTCTCCTATTTTCATTCTCAAGTAAGTGAATAATATCATGTTAAGGGTAATGGTGGAGGGTCAATCAATCTAATATAAGTTATTGGTTTGGACCTTTACAATTCGTATCATAACGTAATTGATTAAGTATCATGTACAAGTTGATTTTTTAAATTTGATGTTATGGCTCATCAACAGATGGTGAACACCCGATCCACCAACCAAGCAGCTAATGAAGGTCCTAGCAACGGTTCCCAAATTCAGCTAAGGAGTGCTACTCACCAAGGGGATGATGCGGGATCTGGCTCACACAATAATAACCCACCCTTGCGAGAAGATGTTCATCAGGGACAAGTGGACCCTCAAGCTGCGAGGGAAATTCCACCTAATCCACCTCATGCCTCGATCGTCTTGGACGCTACGATCATTGGACAGATTGTGAGGCAAGTGATCGAGGTACTGACGGCCTAGGGGATACCACAAGCTCAAGCGGCTCATGTTCCTCAGGTCGCAACTGATATTGGGGGACGTGAAGGTCTTGTATCTCCAGTGGTTCCAAAAAGAAACGAGAGGAACTACAACCAGGCGTTAAAGATGATCAATTCAATACGCCCGAATAGCTACGATGGGACCGGGGAACCAGTCAAGGTTGCCTATTGGTTTTCCCATATGGAGCGACTGTTCCGAAATGTGGTCTGCACCGAGGCTGAACATGTGCACATTACTTCGTTACGTCTGAAAGACGGAGCAAGTGAGTGGTGGGACGGAACTGGGTTAGATGACCACCCAAATCTGAGCTGGGCAATGTTCAAGGCCAAGCTCACTGATCGGTTCTTCTCTCGTGCTATGAGAGAAGAAAAGATGAAAGAGTTCCTCTACCCAGAAACTGAGGGATTGAGGGTGACCGATCTAACGGTAAAATTTAATCCTTTTGTTGTATTATGCTGGTTCGGAAGTGCATACGGAAGAACAGAAGATCTGGTACTTCCATGGATGGATGAGCCCAGAAATCAAACCTCTAATGGTGTGTCACGGTTGCTCAACTTTGGAGCAATATGTGGATACGACCTACAAAATAGAGGTTATGTTGGAGGAATCCGCCCAAACGCGGGAGGAATAGAATAAGGCTAAGGGTGGGCAACAGAATCGGAAGGCTAATACATTCAAGCGGCCGACATCGCCTACCAAGTTTGAGAAGTCTGGTCGTGCTAAAACCGAGATGACTCAGTCTGACTCCACCAAAGGCTCAGGTTGGAGTAGCGGTGTAATTCAATACCACAACTGTGGTGAAGCTGGGCATACAAATTTTAATTGCCAAAAAGAAAAGTGGGTATGCTATAATTGTGGAAAAGAAGGCCACGTGAAAACATATTATAGACAAAAGATTCAAGGGCCAACACAATCATACTAGGCATCTGCTATCGGCAGTAGACATAACCCAAAATCGGAAGTGTCCACGTATGAACAATTGGTTGCTCGGAATAAAGGCAAGTCGTCTTTTGAATCTTCGGGCCAGGGGCAACGACTTTTCGTGATGCGTCAATCCGACGAGAAAGAACCCGGAACGAGTAGTTGTACTTTATTGAGTTGTTTTTTTCTAAGAATAAGGAGAGATGACTTGTGTCAATAGTCTCCGTAGTTTAGTAATCTGTTTGTTTGACATTCCTTCAGTTGTTGTAATGCAATGTTTCGAATAATAAAGAAGTATTTCCTTCTTTTGGAAAATGACTAAATTCATTACTATTGCGGGTTATGAGTTCATACGAGAATCCTTGAGTGCCAAAAACAGTACAAGTCATGTGTTGATAAAGAATGTCTGGACTCATAAAGTGGTGTTGGGTTGGGACATATGTGATTGTTCCCTACCTTGTTTGCGCTAGTTTTGGGGTTGAAACTCTTTTGTAGTGGGTAGTATTGTAATATCTGATCAGCACTATTTTATAGTGCTTATCTAGGAGTTGTTATCGGTGTTTAGGGTGCCATTTGTAGGGATTTAGAGCACAACTGTGGAGTAGGGAGTTGGAGAGAAGAAGTGTGGATATAGTGGTTCGGAGGAGCTAATTGAAGACATCCAGAAGACGAAGAGAAGACCACCTGAGGAGACGAGGAAGAATAGAAGGAAGAGCCACACAAACGAAGGAGAAGAAGGAGAGCCGTGACCAACCGCGACCAAGAAGGAGGGCACGAAGCGTCTGCGGCGAGAGGCGAAGCGCGAAGCGAAGGAATGTCACTGCCGCGACCGCGGAAGATCCACCGCGCCCGCGGAAAATTCGAGAGCTATTCACTTCGAGAGCACAAAGTTAATTTCCACGACCTCGGATTTGGTGCCACGGCCGCGGAAGCACACGGCAGGCGTCCAGGAAGCATAGACACGTGGGCCAAGATGAAAAAGGCCTTCCTGGAGAAGTACTTCCCATCGATAAAGCTGAACAGCCTGAAGAGGAGTATTAGCAACATCGAACAACAGGCTGTTGAGTCACTCTACGAGTACTACGAGCGCTTTAAGAAGCTGATTTCTAGTTGCCCCTATCATGGCTACTCCGACCAGGACCTCGTACTTTATTTGTACGGAGGTTTACTTGATGGCGAGCGTCGGATTGTGAACGCTACATGTGGAGGAAACATCCTGAATAAGACTCCAGACCAGGCCTATGAGGTCTTCTTTGAGCTATCTGAGGGCTCAAGACAGTTCAACAAGAGGACGGGCACCCAATCCGTGAGAGCTGTAGAGTCTCAGCCCAATTCCACTCTTCTTGCTGAAGTGACTGAGATGAAAGAGATGATGAGGCGGTGCATGATGAAGGGTGGCCAGCAGCAGGTCAAATCATGTGGGATATGCCAAGATACTATGCATCCAACTGATGCATGTCCCACGCTACAGGAGCCCACTGCTGAAGTTAACGCAATTGGCGGATATGGCCCTCAAAGGCGAAGATATGACCCGTACTCCAGCACCTACAATCCAGGGTGGAGAGATCACCCCAATTTGAGGTACGGGAACCAGCAAAACACTCCTCATGGCCAGAAGAACCAAGATTACCAACAGAGGCCGCCATAATTTCTCCCCCGCCCACAACAGTACCAACATCCTGGGGGTCAACAACCATTTAGAGCTCCCTATGACCAGAGATCCCAAGGCCAGAGCTCCAGTGCCCATGCGTCCAGTGAGGATAAGATTAATGCCCTTGTCCAGGGCATGACAACCATGTCTAGCAATGTGAACGCACTGGCAAACATTGTGGCCCAAAATCAACAAGAGACGAAGTCCAGTATTCAGAACCTGGAGAAACAAATGGGGTAAATCTCTATAGCTGTGAGCAGGTTGGAAGCGCGGGAATCGGAGAAGCTACCATCTCAAACGGTAGTCAACCCGAAGGAGAATATATGCGCCATGACGCTAAGGAGCGGGGCTGAGGTGGAAGCTAAGAGAGCCAAGGAGAAGGATGGCCGCGACCGCGAAGAAGAACACCACGATCGCGGATGCATCACTGAGAAGGAGGAGAAAATCGGCGAATTTCCGCGACTGCGGAAAAATCACGGAAATAAAAGAGCCCCAGGTCGAGAGCAAACCGCAACCGCGGAACGAAATCCGCGACCGCAGAAAAAGGGCTGAAGAAAACGAACAGGTCGAGGATTTTCCGCGATCGCGGTCACCAATCCGCGACCGCGGATCTGCCCCAGACGTGGCCTCTCGCTACAAGGATCCATATGAGGATTATGTGAGGCCCTATTTCCCTCCACTCGGATCCGAAAAGCCTCCCGCACCTTTCCCTGAAGCTCTGGCGGACACAAGGAGGCCAGCTAATGATAAGGAGTTGTTCGAAACGTTTAGCAACTGCGAGGTAAATATCCATTTACTCAAGTTGATTAATAGTATTCATCGTTATGCTAAATTTTTGAAAGAGCTCTACACGCTCAAGAGAAAGAGGGTTGTGAAAGAGAAGAAAAAGGTGGTGGTGAGTGAGAATGTGTCCACTATGCTGCAAAAGCGGATACCCAAGATGGCTAGCGATCCAAGGATGTTCACAATTCCCTGCAAGATTGGGGGTACCTTGTTCGATAAGGCGTTACTTGATTTGGGTGCCTCCATTAATGTGTTGCCTCTCTCACACTACGAGTCTTTGGAGTTGGGCCCACTAGAGAAGACGGGGATTGTCATCCAGTTGGCGGACAATTCATATGTCTACCCTAAAGGAGTTGTGCAGGACGTGCTAGTCGAGGTGGACAAGTTGGTGTTCCCTGTAGACTTCTTTGTGATGGACACGGGGCAGGACAAGGACGCAATGCCTATGATGTTAGGAAGACCGTTCATGAATACGGCAAGTATAAAGATCGATGTGAGCAGCGGTTCGCTCACTATGGAATTCGACGGGGAGAGGGTCAGATTCAATTTTGATGATTCTAAGAGACACCCTCCAGATGGGAACCCCGAGTGCTCAATGGAGGTGAGTGAACCAAGTTGAGGGATGAGAGTAGTATGTCGAGCCACGACAATAACTAAAGCGTTGTCCGGGAGGCAACCCGAGGTATGTACTTCTTTCTTTGCTTTTCATTCTCTGTTTTTGCATCTGTTTTAGCGTGTTTTTGCTTTGTTTTTGTTTTTGTTTTGTTCGAACTAACCTGCAGGGAGGAGGCCCGAACCATATTGAAGAAGGTGCTTCCCACACCAATGTAAGTCCTCTTATTGCCCTGCCCGAAAAACAAATCCGAAAAAAAAAACCGAAAAAAAATTGAAAAAAAAAGTTCTACCGAAGGCCAACTGTCCGATTTTCCCAGGGAGAGATGGTGTGCATCGTGTTGTCCAGGAGGAGACATTAGCCCCACATTTGTATTTGACAACGATGATGGCCCTACAGTCGACAGCTGAGGAGGAGGAACACCAGGGCCCACACCACGATGACATCTGGGCCCATTTTTTGTGTTCGTTGAAGGCCATGCAATCCCGTTCCCTTGATTTACCACTTCTCACCACAGTGGTTCCTTTTGGTTGCATGGTATGAGTTGCTTGAGTTGAAGGCCGTGCAGCCCCGATTTCTTTGATGACCACTACACATTACAGTGGTTCCCTTTGGTTGCACGGTAGAGATGAGTCGATGACGCCCACCGCAGCACCAGAGACCTGAGCGTTCATTGCTTTTCCGCCAGCAACAACTTCAGTGTCCAAGCCAACTCGACGATGTTTGTGAGTTTTTTTTTCCTTTCCCTGTGCTTTAGTCTTTTTGTCTTTCATTACATTGAGGACAATGCAATGTTTAAGCATGAGGCCGCCACAGTTTCTCCCCCGCCCACAACAGTACCAACATCCTGGGGGTCAACAACCATTTAGAGCTCCCTATGACCAGAGATCCCAAGGCCAGAGCTCCAGTGCCCATGCGTCCAGTGAGGATAAGATTAATACCCTTGTCTAGGGCATGACAACCATGTCTAGCAATGTGAACGCACTGGCAAACATTGTGGCCCAAAATCAGCAAGAGACGAAGTCCAGTATTCAGAACCTGAAGAAACAAATGGGGCAGATCTCTATAGCTGTGAGCAGGTTGGAAGCGCGGGAATCGAAGAAGCTACCATCTCAAACGGTAGTCAACCCGAAGGAGAATATATGCGCCATGCCGCTAAGGAGCGAGGCTGAGGTGGAAGCTAAGAGAGCCAAGGAGAAGGACGGCCGCGACCGCGAAGAAGAACACCACGATCGCGGATGCATCACGGAGAAGGAGGAGAAAATCGGCGAATTTCCGCGACCGCGGAAAAATCACGGAAATAAAAGAGCCCCAGGTCGAGAGCAAACCACGACCGCGGAACGAAATCCGCGACCGTAGAAAAAGGGCTGAAGAAAACGAACAGGTCGAGGATTTTCCGCGATCGCGGTCACCAATCCGCGACCGCGGATCTGCCCCAGACGTGGCCTCTCGCTACAAGGATCCATATGAGGATTATGTGAGGCCCTATTTCCCTCCACTCGGATCCGAAAAGCCTCCCGCACCTTTCCCTGAAGCTCTGGCGGACACAAGGAGGCCAGCTAATGATAAGGAGTTGTTCGAAACGTTTAGCAACTGCGAGGTAAATATCCATTTACTCAAGTTGATTAATAGTATTCATCGTTATGCTAAATTTTTGAAAGAGCTCTACACGCTCAAGAGAAAGAGGGTTGTGAAAGAGAAGAAGAAGGTGGTGGTGAGTGAGAATGTGTCCACTATGCTACAAAAGCGGATACCCAAGACGGCTAGCGATCCAGGGATGTTCACAATTCCCTGCAAGATTGGGGGTACCTTGTTCGATAAGGCGTTACTTGATTTGGGTGCCTCCATTAATGTGCTGCCTCTCTCACACTACGAGTCTTTGGAGTTGGGCCCACTAGAGAAGACGGGGATTGTCATCCAGCTGGTGGACAATTCATATGTCTACCCTAAAGGAGTTGTGCAGGACGTGCTAGTCGAGGTGGACAAGTTGGTGTTCCCTGTAGACTTCTTTGTGATGGACACGGGGCAGGACAAGGACGCAATGCCTATGATGTTAGGAAGACCGTTCATGAATACGGCAAGTACAAAGATCGATGTGAGCAGCGGTTCGCTCACTATGGAATTCGACGGGGAGAGGGTCGGATTCAATTTTGATGATTCTAAGAGACACCCTCCAGATGGGAACCCCGAGTGCTCAATGGAGGTGAGTGAACCAAGTTGAGGGATGAGAGTAGTATATCGAGCCACGACAATAACTAAAGCGCTGTCCGGGAGACAACCCGAGGTATGTACTTCTTTCCTTGCTTTTCATTCTCTGTTTTTGCATCTGTTTTAGCGTGTTTTTGCTTTGTTTTTGTTTTTGTTTTTGTTTTGTTCGAACTAACCTGCAGGGAGGAGGCCCGAACCATATTGAAGAAGGTGCTTCCCACACCAATGTAAGTCCTCTTATTGCCCTGCCCGAAAAAAAAATCCGGAAAAAAAAATCCGAAAAAAATTTGAAAAAAAAAGTTCTACCGAAGGCCAACTGTTCGATTTTCCCAGGGAGAGATGGTGTGCATCGTGTTGTCCAAGAGGAGACATTAGCCCCACATTTGTATTTGACAACGATGATGGCCCTACAGTCGACAGCTGAGGAGGAGGAACACCAGGGCCCATACCACGATGACATCTGGGCCCATTTTTTGTGTTCGTTGAAGGCCATACAATCCCGTTCCCTTGATTTACCACTTCTCACCACAGTGGTTCCTTTTGGTTGCATGGTATGAGTTGCTTGAGTTGAAGGCCGTGCATCCCCGATTTCTTTGATGACCACTACACATTACAGTGGTTCCCTTTGGTTTCACGGTAGAGATGAGTCGATGACGCCCGCCGCAGCACCAGAGACCTGAGCGTTCATTGCTTTACCGCCAGCAACAACTTCAGTGTCCAAGCCAACTCGACGACGTTTGTGAGTTTTTTTTTCCTTTCCCTGTGCTTTAGTCTTTTTGTCTTTCATTACATTGAGGACAATGCAATGTTTAAGCATGATGCCGCCACAGTTTCTCCCCCGCCCACAACAGTACCAACATCCTGGGGGTCAACAACCATTTAGAGCTCCCTATGACCAGAGATCCCAAGGCCAGAGCTCCAGTGCCCATGCGTCCAGTGAGGATAAGATTAATACCCTTGTCTAGGGCATGACAACCATGTCTAGCAATGTGAACGCACTGGCAAACATTGTGGCCCAAAATTAGCAAGAGACGAAGTCCAGTATTCAGAACCTGGAGAAACAAATGGGGCAGATCTCTATAGCTGTGAGCAGGTTGGAAGCACGGGAATCGGAGAAGCTACCATCTCAAACGGTAGTCAACCCGAAGGAGAATATATGCGCCATGACGCTAAGGAGCGAGGCTGAGGTGGAAGCTAAGAGAGCCTAGGAGAAGGACGGCCACGACCGCGAAGAAGAGCACCACGATCGCGGATGCATCACGAAGAAGGAAGAGAAAATCGGCGAATTTCCGCGACCGCGGGAGGACATCCGCGACCGCGGAAAAATCACGGAAATAAAAGAGCCCCAGGTCGAGAGCAAATCGCGACCGCAGAACGAAATCCGCGACTGCGGAAAAAGGGCTGAAGAAAACGAACAGGTCGAGGATTTTCCGCGATCGCGGTCACCAATCCGCGACCGCGGATCTGCCCTAGAAGCGGCCTCTCGCTACAAGGATCCATATGAGGATTATGTGAGGCCCTATTTCCCTCCGCTCGGATCCGAAAAGCCTCCCGCACCTTTCCCTGAAGCTCTGGCGGACACAAGGAGGCCATCTAATGATAAGGAGTTGTTCAAAACGTTTAGCAACTGCGAGGTAAACATTCTGTTACTTAAGTTGATTAATAGTATTCCTCGCTATGCTAAATTTTTGAAGGAGCTCTGCACGCTTAAGAGGAAGAGGGCTTTGAAGGAGAAGAAGAAGGTGGTAGTCAGTGAGAATGTGTCCGCTATGCTGTAAAAGCGGATACCTAAGAAGGTAAGCGATCCAGGGATGTTCACAATTCCCTGCAAGATTGGGGGTACCTTGTTCGATAAGGCGTTACTTGATTTGGGTGCCTCCATTAATGTGCTACCTCTCTCACACTACGAGTCTTTGGAGTTGGGCCCACTAGAGAAGACGGGGATTGTCATCCAGCTGGCGGACAATTCATATGTCTACCCTAAATGAGTTGTGCAGGACGTGCTAGTCGAGGTGGACAAGTTGGTGTTCCCTGCAGACTTCTTTGTGATGGACACATGGCAGGACAAGGACGCAACGCCTATGATGTTAGGAAGGCCGTTCATGAATACGGCGAGTACAAAGATCGATGTGAGCAGCGGTTCGCTCACTATGGAATTCGACGGGGAGAGGGTCGGATTCAATATTGATGATTCTAAGAGACACCCTCCAGATGGGAACCCCGAGTGCTCAATGGAGGTGAGTGAACCAAGTTGAGGGATGAGAGTAGTATGTCGAGCCACGACAATAACTAAAGCGCTGTCCGGGAGGCAACCCGAGGTATGTACTTCTTTCTTTGCTTTTCATTCTCTGTTTTTGCATCTGTTTTAGCGTGTTTTTGCTTTGTTTTTGTTTTTGTTTTTGTTTTGTTCGAACTAACCTGTAGGGAGGAGGCCCGAACCATATTGAAGAAGGTGCTTCCTACACCAATGTAAGTCCTCCTATTGCCCTGCCCGAAAAAAAAAATCCGGGAAAAAAAAACCGAAAAAATTTTGAAAAAAAAAATTCTACCGAAGGCCAGCTGTCCGATTTTCCCATGGAGAGATGGTGCGCATCGTGTTGTCCAGGAGGAGACATTATCCCCACATTTGTATTTGACAACGATGATGGCCCTACAGTCGACAGATGAGGAGGAGGAACACCAGGGCTCACACCACGATGACATCTGGGCCCATTTTTTGTGTTCATTGAAGGCCATGCAATCCCGTTCCCTTGATTTACCACTTCTTACCATAGTGGTTCCTTTTGGTTGCATGGTAGGAGTTGATTGAGTTGAAGGCCGTGCAGCCCCGATTTCTTTGATGACCACTACACATTACAGTGGTTCCCTTTGGTTGCACGGTAGAGATGAGTCGATGACGCCCGCCGCAGCACCAGAGACCTGAGCGTTCATTGCTTTACCGCCAGCAACAACTTCAGTGTCCAAGCCAACTCGGCGACGTTGGTGAGTTTTTTTTTTCCTTTCCCTGTGCTTTAGTCTTTTTGTCTTTCATTACATTGAGGACAATGCAATGTTTAAGCATGGGGGAGGGTTTTATACTTGCTACGTCGTTGAGGAGAAAAAAATAATAAAGAAAAAGCCAAAATTTGAAAAAAAGCAAAAATAGAAATCCTGGAATAAGCCGAAAACCCGAAAGGGCGGCTTATGCAATAAGCAGGTGGCTTGGACCAGCATTAGGCTGGGGTAATATGAGGTCAAGAGTGATGTGAGTATATTGTGAGCCCATCTATTGAAAAATGAAATGAGTGGCTTGGTGAAAACCCGAAAGGACGCCTTGGCAAAATGAGTGCAAAGAAGAAGAGTGATTTTTAGGACTCCTCATTTTACATGGCGTGGTGACATAAGAAGATGTGGTATAAGGAGGTTTCGGGTATGTCACTCTGGAGCGATAAGAAGATAGATGGAGGCTAGGATTAGATTGTTACTCACTCTATGGTGTTTGGGATAAGCTTGGGGGAAGTACTCTGCTTTCCTTTTAGCTTGGTTGGTGTTATGATATGGGTTGTGTTGAGCTTATTGTATTGGTGCCTTGGAGTTTCATGGTTAGGTGCAATTCTTAGAGGAGATGATTTTTCTATGCTTCCTGAGACCTTGGGGATTTGATTGGAGGAGTAGGTTTATTTTAGCTTACTCGAGGACGAGCAAGGTTTAAGCATGGGGGATTTGATCAGCACTATTTTATAGTGCTTATCTAGGAGTTGTTACCGGTGTTTAGGGTGCCATTTGTAGGGATTTAGAGCACAACTGTGGAGTAGAGAGTTGGAGAGAAGAAGTGTGGATATGGTGGTTCAGAGGAGCTAATTAAAGACATCCAGAAGACGAGGAGAAGACCACCTGAGGAGACGAGGAAGAATAGAAGGAAGAGCCACACAAACGAAGGAGAAGAAGGAGAGCCGCGACCAACCGCGACCAAGAAGGAGGGCACGAAGCGTCCGCGGCGAGAGGCGAAGCGCGGAGCGAAGGAATGTCACTGCCGCGACCGCGGAAGATCCACCGCACCCGCGGAAAATTCGAGAGTTGTTCACTTCGAGAACACAGAGTTAATTTCCGCGACCGCGGATTTGGTGCCGCGGCCGCGGAAGCACACAGCAGGCGTCCGTCAGAGAATTTCCGAACTTTGTTATTTTTCCCTTTTTCCGAATTTTCTTTATTATTTTAGTTCGAACTTTATACTATTATTTCTTTTTAGATGATGTTTGTGATCTTGGGCTTTAGGTTAAGTCTATTTAACTTAAATTCCATAGCCTCCATTCAATCATCTTGGAATCATCAACATTATTCAGAATTGTCACGTTTTAGTATTCAACAGTTTTCCCTTTGAAGTATTTTGTTTCCAAGAACTATGAGGAGCTAAGCACCCTTTTGCTTAGTCTGACAATTAAAGCTTTTCGTATGATTTGATTGTGAGGTTAATTCTCTATTTCCTATGTCCTTTGGGTTATATCTTTTCTCTTGAGCATATTTCTATTGATTGTTATTGATGTGACTAGATTGATCATCTAGTTGATATTAGTAATTGTCTATTGCTAGGCTTTGGATATTTCGGGTTGAGATTCCTTATCTATTGTAGCATCCATGATATTCTAGGACTAGTTTATTATGAAAGAGATTTGATTATATGTTAAATACTGCGGGTTGTGGTGTTGCATGTATCCTGGCTAATTCCTATGCTTCTTGCTGCTATTAAATTAAATCCTGAAGGTTGGTAGAGATTGTTTGATAGTTAGGGTTATTATGACTGGTTGGACTATTAACTAATTCAGAATAGGAACAAGAATAACCAAAGAAAAGGAATAGAGATAACCTAGGATCGATCTATCATATGAAAAGTGGATATTTGTTTGACTAAGTGTTTTCCCTAAATTGATTACAAACTCTTTGCTTTTATTTCCCTTGTTTGCTTTGTTTACAACCAATCAACCTCAAAAACCCCCCTTTGTTACCATTGCATGCGAACTTACATAAAGATTGACAACTCCTCCCTGTGGGATTCGACCCTTGCTTGCCTTTGCTACTTGTTTAGGTTTGTTTAGGATTATTTTGTTTAGGCGCCTCGACAGTGCCTGTCAATATCCCACTTAAAATAGAAGCGTAAAATGGTAATTTTAGGTTGATAAAAATAAAAGTTTTGAAATTTATTTAATTTCTTTTAGAGGAATAAATTAAACTTTTATGAACTTAGGAGCAAAGGTTGGCTATGATAATTTTTGGTACAAATTATCATATGAATAATAATAATATGGTGATAAAATAAATAAATAAGTATAACAAAGAATGTAATTTTAGAATTTTAAATAAAAATAAACGTCAGAAAATCTATTGTGTTATCCATAAATGGATAAAGTAATAAATGTCCTAAGTAAGTTATTTCTTTAAGGTAAGGATAGTTTAAATTATGATTAACTTTATGTTAATTATAATTTTGATAAAACTTATCAAATTTGACCTATAATATTTAAACTAAGTTTAACAAATTTTTGTTAAAGATTTAAGTATGGTCAAATTCATAAGAATAATAACTTAAGCTTATCTTAACCTAAGTTAAATTTTTATACACTATAATTTTGGGTTAAAATAATATTATAAAGTTGGAATATTAAGATAAATAAATTTGGGTAAGTTTTATGATTTTTAATAGTTAAAATAAGAGCATTTTTACCACAACTTAAGAAAGTTGGACAAAAATGTGCAAATAGGCCAAATAAAGGGAAGGGGGCGTGTGTAATTAAGCCAAAAGATCATCTTCTACCTTCAGCCATTCACGTGAGCTCTATAAAGCATTTCAATGGCGGATTTCAGTTAGCATAGGATCTGATTTGAGGCAATTAGTGTTTGGGAATTCAAGACAACCCTATCCTCCACGTAATTCATCCATTAATTGGATTGAATGTCGATTGAAATCGTGGAATTTCATCCCCAAAAACCAACGTGTCATCTAGGGTTCGAATTGAACAAATCCAAAATTGGATCAATTCGTCTTCTATTGGAGGGATTAATGAGAGGGGTTTTGTTAATGGCATTCACACCTACAAGAACCTTATAAAATCCCTCCCAATAAAACCTCCAATTCATCCAATTTTTCCATCCAATCTCAAGAACCCTAAATCCCGAAACCGGTTGTTCTTCATCAAAAGTCAAGAGTGTTTGAGCTTCAATCTTGCAATTGGTGGTATCCCTAGCTTCTTATTTGAGTCCTCTATCAAAGCCCTCTCCTTCCACCGCCGGATAACCACCACCGGGCCGCCAATTTCATCGGAAACCGCAAGCAGCCCTCCGCGCGACACCGATTGGGTATTTTTTTTTTGATTTTTTGGTCCGATTTTCGTTAATTTGTTATTATTTGGCCTAATTAAGGTTAATCAAATTAATCTTAATTATTGAACAATAAGATGGAATTAATTTGATTTTAATTAAATTAAAATTATTTTGGGTATTATCTTAGACTATGAATGGTTAAAATATTAACTTTTCATTTGGATAATATTTTGGAGTAAAATTTCTGCACTTTATAAATAAATTATGAGATTTATTTATTTTTGAAAAGATTATTTAGAATATATGACTAATTGATTTTTAATCGTATAGATAATCGTTCTACCGATTAAGCCTTGAAAATTGAATTATTTGGAGATAAATTAATTCAATTAAAATCTTGAGACATATATCCCTAAAAATTCAGTATTAAGTAAATTATCTAATTATAATTTATTTTTGTGTGTGATTTGGGTTCGTCTCGGGTTTGCTTGTAGAACGGAAAGAGAGCAGGGATTCAAATTGCTACTCGAAAACAACCATCACCGTGATACCGTTCATCTCTCTGTGATTCAAGGCAAGTGGCGGTTCGCTCTTGCTAATTTATTCCACATTTTTTTAATTGACAATTAATCTATTGTCTTAATTAAGTTGGGATAAATATTCTTAATTTCTCGTTTGGGAACTTGTGTGTTAAAATGTTGTGTAAAATGAACCTTTTTATTAGGTTGTATATATTCTAGCTATAACCCGTATATATATATTATTATAGGGTGCTAGATAATAATTGGTGTGGATTGTTGTGCTTTGGTGTGGATAATAAATGTTAGTTAGCACGAGTATTCGTAAGAACCCACCCGGTCTCTTGTCTAAAGTAAGTCCCCTTTCCAATCTTGATTCGCATTACGCGGTGAGGTTGGTCGAGGACCCAAATATTCAACAAGATGTTTTAAAAACTTTGTGTGATAATATAACGTTCTCAAACAAATTCATATAATTTCCTATAAGACTCAATTCATTGGAGTCTTCTCTTTAATCATACGTCTTCATTCTTTTCGATAGAAGTCTATAGTCATGTACCATTTATCGAGTTTTATTCGGGATACAAGGATAGTGATTATATACGACTACGTGAACTAATTTGTTTTCACTCTTGCATAGTCTTTCATTAGACTAACCAACCTTCCCTTTTCCTTGCATGATTGGTTGATGTCATCCGTCCTATACGGCACATCAGAGTTGGTCCCCGACGAGTTGAATTAACCAATCGAAGAGAAGGCTTGCAGTTGAAGGTTGCGCTTTAAGAAGTACTACTTTAAAGTGTGTATATTTTGAATAAATGTAATACTTAGTCATGTTTTTAGGATTTCTTAAGTCTTTCGCTGTAACTTAAAAAGTCATCCGCTGTAATTTCACTTTGTTGTATTACCGTCCTTCTCATTTTACGAAAGGAATTTTAATAAAAGTATTAAGTGTTAATTACAAAGGCCATCCGCTACTCTGTCTTCATTCAACATTTAGTTATTTACTTAAGCTTAGTTGTTCCAATTAAAGCCTATGATGACTTTGGACAATAACATCTGAGGTCATTGGCGTGTGGCAGTACCGACATAAGTCGGGGGTGTTACACCCTTGACCCCAACGTCGGAGCTGCCCGAAGAGCCCCAATTTCCCCAGAAACCAGCCGGTGCCAACCCATGATTTCTGACGAAGCTTTGCCCAATTTCGGTTTGATATTTTGTTGATTTTACTTTTATTTTGGTCTAATCTTGATTAATTTAATTAATATAGATAATAGAAAATATGTTAGGATTAATTTAAATTTTATGAATATTAAAACTATATTAATTATATTTAATTTGGATATTATCTTATATTATGAATGGTTAAATTGTAACTCTTCATCTAGATAATATTTTGAGTTAGAAATTATTGGGATTATAAATAAATTATTGTATCAATTTATTTATGATATGTTTATTTAGAATATACGACTAATTGATTTTTAGAATCGTATAAATAATCGTTTTATCAAAAAGCCTTGAAATTGATTTATTTAAGAGTTAAACAAATTCAATTAGAATGTATCCTTCAAATTTCGATATTGAATCAATTATATAATTATAATTTATTTACTGTGTGTAATTTGGGTACATCTCAGAATTGCTTTTGGAACGAAATTAAAGCAGGAAGTTAATTGCTAGTCGAAAGCAACCGCTCCCGTTACGTTGTTCGACCTCCTTCGTGATTTAAGGCAAGTGGTGGTTCGCTCTTGCAATTTATTCCATACTTTTCTTAATTGGCAGTTAATTGATTGTGTTAGTAAATTGGGTAAATATTCTTAATTTCTATTTGGGAACTGATGTGATAAATTGGTGTGGAAAATGAATCCTATTTATTAGGTTGTATATTTTGCTAGCAACGACCCTTATATATATTATTATTATTGGGTGCTAGATGAACTTTGGTGTGGATTGTTGTGCATTGGTGTGGACTTATATGCTAGTTAGCACGAATATTCGTAGGACCGCTATTTACCTTGTGAGGTTTAGCTGTTTCTTTATAACTTAGTATTATGAGGATTATTGTCCTAATACTTTTGGTCATGACCTACCCTTATTCAATATAAGTTGTGATGCACTTAGCTAGTGCCAATATTCAGGATTCGTCTCATTCTATATCTCATTGCGAAATCGGCTGTGGAATTAAAAGCCTTAACGATAATGCGCGTTTTGAAATTAAATAAGATAAGTGTCTTGTTGCACATAATTAATATGCCCTCGGGCGAGAAGTACAACGTGGAACCCGCCCATACTCTTGTTTAAAGTAAGTCCCCTTTCCAATCTGGATTCGCATTACGCGGTGAGGTTGGTCGAGGACCCAAATATTCAAGTAGTCAGTTTTCAAACTTTGTGTGATAATTATAATGTTCCCAAACAAACATACATATTCCTATAAGACTCAATTCCTTTGGAGTCTTCTTTCGACGCATGTCTCTTCCTTTCGTTTTCGTGAGAGTATCCGAGTTATATATCGTATACCAATTATTATTCGAGAGACAATGATAGTATCTGGATACAATCACAAGAACCACTTTGTTTGAGCCCTTGTTTAGTCCATCATTAGACTAACCGACATTTCTTTTTCCTTGCATGATTGGTTGGTGTCATCCGTCCTATGCGGCACATCAGGTAAAGCTTCACAAGTTGAAAACGCGGGAAGATGACATTGAAGGCAACTACGTTTTTCTTTTGTTATTTGCTTCAGACAAGGTTAATATACTGTTTTGGAATTTGTCATTTTATAAAGTCTTCCGCTGATACTTTGATATATTGTGGAGTTGCCATGTTTAGCAACGTCGTTTGTAAGACGATTTTGAATTTAATATATTATTCTATGTATTATTTTGTATTTGCGATCAATACTGTAAAGCCTTGGGTGATTTTGGATATGTGATTTGAGGTCACTGACGGTAATATTCCAATGATAATTTGGGGGTTTTACAGTTATAGTATCAGAGCTAAAAAAACTCAAACTTTTATTAATGTATATTTGAGTTTTTATAAAACAAAAACTTGGTGTGAATATTTTCCTTACTATAGGCCTTATGTAAGGCTTAGGATAATAATGTCTTTAAGAGATTTTAAACCACAACTATTTGGTGGGGTTTATTTCAAAGGTATAATATTATAATTTCTTACAAAGGGTTTGAAATGGAAGACAAGGTCGGTTTAACAACGAGTCGAGTTTGGATTAGTAGTTTTGTGTGAATTTTTTTTCAAACTTCTACCAGCAATAGTAGTTTCATCTATTCATGCCTATTTATAGAAAGTATAATTTCTATATTTGGAAAGTTTTGACCTCTCCTTGTCCTTTTTCAGACAATGGTTTTCACTAGAGCTCAGCTCAAAGCCCTGAAGGAATATCTGACCGCTCCGACAATCAAGTCTGAGCCTGATTCTATTGCTACTGTCGAGTATGACGGCCTAGTGGTAGATTTCATCCCGCCTAGGGAAGCCGTGGAGAAATAGTGGTAGCTGAGGCCGCTGAAGAAGAGGATCCGAGCGAAGACCCCGAGTATGAGAGTGATGGAGAAGGGGAAGTACAATCCAAGTAATCCCCTATCCCAGAAGCCATTGGTGAGGATGGAGATCCAATTGAGGGTTCCTGATTATTAGGACGAGGGAGAAGGACAAGTGCAACCTAAGCAGCCCCCTCTCTTCCAAGAAACCTCAAAGGAGGAGGAACCATTAGATCCATACTATGAGAGTGAGGAAGAGATGTATGGACCGGCTCAACTACCTGGTGGTGAGACGCCGATGTACTCACCAATGTCTCCAGCTACCTATGAGGCCAAAGGGTTTCCCAATGCTGAATGAGAAGAGTATGACCGACTATACCTCCAGCTGATGTGGTTCCCTCTCCAGACTATTCACCTCCTCAACCTCAGGGAAGCCCGACTGCTCGAGAGTAGTTTGATGGGCTTACCACCTCAGAATCCATCCGCTATATCGACGAGATGACTGAGTAGACGAGAGAAACGGTTCGACCTTGGGAAGCGCACATTTGTTCTGGCAGCATTGTGCCACAACATGTCCGAGTAAACATCCCAGTGCTAGCTGAGCATTTGATGGGCTGGAAGGAGTCATTGGGCAACTTAAAGGAAGTTGGGCAACTTAAAGGAAGAGGCTCTAAGACTCGAGTCGACTTACCAACGTATAGTGGGACGTGTCCAGTGGTTGCTGCAAAACATAGAGCATATCATGAAGCTGGCAGACCCCAATTCAGAACATCGTCTAATAGTCTCAAATTTCCAACCTCGGTTTTTGGACAAGTTCATCCACCCACCAATGCCCGCTGAGGAGTCGAGGGACCCGAAGCCTAAGGAGCCGAAGAGACCGGTAGATGAGTCGGAGGAAGAGCTATCTCGAAGAAGAGGACTATGTCGGCTAAGGCATACAGAGACATGTTTCGGTACCCCAAGAAGAAGCAGTGACTTAGTGCATAAGTTGTTTTCCTTTCCAGCGTTATCCACTTTGAACAATAATGGAGCAGTAAAGCTTTCCAAGTTGAAGACACATGAAGACGACGTTGAAGGCAACTGCATTTTTCTTTTGTTATTTTTGTTATTTGCTTCGAACAAGGTTAAGATCCTGGTTTGGAATTTGTCATTTAATAAAGTCTTCCGCTAATATTTTGATATATTGTGGAGTTGCAAGTTTTAGCAACGTCGTTTGTAAGATGATTTTTAATCTAATACATTATTATTCGTATTATTTAATATTTGCGATCAATACTGTAAAGCCTTGGTTGATTTTGAATATGTGATCCGAGGTCACTGACGGTAATATTTCTAAGGTAATTTATGGTTGCTACAATTATGGTATCAGAGCTAAAAAACTCAAACTTTTTTTCAACCGTTCTGTGTATATTTGAGTTATTATAAACCGTTTCTGTACTATAGGCCTAAGTATGACTTAGGATAATAATGGCTTTAAGAGATATTTAACCACTATTAGTTGGTGTGTTTTAGGTCAAAGGTATAATATTATAATTTCTTACAAAGAGTTTGAAAATGGAAGACAAGGTCGGGTTAACAACGAGTCGAGTTTGGATTAGTAGTTTTGTGTGAAATATTTTTCAAACTTCTGCCAGCAATACTAGCTTAACCTACTCATGCCTATTTATAGAAATTATAATTTCTATAAATTTGGAAAGTTCTGACCTCTCCTTGTCTCTTTTTAGACAATGGTTTTTTCACTAGAGCTCAGCTGAAAACCCCGGAGGAATCTCAGACTGTTCCAATAATCAAGTCTGAGCTTGATTCTATTGCTACCGTCGAGTATGACGGCCCAATGGTAGATTTCACCCCGCCTAGGAAAGTTATGGAAGATATAGTGGTAGCTGAGGCCACTAAAGAGGAGGATCCGAGCGAAGACCCCGAGTATGAGCGTGGTGGAGAAGGGGAAGTACAATCCAAGCAGTCCCCTATCCCAGAAGCCATTAATGAAGATGAAGATCCAATTGAGGGTTCTGATTATTGGGACAAGGGAGAAGGAAGAGTGCAACCTAAGCAGCCCCCTCCCAAGGAAACCTCAGAGGAGGAGGAGCCATTAGATTATTACTATGAGAGTAAGGAAGAGATGTATGGACCAACTCAACTGCCTGGCGGTGAGACACCGATATACTCTCCAATGTATCCAGCTACCTATGAGGCCAAGGGGTTTCCCAATGCTAAATGGGAAGAGTATGACCCGACTATACCTCTAGCTGATGTGGTTCCCTCTCTAGACTATTCACCTCCTCAACCTTAGGAAAGCCCAACTACTCGAGAGTCGTTTGATGGGATGACCACCTCAGAAGCCATCTGCTATATCGACGGGATGATTGAGCAGACAAGAGCGATAGTTCGACCTTGGGAAGCACACATTGCTTCTGGCAACACTGTGCCATAACATGTCCGAGTAAAAAGCCCAGTGCTAGCTGAGCATATGAAGGGCAGAAAGTAGTCGTTGGGCAACTTGAAGGAAGATGCTCTCATACTTGAGTCGACTTACCAGCGTCTAATAGGACGTGTCTAGTGGTTGCTTCAAAACATAGAGCATGCCATGAAGCTAACAGACTCCAATTCAGGGCAGCGTCTAAAAGCCTTAGAGTTCCAACCTGGGTTTTAGACAAGTTCTGCCATCCACCAGTGCCCGCTGAGGAGTTGAGGGACTCGAAGCCTAAGGAGCCGAAGAGACCGACAGATGAGTCGGGGGAAGAGCTACCTCCGAAGAAGAGGACTATATTGGCTAAGGCATATGAAGACCTATTTCGGGACCCCAAGAAGAAGTAGTGACTTGGTGCATTAGTTGTTTTCCTTTCCAGTGTTTTTCACTTTGAACAGTAATGGAGCAGTAAAGCTTCCCAAGTTGAAGACGCGAGAAGACGACGTTAAAGGCAGCTGCATTTTTCTTTTGTTATTTTGTTATTTGTTGCGAACAAGATTAAGATCCTACTTTGGAATTTGTCATTTAATAAAGTCTTTCGCTGATACTTTGATATATTGTGGAGTTGCCATGTTTAGCAACGTCGTTTGTAAGACAATTTTGAATTTAATATATATTATTATTCGTATTATTTTTTATTTGCGATCAAAACTGTAAAAGCCTTGGGTGATTTTGGATATGTGATCTGAGGTCATTGACGGTAATATTTCTAAGGTTATTTAAGGGTGTTACCGTTATGGTATCAGAGCTAAAAAACTTAAAACTTTTTTTAAACCGTTCTGTGTGTATTTGAGTTTTTATAAAACAAAAACTTGGTGTGAAAATTTTCTGTACTATAGGCCCTAAGTATTGCTTAGGATAATAATGGCTTTAAGAGAATTTACACCACAACTATTTGGTGGGTTTTATTTCAATGGAATTATATTACAATTTCTTACAAAGGGTTTGAAATGGAAGACAAGGTCGGGTTAACAATGAGTCGAGTTTGGATTAATAGTTTTGTGTGAATTTTTTTTCAAACTTATTCCAGCAATAGTAGTTTCATCTACTCATGCCTATTTATAGAAATTAGAATTTTTATAAAATTGAAAAGTTCTAACCTCTCTTTGTCTCTTTTCAAACAATGGTTTTCACTAGAGCTCAGCTCAAAGCCCCGAAGGAATCTCAGACCGTTCCGATAATCAAGTCTGAGCCTGATTCTGTTGCGACTTGCGAGTATGATGACCCAGTGGTAGATTTCATCCTGCCTAGGGAAGCTGTGGAAGATATAGTGGTAGTTGAGGCCACTGAAGAGGAGGATCCGAGCGAAGACCCCGAGTATGAGAGTGGTGGAGAAGGGGAAGTACAATCCAAGCAGTCCCCTATCCCAGAAGCCATTGTTGAGGATGAAGATCCATTTGAGGGTTCTGATTAATGGGACGAAGGAGAAGGAGGAACCATTAGATCATTACTATGAGAGTGAGGAAGAGATGTATGGACCATCTTAACTGCCCGACTATGAGACACCGAAGTACTCGCCAATGTCTTCAACTACCTATGAGGCCAAGGGGTTTCCCACTGCTGAATGGGAAGAGTATGACCCGACTATACCTCCAACTGATGTGGTTCCCTCTCCAGACTGTTCACCTCCTCAACCTCAGGGAAGCCCGACTGCTCGAGAGTCGTTTGATGGGATGACCACCTCAAAAGCCATTCGATATATCGACGAGATGACTGAACAGACGAGAGCGACGGTTCGACCTTGAGAAGCGTACATTGCTTCTGGCAGCACTGTGCCACAACAGGCCCGAGTAAACAACCTAGTGTTAGATGAGCATATGAAGGGCCAGAAGGAGTCGTTGGGCGACTGATACGCTCTACTTTGTAGTGCGTAACTAGGAGCTATTACTAGGATTTAGGTACCATTTGTATGAGTTTAGAACACAATTTAGGAGAATGGAGTTTTAGAGACGAAGTAGTGATGTGGTGGATTTTAGTGCATATTGTGAAGACATTGAAGATGAAGGCGAAGCCACCAAGTGAAGGCCGTGAGCGCGGAAGAAGGAAGAAGCCGCGACAGAGCCAAAACCGCGGGTGCGGGCTAGAAAGCCGCGGTCGTGGGTTTACCAAGAAGCGCTGGAGTCTACAGAACATAAACCGCGGGCGCAAAGGAATGGACCGTGGGCGCGGAATGAAGTGAGAGCGAGAATTCAGTTAAGTGTGAAACCGCGGTCGCGGGTGCTGATGCCGCGGTCGCGGTTTCCTTGCTGACGTAAAGCCGAGATTGTATTTCGCCCGAAGATCTTTTATTTGATTACTTTTTATTTCGTTTAATTTCCCTTTAGAGATTATTATTGTTATCTTTTTAGAGGAATTAGGTTTAGCTTGTTTTTTACCTTCCTTCATAACATCAGTTGGGAGGCAGCTTTTAGGGAATCGTTCATTATTTTTCCTTTAGAGTTTTATGCTTTGAAGACTATAAAGAACTAAGCAACCATTGCTTAGTCCGACGATTGAAGCCTTCGTTTGTATTTGGTTATGAGATTATAACTCTATTTCCTTTCCTTTGATTATATTGATTCTCTTTGTGCTTCATCCCATTGATTCTTGCTGATTTGACTAGCCTGATCATCTAGTTGATATTAGTGATTTTCTATTGCTAGGGTTTGGATATTTCTGGTTTAAATCCCTTATCTTGTGTAGCAACCACGATTTACATGAACTAGTTGTGAATGTTTATTGTGAAGAGAATTGATTACATGTCGAGTACTGACTGGTTGTTAAGTATTGCATGTATCTTGCTTAATTCCTATGCTTACTGCTGCCGTGAAATTGAATCTTGATGGTTTCTTGATTGTTTAATGGTAAGTATTTTCAGGGCTGGTTGACCTATCTATATACAAAAGATCAGAATATGAATATTCATTGTTAGGAATTGGAGATAATCTAGGATCAACCAATCAAACTGAAGTGTGGATATTTGTCTGGCTAAGTTACTTCTCACCCATTGATTACATCTTTTGCATTGATTTACATTGTTACTTGATACAAACCTAAAATCCCCCCTTTTTGTTACTATTGGCATACAACCTTTGCATATAGGAAGATTGCTTACCTCCCTGTGAGATCGATCCTTACTTATCGAAGCTATATTAGTTAGGTTTTTGAGGTTTATTTGATAGGTGTCTACGACAAACGCTTATCAAATTTGGCGTCGTTGCCGGGGAATCTAAAGTCTGTATATTCTCGTTTGTGTGATGGTTTACCGATGTGATCAACAAGACACTATGTCGAGCCACGACATTAACCAAGGCGCTGCTCGGGAGGCAACCCGAGGTATGAAATTTGTTTCCTTTTCTTATTTTTCTCTTTGTATGTTATTTGTTTTCGCTTTCGTTTTTCGTTTTCGACTAACCTGCAGGCGGAGGAGACCACCAGAGAAGAAACCGCGACCGCAGCCTCAAAACCGCTGCCGCGGCCACCACTTCAGGAGCCTATCGTTTTATTTTTAGTCGAAAAAAATAAATAAGATTTTTTTTTGAAGACACCGCGACCGCGGCCTTAAAACCGTGATCGCGACTCAGCTGTTCGATTTTTCCTATTGCTGAGACGACACGCATCATGCTGCCACGGAGGAGACATTAGCCCAACATTTTTATTTGGCAAACGATGATGGCCCGACATGATACAACTGATGAGGAAGAGCTCCAGAGACCACTGCAGATACGATGATTGATATGGAGCGATAGAGCCCGCTACACGATTACACTAGGGCTTCGAATCCGTGTTCATAGAAGGCCCGTGCAACCCCGTTTCTTTGATGTGCCACTTCACCTTACAACGGATCTATTTGGTTGCACGTGGAGTTTGCTTGAGTAGGACCGCCGCAACACCAGAGACTTGTGTTTTCAATGATTTACCGCTAGCCCCGACGTCCACATCCAGGCCACCTCGGCGACGGTCGTGAGTACTTTTCTGCCTTCCCCAGTGTTTCATTTTTTAGTCTTTCATTACATTGAGGACAATGCAATATTTAAGCATGGGGGAGTGATCTATACTTGCTAGTCGTCTGGAAAAAAAAAAGGAAAATCCTGGGCTAAGCTGAAAACCCGAAAGAGCGGCTTAGGCAATAAGCAGGTGGCCCGGACCAACATTAGGCTGGGGTAATAAGAGGTTGTAGAGTGATGTGAGGAATGGTGAGCCCATCTTTGAAAAATGAAATGAGTGGCTAGGTGAAAACCCGAAAGGGCGCCTAGGCAAAATGAGTGAAAAGAAGAAGAGTGATTATTAGGATTCATTCATTCCGGCGTGGCGACATAAGTGTTGGAGATATAAGGAGGATTCGGGTAGGTCACTCTGGGAGCTATAAGAAGATAGACTGGAGATAGGTTTAGATATTTTTCTTCACTCTATGGTGTTCGGGTTAAGCTTGGGGAAAGTATTCTGCTTTCCTTAAAGCTTGTGTGTTGTGTTGATATGTGGTACTGTAGAGATTCATGATTAGGTGCAATTCTTAGTGGAGATTGTTTTGTTGTGCTTCCTGAGACCTTGGGTATTTCATTGGAGGAGTAGGTTTCCATTAGCTTACTCGAGGATGAGCAAGGTCTAAGCATGGGAGAATTTGATACGCTCTACTTTATAGTGCGTAACTAGGAGCTGTTACTAGGATTTAGGTACCATTTGTATGGGTTTAGAAAACAATTTAGGAGAATGGAGTTTTAGAGACAAAGTAGTGATATGGTGGATTTTAGTGCATATTGTGAAGACATTGAAGATGAAGGCGAACCACCAAGTGAAGTTCGCGAGCGCGGAAGAAGGAAGAAGCCGCGGCAGAGCCAAAACCGCGGACGCGGGCTAGAAAGCCGTGGTCGCGGGTTTACCAAGAAGCGCTGGAGTCTACAAAACATAAACCGCGGGCGTGGAGGAATGGACCGCGGGCGTAGAATGAAGCGAGAGCGAGAATCCGGTGAAGTGTGAAACCACGGTCGCGGAGGCTGATGCCGCGGTTGCGGTTTCCTAGCTGACGCGGAGCCGAGATTGTATTTCGCCCGAAGATCTTTTATTTGTTTTATTTTATTACTTTTTATTTCGTTTAATTTCCCTTTAGAGATTATTATTAATATCTTTTTAGAGGAATTAGGTTTAGCTTGGTTTTTACCTTCCTTCATAACATCAGTTGGGAGGCAGCTTTTAGGGAATCGTTCATTATTTTTCCTTTAGAGTTTTATGCTTTGAAGACTATGAAGAACTAAGCAACCATTGCTTAGTCCGACGATTGAAGCCTTCGTTTGTATTTGGTTGTGAGATTATAACTCTATTTCCTTTCCTTTGATTATATTGATTCTCTTTGTGCTTCATCCCATTGATTCTTTCTGATTTGACTAGCCTGATCATCTAGTTGATATTAGTGATTTTCTATTGCTAGGGTTTGGATATTTCTGGTTGAAATCCCTTATCTTGTATAGCAACCACGATTTACATGAACTAATTGTGAATGTTTATTGTGAAGAGAATTGATTACATGTCGAGTACTGACTGGTTATTAAGTATTGCATGTATCCTGCTTAATTCCTATGCTTACTGCTGCTGTTAGATTGAATCTTGATGGTTTCTTGATTATTTAATGGTAAGTATTTTAAGGGCTGGTTGACCTGTCTATATACATAAGATTGGAATAGGAATATTCATTGGTAGGAATTGGAGATAATCTAGGATCAACCAATCAAACTGAAGTGTGGATATTTGTCTGGCTAAGTTACTTCTCACCCATTGATTACATCTTTTGCATTGATTTACATTGTTACTTGATACAAACCTAAAATCCCCCCTTTTGTTACTATTGGCATACAACCTTTGCATATAGGATGATTGCTTACCTCCCTGTGGGATCGATCCTTACTTATCGAAGCTACATTAGTTAGGTTTTTTAGGTTTATTTGATAGGTGTCTACGACAAATGCTTATCAGCGACTTGAAGGAAGAGGCTCTCAGACTCGAGTCGACTTACCAGCGTATAATTGGACGTGTCCAGTGGTTGCTACAAAACATAGAGTAGGCCATGAAGCTGACAAATCCAAATTTAAGGCAACGTCTAAATGCCTCAGAGTTCCAATCTTGGTTTTTGGACAACTTCTACCATCCACCAGTGCCCGCTGAGGAGTTGAGGGACCCGAAGCCTAAGGAGCCGAAGAGATCTGCAGATAAGTCGGGGGAAGGGCTACCTCCGAAGAAGAGGACTATGTCGACTGAGGCATATGGAGGCCTATTTCGGGACCCCAAGAAGAACCAGTGACTTAGTGCATTAGTTTTTTTTTTCCTTTCCAGCGTTTTCCACTTTGAGCAATAATGGAGCAGTAAAGCTTCCCAAGTTGAAGACGCGGGAAGACGACGTTGAAGGCAGCTGCATTTTTCTTTTGTTATTTGCTTCGAACAAGGTTGAGATCCTGTTTTGGAATATGTCATTTAATAAAGTCTTTCGCTGATACTTTGATATATTGTGGAGTTCCATTTTATCGCAACGTCATTTGTAAGACGATTTTGAATTTAAGATATTATTATTCGTATTATTTTGTATTTGCAATCAATACTATAAAGTCTTGGGTGATTTTGGATATGTGATCTGAGGTCACTGGCGGTAATATTCCTAAGATAATTTAGGGGTGTTAAAGTTATGGTATCAGAGCTAAAAAACTCAAAATTTTTAAAATAGTTTTGTGTTTATTTGAGTTTTTATAAAACAAAAACTTGGTGTGAAAATTTTCTGTACTATAGGCCCTAAGTATTGCTTAGGATAATAATGTCTTTAAGAGAATTTAAAACACAACTATTTGGTGGGTTTTATTTCAATGGTATAATATTATGATTTCTTACAAGGGTTTGAAATGGAAGACAAGGTCAGGTTAACAACGAGTCGAGTTTGGATTAGTAGTTTTGTGTGATTTTTTTTTCAAACTTCTACCAGTAATAGTAGTTTCATCTACTCAATCCTATTTAAAAGAAGTAAAATTTCTATGTTGGAAAGTTGTGACCTCTCCTTGTCTCTTTTCAGACAATGGTTTTCACTAGAGCTTAACTCAAAGCCTTGGAGGAATCTTAGACCGCTCCGACAATCAAGTCTGAGCCTGATTCTATTGCTACTGTTGAGTATGACGGCCAATGCAAATTTCATCCCTCCTAGGGAAGCTATGGAAGATATAGTGGTAGCTGAGGTCATTAAAGAGGAGGATCCGAGCGAAGACCCCGAGTATGAGAGTGGTGAAGAAGGGGAAGTGATGCATAAACGTCTCTGTTCGCGCATTGTTTGGCGGGTCTAGGTAGAAAGTGGATCAAAGCACTCCGTCTCCTCGTGGCTGGATAGGTGATGACCTTCACGTGAACGAAGATAGCCGACTCTCTTGCTCTCGGTGTTGGCCGAGTGGGGGCGAGAGGTTCTCGCGGTCGTGATCGCTAGCGATGGAAAGGGGATGGCTGACAACGGTGGTAGCCAAAGTAACGAGAGGGTGACGTCAAAGGCTAAGGGGCAGAGATGTGTCTCAACGGCAAGCTTAGCTATTCAATTCAACGTAACTTTGAAAAATACAAGTGTTTGACAATTATAGTAGCCAAAAGACCTAGAACTCGGCCATGGGCCACAAATTGACTAAATGGGCAGGCCCTCTTAAGCATAATAGAGGCACACGCCAAAAATAGAAACATACTAAATTTAGAAAGTCCTAAAAATAGTAAGTGCCAAAATAGAAGCAATCCACAAATAGTAACATACTAATAGTGGAAACTGCTAACAATAGAAATTGCAATAAATAGAAAGTGTCTAAAAATGTCCAAAAGCTATCAAATAAACCTCTAAATGCAAAAGTAGGCCAATTGTGGAAATCGCGCCTCATCCAAGTCAAGTTGTCACAACCGTGGCCACAGTGTCGGCGTTGAAAGCGCAGAGTGTGGCGCGGGGCGCGTGGAGAAAGGCGCGACTGTGGCGTGCAAGGCCCTTGGTCGTGATGCTCTACGTGGCTTGGGCTATGGCCCTGGCGCGCGCTTTGGTGATCAGACCTTCTGATCTGACGCTGAGCATGTCATCCTCTTGGGCCTCCATCAATGTCACATCCGGGTTTGCATCACTCTCCCCTTCTTGGCCTCGAATCATCCCCGATTCATCAATGTCAACGTCCAAGGGCACAAATGGGGACAAGTCATCCACATTGAAGGTGGCGTGAACTCCGTAGTCATCGAGCAACTCCAGTTGGTAGGCGTTGGGGCCAAAAGCCTAGATGACTAGGAAGGGGCCATCGCCGCGAGGATCTAGCTTGTTGCGGCGCTTGGAGGGGATGCACTCCTTGCGCATGTGGACCCACACAAAGTCGCTCGATGCAAAAGTGACACGGCGCTGGCCCTTGTTTGCCTTGTGCTCGTACTACTTGGCTCGCCACTCCAGCTGCTCCTTGGTACGTGTGTGCAACTCTTGAATGAAAGCAGCCCAGTCCACGGCTTTGAGGTTAATTATCGCCATCATGGAGGGGATACGGAGTGAGGTCTAGCGGCATGAGCGGGTTGCGGCCATAGACGACCAGGAAAGGCATGAGGCGAGTCGTTGAATGCATCGACATGTTATAAGAGAACTCAACACATGAAAGTAAGTCCTCTCAACGGCGCGGGTTGGACCTAAGCAAGGCTCCTAGGGTTTAGTTGGTCACCTTAGTCTGGCCATCGGTCTGGGGGTGGTAGCTAGTGGAAAATAGGAGTCTAGTACCCAACTTACCCACAATGTTCTCCAAAAATGACTCATAAACTTCACATCTCGGTCACTTACAATCGACCTAGGTATCCAATGCAATCTCACCACATGCTCAAAGAAAATGTTTGCTATGTCCGATGCATTGTTGGTTTGCCTACAAGGAATGAAGTGAGCCATCTTGGAGAAACGGTCCATAACCACAAATATAGAGTCCCTCCCCCTTCTTAGATATCGGCAACCCCATCACAAAATCCATAGATAAATCCTCCCAAGGGGCCGAAGGCACTGGCAAAGGGGTATACAAGGAGGGGCTTGACCTAGATTTGGCTCTATAGCATGTCACACATGCATTGCAAAATCTAGTCACATGCCGGGTCATATGTGGCTAATAAAAGTGTTCCTTATGTGCAGCTCAAGTCTTGGCAATCGCAAAGTGGCCACGACCCTCAAGTGCTTCCTATGTGAGTAGAGCCCTAGTAGAGGATTGGGGTATACACAACTTCCCAACTCGAAACAAATAACCATCATGCAACACATATCCCTCAAATTCACCCCTAGATGCGCATGTTTCATAAATACATCCTAAGAAAGTATTGATCAGCACTACTTTGTAGTGCTTATCTAGGAGTTATTACCGGTGTTTAGGGTACCATTTATAGGGATTTAGAGCACAACTGTGGAGTATGTAGTTGGAGAGATGAAGTGTGGATATGGTGGTTTGGAGAAGCTAATTGAAGACATTTAGAAGACGAGGAGAAACCACATGAGGAGACCAAGGAAATAGAAGGGAGAATCCACACAAAGAAGGAGAAGAAGGTCTGCCGCGACCAAGGGCGAAGACACAAGCGACCGCGGTGAAAGGCGAGGCACAGAGAGCAAAAAGTTAATTTCTGCGACCGCGGAAATCCGGCCGCGCCCGCGGAAAATTCCAGAGCTGTGCAAAAGCCGAGAGCACAAAGTTAATTTCCGCGACCGCGGATTTGGTGCCGCGACCGCGGAAGGACACGGGGGCAAGCCCGACGAGGATTTCCGAGTTTTTCTTATTTTATTATTTTCCGGTTTTTGTTTATTTTATTATTTTGAACTTTTATAGTTTATTTCCTTTTGGAATACTTTCGTTATCTTTTCCCTTTAGTTTTAGGGTTAGGTTATTTAACCTAGTTTCCCATTCATTGTTCATCATCACGAATATTCATCGTTGTTTCCATTCAACATTTTTTCCTTTGAAGTTTATTTTTTTCCAAAAACTATGAGGAGCTAAGCACCCTTTTGCTTAGTCCGACAATTGAAGTTTTTCGTATGATTTGATTGTGAGGTTACAACTCTATCCCCTGTGCCTTTGGATTATATATTTTCTCTTGAGCATATTCCTATTGATTATTATTGATTTGACTGGATTGATCACCTAGTTGATATTAGTAATTGTCTATTGCTAGGGTTTGGATATTTCGGGTTGAGATTCCTTATCCGTTGTAGCATCCATGATATTCTAGGACTAGTAGGACTAGTTTACTATGAAAGAGATTTGATTATATGTTAAATACTGCGGGTCGTGGTGTTGCATGTATCCTGGTTAATTCCTATGCTTCTTGCTGCTATTGAATTAAATCTTGAAGGTTGGTAGAGATTGTTTAATAGTTAGGGTTGCCTGGACTGGTAGGACTGGTAACTAATTCAGAATATGGACAAGAATAATCAAAGGAAGGAATAGAGATAACCTAGGACCAATCAATCATATGAAGAGTGGATATTTGTTTGGCTAAGTGTTTTTCCCTAAATTGATTACAAACTCTTTGCTTTTATTTCCCTTGTTTTCTTTGTTTACAACCAATCAACCTCAAAACCCCCCTTTGTTACCATTGCATGCGAACTTACATAAAGATTGACAACTCCTCCCTGTGGGATTCGACCCTTGCTTGCCTTTGCTACTTGTTTAGGTTTGTTAGGATTTATTTTGACCAAGTAACACGACTAAAACCTGCCTGTCAAATTGGCGCCGTTGCCGGGGAGGCAAGTTTTGATTCTTCTTTGTGTGTGTTTGTGTGCTTGTTACTATTGTGTGGACCTATCTTATGGTCCACACCCGTGCTACTAATTGCCCAATTTTAGCTTTGGATTCAGAAATTGAGAGGACCCTCTCCTAGAGCCGCAAAGTAAACAGATCTTTAGTCTTTGACAACCCAACTTTTGAGATGACAGACGACCAACAAACGATGAGGCAGTTGACTGCCCCTAACAACAACTGCTGGCTGTGCGGTTTCCTGAGCTTGCTGACGGAGTCAACTTCGAGCTCAAGTCTGGATTGATCCACTTACTCCCCCACTTCCATGGGATGAGTGGTGAAGACCCTAACAAGCATCTATCAGAGTTCCATACAGTCTGCACGAGCATGAAGTCGAAGGGCGTGACGGAAGACCAGATCAAGCTGAGGGCCTTTCCTTTCTCCTTGAAAGATACGACCAATGACTGGTTCTACTACCTGACTCCAGGGAACATAGACACATGGGCCAAGATGAAAAAGGCCTTCCTGGAGAAGTACTTCCCAACGACAAAGCTGAACAACCTGAAGAGGAGTATTAGCAACATCGAACAGCAGGCTGTTGAGTCACTCTACGAGTACTACAAGCGCTTCAAGAAGTTGATTTCTAGTTGCCCCTATCATGGCTACTCTGACCAGGACCTCGTACTTTATTTGTACGGAGGTTTACTTGATGACGAGCGTCAGATTATGAATGCTACCTATGGAGGAAACATCCTGAATAAGACTCCAAACCAGGCCTATGAGGTTTTCTTTGAGCTATCTGAGGGCTCAAGACAGTTCAACAAGAGGGCGGGTGCCCAATCCGTGAGAGTTGTAGAGTCTCAGCCCAATTCCACTCTTCTTGCTGAGATGGCTGAGATGAAAAAGATGATGAGGCGGTGCATGATGAAGGGTGGCCAACAGCAGGTCAAATCATGTGGGATATGCCAAGATACGACGCATCCAACTGATGCATGTCCCACGCTGCAGGAGCCCACTGCTGAAGTGAACGCAATTGGCGGATATGACCCTCAAAGGCCAAGATATGACCCGTACTCCAGCACCTATAATCCAGGGTGGAGAGATCACCCCAATTTGAGGTACGAGAACCAGCAGAACACTCATCATGGCTAGGAGAACCAAGATTACCAACAGAGGCCGCCACAGTTTCTCCCCCTCCCATAACAGTATCAACAACCTGGGGGTCAACAACCATTTAGAGCTCCTTATGACCAGAGATCCCAAGGCCAGAGTTCCAGCACCCCCGCATCCAGTGAGGATAAGATCAATGCCCTTGTCCAGGGCATGACAACCATGGTTAGCAATGTGAACGCACTGGCAAATATTGTGGCCCAAAATCAGCAAGAGACGAAGTCCAGTATTTAGAACCTGGAGAAACAAATGGGGCAGATCTCTTTAGCTGTGAGCAGGTTGAAAGCGCGGGAATCGGGGAGGCTACCATCTCAAATGGTAGTCAACCCGAAGGAGAATGTATGCGCCATGACGCTAAGGAGCGGGGCTGAGGTGGAAGCTAGTCGAGCCAGAGAAAGAGAAATCCACGACCGCGGAGAAAAGGGCTGCGATCGCGGCGTGACTACTGTCAAGAAGGAAGAAATCGGCGAACTTCTGCGACTGCGGCAGGAAATCCGCGACCACGGAAAAAGCACGGAGGAACAAGAGCACCAGGTCGAGAATTTTCCGCGACCGCGGCAGGACATCCGCGACTGCGGAAAAAGGGCCGAAGACAGCGAGCAGGTAAACAATATTCCGCGACCGCGGTCACCAATCCGCGACCGCAGAACTGCTCCCGACGCGTCTCTTCGCTCCAAGGCTCCCTATGAAGACTATGTGCGCCCCTATTTCCCTCCACTCGGGTCCGAAAAACCTCCCGCACCTTTACCTGAAGCTCTGGCGGACACAAGGAGGCCAGCTAATGATAAGGAGTTGTTCGAAACGTTTAGCAACTGCGAGGTAAACATTCTGTTACTTAAGTTGATTAATAGTATTCCTCGCTATGCTAAATTTTTGAAGGAGCTCTGCACGCTTAAGAGGAAGAGGGCTTTGAAGGAGAAGAAGAAGGTGGTAGTCAGTGAGAATGTGTCCGCTATGCTGCAAAAGCGGATACCTAAGAAGGTAAGCGATCCAGGGATGTTCACCATTCCCTGTAAGATTGGGGGTACCTTGTTCGACAAGGCTTTACTTGATTTGGGTGCCTCTATCAATGTGCTGCCTCTCTCACATTATGAGTCCTTGGAGTTGGGCCCATTAGAGAAGACGTGGATTGTCATCCAACTGGCGGATAATTCCTACGTCTACCCTAAGGGAGTGGTGCAGGACGTGCTAGTCGAGGTAGGAAAGTTGGTGTTCCCTGTAGACTTCTTTGTGATGGACACGGGACAGGACAAGGATGCAGCGCCAGTGATGCTAGGGAGGCCGTTTATGAATACGGTGGGGACAAAGATCGATGTGAGCAGCGGTTTGCTCACTATGGAATTCGACGGGGAGAAGGTCGGATTCAACATTGATGATTTCAAGAGACACCCTCCAGATGGGAACCCCGAGTGCTCATTGGAGGTGAGCGAACCAAGTTGAGGAGGTCGAGTAGTATGTCGAGCCACGACAATAACTAAGGCGCTGTCCGGGAGGCAACCCGAGGTATGTTCTTCTTTTCTTGTCTTTTCAATTCTTGTTTTTAATTGCTTTTGTTCGTGTGTTTTTGCTTTTGTTTCGAACTAACCTGTAGGGAGGAGACCCGAATCATATTGAAGAAGGTGTTGCCCACACCAACGTAAGTCTTCCTATACCCTACTCGAAAAAAAAAGTTCTACTGAAGGCCAGCTGTCCGATTTTCCCATGGAGAGATGGTGCGCATCGTGTTGTCCAGGCGGAGACATTAGCCCCACATTTGTATTTGACAACGATGATGGCCCTACAGTCGACAGCTGGAGAGGAGGAACAACAGGGCCCACACCACGATTACATCTGGGCCTATTTTTTGTGTTCGTTAAAGGCCATGCAACCCCGTTCCCTTGATTTACCACTTCACACCACATTGGTTCCTTTTGGTTGCATGGTAGGAGTTGATTGAGTTGAAGGCCGTGCATCCCTGATTTCTTTGATGACCACTACACACCACAGTGGATCCCTTTTGGTTGCACGGTAGAGTTGAGTTTGAAGATGCACGCGCAACACCAGAGACATGAGCTTTCATCGTTATACCGCCAGCAACAACTTCAGTGTCCAAGCCAACTCAACGACGTTTGTGAGTTATTTTTTTACCTTTCCATGTGCTTCATTCTTTTTGTCTTTTATTAAATTGAGGACAATGCAATGTTTAAGCATGGGGGAGTATTCTATACTTGCTATGTCGTTGAGGAGAAAAGAAAAAGCCAAAAATTGAAAAAAGGCAAAAATAAAAATCCTGGGATAAGTCGAAAACCCGAAAGGGCAGTTTAGGCAATAAGCATGTGGCTTAGACCAGCATTAGGCTGGAGTAATAATTGGTCAAGAGTGATGTGAGTTATATGTGAGTCCATCTATTGAAAAAATGAAATGAGTGGCTTGGTGAAAACCCGAAAGGGCGCCTTGGCAAAATGAGTGAAAAGAAGAAGAATGATTATTAGGATTCCTTATTTTTCCTGGCGAGGTGACATAAGAAGAGGTGATATAAGGAGGATTCGGGTAGTTCACTCTGGGAGGTATAAGAAGATAAATGGAGGCTAGGATTAGATTTTTATTCACTCTATGGTGTTCGGGATAAGCTTGGGGGAAGTACTTTGCTTTCCTTTTTGCTTGGTTGGTGTTATGTGTTGTGTTGTGTTTTGAGCGTATTGTGTTGGTGCCTTGGAGATTCATGTTAGGTGCAATTCTTAGTGGATATGGTTTTTCTATGCTTCCTGAGACCCTGGGGATTAAATTAGAGGAGTAGGTTTATGCTAGCTTACTCGAGGACGAACAAGGTTTAAGCATGGGGGAGTTTGATCAGCACTACTTTGTAGTGCTTATCTAAGAGTTGTTACCGGTGTTTAGGGTGCCATTTATAGGGATTTAGAGCACAACTGTGGAGTATGTAGTTGGAGAGATGAAGTGTGGATATGGTGGTTTGGAGAAGCTAATTGAAGACATTCAGAAGACGAGGAGAAACCACCTGAGGAGACCAAGGAAATAGAAGGGAGAATCCACACAAAGAAGGAGAAGAAGGTCTGCCGCGACTAACCGCGACCAAGGGCGAAGACACAAGTGACCGCGGCGAAAGGCGAGGCGCGGAGCAAATGAGTGCCACTTCCGCGACCGCGGAAATCCGGCCGCACCCGCGGAAAATTCCAGAGCTGTGCAAAAGCCGAGAGCAAAAAGTTAATTTCCGCGACCGCGGATTTGGTGCCACGACCGCGGAAGGACACGGGGGCGAGCCCGACGAGGATTTCCGAGTTTTTCTTATTTTATTATTTTCCGGTTTTTGTTTATTTTATTATTTCGAACTTTATAGTTTATTTCCTTTTAGAATACTTTCGTTATCTTTTCCCTTTAGTTTTAGGGTTAGGTTATTTAACCTAGTTTCCCATTCATTGTTCATCATCACGAATATTCATCGTTGTTTCCATTCAACATTTTTTCCTTTGAAGTTTATTTGTTTCCAAGAACTATGAGGAGCTAAGCACCCTTTTGCTTAGTCCGACAATTGAAGTTTTTCGTATGATTTGATTGTGAGGTTACAACTCTATCCCCTGTGCCTTTGGATTATATATTTTCTCTTGAGCATATTCCTATTGATTATTATTGATTTGACTGGATTGATCACCTAGTTGATATTAGTAATTGTCTATTGCTAGGGTTTGGATATTTCGAGTTGAGATTCCTTATCCTTTGTAGCATCCATGATATTCTAGGACTGGTAGGACTAGTTTACTATGAAAGACATTTGATTATATGTTAAATAATGCGGGTCGTGGTATTGCATGTATCCTGATTAATTCCTATGCTTCTTGCTGCTATTGAATTAAATCTTGAAGGTTGGTAGGGATTGTTTAATAGTTAGGGTTGCCTGGACTGGTAGGACTGGTAACTATATCAGAATAGGGACAAGAATAATCAAAGGAAGGAATAGAGATAACCTAGGACCAATCAATCATATGAAGAGTGGATATTTGTTTGGCTAAGTGTTTTTCCCTAAATTGATTACAAACTCTTTGCTTTTATTTCCCTTGTTTGCTTTGTTTACAACCAATCAACCTCAAAACCCCCCTTTGTTACCATTGCATGCGAACTTACATAAAGATTGACAACTCCTCCCTATGGGATTCGACCATTCCTTGCCTTTGCTACTTGTTTAGGTTTGTTAGGATTGATTTTGACCAGGTAACACGACTAAAACCTTCCTGTCAAGTATCATGCAAATACAAATCTTTAATCAAAGAAAACCCTAAAACCTTAGCATCCAGCTGAGTCAAGAGCACATACATGCGTGACAGCGCGTCAGCCACCACATTCTCCTTGCCTTTCTTTTGAAGCACTACGTAAGGGAATGTCTCCATGAACTCCACCCAGCGTGCATGGCGCCGGCCGAGAGTCAACTGGTGCTTCAAGTAGGCGAGGGCCTCATGGTCAGTGTGGATGACGAACTCCTTGGGCCACAAGTAATGATGTCGGGTCTTTTACACACGAATTAGAGCATAGAGCTCTTTATCATATGTAGGATAGTTGAGCGTGGCACCAGACAACTTCTCACTGAAATAGGCGATGGGTCGCCTTTCCTAGAGCAAGACGCAACCAATGCCAAAGTTGAAGGTATCACACTCGACCTCAAACATCTTGTTGAAGTCATGCAGTTGAAGAAGGGGGCATTGCAGAGCTTGTCCTTGAGGGTCTGGAAGGCGGCCTCGTGCTTCTCAGTCCAGTCGACCGAGGCACCTTTCTTGGTGACCTCGTGCAGTGGGGCGACAATTGTGCTAAAGTCCTTCTCAAAACACTTGTAGAAGCCAACCAACCCCAAAAAAGATCTAACCATGGTAGGGGTCGTGGGGGTAGGCCACTCTTGAATAGCTCAGACCTTCTCCTGGTCCACCCATAGGCCGTCCTTAGACACAACAAAGCCTAGAAAAAATGTGGTGTCCGAGCAAAACATGCATTTTGCCAAATTGGCATAAAAGTGCTCGCTCCTAAGGCAATCTAGGACTTGTCTAAGATGGTCTACATGGTCCTTTAGGCTACGACTATAAACCAAAATGTCATCAAAATACACAACAAAATATTTGCCTAAAAAATGTCAAAGTACATGGTTCATAAGCCGTATAAATCTGCACAGGGCGTTGGTGAGGCCGAAAGGCATCACAAGCCACTCATAGAGGCCATACTTTGTCTTGAAGGCGGTCTTCCACTCGTCGCCTTCCATCATTCGAATCTGGTGGTAGCCACTCTTGAGGTCGATCTTGGAGAAGAGAGTGGCTCCATGAAGCTTATCAAGTATGTCATCGAGGCGGGGAATAGGATAGCGGTATTTCACCGTTATCTAGTTGATCGCCTTGCAGTCGACACACATGCGCCAGGTTCCATCCTTCTTGGGCACCAAAATCACGGGCACAACACATGGACTCAGGCTCTCGCGGACATAGCCCTTGTCCATTAACTCCTAGACCTGTCGTTGATGCTCCTTGGTCTCCTCAGGGCTAGCTCGGTAAGCAGCCCGATTAGGCAAGGAAGCACTGGGAACCAGGTCGATCTAGTTCTCAATGCCACGCATAGGTGGAAGTCCAGTCGGAAGTTCATCTGCCATCACATTTGCGAACTCCTGCAAAAGGGATGACACAACCGGTGGTAGATCATCCACTCTTAGACGCAGAAGGAAAGACAAGAATACAATGAGAACTTCCTTGAAAGGCTGGAGTGAGGTCTCGGGCGCAGGCCATCAATAGGCAATGCTTGCAGCGGCCCTGCAAAGGAGGAGGCGCGACATCGTCGTCGGCATCGCAGGCGGAGCGCAAGGTGCGCGTAGGCTTTATCGCGCCAGGGGTTTGAGGCTTCGGCAGTAGCGAAGGCGTAGTTGCAAACGCTGTAGTGGGTGCGCATGCAGGCGCCGACAAATTCTTCTCGCTGTAGCGCGCTTAGGCTTCGGCTAGCTTCACAACCTCTTTGACTTTCTCGCGGCTCCTTTCCACCTGGTCATGTAGAATTTCCTTTGGTGTCCTGGGAAGGAGAGTGACTCGCCGTCCGCCATGCATAAAGACATAGGTGTTGAGAAAGCCATCATGGATGGCCTTCTTGTCAAACTGCCAAGGCCTACCAAGAAGAAGATGAGTAGCATCCATGGCCACAATATCACATAAAACACTATCTTGGTATTGACCAAATCGAAATATGAGGTGGCATTGCCTATTTACCACATCACCCTTACCCTCTAAAATCCACTAGAGGCCATAAGGTTATGGATGCGACGTCGTGGGCAATTTGAGGTGTTGGACCACACCTCAGTGCGTTGCATCTGCTCATAGCGTCTACGTCGATCAGTGGTGTCGACGTAGGGGTAGGGACCCAAGTCGGTCGCGGGGGACACATGCTCCACCGAGTCGTAGGCATCATCATCAAGAGGAGTCCGCGGCGGTGGATTGTATCGCTCAAAGTCGGGGTCCTCGTTGTGGCTCTCGATGATGGAGTGAAGGCGGCAAAGGTCGGGTTGCTGCTGCGAAGAGGAGGGCATCGGGCCCTTGCCTTTTTCAAAGCGGCGGGTGGTGTATGTGGTTGCATGCGGCGGAAGATTTGGGTCTATAGGCACATGCTCAGTGGCTACGGCTAGACACGTGCTATGGCGGCAGCCAGTTGGCGCTTCACTTCGGCTAGCTCGGCCTCAAGATCGGCCCTAGCCTTGGCTTCGGCCTCGCGCTCAGCCTGACGAGCGGCGAAGGCTTCGTCTGACTCGGTACCAATAGACACCATCACAACATGCAAAGGAAAGTAACGCAGCAAGGGATAACAAAAAGAATGAAGAAAGGTAGATCAACACAACTCACAAAGTGTTCTCACAAGGCACTAGTTTGGGCTAGGCCGTGAGGGCGGTAATGAAGGCTAGACACTTTGCGAACCAAACAAACCTCAAACCACACTCACACACACACACACAATCCGGTTGTTTCAAATTGAACTAAATAAATGGCAAAACTTACTTCAACAAATCTAGTTCAACGTGTGAAAGAATACGAAAGATGAGCATAGTGGACTTGTGCCGATGGTGAATCGGGTTCCCCGAGATCGCCCGAGGCTTCGTTTTTTTAAAGTTGGAGTTTTTTTTGAATATCCGACTTGCGTTTTTTTTTTAAAATTAAAATCGGCACAAGATATTATAGATAGACGAAGGGGGAAAGATACAGATATCGTTTGTTGAAGAGAGAGAGAGACGTAAGATAGGAGAGAGAAGAAAAAGATATGCAAAATAAAATCTTACCAAATAAAACAATGCAAAAAGAAATTAGCCAAGATATGTAAGATATGCGGCGGTTAAATATAAGATTTGGGCCGCAAATATGGTTAGGGTAAATCAATCTTTTTCCACTCTTTTTTTTAACCCTCGGCCGTGAACACAAGACTTGGGAAAGCCAAGTATTCGTCCTAAGGTAGGGTTTTGACGGCAAAGACAACAAAGACTCAAACAAAAGACACGAATTGACAATTGCGAAAGCAAGGAAATGGACTGAAAAAAATGGAAAATGTGAGAAAACTATGAAGAGATGGATTGATCACACCTTGTACCGCTGAATCTGATATCAATTGATGCGTAAACGTCTCCGTTCGCGCGTTGTTCGGCAGATCTAGGTAGAAAGTGGATCGAAGCACTCTGTCTCCTCGTGGCTGGATAGGTGATGACCTTCGCGTGGACGAAGATAGCCGACTCTCTTGCTCTCGGTGTTGCCGAGTGGGGGCAAGAGGTTCTCGCGGGCATGATCGCTAGCGATGGAAAGGGGATGGCCGACAATGGTGGCGGCCAAAGTAACGAGAGGGTGACGTCGAAAGCTAAGGGGCGGAGATGTGTCTCAACGGCAAGCTTAGCTATTCAATTCAACGTAACTTTGAAAAATACAAGTGTTTGGCAATTATAGTAGCCAAAATACCTAGAACTCGGCCATGGGCCACAAATTGACTAAATGGGCCGGCCCTCTTAAGCATAAGAGAGGCACACGTCAAAAATAGAGCATACTAAATATAGAAAGTCCTAAAAATAGTAAGTGCCAAAAATAGAAGCAATCCACAAATAGTAACATACTAAAATTGGAAAATGCTAACAATAGAAACTGGCAAGAATAGAAAGTGTCTAAAAATGTCCAAAAGCTATCAAATAAACCTCTAAATGCAAAAGTAGGCAAATTCCGGAAATCGCGTCGTGGCCAAGTCAAGTTGCCGCAGTCGTGGCCGCAGCGTCGACGATGAAGGCGTAGAGTGTGGCGTGGGGCGAATGGAGAGAGGCGCGGCTGTTGTGTGCAAGGCCCTTGGTCGTGATGCTCTACGTGGCTTGGGCCATGGCCCTAGCGCGCGCTCTGGTGATCGGACCTTCAGATCTGACGCTGAGCAAGTCATCCTCTTGGGCCTCCGTCAATGTCACGTGCGTGTTTGCATTAGGAAGAACAATCCAAGCAGTCCCCTTTCCCAAAAGCCATTGATGAGGATGAATATCCAATTGAGGGTTCTGATTATTGGGACTAGGGAGAAGGACAAGTGCAACCTAAGCAGCCCCCTCCCAAGGAAACCTCAGAGGAGGAGGAACCATTAGATTATTACTATGAGTGTTTGGAAGAGATGAACGGACCAACTCAACTTCCTGGCGGTGAGACACCGATGTACTCGCCAATGTCTCAAGATACCTATGAGGCCAAGGGGTTTCCCAATGCTAAAGGGAAGAGTATGACTCGACTATACCTCCAACTGATGTGGTTCCATCTTCAGGCTTTTCACCTCCTCAATCTCAGGGAAGCCCAACTACTCGAGAGTCGTTTGATGGGATGACCACCTCAGAAGCCATCTGCTATATCGACGAGATGACTAAGCAGACGAGAGCGACGATTCGACCTTGGGAAGCGCACATTGCTTCTGGCAGCACTGTGCCACAACATGTCCGAGTAAAAAGCCCAGTGCTAGCTGAGCATATAAAGGGCATAAAGTAGTCATTGGGAAACATGAAGGAAGAAATTCTCATACTCGAGTCGACTTACCAGCGTCTAACAGGACGTGTCTAGTGGTTATTTGAGTTTTTATAAAACAAAAACTTGGTGTGAAAATTTTCTGTACTATAGGACCTAAGTATTGCTTAGGATATTAATGTCTTTAAGAGAATTTAAAACACAACTATTTGGTAGGTTTTATTTCAATGGTATAATATTATGATTTCTTACAAAGGGTTTGAAATGGAAGACGAGGTCGGGTTAACAACGAGTCGATAATGGATTAGTAGTTTTGTGTGAATTTTTTTTCAAACTTCTTCCAACAATAGTAGTTTCATCTACTCATGCCTATTTATAAAAATTAGAATTTTTATAAATTTGAAAAGTTCTGACCTCTCCTTGTCTCTTTTCAAACAATGGTTTTCACTAGAGCTCAGCTCAAAGCCCCAAAGGAATCTCTGGCCGTTCCGACAATCAAGTCTGAGCTTGATTCTGTTTCTACTATCCAGTATGACGGCCCAATGGTTGATTTCATCACGCCTAGGGAAGCTATGGAAGATATAGTGGTCGCTGAGGCCACTGAAGAGGAGGATCCGAGCGAAGACCCCGAGTATGAGAGTGGTAAAGAAGGGGAAGTACAATCCAAGCAGTCCCTTATCCCAGAAGCCATTGATGAGGATGAAGATCCAATTGAGGGTTTTGATTATTGGGACGTGGGAGAAGGAGAAGTGCAATCTAAGCAGCCCCCTCTCTAGGAAACCTCAAAGGAGGAGGAACCATTAGATCCTTACTATGAGAGTGAGAAAGAGATGTATGGACCAACTTAACTGTCTGGCTGTGAGACGCCGAAGTACTCGCCAATGTCTCCAGTTACCTATGAGGCCAAGGGGTTTCCCAATGCTGAATGGGAAGAGTATGACCCGACTATTCCTCCAACTGATGTGGTTCCCTCTCCAGACTATTCACCTCATCAACCTCAGGAAAGCCCAACTACTCGAGAGTCGTTTGATGAGATGACCACCTCAAAAGCCATCCGCTATATCGACGAGATGACTGAGCAGACAAGAGCGACAGTTCGACCTTGGGAAGCACACATTACTTCTGGCAGCACTGTGTCACAATAGGTCCGAGTAAACAGCCTAGTGCTAGCTGAGCAGATGAAGGGCCGGAAGGAGTCGTTGGGCGACTTGAAGGAAGAGGATCTAAGACTTGAGTTGACTTACCAACATATAATGGGACATATCTAATGGTTCCTGCAAAACATAGAGCATGCCATGAAGCTGTAAATTCCAAATTCAAGGCAACATCTAAATGCCTCAGATTTCCAATCTGGGTTTTTGGACAAGTTCTGCCATCCACCAGTGCCCACTGAGGAGTTGAGGGAACCGAAGCCTAAGGAGCCGAAGAGACCGGCAGATGAGTTGGTGGAAGGGCTGCCTCCGAAGAAGAGGACTATGTCGGCTAAGGCATATGAAAACCTGTTTCGGGACCCCAAAAAGAACCAGTGACTTAGTGCATTTGTTGTTCTCCTTTCCAGCGTTTTCCACTTTGAACAATAATGGAGCAATAAAGCTTCCCAAGTTTAAGATGCGTCAAGATGACGTTGAAGGCAACTGCATTTTTTTTTTGTTATTTGCTTCGAACAAGGTTAAGATCCTGTTTTGGAATATGTCATTTAATAAACTATTTCGCTGATACTTTGATATATTGTGGAGTTTCATTTTAAGCAACGTCGTTTGTAAGACGATTTTGAATTTAATATATTATTATTTGTATTATTTTGTATTTGCGATCAATACTGTAAAGTCTTGGGTGATTTTGGATATGTGATCTGAGGTCATTGGCGGTAATAATCCTAGGGTAATTTAGGGGTGTTACGGTTATGGTATCAGAGCTAAAACACTCAAAAAATTTATACTGATTTGTGTTTATTTGAGTTTGTATAAAACAAAAACTTGTTGTGAAAAATTTCTGTACTATAGGCCCTAAGTATTGCTTAGAAAAATAATATCTTTAAGAGAATTTAAAACACAACTATTTGGTGGGTTTTATTTCAAAAGTATATTATTATAATTTTTTACAAAGGGTTTGAAATGGAAGACAAGGTCAGGTTAACAATGAGTCGAGTTTGGATTAGTAGTTTTGTGTAAATTTTTTTCAAACTTCTACCAGCAATAGTAGTTTCATCTACTCAAGCCTATTTAAAGAAAGTATAATTTCTATATTTGGAAAGTTCTGACCTCTCCTTGTCTCTTTTCAGACAATGGTTTTCACTAGAGCTCAACTCAAAGCCTTGGAGGAATCTCATACCACTCCGACAATCAAGTCTGAGCCCGATTTTGTTGCTACTATCGAGTATGACAGTCCAGTGTTAGATTTAATCCCGCATAGGGAAGCTGTGGAAGATATAGCGATAGCTGAGACCACTGAAGAGGAGGATCCGAGCGAAGACCCCGAGTATGAGATTGGTGGAGACGGGGAAGTACAATCCAAGCAGTCCCCTATCCTAGAAGCCATTGATGAGGATGAAGATCCAATTGAGGGTTCTGAATATTGGGATGAGGGAGAAGGACAAGTGCAACCTAAGTAGCCCCTTCTCCAGGAAACCTCAAAGGAGAAAGAACCATTAGATCCTTACTATGAGAGTGAGGAAGAGATGTATGGACCAACTCAACTACCCAGCGATGAGAAGTCGACGTACTCGCCAATGTCTCCAGCTACCTATGAGGCCAAGGGATTTCCCAATGCTAAATGGGAAGACTATGGCCCGACTATACCTTCAACTAATATGGTTCCTTCTCCAGACTAATCACCTCCTCAACCTCAGGGAAGCCCGACTGCTCGAGAGTCGTTAAATGGGATGGCCACCATAGAAGCCATCCTCTATATCGACAAGACGACTGAGTAGACGAGAGTAACGGTGCGACCTTGGGAAGTAACTTTGCTTCTAGAAGCATTGTGCCAAAACAGGTCCGAGTAAACAACCTAGTGCTAGCTGAGCAAATGAGGGGCTGGAAGGAGTCGTTGGGCGACTTGAAGGAAGTGGCTCTCAGACTCGAGTCGGCTTACCAGCGTATAATGGGACGTGTCCAGTGGTTGCTGCAAAACATAGAGCAGGCCATAAAGCTGACGGACCCTAATTCAGGGCAGCGTCTAAAAGCCTCAGAGTTCCAACTTGGTTTTTTTTGACAAGTTTTGCCATCAACCAGTTCTCGTTGAGGAGTCGAGGGACCGAAGCCTAAGGAGCCGAAGAGACCGACATATGAGTCGGGGGAAGAGCTACCTCCGAAGAAGATGAGTATGTCGGCTAAGGCATATGGAGACCTATTTCGGGACTCGAAGAAGAAGCAGTGACTTAGTGCATTAGTTGTTTTCCTTTCCAGCGTTTTCCACTTTGAACAATAATGAAGCAGTAAAGCTTCCCAAGATGAAGACGCGGAAAGACGACATTGAAGGCAACTGCGTTTTCTTTTGTTATTTGCTTTGAACAAGGTTAAGATTCTATTTGGAATTTGTCATTTAATAAAGTCTTTTGTTTATACTTTGATGGATTATGGAGTTGCCATTATTAGCAACGTCGTTTGTAATACAATTTTTAATTTAATATATATTATATGTATTATTTTGTTTTTGCGATCAATATTGTAAAGCCGTGGGTGATTTTGGATATGTAATATGAGGTCACTGGCGGTAATATTCCTAAGGTAATTTAGGGGTGTTACAGTTATGGTACCAGAGCTAAAAAACTCAAAGTTTTTTAAACCGTTTTGTGTTTATTTGAGTTTTTATAAAACAAAAACTTGGTGTGAAAATTTTATGTACTATAGGCCCTAAGTATTGCTTAGGATAATAATGTCTTAAAGAGAATTTAAAACATAACTATTTCGTGGGTTTTATTTCAATGGTATAATATTATAATTTCTTACAAAGGGTTTGAAATGGAAGACGAGGTCGGGTTAACAACGAGTCGAGTTTGGATTAGTAGTTTTGTGTGAATTTTTTTTCAAACTTCTTTCAGCAATAGTAGTTTCATCTACTCATGCCTATTTATAAAAATTAGAATTTTTATAAATTTTAAAAGTTCTAACCTCTCATTGTCTCTTTTCAAACAATGGTTTTCACTAGAGCTCAACTCAAAGCCCCAAAGGAATCTCTGGCCGTTCCGACAATCAAGTCTGAGCCTGATTCTGTTGCTACTATCGTGTATGACGGCCCAGTGGTTGATTTCATCCCGCCTAGGGAAGCTATGGAAGAAATAGTGGTAGCTGAGGCCACTAAAGAGGAGGATCCGAGCGAAGACCCCGAGTATGAGAGTGGTGGAGAAGAAGAAGTACAATCCAAGCAGTCCCCAATCCACTAAGTCATTGATGAGGATGAAGATCCAATTGAGGGTTCTGATTATTGGGACGACGGAGAAGAAAAGTGCAACCTAATCATCCCCCTATCCAAGAAACCTTAGAGGAGGAGGAACCATTATATTCTCACTTTGAGAGTGATGAAGAGATGTATGGACCAACTTAACTGCCCGACGGTGAGATGCCGACGTACTCGCCAATGTCTCCAGCTACCTATGAGGCCAAGGGGTTTCCCAATGCTGAATAGGAAGAGTATGACCCGAAAATACCTCTAGCTGATGTGGTTCTAATGTGAACGACCCTCGAAAATGCCGTTGCAAGATAGGATCTTTAACGTTGAACAAGCCTTCCTTCGTCTCTTCTACTTGCCAAGGAGATTGCGTCTTCTAAGGCTAAAGAGATAGCCTTTTCACGCAGGAAACTGGACCAAAGTGATGGTCTTCACACGTCCAAAGTGATGGACACCTATGATCAAAGAGATGATCAAGACGTTCGTTAGAGGAACGTCGGATAGATCCTCTAAGCGACGAGCTACGGAGTAGGACCGATCCTAGGGATCGTAGGGGTTGATGTTAGGATTCAAGGAATGAGATAACTTAACTTAACAACTCAAATCAAAATGATCTTATTAATGAATAAAGAATGTTTAAATAGGCTAGATAAACCCTAGTAAGGGAAGTGGGCTAACTAATAACATCCAAAGGGTAGGTTGGCCCAAAACACATAAGGGCAAACCGAAACACTAGATAAAATAGTCTTAAATAAATTATGGAAAGAAACTATAAAGCTATTCAAAGGAGGCGGCGATCGCAGGCAAATTCAAGAACGAGCTGCGGTCACGGCTTTGCCGCGGGCGCAACTTCCATTTCAGGATGGGGCGTTGCCCAGCCCTTCGTAGGTCAAAAGAAGGACCCATTTAGGACTGTTTGACGCTGAGTAACCTGCATAACTCCGGGTGACTAAATATTGAGTTGCTCGTTCCATCGCCCTTGCACGAGCTCTAGTCACCGGGCCGTTGGTTTGCACTTCTATTGCTTCCTCTTCGTCCTTCGCCGTCATTGATGAGGTCATGGAGCTATCAATCTCCCCTTCTTGGCAGCGAAGCGTCCCCGCTTTGTCATCGTCATCAAAAGCAGGAGGTGTATAAGGAGAAAGATCAGCGACGTTGAAGGTAGGATACGCACCATAGTCATCGGGCAAATCCAAACGGTAGGCGTTGGCACCAAGGCGTTGTAGCACCTGAAATGGGCCGTCACCTCTAGCATCCAGCTTGTGGCGTTGCTTCAATGGAAAATGATTGTGACGCAAGTGCAGCCACACCAAGTCTCTGGGCTCAAACTCCACGCACGCCGGCCTGTGTTGCGCTGACGAGTGGTCTGCACAACCTTCTTCTCCAGTTGCGCCTTGGTCCGCTCATGTAGCGCCTTCACCATGTCCGCACGCTCCACGCCCTTGACACTCTCCTTGTCCTTCATGGGCCTCGGTGCAAGATCCAAAGGCGTGTGGGGATTGATTCCGTAGACAACCTGGAATGGGCTCAACTGCGTCGCCGAGTGCATGGACCTGTTATAAGCGAACTCAACAAAAGGCAAGCACTCTTCCCACTTGCGGAGGTTAGACTTTAACATAGTACGTAATAAAGCACCTAAAGTCTTATTAGGGACCTCCGTTTGGCCATCCGTTTGGGGATGATAACTACTAGAAAATAACAGCTTAGTCCCCAACTTGGCCCATAAAGATTTCCAAAAATAACTCACAAACTTAGCATCACGATCGGACACTATACTCCTAGGAATACCATGCAGCCTAACAACATGCTCAAAAAATAAAGAAGCAATCTCAGAAGCATTATTAGTAGTCTTGCATGCAATAAAGTGAGCCATTTTCGAAAACCGATCAACAACAACAAATATCGAGTCCCTCTCCTTCTTAGACAAAGGCAAACCAGTTATAAAGTCCATACTAATATCCTCCCATGGGACGTTAGGAATAGGCAAAGGGGTATACAAACCTTGGGGACTCGACCTAGACTTAGCATGCACACAAGTAACATAAGCCTTGCAATATTGAGTAACATGATGCATCATTTTAGGCCAATAAAAATGTTCCTTTAATGCAGCCAAAGTATTAGGAATACCAAAATGTCCTCTACCTTCATGAGCTTCTTGAATTAACAACCTACGTATAGACGTTTTTGGGATACATAGTTTCCCGGCCTTAAAGAGGTATCCATTATCAACATAGAACTCATTAGACTCCTTTTTCCATGCATGTTTTAAAAATTTCAGCAAAGTCATCATCATGCATATACAGTTCTTTGATCAAGGAAAAACCTAAGATAGAAGCATCAAGTTGAGTAAGAAAAACATACATTCGAGAAAGGGCATCGGCAACCACATTCTCCTTACCTTTCTTGTACTTGACCACATAGGGAAAGGTCTCCATGAACTCCACCCATCTTGCATGGCGCCGGCTGAGGTTGTATTGTCCCTTCAAGTACTTCAGAGCCTCATGGTTCGAGTGTATGACAAACTCCTTGGGCCAAAGATAGTGCTGCCAAGTCTTCAACACCCGAATAAGAGCATAGAGCTCCTTGTCATACGTGGGATAGTTGAGTTGGGCGCCGGTGAGCTTCTCACTAAAACAAGCAATGGGACGGTGGTCTTGTAGTAAAACACCTCTAATGCCATGGTGAGAGGCGTCACAGTCCACTTCAAAGGTCCTGGAGAAGTCCGATAATTGCAACAAAGGGGCGTGGCAAAGACGGTCCTTCAAAGTGACAAATGTAAGATCATGGGCGTCCGTCCACTCTATGGATGCAGCCTTCTTGGTTACCTCATGCAACGGGGCTGCAATGGTGGAGAAATCACGCACAAACCGACAGTAGAAGCCATCCAATCCTAAGAAATATCGGACCATCGTCGGTGTAGTAGGTCGTGGCCACTCTTCAATGGCGCGCACCTTCTCTTGGTCGACCTTCAATCCATCCTTGCTAACAACAAAACCAAGGAAAATAGTAGATTCCGAGCAAAAAGAACATTTACCTAAGTTAGCATAAAGTTTCTCTTTCCTAAGACATTCTAAAACTTTCCTAAGATGTATAACATACTCATCCAAGGTCTTGCTATAAACAATGATATCATCAAAGTAGACAACTACAAATTTTCCTAAGTAAGCCCTTAAAACATGATTCATAAGTCTCATAAAAATACTAGGAGCATTAGTAAGGCCAAAAGGCATCACCAACCACTCATAAAGGCCATACTTAGTCTTAACTGCAGTTTTCCATTCATCACCCTCATGCATCCTAATTTGATGGTAACCACTCTTAAGATCAATCTTAGAAAACAAAGTAGCACCATGTAAAGCATCAATCATATCATCAAGTCTAGGAATAGGGTGGCGATACTTCACCGTGATTTGGTTGATGGCTCTACAATCAACACACATACGCCAAGTACCATCCTTCTTAGGTACTAAGATGACTGGCACAGGGCAGGGGCTTAAGCTCTCTCGTACGTAGCCCTTGTCCATCAACTCTTGCACTTGGCGCTGCAACTCCTTGGTCTCTTCTGGGCTCACACGGTATGCAGCTCGGTTGGGCAAAGACGCGCTTGGCACAAAGTCGATTTGGTGCTCAATTCCACGGACTGGTGGCAATCCTTCAGGCAACTCTGCGGGCATAACATCCTCAAATTCCTGCAAAAGAGTAGACACCACAGGGGGTAAATCAACCAAATCCTTAACATTTAAGAGACATGTGAAAGGAACAAGTAAAAAGCAAGGAAGACGTCTCTGAATAATTGGAGAGACATCCCGGGACCGGGCTAAGAGAAGCCGGTTCTCGCATTTGCCTTGAATGCCGGGCTGTGGAGGCGTCGGAGACGGGCTGGCCACTGCCTTATCACGGCCTGATTTAGATGGCATGGCACCCTTGTCACCTTGTGCAGTGGCGGCTGCAATCTTGGCTTGCTCCAAAGCCTTGGCTCGGTTCCTTTCGACATGGTCTTGTAAGATCTCCTTAGGACTCATAGGAAGTAAGGTAACATTTCTCCCATTGTGCATGAAGACATAGTTGTTGAGGAAACAATCATGAAGGACTCACTTGTCAAATTGCCAAGGTCGCCCTAAGAGAAGATGGGTGGCATCCATAGGAACTACATCACATATCACCGAATCCTTGTAATACCCAATGCTGAAAGTTATAGTACATTGATGCTTGACAACATTGGTATCATCGCCTTCCGAGATCCATTGAAGGCTATAAGGTTGCGGGTGTGGAGTCGTCTCAAACTTGAAGTGCTTGATCACCTTTTCATTGATGATATTGCAACAACTCCCACCATCTATGATCACACTCAAAGAGGCACCTTGGACTGCACACTTAGTATGGAAGAGATTCTCGCGTTGGTCCAATGATGTACCTTCTTTGGCGGTGAGGACACGTCGTGACCAGGCTAAGAGGCATAGTGCCTTGCTCATCCAGGGAGCTGCCAACATAGCCGTCATCATCGTCGGCGTCCTCGGGATTGCACTCTTCAAACACGGGACCGGTGGCAACGCCGTCGTCTTCAAACGACTCATAGCCGGAAGTGTTGGAAAAGAGTACACTCTTGTTTTTAGGGCAGTCCCGCTGCACATGACCTCTTCCTTGGCACTTAAAACACACTCGATCACGAGCCCTATCTTCGGAAGTAGTGGCGCCGCACGAAGGAGGTTGATTGACGCGCGCCGGGGCACTTGGACGGCTGGCCGGCGTCGGTGTTGATGGTGCGAGAGATGACTGCGAAGATGAACATACATTAGTAGAAGGGGAACTTGACATAGTATTAGAACCATACCTTGGGTTAGGCCGAGACCAAGACACCTTCTTAGCCGCTTGTGCTTACGACCAAATCTCTTGAGCCGTGTGTGCACATTTTTGTAGGTTCCTAATGTTGAGCACTCGAAGTTGGTCCCGAATAGGTGCATGCAGGCCGCGAAGAAACATACTATGAAAATCCTCATCGGAATGGTAGATACCCGCCTTGTGTGAAAGTTCTTTAAGCTTGGCATAGAAATCAAGGGGGGGTCGGTTTTCTTTGGGACGCAAGTTGTATCTTGAGGTGCATCTCGGATTTGAAGTCCTCGGGAACGTACTTCATCCTCATGATATGGATGAGGTGACTCCAAGTGGTGATAGGGGGATCACCACGGCGGTCTCGGTCAGTCTGGAACCGGTGCCACCATGCACGCGCAGCGCCCTCGAAATGCAACGTCGCGACTTCAACTTTGTCCTTCTCGGGATGGTGATAATAAGCCAACACATACTCCGCGGACTCCTTCCAATCAAGGAACTTAATTGGATCATAATCACCATAAAAGAGAGGAACTTTTACCTTGATGTCTTGGCGTTGGGTGCCTTGACGTTGCGGGCTTGGACGGCATCGGTCATACGGACGTCGACACTCGATGTTGTAGCACGGTGCTTTATATTCCGTCTGTTGTTCTGCCTCATAAGCTTCGTCATCATCAAAGTTGTCCCGGTTATCATCCGAGGCGGAATCATGGTGGTCATCAACGTCGGACTCGGGATCGTCATACCGGGTTTGGCGTTGTCCTCTTTGTCGGCGATCCATAGTATTGACATAAGGGAATGGATCCTTTGAAACATGAACGCTGCATCTCGAGCAAGTGCCATCCGAATAGTCTGCGTCTTGGATAGGATCATACCGATCACGGGAAATAACGCGTCTAGAAGTGGGATATCCTTCAATTTGGGAACGAAGGCGATCATGCGGTGTAGACGCGACTGCCTTGCCTTTGCGACCACGTGGCTGGTGTGAAGTGGCCGTGGGGTTCACCATGGGATCCTCCAAAGGCAGGTTCATGTCACTAACAAGACGGCATAGTCGTGCAACCTCGTCTTCTCGGTCGGCCAAGGTGTGGTCCTTTGCAACATTGGTGGCATGAACGGCCTCCAATTCACGATGAACGTCGTCTATGGGGTCGGAACTGCATCGTCCGGACGAGCGGGTGCGACTAGTAGTGGGGATGTCCATCGTACCTATATGAAGCATGCAAAGCACAAGGATCAAAACGCACCAAGCAAAAGAACAAGTTCAAACCAAGTCCTTGTCTTAAAAGTGAACCAAGAAAGTTTCCGCAAGGCGTACTAATTTGGTTGCTCGTGAGGAGGGAGAGGCTTGAACGGAAATCAAGAAGAGAAGGAGAAGTAGCAAAATCAAGTCCAAACAACAATCAATATTCCCATAAGTTCAAGTATGATCAAATTCAAGTTTCTACGAGTTAATCACAAGAGAGTTGAAAGAAATCTTTCCTTTGATTTTAAGTTGCTTTAGACATGAGAGGCATGAAGATGGAGTGTAGGACCGTAGTGAGGGATTTCCCTTGCCTTTGTTTTTAGGCTTCTGTCTTCCAAGTTTCTTGATTGAGGAAGGTATATTTTTTTTTGATTTTCGGCCTACACCTTTTTCTTCTTTTTTTTTTGCAAGAAAGAAGCACAAGAGTAAAGTGCAAGAGATAAGAAGAGATAGACTTATGCAACCTAAAAGGAAATAAAATCAAACAACTAGTCAAGTAAATAACCCTAAGATAAAGCAAGAAAAAGATCACAAAATAAACAAGGGAATAAGATATGCAAATAAGGAAACAAGATAAAGCTACTTATGGTTATTTAGCAAATTAGATAAGGAAGGTTGAAAAGGCAAAGATTAATCTTACTTGAAGACTAAACAAAACCCTAGGGCAGCCGTGTAGGGGAAAGGATGGTGGTAGAAGGAGGGGTGGCGGTAGGGTGGGTTTCACGACGGCGGTGGGTGGTTCCGGCGGCATGGCGGTGGGGCGATTTTTTTTTGTTTTTAACGCGGAAAAAAATCAAGGAACACTTAAAAGAGAAGAATAAACTTAGCTTGTACTGGCTCTGATGCCAATTGATGCGAACGACCCTCGAAAATGCCGTTGCAAGATATGATCTTTAACGTTGAACAAGCCTTCCTTCGTCTCTTCTACATGCCAAGGAGATGGCGTATTCTAAGGCTAAAGAGACAGCCTTTTCACGCAGGAAACTGGACCAAAGTGATGGTCTTCACACGTCCAAAGTGATGGACAACTACGATCAAAGATATGATCAAGACGTTCACCAGAGGAACGTCGGATAGATGCTCGAAGCGACGAGCTACGGAGTAGGACCGATCCTAGGGATCATAGGGGTTGATGTTAGGATTCAAGGAAGGAGATAACTCAACTTAACAACTCAAATCAACATGATCTTATTAATGAATAAAGAAGGTTTAAATAGGCTAGACAAACCCTAGTAAGGGAAGTGGGCTAACTAATAACATCCAAAGGGTAAGTTGGCCCAAAACACATAAGGGCAAATCGAAACACTAGCTAAAATAGTCTTAAATAAATTAAGGAAAGAAACTATAAAGCTGTTCAAAGGAGGCGGCGATCGTAGGCAAATCCAAGAACGAGCCGCGGTCGCGGATTTGCCGCGGGCGCGACTTCCATTTCAGGACGGGCCGTCGCCCAACCCTTCGTAGGTCAAAAGGAGGACCCATTTAGGACTTTTTGACACTGAGTAACATGCATAACTTCGGGTGACTAAAGATTGAGTTGCTCGTTCCATCGCCCTTGCACAAGCTCTAGTCACCGGGCCATGGGTTTGCACTTCCATTCCTTCCTCTTCGTCCTTTGCCGTCATTGATGAGGTCATGGAGCTATCAAGTTCCCTCTCTAGACTATTCACCTCCTAAACCTCAGGGAAGCCCGACTGCTCGAGAGTCGTTTGATGGGATGGTCACCTCAACAACCATCTATAATATCGACGAGATGACTGAGCATACGAGAGCGATGGTTCGACCTTGTGAAGCGCACATTGATTTTGGCAGCACTGTGCCACAACAGGTCCGAGTAAACAACCTAGTGCTAGTTGAGCAAGTGAAGGGCTAGAGTGAGTCGTTGGGCAACTTGAAGGAAGAGGCTCTCAGACTCGAGTCGACTTACCAGCGTCTAATGGGACATGTCTAGTGGTTGCAGCAAAACATAGAGCAGGCCATGAAGCTAACAGACCCCAGTTCAGGGAAGCGTCTAAAAGCCTCGGAGTTCCAACCTGGGTTTTTTGAAAAGTTCCGCCATCCACCAGTGCCCGCTGAGGAGTCGAGGGACCCGGAGCCTAAGGAGCCGAAGAGACACGCAGATTAGTCGGGAAAGCGCTACCTCTGAAGAAGAGAACTATGTCGGCTAAGGCATATGGAAACCTGTTTCAGGACCCCAAGAAGAACCAATGACTTTGTGCATTAGTTGTTTTCCTTTCCAGTGTTTTTGACTTTGAACAATAATGGAGTTGTAAAGCTTCCTAAGTTGAAGACACGGAAAGACAACGTTAAAGGATAATGCGTATTTCTTTTGTTATTTCGTTATTTGCTTCGAACAAGGTTAAGATCCTGTTTTGGAATTTGTCATTTAATAAAGTATTCCGCTGATACTTTGATATATTGTGGAATTGCCATATTTAGCAACGTCGTTTGCAAGACGATTTTGTATTTAATATATTATTATTCATATTATTTTGTATTTGCGATCAATACTGTAAAGCCTTTGGTGATTTTGGATATGTGATCCGAGGTCACTGGCGGTTATATTCCTAAGGTAATTTAGGGGTGTTACAGTTATGATATCAGAGCTAAAAAACTCAAAAGAAATTTAAACCGTTTTGTGTTTATTTGAGTTTTTATAAAACAAAAACTTGGTGTGAAAATTTTCTATACTATAGGACCTAAGTATTGCTTAGGATAATAATGTCTTCAAGAGAATTTAAACCACAACTATTTGGTGGGTTTTATTTCAAAGGTATAATATTATGATTTCTTACAAAGGGTTTGAAATGGAAGACAAGGTCGGGTTAACAACGAGACGAGTTTGGATTAGTAGTTTTATGTGAAACTTTTTTCAAACTTCTGCCAGCAATAATAGTTTCATCTACTCATGCCTATTTATAGAAAGTATAATTTCTATATTTGGAAAGTTCTGACCTCTCCTCGTCTCTTTTCAGACAATGGTTTTTACTGGAGCTCATCTCAAAGCCATGGAGGAATCTCAGACCGCTCTGACAATCAAGTCTGAGCCTGATTCTATTGCTACTATCGAGTATGATGGCCCAATGGTAGATTTCATCCCGCGTAGGGAAGCTGTGGAAGATATAGTGGTAGCTGAGGCCACTTAAGAGGAGGATCTGAGTGAAGACCTCGAGTATGAGAGTGGTGGAGAAGGGGAAGTACAATCCAAGCAGTCCCATATCCCAGAAACCATTGACGAGGATGAAGATCCAAATGAGGGTTCCGATTATTGGGATGAGGGACAAGGACAAGTGCAACCTAAGCATCACTCTCTCCAGGAAACCTCAGAGGAGGAGGAGCCATTAGATCCTTACTATGAGAGAAAGGAAGAGATGTATGGACCAACTCAACTGCCCGACGGTGAGAGGGTGACGTACTCGCCAATGGGGAATTGTGTGAATAAGTTAGGGATGAAATGCAATGAAGCGTGTGAACCATTTGTAGTTAATCTTCCCAATGGGGAACATTTAGTAGGAACCAAGCGATTGTCGGATTTTTCGATGACCATTCAAGGTCGGAAGTTTGAAGTTGACTTGATTTGTATAGCCATGGCTCCATACGAAATTATTCTCGGGATGGACTGGTTGACGCGTCACGGGGCGGTAATTGACTTCAATACGAGGAATGTGACAGTTTCATATGGGGGCCAGTTTGTGTGTAAGTTTAAGGGTCGTAATGACGCCGATAATGAGAAGTTGATAAACGTGATGGTTGCGTTTAAGTTACTTCGACAAGGTTGAGTCAGGTACTTGTGTTATCTGGATAAACCCAAAATGGATGAAGTCTTGGTTCACGATATTCCTACCGTATGTGAATTTGCTGAGGTCAATCCGGAGGAAATTCCAAGGTTGCTCCCGAATTGTGATGTGGAGTTTACTATTGAGTTGGAACCTGGTACGGCGCTGATACGCACAATTATGTTGCGGGTATTGACGGGGTTTTGGCATGATTTTAGTGGTATTTTAGGATGCTCTAGTGATGATCTGGAGACTTGGCAAGGAGGCGCGGAAGTTGCGTTTTTGGAGCTGAGGAGCGAAGTATTGAAGAAGCAGAATTACGGCGACCGCCGCAGAATTACGGCGACCGCCGTTAATTCCCCCTGGAGAACCTCAGCTACGACATTGAAACGCCGACCTCCGTTTAATTGCGGCGACCGCCGCATTTACGGCGATCGCCGTGGGAAAAGCAGCGGCCGCCGCCGCTGTTGGACGAAACGCCGAGCCGATTTTCCTTTTCGGTTTTAGTTATTTTATTTTATTACGTTTTGTTCTTATTTTAAGTTAATTTCCCTTTGGTATTTAAGGGTTGAGAAGACTTGTTCTTTTCTTATCTCGGAACCCTAGTTTTATTTCTTACGTATTTCCCTTACTATGAAGAACTAAGCGTCTCTTGCTTAGTCAAACATTGAAGCTCTTCGTTTGATTCAGTTGTAAGTTTCTACTTTTAATCTATTGCTTTGGCTTTTATCTTTTCTCTTGCTTGAATCTTATGATTGATATTGATAAATTCTAGTTTGATCAACTAGGGTTTGTTGGTAGTTATCTATTGCTAGGTCTAGATTGTTACTGGTTGAGCATATCTATTCCTCAGTAGCAACTGCATCGTGTTAGTAACTGGTTGTGCTAATCTTATGCAGAAGAGAATTGATTTGCATCTTAGGATAAAAACTGGTTATTTTATTCTAGGTTGTATCCAACTATATTCCTATCCATAAAGCTGCTGTTAAATTGAATCTTGATAGTTTCAGGGTTGTTTAATTAGTTAGTTCTAATAGTATCTGGTTGTGCTATTAGATACTTTTGAAAAGGAATTGGAATTGCCATTGCATGCGATTTTGAGTGGTTTCTATGATCAACTTGTCATTCGATTAGTGGATATTGTTTGACTAAGTGCCTTCCCCATACTTGATTTCAGCACTTTAATTGCTTACTTACTTTTGCATGCTTGGTTACTCTACAAACAAACAAAACCCCCCTTTGGTTACTTCAATTGACATACACTTTACATACTGCGATAGATTGTGTTTCCCTGTGGATCGACCCTTACTTGCCTGAGACTGTGTTTTAGGTTTTGTTTGGATTTCTTGCATAGTAGGAATTAGAACGATAAAATTCCTGTTATCAAATTGGCGCCGTTGCCGGGGAATTATACAATTCTATCTTGTGTGTGTGATTTGTGTGCCAATTTTGGTGTGAACCTCTCTTATGGTTCACACCACCCGTGTTACTAATACTCCACTTCTTGATTTTGATCCAGAGATCGAAAGGACTTTTCACCAGGCTATCAGGGCTGCGCGTACATTACTGCAGGATACTGATACGATGGCTGATCAACGTGTTACTCTTGAGTCCTTGACGGCTCCCAACTTAGACCAACCAACTCGTGCTGTGGAATTTCCCGCTCTTGGTGCAGGAGTAAAATTTGAGCTTAAGACAGGAGTAGTTCACTTACTCCCGAAATTCAGCGGAACTCCCCTTGAAGACCCTATTCAACATTTGGATGAGTTCGTTGAGGTCTGCACCAGCATGAGGCCATCTGAGATCACTGAAGATCAGATGAAGCTTAGAGTTTTCTCCTTCTCACTGAAGGACTCTGCGAAAGACTGGTACCATACTTTGGCCCCAGGAAGCATCACCACCTGGACTGCCCTGAAGAAAGTTTTCCTAGACAAGTACTTCCCAGCAATCAAATCTAATCAGCTGAAGAAGAAGATATGCAACATTGAGCAGCAGTCTAATGAGTCCCTCTATGAGTATTATGAGCGCTTCAAGAATCTAGTGAAGAGCTGCCCCTACCATGGGTATGAAAAGCATGATCTTATTCTTTATCTGCATGGAGGACTCCGTGAAGATGACCGTCGGATGGTGAACTCCTCTTGTGGCGGTAATATTCTGAAAAGGACCTATGAAGAGGCCCTGGAGATTTTTGCCACTCTAGCTGATGATGCGAGACAATATAGTGGGAGAGGCTCTCAAAGCTTGGTTGCTGCAAGCTCTCAGTCTAAGTACGATCAAGCTGATTTTGATTTGCTGCGAGAGGAGATGAGGCGTCTGAAGCTGAAGGGTACGCCTCAACAGGTTAAGGCCTGCGAGATCTGTCATGACGACCTACACCCTACTGATGCATGTCCTACTATGCAAGAGGAGGTGAACGCAGTAGGAGGATATCAGCAGTGGCCCAGGAATGATCCCTATTCTAGTACATACAATCCTGGCTGGAGGAACCATCCCAACTTCAGATGGAGAGACCCGGAGCAGGATCAAGGCCAAACGCAACAACAGGGTAACCCACAACAGTCTAGACAACCCTATGTACCGAGACCCCAAGGGCAGAGCTCGAATCATTCATCATCCATGGAGGACATGATGAAAACATTGACTGCGAATGTTGTCCAAATGAGCAAAAATCAAAAGGAATTCCAAGAGCATACACAGTCCAGCATCCAGAATCTGGAAAGACAGTTTGGTCAGATTTCTCAAGTGGTGAATAAACTAGATGCAAGGGATTCCGGTAAACTCCCGTCTCAAACTGAAGTGAACCCAAACATTCGAAATGTCAGTGCTGTGACTTTAAGAAGTGGGAAGAAGCTTGGGGAAAATAATTCTGAGATTAACGAGGAAGAAACTGAGGATTTGGAACAGACCAGTCACGGCGACCGCCGCGAGACACACGGCGACCGCCGTTTAATGGAAGCTGCTCTCGACCTAGAGAAAGAAAATCACGGCGACCGCCGCGAAAATTACGGCGACCGCCGTGACGGTGATAATATTCTCGGAAATTCTGATGATACTCACGGCGACCGCCGCGAACCATACGGCGACCGCCGCGAAACTTACGACGACCGCCGCGAAACTTACGGCGACCGCCGTGAAACTGAAGTAGCTCTCGACTTATCCGAAGAAAATCACGGCGATCGCCGTGACAATTGCGGCGCCCGCCGTTCATCTGGAGTCGAAGCTGAGGCTGAAAAGAAGTCTGACTCTCCGATTTTTCCTGAGTGGAAGCCGGTTGTGCCCTTCCCATATGCTCTGAAGCGCACCAAGCCACTTGCGCAGGACAAGGACATGTTCGAGATGTTCAGGAACGTCGAGGTCAACATACCTCTTCTCAATCTGATCAAGTCCGTCCCCCGTTATGCCAAATTTTTGAAGCAGATGTGCACCACAAAAAGGAACCAAGACAGGAATAGCAAGAAGAAGGTAAAGGTAAGCGAACATGTCTCTGCTGTGTTTCAAAAACGCTTACCCAAAAAGTGTGGTGACCCAGGTATGTTCACTATCCCTATCACCATTGGAGGAACCAAGTTTAATAAGGCTATGCTGGATTTGGGTGCTTCTATCAATGTTTTACCTTCCTCTCTCTGCGAATCCTTGCGACTAGGACCTTTGCATGCAACTAATATTTCCATTCAATTGGCTGATAGGTCTAGTGTGCGTCCTATAGGGATTGTGGAGGATGTCTTGGTTATGGTTGGTGATCTTACGTTCCCTGCTGATTTCTATGTGCTCAATATGGAACATGACAAGCATGCATCCCCTATTCTGCTAGGGAGACCTTTCCTCAAAACTGCTAATACTAAGATCAATGTGAGCACAGGTTCTTTAACTATGGAGTTTGATGGCCAGGCTATTAATTATAACATATATGAAGCCATGAAGTATCCTGCTGATGATCACTCTTTGTGTGCTATTGATGTACTTGAGCCTGTAGTACAAGATGTCTTTGATGATGACCATGTAGATTCTATGCAAGCCATGATTGTTGATTCTAGTTTAGATTTTACTCTATCTGCTAACGTGCAGGAAGTTGTCAATGAGTTGGATGCTTACTATAAGCGTCCTACTGAGCTACCAGGTAAAGCACCTCTGCCACTAACCCTGCCTGGCGAGAAACTTTTACCCTCTATTGTGCAGGCACCAGTAATTGAGTTGAAGCAACTTCCCGAGCACCTCAAGTATGTCTTTCTTGGAGACGAGGAGACCTTGCCAGTGATCATCTCTAACAAGCTCACCAAGGAACAAGAAGACAAGTTGGTGGTGGTTCTCAAGGAACACAAGACGGCAATTGGTTGGACCATTGCTGACATCAAGGGAATCAGCCCCACCACATGTATGCACCGAATTCTGCTGGAAGGCGAAGAGAAGCCTTCGCGACAACCCCAGAGGCGTCTGAATCCACCTATGATGGATGTTGTCAAGAAGGAAGTTCTGAAGCTTCTGCAGGCAGGTATGATCTTTCCTATTTCTGACAGTAAGTGGGTCAGTCCTACGCATGTCGTCCCAAAGAAAGGAGGGATCACAGTTGTGGAAAACCAACATGGAGAGTTAGTCCATACACGACTGCAGACAGGCTACAGGGTGTGCATTGATTACCGCAAGCTGAACGCGGTGACCAGGAAGGACCACTTCCCTCTACAATTTATTGACCAGATGCTCGAGAGACTGTCAGGTCGTGCATTCTACTGCTTCCTGGATGGATACTCAGGCTATTTCCAGATAGCCATTGCACCTGAAGACCAAGCGAAGACGACTTTCACTTGCCCCTTTGGCACTTTTGCCTATCGCAGGATGCCATTTGGATTGTGCAATGCTCCAGGTACCTTTCAGCGGTGTATGGTAAGCATTTTTTCTGAGTACATTGAGAACTTCATAGAGGTATTCATGGATGATTTTACTGTTTATGGAGATGACTTTGATGCATGCTTGCACCATCTATCGCTTGTGCTTGCAAGGTGTGTTGACACCAATTTAGTGCTGAATTCTGAGAAGTGTCACTTTATGGTTGAGTAGGGCATTGTTTTGGGTCATATTGTGTCGTCTAGGGGTATTGAGGTCGATAAGGCAAAGATTGAAGTAATTCAGTCTTTGCCCTATCCTACTAATGTTCGCGAAGTTCGTTCTTTTCTAGGCCATGCAGGTTTCTATCGCAGGTTCATTAAAGATTTTTCCAAGATCTCATCACCTCTATGTGACCTGCTGAAGAAGGAGATAGGATTTGAGTTTACAGCTGAGTATCGGGCAGCCTTTGATGAACTGAAGGCTCGCCTGACAAGTGCCCCAATCATCCAGGCGCCTGACTGGTCTAAACCCTTTGAGATCATGTGCGACGCCAGTGACTATGCTGTGGGGGCTGTGCTGGGCCAAAAAGATGGAAGAGCATCCCATGTAATCCAGTATGCATCTATGACGCTAAATGGTGCGCAGAGGAACTACTCCACCACAGAGAAGGAGATGCTGGCAGTAGTGTTTGCCCTTGAGAAGTTCAGGCAGTACCTGCTTGGTACAAAGGTCTTTGTCTACTCCGACCATGCTGCTCTGCGCTACCTCATGACGAAGAAGGAAGCCAAGCCAAGGCTGATCCGGTGGATCCTATTACTCAGCGAATTTGATGTGGAGATCAAGGAAAAGAAGGGTGCTGAGAATCTTGTTGCTGACCAACTCAGCCGAATTGTCCAGGAAGATAACACCCCACAACCCCAGATTCAGACGAGATTCCCTGATGAGTCTCTATTCCGGCTCACTACTGTAGAGCCTTGGTATGCTGATTTGGTGAATTTTCTCACCACAGGTGACTTTCCTCCACCCTTCAACAAGGCTCAGAGGGACAGGCTGCGCAGTTCAGCTAGATTTTTTGTCTGGGACGACCCCTACCTATGGAAACATTGTTCTGACCAGGTAATTCGTAGGTGTATACCAGAAAATGAGGTAAATTCTCTCCTTACTTTTTGTCATTCTGAGGCATGTGGTGGACACTTTGGGGTACAACGAACCGCAAGAAAGGTACTTGAAGCAGGATTTTGGTGGCCTTCCATCTTCAAGGATGCGCATAACCACTGCAAATCCTGTGACAAGTGTCAACGGGTGGGAAATATATCTCAGAGGGATGAGATGCCACAAACAGGGTTGATTTTCTGTGAAATCTTCGATGTTTGGGGTATTGACTTCATGGGACCGTTTCCATCCTCTTGCGGTAACATATATATTTTGCTTGCGGTGGACTACTTTTCCAAGTGGGTGGAAGCGAAGGCCACCAGGACTGATGATGCCAAAGTTGTTGCAGAATTCTTGAAGTCCCACATATTTACCAGGTTTGGAGTGCCAAAGGCTCTCATCAGTGATAGAGGAACTCACTTCTGCAATAGGACAATTACTGCGCTGTTAAAGAAATATCATGTCACGCAGCGAGTTTCTACCGCCTATCACCCTCAAACGAATGGGCAAGCTGAAGTGTCCAACCGGGAGATAAAGTCCATCTTGGAGAAGACGGTGTCTCCCAATAGAAAAGACTGGAGTTTGAGGCTTGATGACACACTCTGGGCATACAGGACAGCTTACAAAACACCAATTGGTATATCACCTTTTCGGTTGGTGTTTGGTAAGGCTTGTCACCTTCCAGTGGAGCTAGAGCACAAGGCATATTGGGCTGTAAAGAATTGCAGCTTGCATATGGATGAGGCTGGAGTGCTTAGAAAGCTCCAACTACAAGAGCTGGAGGAGGCCAGGATCGAGGCTTATGACAATGCCATTCACTACAAGGAAAGGACTAAGGCCTGGCATGACAAGATCATACTGCGGAAAGACTTCAAGGTTGGAGACAAAGTCCTCTTATTCCAGTCACGCCTTAGACTTTTCCCAGGCAAGCTGAGATCGCGCTGGGCAGGACCATATTACGTGACCAAAGTCTTCCCACACGGTGTCGTAGAGCTGTTTGACTCGACATCACAGACTTTGTTCAAGGTGAATGGGCAGAGGATAAAGAAATACCATGAAGGCTTTACCAAAGACACCATTAAGGAGGCGTTCCTGAAGGAACCCGAAGTTGGAACGTGATTGAACCTACACTGAGTCGAGCCACGACGTTAACTACGGCGCTTCTCGGGAGGCAACCCGATGATTAGGTAATTTCTTTTCCCTTCCCTTAGTCAATTCTAGTTATTTCCCTTTTGTTTCTGTGTTTTTTGTGTCGACCTCACCTGCAGAAACGTGACAAATCGAAGAAGGTGCTCACGGCGACCGCCGCGTAACTTACGGCGACCGCCGTTAATTGCTCACCATGGAGGATGCCCACGACTTCAAAACGGCGATCGCCGTTTAATTACGGCGACCGCCGCAATTACGGCGACCGCCTCCCTCCATACGGCGCCCGCCGTTTCACCCCCCTCGATCACGCTGTTTGCATCAAATGACGGTGACCGCCGTTTAATCACGGCGACCGCCGCCGTTTCAGGTTCGATCCTTTTAAAAAAAAAAAAAAAAAAAAAAGACCCTGAGAAAACCTTAAACAGGGTACAAAAGGCATACAAAGAAACCCGTTAAAACCAAACGGGGTAAAAGCAAAAAAAAAATAAAAATTGGGCCCCCTCCCCAGACCTATCATCTAACCTACCCCCTACCCCCCCTCACTTTCCCATTCCCCATTCCCCTCTCTCTCGCCCTCAACCCCAAATCCGGCGACCGCCGCGCCAGACCGCCGCCAACTTCGCTCGCCGCTTGCCCGCCGCCAGCCAAGGTCGCCGTCGTCGCTCGCCGTTTCAGAAATCTGCAGAATCTGTACAAATTGAAAACGGCGACCGCCGCATTCAACACGGCGACCGCCGTTCTTAGCAGCGACCGCCGCTCAACCCGGCGACCGCCGTTTCGTCGAATCTGGTGAATTTATTCTTATTCCCTCCCTGTTCTGCTTTTTGCTGTTGCTAGTCGTTGGGATTTTTGAGATGTCGGGATTTTTGAAACGCTCATTGTCTTCCCGGAAGAAATCAACGGGAGGTGAGCCCTCTCGAAAAAAATCATCGGGGGTTGAGACCTCCCGTAACAAGGTTGAGGAGGCTCGTAGGAGGCTTTTGCAGGAGATGGCTTTTCAGTCCACATTATTCTTTGATCCAGGCACTCTGCGGGAGTTGCAAATATATGAGAGTACGCAGGAGCTTTTTGTCAATGGTGGGCTGGGTAGTTTCTTCCATTTTGCGGCGCCCACATTCCCCAGCTGGACTGTGGAGTTTCTGGCCAGCTTTGATAGTCACTGCGATGAGGAGAGGATTACATTTAGTTTGGGTGGTAGCAGGCACTCTATGTCCTGGACGGACCTTGATCTAGCGCTTGGGATTACCAGGCCACCATCTTCTGCGCAGGCGTGGAACGCCGCCAATGGTTACTTCCCCTTTTGGTACCACTCCACAGGGTCCAATGTCTACAACCCGCAGGATGGGGAGTACAATTACAAGTGGTCGCATCCGGGCCTGCGGCTAGCACATAAAGTAGTGCGGATGGCCTTCCATGGCCAGTCCGAATTGAACAAGCTCCCGTACGACGATTTGTATGCTGTATGGAGTATGACCCCCGAGTGCCCTCTGGTGTGGGATTGGCGTACCCATTTTATTGCTGCGTGCAGAAAATTTCAGGACAACAAGGGGCAGAAGATCGTCATTGGGGGCATGATCACTTTGATAGGCCGCCACCTGGGTCTCGAGCAACCAGACCCTTCCCAGCAACTCTCTCCTGCTTTTACATATGATTGGAGGCAGCTCAGGACTTCCGCTGTGATATCCGGGACCGGGTCTAACCCGAAGTTCTGACTGTATGGCACGCGGGGTATCTACAAAATCCCCATCCCTTTTCCGTTTGTGGTGACCTGTGGCCCGCGCTACAGAGACTTTGATGTGAGTGGTTACCGGGTGGGAGCCCCTGGGGTGCATCCCGTGCCAGCTAGCAGTGTTGCTCAGGATGATGACGATGACAGTGAGGATGAGGACGATGATACCAATGACGATGAGGACACTGCTATGCTTGCGGTACAGGCTACCGCTACTGCTGGACCGTCTCAGGATTACCAGCGACAGACTTGGGAAATGGTCCAGGGGATTGACTCCCGCCAGCAGTCTATGCAGTCGGACTTTGCTGCGAGGAGTTCATTGACTTCCGCCAGGAGTCCAGGGATCACTACGCCACGCAGGCCCAGGACATTCAAGCCCTGGAGGAACAGATGAGTCAGTGGAACCTTTTCATGGGTTCCCAATATCCCGATTTCCCACCACCGCCGCAGTCGTAGGTACATTCTTCACTTCCCCTCTGTTATTATGTCTGATATCATTGAGGACAATGCTCATTTTAAGTGTGGGGGAGTGGATTATGTATTTATTATTGCCAGTTTATTTTCATTTTTCAAAAAAAAAATTAAAAAAAATAAAAAATAAAAATAAAATAAAAATCCTAGGATGGGTTGAAAACCCGAAAGGGCGGTCCAGGTAAAAAGCAGGTAATCCGACAGGCACTAGGCCTGGGCAAAAGTGGATTCAGAGTGATGTGAGGCGGTGAGTCCATCTATGATAAAATGAAATGAGTGGCTAGGATGAAAACCCGAAAGGGCTCCTAGGCAAAATGAGTGAAAAGAAAAGGAGTGTTTCTAGGATCTCATTTTACCGGCGGGGCGACATAAGATGAGGAGACAAAGAAGGATTGTCGGGTAGGCCATTGAGGGAGACATAAGGAGTCATAGATGGAGGTTAGGACTAGTGGTTACTTTCATTTTTGGATGACCGGGATAAGCTTGGGGAAAGTTTAAGCTTGGATGTGTATTGAGTTGGCTGCTGTGGTTGAGGTTGTGGATATTGCATATGTTTGCGTTGATGTTGTGCTGATTATGATGCTGGTGTTGAGGGTATAATTGTGTTGTGATTGATTGGTTGAAGGATGTTGAGCTTTCATGTACATGCTGTTACTCTTGGTTGTGGGCTTTCCTTGCATGTTGATGATCTAGGTGCTTATTGGTGACGAGTGATAGTTCTCTATCCACTCGAGACGAGTAGAGATTCAAGTGTGGGGGAGTTTGATACGCACAATTATGTTGCGGGTATTGACGGGGTTTTGGCATGATTTTAGTGGTATTTTAGGATGCCCTAGTGATGATCTGGAGACTTGGCAAGGAGGCGCGGAAGTTGCATTTTTGGAGCTTTTGGAGCTGAGGAGCGAAGTATTGAAGAAGCAGAATTACGGCGACCGCTGCAGAATTACGGCGACCGCCGTTAATTCCCCCTGGAGAACCTCAGCTACGACATTGAAACGGCGACCGCCGTTTAATTGCGGCGACCGCCGTGGGAAAAGCAGCGGCCGCCGCCGCTGTTGGACGAAACGCCGAGCCGATTTTCCTTTTCGGTTTTAGTTATTTTATTTTATTACGTTTTGTTCTTATTTTAAGTTAATTTCCCTTTGGTATTTAAGGGTTGAGAAGACTTGTTCTTTTCTTATCTCGGAATCCTAGTTTTATTTCTTACGTATTTCCCTTACTATGAAGAACTAAGCGTCTCTTGCTTAGTCAAACATTGAAGCTCTTCGTTTGATTCAGTTGTAAGTTTCTACTTTTAATCTATTGCTTTGGCTTTTATCTTTTCTCTTGCTTGAATCTTATGATTGATATTGATAAATTCTAGTTTGATCAACTAGGGTTTGTTGGTAGTTATCTATTGCTAGGTCTAGATTGTTACTGGTTGAGCATATCTATTCCTCAGTAGCAACTGCATCGTGTTAGTAACTGGTTGTGCTAATCTTATGCAGAAGAGAATTGATTTGCATCTTAGGATAAAAACTGGTTATTTTATTCTAGGTTGTATCCAACTATATTCCTATCCATAAAGCTGTTGTTAAATTGAATCTTGATAGTTTCAGGGTTGTTTAATTAGTTAGTTCTAATAGTATCTGGTTGTGCTATTAGATACTTTTGAAAAGGAATTGGAATTGCCATTGCATGCGATTTTGAGTGGTTTCTATGATCAACTTGTCATTCGATTAGTGGATATTGTTTGACTAAGTGCCTTCCCCATACTTGATTTCAGCACTTTAATTGCTTACTTACTTTTGCATGCTTGGTTACTCTACAAACAAACAAAACCCCCCTTTGGTTACTTCAATTGACATACACTTTACATACTGCGATAGATTGTGTTTCCCTGTGGATCGACCCTTACTTGCCTGAGACTGCGTTTTAGGTTTTGTTTGGATTTCTTGCATAGTAGGAATTAGAACGACAAAATTCCTGTTATCATGCGCCGATCTGCAAGGCACCTTATCGTATGGATCCAGTGGAGATGCGAGAATTAAAGAAGCGACTTGAAGAGCTGCTTGAGAAAGGGTACATAAGACCGAGTGCGTCGCCTTAGGGTGCTCCGGTCTTATTTGTCAAGAAGAAAGATGGTTCATTCAGACCTTGCATTGATTATCGGGAATTGAACAAGGTCACCATCATATATAAATAACCTTTACCGAGCATAGATGATCTTCTAGATCAGCTGTAGGGAGCTAGAGTGTTTTCCAAGATCGATTTGAGGTATGGGTATCATCATCTCAGAATTCATGAGGAAGATATTCCTAGGACTGCATTCCAGACGATATATATATATATATGGTCACTACGAGTTCGTAATCATGCCATTTGGACTTACGAATGCTCCAACGGTTTTTATGGACTTGATGCACAAATGCTTTCATCAATATCTGGATAAGTTTGTGGTGGTATTTTTTGAGGATATGTTGATCTACTCGCCAAATGAAAAAGTTCATGAGGAGCACCTTCGCATCGCGTTATCAATCCTTAGACAAAACCAGCTATATGCTAAGTTTTCTAAATGTGACTTTTGGTTGAAAGAAGTGGCATTTTTAGGCCATGTGATCAACGAGAAAGGGGTAATGGTTGACCCCCAGAAGATTGAAGCAGTAGCTGATTGAAAGCGACCTTAGAATGTGAAGGAAGTGTGCAGTTTATTAGGAATTGTTGGTTATTACTGACGGTTCATAGAGGGATTTTCGAAAATTGCTCTACCCATGACCGGATTGCTCTGCAAGGTCTGTATGGGATGAGAAGTGTGAGGCCAGCTTTCAGAAGTTGAAAGAGTGCTTGAAGTCAGCACCATTGTTGGTACTACCAGAAGGAACTGATGGGTATGTAGTCTACAGTGATGCTTCAAAGCACGGTTTGGGAGGTGTATTGATGTAGAAGAGGAAGGTTATTGCATATGCATCTCGGCAATTGAATCCTTATGAAGCAAATTACCCGACCCATGATTTGGAATTAGCCGATGTGGGTTTTGAGCTGAAGATTTGGAGACACTATCTCTACAGTGTTAGATGTCAGATCTTCATCGACCATAATAGTTTGAAGTATGTCTTTACTCAAAAGGAGTTAAATATGCTGGTTAGAGTTGCTCAAGGATCATGATATTATGTTGTTGTATCATCCAGACAAGGCTCTGCTCAGACTGAATTGCAACAAGGACTGTGCGAAATAGAGGTCTTATTTGATCATTGATAAGGACGCCTGAGTATGCTTGAAATACAAGCTACATTGCTTGATCACATCAAGGAAAGACAAGTTGATGACTTGGTCTTGGTGAAACTGAGTAGCAATGTTCTGGATGGGAAAGCTTCTGGATTTGTAATTCAGGATGATGGATCACTTAGGTTTCAGGATTAAATCTGTGTGCTTGATAATGACAACATTTTTCAATTGATAATGAAGGAGGCTCATTCCTCTACATATTCTATACATCCAGGATCTAGTAAGATGTACAAGGATCTGAGAAAGAAACTTTGGTGGCCCAACATGAAGTGGGATGTAGCAGAGTTTGTGGCAAGATGTTTGAATTGCCAGAAAGTAAAGATTGAACACCGAAGACCAGGGGGAGAATTGCAACCTCTTCCGGTGCTAGAATGGAAGTGAGAGGATATTGTAATGGAATTTTTTACGAGTTTGCCCAAGACACGGTCAGAAAGATGCTATAAGGGTGATCATTGACCGAATCACAAAAAGTGCTTATATTGTGGCCATCAAGTCAACTTAGGGAACCGAGATGCTGTTTGAAGTGTTTTTGCACGAGATAGTTCGCTTGCATGGTACGCCCAAAACCATTGTATCTGATCGTGATGGCCAATTCATGTCGAGATTCTAGAAAGAGTTGCATAAGGCCACGAGGACTGAGTTAAGATTCAGTACCACGTTTCATCCTTAAACGGATTGGCAGTCTGAAAGGACAATCCAAACACTCGAGGACATGTTGAGAGCATGTATGTTGGATCGTCTGACCAGTCTGGATAACATCTTGAGTTTGATAGAGTTCATGTACAATAATAGTTGGCACTCAACCTTCAAGATGGCTCCGTTTGAAGCCTTATATGGTCGGAAGTGTAGATCTCCAATCTGTTGGGATGAGAATACATACCAGATTTTGCTAGGACTTGAGTTGGTCGAAAGAACTGCCACGGAGATTTCTTTGATTAGACAGAGGATGCTTATAACATAGAGTCGACATAAGTCTTATGCTGATTTGAAGCGTATGAATGTTGAGTTCAATGTTGGGGATAAGGTGTTTGTCAGGGTATAGCCAAATAAGGGTGTGTTCAGTTCGGGAAGCGTGGGGAGCTCAATTTGCGCTATGTGGGACCATTTGAGATCCTTGACAATGTCAGATCTTTGGCATATCGTTTAGCGTTGCCACCTTCAGCACATCCGGTGCATAATGTGTTTCATGTCTCTCTATTGAGAAAGTATGTGCCGGATAAGTCTCATGTTCAGTCGAATGGTACGTACGGGGAGAGACACGTGTGCATCCTAGAGCATTGAGAGAAACACATGCGGTATAAATTGGTACCTTTGGTGAGGATCCTTTGGTCAAAGTCCGGAGCCGAGGAAGTTACTTGAGAAACCTGAGAGACCGAAGCTGATATGCGTAATCGTTTTCCTGAGCTGTTTTTGGCCTAGTTTTGAGGTTGAAATTATTTCTTAAGGAGGTAGTAATGTAATAACCCTCATTTTTAGTAAGGGCATTTATGTAAATTCCCAACTCTATTTCTAATAAAGGAATTTTAGGTATTTATTTCATTATTCCAAAAACGGATATAAAATAGAGATTCTTGACTTAAGTTGTTACAACTTCAAGTGTGTGCTATTTAAATTTATTATAACATGGTGTTATTTCAAATTTAAATAAACTTATCGATTTTAAGTTAGAATACTTGAACCAAGATTAACAAAGTGTTAAAAAGGGTTTAATTATGGACATCTTAATTTTGGGTTAAAATACTATCAGAAACTTAGAATAATTAAATAAATAAGTTTGGGTAAATTTTTTATTTTTGAAAAATTATTTGAGGGCATTTTTGCCACAACATAAAAAGTTGGGCAAAATATTGCAAATAGCCAAAAAATCGGGGGGGGGGGGGGGGGCGACCCAATGCACTGTTCATCATCCCTTCCTTAGCCCATGTTCCTCTCGGCCGAGGTGCAACAATGGCGGCTTGGGCCGATTTCGGCCCCCGTTTCCGCTTGTTCCTTCCGATTAAATCATGGGCTTCGTATAGGAGATCAAGACGCACATAATCCTTGTGAAATCGGAAAGAATCGTGCTCGGAAAAGATAAAATTTGTCCCCAAAAAGGCAAGAAACAATTCAAAACGTGCCGATTGTATTTTGACGAAATCGGGGCCAATTCGATATCTTTTTAACCCAAATTTGATATGGATGCGTAGGGTTTGATATTTTATTGATTTTACTTTTATTTTGGTCTAATCTTGATTAATATAATTAATCTGGATTACTGAAACGATGCTAGGATTAAATTAATTTTATGAATATTAAAATTAAATTAATTAGTCTTATTTTGAGTATTATCTTATATTATGAATGGTTAAATTATAACTACCCATCTAGATAATAGTTTGAGTTAGAAATTATTGTAATTATAAATAAATTATTGGATCAATTTATTTATAATATGATTATTTAGAATATATGACTAATTGATTTTTAGAATCGTATAAATAATCGTTTTATCAAAAAGCCTTGAAATTCATTTATTTAAGAGTTAGATAAATTCATTTAGAAATCGAGACATTTTATCCTTCAAATTTCGATATTGAATAAATTCGCTAATTATAATTTATTTATTGTGTGTGATTTGGACACGTCTCGGAATTGCTTTTGAAATGGAATTAAAGGAGGAAGTTAATTGCTAGTCGAAAGCAACCGCTCCCGTTACGCCGTTCGACCTCCTTCGTGATTCAAGGCAAGTGGCGATTCGCTCTTGTAATTAATTCCATATTTTTATTAATTGACAATTAATCGATTGTTTTAATTAAGTTGGGGTAAATATTCTTAATTTTTGTTTGGGAACTGATGTGAAAAATTGGTGTGGAAAATGAATCCTATATATTAGGTTATATATATATTTTGCTAGCAACGACCCTTATATATATTATTATTATAAGGTGCTAGATGAACTTTGGTGTGGATTGTTGTGCATAGGTGTGGACTTATATGCTAGTTAGCACCAATATTCGTAGGAACGCTATTTATCTTGTGAGGTTTAGCTGTTTCTTTACAACTTAGTATTAGGAGGATTATTGTCCTAATACTTTTTGTCATGACCTACCCTTATTCAATATAAGTGGTGGTGCACTTAACTAGTGTCAATATTCGGGATTCGTTCCATTCTATATCTCATTGTGAGATCGCTTGTGGAATTTAGGGTTGAGCATCGGTCCAAACCCGGACCGGACCGAACCGACCCGGACCAGAACCCGAAACACCAAAAATGGTGGACCGGAACCCGGACCGGACCGGGTCCGGACCGGTCCTATTTGGATCGGATTTGGACCGGTTTAGGATTTTATTAAATTTAAATATAATTTATTTACATTTAAACATGAAAAAAACCCTCAAATTTAAATATAATTTACTCTTAAATATAATTTACCCTAAACTCTAAACCCTAAATCATAAACCTCAAATATAAAAATACCTTAAACCCTAAAATATTAAGATTTTTTTAAAATTCCGGGTCGGACCGGACCAGACTTGGACCGGACCGGAACGGACCCGAAATTTCGGAAATCCCTGGACCGGAGACCGGACCGGGTTGTCCGGTCCGGTCCAAATTTCCGGGCCGGACCGGAAAATGCTCAACCCTAGTGGAATTAAAAGCCTTAATGTTAATGTACGTTTTGAAATTAAATAAGATAAGTGCCTTGTTGCACATAATTAATATACCCTCGGGCGAGAAGTACAACGTGCGACTCGCACGGACTCTTGTTTAAAGTAAGTCCCCTTTCCAATATGGATTCGCATTATGCGATGAGGTTGGTCGATGACCTAAATATTCAAGTAGTCAGTTTTCAACTTTGTGTGATAATTATAATGTTCCCAAACAAACATACATATTCCTATAAGACTCAATTCCTTTGGAGTCTTCTTTTGATGAATGTCTCTTCCTTTCGTTTCTGTGAGAGTATCCGAGTTATATATCGTTTACCGGCTATTATTCGAGAGACAATGATAGCAACTGGATACAATCACAAGAACCACTTTGTTTGAGCCCTTGTTTAGTCTTTCATTAGAATAACCGACCTTTCTTTTTCCTTGCATGGTTGGCTGGTGTCATTCGTCCTATACGGCACATCAGGTAAAGCTTCCCAAGTTGAAGACGCGGGAAGACGATGTTGAAGGCAATTGCGTTTTTCTTTTGTTATTTTGTTATTTGCTTCGAACAAGGTTAAGATCCTGTTTTGAAATTTATCATTTAATAAAGTCTTCCGCTAATACTTTGATATATTGTGGAGTTGCCTTTTTTAGCAACGTCGTTTGTAAGACAATTTTGAATTTATTATATTATTGTTCGTATTATTTGTATTTGCGATCAATACTGTAAGACCTTGGGTGATTTTAAATATGTGATCTGAGGTCACTGACGATAATATTCCTAAGTTAATTTAGGGGTATTACATCAGACTGGGATAGTTGAGTCTTGGTGAGGATGAAGCATAGTAGAGTATTGGGGGTTGGTTTAGTCTAAGATTGAAGCATGAAACATAGAGGCGAGATCTGGAAGAGACGATTAGGGTTTCATTTTTAGTGAAGTGGGGCGGTGGAGGAGTGGGAAGCAAACACGATAGCATTTTCATTTTCGCTTTAGTTTTCCATATCATTCTATTATTTTTCCACTTTTATACACCCTATTACGGAAAATAAAGATTTGAATTGTCAACTCGTCTACTTTGAATCTCATCCTTACTATTGGGAACATCTTTATTAATGAATTCTCAATGATTTTAAAAATATTATTTTGTCATCATTTTTTTTATGTTCTTTCACTTTATCTAAATATTTTGTACCTAAGGCTATGTTGGGCGCATGTTTTAGGAGGTTTTTGTAGGTTTGTATATCTAAAATCCACCCATTAACTGTTTGGTAAAGTAAAATTTTCATGAGGTGGAGATTTTAGTAGGTTTTTGAGGAGGTTAAATGCTGAAAAAAAACTTATGAATAGAAATATTTTTAGATGGTTTAGAAGGTTAGAGAAATATGGCTCACAATATTAATGTAAAATTATATATATATTTTTTTTAATCTCAAAGGTAAAACCTACTGAATAACTTTATAATACCAAACACCCTACTAGGTTTTAGGAGCTTTCAAATACCAATTCAATCACCTACCAAAAAAACCCACCACCCCTACCAGAAACCTTTAAAAAACCTTCACCTCCCTAAGAACCGTGTTTGCAATGGCTAGCATTCACAAAATGTGGTGTTTTGGCCCTTTTAAGGCCAAACCTTCGCATTTTGTACTTGTATGGACATTGTAGGATTGATTTGTTTGTCATTGAGTGGGAGGCCAACTGTCTATTGCATTCTAGTCCATTATGCACTCATCAATATTTCCTGATTGATTAAGAAAACATCCCTTAAAGTAGTAGCGAAGCTAGCTAGAAGTCGAGTGTTATGAGCGCGTACCCAACTAAGCTCTAACGCTGAGGGTGGACCTTAAATGACCACTTCAACATAGTACTGGTCAAAGTTGAACTGGAACCAGATCAGGTCAAATCCTAAACCGGATTGGGTCAAGCCTTGAATAGGACCGACGGTTCAAGGTTCTTGAAGAGTTAGATTCAAGTTCATACTTCATTCATCCCATGAATCGATGAACTGCCGATTCATGCGTTTAAATTTAAAAAAATCTCTTTTTTAACCCTAAAATCCTAAAATAAACCCCACGATTTAAAAAAAAAACATTAAGAAGATTAAGTTAAACGTATAAGTTTATTTTCATTTTTTCAAAAACATTTTATTAAGTTTATCTTTTTAATTACCAAACCGATGAACCGAATCGGGTCAAAACCAACGATCCTTAAATTGGACCGCCAATTTAATAATTTCAAAGATTAGATTTCGGTTCAAGGCTACCTTGAACTTTAAACCGATAATTCATGAATTGTTATCATCACTACTTCAGCATACAAACTTATCTATATACTACTACTAAAGCCTCAATTATCTCTCCTACGTGTCGTTCATCTAAGTATGCCACGTCATCAAATAATTATGTACATTTACCTATTCACCATTATTCTATTTACAATTTATTTTATCTTTTATTTATACAATTTCCTAAATTACCACCCCAAAATATTTCTCATTGTACATGATAATTCTGCACTTACCAAAAACATTGTTATCATACTTAATTAGTGTCCATAATATAATATATACGTTAATGGTCCGTAAACTCCATTATAAAGATATGTATATAAATAGATGTTTGTAAATAGTTAACGTTATACGATTCATCCACCAACATACATATAATTATGCCCTTTAATTTTCCTATATAATTCTCTTTTATATTTTACATACTATAAACAAATTTAAATTCATTCTTGAAATATATGGCCTATGGTTTGAAAAGACATGAAAAAACTATATATCTCTACGACTCCATCTACCACTGTACCCTTGAACGATTAGTCGATTACGTACCCTATGGTTTGAAATTATGTGCGTCATCTAAGGGTTTGTTAGGGAAGGGGTTTTTGAAGAATTTTTTTATATAAATGGTTAATAAATTGGATTGTGTAAAAAAATAAAAAAGTAATTTTTATAAGTATGCGTGTAATTTATTAAAAAAGTGTGAGTATTGAAAAATAAAAATAAAATTATTATACGTTTATCGAAATATATAAAAATAGATTTTTTTAAAATTATTTATAAATAATAAATAGTTCAAGCCAAAAAAGCCTCCCTACATCAAAACCATGATACCCGCAGAAACCAAAACCCACTTACTTAACCCATCATTTCATAAAGATTGATAAATTTTTTATTTTATTTTGATAGAAAGAGAGACGGCACTCTCGAGCATATATAAATTGAAACTACTTAGAAAACCATCTTTGGGATTTAGAGAGGGGTCTCCCTTCTCTCTAAAAAAAAACCCAAAACCCAAAGGGGTTATTCCAGAACAACTATCAGTTGGGTAATGACGATAATAACAATACAAAGGACCACCTCCTCATCGTTTGGGAAACCCGTGAATAAAAATAAGAACTTACAATACAAGCTCATCTTCCTTTAGGCAAATCAGAAGCTTGCTTCGTCTTTTGGTTCTGCCTAAAAACCACCAAGAACCTTCTACCACCAAGGTCCCTTGTCTCTTGATTCTTTGAGGATTTGCATCCGTCCAAGGATCTCGCAGAGAAATAGGAATAGAAACGAAAACTTGAAACCAAAATAGATATTGGCCACCACACAAGAACATCATATTCATCGTTCAATCAATTAATATCAAAACATCAATATTCAAAATTGATTCTGTGCACAATAACTTTTGGCTCGAATTTGTGTTTGGTGGTGTTTATGCTGATAAGAAACTAAAACCCTCAATCAATTTTGTAAAAATATCTCTCACAACTAGAGATCTACCTTTCTAGGCTTCTCAATAAAAAATCACACTCCCAACCATCAACAACTCTTATCATCACCCTACCCGTACCTTGACTTATTTTTTCGGTGGTGCCCCGAGCTGGCTGCAGCCTCCTCTTGCGCTTCGAACCGTTCTTGAACCATAACTTGTGCGGCCTTCTTTCAAGGTCCAATTTCTTCACAAGTCATCAACACAAACTCCCACTAGTGTCGGACTTGACTAATGCAGCACTTCCGTCGGCTTGCGAGCCGTCGTACTCTTCCCATTGGTTGCAACTTCCAACCCTCCCACCAGACTATGGGCTCGTTCGGTAGGGCTGATTTTGGAGTCTTATGAGTCTTATCTGGAAAAATAAGCTCACACCAGTAATTTCCTCCTAAAACCATGTTCGGCTGCACTGCAACTTATGGAGGACTGAAGGGGTCTTATGGAGACTGAAATTGGCCCAAAAATTTCATCCTCGATCTCCAACTTACGGGACTTATGGTGGAGGCTTATCAATCACAACTTCCATTTTGCCCTCGCTTCAGCTTCTTCTTCGTGTTCTTCCTCATCGATGTGAGTTTGCGCAACTTCTTCCTAATCGTCCATCGCCATCTTCCAGGGTAAGTTCTTATTCCTCTCTTCTCCTCTTTTCCAGGTCTCCAAACCCTAAGCTTCTTCCTCCCTCTTGTCCTCTTTTCCAGATCTGTGTAACACCCCCAAAACTTAACCCTTTTGGAAAGGTATTACCGCCAGTGACCCCAGTGTTCCTTACCGAGATCACCCAAGGCTTTACCGTTTAAATACAATTCAAGAAATATAATGATACAAAATGATAACCTTATTTATATAAAACCTGAGTCCCGGGATTACATCCCAATCCCGAATAGGACAAACACAGAGTTTAAATAAATTACAACGGAAGTCTTAAAAAAGTACAACGGAAGTCTTATAAAATATATTACAAACAAGGATCTTGACCACAATGGTCATCTCCCAAGGATCTCAACCTGATTAAAAGAAATTATTAACAACGTCGAAAAACCACCGTCGACTCCATAGTCCTTCTAGTCTTCTCATCTACACTCTATCTGATGTGCCGAATCGAACGGATGACACCAGCCCACATGCAGAGAACAAAGTTCGTGGGTTAGTCTACTTGAATAGACTAGCAAGGGTAAAAAGCAGAATGGTTTGAAGCAGTCGTATTAGGTTAGACTCATCGCTTCTCGAATAATAATCGATGACGATAGTCAACCATCATACTCCTACTGGAATAAACAAGAGGTATGCACAAGAGAAGATTCTGGAAGACTTAATCTTCACAGAAATCAACTCGAAAAGAGACTCCAAGAGATTGAGTCTTTAAGGAAATATGACAAATCTGGAATGTTTAACAGAATCAAACAACAATGATTTAAAAGCTGATTGAGATGCTTCGGCTCACAACCAACCTCACCGCTTACAGCGAATCTAGATTGGAAAGAGAACGTACTACATTCAAGTCTGGATCTTACAGAACCACATAACGATGATTTAAAAACTGACTAAGATGCTTCGGTTCACGACCAACCTCACCGCTTACAGCGATTCCAGATCGGAAAGAGAACGTACTATGATCAAAGTCGAGACGAGCTTTCCTAGTTGCACTATTTACTTAGCTGCACTACTCGCCAAACGTTGATTAATTATATGCACTCGGGCACATATCTTATTTAATTATAAAACACACATTACTGAAATATATTAATATTATTAAGCGCGGCACAAAGTTTAAATCACATGGTAACAATTATGTCGACCCAAATTAATACAACACACAAACACACACACACACGCACACACGAGGCTTAATATTATTCCGAGAACAACGGAAGTTATTGTTACACAGGGTGATCTTATGTTCACCCAGATTACACTGCCACAGCGCTTACACTTTAATTTACAGGGTGACAGTTACGTCCACCCCAATTGCACTAGCTAGGTGCTTAATACACAGGACTGCTATTAAGCTCATCCACTGGCGCTAGCAAGGCGCTTAAACACTTCAGATCCTTAAAGGTGGATAAGAAGCATAGGTCATGACCCTTGAATTATTATTCGGAAATTATCCCGAGGAATATTACGATTTAAAGAAACGACAAATCTTTACTTGGATCAGCGTTCCTACGAACATTAAGTTATAAAGAAACGACTAATCCTTACTTGGATTAACGTTCCCACAAACACTCGTGTTAACTAAACAGTCTAACACAACAATTATTCACATTAAAGCCGTCCAGGCAATCAACTTAAACATAGAGATAATAGAAACAGCTAATCCTTATTTGGATTAGTTTTCCTATTAACCCACATGCTATTCTAGCATTAAGATTAATTTCACAACAATACCATCACGGTAATTATCACATATAATAGCGTTGTTCTAACAGATATACAACCTATCATAACATTACTTTAATCACGTTTATTTATGAAATTAGTTCCCAAACAAAACAACAGTTCTGGATAAATCCACATAAATGCCCGGAAGGCGATCATAAATAATAGCGTCGTTCTAACAGATATACAACCTATTATATGATTTTCCAAAACAGTTTATAAAACCAATTCCAGACAAACACAGTAATCATTCCAAATTAATTACTCAGATAAACAGCTGATAATTAATGTAAATATGGAACGATGAGCAAGAGCGAACCACCACTTGCCTTAGTCCGCAGATCTGGAACAAAGCAGAGACAACGGGATTCCGGGCTCGACACAGGTATAGCTCCGACAGCACAACGACCTTCGAGTCGACCCATAAGGAAACCCCAAGTTAGATTCGACATAAACTAGTACGAATCTAAGGAAAGACGAAAGGAACCGAAAGAAACGACGCCACGACGACAACCCACCAAGCCAAAGCCACGAGGGCATTCTGGGCACTGGCGGCGGTCGCCGTTCTTGGCGGCGATCGTAGCATTCATCACGGCGGGCGCCGTAAAGAACACGGCGGTCGCCGTGAAGAACTTCGACGACAGAACGAGAGAAAAACTCACCCAAATGATGCGCGTTTCGACCCCTTTTTGCCTTGCCTGGGTTCCAACCTCCAAAGGCAACCAAAAGGCTTCACAAGGGCTTTTGGAAACACCACCAAACGACACCGGCGAAAGCTTCAGAAATCCGGCGAGGGCACCAAACTCCGGCGAGAGAGATTTTGAGATTTGAGCTTCTGATTTTGTGTGAAATCCGATCCCCAAGCCTCTCCTTTTATAGCCAGATCACAAGGGAGCATAATGATGGCCTAAATGGAGGCGTGGCGGGGCTAATTCGGCGTCGTCAGACGCTCGCCGGCGACCATCGGGCAAAGACCTCCGGACAACAATGACGGCGGACACAGTCATAAATGCGGCGGGCGCCGCCATCAATGTGGCGGGCGCCATTATCAATGCGGCGGGCGCCACCATAGGCCTGGCGTCCCCATCTAGGAGAAGACCCGACTGCTCATCGAGCCTTGCGACGGCGGGCGCCGTCACTGTACGGCGGGCGCCACCCTTGGCTTTGCCGCCTCCTCAGTTCTTAGACGAAAACGATGTTAACCCGGGATAAAATTATCGTACGCGAACGAGTATTAACATCCAAAGCACGTCGTCTGTATATTATTTCACTGAGAAAAATATTATAGATACAGAGCACATTACAGAATGCCTCCAACTTTCTGAATTAAATCCGACGTACTGAACGGGTGTTCGGGAAAATTCCAAAAATTTCCAAAATAATCCTTACAGAATTACGGGGTATCACATCACCTCCCCCTTAAAAGAAGTTTCGACTCCGAAACTTGCATTAAGCCAATGAGGATACTACCTCAACACCAATCTTACCACCTGGATCCAACATCCTTAATCACTTCATCCTTGAAATGGATCACCAGAGATATTACTCTTAATTCCTTAGGATATCATTCTGAAAATGATTCATCCGCCTCAATGCTTATGGCACAAACTTGCACATGAGAGATAGCTCCTGATCTCTCCGAACGAAACTCTACAAGTTCATTCCCTTTCCTTAAGAAATCTCGAAAGAACTCAGCGTATGAGATAACGCTTACCACAGTACTCCTTAGATGTATATACACAATTCTCCTTACTGAATCTCTAATACATCGGGATCATCAACATATCCCATCCTTAACTGCAACCTTTCCTCTCAACATGACCGCTCCATAACTTAATCTTCCTCAAAGAGTTGCATCCGTTCTTATAGATGACATACTCTATGTATGAAGAAGAACCTTAGGAGTGGATTTAGATTTAAACAACAGAGTCGACCTTGGGATTAACCACATAGGGAACGAACATCTAAGTTGTCCACAAAACTCCACCACCATAAGTCCGACAATCCTTATCCTTACTTGGCATAAGCTGTTCTCGACACTTACGGGGTTTCGTATGAACAACTAATTCGTAACTACAATGCATTCTGAAATTTCCAAAATGAGGAAACACTTCATTATCATTCAAACCTTACATTACTGACAAAAGTGGAACAACCAGATCACAATACCACAGAGATTATCGACACACGTCGCTACTCCTTAATCTTACAGAAAGACTTAACACAAATACAACTTAATGGATCAGGGTTCTTCTTCGTTGGCTTGGCTCATTACAAAGAGTCGTTGCCCTTGGCCTGAAGACCCCATAGGCGCTTTGCCTTTATTACGAGCCATGGACTGCTCAGGAGTAGATACCACTGGCCTTGGGTTCTGCCCACCTCCAACATTTGACGCCTGATAAGACTGTATTGGTCCCTGACCCTTCAGTCTGCAGTATGTTTTTATGTGACCTTCTCTTCCACAATTATGACATACTCTCTTGTCCTTTTGGCAATTAAAATTTTTATGCCCAACTTCACCACAGTTGTGGCACTGAATTACTCCGCTGCTCCAACCTGAGCCTCTGGCAGAGTCAGACTGATTTGTCTCGGTCTTAGCACGACCAGACTTTTCAAACTTGGTAGGCGATGCCGGTCGTTTGAATGAACCAACCTGGCAATCTTGTTGCCCACCATTTCCCTTAACTTGCTTTTCCCGCTTAAGGGCAGACTCCTCCAGTGTGACTTCTGTCTTGAAGGCTGCATCCACATATTGTTCTAACGTAGAACAACCATGACGCAACATTAGATGCTTGATCTCTGGATTCATCCACCCATGGAAGTACCAGATCTTCTGCTCATCGGTTGACACCTCAGGTCCAACATACTGCATCAAGTGATTGAACTTAGCTGCGAGCTCAGTCACCTTTAACCCATCAGTCTGCGGGTACAGAAATTCCTTATGCTTCTCCTCCCTCATAGCTCGGGAAAAGAAACGATCGGTCATCTTGGTTTTGAACACGCTTCAATTCAACTCGGGATGATCAGCCAGACCGGTGCTCTCCCACCATTCGCTAGCCACATCCTTGAGTTAAAGAGAGGCGATGTGCACTTTTCCAGCCTCATTGCAATTAATGTTCCGGAGCAACCGTTCCATATGCGAGAACCAATATGTCACCCTGACTGGTTCTCCAGTACCATCATAGCTGTCGGGCCTCATTGAACTCACGGCTTTTAATGCTTGCCCGTAAGTTCCTCTGTCCCTAACAACATTGATCCGAGGTACTTGCTCCACTGACTCCTCAACTTCAGGAATAGCCTGAGAAACTGGACCACCTTGTGCTTGTGGTGCAACTGGTCGCATAACATCTGTGAGTGCCTGCATGACAATTCCTCGAATTGCCTCCACTGCTGTAGCATCAAACAATATCGGAGCGTTGGCATGTGCTTGGCCATTGCCTCCCTGGTTATTGTTAAAGACAGACTCACGTTCTCCTGTTGGGTCTGCAACATTCCTCGCATTTGGTCTGGGGTCATTACTCGGCCCAGCACCAGCACGGATAACGTTCCTTGTGTTCACCATCTGTTTACCGATCAAATTCCAAGGATTTTATCACATTAGTATCATTCTGATATACTTATTGTAATAAAATCAACTTAGAATAGATCAACTTGGTAATTTCTATTGATGAACTCAAACCGAGTTACTAGGTTCTATAACCTTAACTCAAAACGAGAGAACTGGGAATTCAAGCCTTATTGGGTATGGCGAAACCACCTTGGCTTCTCCCGGTTCCTCTGAAGAGAACAGAATGCACCCATATCTTACGGGGCAACGGGGAAGGAATTAGTCTTTCTAGATATAGAAGAAGCTTACTATATCATACCATATAGAAGACAAGACTATGAACGGTGTTTTCAAATTCTTTTCACTTTAAAAATTCAGAGTTCTTTGAAAACACTTTTCAATTAAAACGAGTAAATGGTTTTCAAATACCCAACCGATTTTAAAAAAAACTTTTAGCTCTGATACCACAACTGTAACACCCCCAAAACTTAACCATTTTGGAAAGGTATTACCGCCAGTGACCCCAGTGTTCCTTACCGAGATCACCCAAGGCTTTACCGTTTAAATACAATTCAAGAAATATAATGATACAAAATGATAACCTTATTTATATAAAACCTGAGTCCCGGGATTACATCCCAATCCCGAATAAGACAAACACAGAGTTTAAATAAATTACAACGGAAGTCTTAAACAAATTACAGCGGAAGTCTTATAAAATATATTACAAACAAGGATCTTGACCACAATGGTCATCTCCCAAGGATCTCAACCTGATTAAAAGAAATTATTAACAACGTCGAAAAACCACCGTCGACTCCATAGTCCTTCTAGTCTTCTCATCTACACTCTATCTGATGTGCCGAATTGAACGGATGACACTAGCCCACATGCAGAGAACAAAGTTCGTGGGTTAGTCTACTTGAATAGACTAGCAAGGGTAAAAATCAGAATGGTTCGAAGCAGTCGTATTAGGTTAGACTCATCGCTTCTCGAATAATAATCGATGACGATAGTCAACCATCATACTCCTATTGGAATAAACAAGAGGTATGCACAAGAGAAGATTCTGGAAGACTTAATCTTCACAGAAATCGACTCGAAAAGAGACTCCAAGAGATTGAGTCTTTAAGGAAATATGACAAATCTGGAATGTTTAACAGAATCAAACAACAATGATTTAAAAGCTGATTGAGATGCTTCGGCTCACAACCAACCTCACCGCTTACAGCGAATCTAGATTGGAAAGAGAATGTACTACATTCAAGTCTGGATCTTACAGAACCACATAACGATGATTTAAAAACTGACTAAGATGCTTCGGTTCACGACCAACCTCACCGCTTACAACGATTCCAGATCGGAAAGAGAACGTACTATGATCAAAGTCGAGACGAGCTTTCCTAGCTGCACTATTTACTTAGCTGCACTACTCGCCAAACGTTTATTAATTATATGCACTCGGACACATATCTTATTTAATTATAAAACACACATTACTGAAATATATTAATATTATTAAGCGTGGCACAAAGTTTAAATCACAGGGTAACAATTATGTCGACCCAAATTAATACAACACACACACACGCACACGCACACACGAGGCTTAATATTATTCCGAGAACAACGGAAGTTATTGTTACACAGGGTGATCTTATGTTCACCCAGATTGCACTGCCACATCGCTTACACTTTAATTTACAGGGTGACAGTTACGTCCACCCCAATTGCACTAGCTAGGTGCTTAATACACATGACTGCTATTAAGCTTATCCACTGGCGCTAGCAAGGCGCTTAAACACTTCAGATCCTTAAAGGTGGATAAGAAGCATAGGTCATGACCCTTAAATTATTATTCGGAAATTATCCCGAGGAATATTATGATTTAAAGAAACGACAAATCCTTACTTGGATCAGCGTTCCTACGAACATTAAGTTATAAAGAAACGACTAATCCTTACTTGGATTAACGTTCCCACAAACACTCGTGTTAACTAAACAGTCTAACACATCAATTATTCAAAATTAAAGCCGTCCAGGCAATCAACTTAAACATAGAGATAATAGAAACATCTAATCTTTATTTGGATTAGTTTTCCTATTAACCCACATGCTATTCTAGCATTAAGATTAATTTCACAATAATACCATCACGGTAATTATCACATATGATAGCGTTGTTCTAACAGATATACAACCTATCATAACATTACTTTAATCACGTTTGTTTATGAAATTAGTTCCCAAACAAAACAACAGTTCTGGATAAATTCACATAAATGTCCGGAAGGCGATCATAAATAATAGCGTCGTTCTAACAGATATACAACCTATTATATGATTTTCCAAAACAGTTTATAAAACCAATTCCAGACAAACACAGTAATCATTCCAAATTAATTACTCAGATAAACAGCTGATAATTAATGTAAATATGGAACGATGAGCAAGAGCGAACCGCCACTTGCCTTAGATTACAGATCTGGAACAAAGCAGAGACAACGGGATTCCGGGCTCGACACAGGTATATCTCCGACAGCACAACGACCTTCGAGTTGACCCATAAGGAAACCCCAAGTTAGATTAGACATAAACTAGTACGAATCTAAGGAAAGACGAAAGGAACCGAAAGAAACGACGCCACAACGACAACCCACCAAGCCAAAGCCACAAAGGCATTCTGGGCACTGGTGGCGGTCGCCGTTCTTGGCGGCGGTCGCCGCATTCATCACGGCGGGCGCCGTAAAGAACATGGCGGTCGCCGTGAAGAACTTCGACGACAGAACGAGAGAAAAACTCACCCAAATGATGTGCGTTTTGACCCCTTTTTGCCTTGTCTGGGTTCCAACCTCCAAAGGCAACCAAAAGGCTTAACAAGGGCTTCTGGAAACACCACCAAACGACACCGGCGAAAGCTTCAGAAATCCGGCGAGGGCACCAAACTCCGACGAGAGAGATTTTGAGATTTGAGCTTCTGATTTTGTGTGAAATCCGATCCCCAAGCCTCTCCTTTTATAGCCAGATCACAAGGGAGCATAATGATGGCCTAAATGGAGGCGTGGCAGGGCTAATTCGGCGTCGTCAGACGCTCGCCGGCGACCATCGGACAAAGACCCCCGGACAACAACGACGGCAGACACCGTCATAAATGCGGCGGGCGCCGCCATAGGTCTGGCGTCCCCAGCTAGGAGAAGACCCGACTGCTCCTCGAGCCTTGCGACGGCGGGCGCCGTCACTGTACGGCGGGCGCCGCCCTTGGCTTTGCCGCCTCCTCAGTTCTTAGACGAAAACGATGTTAACCCGGGATAAAATTATCGTACGCGAACGAGTATTAACATCCAAAGCACGTCGTCTGTATATTATTTCACTGAGAAAAATATTACAGATACAGAGCACATTACAGAATGCCTCCAACTTTCTGAATTAAATCCGACGTACTGAACGGGTGTTCGGGAAAATTCCAAAAATTCCCAAAATAATCCTTACAGAATTACGGGGTATCACAATCTGTGTCGGAAGATCCCGACCCATCCTCTTCAATCGACCCCGACTCGTTCGAGTTCAAGGTTGGATCTGGAAGTGTAATTTCTCCTCTTCCCAGGTAAGTTTCATAGTTCTCTTCTCTTCTTTTATGTCCTTGGACCCTTACTACTTGTAGTTTCATCGTTCTCTTTGTTAGGTTTTTTTAGATCTGGATTATAAAGCTCCAATTTGGGCTTATTAATCGAATTGCTAAGATTAGGGTTTAGGGTAAGGGTTTGCTAAGGTTTAGGGTAAGCTTTTGCCTGACCCATCATTCATTGCAGAACATCTGCAATGAAATATGCATTTGAAACATCTTTGAAAGATGGAGATCAACTTGAGACTTTGTGATTAACTTTTTCTGTTTCCAATGTTTTTTGTTTTCTGCATTTGAAACATCTTTGAGAGATGGAGATCAACTTGAGACTTTGTGATTAATGAGTGCTTCTTATAACTAAGCATTATTATCAGACCCTATATGTACTGGAAACTGAATTAATAAGATTCTTAATTAATCAAGGCCCGGATCAACGACTCCCAATTGCCCAAGTAGTAACTCTTGTGACCCCATGTTTACATATACAATACTCTCTCAAGAGTGATGAGTATATTCATATACTCATTATTTGTTTAATAACCAAACTGAGATAATCAAGTTTACAAATAAATATCAAGTAATTTTCTTGCTGATCTTTGACTTTAAAAGTTATTCAGTACACATAGTTATTCAATTTGGTGATGAACTAGTAACCACCATTTTACCCTTATTCAAATTTTGATTCTTTCATGTTCTCTTATCTTCTATCCTATATAGTATTGATATTTAAGGCTACTAAGGAACAATTTCATCAATAGGCCTCCTATTTCCTTCAACTCGTATGTTTGTTGGCAGAGGAATATCTCTAGTTTTGAGAACTTGTGTTTTTTTTAATCCTTGGGTGACTACAAAAGCTAACCACTGAATTTCCTTGTTGGCAGAGGAATGTCCTTGTCCTATCTTTGTTGGCAGAGGAATTTCCTTCAACTCATTCTTTGTGGATCTAGGTTTTTCTGGTTGATTTCTTGGATGCTGTTCTTTCTTGCCGGTTTGGAAACTTCTTATCCAACAGGTAATTTTAAAAGCACACATTGACCAAAAGTGCTCTTCAAAATCTGAACTGCCAAGTTTTGGGTGTTTTAAAGATTTTGGTACCATTTATTTGCTTGCCATTATTGGGGACATGCTTCTATGGTCCTTAATTAGTTTCAGTAGGGATCCATATATGCCCAAATTACTTTTAACTCTTGCTTCCTAATTAATTCTCCCATGAGTAAAAATACAGAAAAGAAATATCATGATCAATTAACAGCAATTCACTTATTTCAGTTTGTGTTTATATTGACAGATCGCCTCCTTGTTCTATCATTTTCTCACTAGTTGTTTCCTATGGCGTCTTTTATTTATTGGCCTTTTTTTCAAGTCTTAGTCGACGTCCAAATTGAACCACATCAGTAACTAATTAATTTGCCTCTTGCATAATTGCATTCTAGACCTTGCAAATGTACTCTATTTATGTGTTACTTTGTTTAATTCTTGGTGAAATTTAAATTATTAAAAAAGGGAATTAGGAGAACAAATTAAGCTGTAAAGGTCTGAGTTTGACCTGGATTTTGTAAAGGACATGGAGGGTTTGAATGAAGAGTTGTACAATATAGTTCTTCATTGCCCTGTTGCTGTTTACAGTAAAGTTAGGCAAAACATGAGCACTTGCCTACTGGTATTTTGACTTGATCAACAGAACATTTGACATTTGTAAGAGGTGGGTAGTTAGTGTTTTATTTACTGATGATTTCTCCTCACTTATAGTTATATTTATTAATGACATCTTCTTTTCAAAGCAATCAAGGCACTCAGGGTGGTGACAGTGATCCAAACAACACTAATGTACGTAAATTGATCTATGGTTTAGCTAATTTCCTTTTCTGATTCCTTTCTACTCACATATTTGTTTTATTGTAGATATTCATTGGCAACTTGGACTCGGTTGTTACTGATGAACACTTGGACTCGGTTGGACTATGGTTTAGCTAATTATCCATTTACAAGATTTCCCCATTTCAGCAGTTATTCCTTAGTTGAATATTTTTTATCAACTCTCTTCGTTCCCTAACTCAGTTATCACCTTTTGTGATTGTTTCTTTTGCTACTTTGCTATCATTCACATAACTTTCAGTCTCGAATTTGTTGGTGTTCATTTATCCTTCTCTATCCTTTTTTCATACTCAGCCTCCAAAATTTCTGCGTTTAGTTCTTCATTGCCCTGTTGCTGTTTACAGTAAAGCTATAAGAGCATGAACACTAATCTTTGCTTGATCTTTTGTCTTGGAAAATTACTTGAAAGCCTATTAGCTCAAAAGGAAGAGCAATGTGTTTGTTGCACATGATGTGGGTTCGAATCCCATATAGGTTGATCAAAATTTCTTTAATTAATTTCCTCACTTACCTACTGTGATCAAACAACTTTTTGATCAGTATATATCTAAGACCAAATAATCAATTTTTGTTCAAGTCTTGATTTGAATTGCAGAGAAGCATGTATTAAAATAGTTAACAAAAACAAGTGATTGTTTAGTAATGAAGTGCTTGCTCTCCTACAACGCTCGATATTGTTGACTCATGTCCATTATCGAAATACATACTTTCACCACTAATATTAACATAGAGAAAAGGATAACTAAGTGAACATGTTCAATAAGAATGAAACAGAAAACAAAAATGAGAACACATAATTTTTTTTCCTCAGTGCTAAAATTATCATATGATGTTGCAGTCTATGTGGGATTCGAACCCACATCATGTGTAATAACACATTGCTCTCCCTTTGAGCTAATAGACTTGATTAAAAGAAAACATATAAAGCTATTAACGGACAACCATTAACCAATATCATTCAAATTTGGCCCCTACAATAATCCTTAATTACAAGGACACATAAACAAGGTTGTCCAATTAGTAATTTATCTAGTTTATTACTAAGCCAGCTACATTAGCGCCCTCTACTCTCACTTCACATGCTTTTAATGGGATATTTTTAGTATCTCCAATCTCTACTGATCAAACCACTAGTGAAATGCATGATGAGAAGACTGATAAAGTTGCACATTCAAGGGTAGATTGGTTGCAAGGATTAGGAAAAACAAACAAACAATATAGCGTGACTGCCACACAACATAACTCTTTCATGGCATCTAACATGGAGACTCTTAAACTATCAAGAAAGGGAGAAAGCAAGATAATGTATGATTTGAGTTAGTAAAAAGGGGTTCAATGGTGGATAGTGTTCAGTTTTTGCTTTTGAATAGATGAATGGCAAATAGGAGCATCATTTCCATTAACAGATATCCATTAGATAGATGCACCAAATACTCTCATCAATGACAAAATTCATTATCCAGATTTAGACCACATATTGAGGTTTTATATGCTCAGCCACAATCCGATCATCGACATACCATAGAAGAATTATTTATTGATAGCTCTAAAAATGTCATTGGCATACATATAATTATGAAGCACTAATTATTGATAGAACCAATTCAACATTAGAACCAACTTCGCTGAACCAATTGCTTCATTTTGCCAATACAGTTAGAAACAATTCAACAATCCAACATTAGAACCAATTCAACATTTCCAAAGCAAGAGGATATAAGTAAAGCTAGATGTAAATTGCGGTGAGTTCAGTGAAGCAATAGGCAGGCAGTGAAGCTTTTATTTATGCAGATACAAACCGAAGGAAGGTACTAACCTCAAGAAGCAGCGGCGAAACAACGAGTAGCAAGCAGATGAGGGAGAGAGAAATGTTCACGATGCAGCCTCGTCACGAAGCAGCCTCGTCGTCATCGCCAGAGTTTCTGCCAGGATGGGGGAGGAGCCAAGCTTGAAGATGGGGAATGAGCCAAACCCTAGTCTGGTAGCAAGCAGATGAGGGAGAGAGAAATGTCTCAAATTTGGGGATAAAACAATACCACTCAATTAAGGGCAAGTTGGTCATTTTTATCAGAAATTAAGTCTAGATAAGTCATTGATACCGAATGTGTCATAAGATTTCAGCCCTCAAGTTCAGCTTCAGTCTCAGCTCAATTCAGCCTCCAGCTTAAATTCTCAGCTTCAGCTTCAGCCCAATGCAGCCCCTACTTCAGCTTCAGCCCCAATAAGCCTCAGTCATACCGAACAGACCCTATGCCTCCATGCTTTCTCTACTTGTGCTTGTTCTGCAAGTCAAAGTAGAGATAATTTTAGGTTTTGATCTAATAGACCCATTCTACTCTTTGTTTATGGGCTTTGATTTTAATCCATCAATTTTTTTTACCAAAATGGGCCTCTATCCACCCCACTTATCTATTTATCAACCCTAAGCTAAACTTTACATGCTTTCAATCTTATAACACCCATACCCTTTTTCAATGTGTACAATCACCGAAGACCAATAAATACCATGTGATGTAATAGAAAAACAGAGAGAGAAAACGCTCCCAATGGGAGCAGGGAGCCGAGAGCAGGCCCTAGCCTTTGGCTGACTGACGAAGGCAGCCCTTATTCCCGCCGTTCAGACCGAGCCCTAACCCCTGCCGCTCCGACCGAGCCCCCGCTCTGCACCGAACCTCCGCCGATGCCGCCGATGACAAGGATGGCCCGAGTGCACCAAGCCCAGATCCGCCATGGTCCAAACCATTCTCACCCGCTCCGACCGAGCCCCAACTCTGATCTGAGATTCCGCTCTGACCGACCCTCGACGATGCCCCCGGTGACGTTTGGCGAAGGATGGAGGCCGCGCTTGTTGCCCTCTCTTGTGTTTCTTTTTATTTTTTATTTTTTATTTTTTATTTTTTTAGCTTTTTGTTCTTTTAGTTCTGTGCTTCTTTTTTCCAGATCTGGTTTTTGTTCTTTTGTCAATCAGATCTTTTGTATGTGTGGTTTCCGTTGGTCTTGACTTCATGAGATGCATTCTATGGTGAAAGGAGCTTCCTAGACGATGAATCGAGTTGTAGTTCCGGGTTAGATCAAGGATGTTTATCCTTCCGGCGGTGCAGAGTTCGTCTGTGCTTTACTCACCTCTCTTCTGGGTTCTTTTGCTTTCTTCTTCTAGGGTGTTCCTCTTGTTGTTGTTTTGTCTTTTTTTTTGTTTGCTAGTGTTTTGTGTTTGTTTGTTGTTTTGTCAGTCTTCCTGACAGCCGTTGTTTTTGGCCTCTCAAAGTTTGTAACTTTGAATTATTACCTTATCAAAAAAAAAAAAGTGTACAATCACCGTGGATAGAGGCCCATGGTGGTTGGCCCACCATCAAAATTTTATAACACCCACCATCATAATTTGTTTATGGGCTATATTTTTTTAGACCCATAAACGGTCCACCATCAAAAAAAAAATTATCCTTCTTTGAGTTTAAAAAACAAATAACAAAATGTTAAATCAGTTTAATCAATATTACCAAATAACAAGACTAATTGATGTTCTCTTCTCACATCAATTTTCACCATTGCTTATCTATTGCGGTTCCGTTTGTTTCAAGTATGAGTGGTGAATTATTCGCTGCATTTGTGGAGCTGATCTAGGGTGATGCCTGAGTATCCGGTCGTGGTCGTGTCTGTGGCTCAATGAAGATCCCTCTTGTATGATGGCAACGTCATGGTTGAGGCTCCTGAAGATCCCTCTTTGAAGAGAGGGCAACGTCATGATAGTCCGTTCAGCACTTCCGCATGAGTTCTCCTGTCTGACTCGTCTGCCGGTGGTACTTTCGTCTGATCGTGCTTGCTCACCACTCGTTTTAGCTCTATTTTTGCTTTGTTGTAATTTCCATACTTGTTGTATGGTTCTCTGTCCGGTTTTGACCGACGCCGATTTATCGGCCTCTCGATCTACACGACATTGTTATGTCGGATATTTCGAATTCTTTCCTTATAAAAAAATTGAAACTACTTGGCTCCACCAGACGTGGAGTAGCAAAACCCCTCACATAATTCAACAAAAGACAAAACGCTCTATGGGACGGAACATCTAAAACATGAAAGCCTAAAGGGAAATAAAAAACATAAAAGCCTAAAGGGAAATAAAAAGTCATAAAATTGATACTTATCTTTACGTAACACAAGTCCAATATAGTTCCAAAAGCAAAAAAAAGCTAAACTCAATACACATTATTTCATCCTGAATTGTTCAATTATTGATAAAGTGAAGCAAGTTGGCCATCATCTCCTGTGAGTTGGGACTAGCAGGGTTGAAGAGGTGAAAGACATGGCCCTCCCCCTTGGCCTCCATGAGTTGAACCTCGCCGGGCCACCCGCTCCTCCGCAGCAGGTCAGCGTACCACACCCCTCTACTCCGGAGAGGATCCTGCTCCGCCACCAGCACCAGCGCCCTCCTCGCCCCCACTGCCGCCAGGCTCCCGTCCGCCGCAGGGTTTATCCACGGGTGGTCCATCCCGCTCTCCTCCGAGCACAGGAACCTCCAGAACCGGACCCCGAACTCCCTCGCATCGGCGCCGGCCGGGGTGTCGTCGCCGGCGACCGGCTCCTTGCTCATGAAAAACGGGTGGACGAGAATCAGCCCTGCCAGCTCCACGCCCCCCGGCGAGGGCGACGTCTTCCCGAGCCATACGGCCATTTGGTGGGCGATGGTGGCGCCGGCGCTGTCTCCGGCGAAGAACACGCGGGAGGGATCGGCGGACTCGGCGAGCCAGGGGTCGGAGAGGGAGGCGGCCCAGAGGACGGCCTCCCAGGAGTCGTCGAAGGCGGCGGGGAGAGGGTGCTCGGGGGCGAGGCGGTAGTCGACGGAGACCACCACCGCGGAGGCCTCGGCGGCCACGCGGTTGAGGTAGTTGTGGTAGGTGGGAGACTTGGCGGACTCGATGACGAAGGCGCCGCCGTGAAAGTAGATGAGGAGGGGCAGTGATTTGGGGTCCCTCCCCTTGACTAGGGGGAGGTACAACCGCGCTGACGTGGAGGACGAGATCTCCACGTCTTTGGATCGGACAGAGTCGGAGTCGGCGGCGGGGACGGTGTCTGTCCCCATAAAGCGGTGGACGCGGCCGTCCTTGTAAACCTCAAGTAGTGGCCGCAAGTCGTCGGCGACTTCGGAGTCGGTGCTCAGTTGGGAGAGGGTGGGGTTTGCCATTGTTAGCAACTCAATAATGAATGGTGAATAATTGGAGAGAGGAGTGTACGTTTTTTTTGGGTGAAATGTAAAAATAGGAGTGTACGTTTTTGTATCTACACAGAAGAAGTTCGGTTTCTTTGTTTTTTTTGGGTTAGAGCCGCCCTTATGGCGGCTTTTGAAGGTCTTAAACTATTTTTTTTAATAAAATAATAGAAGACATTTCATAAGTAGGGGGAGAGGCTTAAATAAAAGGAAAATTTTAAGCCTCATCCAAATGGACTTAAAAAATAGTGTTTTTAAGGTCTGTTTGGTTGGGACTAAAAAAATTTGGCCCCAGTCAAACAAAACGCGGCATTTTGGTCCAAAACGGACCAAAACGCGGCGTTTTGAAGTAAGTAGCCAAACAACTACTTTACTTCTGACGCCGCCACGTGTCAACATTTTATTGGCGCCGCGTCACTCGTTAGATGAGCGACGCGTGGCGTGATATCAACGGCCAGGATTATTTCCTGGCCGTTGGTATTTTAAAAAAAAAAAATCATATCTTTTTTTTTATAAATCCAAAATTTAAAAAAAATACCATAATTCTAGTTTCATTTTTCTCTATCTATAGACACCCATTTTGAATATATTTGATATATTTTTAATTTTTTTTATTGTATATTGTATATCATTAATTGAAATAAATTATTTTTAAATTATCTATGGTGGTTTAAAATATAAATATCTATTAATTTCATTTTTTTTACATTAAAATACATAGTGGAATTTTTTTATGGCTTTTTTTTTTATGTATTTAGGGTAGTTTTACATTTAATATATGACTATACGATAGGTATATCCACTATTTATTATATAATTTAGGATAATTGTAAAAATAAAAAATAATTTTTATTTGCCTATAAATAAGATATAATGGTCATTATAAAACTCACACATTAACCACTCATTCCTATCTTTTCTCAAAATCTGAGATTTCTTTTTCCAAATATCACATTCATCATGAATCCAAATGATGGTAACTGCTCAAACTTTCAAGATTTATCCCTAGATTCTTATGATCCTTATAATGTGCAATATTATGCGAATATTATGTCTCAAAATTCGCTCTCTGAAGCCATAACTGGGAGTGAATCTCAACTCATGGAGGTCCCAATGTTCAACACACAACCTCAAGATCTTGATGCCGGTCGTGGTCGTGGCCGTGGACGTGGTCGTGGACGTGGTCGTGGACGTGTTGCAAGTGATCCCACTAAACCCAGAAGATGCTCCTGGGGGGAGGCTGAAGATTTGATCCTCATCAGTGGGTACATCAACACCAGCAAGGATGCAATAACAAACACGAACCAAACTTCAGCCTCATTCTGGAAGCGAGTTACAGAGTACTAGAACACTTATAAAGAACCAGGCCAACAAGAGCGAGACACGAAAAGTTGTAAGAATAGATGGCAGGTAATGTGTAAAAGTGTAACTAAGTTTAATGGTTTTTATGCAGAGACTAGTAGAAAGAAAGGTAGTGGGGAGTCAGAGGACGATGTTGTTGCTAAGGTGATGAAATCAAAGATCGGGAATGACACGGTGCAAGGAATGGCTTCGAAGATCTTCAAGGAATCGTCAAGCAAAGCCCAGAAATGTTACCTGACTTGAAATGGACCGTTATCTCTCGTCTGAGATCGGAATTGAGTGATTCCAAATCCCAGGGTTTAATCTTAAAGTCTTCTTGAGTCCCTCCAAATTTGAGTACGATTGGACAAGGGATCAGGAAGAAATGATGATTTTCCTGAGGGGTCGCAGGGAGCTTGCGAGGTTGTCTTAAGGTTGTCTTTGGAACGATGGATCTGGCGGAAGACAGTGATTGGCTTGGCGTTTTTGGTGTGAATTGGTGGCTTAGGGATCAATGAAGGATAGTGCAAAGTGGAGTCGAGTGGTTGTGGAAGTTGGTGAAGATATGAACTCCCTAAGTTGGATATAACGCACCAACAAAGGAAACTCTTGAATCCGGACTTGGATAGTTATTCAAGGGGAGGGAAGACTCGACGTAGACTTGGTTGAGATAGAAGCAGAGTTGGCAAGATGAACTCACTTGACAACAAAGGAATTTGACGCAAGAACACTTAGAGAAAAGAGAGAGTTTTTCTTAATCAAATTCAAAGCTCTTCTTAAAACAATGCAAAGGGAAGGCTATAAGTAGGCTAGTGTGAGTCGGCCTTCCTTGCCTTCTAAGGCAGCCTTCAAGCCTCCTATTAAGGCTAGAAAACACCTAACATTTAAGCAAATAAACGCCTCCTATTGAAGCTACAAAATGGTGCAAATTAAAGGAGTTTAAAGCTAGACTTTAACTCAGCCATATATGGAAAAACAACAAATATAGAAACATAGTATTAAGGCGCCTAGGATTCCTTGGTGCTAGCTTTGGTCAAAGCATTGAGTGGTCGACCTTGAATGCTTCTTCCTTGGATTCCAAGAGTGTGTATGGGCCGGCCTTGAAGTTGTAATTAAGCCCACAAGTGACGAGGCCTTGCTCCAACTGGATTTGCAACTCTTTCGGGATTTCTACTGAACTATCGTAGAGATTACGATTTATCTGTTTTGCTGGCCCGAATGTGAGGGAGACCTGCACATAAAAATTGTAGATAATTTCCTTAGCTTTCCATTGACTACTCATGGGCATCCATTCGACTTTCGTAGCTCCGGATATAGCCAGAATACTGAGAAGGTGTCGACGAGACAGATTCTTCGGTTTTGACTCCTTCCAAGTTTTGAACCATTTCTTTTGGATAAGTGTTTGATCTTCTTAAAAAATGGTGGTTCCCATAGTTACATCATAAGGCTTATTCCGCTTATTTAGAAGATGTGGGGGAGAGCTTTCTTGATATGCATGCATGGAAAGCTCTTTGTAACAAGCCCAAATGGAGTCAATATTATTTGCACAAGGTGAACCAGAACAATCCAAGTTCTGGAAGTGGAAGCTCCAAAAGATCGATTTCTGATGTGGAAGGTGATACTTCAAATGCAAATACCCCGACAAGTGGATTCAGTGGCCATACTATGGAGCGTTCAGAGGGTATCAAGGCATGTAAAAGAAAGGGGAAAAAAGTGGCATATGCAGATCATATCTTCCGACGTAGGTTCAGAATGCACAATGAACTTTTCTTGCGTATTGTGAACAGACTGGAGAATGGTATGGAGTTCTTTCAACAAAGGCCAAATGCATTGGGTAGGCTTGGCATATCTGCATTACAAAAATGTACTAGTGCCATCAAAATGTTGGCTTATGGAACTGCTGCGGATGCTTGTGATGAGTATCTTCGTCTTTCTGAAGAAACCGCAAGGAAAAGCTTGGAGCATTTTGTCCAGGGAATCATTACCTTCTTTGGTGATGAGTATCTTAGGCGTCCGACCGCTGCGGACACACAACGACTACTAAGCGTGGGGGAGTCTCGTGGATTTCCAGGGATGTTGGATAGCATCGATTGTATGCATTGGAGGTGGAAAAATTGCCCAACTGCGTGGAAAGGTCAATATGCTCGTGGACATGGCCATCCAACAATCATTTTGGAGGTTGTTGTATCATACGACCTGTGGTTCTGGCATGCATTTTTTGGGGTACCAGGTACGTGTAATGACATTAATGTTCTTGATCAATCTCCTGTTTTTGATGACGTTTTGGAAGGTAGAGCTCCAAACGTAAATTTCAATGTTAATGGACATGAATACAACATGGGATATTATCTCACGGATGGCATCTATCCGCCATGGGCGACATTTGTCCAATCAATACGGATTCCTCAAGGTCCTAAAGCCAAGTTATTTGCCCAACATCAAGAAGTTGTTCGCAAAGATGTGGAACATGCATTTGGAGTGTTGGAATCTCGATTTGCAATAATCCGTAACCCGGCACTCTCTTTGGATTTTGTGAAGATTGGAAAGATAATGAGGGCTTGCATCATTCTACATAATATGATTGTAGAAGATGAACGAGATTCTTATAGTCATCATGGATATGAAATCCCAGAGTTTGCCGAAGGAGTAAGTGGAGAGCCTACATCGATGAATAATCAGGATTGAACATACTCCACCAATAGACCGACGAGTATGAGCAACTTCCTGAATAACACGAGGGCTCAACTTCAGAATTCAAATGCACACCGCCAACTTAAGGAAGATTTGAAGGAACACATTTGTCAACGATTTGGAGAAGATTAAAGTCTTTTGAGTGTTTTGTGTTTTTAAAAATTGAGCTATGCATTGTGTAATGATGTTTTTTGTTAAATTCGGTAATTTGCTTGAGTTTATGTTGTTTCATCAATGTTCTTTCCTTTAAATTATGTATCAATCGTTGTAATGTTTTGCAATATATGTTTGTCGTTAATTTCCTCCAAGCCTTAATATTTGTTTTATTATTACTACTATAATTAGCCACTTAAATTAAAATATATTTACAGTGTTTTTAAAATAAATGGCATAATTGTAATTTATTAAAAAGATTATTTAATATAATGGCATAATTATAATTAATTAAAAAGATTATTTAATAAAATGGCATAAGTATAATTAATTAAAAAGATTATTTAATATAATGGCATAATTGTAATTTATTAAAAATATTATTTAATATAATGGCATAATTGTAATTTATTAAATAGATTATTTAATACAATGGCATAATTATAAATATAAAGTGTATAGTAATTTATTTAAAAGATTATGGTGATAATGACATAATTGTAAATATAAATTGAAACTAAAAGCCCATCTTTAAGCCCTTATTAAAACACCTTTTTTGGGGTGGGGTTTAAATGGAGGCTTAAACTCAAAAAGCCTCCATTTAAGCCTCTCATTTGAGTTTGGTCATGTGAGCCCTGATTTTTTTTTTTTATGTAAAACAAATTTGAATTTGGCCATGGTGATGATGGTGGGCGTTTACAGAACTGCCTCTCCATTATTGTCTTGACCACCTAATGGAGATCGCCGGATTGCGTATTGGTATTACTCTTAAGTGACTCTTTTTAAAGACCTTGATAGAAGCAACGAAGACTCTCCACATCTTTAATTCTCCCATTCCCACCACCTGCTGTTGCTACCCGTCTTGCCATTCTTCTTTCTTTTTTTTGTTTTTTTTTTGACCAGAAAAGAATTCAAAGTATCCGACATAACAACGTTAGGTAGATCGAGAGGCCGATAAATCGGCGCATGTCAAAATCGGACAATATTAACAAAAAAATCAAGCATGAAAATTAAAACAAAACAAAAATATAGCTAAAACAACCTAAAGTGAGTAGTGAACAAGCATGATCGGACAAAAGCGTCACCGGAAGACGAGTCAGACATGAGTACTCCTGCGGAAGTGTTGAAAGGACTACCATGACGTTATATTCTCTTCTAGGAGGGATCTTTAGGAGCCTCAACCATGACGTTGCTCTCGTACAAGAGAAATTTTCATTGAGCCACATACGTGACCACGACCGGACACTCATGCATCACCCTAGATCAACTCTACAAATGCAGCGAAGACTTTGACACTCATACTCGAAACAAACGGAACCACAATAGATAAACAAGGATTAAAATTGATGCGAAAAAAACATCAATTAGTCTTAATATTTGAAAATAGTGAATGTATTGTTTTGATAGAGAAAAATATCCTTTTGTTATAGAGGTTGTAAATTAATATTTTTTTCCATAAAAAAATATTAATTATAATTACGATGTTCAGGTTAAATGACCCTTTTAATATAGTGAAATTAGATAAATACCCCCCAATAAACTTCATCCAAATCCATAACCCATGGTGATGTCATCACCGTAAGTCAAAACAAATTAACACATTTGACCATTGACCGGTCAACGGCCGTTGACCTGAGTTGACCGGCCGTTGACCGACGTTGACCGAAACTTTTGGTGACGTCATCATCTTGATGACAGTAACTGTCATCAAAACATAAACTGTCATCAAAATATAAAATGTCATCATTTTGATGACAATCACTGTCATCAAAACACAAGCTGTCATAAAAAATACAAACTGTCACCAAAACACAAACTGTTACCAAAACACAAAATATCATCAAAATACAAACTGTCATAAAAAACACAAACTGTCATCAAAATACAAACGGTCATAAAAAACACAAACTGTCATCAAAACACAAACTGTCATAAAAAACACAAACTGTCATCAAATACAAACTGCATCGCAACTAGTTAATGATAGATACTGTCATCAAAACACAAACTGTCATCAAATACAAACTGTCATCATTTGACTTTCATCAAAACACAAATTGTCATCAAAATACAAACTGTCATCAAAACACAAACTGTCATTAAAACACAAACTGTAATAAAAAGCACAAACTGTCATCAAAACACACACTGCCATCAAATACAAAATGCATCCCAACTAGTTGATGACACATACTGTCATCAAAACACAAAATGTCATCAAAACACAATCTGTCATCAAATACAAACTGTCATCAAAACACAAACTATAATAAAAAATACAAACTGTCATCAAAACACAAACTGTCATCAAATACAAACTGCATCGCAACTAGTTGATGACACATACTGTCATCAAAACACAAACTGTCATCAAATACAAACGATATCGCAACTAGTTGATGGCACATATTGTCATCGCAACTAGTTAAGGTCACAAACTGTCATAAAAACTAGTTGATGACAATACAAAACTCGTTTTGATGACAATTGTCGTTGAAATGTCACCACCACTAGTTGGTGGCATTTACGAAGTGTCACCTCCACTAGTTAGTGCACGTTCAAAGTGTTATCAAGACTAGTAAATAGTAGCGCTTTCAAAGTGTCATCAAGACTAGTAATTAATGACGTTTTCAAAGTGTCATCAAGACTAGTAATTAATGACGCTTTCAAAGTGTCATCAAGGCTAGTAAGTGGTGATACTTTCAAAGTGTCACCGAGACTAGTTGGTGGCACTTTCAAAGTGTCACCGACAAAGTGTCATCAAGGCTAGTGGTGACACTTTCAAAGTGTGATCGAGGCTAGTCGGTGGCACTTTTAAAAGTGTCACCGAGGCTAGTCGGTGACGCTTTCAAAGTGTCACCGAGGCTAGTCGGTGATGCTTTCAAAGTGTCATCGAGGCTAGTCGGTGGCACTTTCAAAGTGTTATCGAGGCTAGTCGGTGGAACTTTCAAAGTGTCATCAAGACTAGTGGTGCCACTTTCAAAGTGTCATCGAGGCTAGTCGGTGGAACGTTCAAAGCATCACCGAGGCTAGGCCGTGGCGCATTTGAAGCGTCACCAAGGCTAGTCGGTGGCGCGTTCGAAGCGTCACCAAGGCTATTCGGTGGCGTGTTCGAAGTGTCACCAAGACTAGTTTGGTGACGCATTCGAAGCGCCATCGAGGCTAGTCGGTGGCGCTTTAGAAAGCGTCATCAACACTAGTTGGTGACACTTTCGAAAGTATCATCACCACTAGTTGGTGGCACTTTCGAACAAGAGTGATAGCAGTACAACTACGTAGGGCTTTTAGATCTTAATAAGCATAAACATATAGATCCTAAATAAGAAGTGAGAGCAGCCCAGCCGTAGACGTTGCATAAACCATTGCATAAAATGGATAAGATTGCTGATCTAATCCTTAAGACATAGAAATATAAACACAAAGCAATAAGCATAAGAAATGTTCTCACAAGTAGAAGAAGCTAATCACGCAACTAGATGACTATGCTCAGAGGGAAGCTATAATTACATGTATATAAAATGAGGCACATACTACCCTGTAAAAAACACAAAATCTAATACCAAGACATGGATCAAAACATACTGCATAAAAACAGTGGCTGAAACACATTAAGAAAAACCAGCGAATTCCAAACTAGAAATCAAAGTCTGACAAACAGATACTCAGGTAAGAACTCAATATAAAAATTTGACCTGATCAAGTAGGAGGTGCATAATTGCACCCGATGCTCCATGCCTTGTGATCAATTTACTCAGGTACAAGTACCTGACAAACAAAGATGAGTATATCAAAAAGACAAAAACCAAACAAAACTGATCAAAGGGCTCGCCTCATTACTAAGTTACAAAGAATAAGATCTTAGTAGACGGCTTTCATCATTAGCATATCATGAGGATTAGGAACAAAAGGATGAATGGTAAGGAGTAAGAACATGATAAATCATGAAAGAGGACAGCTTAAAAGCATGGTTGGATTCTGGGGCGTACCAGAATTGTAACAAACAATCACATAAATCTCAGTTCCTACACCTCGTTTCAATTCCTTAGCTCACATTCACATACTTCTACCAAGTAAAATCATACCCAAAAATGCCAGTTAGTTCTCAGAGACATTATCATATTGTGTTCCGCCATATTACTCTGCACATACAAAAACTTCAAGAAGCTGCACATATCAAAAAGAACTTACCAGCTGCATTTCACTGAAAAAGCTTTCACACAAAGAGTAAACACTAAAAAAGAGTATTCGTGTACAAGTACAACAATTAGGTATAAATAATAATATTTTCCCCCCTTTCTCCACATGTCTTAGTGACCACTACTGTCCATTCTCAATCCCCTAACCATACAAAACACCAGCATATTTCTCCATTGGTCCATTAAAGTTGTTCTCCTTCAGCTTCATGAACGCACAAGATGTAAGCAAACTATCCGAGCCCGCCTGTTGAGACACGCCAACTCTCTCCACCTCCAATAGTTATGCAAGCTTGTTCAGCCCTCCATGTAAGTTGTTGTAGAACCTCATCAGATGCTTGATATCATAAACCGCCTGGTGGTTATACATGGTTGTGCAGCTTCACTTGTCCAAAATGTAACATTAGAAGCCAAATAAAGCAATAAAGTTTAAGGTGATGTACATATAATTAAAACCAACAATATCTCTTGTTGTATGTCCTTTTTTGTGAAAATCTGAAAGGAAAAATACTTGTCTTTGCACTTACTTCACTAATATCATCTTCACCTACAACACCTAAAGGAACGGTTTTAGCTCCAAATCTATCTGACATTCTCACAAACTCCGACTGTTATGGGTAGAATAACAGGTACTCCTCACCCTGTGAATTTACAGAATATGCCATAGGAGAAATTAATGAAGAACAAGTTGCTTTTCAAGTGAACTTGTTTAACCAACAGACCGACCTGTAAATTGCTTATCCTGACATATTTCTTCTCCCCTTTGTTTATCTTTTTAGGTACTGCTAGCAAGCTTTGGAAGCCTTCAAGTGTAGTTGTGATCCTCCATTGAATTATGCTGGTCTGAGAACAACAGTTAGAACTCATAACTTAACACTAACTATTAGTCAAAGTATAAATTTTACACACTCATTCTAACATAACACACCGCCAACGAAACTAGGAAACCAATTCCAAAAGTAACCAAAATGTCAATTCTACAAAAAACAACAAATATTTATGTGACAATTCAAAGTACCTTTCCATACACTGATCTTGAGAGCTTCTTTGCTGAGTCCTCGAACATAATTTCCTAAATACCTTTGCAAGAGGTAGGCTACGTGGTCCTCCAACATCTTCACGCTTTTCCTGATAAAATCTACCATACAACGAAAGCAACCATGACTTATATGCAAGGATAGTAGGGCAATCAGAAGCCATGTTACCATGAGTATCTAAGAGGTAGTGTAGAGGAAACATAGAAAATGTACCTCCAACCTCTACGCAAGTGGCAATATCCTCTCGATATATCGTCGAACACCTTGCATGCACTAGATATTGTCAAAAAATCTGAACATGTCATCGGCGATGTAGGTTGCGTTAGGGGAGCACACTAGAAGATCCAACCTTCTGAACATTAGCGGTATCGGAATCAACCATATCTTGGTCGTGGTGATCCGTTGCTGGTCGCAGAATAGAAGCGGGTTCACGAAGAGGATGCCGAGGGTTTAGTCGGAGCTAGAGGTGAGCATCATGTGGACGGTGCTGAACCAACTTGAGTGACAAAGGCGACACTTCACGAACCAGGAGGTGAGTACTTGGTGGGCGTCAATGGAGGAAATCGCTGATGGAGGGAACCGCAGATGGTCGCGAGAAAGGGAGACAGAGGATGAGAGACAAAGATATAAAATAGAAGGGGTCAAATATCTAAACGGGGCTTTTTTAGGGGTAATTTTTGGATATTATTATAAAAAAGGGGTAATGGGCCTCAATCTATCTTATAATTACTCTTTGTAAAAGATTTGGGTAGGGGTTAAATTGTTCAATGTAGGCAGTAGGCCCAAGTTCCAACCACGCATTACATAGTGTTATTATATTAACTTTTTCTAGCTTTGCTTTTCTTTTATTGTTATTTCTTTTTCCATTTTTTGCACGTTGTTCATTTTGTCATGAACAAAATCAAGGTCTTGAAGGTTTTGAACTAAATTTATGAAATTGAATGAGGGATTTGTTCCATTGTTCTGTTAGAATTTGTTAGGATAAATCAATTTGATGAAAAAGGGTTGATTAGTATTTGTAATGGAGGATCCTAGAGTTGTTGAAGGAGATGTTGAGCATGAGGTTATCTCAAAGAGTTTGCTTTAGGTTATCCTGAATTTGTTTGATAATGGGTTTCCCCGGAGGTGTTGACGGGGGTTTGTCTGGAGGTGTTGGCAGGGGTTGATGCGAAAGTTCCCGTTGCCACGATCGCAGATGTCCTGAAACGCAACAGAGTCAAGCCAAGCGCCAAGCTTGAGTCTTCCTAGGTGTCGTAGAGGTTTCTTGAAGCCAAAGAGATGGCTTTCTTCCTTGTGAGTTGCCGTGGAAACCAAGGTGTACGTGGCCTTGTTGAATTGTACGAAAACCACAAGTGTTGATGAATGAACCTCTACAGGACTTAGAGGTTTATTTGCCATAGCGTCGGCTGCAGAGATCAAATAGATGATCTTTGTTGAAGACGAACGAAGTGACGAACGTCAAATGGATATGACGATCAAGAGATGATCGACTGGGGTTGAGCAATCCACAACAGAACAACCCTAAATAACTCGGATCTTGGATCCAAACCACAACAATGACGCAAACTCAAGCAAAGAGATAAACTCAACTTTTATTAACTCAAGAAAACGTGAGATTACAATTGGAAAATAACAAGTATTTAAAGACTGAGCTAAAATAAGCTAGGAAATATCTAAAGCTAAAGCTTGGGCTTAGACACGCAGCCCACAACACATGGCACCGGCCCTCATCAAACCAAAAACATCAAAACAAAACCAACATACTAAAACTGTCTCAAAATATCCAAACTCACAAAAATTGCCAAATATAGAAACAAGATAGCTTGTACGCCAAGGGGAAGCCGCAAACGCTGTGAGAGACACGGCCACGCGGGCGCGCGACACAACGAGTGTCACGCGAAGGACGCGAGACGCAGCGCGCACGAGCGAGTGTCATGCCGATGCGATGACACACGCGACGCGCGATGCGGCCTCCTCGGCCACTAAACCTCAAAGCCGAGAAACGTGAATGCGGTCACGCCGATGGGCTCGGAGGCGATGCCGAAGCTGGCGATGGACCCGGTGACCAGCGATTGGGTGGCTTGAGCGATGGCGCGTGCTTTGGCTCTCGTCACATGTCCTGGCGTCTTGAGGCTCAGCTTGTCCTCTTCGTCTGTCGCCGTCAGGGTGACGGGTAGGGAGCCATCATTCTCCCCTTCTTGCCAGTGAAGCATCCCCGCTTCATCGTCGTCGTGCTCAGTGGGAGTGTATGGAGACAAGTCAGCCACGTTGAAACTTGGGTGCACGCCATAGTCGTTCGGGAGCTCGAGGCGGTAAGTGTTGTCGCCAAGCCGCTCCAAGACCTTGAAGGGGCCATCTCCGCGGGCATCGAGCTTGCTGCGCCGTTTGGCTTGGAAACACTCGCGGCGAAGGTGTAGCCACACCAGGTCGCCGGCCTCAAATATCATGCGACGCCGGCCGCGGTCAGCTTGGGCCTTGTACTGCATCGTGCGGCGTTCGAGTTGTGCCCTCATCCGCTGGTGAAGCGCCTGGACGAATTCCGCGTGCTACCGCCCCTTGACGCTTTCCTTGTCCTTCATTGGGCGCGGCATCAAGTCCAGCGGCGTGTGGGGGTTGAGGCCATAGACAACTGACGTGGCCGAAATATGCAATGCAAATATCGTTGAATGGCCTAATCAAAGTAAAAGTCCTAACAAACCTACTAAACAGATGTATAGCAAGCAAGTAAGGGTCGAACCTACAGGGAAGATCTAATGAAGTATGCAATTATGATCAATAAGTAACAAGGAAGGGGGGTTTTGGTTATCAAACAGAGTAAAGTAAACAACTTTAGTTGATTGAGAATATGATTTGGGGAAAGTAGTTCCACTAGAACGAGATCCACAATACAGAGATGTAATTTGATCACTGAAATCTATTAAATCCAAGTTCTTTTACTATTCTTATGGTTGTTCCTACCCTGATCGTAAATAACTACCAATTCAGACAGTTGTTGATAGTACTTACTACAATATCAATGGAAGAAAACCTTACCACTAATAAAGCAATAGCATTCATACAAGGGTATATGATACATGCAAATAGAAGAAAACCTTACTATTCAACATGCAAATAATTCTCTCTCACAATTGCACACTCGTATTCCACTATATGCAACAATTGTGTTTGCTACTAGATATGCACTCGTATTCCACTATATGCAAATCCTAGCAATTTGATAAATATTACTCAACCTAGTTGATCAGGCTAAGAAGAATAACGATAAATCAATACTCAATAATATCAAGAGAATTAAACCAACACATATAAGAATAAGAACAAGGAATAGAAATCTCACAAACAGATCAACTATATTGCTTCAAACGTCTAGTAGAACAAGGGGAAATTAGTGCTCCATTGAGATGCAAAATGAAACCCTAATTGAGAAAAGAAAACTACGATGATAATAAAAGTGTCTTTCTCAAGACCTGGAAAGAGGTATTTTATAGGCTTAGGGGAAATAAACTAAACCTAACGAAAATAGTAAAGGAAATAAAATAAAATAAAAATGGGAAATCCGAAAATGCAAAATAAGGAAATAATGTCTTTGCTAGCCGCGAGGCGTTACGTGCCCACCGCGGGGCGGTGACTTCCACCGCGGGGCGTTGAATTCCACCGCGGGGTGGCGGCTGTCTTCTGGCGCGACCAACTTCCTTCTCTGAGACCCACTGCCGGGTCGCGGTGGAGTCTGGCGCGGGACGGTGACACCCGTCCTCTCCTTTCTTTAGCTCTTCACTTCTTCTCTTCCGCTCTTCCATACTACCAAGTGTTGGTAGCCTTCTCTAATTAGTCTTCAAGCGGATCCTCATCCATCTTCATCTTCTCCATCCTTCATTAAGCTGTAAATCCCTGGATATCTTCAATTCTCTCCACATCTTCTGAATTACAGACTTAACCTCAAATCTAGTCATAAACTCCTCTAAATAATGCTAATAATTGCTAGTAAAGGTGCATGAAATGACACCTATCAACAACCTCAAAGGGGGTCATCTTCTTTGCCGAGTGCATAGACCTGTTATAAGAAAATTCCACAAACGGCAAACACTCTTCCCACATACGGAGGTTAGACTACAACAATAAGTGTATCCCAACATTATTAGTGAACTCCGTTTGGCCATCAGTTTGGGGGTGATAACTAGTAGAAAACAATAAGTGTGTCCCCAACTTCGACCATAAAGACTTCCAAAAATAGCTCAAGAACCTAGTGTCACGATCCGAGATAATGGACCTAGGGATTCCATGCAATTTCACCACATGCTCAAAAAATAAACTAGCAACATCCGAAGCATTATGAGTCATCTTGCAAGGAATAAAATGAGCCATCTTAGAAAATCTATCTACAACCACAAATATCGAGTCCCTTCCCTTCTTAGACATTGGCAACCCCGAAATAAAATCCATAGAAATATCCTCCCAAGGGGTAATTGTTATAGGCAAGGGGTTGTACAATCCATGGGGACTCGATCTAGACTTAGCTCTCTGGCAAGTCCCACAACTAACACAAACCTAGTCACATGGTAATGCATCTTCGGCCAATAAAAATGCTCCTTAAGGGAGGCCACAGTCTTAGCTACACCAAAATATCCTCGACCCTCATGTGCCTCATGGATTAAAAGCCTACGAATAGAAGTCCTAGGGATGCATAAATTTCCATCCTTAAATAAGTAGCCATTATCCATAATAAACCCATTCGACTCTCCCTTCTCAACACAAGACTAAAAAATAGACTTAAAGTCTTCATCACTAGCATAGAGTTGTTTGATAAGGGAAAAGCCTAAAATAGAGGCATCAAGGTGAGTCAAGAGCACATACCTGTGGGAGAGGGTGTCAGCAACCACATTCTCCCTTCCCTTCTTGTATTGAACCACGTATGGAAAAGTCTCCATAAACTCAACCCAACGAGTATGACGGCGGTTGAGGTTTACTTGACTCTTGAGATACTTCAAAGCCTCATGGTCGGAGTGAATCACAAACTCTTTGGGCCACAAGTAGTGTTGCCATGTCTTCATCACCCGAATAAGAGCGTAGAGCTCCTTGTCATAGGTCGGGTAGTTGAGCGTGGCGCCGATGAGTTTCTCACTGAAATAGAAAATGGGCCTGCGTTCCTGGAGCAAGACGCCTCCAATTCTGTGGTGAGACGCGTCACACTCCACCTTAAAGAGTTTGGTGAAGTCCGGCAACTGCAGCAACGGCGCGTGGCACAGGCTGGCCTTGAGTGCCAAGAACTCGGCCGCATGGTCCTTGCTCTACATGATGGCGGCATTCTTCTTGGTGAGCTCGTGCAGCGGCGCGATGATCATGGAGAAGTCCATCACGAAGCGGCGGTAGAAGCCAACGATCCCTAAGAAGGAGCGAACCATGGTCGGCATAGTGGGGTGCGGCCATTCCTCTATGGCGCGAATCTTCTCTTGATCCACGCGGAGTCCATCCTTGCTAACAACAAAACCAAGAAAGACAGTAGAGTCCGAGCAAAAAGAGCACTTACCTAGGTTAGCATAAAGACTCTATGTTCTAAGACACTCTAACACGACCCTAAGGTGGCCCAAGTGGTCCTCTAAGGTCCTGCTGTACACAAGAATATCATCAAAGTAGACAACGACAAATTTGCTCAAGTATGCTGTCAAGACATGGTTCACGAGCCTCATGAACGTGCTAGGTGCATTAGTGAGGCCAAAAGTCATCACCAACCACTCATAGAGCCCGTACTTCATCTTAAATGTCGTCTTCCACTCATCACCTTCCTTCATCCTAATTTGGTGTTAGCCACTTTTCAAATCAATCTTAGAAAACAAAGTGACTCCATGAAGCTCATCTAACATATCATCTAGCAGAGAATAGAATGGCGATACTTCACCGTGATTTGGTTGATCGCGCGCCAATCAACACACATGTGCCACGAGCCATCTTTCTTGGGGACGAGGATGACTGGGACGGCGCATAGACTAAGGCTCTCACGGACATAGCCTTTGTCCATCAACTCTTGGACTTGGCGCTGCAATTCCTTGGTCTCTTCAGGACTGGCGCGATAGGCGGTGCGATTGGGCAAGGAAACGCCATGCACAAAGTTATTCTGGTGCTCAATGCCTCTCACAGGCGGCAAGCCGGCCGTCAGGTCCTTTGGAAGCACATCCTCGAATTTCTGCAAAAGAGAAGCAATAGGAGGGGGTAAGTCATTCAAATCCTTGACATTAAGAAGACACACCTTAGGCACAAGAAAGAAGCAAGGAAGTCATCCCTGAATGACTGGAGTGATATCCCTGGAGCGCACCAGTAGCAGCCGCTTCTCGGAAGTGCCCTTGAGTGGCACTGGCTCGGTGACGCTGGAGCGCGGCGCAGTCGAATTGCACGAAAACCACAAGTGTTGATGAATGAACCTCTACATGACTTAGAGGTTTATTTGCCGTAGCGTCGGCTGTAGAGATCAAAGAGATGATATTTGTTGAAGACGAACGAAGTGACGAACGTCAAAGGGATATGACGATCAAGAGATGATCGACTTGGGTTGAGCAATCCACAACAGAACAACCATAAAGAACTCGGATCTTGGATCCAAACCACAACAATGATGCAGGCTCAAGCAACGAGATAAACCCAACTTTTATTAACTCAACCAAACGTGAGATTACAATTGGGAAATAACAAGTATTTAAAGAATGAGCTAAAACAAGCTAGGAAATATCTAAATCTAAAGCATGGGCTTAGACGCGCGGCCCACAACACATGGCATCGGCCCTCGTCAAGCCAAAAACATCAAAACAAAACCAACATACTAAAACTGTCTCAAAATATCCAAACTCACAAAAATTGCCAAATATGGAAACAAGATAGCTTGTACGCCAAGGGGAAGCCGCAGACACTGCGAGAGACACGGCCACGCGGGCGCACGACACGGTGAGTGTCACGCGACACGCGAAGGACGCGAGACGCAGCGCGCGCGTGAGCGAGTGTAATGCCGATGCGGCGACACACGCAACGCGTGATGCGGCACGACCTCCTCGGCCACTAAACCTCAAAGCCGAGAAACGTGACTGCGGTCACGCCGGTGGGCTTGGAGGCGATGTCGAAGCTGGCAATGGACCTGGTGACCAACGACTGGGTGGCTTGAGCGATGGCGCATGCTTTGGCTCTCGTCACAGGTCCTGGCGTCTTGAGGCTCAACTTGTCTTCTTCGTCTATCGTCGTCAGGGTAGCGGGTAGGGAGCCATCAGGGGTTGCCCTGAGTTGCTAAGTGGGTTTGTTCCCATTTCTCTCACAAGAGTGGAAGAGAAAGATGAGAGTCGTGAAGAAATTGTTGTTATTGTTGTTTTGTGTTGTTGTTAGTTGAAAGAGAATATGGACACCCTCTCAAGGCGAGACGGATCTCGTAGATGCTCTGCTGGCCGATTAGGTCTCCGAGCCTGTCGAGGCCGATCAGGCCGCAGGTGGTGCCGAGAAGAGAGATGGCGACCTCGATTGTGACCACCAATGGCGGAACTTGCTCCATTTGTGGATCGGTATTGGAAACGTTGTCGTGGTAGTAAGATCAGCCGAGGGGTTTCATGATCTGAGGGATGCAGAAGAGGTTGTATGCCTTTGAAGTGGTAGATTTGTGTTGTAGCAGTGTGGGATTGAGGGTTGGAGGCGGTGGGATTTAGGGTTGGGGAAAAGGGTGAGTCATGGGAGTTTTTTGGGTTCACCAATACGGTTTCACAGTACAGATGCCTTATTTGCCATTCTTTATTCTTATCTTTGCCTAATTCCCAAAAGTTGATAAAACGGAAGTACAAATGATAGACTTTAAATTAGAAATAAATCAATGGACCGAATGAATCTAAAAAGGTGTAAATTTGTAGTGTGGAATGCACACACCTAATTGTTTATTCTTAACGTGATTTTATGGATATTTTTATCCCATGATTTTCACAAATCACTCACGGGCGGTTGAATTTCCATTACAAAAAACCGAATACCAAGATTCGATTTATAAGTTATAAAATCTTGAATTCATAAAAAAGTCTAACAAATGAACTATTTTAAGGTTAATAAATTCATATAATAGCTCATGAATCAAATCTTTAAATTGGATGAAACATAATACTACCAATTGAAAAAGGAATTTTATAAATAATATAAAAAATATAATAATTTTTTTATATTTGGTTGTTAAAGAATCTTCTATAACCGATTATCCAGTTGTATTATTTCTTGTATTTTTGATAATTGCAATTGATTAAAATTGTGATAACACTTTAAAGAAAACTTTTTTGCATTTCAAATTCTGATGAGTTATAAACATAACTACTAAAATTACACATTCGTCCTTCAAAAATAAAGTACTCAACTAACCTCTAACATCATTTTTATAATAGTCATTCATACATAAATTAATCAAAAAAATTTATAACTATTGTATGAAATAATAACCTTTTTTATATACTTGTCGGGCTTTTAAATAATATCACAACATTAAACCTAAAAAAATCAAAAGATTAGGTCTACATTAATTATACACGATTTCTATTTAACGCACGAATGTAATTGCTATTTCATGCCCCGTTTCGTTCGTGACGAACCATTTGCATCCATCCATGACGAACCAAAGTGATTCATACGTGACGGATGACTGCAGTTGGTCCATGACGGATGGATGATATTGGTCTGTGACGGACGAAGTAAATAACCAGAAAATTGAATGTTATTTGTCCCCACCTAACAACATTAACTACCATGTCATATCTCATTAATATTACGGCCAAAATTAAACCCTAAACCTTTCAACCACTCTTCTCTTTTCCTCCCACAACACTTCTTCCATTACTTTGGTTCTTTTCCATGGCAAATGAAGATGATTTTTCCAACTTCAATGGTGGAGAAGATGTTTCAAGGGGTTATCATTACAATGAGGTATGTTTTTTAAGCTTTTACTTTACATGTTAGTAGAAGTTAAGAATTGTATGGTTCTTTCTTGTGAATGTATATGTTTCAGTTGTTCTTTGGGAAAACAAACACTTTCTTAAGGTAATTTCAATAGTTGTTACTATATGTTCATAACAACTTCATCTTTCATTAAGTTGTACTAAAAAGTTGGAGATTTTGTGTGAAAAACTGCATGTTTGATTGTTTGGACTTGTTATATTGAATTTTGACTAGATCATTGCAAGTGCAAGAACTTTGTTCGGCGATTGTTTTTTGAAAGAAATTTGTCCGTGACGGATGGACTGGTTCCATCCGTCACGAATGGATGTCCTTCATCCGTCACGTATGGAAAGGGTTCATACATGACAGATGGGATGCTACCATCCGTGACGGATGGAATGTGTCTATTCGTCACAAATGGATTTGTTTGACAGAAACTGGATTCTTACATGCTTCTATGCTAACTTGTTTTTTTTTTAACTTCAATAGGAGAACAATATCGTGAACAACAGTATTAACAATCTGTCCCTGAATAATGCATGTGACATGGCACCACCGCCCATCTCACTTGGGTTGTTCGGCGAACCTATAGCGCCTCAACAACCTCATATGCCAAGATTAGATAGTTTTGCTCATAGTGGAATTCCGTCCGTAAGGTGGCAGGCTCCACCTCAGTTTGGGTTTCCGGCATTACACACACAGCCGCGGTTTGATTATCCTACACCCGAAGAAGTGATTGTTTCGGAAGATTATTCAGAGAAGTTTACCATGGGTGAAGTATTCGGCTCCAGAGATGATGCAATTAATTGGGCTAGACAAATTGGCTTTGATAATCACTTCTGCATCACTATTGGTCGGGATAGAAACCTTGGTGGAGGAAGCTTTCGGAAGACATGGTTGTTGTGTGAAAAAGCGGGAATTTACATTCCTAAAGATAAAAACAGAGTAAGGCAAAGAACAAGGAGCAACGAATGTGATTGTCCATTCAGATTGTTGTGTCAAGAAAAACCGAAGGACTCATATACAATCAAGGTAGTCGTTGGAACCCACAACCATGTCATTGGTGATGACTTGTACGGGCATGCATTCGCTGGCAGGATGACACTTGAGCATAAGAAGTTGTGTAAGGTCATGACAGAAAATCATAATAAACCATCAAAGATTACAACAACACTTAACCAGGACCCGAACAACTTCACTAAAATGAAGCAAGTGTACAATGAAGTGTACAAGGTCCGACATAGTGGGATGGAAGGAAGAACCGTGGTCCAAGAGTTCTTCCATAAGTGCAAGGAGAACAACTACTTTATGGAGTATAGGTCGGATCCAACGACGAATAAGATTGCCGACATTTTCTTTGTCAATCCAGAATCCATGAAACTCCTAAAGGTATTTCCATACGTCTTTTTTCTAGACTACACATACAGCACTACATGTTAGTATAACACATCTACATGCTACATCTACTTGTTGATATGTTTATTCATTATGCATGACACATCTACTTGTGCAGGTATGACTTGCCTTTTCTCAAAATAATAGGAGTCACGTCTACATGGAAGAACTACAATGTGGCGGGGGCGTTTCTACAACATGAGAAAGAAGACAACTATGTGTGGGCCGCACAACAACTTCTTGAAATGTGTAAAAAGTGTCAAATAACACCGACATGTCTAGTGACAGATCGTGAAAAGGCCTTGATGAATGTGTTAGATAGACTCTTTCCAAGTGCAAAGTCTATCCTCTGTAGGCGTCATGTGAAGAACATAGAGGACCATGCTAAGAAGGAGATGAAGGATAAAATCTTGGGTACAAGGTTTGCAAATACATACTACAATTTATTCCAGCAAACAACTATACCCGAATACGAGAGGGAGTTAGATAGACTCTTTCCAAGTGCAAAGTCTATCCTCTCATGAATGTGTTAGATAGACTCTAGTGACAGATCATGAAAAGGCCTTGATGAATGTGTTAGATAGACTCTTTCCAAGTGCAAAGTCTATCCTCTGTAGGCGCCATGTGAAGAACATAGAGGACCATGCTAAGAAGGAGATGAAGGATAAAAGCTTGGGTACAAGGTTTACAAATACATACTACAATGTGTCTCGCGATTGTACGACATAGCTCGCCCCGAGGGGACTAGTATGTAAGAGCCGGCTATTGTGAGGCATAAGGGACGACCAATGTGAGCTCCAAACAAAGATAGCACTAAAAGACATCATTCCTCATGGGAGTACATAGACAAAGATAGGGAAGGGACACATTTCCCCAAGAAGCAACGAGGTAGGCCACCAAAGCCCACTAGTACACCTTCACCAAGCCCTACAACTCCTACCACTCCTTTGAGGCCATCTCAAGTTAGAGCTCCCAAGAATCCAGTGAGTCAAATGTTTCCACCACCTTATCATGCTCCACAGTCCTTCATTAAAGACTTTGAGCCGTATAATGGTATAGTTTTGTGGTGTATGCATGAACACTTGAACGGTTACATTGATATTGTTGGTGATGGAAACTGTGGATACAGAGCCGTTGCTGATCAAATAGGCATCGGGTAGGAACAATGGAGGATCGTCCGACAAGCCATGATTGACAAGGTGAAGGAAATTTGGCCAATGTATTATGAGGTTTGCCTCTTTGAGACGATGCTGGAAAAAGTAGTAGAACAACTTACATGGTTTGACTCTGGGATGGCCCTAGAGAAGACTTGGATGGTGCTTCCAGATATGGGTTGTCTGGTCGCTTCTGCATTCAATTGTGCAGTTGTCGTGGTGGGTGGTGTAAACGTTACTTTCTTGCCTTTGCAAGTGGTTCCACATCATCCCAGGGGTGCTAAGTTTAAGACGATATGCATCTGCCATGTTGAGAAGGAGAGTCATTTTATTTCGGTATGGTACTAATCATTTAATCATTTTTTATTATATATTTGAACCCATTAACTAGGCAAGTGAGTACGTTCTCCATTCTTTTGTAGATGGCCCTATCAGATGAGTCACCATTCCCGCCCGTATTTACAATGTGGGAGCATGCAAAGGATGCCTCTGCTGCTTGTCTATATGATCCATTCACTACTCAGCTGATTGCATACGAATCTTCTTCCATAAGAAAGAGACGAGGTCGTAAGCCGACTTAAATGCTATTGTACTCGCACATTGTAATGTTATTGTGATCCATGATTGTAATGCTAAGGCTATTGTGATCCATGATTGTAATGCATCGACCGACAATTACCAACAAAGTACCAAATGTGCGATATCAAAGAAGCAAAGACGTCCAAATTAGTTTGATTATTAACAAACTACAAACAAAGACGTCCAAACTCTCAACAAACTACATACAAAGACGTCCAAACTCTCCCTAAAATACAACCAAAGTATCAAATGAAAACCTATGCATCTTAATCTTCGTCGTCCTCCTCATCATTGCCGTGTGCGAAGGGTCTGAAGTCTTGAATGCAGTGTCGCACAACGTCGCGCATGTTGAAGAACTGCTCTTCCTCTGCATCATGGAAAGGATTTAGACGATGCAATGCTTGTCCAATGACCTATAGAAATACGTAAAAATTAACTAAGGTAAAGATTTAATTGTATATGTAAATTAAAAACAAACATCCAACACATATTTTCACCTGGACAGGGTCTCTGATGCCTGCATCCTGAGGCCTGACACATGGGTGTGTACGAGGTATGTACCATTCCATGTAGCCGACACTGCACTCAAATCCCTGGCATGCAAGAGGGCCCATTTGTGCGATCCTGATGGAGTGCTCACTTCTTGCATCCCAAGACCAGTTTGAAGCATGGCCATATTGGACTATATAACTCCTGATGCTGGGATGTCTGTGTGCTTTGATGGGATGTATGACAGACCGGGGAATCTGCTGTTCACGACCAAACTGCCTCGCTACGCGATTAGGCATGTATGGCTATGTGATTCTCAAAAATGAGATAACTCCATGAAAAAGGTTGGAGCCAACTCCGTCATATTGTAATCCACATATCCATAGGGCAGCCAGTCAACCTATACAAAATTCAATGCAATCAACATAGCCATAAGTACCTCACACAATTGTAATACTTTAATATGAGACATAAACCCCATCATATGATACTTACTTGCCAAGGCTGCATCAAATCTAGCTCATCCCTGTAGTTTTTTCTTTGTCTACTATGAGTCTGCACAGGGTCCCATCGCCTTACATATGGCACATTGTTGGTGAAAAATGGATTCTATGGAGGACGAAAGTTGGGGAAGTACAAATAGATCCACGCCTGTATATAAACAAACATATCAGCCTAAAACATAAATTTATTTAAATAATATAAAAACAATATGCAACACAACTCTTACCATTAACAATGTGTAGCAGGTCGACATCTGACAACATTCATGGCGTGAACACTCACCCAATGAACGATACATGAATGCCAACGTGCCCGGACCCCAAGAAAGATCGCGAGTGGCATAAACGTCACTCATGTACGTCAGATATGGCATGGGCAACAAGTGTTGGGACTTGTCGGGAAAGAGGGTCGAGCCCATCAGGTACAACAGATAACCCGATACGATAGTCTCATCGTCCATGTTTGTGCTCAAGCAATAATGCCTCAGGTTATCAGTAATGAGTCCTCGCTCTGCCATTTGGGGCGTCAAGTCAAAAAACTCCATTTCCCTCTACACTTGTTCATTGAACAATTCATTTTTGCCCTTGATACGATCTTGGAGAGGATGGCCCATTCCAGGCCCATGAATATTGAGACCCAAGATCATGTAGACATCCAGGTACATGTCCTACCAGCTTCGGATCAATAGCATCCGCTCCACGACCTCTACGCTGTCTAGAAGCAGCCGGTTCCTCCGCCGGTTCCTCGAAGCTAGGTTGCTGAGAGGGCCAAACACCTTGTCCACTCATATCTCCCGACAACATAGGAACGGGCCAACCACTAGGCTGTTCAGCTACAGGAGGTACATACCATGTCGGATCCTATAAAACAAATTATTAGAAACAATATTAAATAATGTAATAGTTTAATTAAGTAAACATATATATATATTTACTTATCACATCCGTGTACGGTGTCGTATATGGGTGGATCGTTAGATGGCATGGTGTTTAGTGACGGGTCTGCATATACCGGTACAGTCGGGTCATGGACCGTACTCGGTCCTGCTTCGTCGCCTCTTTTTGATATCTTCTGCTGCCTCCTTCGATATACTATACGATCCTGTTCTTGTCCCTCACGGACATCGTTCCACCTTCTGTGATGGGCAGATCTTGTTTGGTTTTCCATCTGTAACAGAAAAAAACAAGACTTTAGAGGGAGCAACAACAACAACAACAACAACAACAACAACAACAACAACAACAACAACAACAACAACAACAACAACAACAACAACAACAACAACAACAACAACAACAACAACAACAACAACAACAACAACAACAACAACAACAACAACAACAACAACAACAACAACAACATGAACAACAACAACATCATTATCAACAACAACAACAACAACAACAACAACAACAACAACAACAACAACAACAACAACAACAACAACAACAACAACAACAACAACAACAACAACAACAACAACAACAACAACAACAACAACAACAACAACAACAACAACAACAACAACAACAACAACAACATGAACAACAACAACATCATTATCAACAACAACAACAACAACAACAACAACAACAACAACAACAACAACAACAACAACAACAACAACAACAACAACAACAACAACAACAACAACAACAACAACAACAACAACAACAACAACAACAACAACAACAACAACAACAACAACATGAACAACAACAACATCATTATCAACAACAACATCAACAATATCCAGATCTGCTGGCAACCGTCCGTGACGGATGAGAAGGCTCCGTCCGTGATAGATGAGAATCACCCGTCCATGACGGATGATGAGGATTTGTCTATCACGGACGATTTAAAATGTTCAAATCCAGATCTGTCAAAGAACAGATCTGGATATGTTCTTTTTGCAGATCCAAAATCCTAAAAAATCCGTAAGTGCAAATCCATATTCAAAGCCGACATCAATTCAATTCAAACAACATTCAAACATGTTTAAATCCAACACTAAACACGTAATCCCTAAACCTAACTCATCTAAAATTTGTTAACAAATTCAATACTTTCAACATCATTAAACTAAGTCAAGAACAAGTAAAGATTTAACTAACCTCACGGATTGTGACAGACGTATTTGATCGAAACGTGACAGATCAAAATGCTTGAGCTTTTGCAGAGCGAAATCGCGAGATAGATGGGTGAAATGGGAGGTATGGGTCGGGGGAGACGAAGTTGCTGCTTTTATATACAGCAACTTTGTCCGTCATGGACGGATGGCCTTCGTCCGTCATGGATGAAAGGAGTTAGCTCGTCACGGGTGGCCATGTTTCGTCCGTCACGGACAAAACAGGGCATGCAATAGAAATTTCACCCGGGCGTGAAATAGCAACAACCTAATTATAAATTTTAACTTCTAATTCGTTGATGAAATTGGGATTTTTTGTGCTGAGTACTTACAAATCTAACACGGATACTATAGAATTTCTTAATGCAAATTGTCAGATTTAAAAAGATTCGTTCAGCAACATTACAAATTTAATTATTTTTTTCTCAAAAAATTATATAATAGTGTTGGGCCAAGATATTTGGAGCCCAATCTGGTTGGCCCACGATCTCATTAACGAGATCAACAGACTCGGCAAGAGTAAAGAAGGACGAGCCCAAGGAAGGAGGACGCTGACGAGAATCTCGGAAGACAGTTCGACGGCTCCCATGAAATCCGGAAGAGAACGGCTAGATTAGTTTATTATGTAAATCATGTATAAATACTAGATTCATAAGGGTTTTTGAGAGATAATCATTCCTATTGAATACAAGCTACAATTCGCTACTCCCCTACTCGTTTTTACAATCATTCTCTAGTTCAGTTCTTCATTTCAATATTGAAGCGACCGGCAATTAAATCATTTGATCGACCAGTCTCTTATTCGAAGGAGATAAGCTTGTATTTGCATCTATTTAATCTTATTTCGTCTAGTTCTTTGTTTGATTTGGATCATTTGGGTATAATCGATCTAATTGTTGTCTAGTTGCCCTTCTTAAGGCGATTCAAGTCGATCCGATCTTTTCGCCCCAAAACAATTTGGCGCCCACCGTGGGGCATCTAGCCAATCAACGATCCAATCATCAACCTAATATTCATCCCATCATGGCCGACGCTAGAAATCCTGCAATCCTCGTCGAGAATCAAGCTCAAGGCAATGTCCAAATCGCAAACCAGGCAGAGGAGATCAGTGGCCAACCAATCGCAAACTTGCCAATGCAAGAGCTCGCAAGAGCAATGAATGTCCTCCAAGAGGAACTAGCCCAACAACGTGCCAGAACCGAAACGCTAAGTACTCAATCTGAATCTGAAATGGCTCGATTAATCCGTGAAAACGAGTTGTTGAAGTCGCAGGTATACTCGGTCGTATCAGTCCTCGGGGGCTCAAGACGCATAGTCAACATGGAGGGATTGTCTACACGACTCAAATTAGATGGAATAGACGCGACACCTGCGATAACGACTAATGCCTCCCTACTTACTGGTATGTTCCAAACCCCTCCGGTCACTTTTGTTACAACTAACGCACCAAGTTTTGTAGCCGAGCCCACCGAAGCTCGAGCGACCCATCCGCAGGCGACAACTCCGGCCGACCTCCAGGCCCTCATACAACAAGCTATCAATGAACATATGAAGACCCTGGATGATCGTATTGCATGGATACCGGGAGTTCCCCAACCGATTGAGAAAGAAGCAATCGACGGATACAAAGACTCACCTTTCGCAAAAGCAATTGCACGCGTCGAGATTCCTAAAAAGTTCCACGTCCCCAACATGCCCAACTACGACGGGATCGGGGACCTCGATGATCACGTCTCAATCTACAAACAAAAATTAATGACTATTTCGATCCCGAGAGGGAACCACGAGGCAGTCATGTGCAAATGCTTTGGCACGACCCTCGCGGGACCTACACTAACTTGGCTTATGCATTTACCACAGGGTTCCATCGCTTCCTTCGCCGACTTAATCAATTCGTTCAAAGTTCAATTCGCTAGCAGTCGGCGATTAGAAAAGCAGTCAAGCGACCTATATAGGATCGTGCAAAGGTATGGTGAACCTCTAAGAGATTATCTTAACAGGTACAACAAAGAGAAGGTCGCGATCCCATATTGTGACGTTCCAACATCGATCGAAGCATTTCGTCGAGGTCTGATCAGATGTAGTGAACTCTACCGCGAGTTGACCAAATACCCATGTCGAAGCTTTGAAGACGTACAAGCCAAAACCATGGCACAAGTCAGACTCGAAGAAAATGAGGAGCCCTCCAAAGCAAACAAGAGTCCCGATCGAGTCGACCGAAGGACATCCTTGGATCATCGACGCGATTGACGACACCAACCTTACCCTAAGGGGTGGAGCGACCCCGGTCAGGTAAACAACTCTTATGATAGGAACCATGATTGGAGGAACAACCCCACTCTCCCTCCGAAGCTTCACTCTTACAACTTCAACATCTCCGTATCGGAGCTCGTAAAGAGTTTTGACAAATATGGAAAGGAAGTAAGGTGGCCTCGGAAGAGCGACAAACCAGATGCAAAGAAAGACATGAACCGGTGGTGCGAGTTCCACGGGGACCACATACACTCGACAGACGAATGCATAGCCCTTCGTAAGAAAGTCGCAAGACTCCTCGCGCATGGACTGTTACGCGACGTCATCTCCGACAAAGCCAAAGCGACACTCGATCGAAGGGACCAGGTAACATCTGACAAGCCATCTTCTCCGGTTCCCGCTAAAATTGTTAACACCATGTCAGGAGGGTCAGAAGTGTATGGAAACACATACTCGGCCGCCAAAAGACACGCCCGAGAAAGCAAAGGCGACAAGCCGATTCGGACAAAGACAAGACAATCACAAATCGCCGACACCCTCGCCATTACTTTCGACTACTCGGAAGCCCAAGAGTTAGGCGACCACCACGACGGTTTGGTAATTTCTCTTTCAATTAGCAACTGTCTTATCCATCGTGTTTTAATCGACACAGGTAGCTCCACCAACCTGTTGACACTAGATGCCTTAAAGGGTATGGGTTTAAGCAAGGATGACTTAACCAGAAACTCTACCCCGCTGGTCAGATTCAGCGGGGAAGTTAAATATACCCAAGGCGAGATCGTGTTGACAACATACGCTGGCGGAGTCAATCAATAGGTAAAGTTTTTAATACTCGACTGTCCATCTCCATACAATGCAATCCTTGGCAGACCCTAGATCCATGCCATGAAACCTGTACCTTCCACTTATCACTAGACAATAAAGTTCCCTACTAAGTGGGGGGTACAGGAAATAAGGGGCGACCAACAAGCTTCTAAGGAATGCTACGTCACTTCGATGAAAGAGGCAGTCGACAAATCTTCCACATAGCAATCACAGTGTGGCGAAGGAACCACGCGATACATCGAACCAGAGATGGAACAAATCGACGAGATCGCGTTGGATCCTTCAAAGCCAACACAAATGGTAAGAATCAGATCGGATCTAAACGATTCGACCAGAGCAGATTTAATTTCCTTTTTACGGTCCAACTATGATTGTTTTGCTTGGTCACACGAAGACATGGTGGTGATCAGCTCTACTTTGTAGTGCTTATCCAGGAGTTGTTACCGATGTTTAGGGTGCCATTTGTATGGATTTAGAGCACAACTGTGGAGTATGGAGTTGAGGAGAAGAAGTGTGGATTTGGTGGTCTGGAGAAGCTTAAATGAAGACATCCAGAAGACGAGGAGTAGACCACCTGAGGAGACCCTGGAAGATAGAAGGAAGAAGCCACACGAAGTGAGAAGAAGGGCGTAGCCGCGACCGCGGGTGAAGAGTGGCCAATCGCGGAGAAGTCAACACTTCGAGAGCAAATTTCCATTTTCCGCGACCGAGGAATTCTTTCCGCGATCGCGGAATCACATGGGAGCGAGCCCGCGAGGATTTTCCGAAGTTTTGTTATTTTACCTTTTCCGATTTTTATTTTTATTTTTTTATTCCGTTTAGGTTATTTTGTTTCCGTTTAGATTATGTCTGTGATCTTTGGTTTTAGGTTTGATTTAAAACCTAGTTCCAATAGCCTCCATTCATCATCTAGACCATTCAGTATTCATCGTTGTTTCCATTCAGCATTTTTCCCTTTGAAGTTTATTTGTTTCCAAGAACTATGAGGAGCTAAGCACCCTTTTGCTTAGTCCGACAATTGAAACCTTTCGTATGTTTTGATTGTGAGGTTACAACTCTATTCCCTGTTCCTTTGGATTATATCTTTTCTCTTGAGCATATTCCTATTGATTTGACTGGATTGATCACCTAGTTGATATTAGTAATTGTCTATTGCTAGGGTTTGGATATTTCGGGTGGAGATTCCTTATCCGTTGTAGCATCCATGATATTCTAGGACTGGTAGGCCTAGTTTATTATGAAAGAGATTTGATTATATGTTAAATACTGAGGATCGTGGTGTTGCATGTATCCTGGTTAATTCCTATGCTTTTTGCTGCTATTGAATTAAATCTTGAAGGTTGGTAGGGATTGTTTAATAGTTAGGGTTGCCTGGACTGGTAGGACTGGTAACTAATTCAGAATAGAGACAAGAATAATCAAAGGAAGAAATAGAGATAACCTAGGACCAATCAATCATATGAGTGGTGGATATTTGTTTGGCTAAGTGTTTTCCCTTAATTGATTGAAACCCTTTGCTTTTGTTTATTTGTTTACTTGTTTGCCAACAATCAACCAAAACCCCCCTTTGTTACTATTGCATGCAATCTTACATAAAGAAAGACAACTCCTCCCTGTGGGATTCGACCCTTACTTGCCTATTCTACTAGTTTAGGTTTGTTTAGGATTATTTTGATCAGGTGATACGACTAAAACCTGCTGTCAAAATTGGCGCCGTTGCCGGGGAGGCAAGTTTGCTTTTTCTTTGTGTGTGTTTGTGTGCTCGTTACTATTGTGTGGACCTATCTTATGGTCCACACCCGTGCTACTAACTCTCCAATTTTGGCTTTGGATTCAGAAATCGAGAGGACTCTCTCCCAGAGCCGCAGAGTCAACCGATATTTGGTATTTGACAACCCCACTTTTGAGATGGCAAACGAACAACAAACGTTGAGGCAGCTGACTGCCCCCAACCTGCAACAACAACCGCTGGCTGTGCATTTTCCTGAGCTTGCTGATGGAGTCAATTTTGAGCTCAAGTCGGGGTTGATCCACTTACTCCCCCACTTCCATGGGATGAGTGGTGAAGACCCTAACAAGCATCTGTCGGAGTTCTATGCAGTCTGCACGAGCATGAATCCTAAGGGAGTGACTGAGGACCAAATCAAGCTGAGGGCCTTTCCCTTCTCTTTGAAGGATTCGGCCAATGACTGGTTCTATTACCTGACTCCAGGGAGCATAGATACATGGGCCAAGATGAAAAATGCCTTCCTGGAGAAGTACTTCCCAGCGACAAAGCTGAACAACCTGAAGAGAAGTATTAGCAACATCGAACAACAGGCTGTTGAGTCGCTATATGAGTACTACGAGCGCTTCAAGAGGCTAATTTCTAGTTGTCCCTATCATGGCTACTCAGACCAATACCTCGTACTTTATTTGTATGGAGGTTTGCTTGATGAAGAACGTCGGATTGTGAACGCTACCTGTGGAGGAAACATCCTGAATAAGACTCCAGACCAGGCCTACGAAGTTTTCTTTGAGCTATCTGAGGGCTCAAGACAGTTCAGCAAGAGGGCGGGCGCCCAATCCGTGAGAACTACAGAATCTCAGCCTAACTCTACTCTACTCGCTGAGATGGCTGAGATGAAGGAGATGATGAGGCGGTGCATGATGAAGGGTGGCCAACAGCAGGTCAAATCATGTGGGATATGCCAAGACACGATGCATCCAACAGATGCATGTCCCACGCTGCAGGAGCCTCAAATTTGACGGCGGCTAAAAGATGCACAAGCAAATGTCGTTGATTAGCCTTATCAAAGTAAATTATCCTAACAAACCCACTAAACAGAAGTATAGCAGACAAGTAAGGGTCGATCCCACCGAGAAGGTTTGATGTAGTATGCAACCGTGAATGACAAGTAACACAAACGGGGAGGGGGGGTAGTTATCAAGAGAACAAAGCAAATGAATTGAGTTGAGTTTAGAAAATATAATAAGGGAAAGTAGTTCTACTAGAGCGAAATCCACAAGTACAGAGATAGAGTTTGATCACGGAAATCTATTCAATCCAAGTTCTTTAATTATCCTTATAGTCGTTTCCACCCTGATCTTAAGTACTATTGATTCTCACAGTTGTCAATAGACTTATTACTACGCCAATGATAAAATACCACTGATTCTCATAGTTGTCAGCGTACCTTAGCACCAACACAGCAATAGCAATACACACAAGGATATAGGATACATGCAAGTATAAAGACGTACAAGTACTCACTCCCCTACTTAACATGCAACTAATTCTCACTCACAATTGTACGCTCGGAACCCCTATACGCACAATTGTGTTTGCCACTAGATATGCACTCGGAACCCCTATATGCAATCCTAGCAATTGATAAAAAGCATTCAACCTAGTTGATCAGGCTAAGAAGAACAAAAAGAAATCAATATCAACAAGGAATAGAAATCTCACAAACACATCAACTGTACTGCTTCAATCGTCTAGCAGAACAAGGGTGAAGTTAGTTCTCCATCAAAGGGGATGAAAAACTCTATAGAAAATAATGTATGAAAACGGAAGCAATCAAGTGATGATAAGTCTCTCCCGTCGTAACCTAGAAAAGAGGCTTAAATAGTCTTAGGAAACTAGGTTAAACTAATGCAAATAATAAAGGAAATAGAATAATAATAAAATAAAGTCTCAAACATAAAAGGAAACTAAATCGTCTCTGGCGGGAGGTCATTAAGCGCAGCCACTGCGGGGCGGTGAATTCCACCGCGAGGCATCAAACTTCCACCGCTGGGCGGTGGCATCCTCTGGCGCGGGCTTCATCTTCACTAAGAGTCACCGCCGGGCCGCGGTACTTCTGACGCGGGGCGGTGAGCTCATTTCTCCAGCTCTCTTCTTCTCTGCTTCTGCTGCTCTTCAATCCTACCAAGTGTTGGTAGTCTTCTCCATAGATGCTCCAGCAGCTCCATCCATCCTCATGTTCCATCTAAGCTGCAAAACCTTGGATTTCTTCACTTCTCTCCAAAACATCTGGATCGCAGACTTAGCACCAAAACTCATCCAAAACCTCTCCAAATCATGCTAATAATTGCTAGTAAAGGTGTATGAAATAGCACCTATCAAATTCCCCCATACTTAGACCTTTACTCGTCCCGAGTAAACTAAAGAAAAGCTCACTCTCTCAATCAACACCAAAGCCTCAGGAAGTAAGACAATATGACACTAGCAACTACATCATATCAACAATAAGCTCCAGACAACCAAAACAAGTGATGCAAAGATAACCTAATCCTAACTCCAATCTAGCTCCTTATCGCTCCAAGAGTGGCCTACCCGAGTCCTCCTTATGACTCCCCTTCTTATGACGCCTCGCCAAGAAATATAGAGAAATCCTAGAATCACTCTTCTTCTTTTACGCTCATCTTGCCTAGGCGCCCTTTCGGGTTTTCACCTAGCCACTCATTTCATTTTGCTAGATATCTCACATATACTCGCATCACACCAGTCCAATTTTTGCCCTGGTCTATATCAGCCGGACTACCTGCTTTTTACCTCAACTACCCTTTCGGGTTTTCAGTCCATCCCAGGATTTTAGTTGCCTCTTTACCTCTTTTTGGCTTTTTCGAATTTTTTTTCTCTTTTTTCTCTTTTTTTTTTTTGAAAAAAAATAATCAAATCCGAATGCAAAATTACTAAACAGAAATGCAGAAAACAAAAATGTAGAATCAAAGCTATGTACACTAGCTAGATAGAAAGCAAGATAGCAAGTCTATATCCCTCCCCCATACTTAAACCGAAAATTGTCCTCAATATAGAAGAGAACATCAAATGAAATAGGGGAAGAAGAAAATAAACTCACTGCGGGTCCGATGGTGGTGGGGTTGTGTTTGGGCTTGTTTGTGAGGCTAGACTCCAAATTGGGGATTTGGGGCTAGATTTGACTCAAGGTCGACAGGGATTTGGGGGGATTTGAGGGGGGCGTTGGAATGGGGGGGGGGGGGGTAAGAGAAGGTGGGGCTAGGTCAGGGAAAGGGAAAGGACAAAGGGGTGATGGGCCGGTCATGTACCATGGCCCAAAAGAGAAATCTTGGCCCACCAGAGGGAACCCAATCCGTCAAAACCTTAGTTACTGAAGAAATAAGCTTTTACTCACCCATTTAAGGTTTTTTCGGGGCCCATTATTCTTGCTTTTTTTTATATAAAAAGTCGAGAGGTTATACCTGACCTTCACCGCGGGGCGGTGAGCTCCACCGCGGGGCGGTGAGCCTGGCTGGGTACCACATCTCTTCTCGGTTTTACTTTCGTACCTGAAATGTGAGTAACAGGCGAACGAAACAAAGCAAAATAAAATATGAAAATAATCTAATGAAAGGAAAAATCAAAGAAGGACTAACACGGGTTGCCTCCCGGACAGCGCCTTGGTTATCGTCGTTGGCTCGACGTAGTGCAGATCCGTCATCATTTAGAGTAGGATCCCCTTGGAATCCTCCTACTCCATCTATACTTCCTTTGGAGTGTCTCCCCCATACTTAGAATGATGTGGGGGCTGATATGGCTTAACCTGAATATGCTGCACGCCACTAGATAAAGGCTTACATCCTTGTATGGTTAGTACAGGGGGGCTAGTGCCCAAAGTAGAGGGAATAGAACTTCCTACATCATCTAGCAGGACATCACCAACACGCACTTCATGCAACTCAATAGGTCCTTCATTAGTGGAACACTCAACTACGGTCTCCACTGCATCAGTTTTAACATTTTCATGCACAGAATTATTGATGTGATCCGAGCCCACCTGGGTCCTCCTTCCCATGGTCTGCCTCATACGGCGCTCTGACCCAGCGGCCCAGCCCACGGTCTGCCTCATGCGGCAATCTAACCGCTGGCGCCCTGATCACAGAGCAGGGCTGTAGCCCCTGCACCCCAACCTGGAGGGAGGCTATGCGCCTGTTAATCCCCCAGGATGTTAGAGGGGGGAATCGAACCCCCGACCCTTTGATATGAGGGCAATGGCTTACCACTCATATCACCAACTACACTGCCCCTCCAACATCCTGGGGGATTAACAGGCGCATAACCTCCCTCCAGGTTGGGGTGCAGGGGCTGCAGCCCTGCTCTGTGATCAGGGCGCCAGCGGTCAGATCGCCGCATGAGGCAGACCGTGGGCTGGGCCGCTGGGTCAGAGCGCCGTATGAGGCAGACCATGGGAAGGCGGACCCAGGTGGGCTCGGATCACATCAATTATCAATATCACTAATGCAGAGAGGGGTGGAAAATTCAATGGAGTTGGCTTTATGAATATTATGTTTAAAATAATTCCATCAAATTCCATAGTCAAAGTTCCACTATCTACATCAATCTTTGTCATGGAAGTTTTCATAAAAGGTCGTCCTAGCATAACAGAAGCAACTTGTTCATCATAATCTATGTCCATAACAAAGAAATCAGCAGGGAAAATCAAAGAACCTATCCTAACAAGAACATCTTCCACTATACCCTTAGGGGGCACACATGATCCATCAGCAAGTTGTATGACAATGTTAGAATCATGCAAGGGTTCTAATTCCATTTTTTCAATCAATGAATAGGGTAGAACATTAATTGAGGCACCCAATTCTAGCAGTGCTTTCTCAAAGAGATGCCCACCTATAGTGAGAGGAATAGTAAAAGTACCTGGATCATTGCATTTTGCGGGCAGACGCTTCTGAACTACCGCAGAAACTTGTGCACCCACTGGACTCTTCTTTTGGGTCTTCTACTTTTGAGTCCTTTTCACCGTGCATAGCTCCTTTAAGAACTTGGCATATCTCGGGATAGCCTTTATAAGCTTGAGCAGGGGAATATTCACCTCACAGTTCTGAAATGTCTCGAACAGGTCACTGTCGTCGACAACTCTCTTTGCCTTTAGCGCCTCAGGAAAAGGTGATGGGGGCTTCTCCAAACCCAGAGGAGGGAACGCGGGGCGAACGTAATCATCATAGGTCTCTTCAGCGGAGACAGAGTTTTGTGGACCAGGTTGTGGCGAGCCCACCGCGGGGCATGAAACTACGCCGCGGGGCGGTGGGGTCGCGGTGTCTTTACTGGGTTCAGGCGCTGGGTCGCGGCGAGGGTCGCCGCGGGGCGGTGTTAATGAAACTCCTTTACTGGCTCCTCCCCTAGTTTCTGGCCGGGCCGCGGTGGGGTCGGTGATTTCTTCCTTCTCGAACTCATTCTCCTCTTCAGCATTAGGAGCAACGATCAACTTCTTACCACTTCTGAGCGTGATAGAACTCACGTTCTCTCTGGGATTCACAGTGGTCTGGGATGGGAGGGAATTTGATGCCCTTTGGTTAATCTTGGTCACCTCATCGGCTAACTGACCAATTTGCCTCTCCATGTTCTTGATACTCGACTCAGTAGCCTGCACATGTGTGGCAAAGTGCTGAGTCAGAGTCTTTAGCATATCCTCAGTAGAAGCTCCAGATGTTTGGCCCTAGGGCCTCTGTTGATAAGGGGCTCTCTGTTAGTACTGTTGTTGCGCCGGCTGGTACTGCTGTTGCTGCACTGGCTGTAGACCACCTTGAGGGTCATTCCATCTAAAGCCTGGGTGGTCACGCCCTCTCTGATTGTAATTGGGTTGTCCACCATATTATGGTCTAGGGGGTCTATAACCACCTATAGCGTTTACTTCAACAACACCTTCCTCTTGCAGCTGGGGACAGGTATCGGTATGGTGGGACTGGTTAGAGCAAAGTCCACACGCTTTAACTTGTTGACGGGCATTCTGGTTCGTCATCCTCAGCACCAACTCTTTCAGCTCGGCCAACTCAGTCAACACCGGGCTTGGTCCTACAGGGGTCACAACATTGACCCCCTTTCTCTGGTACGTCTTCCCGAAGCTCCTGGTACTCTCACTCATCTCCTGGAGTCTCTCCATAGCCTCATCCGGTGTCAGGTTCAGAATACTTCCACCGCATACAGCATCAACCATTCTCCTCTCTTGGTCCAGCAGGCCGTTGTGTAGATAAAGGACAAGGTCCTGCTTGGCATATCCGTGGAATGGGCAGCTGGAACAGAGCCTCTTGTACCTCTCCAGATAATCATACAGCGTCTCATCACCAGCCTGCTCAATGTTGGCAATTGCCTTTTTCAAAGCATTCGCCTTCTTCGTGGGAAAGTACTTATCCAGGAACGCTTTATGCAGTTTAGTCCATGTATCTATGGTTCCTGGCGGCAGGTGGTAATACCAATCGCTCGCAGAGTCGAGTAGGGAGAAACCAAAAGCTCTCATCTTGATCTAGTCTTCCGTCACATTCCTGGGCTTTATCGTCATACAGACATTGTGGAATTTGCCCAGGTGAGAGATCGGATCCTCTCCACTCAGCCCGTGGAATTTAGGGAGATAAGCAACAACTCCCGACTTCAATTCAAAGTTCACCCCTTCTCCTAGCGCAGGGATGATGACAGCTAGGGGCTGCGCCCCTATATTCGGCTCAGTAAGCTCTCTCAAGGTTCCAGTTCCAGCCATTGCAACGGCTGGGGTATTGGTAGTCTCAACGGTTTTTGTCTCGATAGTTTCAGTCTCAACGGTCTCAATTGTCTCTATTCCTTCTTCTCCGTCTTCCCTTTGATTGCGCAGGTTCCTAAGGAAAGATCTATCAACCTCTGGATTGAAAGGAGCTAGAATAGGGTCAGTACTACGGGTGTCGACCATAAGATAGGTCTCCACCAAAAATCAATCACGAAAACACACAACAAACAAAGGCCTTCCCCGGCAACGGCGCCAAATTTGACGACGGCTAAAAGATACACAAGCAAATGTCGTTGATTAGCCTTATCAAATAAATTATCCTAACGAACCCACTAAAAAGAAGTAAAGCAGACAAGTAAGGGTCGATCCCACAGAGAAGGTTTGATATAGTATGCAGCCGTGAATGACAAGTAAACACAAACGGGGGTTTAGTTATCAAGAGAACAAACAAGTACAACAAACAAGTCTGATTTATGTAGGAAGAAAGTATGATGAGGGAAAGTAGTTCTACTAGAGCGAAATCCACAAGTACAGAGATAAAGTTCGATCACTGAAATCTATTTCGTCCAAGTTCTTTAATTATCCTTATAGTCGTTCCCACCCTGATCTTAAGTACTATTGATTCTCACAGTTGTCAATAGAATTATTACTATGCCAATGATAAAATACCACTGATTCTCACAGTTGTCAGCATACCTTAGCACCAACACAGCAATAGCAATACACACAAGGATATAGGATACATGCAAGTATAAAGACGTACAAGTACTCACTCCCCTACTTAACATGCAACTGATTCTCACTCACAATTGTACGCTCGGAACCCCTATACGCACAATTGTGTTTGCCACTAGATATGCACTCGGAACCCCTATATGCAATCCTAGCAATTAATAAAAAAGCATTCAACCTAGTTGATCAGGCTAAGAAGAACAACAAGAAATCAATATCAATATAACCAAGAGAATCAATCCAACACTTATAAGGATAAGAACAAGGAATAGAAATCTCACAAACACATCAACTGTACTGCTTCAATCGTCTAGCAGAACAAGGGTGAAGTTAGTTCTCCATCAAAGGGGATGAAAAACTCTATAGAAAATAACGTATGAAAACGGAAGCAATCAAGTGATGATAAGTCTCTCCCGTCGTAACCTAGAAAAGAGGCTTAAATAGTCTTAGGAAACTAGGTTAAACTAATGCAAACAATAAAGGAAACAGAATAATAATAAAATAAAGTCTCAAACATAAAAGGAAACTAAATCGTCTCTGGCGCGAGGTCATTAAGCGCAGCCATCGCGGGGCGGTGAATTCCATCGCGAGGCGTCAAACTTCTACCACTGGGCGGTGGCATCCTCTAGCGCGGGCTTCATCTTCACTGAGAGTCACCGCCGGGCCGCGGTACTTCTGACGCGGGGCGGTGAGCTCATTTCTCCAGCTCTCTTCTTCTCTGCTTCTGCTGCTCTTCAATCATACCAAGTGTTGGTAGTCTTCTCCATAGATGCTCCAGCAGCTCCATCCATCCTCATGTTCCATCTAAGATGCAAAACCTTGGATTTCTTCACTTCTCTCCAAAACATCTGGATCGCAGACTTAGCACCAAAACTCATCCAAAACCTCTCCAAATCATGCTAATAATTGCTAGTAAAGGTGTATGAAATAGCACCTATCAGAGCCCACTGTTGAGGTGAATGCAATTGGAGGATACGACCCTCAAAGGCCAAGATATGACCCGTACTCTAACACATACAATCCAGGGTGGAGAGATCACCCTAATCTGAGGTACGGGAACCAGCAGAATATTCATCATAGCCAGGAGAACCAAGACCACCAACAGAGACCTCCACAGTTCCTTCCTCGCCCATAACAGTACCAGCAGCCTGGGGGTCAACAACAATTTCGTGCTCCTTACGACCAAAGACCCCAAGGCCAGAGTTCCAGCGCCCCCGCATCCAGTTAGGACAAGATCAACACCCTTGTCCAGGGCATGCAAGCCATGGTCAACAATGTGAACGCACTGGCGAACGTTGTGGCCCAAAATCAGCAAGAGACGAAGTCCAACATTCAGAACCTGGAAAAACAAATGGGGCAGATCTCTATAGTTGTGAGCAGGTTGGAAGCTCGGGAGTCGGGAAAACTACCCTCTCAAACGGTAGTTAACCCGAAGGAGAATGTGTGTGCCATGACGCTAAGGAGCGGAGCTGAGGTGGAGGCCTGTCGAGCCCGATAGAGAGACGTCCGTGACCGCAGAGACGAGAGCCGCGACCGTGGCATGACCACTGGCGAGGAGAAGGACGAAATCGGCGCAAATCCGTGACCGCGGTAGGAAATCCGTGACCGCAGAAAAAGCGCAGACAAGGAGGAGCAATAGGTCGAGCATTTTCCGCGACCGCGGCATGAAATCCGCGACCGCAAAAAAAGTGTTAAAGGCAGCGATCAGGTCGAACAATTTTCGTGACCGCGGATCCCAATCCGCGCCCACGGAAATGCTCCAGACGCGCCCCTTCGACCCAACGACCCCTATGACGACTACGTACGCCCCTATTTTCCTCCGCTCGGATCAGAAAAGCCTCCCGCACCTTTCCCTGAAGCTCTGGCGGACACGAGAAGGCCAGCCAATGATAAAGAGTTGTTCGAAACATTTAGCAATTGCGAGGTAAACATTCCTTTACCCAAGTTGATTAATAGTATTCCTCGCTACGCTAAATTTTTGAAGGAGCTCTGCACGCTTAAGAGGAAGAGGGCTGTGAAGGAGAAGAAAAAGGTGCTGGTTAGTGAGAATGTGTCCGCTATGCTGAAAAGCGGATACCTAAGAAGACAAGTGATCCAGGGATGTTCACTATTCCCTGCAAGATTGGGGGTACCTTGTTCGACAAGGCTTTACTTGATTTGGGTGCCTCCATTAATGTGCTGCCTCTCTCACACTACGAGTCCTTGGAGTTGGGGCCATTAGAGAAAATGGGGATTGTCATCCAACTGGTGGATAACTCCTACGTCTACCCCAAAGGAGTGGTGCAGGACGTGCTAGTCGAGGTGGACAAGTTGGTGTTCCCTGCAGACTTCTTTGTGATGGACACGGGGCAGGACAAGGATGCAGCCCTGGTGATGCTAGGAAGGCCGTTTATGAATACGGCGAGTATAAAGATCGACGTGAGCAGCGGTTTGCTCACAATGGAATTCGACGGGGAGAGGGTCGGATTCAACATAGACGATTCCAAGAGACACCCTCCAGATGGGAACCCCGAGTGCTCAATGGAGGTGAGCGAACCAAGTTGAGGAGGTCTAGTAGTATGTCGAGCCACGACAATAACTAAGGCGTTGTCCGGGAGGCAACCCAAAGTATGTAGATCTTTTCGTTCTTTTTATTTCATGTCTTTATGCTAGTTGTTTTTGTTTGCGTTTTTGCTTTTGTTTCAAACTAACCTGCAGGGAGGAGGCCCGAACCATAAAGAAGACGGTGTTTACCACACCAATATAAGTCCTCCTATTGCCCTGCACCAAAAAAAAACCTAAAAAAAAAAACCAAAAAAAAAGCTCTACCGAAGGTCAGTTGTCCGAGTTACCCATGGTGAGACGGTACGCATCATGTTGTCACAGAAGAAAACATTAGCCCCACACATTATTTGGCAACGATGATGGCCCTAACATTGACAGCTGAGGAGGAGGAACACTAGAGCCCACACCACGATTACATCTGGGCTCTACCATGTGTTCATTGAAGGCCGTGCAACCTCGACATCTTTGATATACCACTACTCACCACAGTGGTCCCCTTTGGTTGCATGGTGAAGAAGACTATTGATTTGAAGAAGACCCGCACAACACCATAGACCTATGCTTATATGAGTGTACTGCCAGCAACAACGTACGTGTTCAAGCCAACTCGGCGACGTTTGTGAGTTATTTTTTGCCCCTCCCTGTGCTTCTATTCTTTTTGTCTTTCATTACATTGAGGACAATGCAATGTTTAAGCATGGGAGAGGGTTCTATACTTTCTATGTCGTTGAGGAGAAAAGAAACAAAAATAAAGAAAAAGCAAAAAAATTGAAAAAAGGCAAAAATAGAAATCCTGGGATAAGTCGAAAACCCGAAAGGGCGGCTTAGGTAATAAGCAGGTGGCTTGGACCAGCATTAGGCTTGGGTAATAATTGGTCAAGAGTGATGTGAGATATATTGTGAGCCCATCTATTGAAAAATGAAATGAGTGGCTTGGTGAAAACCCGAAAGGGCACCTTGGCAAAATGAGTGAAAAGAAGAAGAGTGATTTTTAGGATTCCTCATTTTTCCTGGCGTGGTGACATAAGAAGAGGTGATATAAGGAGGATTCGGGTATGTCACTCTGGGAGGTATAAGGAGATAGATGGGAGACTAGGATTAGATTTTTATTCACTCTATGGTGTTCGGGATAAGCTTGGGGGAAGTACTCTGCTTTCCTTTTAGCTTGGTTGTGTGTGGTGTTGTATTATGTGTATGTTGTGTTGAGCTTATTGTGTTGGTGCCTTGGAGTTTCATGTTAGGTGCAATTCTTAGTGGAGAGGATTTTTCTATACTTCCTGAGACCTTGGGGATTTGATTGGAGGAGTAGGTTTATTTTAGCTTACTCGAGGACGAGCAAGGTTTAAGCATGGGGGAGTTTGATCAGCTCTACTTTGTAGTTCTTATCTAGGAGTTGTTACCGATATTTAGGGTGTCATTTGTATGGATTTAGAGCACAACTGTGGAGTATGGAGTTGACGTGGCTAAAGATGCACAAGCAAATGTCGTTAATTAGCCTTATCAAAGTAAATTATCCTAACAAACCCACTAAACAGAAGTATAGTAGACAAGTAAGGGTCGATCCCACAGAGAAGGTTTGATATAGTATGCAGCCGTGAATGACAAGTAAACACAAACGGGGGTTTAGTTATCAAGAGAACAAACAAGTACAACAAACAAGTCTGATTTATGTAGGAAGAAAGTATGATGAGGGAAAGTAGTTCTACTAGAGCGAAATCCACAAGTACAGAGATAAAGTTCGATCACTGAAATCTATTTCGTCCAAGTTCTTTAATTATCCTTATAGTCGTTCCCACCCTGATCTTAAGTACTATTGATTCTCACAGTTGTCAATAGAATTATTACTATGCCAATGATAAAATACCACTGATTCTCACAGTTGTCAGCATACCTTAGCACCAACACAGCAATAGCAATACACACAAGGATATAGGATACATGCAAGTATAAAGACGTACAAGTACTCACTCCCCTACTTAACATGCAACTGATTCTCACTCACAATTGTACGCTCGGAACCCCTATACGCACAATTGTGTTTGCCACTAGATATGCACTCGGAACCCCTATATGCAATCCTAGCAATTAATAAAAAAGCATTCAACCTAGTTGATCAGGCTAAGAAGAACAACAAGAAATCAATATCAATATAACCAAGAGAATCAATCCAACACTTATAAGGATAAGAACAAGGAATAGAAATCTCACAAACACATCAACTGTACTGCTTCAATCGTCTAGCAGAACAAGGGTGAAGTTAGTTCTCCATCAAAGGGGATGAAAAACTAAGAAAAGTAAAAACGATGATAACAAAATAGTCCAAGTCTCCGTAATAGTGTGTCTGTCGTAGTGTGTCCTCCTCTTAACCTAGAAAGAGGGCTTAAATAGTCTTAACAAACTAGGTTAAACTAAAGCGGAAATTAAAGGAAACAGAATAATAATAAAATAAAGTCTCAAACATAAAAGGATCGTCTCTGGCGCGAGGTCATTAAGCACAGCCACCGTGGGGCGCGAATTCCACCACGAGGCGTCGAACTTCCACCGCTGGGCGGTAGCATCCTCTGGCGCGGGCTCCATCTTCACTGAGAGTCATCGCCGGGACGCGGTACTTCTGATGCGGGGCGGTGAGCTCAATTCTCCAGCTCTCTTCTTCTCTGCTCCTACTGCCCTTCAATCCTACCAAGTGTTGGTAGTCTTCTCCATGAATGCTCCAGCAGCTCCATCCATCCTCATGCTTCATCTAAGCTGCAAATCCTGGAATTTCTTCATTTCTCTCCATAACATCTGGATTGTAGACTTAGCACCAAAACTCATCTAAAACCTCTCCTTATCATGCTAATAATTGCTAGTAAAGGTGTATGAAATAACACCTATCAAATTCCCCCATACTTAGACCTTTACTCGTCCCGAGTAAACTAAAGAAAAGCTAACTCTCTCAATCAACACCAAGGCCTCAGGAAGTATAAGACAATATGACACTAGCAATTACAGCATATCAACAATAAGCTCCAGACAACCAAAACAGGTGATGCAAAGATAAACTAATCCTAACTCCAATCTAGCTCCTTATCTCTCCAAAGTGGCCTACCCGAGTCCTCCTTATGGCTCCCCTTCTTATGACGCCTCGCCAAGAAATATAGAGAAATCCTAGAATCACTCTTCTTCTTTTACGCTCATCTTGCCTAGGCGCCCTTTCGGGTTTTCATCTAGCCACTCATTTCATTTTGCTAGATATCTCACATATACTCGCATCACTCTAGTCCAATTTTGCCCTGGTCTATACCAGCCGGACTACCTGTTTTTTACCTGGACTGCCCTTTCGGGTTTTCAGTCCATCCCAGGATTTTGGGTGCCTTTTTACCACTTTTTGGCTTTTTTGATTTTTTTTTTATGCAGAAACAAACAACGACAAATGCAGAAACAAAATTATTTACACTAGCTAGATGGAAAGCAAGATAGCAAGTCTATATCCCTCCCCCATACTTAAACCGAACATTGTCCTCAATGTAGAAAAGAGAACATCAAATGAAATAGGGGAAGAAAAGATAAACTCATTGTGGACCTGAGGGTGGTGGTGGGTACATCCCAAAATATTCTCTCATATGGGCGTCCATGGTGTCCAGACGCTCATCTACATCAGCACGGAATTGGGTCTGCCAAGTGTGCAGACCGGTCTCTATCTGCGAGTTCCACTGATCTTGGCGCATTGAGAACGCATCCCATCTAGAATACAACTCATGCCAGGGTACGACAGGACCGTATGAAGACGAAGGCGCCTCAAACTGGGTAGACATGGGGTCGTCCCCACCCACGGAATCAGTAGCAACAGCATCAAAACCACCACTAGGGCCCTCCCCAAACGGACCTGAAGGAGCAACAGCAGGGGCATCATCGGTCGGCATCCGGCTATCACTGGGAATCCACCAACCCGCATAAGAAGGCGAATAGGCAAACTCCCGGGGAACAATCAGAATGTGGCCCTTAAAGGATGACCAGACCAAATCACCATCCTTCCCCCGTGGCTTCAGCATCGAGCACACCTTCATGTGTGCTAAATCATACACCGCATAGGCAACAGGACGAGGAATCTGATCGCAAGCAATCACTCCAGCACAAAGAAGGGTAATCAGACCACCCCCACAAATATCACATGGCTCGCCCTCACGAATCCTCTTCAAGGAACCCAAGAAAAGGGTAGCCCAACACGGCGTATACTGAACAGTTCCCAAGATGCTCATAAACCACTGGAAGTCCTTCAAAGGGACCTTCCCATCGTCTGCATGGCCAAAGAAATCTCGATCATCACCTTGTGCATCAACCGCAGACACGGGTTCACCAACTTGGAATTCACCTCCTGACCCTTCCTGAAACGTCTGCCCGTAACAGCCCGCCAGAACTCCATCATCTCGGAATCGTGAATACCACCAGACCACCCATCAGTTGGGTCCTTCGTGATACCCAAGGCTTCATGCACCAACTTCAGAGATAAGGAGTAATCACGCCCATTGTAGGTGAACATGATCTTGCACAAATGCCTATCGTCCGAGTCATTGGTGAGCCTCTTGAAAGAGGCAATAAACTGGTAGCACAGCTCTGGATATGCAGGGGCAGCCTTGTCTAGAAAATTTCCTAACCCACACTGTGTCAAGCACATGGACACACATGCCAACATTCCCAATTGCTCCAAAGTCGGCTTATGGAAAAACTTCGAAGCCAACACCTTCCTCTCCTTCACCACATTATAAACCTCACTCCCATCCCTAGTCGAAACTTTCTTCTTGCCTCTAGATGCCATACGTATAGAATTGAATTGCTCAAAGCAAGGCAACCAAGGGGACTTACAAACAAGCAAGCAAACACGCAGCCTGGAGAAACTCAGCGCGGGGCGGTAGGGTCGCGGTGAGAAACTGTGAGCTATGGCCGGGTCACGGGGAAGTCGGCGCGGGGCGGTAGCAGCAGCGACGCGAAGCGGGGGCAGCGCGAGGCGGGGCAACGGCGAGGAGGGACAACGGCGAGGCGGTGGGGTTGTGTTTGGGCTTATTTGTGAGGCTAGGCTCCAAATTGGGGGTTTTGGGTCTAGATTTGGCTCAAGGTCGAGAGGGATGTGTGGGAGATTGTTGGAGGTGTTGGAATGGGAGGTAAGAGATAGTGGGGTTAGGTCAGGGAAAGGAGAGGGGACAGAGAAAGGGATGATGGGCCGGTCATATACCATGGCCCAAAAGAGAAATCTTGGCCCACCAGAGGAAACTCAATCCGTCAAAACCTTATTTACCACTTAAGAAATAAGCTTTTACTCACCCGTTTAAGGTTTTTTCGGGGCCCATTATTCTTGCTTTTTTTTTTTTTTTAAAAAGTCGAGAGGTTATACCTGACCTTCACCGCGGGGCGATGGGGTACGCCACGGGGCGGTGAGACAGGCTGGGTACCACATCTCTTCTTGGGTTTACTTTCGCACCTGTAATGTGAGTAACAGGCGAACGAAACAAAGGAAAATAAACTATGAAAATAATCTAATTAAAGGAAAAAAATCAAAGAAGGACTAACACGGGTTGCCTCCCGGACAGCGCCTTGGTTATCGTCGTTGGCTCGACGTAGTGCAGATCCTTCACCATTTAGAGTAGGGTCCCCTTGGAATCCTCCTACTCGTCTCTTCCTGTGGAGACCTCTCATGGAAAGGTTTGAACCTTAGACCATGTTCCCTCTTTGCCATTGACTCCATCTGTGCTTCTTTTGAAGTGTCTCCCCCATACTTAGAACGATGTGGGGGCTGATATGGCTTGACCTGAATATGCTACATGTCACTAGATAGAGGCTTACAGCCTTGTATGGTTAGTGCAGGGGGGCAAGTGCCCAAATTAGAGGGAATAGAACTTCCTACATCTTCTAGCAGGACATCACCAACACGCACTTCGTACATCTCAATAGGTCCTTTATTAGCGGAACACTCAACTACAGTCTCTACTACATTAGTTTTAACATTTTCATGCATGGAACTATCAATATCATTAATGTAGAGAGGGGTGGACACTTCAATGGAATTGGCTGTATGAATATTATGTTCAAATTTAATTCCATCAAATTCCATAGTCAAAGAAATCAGCAGGAAAAATCAAAGAACCTATCCTGACAAGAACATCTTCCACTATACCCTTAGGGGGCACACATGATCCATCAACAAGTTATATGACAATGTTAGAATCATGCAAGGGTCCTAATTCCAATTTTTCAATCAATGAATAGGGTAGAACATTAATTGAGGCACCCAAGTCTAGCAGTGCTTTCTCAAAAAGATGCCCACCTATGGTGATAGGAATCGTAAAAGTACCTGGATCCTTGCATTTTGAGGGCAGACGCTTCTGAACTACCGCTGAAACTTGTGCACCCACTGGACTCTTCTTCTGGGTCTTCTGCTTTTGAGTCCTCTTCACCGTGCATAGCTCCTTTAAGAACTTGTCATATCTCGGGATAGCCTTTATAAGATTGAGCAGGGGAATGTTCACCTCACAGTTCTGAAATGTCTCGAACAGGTCACTGTCGTCGACAACTCTCTTTGCCTTCAGCGCCTCGGGAAAAGGTGCTGGGGGTTTCTCCGAACCGAGAGGCGGGAACGCGGGAAGAATGTAATCATCATAAGTCTCTTCAGCGGAGACAGATTTTTGAGGGCCAGGTTGTGGCGATCCCACCGCGGGGCATAAGTCATCGCCGCGGGGCGGTGGGGTCGCGGTGGCTTTACTGGGTTCAGGCGCCGGGTCGCGGTGAAGGTCGCCGCAGGGCGGTGTCAATGAAGCTCCTTTACTGGCTCCTCCCTCAGTTTCTGGCCGACCCGTGGTGACATCCACCGCGGGGCGTTCGGTGATTTCCTTTTCGAACTCGTTCTCTCTTCAGCATTAGGAGCAACGATCAACTTCTTACCACTTCTGAGCGTGATAGCACTCACGTTCTCTCTGGGGTTCACCGTGGTCTGGGATGGTAGGGAATTTGTGTAACATCTCAGGCCAAGCTACCCCAGCCACCAAGCCGCCCAGCCACCCAACGGTGTCGGCGCCGATACTGGTGCCGCCTGGTTGTCCAAGGGCATGCAGCCCACACACCCAACCCTTCCCCCATTTAAATGGGTAGGTTGTTGCCCACGGGGATCGAACCCGGGACCTTTAGATACAAGGGCAATGCCTTACCACTTGCATCACCAATTGTGCTACAGCGCAATTGGTGATACAAGTGGTAAGGCATTGCCCTTGTATCTAAAGGTCCCGGGTTCGATCCCCGTGGGCAACAACCTACCCATTTAAATGGGGGAAGGGTTGGGTGTGTGGGCTGCATGCCCTTGGACAACCAGGCGGCACCAGTATCGGCGCCGACACCGTTGGGTGGCTGGGCGGCTTGGTGGCTGGGGTAGCTTGGCCTGAGATGTTACAAAAAAGTACACATTGAATGAGAGGGGCTCCGACCTTATCGGGCCAGCCATTTCTCTATCCATGGGCCGCAGCCCATGTACCCTAACCAAATCCCCATGGCTGGGAGGTTGTTCGCAAGACTCAAACTCGAGACCTCACGCTTTAGCAAGCGGCCTAACGCCCACTTGTTACCAATTACGTTGAGGAGATGTAATACCCCGTATTTTTGTAAGGTTATTTTGGGAAGTATGGAATTTTCCCGAGTACGCATTGTGTACGTCGGATTTAATTCAGGTAGCTTGAGACATTCTGTAATGTGCTCTGTATCTGTAATATTTTTCTCAGTGAAATAATATACAGACAAGGTGCCTTAGATTTTAATTGTCGTTCGCGTACGATAATTTTTATCCCGGTTTAATGTCTTATCCGTTCAAAGCTGAACGGGCGGGAAAAAGGGTCACGACGACCGCCGTCGTGAGACCCAAGCACGGCGACCGCCGTAAAGATACGGCGCCCGCCGTTCCAACGCCCGAGGAGGGAGCTGATGTGTCATCCCACGGCGACCGCCGTAAATTACGGTGACCGCCGTAAATTACGGTGACCGCCGTAAATTACGGTGACCGCCGTAAGTGTCGTCATCGTTGCCCAGCAGTCGTTGCCCGTTGGTCGCCGGCGTTGTTTCTGGCAAGCGCCGCAGTAGCTCTAGGCCCTCGTCTTCGAACTCCAGATGTGTTGGCTATAAAAGGAGGTGCTGGGGGAGAGGTTTTGAGCCATCCAAGCACCAAACCTCTGCCAAATTCGCCTCTCGCCGGAGTTGTGCCTTCGCCGGAAATTTTGAAGCTTTCGTCGGTGTTGTTAGTGGTGTTTCCAGCAGCCTTTGTGAAGCTTTTGGTTAGCCTTGGAGGTTAGAAGCCAAGGCAAGTCGAAGGAGGCCAAACCACTCGTGTTTTGGGGTGAGTTTTCTCTCATTCTGTGTCGTCTGAGTTCGTCACGGCGACCGCCGTGTTCTTCGCGGCGACCGCCGTGATGAATACGGCGACCGTCGTGTTCTTCACGGCGACCGCCGTGATGAATACGGCGACCGCCGCCAAGAACGGCGACCGCCGCCAGTGCCCAGAACGCCTTCGTGGCTTTGGCTTGGTCGGTTGTCGTCGTGGCGTCTTTCCTTTCGTGTTCTTTCGCCGTGTTTAGATTCGTACCGCTTATGTCGGATCTAACTTAGGGTTCCTTTTATGGGTCGACTCGAAGGTTGTTGTGCTGTCGGAACTATACCGTGTCGAGCCCGGAATCCATTTGACGTCTTTAGACTATTCTGCGGAGTAAGGCAAGTGGCGGTTCGCTCTTGCTCTTTCGTTCCATATTTACATTAATTATCAGTAGTTTATCTGAGTAATTAATTTGGAATGAATATTCTGTTTGTCTGGAAACGGTTTTGATAAACTGTTTTGAAAATCATATAATAGGTTGTATATCTGTTAGAACAACGCTATTATCTTTGATCGCCTTTCGGGCCTTTATGTGGATTTATCCTGTAACTGTTGTTGTGCTGTAACTGTTTAGTTAGCACTGTTAAATAGGGACGTTACTCGGACTCTGTCCAGTCGTTTCTTTATAATCTGGTATCGGGGTGGCTCGTCCCCATCTGGTACTATTCTATGATCATGATCGGTCTCTTACACATGTGTGTAGAGACAGGACACTTAGCTGGTGTCACAAACCTTTCGGTATACGTCACTCTCGACGAAACGTATACTAAGATGTGTCGTCTCACTGGTGGGGTACACATGTAAAAGTCTATAACGTGTTGTGTGTTTTTGAAACATAATCAGATAAGTGCTACCTTGACGCACATAATTAATACACCTTGGGTGAGTAGTGCAGCTAAGTTATAGTGTAGCTAGGAAAACTCGTCTTGACTTGAATGTAGTACATTCTCTTTCCAATCTGGATTCGCTGTAGGCGATGAGGTTGGTCGTGAACCGAAGCATCTTAGTCAGTTTTAAATCATTGTTGAATGATTCTGTAACTCTCCAGATTTGTCATACTTCCTTAAAGACTCATTTCAGTTGGAGTCTTCTTTCGAGTCGATTTCTATGAAGATTCAGAGTTCCAGAATCTTCTCTTGTGCATACCTCTTGTTTATTCCAGTAGGAATATGATGGTTGACTACCGTTATCGGTTATTATCCGAGAAGCGATGAGTCTAACCTAATATGACAGCTTCGAACCAGTCTGCTTTATACCCTTGCTAGTCTATTCATTTAGACTAACCAACCAATATTTTCCCTTGCATGGTTGGCTGGTGTCATCCGTTCGATTCGGCACATCAGTTAAGAAGTAGCTCAGAAGATTAGAAGGACTATGGAGTCGGCGGTGGTTTTTGAATGTTTTAATTATTTCTTTAATCAGGTTATGATCCTTTGGACAATAACTCCGATTGTAATTTACTTTCTTAGTCTTCCGCTGTGTTTGGTTTAAACTATGTTCTGACCTATTCGGGATTGGGTTGTAATCCCGTAACTCTTGTTTCCTTGACAATGTTATGTTTTGGAATTTAATGCTTGATCTTTGTGTATCAATCGCATTTCATAAAATGTATTTTTGGTAAAGCCTTGGGTGATCTCGGTAAGGAACACTGGGGTCACTGGCGGTAATACCTTTCCAAATAGGTTAAGTTTTGGGGGTGTTACAGTTGTGGTATCAGTGCCAAAGGTTTTAAAACGGGTTTGCAATTTTTATAAACCATTTATCCGTTTTCGAAATGCTTTAAAGAGGACTCTGAATTTTCATTCTGAAAAGAATTTAAAAACACCGTTCATAGTCGTGTCTTCTTTATAGTCTGATATAGTAAGCTTGCTTCTATGTCTAGAAAGACTAATTCCTTCCTTATTGTTCGATAGGATGGGTGTCTGCTTTTCAATTGGTAGGGGGTCGGAAGACGCCAAGTCGGATCAGCCGAGGCTAGATTTTCCGTTACCTCAGCGATGTTTCGAGGTTGGAGGCCCGAGTAGCCCACCCGAAGACGTCAAGCACGTTCTCCCCGAGTCAGTTGTCCTTGTAGCCAGGAATGCTATGGTCCCTAGACCTGCACCTGTGCCGCCACCAAGGGTGGAGGAAGTACAGGAATGGGAGTAGGAAGATGAGTTATCAAGGTATGAACAAGGGGTTTACCAAGACGACTTTCTGCTGGGACCAATTCCCGAGGAGATCGAGTACGAGGAGGAGGAAGAGGAGATGCTTGAGCAAGATCCTGTCGAGGACGAGGATATGATCGAGGATGATTCCGAGGATGAGGATCCCATCGAGGATGATCCCGAGGATGAGGATCCCATCGAGGATGATCCCGAGGATGAGGATCCCATAGAGGATGATCCAGAGTTGGACCTTGGAGGGCAGAATCAGGAGCCCGGTACAGGATTGTCACCAGTGCCAGAGTACGCACCCATGTCAGAAGCTGATTGGGAGGCACTGTATACCGAGTACGGTATTAGGAGAAGTGACAGAGAATCTCAGCCTATCCCTACTCCAAGGAGATGGAGGTCGGAATCCGAGCTGCAGGAGATTCTCCGCCAGAGCGAGGTAATCTCCGCAGAATAGCAGCGTCAGAGGGATGAGTTGATCGCCAGTACTCAGAGGAGGGCTGAAATAGGAGGATCAATCATGGACGGCCCATACTTTACCATGACTGAGTTAGGACTATGTGCTTCAGGGTCAAGCAGGGTGCGAAACCCATCGCTAGAGCTCGATGGTGAGCCTAGCCCGAAGAGACCATGCACGAGTAGCCAGTCGTATGGGAGACATTTTGGGACGCCTTGAGGAGGAGTGGCGTTGCCTATCGTAGTAGTTTCATTTCTTAGTATTCCAAGTTGTACTTTGTGTAATATTTCAGTATTGCGGCAAGTACTCTGAGAAACACTTATATCTTCGAGCAATGTTGTCCAAACGCTCGAATGATAAACTTATGTGTAACTTGTGTAAGAATTCGAAGGTTCATCTATAAAATACCAAGTTGATCTATTCTGAGTAATTTATTTACGTTGGTATATTGCATAAGTATATTGTATAATATTAATGTATTGAATGCTTGGAATTTGATCGATAAATAGATGGTGAACCCAAGAAGCACGAGGAATTCGACTCGAGCCGGTGCTGGGACTAGCCAAAACCCCAGACCAGCAGGAAGAGGTGTTCAGGATGAACACGAGTCTGAATCTCGCATCCAGCAGAGGCGTGAAGGTCAGGATCAGACCTAGGCGCCGACACTATTTGATGCTGTAGCTGTTGAGGCGATCCGTGGGATCATGATGCAGGCTATTACAGATGTCTTGAGACCAAGTGCGCCTCAAGCACAAGAAGTGCCTATTCACGCAGTGGTTCCTGATGTTGTGGAACCCAGAAACCCCGTGATACAGGAGACTACCGTTAGGGCGAGGGACAACTATGGTCGCGCTCTTAAGACCATTACTTCTATGAGACCCGACTGCTATAACGGGAAAGGGGAGCCAGTGGCAGTGACTCATTGGTTCTCCCATATGGAGAGATTGTTCAGGAACGTGGAGTGTACGGAGGCCGAGAAGGTCCATATCGCTTCTCTTCAGCTGAAGGAGGAGGCTAGCGAGTGGTGGGAGAGCACTGGTTTGGCTGAGAGCCCAGTGTTGACTTGGTCGATGATCAATACCAAGATGGTTGATCGCTTTTTCTCTCGTGCTATGAGAGAGGAGAAGCATAAAGAGTTCTTGTACCCTCAGACTGATGGTCTGAGAGTGACCGAGTTGGCATCTAAGTTCAACCATCTTCTACAATACGTTACTACCGAGATCACCAGTGAGGCTCAAAAGATCTGGTACTTCCACGAGTGGATGAACCCGGATATCAAGCCATTAATGGTGCACCACACATGCTCTACCTTGGAGCAGTATGTGGATTGTGCCTATAAGCTGGAGGTAACTCTCCAGGAGTCGACCAAGAGGCGCAACCGACAGAAGTCGATACAGAATCAGAACCAGGGAGGTGGTTTTAAGCGCCCTGCGCCACCGTCTAACTTCGCCAAATCCGGCCGAGCTAAGACGGAGAAGACGCAAGGAGGATCGACTCAGCAGTCAGGGCAGACGAGGAGTACAATTCAGTGTTATAACTGCGGTACTGCTGGGCACAAGAGCACTGAGTGTCGGAGGGAGAAGAGGCCATGCTTTGGGTATGGACGTGATGGTCATTTGCAAAAGTTCTGCAAGCAGGGGAAGCAGAAGGGAGTAGAGTCGCAGCAAGGGTCAGTTCATCAGAGCAACCGACCTAGGTTTAAGCCTGCCGAGACTCCTAGCCCTTCAGTGCAGACGACTGCTCAGAACAGGGGAAAGGCCCCCGCTGTTTCTGGAAGTCAGGGCCAACGCTTGTACGAGATGCGTGAGGCAGATGGACCCAATGCTCCGATTGCTCAAGGTACTCTATAACTTCACTCTACTTCAGTGTGCATTCTGTTTGATTCTGGTGCTACGCATTCCTTTATTTCGGATAGCTGTGTTAGCAAGTTAGACTTAGTGTGCAACGATTCGTGCGACCCTTTTGTCGTTAATCTTCCTAATGGAGAACGTTTGGTGGGAGCCAAGCATTTGCCCGACTTTCCGATTACCATTCAGGGTAAGGAATTCGAGGCAGATTTAATCTGCATAGCCATGGCTCCATACGACATTATCCTCGGTATGGATTGGCTGACGCGTCACAAGGCGGTGATCGACTTCAGTTCAAGAACGGTGACGGTGTCATCCGGGGGCCAATTCGTGTGCAAGTTCAAAGGTCGAAATGACGCTGATAACGGCAAGCTGATCAATGCGATGGATGCGTTTAAGCTACTACGACAAGGATGTGTCGGGTACCTTTGCTACTTGGATTCGCCCGAGAAGGATGGACCTGAGGTTCTTGATATTCCTGTAGTTAAGGAATTTTCGGATGTCTTTCCGGAAGAAATTCCAGGATTACCCCCGAACCGTGACGTTGAGTTTTCTATTGATCTCGAGCCTGATACGGCACCGATTTCCAAATCACCGTATCGGATGGCTCCGGCTGAGATGCAAGAATTGAAGAATCAACTTGAAGATCTTCTTGATAAAGGTTATGTCAGGCCGAGTGCATCGCCGTGGGGTGCTCCGGTATTATTCGTCAAAAAGAAGGACGGATCGTTCCGACTTTGTATCGACTATCGAGAGTTGAACAAGGTGAAGATCAAGAACAAGTATCCTTTGCCTAGGATTGATGACTTGTTGGACCAATTGCAGGGAGCAAAGGTTTTCTCCAAGATGGACTTAAGATCTGGATATCATCAACTCAGGATTCGGGAGCAGGACATTCCTAGAACTGCGTTTAGGACCAGATATGGTCATTACGAGTTCGTAGTGATGCCTTTTGGGCTTACAAATGCTCCAGCTGTCTTTATGGATTTGATGAACCGATGTTTTCACCAGTACTTGGATAAGTTCGTGGTGGTTTTCATCGACGACATCTTGATCTATTCTCCGAATGAAGAAGTCCACGAGGAATATCTACGGATTTCCTTGTCGATCCTTAGACAACATCAGCTTTTTGCTAAACTGTCTAAATGGGAATTCTGGATAAAGGAAGTGGCTTTCTTAGGCCACGTGATCAATAAAAATGGGGTTGTGGTTGATCCCCAAAAGATTAAAGCGGTGGCCAAATGGACACAGCCCCAGAGCGTGAAGGAGGTACGCAGTTTTCTTGGACTTGCCGGGTATTATAGAAGGTTCGTAGAAGGATTTTCAAAGATCGCTCTACCTATGACCAATCTACTCCGCAAAGTCCATAAGAAGTTTGTCTGGAATGACAAGTGTGAGGTCAGTTTCCAGGAGTTGAAGCGACGGTTGACCTCGGCACCCGTGTTAGCACTCCCAGAAGGGGAATGACGATTATGTGGTCTATAGTGATGCTTCCAAGTGTGGTCTCGGTTGTGTTTTGATGTAAAGGGGCATAGTCATTGCTTACGCATCTAGACAACTCAAGACTTACGAAGAAAACTATCCGACCCATGATCTTGAGTTAGCAGCGATTGTCTTTGCGCTGAAGATTTGGAGGCATTACCTCTACGGTATAAGATGCCAAGTCTTCACCGACCACAAAAGTCTCAAGTATATATTTACTCAGAAGGAGTTAAATATGAGACAACGCCGCTGGCTAGAGTTGCTCAAGGACTACGACATGGAGTTGTTGTATCATCCGGGCAAGGCTAATATAGTAGCTGATGCACTAAGCCGGAAGACAACGCATGAGACTGTAGTTGCTCTACTTACTGCTCAGACCAAGCTAAACCAAGAGTCATGCGACATTGAAGTCTTATATGACCAGCGTAGAGGGTACCTGAGTATGATGGAGATTCAGGCTACACTGCTGGATCAAATCAAAGAAAAGCAAGTCGATGACATCATCTTGGTAAAGTTAAGCAGTGAAGTGATGGATGGGAAAGCTCCCAGTTTTATGGTTCAGGATGATGGATCACTTTGGTTTCAGGATCGGATCTGTGTGCCTGACACAGAAGGTCTTCGTCAGTTGGTGATGAGGGAAGCTCATTCATCTGCTTATTCTGTGCATCCTGGCTCTAGCAAGATGTACAAGGATCTCATGAAGAAGTTTTGGTGGCCAAACATGAAGTGGGACGTAGCAGACTTTGTGGCAAAGTGCTTAACTTGCCAAAAAGTCAAGATCGAACACCGCAGACCAGGTGGTGAGATGCTACCTCTCCCCGTGCCAGAATGGAAATGGGAGGACATTTCCATGGACTTCGTCACTAGGCTACCCAAGACTCGAAGTCAGAGAGATGCTATCTGGGTAATTGTGGATAGGCTTACGAAGAGTGCTCATTTCATAGCCATCAAGACCACATGGGAAACCCAGAAGCTAGCCGAAGTTTACCAGAAGGAGATTGTCCGCTTATATGGCATTCCTAAGACCATTGTATCGGACCGAGATGGCCGTTTCATGTCAAGATTCTGGAAGGAACTTCATAAGGCTATGGGGACCGAGTTGAGGTTCAGTACAACGTTTCATCCTCAGACAGATGACCAGTCTGAAAGGACCATCCAGACTCTGGAGGATATGCTTAGAGCTTGTGTGCTCGATCGTCCGACTAGCTGGGAGGACAACTTGAGTCTGATTGAGTTCACATACAACAATATCTGGCATGCTACAATCAAGATGGCTCCGTTTGAAGCTTTGTATGGTCGCAGATGCAGATCTCCGATTTGTTGGGACGATAATGCCGACAAAATTTTGCTTGGACCAGAGTTGGTCGAAAGGACGGCTTCAGACATTGCTTTGATCAGACAAAGAATGTTGACCGCTCAGAGTCGACAGAAGTCCGACGCAGATCGGAAGCGCAGGACTGTCGAGTTCGAGGTCGGTGACAAGGTTTTTGTCAAGGTATCGCCATCCAAAGGAGTTTTCAGATTTGGTAAGCGTGGGAAGCTTAACCCTCGCTACGTGGGACCATTCGAGATTTTGGATAGAGTGGGATCTCTAGCATACCGCTTGGCGTTGCCGCCATCGGTTCACCCGATGCATAACGTGTTCCACGTGTCTTTACTCAGAAGGTATGTACCAGATGAGTCTTATGTACTTAGTTACGAGGACATCGAGATTCAAGCTAATGGTACTTATGAAGAGTTGCCCGTGCGCATTTTGGAGCGTCGGGAGAAGCATTTGCGCAACAAGATCGTACCTTTGGTACGAGTGCTGTGGTCCAAGTCAGGGACCGAAGAAGTTACTTGGGAGACGTGGGAAACCGAGTCAGATATGCTTAGGCGTTTTCCCGAGTTATTCTCGACCTAAGTTTCGGGGTCGAAACTTCTTATAAGGGGGAGGAGATGTAATACCCCGTATTTTTATAAGGTTATTTTGGGAATTATGGAATTTTCCCGAGTACCCGTTGTGTACGTCGGATTTAATTCAGGTAGCTTGAGACATTCTGTAATGTGCTCTGTATCTGTAATATTTTTCTCAGTGAAATAATATACAGACAAGGTGCCTTATATTTTAATTGTCGTTCGCGTACGATAATTTTTATCCCGGTTTAATGTCTTATCCGTTCAAAGCTGAACGGGCGGGAAAAAGGGTCACGGTGACTGCCGTAAAGTCGCGGCGACCGCCGTCGTGAGACCCAAGCACGGCGACTGCCATAAAGATACGGCGCCCGCCGTTCCAACGCCCGAGGAGGGAGCTGATGTGTCATCCTGCGGCGACCGCCGTAAGTGTCGTCATCGTTGCCCAGCAGTCGTTGCCCGTTGGTTGCCGGCGTTGTTTCTGGCAAGCGCCGCAGTAGCTCTAGGCCCTCGTCTTCGAACTCCAGATGTGTTAGCTATAAAAGGAGGTGCTGGGGGAGAGGTTTTGAGCCATCCAAGCACCAAACCTCTGCCAAATTCGCCTCTCGCAGGAGTTGTGCCTTCGCCGGAAATTTCGAAGTTGTCGTCGGTGTTGTTAGTGGTGTTTCCAGCAGCCTTTGTGAAGCTTTTGGTTAGCCTTGGAGGTTAGAAGCCAAGGCAAGTCGAAGGAGGCCAAACCACTCGTGTTTTGGGGTGAGTTTTCTCTCGTTCTGTGTCGTCTGAGTTCGTCACGGCGACCGCCGTGTTCTTCGCGGCGACCGCCGTGATGAATACGGCGACCGTCGTGTTCTTCACGGCGACCGCCGCCAAGAACGGCGACCGCCGCCAGTGCCCAGAACGCCTTCGTGGCTTTGGCTTGGTCGGTTGTCGTCATGGCGTCTTTCCTTTCGTGTTCTTTCACCGTGTTTAGATTCGTACCGTTTATGTCGGATCTAACCTAGGGTTCCTTTTATGGGTCGACTCGAAGGTTGTTGTGCTGTCGGAACTATACCGTGTCGAGCCCGGAATCCAGTTGACGTCTTTAGACTATTCTGCGGAGTAAGGCAAGTGGCGGTTCGCTCTTGCTCTTTCGTTCCATATTTACATTAATTATCAGTAGTTTATCTGAGTAATTAATTTGGAATGAATATTCTGTTTGTCTGGAAACGGTTTTGATAAACTGTTTTGAAAATCATATAATAGGTTGTATATCTGTTAGAACAACGCTATTATCTTTGATCGCCTTTCGGGCCTTTATGTGGATTTATCCTGTAACTGTTGTTGTGTTGTAACTGTTTAGTTAGCACTGTTAAATAGGGACGTTACTCGGACTCTGTCCAGTCGTTTCTTTATAATCTGGTATCGGGGTGGCTCGTCCCCATCTGGTACTATTCTATGATCATGATCGGTCTCTTACACATGTGTGTAGAGACAGGACACTTAGCTGGTGTCACAAACCTTTCGGTATACGTCACTCTCGACGAAACGTATACTAAGATGTGTCGTCCCACTGGTGGGGTACACATGTAAAAGTCTATAACGTGTTGTGTGTTTTTGAAACATAATCAGATAAGTGCTACCTTGACGCACATAATTAATACACCTTGGGCGAGTAGTGCAACTAAGTTATAGTGCAGCTAGGAAAACTCGTCTTGACTTGAATGTAGTACGTTCTCTTTCCAATCTGGATTCGCTATAGGCGATGAGGTTGGTCGTGAACCGAAGCATCTCAGTCAGTTTTAAATCATTGTTGAATGATTCTGTAACTCTCCAGATTTGTCATACTTCCTTAAAGACTCATTTCAGTTGGAGTCTTCTTTCGAGTCGATTTCTGTGAAGATTCAGTCTTCCAGAATCTTCTCTTGTGCATACCTCTTGTTTATTCCAGTAGGAATATGATGGTTGACTACCGTTATCGGTTATTATCCGAGAAGCGATGAGTCTAACCTAATATGACTGCTTCGAACCAGTCTGCTTTATACCCTTGCTAGTCTATTCATTTAGACTAACCAACCAATATTTTCCCTTGCATGGTTGGCTGGTGTCATCCGTTCGATTCGGCACATCAGTTAAGAAGTAGCTCAGAAGATTAGAAGGACTATGGAGTCGGCGGTGGTTTTTGAATGTTTTAATTATTTCTTTAATCAGGTTATGATCCTTTGGACAATAACTCCGATTGTAATTTACTTTCTTAGTCTTCCGCTGTGTTTGGTTTAAACTATGTTCTGACCTATTCGGGATTGGGTTGTAATCCCGTAACTCTTGTTTCCTTGACAATGTTATGTTTTGGAATTTAATGCTTGATCTTTGTGTATCAATCGCATTTCATAAAATGTATTTTTGGTAAAGCCTTGGGTGATCTCGGTAAGGAACACTGGGGTCACTGACGGTAATACCTTTCCAAAAGGGTTATGTTTTGGGGGTGTTACAATTTGATGCCCTTTGGTTAATCTTGGTCATCTCATCGGCTAACTGACCAATCTGCCTCTCCATGTTCTTGATACTCGACTCAGTGGCCTGCACATGTGTGGCAAAATGCTGAGTCAGAGTCTTTAGCATATCTTCCGTAGAGGCTCCAGATGTTTGGCCCTGGGGCCTCTGTTGATAAGGGGCTCTCTGCTGGTGCTGTTGTTGCGCCGGCTGGTACTGCTGTTGCTGCACTGGCTGTTGACCACCTTGAGGGTCACTCCATCTAAAGCCTGGGTGGTCACGCCCTCTTTGATTGTAATTGGGTTGTCCACCGTATTGTGGTCTAGGGGGTCCGTAACCTCCTACAGCGTTTACTTCAGCAACACTTTCCTCTTGCAGCTGGGGACAGGTGTCGGTATGGTGGGACTGGTTAGAGCAAAGTCCACACGCTTTAACTTGTTGAGGGGCATTCTGATTCGCCATCCTCAACACCAACTCTTTCAGCTCGGCCATCTCGGTCAATACCGGGCTTGGTCCTACAGGGGTCACAGTATTGACCGCTTTTCTCTGGTACATCTTCCCAAAGCTCCTAGTACTCTCACTCATCTCCTGGAATCTCTCCATGGCTGCATCCGGTGTCAGGTTCAGAATACTTCCACCGCATGCGGCATCAACTCTTCTCCTCTCTTGGTCCAGCAGACCGTTGTGCAGATAAAGAACAAGATCCTGCTTGGCATACCCGTGGAATGGGCAGCTGGAACATAGCCTCTTGTACCTCTCCAGATAATCATACAGCGTCTCATCACCAGCCTGCTCAATGTTGGCAATTGCTTTTTTCAAAGCATTCGCCTTCTTCGTGGGAAAATACTTGTCCAGGAATGCTTTATGCAATTTAGTCCATGTATCTATGGTCCCTGGTGGCAGGTGGTAATACCAGTCGCTCGCAGAGTCGAGTAGGGAAAAACCAAAAGCTCTCATCTTGATCTGGTCTTCCGTCACATTCCTGGGCTTCATCGTCATACGGACATTGTGGAACTTGCCCAGGTGAGAGATCGGATCCTCTCCACTCAGCCCGTGGAATTTAGGGAGGTAAGCAACAACTCCCGACTTCAATTCAAAATTCACCCCTTCTCCTAGCGCAGGGATGACGACAGCTAGGGGTTGCGCCCCTATATTCGGCTCAATAAGCTCTCTCAGGGTTCCAGTTCCAGCCATTGCAACGGCTGGGGTGTTGGCAGTCTCAACGGTTTCAGTCTCAATGGTCTCAACTGTCTCTATTCCTTATTCTCCGTCTTCCCTTTGATTGCACAGGTCCCTAAGGAAAGATCTGTCAACCTCTGGATCAAAAGGAGCTAGAATAGGGTCAGTACTACGGGTGTCGACCATAAGATAGGTCTCCACCAAAAGTCAATCACGAAAACACACAACAGACAAAAACCTTCCCCGGCAACGGTGCCAAATTTGACGTGGCTAAAGATGCACAAGCAAATGTCGTTAATTAGCCTTATCAAAGTAAATTATCCTAACAAACCCACTAAACAGAAGTATAGTAGCCAAGTAAGGGTCGATCCCACAAAGAAGGTTTGATGTAGTATGCAGCCGTGAATGACAAGTAACACAAACGGGGGTTTAGTTATCAAGAGAACAAACAAGTACAGCAAACAAGTCTGATTTATGTAGGAAGAAAGTATGATGAGGGAAAGTAGTTCTACTAGAGCGAAATCCACAAGTACAGAGATAAAGTTCGATCACTGAAATCTATTTCATCCAAGTTCTTTAATTATCCTTATAGTCGTTCCCACCCTGATCTTAAGTACTATTGATTCTCACAGTTGTCAATAGACTTATTACTATGCCAATGATAAAGTACCACTGATTCTCATAGTTGTCAGCGTACCTTAGCACCAACACAGCAATAGCAATGCACACAAAGATATAGGATACACGCAAGTAGAAAGACGTACAAGTACTCACTCCCCTACTTAACATGCAATCGATTCTCACTCACAATTGTACGCTCGGAACCCCTATACGCACAATTGTGTTTGCCACTAGATATGCACTCGGAACCCCTATATGCAATCCTAGCAATTGATGAAAAGCATTCAACCTAGTTGATCAGGCTAAGAAGAACAACAAGAAATCAATATCAATATAACCAAGAGAATCAATCCGATACAAATAAGGATAAGAACAAGGAATAGAAATCTCACAAACACATCAACTGTACTGCTTCAATCGTCTAGCAGAACAAGGGTGAAGTTAGTTCTCCATCAAAGGGGATGAAAAACTAAGAAAAGTAAAAACGATGATAACAAAATAGTCCAAGTCTCCGTAATAGTGTGTCTGTCGTAGTGTGACCTCCTCTTAACCTATAAAGAGGGCTTAAATAGTCTTAACAAACTAGGTTAAACTAAAGCGGAAATTAAAGGAAACAGAATAATAATAAAATAAAGTCTCAAACATAAAAGGAAAGAAAATCGTCTCTGGCGCGAGGTCATTAAGCACAGCCACCGCGGGGCGGCGAATTCCACCGCGAGGCGTCGAACTTCCACCGCTGGGCGGTAGCATCCTCTGGCGCGAGCTCCATCTTCACTAAGAGTCATCGCCGGGACGCGGTACTTCTGACGCGCGGCGGTGAGCTCAATTCTTCAGCTCTCTTCTTCTCTGCTCCTGCTGCCCTTCAATCCTACCAAGTGTTGGTAGTCTTCTCCATGAATGCTCCAGCAGCTCCATCCATCCTCATGCTTCATCTAAGCTGCAAATCCTGGAATTTCTTCACTTCTCTCCATAACATCTGGATTGCAGACTTAGCACCAAAACTCATCTAAAACCTCTCCTTATCATGCTAATAATTGCTAGTAAAGGTGTATGAAATAACACCTATCAGGAGTTGAGGAGAAGAACTGTGGATTTGGTGGTCTGGAGAAACTTATATGAAGACATCCAGAAGACGAGGAGTAGACCACCTGAGGAGACCAAGGAAGATAGAAGGAAGAAGCCACACGAAGTGAGAAGAAGGGCGTAGCCGCGACCGCGGGTGAAGAGTGGCCAATCGCGGAGAAGTCGACACTTCGAGAGCAAATTTCCATTTTCCGCGACCGCGGAATTCTTTCCGCGATCGCGGAATCACACGGGAGCGAGCCCGCGAGGATTTTCCGAAGTTTTGTTATTTTACCTTTTCCGAATTTTATTTTTATTTCTTTATTCCGTTTAGGTTATTTTGTTTCCGTTTAGATTATGTCTGTGATCTTTGGTTTTAGGTTTGATTTAAAACCTAGTTCCAATAGCATCCATTCATCATCTAGACCATTCAGTATTCATCGTTGTTTCCATTCAACATTTTTTCCTTTGAAGTTTATTTGTTTCCAAGAACTATGAGGAGCTAAGCACCCTTTTGCTTAGTCCGACAATTGAAGCCTTTCGTATGTTTTGATTGTGAGGTTACAACTCTATTTCCTGTTCCTTTGGATTATATCTTTTCTCTTGAGCATATTCCTATTGATTGATATTGATTTGACTGGATTGATCACCTAGTTGATATTAGTAATTGTCTATTGCTAGGGTTTGGATATTTCGGGTTGAGATTCCTTATCCGTTGTAGCATCCATGATATTCTAGGACTGGTAGGCCTAGTTTATTATGAAAGAGATTTGATTATATGTTAAATACCGTGGGTCGTGGTGTTGCATGTATCCTGGTTAATTCCTATGCTTCTTGCTGCTATTGAATTAAATCTTGAAGGTTGGTAGAGATTGTTTAATAGTTAGGGTTGCCTGGACTGGTAGGACTGGTAACTAATTCAGAATAGGGACAGGAATAATCAAAGGAAGGAATAGAGATAACCTAGGACCAATCAATCATATGAGTGGTGGATATTTGTTTGGCTAAGTGTTTTCCCTTAATTGATTGAAACCCTTTGCTTTTGTTTATTTGTTTACTTGTTTGCCAACAATCAACCAAAACCCCCCTTTGTTACTATTGCATGCAATCTTACATAAAGAAAGACAACTCCTCCCTATGGGATTCGACCCTTACTTGCCTATTATACTAGTTTAGGTTTGTTTAGGATTATTTTGATCAGGTGATACGACTAAAACCTGCTGTTAGGTGGAAATCTCCCCAGATGTTATTACTCACAAATTAAATGTAGATCCCACACATCGTCCAGTCAAGCAAAAAAAAGAGAAAGTTTGCACCTGAGCGTAACAAAATTGTGGACGACGAGGTCAAGAACTTACTCGAGACAGTTAAAATAAGAGAAGTCAAGTACCCCGACTGGCTAGCAAACGTCGTCGTGGTTCAAAAGAAGAATGGGAAATGGGGAGTATGCATCGACTTCACAGACCTGAATAAGGCATGTCCAAAAAATTCCTTCCCATTACCACATATCGACGCCATGTTTGACACGACCGCCGGACACGAAATGTTAACATTCATGGACGCGTTCAGTGGATACAACCAAATTCTCATGGACCCCGACGACCAAGAAAAGACAACCTTCATAACAAGCCAAGGTACGTACTGCTACAAAGTCATGCCTTTTGGATTGAAAAACGCAGGGGCCACATATCAGAGGTTGGTGAACAGAATGTTCAAAGACTAGATCGGAGACACCATGGAAGTTTACATCGATGATATGCTCGTCAAGTCCAAAGCGGCAAGGGACCACATTGAACACCTGAAAGAAGCATTCGAGGTATTGAAAAGATATAAAATGAAACTAAACCCGACTAAATGCTCTTTCGGAGTGTCTTCAGGAAAATTCTTGGGATACATGGTGACGCAAAGGGGGATCGAAGCCAGTCCAGACCAGATCAAGGCTATCGTCAACTTGAGGTCCCCCCGATGTGTCAAAGATGTCCAAAAATTGACAGGACGGATATCAGCATTGAACAGATTCATATCAAAGTCTTCGGATAAATGCAAACTCTTTTACGAAGCCCTAAAAAAGAACAAGTCATTCGATTGGGCAACAACACACGAACAAGCCTTCCAAGACTTAAAGACATATCTTGCAAGTCTCTTGTTGAATCGTAGTGTGTTAGACAAGGAACGGTGTGACTGTTCCCTGGGCAGCGGAATATAAAGATTCAAAGTAACAAGTAATTTCCCAAAAACAAATACTTGTATTATTAAGAATTGTACAATCTCAGAAGTTTTATCTCCACCTATACCCTAGGTTAAAGACCTTGAGTGCAATCAAGTCCTAACGACACAAGAACAAAACAAGACCTTTAGCAAGAACTACCTGTACCTTGCCTTAGACCTTCGATCTCAGTTCTCACAAGAGTTCCTTGGTATGCTTGATGGTTATAGCTGAGATGTCTTTCCCCAAGACAAATCTCATCTATATATAGGGTCTAACAAAAATCCTATTACCAAATATCTAACAATTCACATATATGGTAACAACAAATAATTTCGTTCCCAAATAAGTTTATCAGACTATAAACACATGGTTTCCTTATATAAACTTTCCTAAGACTCGTTATCTTCTTCTTCTTCTTCTCCAAGCAAAACTTGAAATCTCGTTTCCTTGTATAATTGAGTCTATCTGGGAACAGCTGGCACATATCTGCGTTCCTCATCGTTCCACAGATGTTGTTTCCATATATAGAGTTTTCCTTGTATAGGAACCACGCGTGTCAGATTTCCAATTTGCTTCTGTATAATAGTTCCTTGTTTCCACAACGTTCCTTAGCTTTTCTCTGCTTTCTCTTCTTCATGCATTTTTCATTGTTCCCTTATTCTTTCATAAGACCTGAAACTCATAGGAACAACAAGAAAACATAAAACCTAATGGTGTTTATCATCATCAAAACCAGAGGGAACGTCAAGGTTCCAACAATTTCCCCCTTTTTGGTGATGACAAACCCATTTTTAAAAAATTGTTCGATCAAAACAGAGTAATAAGCAAGGCAATATTAATCAACATGTATCTCAGTTTTAATGTATAAGCAAAATTTTATGTCAAATGAACAATTGCAATTCATACCTTCAAGTTGCATCAGCGTTCCCCCTCAACACTAGCATCGCCCAGAAATTCATAAAGAATTAGGAACAATGTAAACTGTTACCTCCTTTAAATGAGTTATCGCATAATTTCCACACTTCTCCCTTTTGGCATCATCAAATGATCAAAAGTAAACAGTGGAACAACATAACTAAGGCAGCTGGCAAAAGCAAAAGAAAAGTTCATATATCAAGTAGGGAATTGATTACAAAACAGTAGAAACAACTTGACAAACAAACACAAAAAGATCAAAATGCAAACATTTAAACAAGATAACATATTAAAAATCAAAGAGAAGAGGGTAAGACGGGCTGGATAAGAGAAGGTTTCCACTCAAGACTCAGAATCCTCCTTCTAGGCCTTGTCCTTGTTGAGAAAATACTCAAGAAGCAGTGAAAGGGTGTTCTTGATTTCGCGCAATTCAGTCAACATCTGGCTTTGCACAAGGGCACCTTTAGATGCTCCCTCTCCAGCTTCCCGCTTCAAAATATCATATACAGGCAAAGTTCCTTTGTTGTCTCCCTGAAACTTCATTTTGTTCACATTCACCATATCCAGTTCGGTGACCAGGGGAACTTCGCCTTCTGCTCTGTAAGCCCCTTCTGCTTGCAGAATTAGCTTGATGACATTTGGGTAGGCAAGGGAATGAGTCTTGGCACTACATTTTGCCATGTGTTGTAGAATGATCCTAGGAAGATCAATCTTCTCCATGTGCCAAAACCTGTCGAACAGCAGCAGATCGGTAGCAGTGATTGTGTTTCTCTTCTCCTTCCGAGGAACGACAACCTTCATAATGATGTGATATGCTATTCACTGAGACAGAGTAAGAGCAGACACATGAGTGGATGGAATTTTGGATTTGAAAAGCCGCTCAGCACTAGCCTCCTTGGCCATTTTCAAGGCATCTGTGTTCTTCTCACTAGAGATTTCGCAAAACCCTTCAGCAGAGATGGACAGCAGTCGAGCAACCTTGGACACAGTGAAGGACAGATCTTCATCGTTGATCGACGTTGTTCCTACCATAGTGGCGGTAGTGTTGAGTTGGAAGGAAAGGTAGAACTCCCTGATTTGTTCAGGGTTGGCCATGACACGGTTGGAAAGGAAGTGTTCCCAACCTTGAAATTTGAGTCGCTCCAAGACATCTTTGAAGCCGTTGGCGACTAGGAACCCTTCTGGGATAAGGAGGTGGGGAATGATCTTTTTCCCATCAACAAATTTTTCTTCCAGCTTAGCCTTCTTCCTGGGCTCAGTCTTGGCCTCGATCTTCTTTGCAGCTCGCATATGTTCCTTTAGAGTACCTGGAGTAGTCTCACCGGCGGCAGACTTAGTTGGGGTGGAGAAGTCGGTGGACGCTCGCTGTTCCCCTAAGTACTCAACATCTGGGCCCTCATCATCCTCAGAGCCAATCGTGTATTTGCGCTTGTGATTGGGCTCCATAGTTTCCAGAGGATGAAGACCTAGATCGACCTCTACAGCAGCCATGGCCTCCTCCTCTTCAGCTTCTTTTGATTTAGGAGAGGAGTTAACTTCGTCTTCTGGCTCAGTGATGGTCACCATCTTCTTGGAGGCACCAATTTCTTGGACCTGTTCCACCGATGGTTGTTCCCCCTGAGGCCGTTCCTCATGAAGTTCAACGATTGAGGAGGTGGCCTCTTTGGCTATTTCCACCATAGCAACAATGGAGGTGGTGTACTTGGATTGCGGAGTCTTAGCAGCGTGGAGCACCTCAATTGAGTGCTTGAGAGCACTGAGTTGCTCCTCAGTGAAAGCAGAGACGTCAATGGCGGGGGTAGAAGAAGATGTAGGAGTAGACATGATGATGTGGTTGTGTTTGGAGAGAGGAGAGATGATGATTTAGGGTTTGAAAAATGGCAAAGAGCAAAGAGAAGGAAATTTGGGTGATGGAGAGAGAGAATATGTGAAACAGTGGGTGAGTCGGGTTGTGGTGAGGGTTATGTTTTATAGAAGGCAAGAGATTTGGGAAGACAATAAGTAAGGAAAGGTGAGGATTGGCTTACTCGGAATCTCGCCATTGACATCTTTTAAAACGGCAACCAGATATTTTCTCTCTCTACAGGTAACAACCATTTTCTTCTCGTTTCTCGCAATCACACTATTCCTCGCTGCAGAGCTATCAAATCACCATTGAATGCAAGCGGCACATACAGCAACGTTCACCTGCAACTCTCAACGTTTAGCAAGTTGTTCTCATTCACTGTTCCTTTCACAGTTCCCCCTTAGGCAGAGTGCCATACAGATGACTCTGAGTTGCTTGAGTGGATAGAAAGGCTAGTTTGGATATTTTAATGGGGTCACACAAAATTGCAAAGATATATCCAAACAAAAATACAGGTAGGGAACAATGACGATCCAGATAATGATTCCCAGTAAAATATGATAAATAAAGAGAAGTTCATAGGAAACGTTTACCTGGATCCAAGCTAGGGACGACAGTGCAACCAATTATCATTTTGGCTTGTAATGAGGGTGCAGATAATCAAATCGGTTGCTTTGGGCTTGAAAGAAGATGTTATCATGTAAAAATAAAGCACATATGATCAAGAATAGAGTTTGCAAGAAGTTTTTGATGTAGTGTAACACAAAGCACATAACAAGAATAATAAACAAGTCATTTGCAAATAACATGCGACAAAGCAGTTGTTCTCTTGTTTAAAAATGATCGATCTAGCCAATCACTGAGGGAATAGTGGAAGTGGAGTTCCTCAATTTAGAGAGATCATCCCAAGGAGCATTCTCAAATACTCAAAGGGTTTTCTATCCAGTGCTTTGGTGAAGATATCTGCAACTTGTTCCTCTGTCCTACAATGATCTATTCTAATAAAAAATTTCTCAACATTATCACGAAGAAAATGGTGACGAATATCAATATGCTTAGTACGTGAGTGATGAACAAGATTTTTGGAGATGTTGATAGCACTAGTATTGTCACACATAATAGGAACGGTGCCAAGAGACATACCAAAATCCTCTAATTGTTGTTTGAGCCATAATACCTGGGCACAACAAGCGGCAGCAGCAAACGTACTCAGCTTCGGCGGTTGAAAGGGCAACATATTTTTGTTTCTTTGATGCCCAAGAGACAAGACATGGGCCAATGAACTGTGCCGTCCCTGATGTGCTTTTGTGATCCACAAGGTGACCAGTAAAGTCAGCATCAGTGAAACCTACAAGTTCAAACCCACTGTTCCTTGGATACCAAAGACAGAGGTTGTCGTTCCCTTTCAAGTATCGCAAGATCCTCTTGACCTCAGTTAGGTGTGACTCCTTAGGATTTGCTTGAAACCTAGCACAAAGGCACACACTAAACATAATATCTGGCCTACTTGCCGTTAGATAAAGTAAGGAACCAATCATGCCTCTATACATTATAGCATCTACATCTTGGCCATTCAAGTCTGCATCAAGACGAGTGTTAGGAGAAATAGGTGTATCAATAGGTTTAGCTTTATCCATACCATACTTCTTCAACAGTTCCTTGATGTATTTTTGTTGATGTACTCTTGTTCCCTTAGACGATTGAGAAACTTGTAATTCGAGGAAAAAGGAAAGTTCCCCAATCATGCTCATCTCAAATTCACTGCTCATGAGATTTTTGAACTTTTCTACAAGGGCAGGTTTAGTGGAACCAAAGATAATGTCATCAACATAGACTTGAACTACGAGAATCTCACCTTTGTGTTCCAAGAGGAACAATGTCTTGTCAATTGCTCCACGTCTATATCCATTTGAGAGAAGGAACTGTGCCAACCGATCATACCAAGCTCTGGGAGCTTGCTTGAGCCCATACAGTGCCTTGTCTAGTGCATACACATATTCAGGATGTTCCATGTCTTCAAAGCCTGGGGGTTGTTTCACATAAACTTCCTCTTGAAGATAACCATTGAGAAATGCTGTTCTGACATCCATTTGATATAACGTGAATCGTTTGAAAGCGGCATATGCGATGAGAAGTCGAATGGCTTCGATACGAGCTACTGGAGCATATGTCTCATCATAATCGATCCCTTCTTGTTGGTTGTAGCCTTGAGCAACCAGTCTCGCCTTGTTCCTTGTCACAGTTCCAGAATCGTCGAGCTTGTTTCTGAAAACCCATCGAGTGCCAATAGCATGTTTGTGCTTTGGAAGGGGAACAAGTCTCCAGACTTTGTTCCTTTCGAATTGATGTAGCTCTTCTTGCATAACAACTATCCAATCTGGATCTTTTAGTGCTTCTTTGATGTTCTTTGGTTCTACAAAAGAGATAAAAGCATAGAAAGCACAAAAGTCATATAGTTGAGAGTGTGAACCTCTTTGTTCGTATGGTGTGAGAAGAGCATCAACTGGGTGATTCTTCTTGGTCCAGACGTTTTTGGATTCCGGCGGTGGAGGAATAGGAGGAAGGGCAATATTTGTTGTTGTAGTTGAGGATGAAGAGGGAGGAACGTCAGCAGCAATTGTAGTGGCTACCTCAGAGACTGTTCCTTCAACATCATCCACAAGTTCTTCCTTAATAATTGTTACCACATCACCACTCAATTGGCCATCTTGCACAAGTTGTGCATTCGAAGTATCACCACCAGAAGTTCCATTGAGAATAGTGGCGACATCAGTATCGATGACTGGAGTTGTTGTGGGAGCATCAAGTGCTGGTGTGGAAGGTGTGTCATTGTCACTAGTTGTGGTAGCTCTAACAGAACTGGTAGTGCTCCCGCCAGCATTGGAGGCACTGTTCCATGTACGTGGATTACCCTGGTGATTCCCATCTTCTTCATCATCTGAGTCTTCACGTTGCATGCATGGAAAGTGATCATCAGGGAACTGTGAGTTTGCATCAACACTCGCAAATTTTGAATGTTCATCGAAGACGACATGAATGCTCTCTTCAATCTTCTGGGTTCTCTTGTTGTAGACTCTATAAGCTTTGCTTGAATTAGCATATCCCAGAAATATTCCTTCATCGCTCCTTGGATCAAATTTTCCCAAGTTGTCTTTTCCATTGTTGTGAATGAAGCACCTGCAACCAAAGGCACGCAAGTGGGAAACATTGGGCTTGCGTTCCCTGATTAGTTCATAGCCAGTTTTGTTTCACAATGGTTTGAGCATGGCACGATTTAGGATATAGCATGAAGTGTTGATAGCCTCAACCCAGAATATTCGAGGAAGGTTGCTTGCTATGAGCATTGTTCTCGCCATGTCCTCTAATGTTATGTTCTTTCTCTCGACCACTCCATTTTGCTGTGGTGTCCTAGGAGCAGAGAAGTTATGAGAGACCCCATGTTCCCTGCAAAAATCAAGGAACATGGAATTCTCAAACTCCGTTCCATGGTCGGATCGGATGGAGCTTAGCTTGTGTCCCAGATTGGTTTCCACACCCTTGATGAAGGATTCAAATGTTTCGAATACTTGTTCCTTGGAAGAGAGAAAGATTATCCATGTAAATCTAGAGTAATCATCAACAATAACAAACACATACATGTTCCCTACATGACTTCTTATCCTCATGGGACCATAGAGATCCATATGGATCAGTTCCAGAGGACGAGAAGTGGTAACATCCGGTTTGCTCTTGAAAGAGGAACGTGTTTGCTTCCCTCTTACACAGGCTTCACAGACTCCATGGATCTTAGGCTTGACATTTGGAAGCCCTCTAACCAGTTCCTTCTTGTGGAGTTTGTGAATAAGTTGTAAATTTGCATGTCCAAGCCTTCTGTGCCACAGTTCTGTCTCTTCAGCTAGAGACGTAAAGCATAGTTCCCTTGAGGGCTTGAATGTTGTGTCAACAATGTACACATCGTTGAACCTGACACCTTTCAATACGATCTCCTTGGTTTTTCTATTCCTTACGTAGCAATCTTTGGTTGTGAACACAGTCTCGTTGTCTCCTTGATCACAAAGTTGAGCTACACTTCACAAATTAAAACCAAGTTGATGAACCAGACTAAGCTCTTTTATTTTGATGCTTGAGTTCAAGGTGGCTTCTCATGTTCCCACTATCTCTCTGCAGCGTTTATCTCCAAGGGAAATGGTTCCCTTAGAGTGTTGTTGAAGTGAGGTGAGGTGATCTTTATTTCCTGTCATATGGCATGAACATGCACTATCAATGAACCACCTGTTGTTCCCCCTCACTTTATCCTGCATTAAGAGAGTTAGTGTTTAGCGACCCAAGCAAGTTTGGCTTTACCTGGTCGTTTAGAGACAAAATGATATTCTCTAGGCTTAGCATTACACATGTCAGGAGATGCATCATAATTATTCAAATCAACATTGTTACTTCTACTGTTCCTTCGCTGAGTGTGCTCTTCAGTGAACTTTTGTTTCTTAGCACAATTTTTCACGACATGGCCGTTGTTCCCACAATGCCAGCAAATCTTATAATAGTCTCCCAAGGTGTACTTTCGGTTTGGGACAAGCATCCTACGTTGCTTGGCTCTAACTGGGTCAGGTGTACTAGGCAAATTTCCCTGGGATTGAATGAGATACATCTTATGGGCAGGTTGACCTTGGTACCATGATTGATTTTCACTTAACCCACTCTCCAGAGTTTTCACACGCTCTTCTAGGTATAAGTTCCTATCCTTAGTACTCTGAAGTTCCCTATCTTTTAACTCTCTAAGCTCAGGTATGGTTAACTCATGTTCCTCACTCTCTTGTTTTTCTCCTTTGTACCCCAGACCATACTTGGGCGCAACAAAGGTAATTTCTTCTTCCTTAAACTTTTGCTCAACTAAGATAGAGTGAATTTTATCAATCTGAGCTTTCATCTGAGACAGTTCCCTAACAGTGCTAAAGGAACTAGATTCACTGTGAGTAACATCACTTCTAACATAAGGAATAACAGAGGAACTAGCAATTTTAGATAAGGATTCATTCAATTCAATGCATTTATCCTCAGCATCACTTAGGTCGTTTTGGGTTTTAAGATTCTCATTATACATGCTTTTGATAAGAGAGATCAAGGACTTTTTATCAAAATTGACAAGAGATTCAAAGAAAGTTTTAGGATCTACCTCTTGTTCTTCACTTGATGACTTCAGAGTCATTGCACACATTCTGTTGTTCCCCCATGACTCTGGCTCGCCATCATCAGAGTTGGCACAATCATCTCCCCAGACAACAACGAAAGCCTTCTTTTTATCGTTCCCAGAATTTTCACCATTGTTGTCTGAGTTGTTCCCTTTAGGGCACTTATTAGCATAGTGACCCTTTTCCTTGCAGTTGAAGCAAGTAACATCCTTGATGTCTCGTTTCTCACCATTGTTCCCATCATTCCTGAATGATCTACCCTTGCGATAGAGAGTTCGCATAGCTTTGGTGAGAAGAGTAGTTTCTGGATCTACACCATCCAAGTTGTCATCTTTGTTGTTTTCTATCATCTCAAAAGCTTTTTCAACCATCAAGGCAATGCCTTTAGGTTTAACATATTTATCTTCTTCATCATACTTTTTAATCTTCCCAAATACTTCATGAAGTGTGAGTTTGAGAGTATTAGGATTCTCCTTGAGAATTGCTTTAGTCATCTTATGCCTTGGAGGAAGTTCATCGATAATGATGAAAATTTTCTCCTTGGGAAGTATTTCCTTTTCATCGACATCGTGAGCAGCAAGTTTAGTGGTGATTTCCTTAAATTTGGATTGATAAGAGGAAACAGTCTCACCATCGATCATGGCGAAGTTATAGAAGTATTTCTTTGCTTGGAAACGATCAAGCTCTCTAAGATCAGAACTTCCCATGTACATCTGTTCCAAGGTTGCCCACATATCATTTGCAGTTGCACAAGAGTGTAACTTGGATGCATCTTCAATGCTGATAGCGTTGTTGATAAACATACGAGCCTTAGAAATTTTCTCCATGATTCTGAAATCATTTGGGCTCCAAGGTTTTATTCCTTTGATTACATCTTCAACAACCTTTTCTTCACCAACCTCAATGACTCTCCAGCATTGGTAGTCATTACTCTTCAACCAGTCTGTGAAGAGGTCCTTCCAGTGTTGAAACTTTCCACCGATAGGCAGGAACGGAGGTTTGTTGTTCCCAAGCCCAACTTCATGAGTGGAAGCCATTGTTACCTGTGAATCTGAAAAGAACACACAATCTAGAGCAAACCTTCTATGATACCAATTGTTGAATCGTAGTGTGTTAGACAGGAAACGGTGTGACTGTTCCCTGGGCAGCGGAATATAAAGATTCAAAGTAACAAGTAATTTCCCAAAAACAAATACTTGTATTATTAAGAATTGTACAATCTCACAAGTCTTATCTCCACCTATACCCTAGGTTAAAGACCTTGAGTGCAATCAACTCCTAACGATACAAGAACAAAACAAGACCTTTAGCAAGAACTACCCGTACCTTGCCTTAGACCTTCGATCTCAGTTCTCACAAGAGTTCCTTGGTATGCTTGATGGTTATAGCTGAGATGTCTTTCCCCAAGACAAATCTCATCTATATATAGGGTCTAACAAAAATACTATTACCAAATATCTAACAATTCACATATATGGTAACAACAAATAATTTCGTTACCAAATAAGTCTATCAGACTATAAACACATGGTTTCCTTATATAAACTTTCCTAAGACTCATTATCTTCTTCTTCTTCTCCAAGCAAAACTCGAAATCTCGTTTCCTTGTATAATTGAGTCTATCTGGGAACAGCTGGCATATATCTGCATTCCTCATCGTTCCACAAATGGTGTTTCCATATATAGAGTTTTCCTTGTATAGGAACCACGCGTGTCAGATTTCCAATTTGCTTCCGCGTAACAGTTCCTTGTTTCCACAACGTTCCTTAGCTCTTCTCTGCTTTCTCTTCTTCATGCGTTTTTCATTGTTCCCTTATTCTTTCATAAGACCTGAAACTCATAGGAACAACAAGAAAACATAAAACCTAATGGTGTTTATCATCATCAAAACCAGAGGGAGCATCAAGGTTCCAACATCCCTTCCTACTAGCTAAACCAAAAGACGATGAGCCATTACCACTATACCTAGCCGTATCAGAATCAGCCATCAGCGCAGTCCTGACAAGAGAAGAAGATGGCAAACAATCACCGGTCTACTACGTAAGTCGTTCCCTACTTCCTGCCGAAACAAGGTACACGTCACTTGAAAAATTAGTCTTGGCACTAGTTATGGCATCGAACAAGTTAAGACCCTATTTCGAATCACATACTATTATTGTGAGAACTAACCATCCCATGAAAGCCGTCATGAGGAAACCGGAATTTACAGGACGAATGGCTAAGTGGGCTATACACCTTAGCGGATTCGACATCGAATACGAGCCAAGGACGATGATCAAATCTCAAGCTTTAGCCGACTTTGTGATTGATTTCAGCCCTATACTAGAACAAGAAGCCACGAAAGAGGTCGAGCAACTGAAAGTTGAAGAGGATCGAGGCACATGACAACTCCATACAGACGGAGCGACGAATGTAAGAGGAGTCGGCCTAGGTGTCGTGCTAAAATCACCACAAGGGGACCACATAGCCCAAGCTGTGAGATGCGAGTGGGACGCGACCAACAATAAAGCAGAATATGAAGCCCTCATATTTGGGTTAACACTCGCGCAAGATCTCGCGATCCTAAGCATAGAGGTGACATGCGATTCTCTTCTGATCGTCAACCAAGTACAAGGTTCATACGCCGCTAAAGACGACATGATGATGGCATATCTGGATGTCGTCAAAAAATTGGCAAGCAAATTCCAGAACTTCACCATCCGACAAGTCTCGCATGACATCAACACACAAGCCGACGCTCTAGCAAATCTCGGCTCCGCCCTACATCCCAACGACTTCCACAACGTCCCGTTGGTACATATCACCACACCGGCCGTCCCCAAAATCTTCAAAACAGCTAATCCAGACGACATTCAGACGATGAACGAATTACCCTTAGAAGAAGTCGTCTCAGCAGAAGTAGGCGACCATACAGAAGAAGACTTGATGGGCAACCAAGATGATTGGACTATGCCCTACATCAAGTGGCTCAAAGATGGAACACTCCCAACAGACAAGACAGAAGCCAAAAGACTTAAGGTACAAGCCGTAACTTTTGATCTAACAGATAATGTTCTATTCAAACGATCTGTCACGGGCTTATACCTACGCTGCCTCAAAAAAGTCAAAGTACAACGCGTCCTACAATCCTTACATGACGGAGAATATGGAAATTACTCCGAAGGACGCAGCCTGTCCGGCAAAGCTTTTAGGACGGGTTCTATTGGCCTATAATGAACAAGGACGCGGTAGACTACGTTAGAAAATGCGACACCTGCCAAAGGCACGCGCCCATCACTCATCAGCCATCAGAGATGCTTCATCCAACTCTAGCACCCTGGCCTTTCATGCGATGGGGGATGGACATTGTCAGGAAACTACCGCCAGCATCAGGACAACGCGTCTTCTTCTTGGCCATGACCGATTATTTCTCTAAATGGATAGAAGCCGAAACATATCGAGAGGTAAAAGAAAAGCACGTCATCTCATTCATAAAATGTAATATTCTATGCAGATTTGGCGTCCCTTCAGAAATCGTATGCGACAATGGCTCTCAATTCATCGGTAGCAAGACGCGATCCTTCTGTAAACAATGGAACATCACACTAGTCACGTCCACGCCGAGATACCCACAATCCAATGGTCAAGCAGAATCCAGCAATAAAATCAGCATCAATAATCTCAAAAAACGTCTCACAGGGGCAAAAGGCATGTGGGCCGACGAGCTCCCCTTGATACTATGGTCTGACAAGAGGACACCGAAGAACACAACAGGGCAAAGCCCCTTCTCATTGGTCTATGGGAGTGAGGCGGTCATCCCTACTGAGCTACTCGTCCCAACTGCCAGATATGGACTTCAAACCCGAGAACAAAACGATGTCGAATTAGCTCACAATCTCGACACCATAAATTAGACCAGAGAGAAAGCCAGAATTCGAATGGTCCAATACCAGCAACAAGTCGCCCAGAGCAATAACAAAAACGTCTGAGCTAAAGTCTTCAAGATAGGAGACTGGTTCCTAAGGAAAACATTCCAGAACCCCAGAGATCCAACCGACGGGAAGCTGGCGCCTCAATGGGAAGGGCCTTACCTCATCAAAGAAGTCGTCGGACAATGAGCATACCGACTAGAAACCAAAGACAGACAGCCAAATCCTAGAAGTTGGAATGCGACCCACTTAAAGTTGTATCATTTCTAAACCCTTATTTGAATTACGTTACTGACTTAAGCATCGGAGGGCCGTTGGGTCACCCCCAACAGTCGCCCCAAGACCTTTCCTATCTTGTACTCTTAACACAATTTGAACAGTAACGAGAGGCCTCAAAGACAAACACGACATTCAAAGCTCAAAAGGATATCCTTACTGTATACAAAATAGCACTTACAACACACAAATCGATCGATACACAAGGAATGGAGGAAACAAAACACTATGAAGCATTCTATTTTACAAGACTTGTCCTATCCAAGGTACTCGTCTTTACCCTATATTACAAACGATTCTTCCCTGGACAGACAATGCATGCCACATTAACATTCATAATTACAGGTCATCATAACCAAATACTTCGCGTCAAGGCCAAGGCGCGATCGACAAACTCACCTGCAAGAAACATATAAAGCAAAAATAAGGTATGCAAGCATAAAAGCATCCTACAAAAGACGCGACCCATGATGGTAGACGGGTCGCCAAAACATTATCCATCCCATCTCTACGATGGGGTACAACATGTCACTTAAACTCCTAAAAAATAATGTTCACAAGACTTCACACACACAACTTCATTACATCTAACTAAGATTCACCCGACTTATCATTGACATCTGCATGAACAATTTCCTTAACTGTGGTCACTTCGGGGCCATCCTTCGATGCGTCCTCAACAACCTCTTCAGTCGCCTCAGGATCGGCTTCCTCCCTTTCATCTTCTCCTCCCAGGCCAACCAGCTTGAAGAGATCATCTCCTGGGTTACCATTGGGATACAAGAGGTCCATATCGGCCTTCGCATCTTCAATCTTCCCTTCAACATGGGCACCAGCAGCGTACTCCTCCATCATTTCAATGCGAGATTTGAGGCAGTAATATGCCCCTACATCACTAGCAGTACGAGCATCCTGCTCATGAAGCTTCTCGGCCTCAGCCTTCATTTCAGCCTTCACTTCCTCAAGATAGGCCTTGAAATTCTTCTTGGTCGACGATATCTCACTTTTGAGAGCTTTCACACGGTCCTCAGAAGCCTTCAACTGCTCCTCTGCTCGAGCAATCCGTTTATCCTCTTTGTCGCTAAATTCCTGAATAGTCGAAACGGCGACCATAGAATACTGGAAAGCCTACACTCGAAGAATCATGTAATTCAGTTTAAAAAGAAAAAAGAAAAAAAAGACTTTCATATATCTTCTTACTCACCTTCCAAGCGCCGACATCAGCTTCGTCCATACAATCGTTGGGATGAAGGTCGCCGATTTCGTTCTTGGCCTCCAAGTCCACAAAACGGAGCAAGTTGCTTGCCGATCTCTCCCTTAACATGCTTGGAGAAGGATTCAAAGCAGTTGTCGCCTTCCTCTTATACCCAGATGGTTTCGACGAAGGGGAATCCAAAGCAATGACTCTAGTAGACGGAGGAACCCTAGCCCAGGCCTTCGCCGAAGACGACGCCTTTGCAGCCGACAACCTTTGTTCCAGAAGACTCTTTCCAGACAATCATGCACTAGACCTTCCACCTTTTGACGCTGACAACATGACGCAACAGAATAAGCAAAGAAATACCCCAAAAACCAACCAAACGCATACCTGTAGGAACGAACATGTGCCTTTGGTCACGGACGCAGAGGTAGTCGACATGTCAACGGGCTCATGTAATAGGAAATTGACATTCTTAAAGGATCTTTCTACTTCAGGAAGGGCAAGTAAAGTAGCGGTCACGGCTTCGAATCCTATGGGCTCCCCTGGATTAGGTGCTGCAACAAAACACATGTAAGCAAAATTTTAGAAATCATCCGACGAACAGACCGGAAAAGAGACAAATACAATACTTGTCTTCCTCTAGTTGGAGAGGAGAAAAGAGCAGTCGATACCCCTCTCAAGGGACCTACGTTCTACGTAGAAAAACCGAGATCTCCATCCACTGTCGTTAACATCTAGATTCAAGGCTATGGGATTTCTACCCCGATGAAGACGCAATTGGAATCTTGAAGAACCACGACTACTGAAGTAGTAATAATACCATAAGGCATCGAAATCGAATTCCAAGTTCCTATCCGCGGTTAAGAGATCAATTACCATAAGCAAGCGCCATGTGTGGCGCATGACTTGGCAAGGCGCAAGCTTTAACACGGCCAAGAAGTTCCGGACGAGATGAGAAAAAGAGAAGTAATGACTGATTTTGAAGGGATATTCGAAGAAACATACCCAACCGTCGTTATACCAGACCGCTCGATCACAAGGGGAAGGGAGACGCGCTACAGTGCCATTGGGAAACCCTCCGACCTCTAAAATCCTCTCAAGTTCAGGCTGGGTTAGGGTTCCATACAAGGAATCTTCTGGGTTTAGAAGTTTCAGGGGCACAAAGGTGTCGCCTTCTTCACTCAAGTCGCTTATAATGGCTTTGTCCTTTCTCGATCTGGATGACGCCATGGGAGGAGCAGAAAAGAAGACGGTGAAAATTCGAAAAAGAGAGAGACATTACCTTGATAAGACGTGAAGCGTTGTAGTGAAAGGAGAGGTAATTGGTGGTACTTTAAAGAAGCAAACCGCCTTACCCTTGGTCAAACCACTGGGCCAATCATGAGACACCACGATCACTGAAGAATCGGCAGAAAAAGATTATGCAGAGGGAAGATCAAACTGCCCTAGAAATCGTTCCTCTTCTGGCCCATTTTGATCTTGGGGCAATTGTTGGGCCAAGATATTTGGAGCCCAATCTGGTTGGCCCACGATCTCAGTAACGAGATCAACAGACTCGACGAGAGTAAAGAAGGACGATCCCAAGGAAGGAGGACGCTGACGAGAATCTCGGAAGACAGTTTGACGGCTTCCACGAAATTCGGAAGAGAACGGCTAGATTAGTTTATTATGTAAATCATGTATAAATACTAGATTCATAAGGGTTTTTGAGAGATCATCATTCCTACTGAATACAAGCTACAATTCGTTACTCCCCTACTCGTTTTTACAATCATTTTCTAGTTCAGTTCTTCATTTCAATATTGAAGCGACCGACGATTAAAACATTTGATTTGACCAGTCTCTTATTCGAAGGAGATAAACTTGTCTTTGCATCTATTTAATCTTATTTCGTCTAGTTCTTTGTTTGATTTGGATCATTTGGGTATAATCGATCTAATTGTTGTCTAGTTGCCCTTCTTAAGGCGATTCAGGTCGATTCAATCTTTTCGCCCCAAAACAAATAGTATCATAAGTTTTTTATGCTATACCAAATCAAATCCTCAAACCAATGATATACTAACATCTCTACAAAATCACCATACCAATTAATCTAATTACATAACATATTTATATAATTTTTTTCAAATCCAATTTGAATAAAATAGTTAAAGGATACGGATCAGGTGAGAAATGACGCTTAGGTGAGAACGCGAGAATACGCACATACATGTAAAAGTCCATGCACATCACACGATGTGCATGAAATTTTGTCTGTATATGCATGAATTTTGTCTGGAGTCGATGGGTTACTCTGACCTGGATCCTTCGACGAGGATGCCGGAACCCGATCCCGCACTGCCATCGCGACTAGAATCTCCTTCATCTCAAGCATCTGCTTCTCCAGATTCTGGCTATGGAGTTTTTGTTCCTCAAATTGCCTCGCTGTATCCTCAGCCTGACGTAGTGAGTTCATCCTGACTTCCTCAAACTGCTTGTTCAGCTCCACAAGACTTTGATGTCACGTTTCCGCCATGGTTTTCGTCCTTAGGATCGGAGAGCTCTGATACCACTGAGGCAGGAAATCCCAGCTTCCCAACTAGAAGCTCTGTTGAGCTCGAAATTGGGTATCTCAGGTCTAGAGATCGATCGCAAAGGGAAAGATCGATCTGAAGATGACTGAAGATAGGAAAATTGATAGAAAGAGAGAATTGAGGGTTTGAGAGGATACTGTTTGATTGATGACCAAGCCAACAACGAAAACCAGATAAAGTACTATTCAAACTAAAATTTGAAAAGAATTTAAATGCGAACCGGCCGTTAAAACAGAGCCGGGGAAAGATAAATGCAAACCGGTTTAACAAAACCGTTACACAACGATTCTTGTCACAATCTTCTCCATCCTCCATTGATTAGGAACGGTTTTGAAAACCGTTCTTCTTTCTTTTTTTATAAAAGTTTTTTTTAGAGGAAACCGTTTTCTTATTAAAAAAACAAAAAAACCAACGGTTTGGAAAATTCTCCATGGAACGGTTGTCAAAACCGTTGGTGAGCACGGTTCTGCAGTGGTGTCTGTAGAATCTGCACCGGTGCAAGTAGACGACTCCTTTAAAATTTACACATACATACATAGAATTTAGTTCTTTTGAAACAACCATTTAGAGTAAAACGAAAGTACAACTGAGAACCTTTAAATTAAAAATAAATCAATGATTCAGATTGAATCTAAAAAGGTGTAAATTTATTGTGTGGAATGAACACACCTAATTATTTATTCTTAACATGATTTTATGGATACTTTTTATCCCGTGATAAAATCACACACATGCGGTTGAATTTCCATTACAAAATACCGAATATCAAGATTCGATTTATAAGTTGTCAAATCTTGACTTCATAAAAAAGTCTAACAAATGAACTATTTTAGGGTTAATAAATTCATTAAATAGCTCATAAATCAAATCTTTAAATTGGATAAAACATAATACTACCAATTGAAAAATGAATTTTACAAATAATATAAAAAAGATAATAATTTTTTTATATATTTAGTTGTTAAAGAATCTTCTGTAACCGGTTATTCAGTTATATTATTTATTGTATTTTTTTATGAAAAAATTGCAGCCGATTAAAATTGTGATAGCATTTTATAGAAAACTTTTTTGCATTTCAAATTCTGATGAGTTATCAGCATAACAACTAAAATTACACATTCGTCCTTGAAAAATAAAGTACTCAACTAACCTCTAACATAATTTTTATAATAGTCATTCATACATAAATTAATCACAAAATTTCAAAAATATTGTATGAAATAATAACCTTTTTTATTGCGCTGAGTACTTACAAATTGGGATTTTTTGCGATTTTTTGCGCTAAGTACTTACAAATCTAACACGGATACTATAGAATTTCTTAACGCAAATTGTCAGATTTAAAAAGATTCGTTCAACAACATTACAAATTCAATTATTTTTTCTCAAAAATTTATATAATAGTATCATAAGTTTTTTATGCTATAACAAATCAAATCCATAAACCAATGATATACTAACATCTCTAAAATTCACCATACCAATTAATCTAATTACATAACTTAGTTATATTAATTTTTTCTAATCCAGTTTGAATAAAATAGTTACAACACATTATAATTTCCAATCGTCCGAGATTTTAGAATAAAAGAAAAAAAACTAAACTTAATATTTATCAATAAGCTAAATATTCAGATGTGCCTTATGTAGAGCTGTCAAAAAATGACCGAATCCGTTTTACCGACCCGCTTTTGGACCCGACCCGATCTGACCGAAATTTTTGATAACCCGAACTTACCGAACCCGAATTTACCGAGACTGAATCTGAACCCGACCTGATTAACGAATAAATATGGAGTATTAATAAAATATAGTATAAAATATATATGATAAATGATATATAAATAATGATAATATGTTTAATATCCTAAAAAAAGAACATTATTGTACTTATATAATAAAAATTAAATATAAAAATAAAATATGATTTCGGTCTACTAATATCAATTACATTAAAATAATTAATATTATTATTATTATTTTAATTCATTTCAACTTATTTTGACATATTTAAATTAGTTTTTAACTATTTAATAATATTTAAATAGTGAATAAAATATTTAAAAAATGACGCTCTTGACCCGTTGGTTAACCCGAACCGCCCGCTGACCTGTAATGACCCGACCGGCTTGACATGTTATCCGAAATGACCCGACCCGTTCTCAACCTGAACCCGAAATAACCGAACCGAACCCGACTTAACCGACCTGACCCCTTTCAATTTTTCTAGTATCTGATATTATCATTTAATAATATGATATTATTATCTCAGTTTTTATATTATTATAATAAATTAATTAATACTTTTTATTTTATAATAACAATTATCATAACCTAAGGAATCTCTTTCACAATTTTATTTAATTCTCTTAAGATTGTATTTGATCATGACCGATTTTATGTTTCACGATTTAATTCATTTTTCTTAAAACCCGTATTTATTCATGAGCAACTTTATGTTGCTTTTCTCAAGAATTACAAATAGAGACTACTTGACGATTTTATTTTGTGAGAAAATATAATTTGTTTAATATCAAAAAAAAAATTTACATAAATATCAATATATAAATATTTGAATTTCGAACATTCGTGTGGCACGGATATTACACTAGTTACTCATGAAAATATGATACTTTGGCCTTACTAAAATTATTATTAGAACTATAATATTGTGATTTCTGGATCCAAAAGTTCTAATATGTTAGACTACACAACTCAATTCTAGTTGCAAATTTCCTTGCTTCAATGCATTTGTATTTGTCCATGTTTAAATTACTTCACACTTTATTTTGTGTTTGTTCAAATATTGCTCTTTCACCTCCTATATATACGTGTTGTTTCTTACCTTGTGAGTTGTGAATGTGGTTCAACGGTAACACAACTGTTTCAAAAAACGTGTATAATTAATGATTTGAATAGATAAACGGTTTTTGCGAGCATTTTTCTTAAAGAGTATTTTGATTTTTATGAAGCCTAGGATCAGTGTTCTAAAAATCCTCGTCTAGGTCTCGCCTGAGCGTTAGGCGGTCATCTCTCGTCTAGGACCCCGCCTAGGCGAGAAGAAGCTTCTGATGTTGTGGAAGCAACAACATCTTATGAGATGACGGATGCATAGAACATAGTTTTGGGTAATGCTTTGTAAAATAAGTCCCGTAATAAAATATCAAACCCCATCCCAACACAGTTTTATAAACATTAATGGATTTGAGACAACATAGTTAAATAATCATATGGATTAGGCATTAATTTTTAATCCACCTAGGCTCCCGTCTAGCCACCTAGGTGCTAGACCCCCCCTTACCGCCCAGCTCCCGCCTAGCGATTTTTAGAACATTGCCTAGGGTTACACGAAATCTCTAATAGAAGATACAATGACTTTATAGTTAATACCCTCTTGATCTAGCATTAAGGCTCAAAGTATACACTTAAAGTGTTCTTGTGTTGTTGATGGAAGTAAACTAAAGAGGTCAATCTTTTAGGAGCCAAAGCCTGCCCCCACCAACAAGCCCTTATATAGGGCATGAGTCGGCCATGCAATTATATGTCGGTTAGGGCGGTTGAAATTAAGTAAAAACACGCCAAAACAGACACGCACTGTCTGTGAAAAAATCACACAGATTGACATCCATGGAAGGACTAGACAAAGGCCTCCAAGGAAAAGGCTCAAGCAAAAGGGATAGTCTTGTGAAGTTCGAAAGTTTTAGTTCTTGTCAAATTTTTGACAGTCTTTGGTAAAACATCCATAATTGTGCCTAGAAAATTGATCTCGAGATGAATCAAGATGCGTTGGAAAACTGATTCAAATATCTACAACTTCGTAGTTTACGTCATATCGAAACTGCAACAAGAAGAGAGTAAAAATTCAGTTGTACTGAAGGCAGTGCAAATTCCAGCGGGAATTGTTTACTTCTATAATTAGTTAGATTTAGATAAGATTAATTTCAATTTTTATTGTTATAATATCTTTACATTCAACATTATTAATTAGATTAATATTTTCTTAGGATTAGATAAGAAGAATTACGGTCCAAGTTTGTTTAGTTTCCTTATTTCTTCTTTTACAAGTTTCTATCTTTTTTCTAGTTTCCTTATCTTTAGCATTAGATAGATTTCTTATTTCCTTGTCCATTAGACACGAAATTTAGGTTATATAAACCTTTGTCATTGTTTTGGGACGAAAAGATCGGACGACCTAAATCGCCTTAGACGGGGTAACTAGTCGATCGGGTGATAGAAAACAATCCAAACCAAATAGATAATAGATAAACAAGAAGTAAATGTAGAATAGCGAGATGATTTTATTAGATGTCGTGTAAATCAGATCGAATCGAGATACAACTTATCGTAGTAAGACAAGAGATCAGGTAGGACTCGACCGGTGGCTTTTAGGTTGCGACCGGCGACGAATCAGCGTGGACGACTCTTTGAGAGCTAAGCTTAGAGCAAATGTGTTCTTCTGATGTGTTTCTGAGCGAGAAAATGGTTGTCCTGCTCACGTAATTGTGTGTGTGCCTCTTATCTTCTTATTCGTCCAAATATGGCAAGTTCTTCATGCCTCTGACCGTTACATTTCGATTCCATCTTTATCTTCAACGCCGGGATTTTATTATGGAGATTCTGTCACTAATTGCTGCTTATTATGGTGCTGTGTAAATGCTATGGCCGTTGATCAATCTTGGCATTTAATGCTTGGCGGGGTTTTCGCGATCTTGTCGGAGGGCGTTCGACTGGAGAAGTCTCGTCGCCTCCTCTGGGCTTTTTTCTTGTTCTTCCGATCCGTCGTGGGCTTGGGCTTTATTTGCTCGATCCATCTTCCCAGGGGATTCCAGGCCCAACAATAGCCCCAAGTTGCCTTGGGCTTTCGGTTTAGGCAAGTAAAGCGGAGTCCGAGGCAACTTCTCTAGACACGATCGCTACCATCCTTTTTTGGCGCGGTTGTCTAGGGTTACGTGGCATGCGATCGGGGCACGATGCGACGCCTCTGCAGGTCTTTACTTCCCTCCATAAATTCGGATCAGAGGAGAGCGATTAGACTTCACTTCGTCTTCTCCTACAAGCTTCCTTGGTAAGTTTTCCAATTTCTCTGGCCATAGCTCTTCGATTCCCTTCTCTTTCCGTCCTTGAAATGGTTTCTAGCGAAGCTTCCGAGTCGTCGAAGATTCTTTCTGACTTGCGCGAGGGCGAAGCTCCTCCTCGCTTCATTGTGAAAGAGTCGGATGCTTTGACGAGCACTCTGTCCTAAGCAGAACTGGATCAAATTCTTCAAGTTGGAGGCTTTCCATCGGAGACGGTTGCCAAGCTGCCTCACCCGGATGAGAGGGCCGATGCGCATTATGAAGGATGAGTTTGTTTTTACGCATACCCGTTTCGAATAGGGCATAAATTTCCTTTCTCTCCCCTTGTCAGGGATTTCTTAGCTACTTTGGCGTTGGCGCCATGTCAAGTGATGTCGCAGGCATGGAGGGTTCTTAGGGTCTTGGACCTTGTAAATGTCCGATCTGGGGCTGATTTTGATTTTGATGCTTTGTGGTACAACTACTTCATTGGGTCGAAGAGCTCCTCACGCGTTCAGTTACGTATCCGACATGGTCGGAAGCCTCTGGTGCTGAATCTCGACGTGAACGACCGAGGATGGGGGTCGAAGTTCTTTTTTGTCGAACTCTCGTCTCTGGAGAAGGGGGGAGAGTGTCTGTTCTTGTTGACTGAGTGGCGAGTTGAGAGTACGTGTTTGTCTTCTTCTTTGCTTGTTTATGTGTCTTAACTTTTGTTTTAACTTTTCTTTTTTGTAGTTCCTGAACCAGAAGATCTGGAGGTGAGTAGCCGGTCGGAAGGCTTGTCAAAGATTGTTCTTGGAGTTCCCGTGTCTGAGAGAAAGTTTGTGAACGTCAACCTGCTGTCGACGACTCCTGCTTCTCAAGACGACATGTCGAACATCTCATCATCTTGCGCAAAAGGTAGACTCTCGACTCTGGGAGTCCTTCTTTACTGTTTTTTATTTCGTCGTGTGCTTTAGGATCTTCTCCTTTTTCGTTGTCTTGTCGTGTCAGTTTCCCTTGGTGGTCGAACGAGTGCTCGTATGAAGGTGGTGTCTGGAAAAGGCTTGATCGAACAGAGAAAGGCGGCAGCTAAGGCGGTGTCGAGCAAGTCAATTCTGACGGACCTGGCGCCCCCACTCAAAGTCGGTTCCAAGAGGAAGGCAGGTGCTCCCTCCGATGATGTCATGGCAGAGGCGATTCCCAAGAAGAAGGAGGCGCCCACTGAAGGAGTCGTCAAGATCGGCGCGGTCGGATAATCGATTGCTGACCTCTTTTACGACCAGGACCCGACTTTGAAATCGGAAGTTGACGACGCCTCTCCTCTGGACTGCATTGGTGAAGCGGGATGCTCCGCGTGGAAGGTGAGTTGTCTTTATTTTGTATTTCTCCCTCTTTCGTTGACTAAGTTTTCTGACTACTTGTTTGTACTTTCTTTCTTTAGTCTTTCCAGTACCTCTTGGGCGCGTATTATGGCGTTAAGGCGATGGTTGCCAAGGCCGAGGAAAGAGCTGCCAGGTCGGAGTCCGCTCTTGCGTCCTTAAGGACCAAGTTGGAGGGATCGGAGAGCCGTTGTCGGGAGACTGAGCGCCGTCTCACCAAGGAGTTAAAGAGTTGTCAAGAGGAGCTGGTTGTAAGCCAGAAAGAGTTTGAAGAGAGCCAATCAGGCATTGAGGAAGAGGTGAAGCGGGCTCGGATCGTCGATGGCCAGATCGCTGGTGACGTTGGTGCTTTTTACGCGCTGAAGTCACGCGTCGAAATGATCGAGGAGTTCGGCGAAGGCAAGCACGAGCTCTGGGACTTGAAGGCAGAGAAGGAGACCTTAGACTCCATGTTCCCAAAGGGCAACCCTGGTCAGGAGTTGTTTCGCTTGGCCGGCGTCGGAGAAGAGGCCATGGACGAGGGTGCCGACGAGGATGAGGCCCACTCTGGCGATGTCGAGCCGACTGACGAGGCAGCCTCTCTGGAACCAGCCCCTGTCGAAGGTAATGTTGTTGTCCTCGATGCCTGATTTGCATTTCTTGCGTACTTTCGACTTTGTTTGCCCCACCTGCATGTGGGTTTGAATATTATGTGTTTTGGCGACCCGTCCACCATCGCGGGTCGCAGAATATTTCTAAGTGAATGTTGACAAAGTCCTACAGATGTGTAGGCAGACAATGTGTTTTGGCGACCCGTCCATCATCGTGGGTCGCGTTTATGTATAAAAATGTTTGTATTTTGATGCAATTTCGTCTTTACATATAGAATCGTATGCTAGTTTGTTTCGTACATGTTCGTCAGACTTTCAAGGGAATAGTCGGTGACGCTTTATGTATGTCGGTTTTGCCCGTGTGCTCCGTCGAGTGGGGCTCCGCCGTATGTATGTGTGTAGAGCAGGCCTGCGATTTGTTTGTGTACTGTGTTAGTCATGACTTTATGCCGGGGAGGTAAGCAATATGTTTCTATTGCGTGAATGTGATAAGGTGTCATACCTTATGTTTTATGTAAGGCAGGTGGTGTGCCGACGTGCCTGTGTTGTCATCTCCCCGTGTTCCGATCGATCGTGTAATGTAATGTAAGCGCTTTTTGTGGATGACTGGATCCCGTGTATATGTCAATGCTGTTCTTGTTTGATTGAGAAATGGTATAGCTTTAGATGTGTTGCGTTCCAATTTCTTGGGATTGGTTGTCCGTCCTTGTCTTCTAACTGGTATGCTCCTTGTCCGACTACTTCGGTGATTAAGTAGGGTCCTTCCCATTGTGGTGCGAGCTTTCCGTCGGACGGATTCTTGGTGTTCTAGAATGTTTTCCTGAGGACCCAATCTCCGACCTTGAATGCCTTGATCCGGACGTTCTTGTTGTAACTCCTTGCTACCTGTTGTTGAAACCTGACCATCCTGATTCAGGCTCTTTCTCTGATCTCGTCCACTGTGTCCAGATCGTGTGCCAATTCGACGTCATTCTGATCGTCCGTCTGAAGGTTGCAACGGGCGGTCGGAACTAGTAGCTCAGTCGGAATGACTGTCTCACTCCCGTAGACGAGAGAGAAAGGCGACTGTCCAGTCGCATTCTTTGGAGTGGTCCTGTCGGACCAGAGAATGAGTGGGAGTTCGTCTGCCCATTTGCCTTTAGCCCCAGTGAGGCGTTTCTTGAGGTTGTTGATAATGATTTTGTTGCTGGATTCGGCTTGTCCGTTGGATTGCGGGTACCGAGGTGTGGATGTGACCAACTTGATGTTCCATTGGTCGCAGAAGGCTCGGGTCTTATGACTGATGAATTGGGAGCCATTGTCGCACATGATTTCTGATGGGATGCCAAATCTGCACAAGATATTGCGTTTTATGAATGAAATGACATGTTGATCTTTTACCTCTCTGTAGGCTTCTTCTTCGATCCATTTAGAAAAGTAGTCCGTCATGGCGAGGAAGAAAACTCTTTGTCCCGACGCGGGCGGAAGCTTCCCGACAATGTCCATTCCCCACCTCATAAAGGGCCATGGAGCCAAAGTCGGATGGATGAGCTCTGAGGGTTGATGATGGACGGGCACGTGCCGCTGACAGGCGTCGCACTTCTTGGTGTACTCCATAACATCTTTGTTCATCGTGGGCCAGTAGTACCCGTTCCGCAGAGCTTTCCCTGAGAGGCTTCGTCCGCCGGTGTGGTTCCCACATTCTCCTTCGTGTAGCGATTGTAAGATACGTCCGATTTCTGGAGTCTTGAGCTTTTTTTCTTCTGTCTTGTCATCGGGCAGAATGCCGTCTTTTAACCATCTGATGTAAGGTAGCATCCAGTCGTCATTGGTGTCGACGATGTCTTCTTCTGGTCGGTCGCCTATTTCCATGGCGACGAGTTCTTCAAGCGGTGTTGTTGACTCGACGGATGTCCTTGGGACGGCTGGCGTCATGATGTGGGCCAATGGTATGTACGAAAATTCTTCCGGGTCCAAGGCGGATCCTAGGTTGGCGAGTGCGTCAGCTTGGGAGTTAAGATCCCTGGGTACCTGTCTGATGTCAAATGTTTGAAATTGTCCGATCAACTTCTTGGCTACCTCCAAGTAGGCTATCATTCTGACGTCTTTAGCGTTGTACGACCCTTGTATCTGGTTCACGACTAGTAGGGAGTCGCAAATGACTTCGATCTCTCGGACCCCTAGGTCACGAGCCAGGATGAGTCCGAATATGAGTGCCTCATACTCAGCTTCGTTGTTAGTCGCATCCCACTTACATCTGATGGTCTGGGCTATCTTTTCCCCTTGTGGCGATTTTAGCACGACCCCTAGCCCCGATCCTCTGGCGTTCGACGCACCATCGGTGTGGAGTTCCCATGTGTATGTTTCTTCTGTTGCGAGCAATTGCGTTGCTTCTCTTGTGGCTTCTTGTTCTACGGTCGGGCTGAAATCAGCCACAAAGTCAGCTAAGGCCTGTGACTTGATTGTCGTCCTGGGCTCATATTCGATGTCGTAACCGCTGAGGTGTATGGCCTATTTGGTCATTCGTCCTGTGAACTCGGGTTTCCTCATGATTGCTCTCATGGGATGATTAGTGCGGACAGTAATAGTATGGAATTCGAAATAAGGTTTAAGTTTGTTCGAGGCCATTACCAATGATAGTACGAGCTTTTCAAGTGACGAATACCTCGTTTCTGCCGGTAACAGCGTCCTACTGACATAGTATATTGGCGACTGCTTGTCATCTTCTTCTCTGACCAGTACTGCGCTTACGACTGATTCTGACACTGCAAGATATAGAAATAAGGGCTCGTCGCCTTTAGGTTTGGTCAGTAACAAGGGACTGGCCAGGTATTCCTTCAAGTTTTGGAATGCCGCTTCGTGCTCTTCCATCCATTGAAAGGACTTGTTCTTCTTGAGAGCGTCATGGAAGGGTTTGCATTTGTCGGATGATTTGGAGATGAATCTGTTCAGAGCTGCTATCCGACATGTAAGTTTCTGTACGTCTTTGATGCATCGGGGGGATCAGACGTTGATGAGAGCCTTGATCTGTTTCGGGTTGGCTTCTATTCCTCTTTGTGTCACCATGTACCCCAAGAACTTTCCTGACGACACTCCGAAGGAGCACTTAGTAGGGTTTAGTTTCATGTTGTACCTTTTTAGCACTTTGAAGCTGTCGCGAAGGTGGTCGATGTGATCTTCTTTCTTTTTTGATTTGACCAACATGTTGTCTATGTAGGCTTCCATCGTGTCCCCAATCTGGTCTTTGAACATTTTGTTGACTAGTCGTTGATACGTAGCCCCTGTATTTTTGAGACCAAAAGGCATTACTCTATAGCAATAGATACCTTGGCTAGTGAGGAACGCTGTTTTTTCTTGGTCTTCGGGTTCCATGAGGATTTGATTGTAGCCACTGAAGGCGTCCATGAAGGTAAGCATTTCATGTCCCGCCGTTGCGTCGACCATAGCGTTGATGTGGGGTAGAGGAAATGAGTCTTTGGGACAAGCCTTGTTGAGGTCTGTGAAGTCGATGCAGACTCTCCACTTGCCATTCTTCTTCTGGACTACGACCACGTTGGCTAGCCACTCGGGATAATGGACCTCCTTGATTTTTCATGTTTCCAATAAGCTCTTGACTTCGTCATCGACTATCTTGTTCCGCTCAGGAGCGAACTTCCTGCGTTTTTGCTTGATAGGGGGTGAGATGGATCTACATTCAATTTATGTGTAATAACGTTTGGAGATATTCCGACCATGTCCTCATGCGACCATGCGAAACAATCGGCATTGGTCCTGAGAAAGTCGAGGAGTTGTTGTCTGGTCGAGTCGTCCAAGTCTGATCCGACCCTTACCGTTTTGTTTGGCTTTGAGGGATCTAGTGCGATCTCGTCGAGTTTTTCCATTTCTGGTTCGACGTACCGACTAGGTCCTTCATCGCTCTGTGGTTGCTATGCGGTCTTGTGTTCGACTGCGCTCTTCATAGAAGCGACGTAGCACACCTTAGCGGTCCTTTGATCTCCTTTGATTTCTTAGACTCCCCATTCAGTGGGTAATTTGATGACTTGATGATATGTTGAAGGTACTGCCTTCATAACGTGTATCCATGGCCTGCCAAGAATACAATTATAGGGAGACGGATAATCTAGGACTAAGAATTTCACCTGTCGGTTGATTCCCCCAGCGTATGTGGTTAGAATGATTTCATCGGTCGTATGCTTGACCTCACCGCTAAACCCGACCAATGGGGTTGACTTTTTGATTAGGTCGTCTTCGATCAGACCCATCTCTTTAAGGGCGTCAAGGGTTAAGAGGTTTGTCGAACTCCCTGTATCGATTAGTACTCTCCGTATTAAGCAATTACCAATGGACAAAGAGATTACCAGACCGTCGTGGTGACTATCCGACCCGTTGGAGTCGGACTCGTCGAATGTGACCGTCGGAAGGTTGGAGGTCTTCTTTAGCTTGAATTCTGACGTCTCGGGCTTGTCGCCCTTGCTTTCCTTGGCATGTCGCTTAGCCGCGGAGTATGTGTTCCCACATATGTCCGATCCACCTGAAATAGTATTGAATTTTTTTTTATGGACGGGAGATGGGGGTTTGTTCTGTTTTACCTGATCTCGACGTTCCATGGTAGCTTTCGCCCGCTCTGAGATTACGTCGCGCAGGAGCCCCTGTGAGAGTAACCTAGCGACTTCCTTTCGCAGGGCGATGCACTCGTCGGTCGAATGACCGTGGTCGCCGTGGAATTCGCACCATCGGTTCATGTCTTTCTTGACATCCAATCGGTCTCTCTTTCGGGGCCATCTTACCTCTTTTCCATACTTGTCGAAACTCTTGACGAGCTCCGACACGGAAACATTGAAGTTATAAGACTGGACCCTAGGAGGCAACGCTAGACCGTCTCTCCAATCCTGTGACCTGTCTTGGAAAGAGTTTACCTGGTTCGGCTCGTTTCTATTACGAGAGTAGGGGTGAGGATGTCTGTCTCGACGGTTGTCGGAAGGATTTTTACGATCGGATGGATCGGATCCGTGTGAGGCTTTTCGCGACTCACGATCCTCTTCCAATCTTACTTCTGCCATGGTCTTGGCCTGGACATCTTTGAAACTTCTACACGGGTACTTGGTAATTTCGTTGTAGAGATTGATGTCTTTGACCAGACCTTGTCGGAAGGCTTCGATGGAGGTTATGACATCACAGTGGGGGATCGCCACTTTCTCCTTATTGTACCTGTTAAGATAATTCCGAAGAGGTTCGTTATACCTTTGTGTGACTCGGTAGAGGTCACTTGATTGTCTCTCGAGCCTCCGACTGCTGGCGAACTGACTCTTGAAAGAGTTGACCAGATCCACAAATGATGCAATCATTCCCTGAGGCAAACGCATAAACCAAGTTAGTGCGGGGCCCGCGAGGGTCGTGCCAAAACTTTTGCACATGATGGCCTCGCGGCTCTCCCTTGAAACGGATGCAGCCATTAGTTTTTGTTTATAGAGAGAGATATGGTCATCTGGATCGGTGGTGCCGTCGAACGTCGCCATGTTGGGGAGATGGAACTTCTTGGGGATCTCGACCCTTGCGATTTCTTCAATGAACGGGTATTCTTCGAATCCATCGGATGCTTCCCTCTCGATTGGTTGCGGGACTCCTGGGAGCCTATTGAAGCGATCATCGATCGTCTTCATGTGTCGGTCGAGCGTCTGCTGGAAAAGAGCCAGGACATCTAGCGGATTGGTAACCTGTGGTTCGTCGATTTGGGCCCCTGCCGACCCGATCGGTGTGGAAAAAGTGACATTGTTAGTCGAAAACGGATTAGAAAAAGGAATTCAAGATGTACCCTCTGTGTGTCTGGGCCGTCGTATGCTCGGAGGTGTTGACTCGATGTTGTCCATGTCGAGGCGCGTTCGGACGCTGCCGTGGATGGGCATGTTCCTGGATCCTGAGGCCATCGATTGTACCTGCGACTTAAGAGACTCATTTTCACGGGTTAGTTGTGCGATCTCGGCCTCAGATTGGGTCGACAGGGCGGCTAAGGTTTCGGTCTTTTGGCGTTGCTGGGCTAGTTCCTCTTGAAGGGTGGCCATTTTCTGGGAAAGTTCTTGGAACTGGGTTGGAGTAGGATTTTCGGTCGTGTTTCCTGGAGCTTGGGTTTCGTCTATGAGACGTGGTTCTTCAATGTTGGCAGGTGGGTCGATAGTCATGGTTGAAAAGTTTCGGAAGGGTGATCGGCAAGTTGCCCCACGGTGGGCACCAAATTGTTTTGGGATGAAAAGATCGGACGACCTAAATCGCCTTAGACGGGGTAACTTGTCGATCGGGTGATAGAAAACAATCCAAACCAAATAGATAATAGACAAACAAGAAGTAAATGTAGAATAGCGAGATGATTTTATTAGATATCGTGTAAATCAGATCGAATCGAGATACAACTTATCGTAGTAAGACAAGAGATCGGGTAGGACTCGATCGGTGGCTTTTAGGTTGTGATCGGCGACGAATCAGCATGGACGACTCTTTGAGAGCTAAGCTTAGAGCAAATGTGTTCTTCTGATGTGTTTCTGAGCGAGAAAATGGTTGTCGTGCTCACGTAATTGTGTGTGTGCCTCTTATCTTCTTCTTTGTCCAAATATGGCAAGTTCTTCATGCCTCTGACTGTTACATTTCGATTCCATCTTTATCTTCAACGCCGGGATTTTATTATGGAGATTTTGTCACTAATTGCTGCTTATTATGGTGCTGTGTAAATGCTATGGCCGTTGATCAATCTTGGCATTTAATGCTTGGCGGGGTTTTCGCGATCTTGTCGGAGGGCGTTCGACTGGAGAAGTCTCGTCGCCTCCTCTGGGCTTTTTTCTTGTTCTTCCGATCCGTCATGGGCTTGGGCTTGATTTGCTCGATCCATCTTCCCAGGGGATGCCAGGCCCAACAGTCATCATTAATAAAATTTATGTTCAATTTTTTGTTTTATTGTCAAATCGAGGTATTCTCCTTCTTAAACCAATTGGGCATCCCCAACGAGTCAAATACTCAACCTTTATCCTACGATTCAATCAAGCAATAATGTTTGCTTCCTCCAAGAAAATTCATCACGTTGGATCATCAATATATCTCAGGCGCCATCACATTTGTTGTCTACTTACCCGACTATGAAGGTTTGAAGAAAGGCGCTTGCTTTGAAGATGGGGCCGACACATAGAAATGATCCTAACGTGGGACGTTTAAACATCACCATGCAACCCTTCACATACAGATTGCGTTAATAGAGATCTATGCACGGTCCGTGCACCTGAAACGCACAAACCACTACGCAAACCTTGCCTAAACTAGACTTCATGTATTTTTGTGAAACCACACGATCTGTACACTTCGTTCTATAAACATTTTATAATGTTTAGCAGGATCTCCGTCCTAATCAGCAAAGTGTGACATTGATTCGAGTCTACGTATATGGATGTGCACCCTGTACCTACAAGTTCGCATTGAGCTTACCCAACCCTATAGTTCTTGAGCGAACCCCGATCACATCAAATGGTTAATGACACTAAAATTACCAACATTCCTCTCCCATTTTAGTGTAATTCTTTCTTCTTTTGAAATAAAACAAACATCCATACTAAACTCATGCATAAGTGAAAATGTCGTAACGATTGAAATTCTACTTTAGTGCATTACTACAAACACTAGAGAATCGGGGTGTCCTAAGGATTGAACCCGTCCACTTGGACCACGAGGCCTTGAAGGCTATTGAGATACTTCAAGGCCTCGTGATCCGATTGGATGACAAACTCATTGGCCATGAATAATGTTGTCACGTCTTCAACACCCTAATTAGGCACATAAAGCTCCTTGTCATAGGTAGGGTAGTTGATGGTGATGCCGATGAGCTTTTCGCTAATGTAGGTGATAAGGAGACGATCTTGAAGAATAACGCCACCAATTCCATGGTGAGATACGTTGCACTCCACCTCGAAGGTCTTGGTGAAGTTTGACAACTGGAAGAGGGGGGCGTTGCAAAGGCGGTCCTTGAGCGTCGTGAACGCCGCCTCATGGGCATCGCTCCACTCGATCGTCACGTGCTTCTTGGTGAGCTCGTGCAGTGGCGTGCCGATGGTGCTGAAATAAAAAACAAAGCGCTGATAGAAGCCCGCCAAGGAAAGATTGAACCATGGTGGGTGTTGTGGGGCTGATACGCTCTACTTTGTAGTACGTAACTAAGGCAAATTTGATAGGCGTGTAGTCGCGTATACCTAACAAATAACCTTAAAAACCTAACTAATGTAGTCGGTAAGTAAGGATCGATCCCACAGAGAGCCAAGTTATTCTTCCTGTATGCAGAAATTGTATACCAATAATAACAAAGGGGGGTTTTGATGATTGTAACAAGCAATAATAAAAACGAGTGAAAAGAGTTTGTAAACAATGGATGTGAAATAGCTCAGCCAGACAGATATCCACACTTCAGTTTGATTGGTCGATCCTTGATTATCTCCAGTTCTTTAGACCAGTGAATGTTCCTATTCCTTTTCTTAAGTTATTAACAGGACAACCAGACCATGAGAATACTAACTATCAAATAACCAGGAAACTATCCAGATTCAATTTAACAGCAACAGTAAGTTCAAGAATTTCAATAGATACATGCACATAAAACAACCAGTTTTACTTAGCATGCAATCAATTCTCTTCTACAATAAACTATTCCAACTAGTTCAAGAATATCGTAGTTGCTACTCTGAATTAGGTATTTCAACCAGAAACAGTCTAACTCTAGCATAAGAATATTACTAATGACCACTAGTTGATCAGGCTAGTATAATCAGTAAAACTCAAAGGGATGAAGCACAAGAGAATCGATAACATTCAAATGAATAAAATAAGAGTTATAATCTCACAACCAATTCAAACGAAGGCTTCAATCGTCTGACTAAGCAAAGGAAACTTAGTTCTTCATGATGAATGAATGATAAACCTAAAGGAAACTAAGTACTTATAACCTAAGTAAATCTTCTAAAATAATAATATCCGAAATAACAAATTATAAAATAAATAAAATAAGGAAAATAAAGTAAAAAAGGAAATCCACGTCGAAGATCCTCCGCGTCGGCTTGACTTGCAAAACCGCGACCGCGGCTTACCCTTCATGGAACTCCAGCGAGTTCTTCATTGGCTGCGACCGCAGCACTCCAAACCGCGCCCGCGGCTTTTCCTTCTTTGCGTCATGACGAACTCTTCCCATGCCGCGCTTTCTCCTCCTTAGCCGCGGTTGCGGCTTTTCCTTCCTCAGCTCCTCTACGCTCCAACACTTCACTAAAATCAACCTTTTCTCCACTTCTTCTCTACTACTCCATTATCCTAAATTATCTCCTAATCCACACCATTGGTATCTAATACTATAGTAACAGCTCCTAGTTATGCACTACAAAGTAGAGCGTATCAAATTCCCCCATACTTAGACCTTGCTCATCCTCGAGTAAGCTAATAGAAACCTACTCCACTAGTGAAATACCCAAGGTCTCAGGAAGCACAACAAAATTATCCACTAAGAACTGTACCTACTCATGAATCCCCAATAACACCAACACAGAAACGCAGCACACAAGCCTTAAGGAAAATAAAGTATTTCCCCCAAGCTTAACCCGAACTCCAGATGTGAATGATAATGTCTAATCCTAGCTCCAGTCTATCTTCTTATAACTCCCAAAGTGACCTACCAGAAACCTCCTTATAACTCCACCACTTATGTCGCCACGCCAAGATGAATGAATCCTATTAATCACTCCTCTTTTTTCACTCATTTTGCCTAGGTGCCCTTTCAGGTTTTCACCTAGCCACTCATTTCATTTTTCACAGATCAGCTTACCAGTCCTCACACCGCTCTTTAGCCTCTTATTACCCCATCCTAGTGCTCGTCCGGGCCCCTGAATTTTGCATGAGCCGCCCTTTCGGGTTTTCAGCTCAGCCAGGTTTATTCTCGTTTTTTTTAATACTAATAGTACAGACGAACAACAAGTATAACTTCCTCCCCCATGTTGAAATATTGCATTGTCCTCAATGTAATGAAAGACGAAAAAATGAAACTCTGGGGGGAAAGAAAGATACCCACTAGCGATGCCGAGGTGGTCTGTGTCTCGGATGTCGTGGTTGGCGTGGCGGTGGAAAATCATGGAAACAAGAGTCTCTGGTGCCATAGCGGGAGGAATAAAATTAAGCTCATCGGTTGTCGGCCCCCTATACGTCTCCCACCAGTGTGAAACAAAGGCGTCCCAATGCATGATGTAAGAGCATCGTACCAACGACTGATCTCGGAGCATCCGCACGTCCTCATCAAGCTCAGTAATCCACTCCTCATATTGTCTACCTGGGTCTGCAGGACCACTTGAAGTGCCTACCTCACTGTGTCAGCGGTCTCATACTATCTCTCTAGCTCGAACATATATCAGTCGGTGCCTCTGGAATCTTCTCCTCATCGATTGTATCATGCCGTTCCATCATCAGTTTCCAAATAAAAATCCCAGGCGGCATCTCCTCCTCATAAGCTATAGCGTGTCGTTCCATCATCTCAGCAGTGATATAAAGTTGGGCAGCGGGGCCGCGATCGCGGTTTTCACCCGTGCCCGCGGCTTTCAATGAGCCGGTTTTTTTTTTTTTTTTTTTTCAAACGAAGGCTTCATCCTTCCAGTACAGGGCAAGGCCTGTCACGTTCTTTACTTTCCTGGAGAAGTACTTTTTGAGACTGAAGAAAGCCTTTATGGAGAAGTACTTTCCTGCAACAGAGCTCAATAGCCTGAAGAAGAACATCAGCAACATTGAACAACATGCTACTGAGACTTTGTATGAGTACTATGGGAGATTCAAACGGCTAATATCAAGTTGTCTGTACCATGGTTATTCTGATTAGGATCTCATTCTATACTTATATGGAGGACTTCTTGACGATGAGCGTAGAATGGTGAACGCAGCCTGTGGCGGTAACTTTCTGAATAAAACTGTAGTTGTAGCATTTGAGATGTTTTCTAAGCTATCGGAAGGCTCAAGGCAGTTCAGCAAGAGAGCAAGCTCCCACGTAGCAAAGGCCGCAGACTCTCATCCATCATCTTCACTGCAATCTGATGTGAACGAGTTGAAGGAGATGATGAAGCATTTTATGGTGAAAGGGAGTCCATAACAAGTCAAGGCATGTGTCATCTGTTATGACACGATGCACCCTACTGATGCATGCCCGCAACTGCAAGAGCCTGCAACTGAAGTGAATGCTATGGGAGGGTTCGGACCTTCTAGACCAAGATATGACCCATACTCCAACACTTACAACCCTGGGTGGAGAGATCACCCTAATTTGAGATATGGAAACCAGCAGAACCAACAGTTCAATCAGCGACAACAACAATTTCAGTAACCTGGAGGTCAACAACAATAACCATTCAGACCACCATATGACCCTAGACCTCAGGGGCAGAATTCAAATTCATCTATGTCTGCAGAAGACATGATAAAGGCCCTTGCTTAGAACATGACCACCATGATTCAGAATATGACCACCATGCAGAGCAATCTGGTTCAATTTCAGCATGAGACCAGGTCTAGCATTCAGAATCTGGAGAATCAGGTTGGTCACATCTCTCTGGTAGTAAGCAAACTGGAGGCTAGGGAGGCGAGTAAGCTGCCATCTCAGACGGAGTTGAACCCGAGACATAATGCGAGTGCAATTATACTGAGGGATGGGAAGCAATTGGACGAACAAATTGAGAGAAGCATCCCCTTAGCTGAGAGGGACGAACCTGGGGCCAATGAAGAAACCGCGGGCGCGGAAAGTGAGGCGTGATCGCGGCCAACGAATGCTGAAGCAAAGGGCGAAATTCAGGCAAAGCCGCGATCGCGACCTTGCCTCAGACGCTGAAAGTTCTTACGTTCGTCCGGATTTTCCTCTATTCAGTTCGTACAAACCAGCTCCGCCATTCCCTGAGGCGTTGAAAGACACGAGGAGGCTGGAGAATGACAAAGAGATCTTCGAGACCTTCAGTAAGTGCGAGGTAAACATTCCCTTGCTTAAATTGATTAAAAGTATTCCTCGCTATGCAAAGTTTCTGAAAGAACTATGTACAATTAAGAGCAATCAAAATGTGAAAAGCAAGAAGAAGGTTAAAGTTAGTGAACATGTATCTGTTGTGTTGAAAAGGTGAATGCCTAAGAAGTGTGATGACCCTGGCATGTTTAGCATTCCTTGTACAATAGGTGACACCAAGTTTGAACGAGTCATGCTAGATTTAGGTGCATCTATTAATGTGTTGCCTTACTCTTTATATGATTCTTTGGGGCTTAGACCATTGCATACAACTGGGACGGTGATTCAATTAGCTCATTTGTCTAATGTGCATCCGAAATGAGTAGTAGAGGACATCCTTGTGAAGGTTGAAAATTTGATTTTTGCTGTTGATTTCTTTGTGATGGATATGGGACATGATAAGCATGTAAGCCCTGTTATGTTAGGTAGGCCATTTCTGAAAACTGCTAACACTAAAATTGATGTAAGCAGTGGTTCACTTACAATGGAATTTGATGGTGAAAGGGTAGAATACAACATCTATGATGCTAAGAAACACCCTCCTGATAATGATTCTATGAAATCTGTTGATGTGATAACTTAAGTTGATCTACAATGCACTATGTCGAGCCACTCTATGTCGAGCCATGACATTAACCAAGGCGCTTCTCGGGAGGCAACCCGAGGTATGAAGTTTGTTTTCTTGTCAATTGTTTTCCTCTCCTTCTGTTATTCTTTTTCTTTGATGCGTATTTAGACTAACATGCAGGAAAGCCGCTTTCAAAGCAAAGCCGCAACCGCGGCCTAAAAACCGCGATCGCGGCCTTCCCTATACGTGAAGCCACGGACGTTGCTCTATTTTCCTGTTCAATTTCTTTTAATTTTGCAGATTTGCCGAGAGCACCGCACAGCCTGTGCGGTTTGGAGCTGTTCGAAAAAAAAAACCGGAAAAAAAGGCGGGCATGGGTGAAAACCGCGATCGCGGCCTTGCGTTCTTCACATAAAAATTTTAGGTTGATGCCGCGACCGCCGCCGCCCTCTTTCCTTTGGTTTTACGGCTGTTTTATTTGGTTACTAAGGATGAGATGCTATAGATGATGAGGAGGAGATGTAGCTCGAGATTTTTATGGTAACGGATGATGCAATTGATGAAGAGAAGATTCCAGGGGCACCTACAGATGTGATATTCGATATGGAGAGACAATATGAGGCCGCTGACACAGATGGACATGACACTAAGAGATATGGCTGCAAACCAGCCATATATGAGGGACGAGCAGCATCGGTTTGCCACTTGCCTCGATCGTTTGTCTGCAGATGAGGACGTGCGGATGCTCCGAGATCAATCACTAGTACAATGCTCTTACATCAAGCATTGGGACGCCTTTGCTTCACACAAGTGGGAGGCATATAGGGGACCGACAACCAATGGGATTAATTTCATTACCTCCAGCCATGGCACCAGAGACTCTTGTTTCCATGATTTTCCACCGCCACACATATCACGACATCCGAGACACAGACCACCTCGGCATCGCTAGTGGGTATCTTTCTTTCCCCCCAGAGCTTCATTTTCGTCTTTCATTACATTGAGGATAATGCAATATTTAAGCATGGGGGAGGGATTTGTACTTGTTATCTGTGTATAAAAAAAAGAATAAACTTGGCTGAACTGAAAACCCGAAAGGGCGATTCAGGCAAAATTCAGGGGCCCAAACCAACACTAGGCTGGGGTAATAAGAGGCTAAAGAGTGATGTGAGATTGGTGAGCCCATCTTTGAAAAATAAAATGAGTGGCTAGGTGAAAACCCGAAAGGGCGCCTAGGCAAAATGAGTGAAAAGAAAAGAGTGATTACTAGGACTCCTCGTTCATTCTGGCATGGTGACATAAGTGGTGAAGTTATAAGGAGGTTTCGGGTAGGTCACTCTGGAGCAATAAGGGATAGATTGGAGCTAGGATTAGATGTTCACATTCACTCTATGGTGTTCGGGTTTAGCTTGGGGGAAGTACTATGCTTCCTTTTTAGAGCCATGTGTTGGATTGTTGATGATGGTGTGTTATAGTCACTGGGTTCGGATTCTTGTATGCTGTCTGTAGACCTTTGGATTTCATGGTATAGGAGTATGTTTTCATTAGCTTACTCGAGGACGAGCAAGGTCTAAGCATGGGGGAATTTGATACGCTTTACTTTGTATAGCGTAACTACGACCTGTTAGCACATTATGAGAGATAATTAGGGTAGTTTTAGGTACTATTCTGTGATTAGGGAGAGGCCAAGAGAAGTGAAGAAAACCAAGAAATTACAGAAGATTGTAGCCTCTGAAGATCAAGTGAAGACCGGAGCAACACAGACTGAACCGCGACCGCGGGGGTATGAGCCGCGATCGCGGGTCAGGGAGCTGGTGCGCTGAAGTATAAACCGCGATCGCGGGTCTTGGCTGAGGTCGCGGGTCTGGTCGCGGTTTCGGGTCGGCTGACGCGGATTGAAGATTCAGTGTTTTATTATCTTGTTACCTTATTTATTATTTTTATTATTACGTTTAGACTTCTTTTCTAAGTTTTTATTATTGGGATATTTAGCATTAGGGCAGACGTAGTTATCATTATCATTCATTCTATCATATTTTCATCACGACAGTTTAGAGTTTTTTGGAGTTTTTGCAAGACTATGAAAAACTAAGTTTTCTTTACTTAGTCAGACAATTGAAGCCTTCGTTTGTTTTGGTTGTGAGATTATAACTCGTGTTCTATTCCTTTGAATGTTATTAATTCTCTTGTGCTTAATCCCTTTGAGTTTTACTGATTATACTAGCCTGATCAACTAGTGGTTATAAGTATTATTCTTATGCTAGAGTTAGATTGTTTCTCGTTGAAATATCTAATTCAGAGTAACAACTATGATATTCTAGAACTGGTAGTGATAGTTTATTGTAGAAGAGAATTGATTGCATGCTAAGTAAAACTGGTTGTTTTATGTTGCATGTATCCGTTGAATTTCCTGAACTTCCTGCTGCTATTGAATTGAATCTGAATAGTTTCCTGGTTGTTTGATAGTTAGTATTATCAGGGTTTGGTTGTCCTATTAATAACTTAAGAAAAGGAATAGGAACATTTATTGGTCTAAAGAACTAAAGATAATCAAGGATCAACCAATCAAACTGAAGTGTGGATATCTGTCTGGCTGAGTACTTTTATCAATATATGTTTACATCATCATTAATTCTGCTAGTTTATTTCATAGTTTAAAACAAACCAATCAAACCCCCCTTTGTTACTGTTGGTGAACGATTTCTGCAAACAAGATAGACAACTTGATTCTCTGTGGGTTCGACCCTTACTTGCCAGACTACATTAGTTAGGTTTTTAAGATTTCTTTGTTAGGTACACACGACTAATTGCCTATCAGGGGCGCGGCCGTGCGACCACTCGCGGATGGCACAGACCTTCTCCTCGTCAACTCTCAATCCATCCTTGTACACAATATATCCTAAAAAAGTAGTAGTGTTCGAGCAAAAAGTACATTTACTCAAATTAGCAAAATCTACATGATTCATGAGTATCATGAACGTACTAGGTGTATTAGTAACTCCAAAAGGCATCACCAACCATTCATATAGACCATACTTAGTCTTGAATGCAGTTTTCCACTCACCACCTTCCTTTATTCTTATTTGATGGTATTCACTCTTTAAATCAATCTTAGAGAATAAAGTGTCTCCATGTAATTCGCCTAGCATATCATCTAATCTAGGAATAGGATGGTGATACTTCACATCGTAATTTGGTTGATCGCTCGACAATCAACACACATGCATCAAGAGGCATCCTTCTTGGAGACGAGAATGAATGGGACGACGCAGGGAATAAGACTCTCATGGACATAGTCTTTGTCCATTAACTCTTGCACTTGGCGATGAAGTTCTTTGGTTTCCTTGGGGCTGGCTCGGTAAGCGGCTCGATTGGGCAAGGAAGCGTCGGTCATAAAATCAATATGGTGCTCTATGCCCCGTACTGGAGGCAATCCCTTTGGGAGATCCTCTGGAATCAACTCCTTAAAGTCCTACAAAAGAGAAGTAACCAAAGAGGGTAAATCAACCAAGTCCTTGAAATTTAAAAGATACACAAAAGGAAAAAGAAGAAAGCATGATTAACGTCCCTAAAGCACTAGGGTGAGGTCATTGGGGAGAGCCAGAAGCAGGCAGTTCTCGTAGTGGCCCTATAGTGATGTTGTGGGCTTCACGGACTAGCGCGTTGGCGGCGAGTCACACTGCATCGCACATTGTGTCACGCGCATGGGAGATCACTCCAGTGGTGCTAAGGGCATCATGGGGTGCGCTGATACTCGTTGGAGGCATTGCGGTCTCTATTGTCGCGGCATTGCGGCACGTTAGCGGTGTGTGTCGGTGCGTCCCCGTGAGTCTTGGCCATCTCGGTGGCCTTAGTACGATTGTACTCCACTTGGTCTTGCAAAATATCCCTTAGGGTCATGGGAAGTAGGGTGATTTTCTATCCATTGTACATGAAGACGTAGTTGTTGAGGAAGCCATCAAGAAGGGCGCGCTTGTAAAACTGTCAAGGGCGACCTAGAGTGTCATTCATAACAATAACGTCACATAAAACTGTATCAATATTGAAGGTGATATGGCACTGTCGTTGTACCACATTTTCACCTTTACCTTCCAAGATACATTGCAAGCTATAGGTTAGGGATAGGGAGTCGTCTCCAAATTAAGGTGCTTGATCACCTTCCCATTGATAATGTTGCAACAATTTCTACCATCTATGATGACACTATGTGAGGCGGTTTGGACCATGCATCAGGTATGCAAAAGATTTTCACATTGGTCCAAGAGAGTACCTTCCCTGACCGTGAGGACACGGCGGGTGATGAGGCTTAAGGGAGTGCCTTCGGCCTCGCCAGTGGCACCGCACAGATACTCATCGCTGGTGGCGTCCTTGGGGTATGTGGCTTCCTAGACGTCGAGCTCATCATGTAAGACCGGTAGCCGGATTATTGGGTGAATAAGAGACTCTTTTTGTTGGGACAGTCTTGCTACATGTGGCTTCATCCTCGACACCTGGAACAAACCTGGTCACAAGCTCACTCATCCCTTGGGGTGCTAAGATGGGGCACGGTCGCAGCACCATGCGCTACGCGCGGCGGCAATGACCGCTGCTGGGGGTATGACGCTATAACGAGACTTCATAGAAGAACACACATTAGAAAAAGAATTTGGAGTAGGGTTAGATGAATACCTAGGTTGATTGTTGCAGGTCCAACAAACCTTCTTTTTGCATTACTGTTGAGTGTAGATCTCCATCACCGTGTGAGTCAAGAAGTAATATCTTTGACGTTGAGGATCTTCAACGTCTCACAAATGTTTAAGTACAGGACATGCATGAATATGGTGCACATGGCTGAGGTGGCGGAATGAACACCGGCCTTGTGGCAAAGCTCCTCCAACTCGGCGAAGAACTCTAGCAAGGTGCGCGTTCCTTGGTACGCAAGAGAGATCTTGAGATGCATATACACCTTATAGTCATTAGGTACATAGTGATTCGTCATGACCTAGATGAGTTGGTTCCAAGTGGAAATTGGGGCCAACCATCTTCGTTCGCGCTCATGCTTTAAGAGAAACCATCACGCACGAGCACCATCTGTGAAGTGAACGGTGGCTATCTCGACCTTCTCATGTTCCGCATAATGACAATGATCTAGAATATACTCTATAGATTGCTTCCATTCAAGAAATTTAAAAGCATCATATTCACTAGAAAAATTACCTTTTTTTACCTTGATTTCGCATCGTTGGTTGTGGTTGGGTGCATGAGCTTGGCAATCGTGACGCATGCCTTGATCATGGAGGTCGTGGTTGTGGCAAGTAGGTGGAATATAGTGGTCTTCGCGGCACTGGGGACGCTGGTGGTGCTCGTCTGTAATCCAATCCTCATCGTGGTCCACATCACCACATATGTCCTCCTCTAGTGAGTAATAAGGATGCTCGGTGGTGCTGCTTGGAGGCCATCATCGTCACCGTCAAAATCATGGTAGTCGTTGCCATGGGGCGCGCGACTCTCGCCAGTGTTGGAAGCATAGTGGCACACATTTTGTTGCGCCTCGCGGTGGCGATCGTGAGTGTCAATGTATGGGGTCGGGCCAAAGCGGCACCAATCATCAAAGTAGGGCACCTTCAGACTCGTACTTCGAGGGGAGTCTTAAAGGTGACTCTCAATCTGGGATTGCAGACGGCGCGAATGGTGCTTGGTTGAACGACATCATTGACATGCCAACCTTCGTCTTTCCGCGAAGGAGAGCATTCGCTTCGCGGGCTTGCGCAACGATGACGGAATGGACTTGGACTTGAGACGTCGGGTTGGTCTACAGAGATGGCCTCATGCTCTAGGCGGCATGCAGTCGAGCTAACTCTGTCTCTAGCCTCGATCATGGAGCACACCTAATCGAGTGTAGCCTGGAGCATTGCGGTGTTGTCAATGGGGGCGCATGGCTCGTTGTTGTCGCCTTCTTCGTGATCGGTGAGGTGCAAAAGTAAGGATCAAAAGACGAAGGCAAGTAACCAATAATAAAGCCAAGTACTTGTCTCAAAAGAGACCAAGAAATTTCCGCACTTAGGAGGTCATACCAATTTGGTCGTCTGTGGGGAGGGAGAGACTTGACATGGGGGGGAGGGGAGGAGGGGGGAAGCAAGACAATTAAAATCAATCAAGCAAGCAAGCAAGTGTCCATCTTAATTTAATTGAAGTTCAAAAGTTTTCAAGTCTTAAAAATACTTTTCAAGAAAAGATGCAAGAAATTTGGTTCTTTATTGATTGTTGTTGCTTTTAGACGATGGAGGGGTAGCTTAGTGGATCTTGCGCCGTAGTGGGTAATGTTTTCCCTTAGCCTATGACGTGATTTTGCTCTTCCTTAGAAAGTGAGGTTCGTTGGAAGACTTTTTTTCTTTATTCTTTTTTTTTTGAATTTGGATGCAAGATTTCTTTATTTTTCTTTATTTTATATAAGAAAGAACACACAAGATAAGATTTTGAGTGTGGAAAGAGAAAGAGAAGATAGACAAGCAACACTTAAGGAAAGAAAAATCACATAAATAATTCTATAATTTAATAATTAAGAAAAGAAAATTAACATGAAAGAAAATAAGGAAAAGTTATGCACTTGCTAGTCAAGAAATATAAGCTATTTATGGTAATAGATAATATATGGAATGATAAGGTTGAAAAGTCAAAGATAAAGTATCGGGGAAACTCAATATTAAAACTAAATGTTGGAAGGGTAGGGTTGGCTAACCGTGAGGATGGTGGCGCCGGCGGAAGCGTGTGTGGTGGGGTGAGTCGCGGTGACGGGAGCGGTGAGCGGAGGTGGCGACAGAAGTAGAGGAGGTGGGCGAAAACTATAGGGGATAAATTTGAATGTGAAAAATGAAACATCACAAAAGCAACAAAGATTGAAACTTAGCTTGACGTATGGCTCTGATACCATTTGATGGTTCGAACACGATGGTGCGTCACAATAGCCCAGAACCGTAATGTTGTCAAGCAAAGCCTTCGTCTTCAATCCTTGAGCAAACCTTCATGAATCCCACTCGAGCACAAGCCTTCGAATATGTCGTGGAATCCTTGGGAAAACCCTTGTTGTCTTGCACAAACTCTTTGTTGGCGATCCAAGATAATCTAACACGTTAGTGAGACTAGTTGGTGGTATAGATTGACGAGACCTCAAACTTGATTGAGGTTAATTGGATGGATATCAACGTGATGATCATTGGTAGAGAAGGCAAACATTCGGCCACAAAAGAATCTCGTAGATCAATTCCTTAACGATTTTGCCTCTCTACCGGAAGCGGCTAATGCTACGAATTCAGACTCCATTATCGAACTTGTGATGCAAGTTTTCATCTTAGAGGCCCATGATATGCACCTCCCTTAAGCAAATGTACTCGACCCGACCACTTGTAGAAGATTGATCTTCTATGTTGGTAATCCACCTCACATCTAAATAACCCTCTATAACAGAGGGAAACCCAACATATGACAAACCAAAATCCATGGTTCCCTTTAAATACTTGATTACCCGCCTAATTGCTTGCCAATGGCGAGTACTAGGATTACTAGAAATCCTACTCAATTTCTCTACTGTATAAACAATATTCGGCTACTACTTGTCATTGCATATATTAAGCATCCGATTACTTGTGAGTACTCAAGTTGTGATACCGATTTGCACATGTTGGGCATAAGCTTCACACTCCGTTCCATGGGAGTGCTTACTAGAGTACAATCCCCACAATGGAAATTCTTAAGCAATGTCTCAATGTAATGAGATTGCGTTAGCGCAAGTTCATTGTCCTCACATTTGATCCTAATACTAAGGATCACATCCGTCTCCCCATGTCCTTCATGGAAAAACTTGATGACAATTTGTTTTAGTAAGGTCAACTTGTCTTTGGTCCGTACCAAAGATCAACATGTCATCATCATACAAGCAAATAATTAATCCATTACCGGACTTATAAAATCTGTTGTATATGCACTTGTCCAACTGATTTAGCTCAATCTGCTCAACAGACAACTTCATTAAACTTTTAATGCCACTTCTTAGGTGCTTGATTTATCCCATACAATGACTTTACCAACTTACACACCTTATGCTCATTACCCAGCATAATGAATCCTTTAGGTTTCTTCATATAGACTTCCTCCTCAAAATCACCATTCAAGAATGTTGTCGTGACATACATTTGGTGAATCACTAAATTGTTAATAGCCACCAAGGCAATCAACAATCTAATAATGGAAATCCGAGCAACCAGAGGATATTTTTTGAATAAATAATCTCATGTCTTGTAAACCGTTATATAACCAAACGAGCCTTAAACTTGTCGATACATCCATCGACCTTCATCTTCTTTTTGAAGATCCACTTGCGGCCCAAAGTCTTGCAATCTGGTGGAAGATCTGACAAGACCCATGTGTTATTTCCCATGATGGAGTCCATCTAATCATTTATTGCTTCTTTCCATAATACAACATCTCGAGACCTCATAGTCTTATCAAAAGTCCTAGGATTTCCTCAATATGATAGAAATATGAGTATTCACATCCAACCTCATCCTTAGATCCCTCAACCAAATAATTTTGGAAATTAGGACGAGAAGATTTCTCAATCCTTTCTCGCTTGTTCCTACGTAGCTCAGGTGACTTAGAAGGAGGTTCAACTACGTTGTCTCCCTCTTTAGTTCCACTCGTACTTGGAACCATATCCTTTGGTCTAGGTATGGATGAAAACCGAGTCTCATCAAATATTGCATCTCTTGACTCAATCAAGGTGTGAACCAAAATAGAATCATTAGGCTTTATCACATAGAACATATAAGCCTTGGAATGCTCAACATATCCAATGAAAATGCAATCAATACCTCTTTTTGTACAAAATTTAATAAGAGGTAATCTTGTTGCTTTTATTAGGAACCCTATTTAATAAATAGCAAGCCGTTGGTATGGCTTCACCCCACATTTGTCACTCAGTCCCGAATAGGATAACATGAAATTAACCATCTCTTTTAGGACTCTATTATTTCTCTCCGACACACCATTTTGTTGTGGTGTATAGGGAGTCGTAGTCCCATGAATTATACCTGCTGATTGAAACTATGCAAGATCGTAATATTCTCCACCTCTATCGGTGCGTAGTTTCTTAATCAAGTCATTTTTGTTGCAATTCAACCTCAGTTTAGTAAACCTTAAATTTTCTAGGGCTTAGCATGCTATAATTACACATAACAAAAACGGGAATAATCATCAATGAAAGTGTTGAAATACTTCTTGTTCCCTAAAGACGAAGTAGCATGCATATCACATAGATCATTATGTACAAGTCCTAGCATCACATAATTTCTTCGTACACTTGTAAATGGTCATCTCATTATCTTTGTCAACATACAAGTTCTACACTTCTCTAAACTCATAACAAATGCAAGATTTTAACCTTTCTTACACATTTCACGCATACGTTTATAATGTACATGGCTCAATAGTGCATGCCAAAGAGAAGATTCATCATTACTAGAACATGCCATATATATCTAATTGACAAATTGATCAATATTGAGCATAAACATGTCATTATAGAAATATCCAAACCTACAAACATATCACACTTAGATAAAGTATACTTATCGGATTCAAACACTTGCTTAAAGCCACACTTATTTAAAATACTATCGGAGACTTAGTTTTTTCTAATTCTGGTTACATGAAGCACATCCCTAAGATTAACGGTCTTTCTGGAACTAAACTCCAGCACCACTTCTCTACGGCCAAGGATAAGGGTGGTTGACTCGTTGCCCATACGAAGAACGAACCCATCGTCCATTGGTTCATATGCCTTGAACCAGCCACGGTCTTTGCGAACATGATTTGTTGCACCCGAGTCAATCCACCAAGCCACTTCATCATCATGCATATAAAATTCTTCAGAAATTAGTGGTACATGATTCACATTCGAATTTGAACCAAAATTTGAAATCTGACCTTGATGAGTGGTCCTTAGACCCTTGCCCCGAACAGTTTGGTCCCACTAATTTCCTACCTTTGCAGCTCGATAAATCACGCTTGTAGTGTCCCAATTTTCCACAAAACCAACACGCTCCCCTAGGCTTCTGGTTGGATCCCCCGTTGGTGTTCTTGTAAGGGCGTTTCTTACCTTTTTTCCTCTTAGAACTCCCACTCTCCTTCATCATATTCACGGATGAAGGTCTGTAAATTTCTCTCTCTTTTGGATTTCCGCCCTCTTGCGCCCTTAGAGACTCTTCTATGCACAAATGGCTACTGAGTTGCATAAGAGCCAACTCTTCCTTTTTATGTTTCATCGTGTGTTTGAATTCATTCCATGAAGGTGGCCACTTGTCGATTATACTCGACTTCGAAATGGACTCATCCATCTTCATGTTATGTTGGGAGAATTGCCCTAAGATGCGGAGCACTTTGTCGTATTGCTCCATAACTGGAATTCAAACGAACATCTTGTAATTGTTAAAACTACTCATGAGGAACTTCTCGCTAGAAGCATCCTCGGCCATGTACTTCGATTTCAGGGCATTCTTCAACTCCTTTGTTGATTCTGCATTCTAGTAGACATTAGTGCGAATATGACATATCATTCAAGATGTGGGCATATCCTATGTAGTCGTCGTTCTCCCACTTGTTCCTTCGACGAATCTCCTCTAGGGTTGGTTCTCCTCCTCCGCCGTCATAGGAGGCATGGGAGTACTCAGAACGTACACCACTTTGAGTGTGGTGAGGAGAAAGTTCATCTTTTTCTGCCAATATTGAAAATCAACACCTTCAACCTTATCTAATTTCCTGAACTTAGAGGTCATATCGCGCACCGTTGCAAACGCCATTGATCACTTGTTCCCGAACTTGTTGCTCAATAAAATAAAATAATTCAGAACAAAAGGATGGATTGTCAAAAACAATACCATTGCGCCACTTCCACGCCAACCAAATAGTCGTGTCCAAAAGAGTAGGCCAAGAAAGACCACTAGGACGAATTGCACATAAACATCCAGATTGACACAAATCCAAGATATGGGTGAATCATTAGTGAATAAGTTGCTGACAGTAAAATTTAGTCAAAAAGAACTGCCACACTTGCTTGATCGAGGGGTAATCACGCAACAAACAGAGAAGTACTTCATGAGAGAAGTGGAAAATCTCACAAGAATCATCATCAGTCAAATGAAGCTTGTGATGCCGCACATTCCTAAGCACCTTGCCTCTAGAAATGACAATCAATAGATGACAACTCAAAGGCTTCCAAGGAAGAAGCTTAAACAAAAGAAAGTCCAATTTTTTTTTAGAGTTTTAAGTTCTCACTAAATTCTAGACAGTCTTTGGTAAAATAGTCATAACTCTGGATAGAAAATTGATCTCGTGCTCATTCAGGATGCGTTAGAATTTTGAATCAATGATCTACAAGTCTGTAGTTTATGTCAAATCAAAACTCCAAACAACAGATGGTAAAAATTGTTCTTTACAAAAGTTAGTGTAATTTGCAGTGAGAATCTTATCTTTAGCTATTGGAATGTAGAGTGCATCCCACATCGGAAGTGGGTAGATATCAATGCCTAGTATATAAGGTTGGTGGGGTAATCTCCTATTTGCAATCTGTTTTAGGATGGAACCATAATGCGCTTATGTACTAGGCTTATCTGCGCCTATGTGCTCGTTTTCGCACGTCCCCAATCTATTGACGCACGGACTTTCACATTAGCTTATCTTAATTCGTTTTTAATTTTTATATTATGGTTTTTGGATATATTTGGACTTAATTCATATGTGAGTCCATTGATATCTTAGTCTGTAGTTTTTAAGTTAGTTTTATTATTTATTAGTTTATTTTTTCTAGCATAGGTTGAAGATGGAAATTTAAACTTAAAGATAGATTGTCTAGTCTAGCAACATCTTGTTGTTTAGATTTCTCTTTCCTTTAGGCACGAAATTTAGGCTATTTAAACTCTTGTAATTTCATTCAATAATCAGATTTGAATATTCGAAAGCCTTGGCATAAGTTTCGAGTCTATCTTGTCTCCCAACCTTTGTTACCGAGTATTCTAGCAACTTGTTTTTGTTTTGATTCTTTTGACTAAGCAATTGTCCTCCAAAAATCAAGACATTTTGAGGGATTGTTTCTGGGTTACTAAATATTGGAACTCTAAAAGTTAGCAAAAAATAACTACGTTTGCATCTTGCCTTAAAGTCGGGACTAAAACAATGCACGAAATTTAGGCTATTTAAACTCTTGTAATTTCATTCAATAATCATATTTGAATATTCGAAAGCCTTGGCATAAGTTTCGAGTCTATCTTGTCTCCCAACCTTTTATTACCGAGTATTTTAGCAACTTGTTTTTGTTTTAATTCTTTTGACTGGGCAATTGTCCTCCAAAAATCAAGACAACTTAGGGATTGTTTCTGGGTTACTAAATATTGGAACTCTAAAAGTTAGCAAAAAATAACTACGCTTGCATCTTGCCTTAAAGTCGGGACCAAAACAACGACGATGCGAGCCTTTTGAGGATCGTCATGTATCAATTGGTATCATATTATGGGTTGAAAGGCAAGACTTCTATGTTGCAAAATTTACACCATGTCTTATGAGTATTGGGGAAATGATTACCATGATTATGTCCAAAAAACTTCTAAGGTACGAAAACCTTGTTGCCAAAAATATGATGAAGAATACTACGAGCAAAAGCAACGACCTCGCAAACGTCGTTCCTATAATGATGAAGGTTGTTACGCTTATGAAAGTTGATTTAAATTATAATTAACATAAGATTATCATAATTTAGATCATTCATAACTTAAAGAGATAACATACTTAGAGTATTTATTATTTTATCCCTTCATGGATGCACCTAATAATTCTTATACCCTTTGTTATTATATTTAAAATTCTAGATTACATTTATTGTTATACTCATTTATTTATTTATACACCAAACTATTATATCCCATTTGATAATTTGTATAAAATTATCATAACCTAACTGTTTATCTTAAGTTAACGAAAATTTACATTACTCCTCTAAAAGAAATAAAATAAAATTCATAACTTTTATTTTTATCAAATTAAAATTACTATTTTACCCTTCTAATTTATGTGGGATATTACAAACGACATACCCCAATCTCCCATCAGCCATCAGAACAGCTACACCCGACACTAGCACCTTGGCCATTCTTGAGATGGGGCATGGACATCGTTGGCAAACTTCCACCCGCCTCTAGGCAATAAGTCTTTTTCATAGCCATGAAATATTATTTTTCAAAATGGATCAAAGCCGAAGCATATCGAGAGGTAAAGATAAACATGGTGTTTCATTAATTAAACGAAACATCTTGTGCAGATTCAACGTTCCATCAGAAATCGTATGCGACAATGGCTCCCAATTCATAAGTGACCGCAAAAGATCCTTTTACAAACAATGGGACATCAATTTGGTCACTTCAACTCCTCTCTACCCACAATCCAATGGTCAAGCCGAGTCGAGCAATGAAATTATCATTAATAACCTCAAGAAGCGACCCAAAGGCGCCAAAGGAAAATGGGGTGACGAGTTACCTCTAATACTCTCATCTGACAAGACCACCCCCAAGACCTCCACAGGACAACCACCTTTCTCTTTGGTATACGGGTGTGAAGTTGTCATCCCTGTTGAAATCCTAGAACTGACTGCCATGTATGACTTACATAGTGAAGACCAAAATAAGGTCGAATTGTCACACAATCTCGACAGGTCAATGAACTCAAGGAGAAAGCGAGAGTACAAATGGTAAGATATCAACAACAGGTCGCAAGGAGCTACAACAAATAATGTAAGGGCTAAGGTTTTCAAGGTAGGCAATGAGTGCTACGAAAAGTCTTTCCTAACACCAAAGATCCCAGCGACGGAAAACTAGCCCCACACGGGTAAGACCTTATCTAATCAAAGACAAAATTCAGTCAAGGAGCATACCGACTCAAGACTTGAGACGGCCTACCCATACCAATAAGCTAGAACGCGACCCAAAAGTTGTTAATTTTTAAAGCTTTTTCATTTCTTACATTTCCATTTCTCGCATTGTCTTCAATTTGTGATTTCATTTCTATAAACATATACTGAATTTAGCATTAGAGGGTCGTTGGGGAAGTTAACGGCCAACTCCTCACAATTCATTGCATTCTAATATAGCAGGTTACAAACAACAACGCTCAAGCCATCAAGTTGATCAACGCAATACACTTTACAAAAAACAAGCATTTACATTACATTACACGAATACAAAAAGTCGCCTCCATAAGGTATAGACTCAACACCACTATATACAACTCATCTCTACTACACAACAAGTTGTACAACTGATTATACAAACAAATTTACGATTTGAATTGAACATTTTGTACTCCATCATAGTGATTCAAACAAGGCGTTCTTCTCTGATTTCATCGGTCGACTGGGCAACCTGCAAAACAAAGCCAACATACAAATGAATGCAAGGTATACACACAATCACATAAGCTATTTTAAACTTAATCACATGCGACCTAGATGAGAGGCGGGTCACCAAACCATTATCTCCCCATCACTATGATAAAGTAAAAAATGTTCATCATGTCGCCCCGACAGAGCATCACAAGAAGTTCAATTCAAACCGTCCATACGACGACACAAAAATAAAAGTTCTCAGAAAATTTTCAAACTCAAGCTGATATGTGTCACCCTTCGGGCTGCTCGGCGACATCCACATGAGTCGTGTCTAGGGCAATAGCAAGGATCAAGTCCACTCCCGACATAGCCCCCTCCTGACGACCCGCTTCACCTTCCTCCTCGGCGACATCCACTCTGAGCATCACGATCATGGGCCTCCTTCAACGACTTCACCTCACCCTCTAGTTCGGCAATCCGACGTTGAGCATCATTCCACTTGGTCAACGCTTTCTTAAACTTAAGTAACTTCTTCTCTGCCAGCTTCAACCGGTAGGATATGTCTTCAACTTGCCCTCTTAAGTGGTCTATTTCCTATGCATGGTCAACTTGCATCCGATCCACCGCAGATAGCGTCGACATGGTACTGGAGCGTCTACAAAATACACTAACAAAGTCAAATACATCTCGAAGAGAAACGATGGAACAACACGAACAAAAGAAGAAAGAAACGTTTCACCTTCCAAGCTAAGAGCATGCCCTCGTTAACCAACTCAGTGGTTGACTTCATCTCTAAGGCCATCTTCATCTTGTCGTCACGGGCAAAAGCGAGATCAGGAAGTAGCTTCCGAATATTGACATCCATGATCGGCATACCAAGGGCAATCTCCTTCCTTTTCAACCCCGATGAATGCGAAGTAGAGGAATCCACAATCCTTATCTTATTAGGGGCCGATGACTTGGACTTAACGTCTTCTGTTCGATTAAGTCGTTGCTAGAGATGCGAACACTAGATCTCTTGACTAAGATATTGTCGACATAATAGAAAAGAGTAAGATAACTCAGACAAAGATGACCAAACGTGTACCGGTAAAGAAGAGAAAGGTTACCTTGAGATTTGGATGTCGTCGGAGTATCCATATCGGCAGGAGCTTTGTACGCCTCGAGCAAGTGGTTGATATTCAGGAAAACCCTCTCTTTGGCAGGAACCCCAAGTAAAATTGTCGTGACTTCACTAGACTTTGACCCGATATTGTCCGCGTCGAGAACTGCATGACAAAGCATGTGACAAAAAAGTCAATAAAGGGGAAAGAAAGAAATGCGGCGAGAACTCTACTTTACCCGTCAAAAGCCAGTTGTCATGCAAAAACGAGAAGTCCATTTCACCCTCCATCGATCTACGTTCAACAAAGAAAACGCGAGACCCCCAAACCCCGATCATTTACATCTACTTGTTCAACCATTGCCTCTCGAGCTGGTGTCGACGCAGTTGAAAGCGAGACGCTCCTCGGGTAGCCAAGCAGTAGGTATGCCATAAATCCTCAATGTCGAACTTAACTCCAAACCTCACCGTGAGAAGATCAATAACCCTCAACAAACGTCACGCCTAAGGCATTATCTGGCTAGAAGCCAACAAGAAGAAGGCACGAAGATTCCTCACAACAAGGGAGAAAGGAAGGGTATGACCAATTTTAAATGAATACTCGTAAAAGCATATCCAACCCTCTCTCTTCCAGTCGGCCCTCTCATGAGGAAGAGGTAGACGTGCCACAGTCGATGTCGGGAACTTCTTGACTTCTAGAATCCTATTCAACTCAACCTGAGTTAGAGTCCCACCTTCGATTTGTCAGAACCTAGAATCTTCTGAGAAGTGAAATCGTCACTCATATTTGCCAAACTCCCGACATCGACTTCAACCCTTTTCGTCCTCGGCATGATCTCTGAATCAAGCGAATCGGCAGTTTGAAAGATCTTTGGAAAGAGAAAGAGAATTACTTGTGAGGCAAGAGTCACAGTTGAACAAAGATAAAAAAAAAAATAGAGCAGTCACAATCAATTTAAGAAGATTTAAGCCTGTAACTGTGCTAGAGAGACGGTTGATGTTCCAAATCTTCCCAAAATTGTTGAATGGTCGCCACGTAGCGCAAATCTTCTGCAGATCTGGATGAAACAAATCAAATGTCATTTCAAAAAGAGGAGAAGCGGCATCGGCCTAGTTTGCCCAAGTCTACCCCTCCTCTTTTGGGGAAATTGTTGGGCCTAGAGTTTGTGCTAGGCCCAACTCGGGCTCATTTCAGAAGAGGAGATCAAGACTAGCGTTCGGCACAATAAGAGACAAGATGACCGACTCACAAATCGTAGGCGACAATGTTTGGATGGAGAAACCAAGAGGATCGCCAGTCGGCACATGCCATGTTCGAATCGGTTGCGAAAATCAAGGAGGTCATTACGCATGGAGATACTTCCACAACTTCTCAAGAATCCTGAAAATAGTAAATGAATGCTAGAAATTAATGTAAAATATAGGAGTATATAAGAAAAGAAAGGATATTTGTAAAGGACACATACTCATTGGCATATTTTACCCGACTAGCTATCGATTTTGGTTCTCAGAATCACTCCCAAGCATCCTAACACTTGCAACTATAATCTTCACTTGATAAAGTGGAGATAAGGGTACGTTTTTATCCTATTATTGCTATTTAATATTTTCATTTTCTATTTCATTATTCATCTTGAATCGAATCGCGATACTTCGACTAGATTATCCCGCATTTTAACAAATTTAGATGGAAACATTTTTTTGCCCCAAACAGTTACCATGTTATTTTCTTTTAGAAATGTTGGGATATAGTTGGCTTCTCTATGTTTTGCACAAACAAGGACTACTTTGAAAACCTTGTTTTGTCTCATGAGATAAAATGAGACTCCTTCTTTTGATTGATAAGGTTCTTAAGCCAAATAAAATTACTCAATTTGGTCAATCAGTCTTTGTAATGTTTTGTTTAAGATTATCACAAAGATCCTTATAAACAGATTAAACCTATTATGCCAAAGATTGTGGGGCCTACACAAGGTAGCTTCATTCCCGGACATCGCATCACAAAAAATATTATTATAGTTGAAAAGGTGGAACATACAATGCGGGAAAGGTCTTATGCTTTTTAAACTTCACCGCTTGAAAAGGCCTATGATAGACTTCAATGGAATTTCATTAAAGCTAGATACATCATGAGCCTTGAAGTTGCCTAATCGATGAATAACGTGGATTGTGAAATGTGTGTCGACATCCTCTATTAGAGTTCTTTAGAATGGAGAAATGAGTAGATATTTTCTTCCATCTTGATAATATCCATTTCATACATGTTTAGGACATGCATTTAGGCTAGAGTTCAAGCATTTTCATGATATTATATTGCATTTTTAGTTAGTAGCATTACTTTATTTAGTTTGGATGTCTACACGAGTCTTTGCATGTTTTCAGGTACTTTAGCGGGCAAAGGAGGTGCATTATGAGGCATGGATGTCATAGGAGATGTGCACGGTCGAATACATAGACGAACGACGACAAAGAACTTGCCTTGGCGCACAAGAGATCTCTATTTTCTGTCCCGTCTTTGGCGACGTATAAATTTTGCTCGGTAACTGATACGCTCTACTTTGTAGTGTGTAACTAGGAGTTGTTACTGGATATTAGGTACCATTTTGTATGGGTTTAGAAGATATTTGAGGAGAATGGAGTTGTAGAGAAGAAGTGGCGGAAAGGAAGATTTTAGTGCATATTGTGAAGACATTGGAGATGAAGGCGAAGCCACAAGAGAAGACCGCAAGCGAGAAGTAGAAGTCACAGAGGAAGCTTGGCCGCGGGCGCGGAAGGCTTGGTCGTGGGCGCAGATGGACGACAGAAGCAGATGAAGACTACATGCATTTCCGCGGGCACGGAAGTATTTCCGCGGTCGCGGATTTCCCTTCTGGCGCGGAGCATTTTGGGATTTCGTCCGAGATCTTTTGTTTTATTTTACTCCCTTTTATTTTATTTCCTTTTAGTTCGTTTGTTTTATTTTTAGAAGATTTTTATCGTTATATTTTAGAAATTAGATTTTGCTAAGTCTTTATATTCTGCCTTTAGAACATGAGATTGAGAGTTCGTTTTTCTCCTTCTTCCTCTTTTTCCTTTTCTTTGTTTTTATCTTTGTTTTGTTTTTGGCTAGACAATTGAAGCCTTGGTTTGAATTTGATCGTGAGATTATTCTTTTACTTTATCCTTGAATGTTATTGATTCTCTTGCTCTTCATCCCATTGAGTTTTATTGATTTCTCTAGCCTGATCAACTAGTAGTTATTGGTATTATTCATACTGCAGGATTAGGTTTTTGAATTCTATTGGTTTATCTAGTTCACTGTTTCATTGTGATTAGTATTATTAGTATTGGTTTCCCTAGCCTGACAAACTAGTTGAGATTGATATTATCTATAGTATTGGTTCCCCTAATCTGGTTAACTTGTTGAGATTAATATTGTTCATCTCTAATTCAGAGTAGCAACTACGATATTCTAGAACTGGTTGGAATAGTTTATTGTAGAAGAGAATTGATTGTATGTCGAGTATTGACTGGTTGTTAAGTATTGCATGAGCCTATCTATTCTTGAGCTTACTGCTGTTGTTAAATTGAATCTTGATAGTTTCTTGATTGTTTAATAGTTAGTATTATCAAGACTGGTTATACTGGTAATTAATTTAGAACAGGGATTAGGACATTCATGAGAATTGAGAACTAGGGATAATCAATGATCGATCAACCAAACTGAATGTGGATATTTGTCTAGCCAAGCTATTTATGTTTTATCTATTATTTTTCTTTGTTAGATTCATATAAACTCCCCCTTTTGTCTTTGTTATCAATTGGTGAACGATTTGGCAAACAGGATATATAGCTAGATTCTCTGTGGGATTCGACCCTTACTTACCGAAGCTACTTTAGTTAGGTTTTTGAGGTTTATTTGATAGGTGTCTACGACAAACGCTTCATCAAATTTGGCGCTGTTGCTAGGGAATCTAAAGTCTGTATATTCTCGTTTGTGTGATGGTTTACCGATGTGATCAATAAGACACAAGGTCGAGCCACGACATTAACCAAGGCGCTGCTCGGGAGGCAACCCGAGACTAAAACTCAGGTAAGAGACTCGACAAAGTTCGAAGACGAGGTTTACCTCACAGCAGACACGAAACCGCGACCGCGGAAATTTTTCTGCGACCGCGGTTTTACCACTGTAAGTCCCCTCCTCCGAAAAATAAAATAAAATAAAATTTGAAGACATCGCGACCGCGGCCTTAAAACCGCGATGGCGGCCCAATTGCCCGATTTTTACTACGAGAGACGGCGCGCATCATGCTGCCAAGGAGGAGACATTAGCCTGACATTTTTATTTGACATTGATGATGGCCCGACATTAGACAGCTGATGAGGAGGAGCTCCAGAGCCAACTGCAGATACGATGATTGATATGGAGCAATAGAGCCCGCTACACGATTACACTAGGGCTCTGAATCTGTGTTCGTTGAAGGTCGTGCAACCCCGTTTCTTTGATCTACCACTTCACCTTATAGTGGATCTATTTGGTTGCACGTGGAGTTTGCTTGAGTAGGACCGCCGCAACACCAGAGACTTGTGTTTTCAATGATTTACCTCTAGCACCAACGTTCAAGTCTAGGCCACCTCGGCAACGGTGTGAGTACTTTTCTGCCTTCCTCAGTGCTTCATCTTTTAGTCTTTCATTATATTCAGGACAATGTAATATTTAAGCATAGGGGGTGATCTATACTTGTTAGTCGTCTGAGAAAGAAAAAGAAAAAAAAAACTGGCTAAGCTGAAAACCCGAAAGGGCGGCTTAGGCAATAAGCAGGTGGCCCGGACCAGCATTAGGATGGGGTAATAAGAGGTTGTAGAGTGATGTGAGTTTTGTGAGCCCATCTATAGAAAAATGAAATGAGTGGCCAAGTGAAAACCCGAAAGGGCACCTGAGCAAAATGAGTGAAAAGAAAAAGAGTGATTATTAGGATTCCTCATTTTTCCTGGCGTGGTGACATAAGTGTTGGAGATATAAGAAGGATTCGGGTAGGTCACTTTGGGAGTTATAAGAAGATAGATTGGAGCTAAGATTAGATATTTTTATTCACTCTATGGTGTTCGGGGTAAGCTTGGAGGAAGTACTCTGCTTTCCTTGAAGCTTGTGTGTTGTGTTGATTGTGTTGGTGCCTTGGAGTTTCATGAGTAGGTACAGTTCCTAGTGGAGAGTTTTGTTGTGCTTCCTGAGACCTTGGGTATTTCATTGGAGGAGTAGGTTTATATTAGCTTCCTCGAGGACAAGCAAGGTCTAAGCATGGGGGAATTTGATACGCTCTACTTTGTAGTGCGTAACTAGGAGTTGTTACTGGATATTTGGTACCATTTTGTGTGGGTTTAGAAGATATTTGAGGAGAATGGAGTTGTAGAGAAGAAGTGGCGGAAAGGAAGATTTTAGTGCATATTGTGAAGACATTGGAGATGAAGGCGAAGCCACAATAGAAGACCGCAAGCGAGAAGAAGAAGTCGCAGCGGAAGCTTGGCCGCAGGCGCAGAAGGCTTGGCCGCGGGCGCGGAAGGATTGGCCGCGGGCGCGGATGGACGACAGAAGCAGATGAAGACTACATGCATTTCCGCGGGCGCGGAAGTATTTGGCAAACCCTCTCTTTTAGTTTTTTACCCTACTTCTCTCCTCCCCCAAGTCCCAGCCACGAACCACGATACTTCTCTTTGTTTTTGGAAATTTGAAGCCAACCCATTTCAATGGAGAACTTGTCGGAGCGCCATTTTCCGACGCGGTGGCTGGGCGGTCTGAGCGGAGGTATGGTGTATGTGCCTTTGAGCGCCGGTGGCTGTGGACGGCGACAAACGTGAAATTTGTGGACGACGAAGACGCGAAGGTTATGGACGACGATGGAGACAACCACGACAGTGGACGAAGAACACTTCAGGTAAGTTCTCTTTCAATCCCTATTGTTAATTTTGAGGTTTAAGGTTGGAATTAGAAGATGCAATTAGATTTAGGGTTTCTCTGAAATTTGGGGATAAGTTGAAATTTTAAGATAAATTGAACTTGATTTCGGGATGAATTTCATATCTAAGATGAAATTTCAGTTTGGGTAGAATTTGGAGATGAATTTCATATCTTAGGATGGAACTTGATTTTGCAAATGAAAATGCTCATGATATTGCCTCTTTCAGTTTGGGTAGACGATTCAGATGAATTGGCTTGTATAACTAGTTTTCTGCTCTTATGATTTGAATGCAAGAATTATTTCTCTGATTCAAATTTTACAATGTGGCAATGTAAATTACCCTCTTGAACTGATGTTTGTGGCTGAGACTTGGGGGAGGAGAGAAGTAGGGTAAAAGACAAAAAGAGAGGGTTTCATTTTTTTTGGGTAAAAGCTCGGTAAAAAAAGCAAAGAGTTTTTTTTTAATTTTTTTAGGGCTTTAACGATTTTTCTAATGGATTTATAACGGAAGGGTATTTGGCAAAATTTATTAAGAACTCGGGGGTACCACGCGAAAATACCGTAACCTCTGGGTATCTCGCGAAAATTGCATAACCTCGAGGGTACCACGCGAAAATTCCGTAAAATCAATAATTGTAACAATTTTATCGTAATAACAATCCATATATTTATATATACTAAACCAGAAATAGATTTTAATTAAAAGATTAAAATATTTTTATTTTTCAAAAAGATTATTTTATTTAACTTATGCATATATGTGGGCCTCCATATATTTATATATACTACCGACATGCATACGGGTAATGTGCCCGTGCCAATGATTTACCCGTCGGGTATCCGAATTCGGCACGAAGATGTATACCGTGCCCGTGCCTAAATATTTTTAAGCTAACTTTAGTATCAATTATACTAAGTACTCATGCCCGTGCTACAATATTTTTTTAATGGTTTCCTAGTTTGATGATACTAACTATAGTATCGATTATACTAAGTATAATGTATTCATTATCGTACTATTCGAATATCGGTTATACTAAGTGTAATGTAATCTTAAACTCATTATCATATTATTCAAATAACGGTTATACTCAGTGTAATGTAATCCTAACTTGATTATTGTATTATTCGAAAATTGTAATGTAATCCTAACTTCATTGTCGTATAATTCAAATAACGGTTATACTAATTATATTGTAATCCTAACTTCATTATCGTATTATTCGTAAGAATTATACTAAGTGTAATGTAATCATAACTTTATTATCGTATTATTCGAATATCAGTTATACTAACTATGTTGTAATCCTAAGTTCATTATCGTGTTATTCGAATATCGGTTATACAAGGTATAATGTAATCTTAACTTCATTATTGTGTTATTCGTATCAGTTATACTAAATATAATGTAATCCTAACTTCCTTATCGTATTACTCGAACATCGATTATACTAAGTATAATGTAATCATGAATTCATTATATCATTATTCGAATCTACTATATAAATACTAAAGCAGAATACCAACTATGTCACATGGCGCTCCGAAAATGAATCAAACCCCTCTACTGCCACGTGGCATCACCACAGTCAATTTGCCACGTGTCAAGCTCTCATTTTTTCGGTTGTTTTTTCGAAAATCCAATAAAATAAAATAAATTAAAATCGCTACCCATATTAGCCAGATATGCATACAATATGAATATTTTTTATACTTTAATCTTTCCAAAAATGTAGCAAATAATATTCTCAGCCATATATTTTTTGTATGTAATCTATGTCTATATACTATTACTAAAGATCTCATTTACTTAATAGATCTCATTTTATATTGTAATCAAATCTTTTGATATCCATCTAGCAGATATCCTCCTTCCAAATTAGCATAATATATTTTCATTAGCAGTGTCTTACTTCATATATAAAAATCGACTTATCTTTTTTACAAGGGAGAATAACTTTTTTGACCAAAAAAAATGAGAATAAATTTTTCTATTTGATAATTACCATATATTTCTGTAGTTATTAGTTTAAGATTTTTTCTAGAAACGTTTGTAGGATATTTTTTTTCGGTATTAAAAAAATTGTTCATAAATACGATTTTGGTTAGAAAGAGATGCATATAATATAGATTTAAATCTTACCTTCTCGACAGATAAGATATAAATTAATTATGTCTAAAATATTTTACTTTTTACCTCCTTTTTATTTAAAGAAGAAAAATTATACATCATAATTTCATAAGTCAAACAACAATTGTAGATTTTTTATTGAAAAATTCTAATCTAGAATTATACACTTGATGTATACTAACCGAAGTCGTCATGAAATCTTGAATAAATGTCCTAATTGTTGTAGAATTTCTATCGTGAGTTGCAAGAAAATCAAATATCTTCATAAAAGATTTAGGTGAAATATATATTCTATTTTATCGTCACCATATATAGAATTATATTTATTTTTACATAAATTAATTTATGATTTTTTCTGTTGTGCTCAAGCACATGCCAGGATCCAAATCAGTACAAGGTGAAGGGCAACGAGACTTTGTTTAGCAAGGTCCCGACAAAATGCTCAGAGTTGATATGTTTTGTGTTTCTTTTTGGAAAGAGAAAGATATAACTCTTCTAGACGGTTCTAGACGAGTTTGGGATATAACTCTTCAAGTATGATCTTGAAGAGTTTGGGATAGGCAACTCACAATCCTCGGATACAACTCACCAAGAAATATGAGAAGATATTGATTGACCATGGATGTAACGCACCAAGATCAAACAACCTTCTTTGGATATGACGCACCAAAGGGCGTCTTGGATATGACACACCAAAACAAGAACTTAAGCATTCTAGGATATGACACACCAAGAAGCCATCATTCACGTGAAGCTTGTAATTCAAACAAATCTGTTTTCTCTCAATTCAAGCTTACCTTACAAATGATGGGAAACATGCCTTAAATAGGCTACAAAAGTGAATTAAAGAAAATGCTAGAAAATGCTAATATTCTAGCACTAACTCTACCCACTAACTAATCCACTAACTTAGCTAATTTAATTAATAAAGAAAATGCTATTAATCTAGCACTACTTTACTCACTAACTTAGCTAATTTAATTGATTTCTAAATTAAATAAATAACTAGAAACACTTAAAGCAACTTCAACTTCAGCCTTCTCGTCTTATGCATGAACCGAGCCATTGATGGGATCCATATTCACATCATCCTCTCCTCCTTTGAGAGGATTCGACCTCGAATCTTGATTGTCTTGTGCAAGGAAAGGCTTCGAAGTTCCTTCTTCAGCTCGGCCATCAGTTTCCAGAAAACAGGTCTGTCTTCAACTGGATCGTTCTCTCTCGTCCGGAATCGGAATTGAGTGATTCCAAAGCCCAGAGTTAGATCTTGAAGTCTAGTGTATTCCCTCAAAATATGAGAATTTTCTGGGTGGGGAATAAAAATATATGCCTGTTTTACTGAGATGCTGTTGAAAGATCCGGGATGGAAATCTTGGCTGGCCTTCTCTTGTTTCAATGACTTGGCTCTTGCTTCGACGCACCGACGAGGGTCCCTTCGCCTTGAATGGCTCTGATACCAAATGTTGTGCTCAAGCACATGCCAGGATCCAAATCAGTACAAGGTGAAGGGCAACGAGACTTTGTTTAGCAAGGTCCCGACAAAATGCTCAGAGTTGATATGTTTTGTGTTTCTTTTTGGAAAGAGAAAGATATAACTCTTCTAGACGGTTCTAGACGAGTTTGGGATATAACTCTTCAAGTATGATCTTGAAGAGTTTGGGATAGGCAACTCACAATCCTCGGATACAACTCACCAAGAAATATGAGAAGATATTGATTGACCATGGATGTAACGCACCAATATCAAACAACCTTCTTTGGATATGACGCACCAAAGGGCATCTTGGATATGACACACCAAAACAAGAACTTAAGCATTCTAGGATATGACACACCAAGAAGCCATCATTCACGTGAAGCTTGGAATTCAAACAAATCTGTTTTCTCTCAATTCAAGCTTACCTTACAAATGATGGGAAACATGCCTTAAATAGGCTACAAAAGTGAATTAAAGAAAATGCTAGAAAATGCTAATATTCTAGCACTAACTCTACCCACTAACTAATCCACTAACTTAGCTAATTTAATTAATAAAGAAAATGCTATTAATCTAGCACTACTTACCCACTAACTTAGCTAATTTAATTGATTTCTAAATTAAATAAATAACTAGAAACACTTAAAGCAACTTCAACTTCATCCTTCTTGTCTTATGCACGAACCGAGCCATTGATGGGATCCATATTCACATCATTTTCCCTATTTAAAAAATAGTTTCTAAATACGATTTAGATTAATAAAAATTAATTATGTATATAATATTTATTGTTTAACTCTTATTTTGTTTATAGAAGGTAAAATCTACTATATATCTACTAAAGCAGAATACCTATTACGTCACATGGCGCCCCCAAAATGAACCAAACCTTTCTACTACCATGTGGCATCACGCCATTGATTTTGCCATGTGACAAGCTCTCCTTTTTTTGTTATTTTTTCAAAAATAAAATAAAATAAAATCTCTGCCCATATTAACATGATATGTATACAATATGAAATTTTTTGTAATCTATTCTTTCCAAAACGTAGCAAAAAATATTATCAGCCATTTATTTATTTTGTACGTAAATATATATGTAATCATAAATTATCAGCCATATATTTATTTTGCAATCTATTATTTCCAAAACGCACCCAAGAATCTACTATATATCTACTAAAGCATAATATCTACTACGCCACGTGGCACCCCCAAAATGAACCAAATTTTTCTACTGCCACGTGGCATCACACCCATGATTTTGTCACGTGGCAAGCTCTCCTTTTTTTTCTTTTTTTTTTCAAAAATAAAATAAAATATCTTCTCATATTAACAGGATATGCATACAATATGAATATTTTTGTAATCTATTCTTTCCAAAACATAGCAAAAATATTATCAGTCATATATTTTATTTTGTATGTAAATATATTTGTAATCATAAATTATCAGGCATATATTTGTTTTGTAATCTATTCTTTCCAAAACGCACCCAAGAATATTAAATAAATCTGCATTGGACGTTGGAAACAAAAGATTTGTTTTCAAAAACTGAACATGGAAATTAATTACAAAGACTGGATTGCAATAAAACTAAACCAGTTGTGCACCCAATAATATCCAATGGCATGATGCAAATGCATATTTTATTACAAAACCTGTAATAAATACTAGCAACATACTAATAAAACTAATGGCATGATGCAAATGCACATTTCGTTACAAAACCTGCAAGAAATACCAGCAAAATAGTAATTGAACAAAAACTTAACATGCTGCAAAATTGGAATGCACAACTCAAAAATTTGAATGCACAACTCAAAAACTTAACTTGCTGAACTTTACAAACAAAAAACTGGATTGCACAATTCAAAAACTGGATTAATCAAAATAGCACGAAATACATCCAAAAACTGCCATAAATCTGTAAGATCTGTGATAACAAATATTCCAATTGAACAACCGTGCAGATTTGTGATAACAATATTCCAATTGCACGATCTGCACATATAACCAAAAATATTAAGACATCATTCATAAATGATATTTCAAAAACTAAATATCCATGTTTTCCAAAATTAACAAAAAAAATATATTTTATTCCTTTTTGTTCGATCTTGCAGAATAACTTCAACGTTTTTTGGGGTTATAAAACTACACCCCTCCGTCAATTGAATTACAAAAAACTAGAATCATAGCAAACCTGAAGTGATCGGGTTGGTTAATTTTGCAGGTAAATGGTTTGTATTTGCACAGAACTAAACTGATTCATAGTTTTGTAGGTAAATAATTTTGCAGGTAAACACATTTTTAAATAGTTTTTTCTCTTTGATTGTACGTGCAAAGAACTAAAGTGTATATGGTTTGTTTTTGCACAGGATCATAGCAAAACTAAAGTGATCCACTACTACAGAACAGTGCAAATAACCCGAGCGTTTGAGGGTATATAACCCGGATCAGGTTCGGGTTAAAGAGTTACGCCGCATTTGTTCGGGGTCAAATAACCCGTACCTGAAATCGGCACGCCCAGGTTATTTGCCTCCCAAAATTTTACCACATTCTCTTCCGGGTTATTTGGACATCAAATAACCCGGATATTAGCACATCCGAGTTATATAAAAACCCAAATAATCCAGATATTAGCACATCCGGGTTATATAAAAACCTATATATCCGAGTTATTTGAATGCCAAATACACCGGTTAGGTACATATCCGGGTTATTTGACCTAACCAAAAATACATCGGAATTTACAGGTCCGGGTTATTTGACTTCAAATATAACCCGTATTTATAGGTCCGGGTTATTTCCATATTGTTAAATAAACCGGTTATTTCCTTCCAGGTTAGACTAAACAGTTAGTATGCAGTTTCTGCTGTCCTCAAATAACATATATACTTGCAATTAACTTCAAATCATTAGCTTTATAATGTATATGCAACAAGTAATTCCATGTAAACATCCTTGGTAACAACAATTCCGGTGTAGTACAAAACTATTCGAGAGTGGCGGGAAAGATATCATCAAACAATGTTTGAGAGATGGAAGACTATATTACTTGTATAAAATGTTTAGAACACAAACTTGGTCAAAAACTTCTTCCTCCTAATCATTTTCCTCTCTGAGTAACTCTCTTTCTTCTGCGTCAAAATCCTTTGACTTAGCCCTATCTGCTCCTTCACTTTTTTTCTAGTAGAGCTAGCAATAAGCACTAGCTTAATTTCATCAACAATGGATTTGACCTGGCTCTCATCTAAAATTGCTCCATAAATCTGACATCAAGTAAGGTAATTATAAAACCGTTGTCACAAATATAATGAGTAAAACATAGGGGTACTCATTACAATAACGAATAATATAAAAACGGGTCTAAAAGGAAAAATACCGGCAATCAATTTAAAATTGCTCCAGAAATCTGACATCAAGTACAGTTGATTTCGTCATTCACTCATTTTTGCTAATAAACCTTATCTATCTCTTCTGCAACTAGACAACCAACTACTCTCTGTGAAGTTAATTTTATTGAGTAATAGAGGAAAAAATGCTCTCGAAAAAGCTCTCGACTTCGCCTCCCCAAACCCTAAATTTCTCGCGGCCGCCGCGTTTGAACTTTGCAATCCTGAATCTTTTCCCATCCCTCTGTTGCGTGATCCTCCATCACCAAACCCTCTACCCTCTACACAACCCTAATTTCACAGCCATCCACTCTGATTCTGACATTTCGGGATGGGCTTGCTTTCTTGTGCTTTCCGGTGTCTCGATACTGTTCTCTGAGGGTTTAGGTGGCCTAATCCCTGTTGAGAGGGTTGAAGAGTCTCTGGTTGAGACATTGGCTTACCTGCCGAAAAGCTCACTTACTTCGGCGTGGCCGTTTTTCATGGTGTGTGCCCTGCACGACTGGCATCGGTGGAGTGTGAAGAGGCCCTTTCTCTGCATTGTGGATCGGTATGAGATCCCAAAGCAGGGATCTCTTTTTAGCTAGTTGGAAGTATGGTGCCTCGAAAGAGATCCAGTCACCTGGCAAATCAATCTGTGGTCTCGACTTTCTGGATTTGGCTTCTGTTGACGACTCTGCTAGAAGCCCCAATCTTAGATTGTGCTTCCGCAAAATCAAGTGCCATATCTCCTTGATATCTCCTCCTCTGTGGGTTTTTTTCCTGTGTGCTGAATCCCTCTATTTATTGGTTGAATTACTTGCTGAATTCGAATACCTTATCCCTGATCCTTTTTTACTCCCTTGTTGACTCCTTTGTCTGGTGTTTCCTATGGTTGTTCATATTTGTTTGTGTGTTTGTGTTGCATCTTCCTTTATCCAATCTAATGGATAAGGGGAAGAGAACCATGAAGGAGGTGCTTTGCACCTCCCCTGATGTGTCTTGCTCTTCGACTATTGAAAAAAAATATTCTACTGAACCCTCTTCTTTGAACAACAATGAGGTGAACCCTCCTGTGGTGAATAATCCTTCAGTTGTTTCAACTGATGAGACTCACAGTCTCCCTATTTTGAAAAAACATGTCATTGACATGAAAATCTTCCTTTCCAAGCTCTCTGGGGTCAGGGAAAACATTATGAAACTCAAGGACACTTCTCTCCTGGGGTATATCATAGGAGATCCTGTTGATTTTTCAAAACTGAGGAACAAACTGAAAAATGACTGGCACTTTATTAAGGGCTCATTTGAAATTCTGGAAAAACCAAATCTATGGTTTGATTTGCGATTTGCTAACCCTATTGACCAAAAAAAGGCCTGGGATGGGAGACATTATCATGTATTTGGTAAGCTTATGCTTTTGAAGCCTTGGTGCTCTAATTTTGACCCCTTTTCTGAACCCATATCAACTGTTGATATGTGGATTCGTATCCCACAATTACCGGTTGAATATATCAGTTTTGATGCAATAAAAAACTATTCTTGACATGAACAACATGGGAACTCTCGTTAAACTTGATTCTTTCACTGAAAGAGACAAAGAGTGAGATATGCTAGAATGTGTATTAATGTTGATGTGAAAAAGTGGACCTTAAAACTATTGTTGTCCCGGATGAGGAAGGAAATGCAAAAATTTACACCATTTGGTTCGAAGAATGCCCAGAAGGCTGCGGGAATTGCGGTGCACTTGATCATAGTTTTGATAAGTGCCCCATGAGGAATGCTAAACCTCAGTCTTTGCAGATGACTTTCCAAAGGCTCAAAGTCAGTTCTCCTGCTGAGGAGCCTAAGGAGGGTGCTCCTGAATCCACAAACAAGTGGGAAACTGTTTCCCACAAAAAAAAACAAGGTGATGCAAGATGCTCCTCCTACCACTGTTGATCCATTGGTTAATTTCAATGGTTTCTCTGTGGTGTATCAAACTATTATTGATCCTGCTTCTGATCAAGTGTTCAATTCTACTCCTGTTCCCATCTCTGAACCTGTTGTGGTTGCTGAAAACTTAGCCACTAAAGGCTCTCCTGAGCCTGGAAAAAAGAGTAGCTTCACTATTAATCCTCTTGCTAAAAATGCTCAGGTTAATTCTGATTGGCCTGCTAGTTTGATTCCACCTTTTTACTATACCACACCCTAATGATGATTATACCAAGGTGAGCCTGGTGGCTCCTTCAGGCCAGAACCTTACGCTAGACAAAATGAAAACCCTATTATTAGGGATGATGAGCTGCATAAGCTCCTGAATTCTGATGACTTACTGGATGAATTTTTGGAGTGCCCAGAAGCTCCCTAGGAGGATGGTGAAGAGGTTATGAATGACCTCTATGCCCCTGGGGAGCTTCTGCCTCCTCTGAACAACCTGAAGTCTTCCAAGGCTATTGCTAACCCTCCTGGGAAGGGGATACAACAGACAAGCCGATCACCACCACTTCTGAGTCCAGCAAACGTAAGGAGTTGGCCTGCGAGGAAGATACCGCCACCTCGGTGCTGAAGGGTAGGAACAAAATGAAGAAGTGATCATGTGTAAGTCTAATAATCAAATTCTAGGTTCTGTGATCACCAAGTTTAAAAAAATATGTCAAATATGAGACCCCCTTGAATTCCTTTTTGTATCAGCCCTTCTGTTGTGACAGAACCAATTTGATTATTGCTAGTGCTAAGTGTTTAGATCCTGCTTCTGTTTGTCTTTGGAATGTATGTTGGTCTCTTGGCACTTTTGTAGAAGTACGGATCGCCATCCTTAATGAGAAGATGATTATGTACCTGATGTGCTTTTATCCTTTTCTTTATTAGCAATCTTATCCATAAAACTGCACTCAATATCCCTATCCTTTGTCTTCATCTAACTTGGGATTGGATTCTTGCTACTAGCATTCTATTCTCGGTCAACTATTATGAATGCAGGTGGACTATTATTGTTAACTGCTATAAATTGCCTCTTGATCCTTATTTGAACAATAATCAAGGTCTGGTACTGAATTTATTCTGTACTAAATCAATTCTATCTTTGTGCCTAGTAACATTGGAAATAGAGTTTGTACATGGAATTCTCTTTCTCTTGTTCTGGTTTTGAATAGATTTAGTGTCAAAATTACTGGGAATAAACGCCTAATCCAAGTAGGTCATCCTCACCCTAGAATAAAGACTACTGAACTTTTAACTCATTTGGTGTTGGTTTCGTTTTATTTCATACAGTTTGTTGACGAATGGAGCTCTGGAATTATTTTGGGTGGAAATATTGAAGATCGAATACAGGAAAGTGTGCTAAGGAGAAAGAAGGATTAGTATAAAAAAGGAACCAACAACATATGAACAAATTTTGGAGATTAAACTCCACGAACAAATGCCCTCTAAACAAACTCTCTATGCATTATGCTTGTATGAAAAATAAGAGTTCTCCTCTTGTTGTTTCCATTCAAACTGTTTTAGCAGCAGAGATCAATTGTACTCTTAGAACCAGACTCCGATTTGTTTATATCTTGACCTGGAATCTCTGTGATCTCTACTCAGATTTATCTGGTGATAAATAATTTTCTATGAAAAGACTTAACAAGAACAGAAACTGGTATGCTGTTGAGATATTCCTCAAAATTTCCTCAAATTGTTTGGGTGTTTCCCAATTTATCCCTATTATGCTTTTGAGATTTTCTCCAAACATTGCAGGCTTACATACCTTTGTACAAACAAGAGAAATTTCTGCAATAAAGAAATGAGAAAGCAAAAACATTACTATATTAACTACTATCCTTTGAACAATCCTTTTTGGAAACCAATTTCTGTGAAATTGGGATCTTGGCATGACCTGCCACATATAAGTATAAACCTCATTTCCTCTTGGTCAATTCGCTGGTCTAAGTGATGTCATAAGCATGTCAAACTGCATATTAGAACTACTGAACAAAATATAGGAAATAAATGTAAATTTATGAGATCTGTCAAGATCATTGTTCGGATAATCTATTATGAACCTAAATTCCTTAAATTTGGGCTAGTTTACCCAAATCATGGTGAGAAATCACTTGATTGCATAACAAATTGGAAAATACAGATTAGTAAACACTATACATTTATTATCAAAATCCTTCCAAAGTCCCCTAAATGTCTTATGATATGGGGCAAAATTAAAATTGTTTTTTTATGAAGATCACAACCTGGAATTGCCATGGGATCGGAAAGAAAACCTTTTGGATGGATGTTGGATCCTTCTGCAAAATTGAACGAATTCAATTAATTGCACTCTTTGAAACAGGAATAAACAAAGAACCAAGTGAAAAAGTGTGGAAAAAAGCGGGATTCGATCAATTCTACTGTGTCCCGGCTATGGGTTTCTCGGGTGGCATTTGTGTAATGTGGAAAACCTACCAACTTACAAATGAAATTCTCAAAATTGACCAAATTGAAGCAAGATTTATTAGTATCAAGTATACAAACCTGATCACGAACATAAAACTTATGGTAATCCTAACTTATGCTCCTCCAAATGAATCTGCAAAGAATGTGTTTTGGAACAGACTCACTTCCTTTATTAAAAATTGTTCTCTTCCGTGCATTATTATGGGAGATCTTAATGAAATACAAGACCCATTTGAAAAATTAAGGGGTCTAATACCAACCTTAACAAAATTTGCAAGATTACGACATTTTAAGAATGAATGTGAACTACTGGAGACCCCTATTCAAGGAAACATCTATACCTGGTGGAAGAATATAACAGAAATAGATAACATATACGAAAAACTGGATAGGGTACTTATTCATTACCAGATCCTTCAATGGTACCCTGATATCTGTACTAAATACTTTGCTTTTACCAGCTCAGACCATTGTCCCATCTCTATCGAGCTTGACTCAACAATACCTTTTAAAAATCAGCCGTTTAAATTTGAAAAAATCTGGATGACAAGAAAGGACTTTAGAAATGTTGTTAAACAAGCTTGGAGAACTAACTATCATGGATCTAGATTGTATAATCTTGTATCCAAAACAAAATTACTTAAGAAACATGCCAAGATTTGGAATAAAAGTACTTTTGGTAATATATTTACTCAATTACAAACTATAGAAAAACAACTTTCTGAAATCCAAACTGATATCTGTACTCACCCTACAAATGATCTCATTAAAAAACAAATAAGAATCATTGAAAAAAAAAACTTCTTTGCTTCAAGAAAATTTACTGGAACCAAAGAGCTAAAGTTAAACACATCAAATTTACTAATACGAATGCTAGCTATTTTCACAAAATAGCAAGTGGAAGAAGAAATAGAAAAATTACAAAAGAAATTAAAACCCAAGAAGGAACAAGTATTATTGGAGAAGAAAACATTAGAAATGAAATCAGAAATGATTTTATTAAAAGGTTCAGTAGTGAGGATCTAAACCAGAGACTACTCCAGGAAAATCTAGAATTGACTCATTCTGAAATCTCTACAGAGGACAATTTAGAACTAATAAGGAATGTATCCAATGAAGAAATTAAGAAGGTTGTCTTTAACATTGGCTTGGATAAATCACTAGGTCCCGATGGTATGACAGCAGAATTCTATCAAAAATATTGGGACATTGTTGGTCCTTCTGTTATTCAAGCAGTCAAAAGCTTTTTTCTTTTCGGAAAATTGCTCAAACAAATAAATCACACATTCATCTCTTTGATTCCAAAATGTGACAATCCGAACTCTACTAATCACTATAGACCCATAAGTCTATGCTCTACAATTTATAAGATTATCTCGAAGATCATAACAACAAGACTTAAAGGAACCATGGAAAAATGAATCCACCCCCTACAGGGTGCCTTTGTTGCTAACAGAGCCATTCAAGATAATATATTGATTGCCCATGCCATGAAATCTTTCACTCATTTAAATCGAAAAAAGGAACTGAAGGTTTCATTGCCCTAAAATTAGATATGGAAAAAGCTTATGATAGAATTGAATGGAACTTTATCATTAAATTATGGAAAAGTTTGGATTCCAAGAAAAAATTATCAATTGGATAAAAGAATGCATTAAAACGGTATCTTTCTCGGTTCTTATAAACAACGGACCCACATAAATATTCAAACCATCAAGAGGACTTCGACAGGGTGACCCCCTTTTCTTGTTTATTTTAGGATCTGAAATCCTTGCTAGAAAACTCCAAAAAGCCTCAGAAAGACCTCGTAATCCTATAGGATTTCAAATCACTCAACAAGGATCACGAATTCCGTTTTTGACATTTGCGGATGACATTGTGATCTTCTCAAAAGCTAAACAGGAAAATTGCAAGGAAATCAAGGATATTATTGATGAATATTGCAAAATCTCAGGACAAAAAGTAAATTTTCCTAAATCGACCTTTCAAGTCACAAAAAGGTTACCAACCAAAAGAAATTAGCAATACAATATACTCTCACAATCACAAACATGATATCTCTCAAAAAATATCTTGGTTGCCCTATCATTAATGGTAGAGTCAACTCAAATACATTTGCTGATCTCTTAATGAGAACCCAACAACAACTGTCTAAATGGAAAGCAAACTCTATTTCCCAAGCAGGAAGAACAACACTAATAAAAACCAATCTGGCATTAAGACCAAACTATCTTATGTAAAGTTTTATATTACCTACACACACACAATGAACTTGACAAGTTAAACATATCTTTTTTTTGGAACAAAGACAGCTCCTATAAACCTATTATAGGCTGGGAAAAAATATGTAAACCGACATAACAAGGAGGTCTTGGATTGAGAAAATCAAAGGACATGAATAAAGCCCTATAATTCAAATTACTATGGAAAATCTTAGCAGAACCGAATAAATATTGGGTCAGAGTTGTCACTGAAAAATACCTGAAAACAATCCATATATTTCATTATGAGAAAAAAGGAAATTGCTCTTGGCAATGGTCCAAAATGATTGAACTCATGGATGAATTCAAATCTGGAATAATTTGGCAAGTTGGTAATGGCAGAACAATCAAATTTTGGTCGGATAATTGGGTCTTGAACACCCCTTTAAGTGATATCATAAACACACAATCAATCCTGAATAAGGATGTCGTGGTAGTTGATTTTATATTGCCAAATAAAACCTGGAATAAGGACCTAATAGAACAATGTTTACCACATGATTTAGCCAAAAAAATAACCTCTACCCCGATACCTTTAAATGATATTCACGATAGAATGTACTGGAAAACTAGCAAAATGATTGATTTTCTACGAACTCTGCTATGGAATTAATTAATAGAAACAAGAGATATACTGACAGGCCTAAAGTCGTATACCCAATCAAAGAAATCCTAAAATACCTACTAAAGAGTATAGCAAGCAAGTCAGGGTCGATCCCACAGGGAGTCAGGTTATCTATTTCTGTAATTCGCAATCACCAACTAGAAACTAGGGGGGGTTTGTAGTATTTCGAACCAAGTAAATAAAGCAAGAAAACAAAGTAAATGATGTGAATATGATATGAGGAAGGCGCCACACTTAACAAAGATCCACACAACAAAAGATATAGTTGATCACTGAATTCTATTAATCTCAAGTTCTTATCTTTCCTTTAGTTGTTCTTATCCCGATCTTAGGTAACTATTAGTTCTACCAGCCCTAATAGTACTTATTACTAAATCAAACCCGAAAACCTTCAAGATTCAATAAAGCAATAGCATTCAACCAAGGATTCAACAAGATACATGCAATAGAAACTACTTGTTACTATAACATGCAATTAACTCTCTCTCACGATGAACACTCGCAACCCGCTTATGTAAATCGTGTGTACTACTAGATATGCAACCCGAACCCGGAATCACAAGTCCTAGCTATTAGGAAGATATCAATAAACCTAGGTGATCAGTCTAGATAAATCAACATAAACCAATAAACATTCAAGCACAAGAGAATTAATACAACTAGATAGGAAATAGAACAAGAGTAGAAAACTCACAACCAATCAATTGATGGCTTCAAACTGTCAAGTGCAACAATAGAGGTTTAGTTCTCCATAGGGTTTGTGAGAGCAAAAATGTAGAAAGGTGGCAACTAGGGTTAGAGAATGGATCCTCTACAAGAGTCTTAAACTTAACTTAAATACTAAGGAAATAATTCAGAAATAAAGAAAAGAAATAAACAAATTTGGAAACAAAGTCTCGGAAATAAAATAAAACGGGAAATAAAAACTCGGAAATATCTTCAACGCGTCGCCACCGCTGGGTGCGGTGACACCCACCGCGGGGTGCGGTGGTACTCAAGAATCACGGCCTCTTCTCTGTAAGGTTCTCCGCGGGGTGCGGTCATCCCACCGCGGGGTGCGGTGACGGTGTCTTCTTCAGCTTCTGTGACACTTTAATAAAAACGCCATAACTTTTGATTCCCAACTCGGATTGCGCTCATGTTTTGAGGACTTGCAGTAGACTTCAAGATCTAATTCATCGAATTGGAATCACTCCATTTGGACATCTGAGTAAAGAGAACGAACAATTTGAATTCAACCCACTGTTCTTCTACTCTTCAATGCACTTCAAACCTCTGTAAATCTCATGATTTCTTCACTTCTAGTCTCTAACTCTCAACTCCACAATTGTGCTCTAAATCCATCCAAATGGCATCTCAAAACTGGTAATAACCCCTAGAAATACACTATAAAATAGTGCCGATCATATACTGCCTATGATTCTTCATGGATCTGGAAGATGGACACATATCCCAAAGTTAAAAAATTTGCCTGAAAAATAATGAAAAATGGACTACCAACAAAAGCTAAATTAGAAAAAAAAGGTGTTGCAATCCCCTAGGGTTGTATCCGCTGTAATGCTCAATTGGAGGATTTGAATCATCTCATATTCCAATGTAACCACACCATAAAAACAATAGAGAAAATGAATTATCATACCTATGGTATCATTTCATCCTTAAACATAGGAAACGAAAAAATCAATGAAATCATTGAGGAAATTCGATAAAAAACTGATAGATCACAATTTATAGAATTAATGGTCTCTTGGTGGGGAATTTGGTTTTATAGAAACCAACAAAGTTTTGGAAGAACAAATGATGATGCCGATTCCATAAAAGATGTACCAATTTATATTAAAAAACAAATTGAGAATTGGAATAAAACAAACAGTTGGAACCCTGACTGCTTAGCAAAGGACAGACTTAAAACACATAGAATGAACAATGTTAGACGACCAATAAAGAAATGGAAAAAACCTCCGGATAACATTATTAAAATCAATACAGATGGATCCACCAAAACTAATGGTGAATCTAGCTTTGGTTACATTTTCAGGAACAACACGGGTAAACCAATCTTTTTCTTTGGGGATAAATGTGGTATCTCAACCCCTTTAAAAACAGAAACACTTGCAGTAAGAAATGCCCTGGTAAAGGCCTATGAATTAGGCATTACCGACATTCAACTTGAATGCCATAACCTTACTATTGTGAATGTCCTTAATCAAATCTGGCACTGTCCATGGGATATTGAAATGTTAATTTCTGATATCCTGTGTGTTTTACAACTGTTTTCTTCAGTGCAGATTTTTCATGTCTTCCCAGAAATAAATGTGGTGGCCAACTTCATCGCAAAGACGGTCCAGCAGAGTTCCTTGGAAGATATTCGAGTTTGTCTAGAATTTGTAATTCTCATCCGAAAAGATGCTTTAGACTAAGAAACCGTATCTTTTGTGGTTTCCAGTCTAATTTTTACCTAATGAAAAAAAACTACTCTTTGTGAAGAAATAAACAAATAAACCTACAGTTATAAGAACAAACAACTATGTAAGTTACTTAATATAGGAAAGCAGAATTTGACAGATCTACAAATAATAGGAATAAACAATCTATTAGCACCATGAGTGATGCATTCTGAAATTTAAGGCGGAAATAGAATTAGTGCACAATGCAAATGTTAAAATTACGACCACAAAAGTTTTGCAGATGAATGTTAATTAAATGTTTTAACAGCAAGCCAAAATTTGAAGCATACAAATATTTCATTCAGTGTCAATAACACAGGAAAATTTGACAACAATGCAACAAAAGGTGAGCTAAACATTTGAATTGACAACTAGTGTTCAGTGACAACAGCATATCAACATTTGCATCGCTAACAGTTGTCTATGTTATGGTCTCATACCAAAAGGCAATGATAATTTAACACTAGTTAGCTCACCTTGCAGAGATAAGCAGGAGCAACACAACATTATGTGGAGCCTGTTTCCAGTAGTTAGTTCACTCAGTTGGCAGTTAATGTTTTAATCGAAACCATCTCCATCAAAAAAACAACAGAAAGAGCAGAGCAAGGCTAGCAATACACATCAAGCTGAAGGAGAACTAAGCAAGTAGTAAACCTTCTTTTTGGTTGTTATTTAAAGGTTTCATCTTTGATAGAAAGTGACCATTATCAGCTAAATCGTGGAGTCATCGTAGTCGAGCAAAATGAGTGGCGCAGCACAACAATGAGTTAAGAGTTACCTAGTGGACATTTTATTGGAAGCTAAACACAATCCCAAATTCAGCCACCACAAAAAATAAAATAAAACCCAAAATATAGTATTAGGCAACAAAAACCCAAAATATAGTATTAAAATAGGCTGATACTATATGCGCGACGATTTTTTGCTGTGCGCGCGACATTTTGTACGCCATAATATGGCGTACGCCACGACATGGCGTATAGACTATTTTATTATACTTTTGGTGGGTTTTTGAATTTAAATGAATTTCTGTATTATTTTCCTGTACGCTGTATTTTAGCGTACGCTAGAATACAGCGTATAGGAAAATAATACAGAAATTCATTTAAATTCAAAAACCCACCAAAAAATAGCCGTTGGAAATAGCTTGTACGTCATGGTATGGCGTACGCTCGAAAGTGGCGTACAAAAGTATTCGTTATTCCAACGGTTATTCCAACGGCTATTTTGTGCCTATAAATAGCTTTCTAAGTTTGTATGGAATGGTAAGATTGAAACAACAAATTTTACAAAAAATGGCATATTGGAGTAGTGGAGAAGATGATGAAGATTATGTCGATCAAGATATCGACGATGAAGATTTCGACGATGGCAATTTCGAGGTTAGTGTGTATGGAATGATTAAGATTGAAATTAGTTATAATTAATATAGCTTAAGTACGTAGAGGCCTATATTTATTATGTTCAAAGATAGATTAGTATTTAGTTGTAGTGGACAAGATGCTGACGGTGTTGCGGTAGATGCCTATATTTTATTATGTTAAAAGATAGATTAGTATTTAGTTGTAGTGGACAAGATGATGACGATTTAGTTGTAGAGGCCTATATTTGTTTTGATATATGTTAAAAGATTAGTAATTAATAGTAGTGGAGAAGTTGATTATTGTTGTGAATTTGATATATGTTAAAAGTCTTATGTTTAGTGAGATAAGCTATCAATTTGTTTTTGTCTTTAGTTTAGTTTTGTATTACAATTATAGTTTTATTTTATAGTTAATATTGGTTAGCTACAAACATATAAATTTAACAAATTGCAATCCATATATAGTAATCCATATATTGTAACATTATTGTTTAGTTATGTATTACAATTATAGTTTAGTTATATATTACAATTACAATCCATATATTGTAACATTATTGATGATGTAAACATGTATAGGGGAAATATTATGGAGATGAATTTCGTAACAATCTGAGTTGGGATAGCCGAGAGGAATTGGTTGAGTGGGTTAGGAATAGGGGCAAAGATTTGATGATGGTTTTAGTCATTCAGAAGTCAAATGTCAGAAGTGTTAGTTTGACGTGCGAGAATTTTGGTGAGTATAGATCGGGGAGAAAGAAAGGTAGTGACTCAGAAGAGGAAGTTGAAGTAATTCGTGAATCCCATTCGAAGAAGTCCGGATGCACATTTGAGTTGTGTGGTGTTAGATTGAAGAAGAAGCCAGGGGAAGTGACTCAGAAATGGATCATAAATGTGATAGATGGATGCCACAACCATAAGCTTTCGACTACCTTTCTTGGGCATCCATACATGGGCAGAATGACCCCGGGTGAGGAGCGCATTGCCAAAGCTTTGGGCGAAGCGTTCGTGGCGCCTAGGACTATTGTTGGGAAGTTGAGGAAGTTCTTCCCTAGAAATGTTACATCCATGAAACAAGTTTCCAACTTTCTGCAGAAGGTGCGTTATGAAGATCAAGGGGAATTGACGGTTACGCAATGGACTCTGAACTTTTTGAAAGAAAATAGTTACCGGGTATTTCCTCTTACAAAGTTGTCTACGAAAGAGACTGATATCCTATTTTTTGCTCACCCGGACTCGCTCCACCTATTGAAGATGTTCCCGTACATGGTAATTATTGATGCCACATACAAGACAAATAGGTACGTGCTGGATTTGTGTTACATTTTCAACACAATATAATAGTAGTGATTTATAGAATTGATATGAATTATATGTTATATTCTATGACTTCTTACATTCATTTGTTTTCTTACATTCATCCATAGGTATCAAATGCCATTGGTGGAGATTGTCGGTTTCACTTGCACGCACAAGACCTTCAACATTGCGTATGCATTTACACGACAAGAAGAAGTTGTGCATTACAAGTTCATAATGGAGAAACTTTTGCGCTTGTTTAAAGATTTGGGCGTTATGCCGGCCGCCATCATGACTGATCAAGAGAAGGCCCTCATTAATGCAATTCGGATAGTTTTCAAAGATGAAGTAAAACACCTTTTGTGTTGGGTGCATATTAAGCACAACATAGAAGCATATGCTTCCCCAATATTGAAGGATAAAAAACAAGTGAAAAGGTTGTGCGGCCAATGTTGGGCACTTTGGTGTTCAACCACGGAGAAAATCTACAAAGAGAGGCTTGTGCAATTGAGGACATCGTGGAAGAGTGGCCTTGTTCGATACATTGAGAAGACGTGGATGAATCCTCACAAGGAAAGCATAGTGAGAGTGTGGACTGATCATCATCTTCACTTCTTCACGAGGACTTCAAACAGGTAACCCTTGTACGATGTTCAGTAGTTTGCTTGTTCATGGCTCAATGTGGGAGTAACGCAATGTTTTTCATGTTTTTTTATAGGGTTGAGGGTATGCATCACGTGTTGAAGCAAATTCTGAATTCTAGCGTTGGTGGTTTTAATAGAATGGTAGTAAGGATACACCATGCGATCGAGGGTCAAATTGGGCAGGTGCGTGCGACCATGGAGATGTCACGGACCAAAACACCAACGATGTTTGATGGTATGCTGCCAGAAATAAGAGTGTTGTTTTCAAGGCTATTTTTCAAAGTGTCGGATAGGTGCTTGGAAATGTTGTTTGATCTATATAAGCAGATAGAGGCGGATGATTTCCCTGATGAGTGTGATGATCACTGGATGAGAGACTGCTTCGGCCTGCCATGTGTCCACAGAATCGCAAATGCCATCATTGATAAGACGCCGATCATGGCGAGTGAGATACACCGCTTCTGGAAGAAATTGCAATGGGATAGGGCTTACACACAAGAAGAGCCAGTTGATGACACAAAACAGATGTCTGCTCACGAGTTGATATGGAAGGAAATGGATGAAATGTGGCACGCTAAAACATTGAGCAAGGACCAAGTAGATCAAATCACCGACTTGTTCTGGAACACGCAGCACCCGTGTGAAACTTTGATGCAGGAGCCCACGGGGATCATTTCAAAAGGAAGGCCAAAGGGTTTGACAAAGTACGACACCAAGAGGGAGCCGAGCTTGTTTGAGCATCGGAGGGCTGAGTTAGATGAGATTGAGAAGAACAAGGCCAGTGGAAGCCAAGGTAGAGGTCGGGGTCGTGGCAAGAAGGGACCAAGTGGAGCTTCGCCGGGCATTGGGACCCAAGGGAGCCAATCTGAAGGGACAGGATCGCAGCAGCTCCCTGAACAACCCGTGATTTATATGGGGGTGAACTTTGGGGTTAAGAATGTGGATTACTTTTGGTTTCCATACATTAACGGGGCCAAAGATGTATCTCCAAACGGGCATTGTGGATATCGGACACTGGCTGTATTGTTGGGATCAAAAGAGACTGCATACCCTATGGTTCGAATGCAGATGGCGGGCGAGTTGATTGACAACAGAGATCTGTACATGCCCATCTTGCCCGTACTACACCCGGGGATCACTTACGAGGACCTTATATTTCGGGTCAACTATGTCATCAGTCCTTGCAGTGAGGAGTACTGGCTCGACATGCCGATGATTGGTTTAGTGTTTGCCACGCTATACCAAGTTGCTCTTGTCCTATTATCCTGGGATGGCCCGTGCTTGTGCTTACCAATGAGGGCCTCTTACGAAAGCCTCGGCCCTCCAACACGGATATTGACGATGGCCCTCGTAGGAAACCGAAACCACTTTGTACCGGTATAGTTATTGTTTTTAAATAGCTAGTAATATTTGTGCTTACCCTAAAACACAAAGCTCGATCATATTTTGTGTTTTCTATGTAGGTGTCGTTGAAGGATGGTTGTCCACTACCTCCCCCTCCGTACGCTTGGCGTCGATTCAAACACCCAACTGTCGATGGTTGGGACTATCAATTTCAGTCGAGGATTCAACAATTTCGGGATTATCGTATTAGATATAGCCGTCCTCCAGATCCTCCGGTGTAGTTTAAGATGTAGATTAGTTGAAGGTGTAGATTTACTTGTGTAATCTCAATTTGAAGAGCAGATGAACTTCACATTTGTGTCTGATTTACTTATGTTATGTAATCTCAATTAACTTAGTGTGAGAAACTGAAAAAATGAGAAATTGGGCCCAATTAAATACAATATGGAGGATTGTAGAAGAAACGGGTGAAAACTGAAAAAATGAAAAATTGGGCCCAAATAGGCCCAATAGGGAGGATTGTAGAAGAAACAGGTAAGAAACTGAAAAAATGAGAAATTAGGCCTAATATGGATGATTGTAGAAGAAACGGGTGAAAAACTTGAAAAAATGAGAAATTATGCCCAAATAGGCCCAATATGGAGGATTGTAGAAGAAACGGGTGAAAACTGAAAAAATGAGAAATTAGGCCCAAATAGGCCCAATATGAAGGATTGTAGAAGAAACGGGTGAAAAACTTGAAAAAATGAGAAATTACGCCCAAATAGGCCCAATAGGAAGGATTGGGCCCAATATGAGAAATTGGGCCCAAATATGAGAAATTCATGTATATACTATAGTATTTGGTTATATTTCATGTATATACTATAGTATTTCGTTATATTTCATGTATATACTATAGTATTTGGTTATATTTCATGTATATACTATATTATTTGGTTATATTTCATGTATATACTATAGTATTTGGTTATATTTCATGTATATACTATAGTATTTGGTTATATTTCATGTATATACTATAGTATTTCGTTATATTTCATGTATATACTATAGTATTTCGTTATATTTCATGTATATACTATAGTATTTGGTTATATTTCATGTATATATTATAGTATTTCGTTATATTTCATGTATATACTATAGTATTTCGTTATATTTCATATATATACTATATTGTTTGGTTATATTTCATGTATATACTATAGTATTTGATTATATTTCATTCCGTTACACTTATATATAATAACATGCAATTTAACCAAAACAACCAAAACATATATATACATGATCCAAAACACAAGTGTCTAATCCACATAAATACATGATCCTACAATCTAGTCATCATTGTGGACTCTACCGCTACCCTCTCCTCTCTCATGCTGTGAATCAGTAAATCTCTGGGAAGCACGCGGTAATGGATCAGCCATGGGCGCCTCGTGACCTATCAAATCATGAATCCACGAAATAATCACAGCGGTAACATCTGGTGGAAGCTCGTCCCTCTCCTCCAAAAAACGCCGCATCCGACCGGCGATAATCTGGGTCCGCTGAATACACGACAATGATTTCCATTACAACTAAACTGATTTTAAGCACGTAAAAAATGATAAGCGATAAATAAAATGTATCATACCATGAGAGTAGACACCGGTGGAGCTGGAGGGACGACAGGAGCCAGACCTGGACGATCCTGTCTAGGAGACCGTGCGTCCACATACGGATGTGACATCTGCTCCAGCCAGTCGATGTACGCATCGTCAGTGTCCCAGGCGAAGGTGGTATGGATCATGTCCTGAAGCTCGATCGTCGGTCTTGGGTCGGCATCCCATGTGCACAACTCGTCGGCGTATTGAAGATCATACGCCCTCAAGTCGACCCGCCTCTTCACCTCCGTGGCGCTGGTGGATCCTCAGGAACCCCCTGCCTGTAACCGAACTGTCGGAAGACTCGGTCCGGCATGTACGGCTCATGTATATCGAGGTACTGAATAATGCCTCGGTACAAAGAAGGAGCGTACTGAGGGGTCGTAAACCCTAACGGACCCCACGGTGTCCAGGCAACCTAAAATGTCAACATATATATTTCGTAAATTCAAAACGTATATTTAAAATGGATCATTACCTAAATTCAAAACGTATATTCATAATTTAAATTTTCTACACGAAACGCAATAAAACAGTAAAGTATTACCTCGTCAAATCTCACGGCGTCTAAAATGCGGCGAACAACAATCAGCCGCTCCAGATTCCGTCCCTGAGGAGCCTCCCTCCCGTCTCTCCGAGCGGCCCTCGTATCCACCATGGCCTCCAGGTCAAGGACAGTGTGACTTCGGAAAGTAGGAAAGTACGCCCAAATCCAGGTCTACATATATATAAAAACCTGTAAGCATATAATATCATATATTATAAAAATAAATTAATAGTTACCCTCAGAAGAAGTGTACACCCTGCAATGCCCTTCGCCCTGGCCCGTGACGCCTCACCCAAATTCTGATACAGGACAGCCAATACGCCGACTCCCCAGGCATAACAATCGCTACGGTCGTGGTCATAGACTAGCGCCATGTACTTGTACTTGACGGCGTTCGTCGACTTGTCCGGGAAAACGGTACAGCCGAGGAGCATCATCAAGTACATGGATGCTATGCGTCGGTCATCCCTCTCTGGACTGGATAGCTGCTCAGTCGACCTCAGCAAGAGGGACTCTATCGGAATACCGCCACCACCGAACCACTGGGACACCAACTCCTGGTTCGCCCCAGTAACAGCGCAGACGTGATCTCTGACGACGGGGTCCGCCATATCAGTGGTGACGCTCAAGCCGTCGATGGGAATCGCCAGGATGCGCGCGACATCATGGAGCGTGATAGTGATCTCGCCCCACGGGAAATGGAACGAGCTCGTCTCCGGATGCCAGCGCTCGACGAATGCAGAAATAAACACATCGTCGACACTCCTGAAGTCCACCTCCCTCATAGAGGTGATACGGCTCCGTTGCGCAAAATCCCACCAGGTGTCAGGAGCCGCTGTAATGTGCTGGTTCATCTGCCAATGCCACGGCTTCCTGGTGTACGTCTTCAGAACCTTCCTCATCTGAAAAAGAAATAACAAAATTAGTATTATACTAGCATTTTCATATTTTCATTTACAAATCTTAGACTACATCAAAGACGTACCGTATCATCCACGCGCGCAACGGGTGGTGGGGGCTCCGGAAGTGTCAATGCCAATGTCATGTCCCATAGGACCCTGGCGACGTGGGTCGTATACGTACCCAGGAGGTGAGGAACGAGGGGCCCTCCTGGCATCCAAGGCTCTGCGGGACCCGCCTGCTCGGGAACCGGATCTGCCTGCTCCTGAGCCGGATCCGCTTGAAATACCCAAGGATGTTAGTAATGGCATAAGGGTAAATTAATTAAGGTTTTTTCTTAAATTGGGTGAAATGGAAAATTTTGGGGATAAAATCCCTAAACATTCGGTGGTCTCTCTCTCTCTCCCGCGTGGTTCTTCAGCCAGCAGCCTCCTTCTCCGGCGAACTCCCCCTGTGCCCAGCCGAGCGGTTCTTCTCCGGCGAGCCGACTTGGACCGTGTCGTTCCTCCTCCTCCTCCGCTGGTGTCCGTGGTGGTATGGGTGCTGGTTCGCTGATGCACAGAGCCGAGCCGCGAGCAGCCCAGCTCTTCTCCTCCTCTGTTCGCGCGACCCACGACGAGCCAGCCCAGCCAAGCGTCGTCTCTGGTGAGCTCGACCGGACCACCGTTGTGCGTCGTCCTCTTCCTCCTCTGTTCTGGAGCTGTGCGGGTGGTCATGGTGCTGCTGCTATCCAGTTACTGCTGCTACTGTAATTCCAGCGACGACATCTGGTGGAAGCTCGTCCCTCTCCTCCAAAAAACGCCGCATCCGACCGGCGATAATCTGGGTCCGCTGAATACACGACAATGATTTCCATTACAACTAAACTGATTTTAAGCACGTAAAAAATGATAAGCGATAAATAAAATGTATCATACCATGAGAGTAGACACCGGTGGAGCTGGAGGGACGACATGAGCCAGACCTGGACGATCCTGTCTAGGAGACCGTGCGTCCACATACGGATGTGACATCTGCTCCAGCCAGTCGATGTACGCATCGTCAGTGTCCCAGGCGAAGGTGGTATGGATCATGTCCTGAAGCTCGATCGTCGGTCTTGGGTCGGCATCCCATGTGCACAGCTCGTCGGCGTATTAAAGATCATACGCCCTCAAGTCGACCCGCCTCTTCACCTCGCGTGGCGCTGGTGGATCCTCAGGAACCCCCTGCCTGTAACCGAACTGTCGGAAGACTCGGTCCGGCATGTACGGCTCATGTATATCGAGGTACTGAATAATGCCTCGGTACAAAGAAGGAGCGTACTGAGGGGTCGTAAACCCTAACGGACCCCACGGTGTCCAGGCAACCTAAAATGTCAACATATATATTTCGTAAATTCAAAACGTATATTTAAAATGGATCATTACCTAAATTCAAAACGTATATTCATAATTTAAATTTCCTAAACGAAACGCAATAAAACAGTAAAGTATTACCTCGTCAAATCTCACGGCGTCTAAAATGCGGCGAACAACAATCAGCCGCTCCAGATTCCGTCCCTGAGGAGCCTCCCTCCCGTCTCTCCGAGCGGCCCTCGTATCCACCATGGCCTCCAGGTCAAGGACAATGTGACTTCGGAAAGTAGGAAAGTACGCCCAAATCCAGGTCTACATATATATAAAAACCCGTAAGCATATAATATCATATATTATAAAAATAAATTAAAATAAATTAATAGTTACCCTCAGAAGAAGTGTACACCCTGCAATGCCCTTCGCCCTGGCCCGTGACGCCTCACCCAAATTCTGATACAGGACAGCCAATACGCCGACTCCCCAGGCATAACAATCGCTACGGTCGTGGTCATAGACTAGCGCCATGTACTTGTACTTGACGGCGTTCGTCGACTTGTCCGGGAAAATGGTACAGCCGAGGAGCATCATCAAGTACATGGATGCTATGCGTCGGTCATCCCTCTCTGGACTGGATAGCTGCTCAGTCGACCTCAGCAAGAGGGACTCTATCGAAATACCGCCACCACCGAACCACTGGGACACCAACTCCTGGTTCGCCCCAGTAACAGCGCAGACGTGATCTCTGACGACGGGGTCCGCCATATCAGTGGTGACGCTCAAGCCGTCGATGGGAATCGCCAGGATGCGCGCGACATCATGGAGCGTGATAGTGATCTCGCCCCACGGGAAATGGAACGAGCTCGTCTCCGGATGCCAGCGCTCGACGAATGCAGAAATAAGCACATCGTCGACACTCCTGAAGTCCACCTCCCTCATAGAGGTGATACGGCTCCGTTGCGCAAAATCCCACCAGGTGTCAGGAGCCGCTGTAATGTGCTGGTTCATCTGCCAATGCCACGGCTTCCTGGTGTACGTCTTCAGAACCTTCCTCATGTGAAAAAGAAATAACAAAATTAGTATTATACTAGCATTTTCATATTTTCATTTACAAATCTTAGACTACATCAAAGACGTACCGTATCATCCATGCGCGCAACGGGTGGTGGGGGCTCCGGAAGTGTCAACGCCAATGTCATGTCCCATAGGACCCTGGCGACGTGGGTCGTATACGTACCCAAGAGGTGAGGAACGAGGGGCCCTCCTGGCATCCAAGGCTCTGCGGGACCCGCCTGCTCGGGAACCGGATCTGCCTGCTCCTGAGCCGGATCCGCTTGAAATACCCCAAGGATGTTAGTAATGGCATAAGGGTAAATTAATTAAGGTTTTTTGCTTAAATTGGGTGAAATGGAAAATTTTGGGGATAAAATCCCTAAACATTCGGTGGTCTCTCTCTCTCTCCCGCGTGGTTCTTCAGCCAGCAGCCTCCTTCTCCGGCGAACTCCCCCTGTGCCCAGCCGAGCGGTTCTTCTCCGGCGAGCCGACTTGGACCCTGCCGTTCCTCCTCCTCCTCCGCTGGTGTCCGTGGTGGTATGGGTGCTGGTTCGCTGATGCACAGAGCCAAGCCGCGAGCAGCCCAGCTCTTCTCCTCCTCTGTTCGCGCGACCCACGACGAGCCAGCCCAGCCAAGCGTCGTCTCTGGTGAGCTCGACCGAACCACCGTTGTGCGTCGTCCTCTTCCTCCTCTGTTCTGGAGCTGTGCGGGTGGTCGTGGTGCTGATGCTGTCCAGTTACTGCTGCTACTGTAATTCCAGCGACGACGAGGAGCCCTTCCGGCGGCGACCATGTGGATGACGATGAGGTATGGGTAAGATTCCTCAATTGGTTTTGTTGAATTTCAGAAGTTCAGCTGATTTTAAGCTTGAATTGTTGTTGTTGCGGTTCGGTGAGGTAAGATGTGGAAGACGTTGAGGATTTCGTCCCATCTGTGAATTGTTAGTTGTGAATTGTTGGACTGAATTCGGTAGAGCTGTGCAGCACTACGTTGATTTTGAGTTTGGGTTAATTTTGGTATGGTTTACTTAATTAGTTAAGGATTTGATTCTAGGGTTTGAATTTGGGGTTTTATTGGTTGTGGATTGGATGAGTAATTAATGCCAGGGATTTGCTCGGATTGATTTCGCAGGTTTGTTCGGGTTGATTGGAGATCTCTGGGGTCGTTGTGGTTCGACTTGAGGCAAGAGGATTCTTGCTAACTTTATATAATTTTTATAAATTGATTTATGCCTAGTGTTTCGTAATTAATTTTATCATTTGCTTGAGCGATTTAAATTGGATTAATTGACTATATAGATACTTGGTTGAAAATGGGTGTGTGTGCGTGTGTTAGTATTTTGTCTCGTATTGTGTTGAATAAATGTTGACGTGGTAGTCAATTGTGACTAAATGTGATTGATTGTTGTTAATAGTATTTGTTGACACTTGTGTGTGTGTGTTGGGTTATGTATGTCGACACCTGTGTGTGTTGGCGGTTGTGTGTTAAATTGTGTGCGTGCTAGCAGTTGTATGCTGGGATTGTGCGTTTGTGTGTGAATGTTTGTGTGTGAATGTGTGTATGCTGGGATTGACTGATGTGGATTGATTGTTGTTGTTTGATTGTGGCGGATTGATTGTTATGGATTGATTGTTGTGGATTGATTGTCGTGGATTGATTGGATTATTGATTTTTAAAGTTTCTTGGTTGAATATATATATGTGTTAATAGAGGTCGTGTGTAGTAATTGATTGGTTGTCGGTGTGGTGGTTGGATTGTTGTTGATTGGAGGTCGATGGGCCAAGGGTTGGAATGGATTTCACCCAACCGCATAGGGTATACAAGGTATACGCCTACGTCGTTAAGGGCCAAGGATTTGAAAGGGGTTTCACTAAACCGCGTAGGGTATACAAGGTATACGCCTACGTCGTTAAGGGCCGAAGGTAGGAATGGATTCCACCAAACCGCGTAGGGTTTACGCCTACGTCGTTAAGGGCCAAGGGTTGAAATTGAATTGGAGGTCGAAGGGCCAGGTGATGATATACTCACCAAACCGCGCAGGGTATACAAGGTATACGCCTACGTCGTTAAGGGCCAAGGGTTGGAATGGATTGGAGGTTGAATTGGAGATGTGTTGGAGTCGTTTGTGTTTCAGTGTTGAGTTATATTATTGTTTGATTACAATTGGTTGATTGTTGTGATATCTATTATGTGTTGAATGTTGGTTGCAAACTGATTAAGTGATTTTGTGTTGAATGTTGGTTGTGTACCTGAGTAAGTGATTTTGTGATGATATTGACTGTGCGCTTGATTAAGTGGTTGTGTTGGCGAATATTGATTGTGTGTTTTGGTTATTGGTTTTATGTTGGATATTGATTATTGGCTAGTGACTTATCGTTCAATATTAGTTCTTTATGAGGTGAATTTCTATTGGTATGGTTGTTTATGGTAACTAGTGGATTATGAAGGTTGGTTGCGTTGATTGTTATTAGTTGTGGTTGTGGGTCATTGTTGGCCATTGGTTGTGGTTGTGAATTTGCGTGTGCTATAGTGATTGATTGTAACTAATCAAGGTTGTGAACCTGAGTTGATTGAAAGTTGAATTGAACATATTAGCATAGTGAAGAACTGAATAAAGATGAGAAATGAATTGTTATGTGATGATGTGCGTATAGGTTTGATATGTGGTTGGTTGGTCGGAGTGATATTGGTTAAGTATAGTTATATATATATATTGTGTGGTAGGTTGTTGTTTGACATGATTGGATTGTCGTGACAATGCTATGTGTTTTTAACTGTTTTGGCTTGAGGAGTCTTACCAGTCTTTCAAAAGACTGACCAGCTTCGGTTTACGTGCCATGGTTGGCTGGGGTATCGGGTCCCCCAGTCAATCTGGCTTTGCAGATTTAGCGCCAGCAAGGAGGATCCTGATCACCGTCGGTTTTGGGTCGAAGGCTCTACTTTTGGTTTTGGACTTTGACTTGGTTGTACGTATCGTTTTGGTTTTGGACCTTGAAGTGGTCGAACTTGTTGTATTGGTTTCTGGTTTGTAAATTGTTTTATTTTCTGCACGTTAAGTTTGATTGTGATTTCAAACTCTAGACAGGTTTTTTTCCGCTGTGCTGCTTTTCATATATTTTATATATGAGTCATTTTTGCGTTTTTCTTAAACCCGTCTTATAATCCTTCTGGATTATGGCACTCTAGCACCACTGACTTGGGGGTGTTACAGAAGTTGGTATCATAGCTCTTTTCAAAAATGTTTTCTTTCAGAGTTTTCAACTTGGGAATTTCTATACGTTGTTGTTGTGAACGATCGTGTGATCAGGAATCCTTGTTGTCAACCTGTAGTGAGTTGCGTTGGTAAGTGTTGTTTGCGATGTTTTATGCTAATGTTTTATATGTGACGTTGAGTATTGATGATTGATTTCATATGTGATGTTTAATGTTGTTAAGTAAATTTTATGGTGCGTTCCCTGGTAAGTGGGACATGCTAGATATTTAAAAGGTATGAGTATGGTAGAGGATGAGGCCGTTGGGCTTATCGTCAAGAGGTTGATGCATGTAGTTTAGTAGTGATGATTCGGTATGAATTTGTTGTGTGCTGCTGTTATTGTTAAGGTTGAACATGACAGATTAAGCGCATTCAGACATGGTTGTGTTCCGAGGTGGAATCTCGATGGCGAGGCTCAGCTGTACGATCAGTGAGCAGTATGTTGATGAGTGATTGATTGTAGAGACTACTATAGATGATTTTGATTAGACTGTTGATATTGGGAGTAGTAAGAAACAGAGAACTCGGTCTGCATCTGAGAAAGTAGAATTTCGCGATTATGGGTTCGGTTGAGTTGAGAATCAGAATGTTCTTGTGATTACAGGAAAACGACCGTTACTGTAACAGCTGATAAGAGTTTAGTGCATGTGTTGAGAGTCAGGATCCTAGAGACTCTGGCAAAATTGTTAGTGCGATGACCGTTGTAAACTATTAAGAAAAGGTTGTGTTGGTTATCTGTGTGTATGCGGAGATTGAAGGAGCAGATAAAAGAACTTGTGAAGTTAGGCTTTATTAGGCCTAATGCTTCTCCTTGGGGTGCGCCTGTATGGTTGGTTAAAAAGAAGGATGGTTCCTTTTGACCTTGCTTGGATTATAAGGAGTTAAATACTTGTTGGGTCAATTGCAAGGAGATACAATGTTTTCAAAGGCTGATTTGAGATCAGAGTATCTTCAGTTTAGGATTCGAGAGGAATATATTCATGGTACTACCTTCAGAACTGAGAATGATCGCTATGAGTTGGTTGTGATGTCTTATGGGTTGACTAATGCTTCCGCAGATTTCAAGAGTTTAAGGAACTGATGTTTTTAGAAAGTACTTGGATTATTGTGGCGATTTTTATTGATTCTATTTTAGTATTTTCTCAGAATAAGAGGGAGTACGAGAACAACCTTGGAATGCTAAGGAAATCGGGAGTTTTCTCGGATTGACAGGTTACTACAGGCGGAGTGTAACAGATTACGAAAGGCTAAGAATTTTGAATGTGACAGGAGATGTCGAGAGAGTTTCAAAGGAACTCAGGAAGTGTTTGATTAGTGCGTCAGTGTTGGTTTTACTACATGGAACAGAAGGGTTTGTTATCTACAGTGATATGTCTATGCAAGGTTGGGTTGCGTTTTGATGTAGAATGGGAAGGTCATTGCGTATGTTTCTTATCAACTCAAATCGTATGAGAGAGAATTGATCATGAGACAAAGATGATTGCTAGAGTTGATTAAGGATTATGAAAAGATATTGTTTATCAATCAGAAAAGGGCTACCGTGGTTGCTGATGCCTTGTGTAGGAAGTCGACTCTCGAGCAGGTGATTGCTTGTCTGACAGTTCGGTCGGGATTGCAACAGGAGTTGGCGAATGGTGAAAAGTGAAATTTGGGTTGAGAAGGAACAGATATAGCTGAATGTAATGGAATGTTGAGTATGAGATGCAGTGAGATTGCTCAGGAAGGAGTGTTCGGATTTTTGTTCAGGAAGATGGAGTATTGTGATTTCAGATCGGTTATGTGTGTCATCTGATAATGAGATTTGAGAGTTGATTCTAAGGAAGGTCATTCTTCGACAAGTCCTGTACATATTAGAGTCAGTTATGAGAGGCAATTATCAGAACCTGTTTAATCTTAGTTTCGAGGACGAAACTCTTATAAGGGAGGGAGAATGAAATACCCCAAGGATGTTAGTAATGGCATAAGGGTAAATTAATTAAGGTTTTGCTTAAATTGGGTGAAATGGAAAATTTTGGGGATAAAATCCCTAAACATTCGGTGGTCTCTCTCTCTCTCCCGCGTGGTTCTTCAGCCAGCAGCCTCCTTCTCCGGCGAACTCCCCTTGTGCCCAGCCGAGCGGTTCTTCTCCGGCGAGCCGACTTGGACCGTGTCGTTCCTCCTCCTCCTCCGCTGGTGTCCTTGGTGGTGTGGGTGCTGGTTCGCTGATGCACAGAGCCGAGCCGCGAGCAGCCCAACTCTTCTCCTCCTCTGTTCGCGCGACCCACGACGAGCCAGCCCAGCCAAGCGTCGTCTCCGGTGAGCTCGACCGGACCACCGTTGTGCGTCGTCCTCTTCCTCCTCTGTTCTGGAGCTGTGCGGGTGGTCGTGGTTCTGCTGTTGTCTAGTTACTGCTGCTACTGTAATTCCGGCGACGACGAGGAGCCCTTCCGGCGGCGACCATGTGGATGACGATGAGGTATGGGTAAGATTCCTCATATGGTTTTGTTGAATTTCAGAAGTTCGGCTGATTTTGAGCTTGAATTGTTGTTGTTGCGGTTCGGTGAGGTAAGATGTGGAAGATGTTGAGGATTTCGTCCCATCTGTGAATTGTTAGTTGTGAATTGTTGGACTGAATTCGGTAGAGCTGTGCAGCACTACGTTGATTTTGAGTTTGGGTTAATTTTGGTGTGGTTTACTTAATTAGTTAAGGATTTGATTCTAGGGTTTGAATTTGGGGTTTTATTGGTTGTGGATTGGATGAGTAATTAATGCCAGGGATTTGCTCGGATTGATTTCGCAGGTTCGTTCGGGTTGATTGGAGATCTCTGGGGTCGTTGTGGTTCGACTTGAGGCAAGAGGATGCTTGCTAACTTTATATAATTTTTATAAATTGATTTATGCCTAGTGTTTCGTAATTAATTTTATCATTTGCTTGAGCGATTTAAATTGGATTAATTGACTATATAGATACTTGGTTGAAAATGGGTGTGTGTGCGTGTGTTAGTATTTTGTCTCATATTGTGTTGAATAAATGTTGACGTGGTAGTCAATTGTGACTAAATGTGATTGATTGTTGTTAATAGTGTTTGTTGACACTTGTGTGTGTGTGTGTTGGGTTATGTATGTCGACACCTGTGTGTGTTGGCGGTTGTGTGTTAAATTGTGTGCGTGCTAGCAGTTGTATGCTGGGATTGTGCGTTTGTGTGTGAATGTTTGTGTGTGAATGTGTGTATGCTGGGATTGACTGATGTGGATTGATTGTTGTTGTTTGATTGTGGCGGATTGATTGTTATGGATTGATTGTTGTGTATTGATTGTCGTGGATTGATTGGATTATTGATTTTTAAAGTTTCTTGGTTGAATATATATATATGTGTTAATAGAGGTCGTGTGTAGTAATTGATTGGTTGTCGGTGTGGTGGTTGGATTGTTGTTGATTGGAGGTCGATGGGCCAAGGGTTGGAATGGATTTCACCCAACCGCGTAGGGTATACAAGGTATACGCCTACGTCATTAAGGGCCAAGGATTTGAAAGGGGTTTCACCAAACCGTGTAGGGTATACAAGGTATACGCCTACGTCGTTAAGGGTCGAAGGTAGGAATGGATTCCACCAAACCGCGTAGGGTTTACGCCTACGTCGTTAAGGGCCAAGGGTTGAAATTGAATTGGAGGTCGAAGGGCCAGGTGATGATATACTCACCAAACCGCGCAGGGTATACAAGGTATACGCCTACGTCGTTAAGGGCCAAGGGTTGGAATGGATTGGAGGTTGAATTGGAGATGTGTTGGAGTCGTTTGTGTTTCAGTGTTGAGTTATATTATTGTTTGATTACAATTGGTTGATTGTTGTGATATCTATTATGTGTTGAATGTTGGTTGCGAACTGATTAAGTGATTTTGTGTTGAATGTTGGTTGTGTACCTGAGTAAGTGATTTTGTGATGATATTGACTGTGCGCTTGATTAAGTGGTTGTGTTGGCGAATATTGATTGTGTGTTTTGGTTATTGGTTTTATGTTGGATATTGATTATTGGCTAGTGACTTATCGTTCAATATTAGTTCTTTATGAGGTGCATTTCTGTTGGTATGGTTGTTTATGGTAACTAGTGGATTATGAAGGTTGGTTGCGTTGATTGTTATTAGTTGTGGTTGTGGGTCATTGTTGGCCATTGGTTGTGGTTGTGAATTTACGTGTGCTATAGTGATTGATTATAACTAATCAAGGTTGTGAACCTCAGTTGATTGAAAGTTGAATTGAACATATTAGCATAGTGAAGAACTGAATAAAGATGAGAAATGAATTGTTATGTGATGATGTGCGTATAGGTTTGATATGTGGTTGGTTGGTCGGAGTGATATTGGTTAAGTATAGTTATATATATATATATATTGTGTGGTAGGTTGTTGTTTGACATGATTGGATTGTCATGACAATGTTATGTGTTTTTAACTGTTTTGGCTTGAGGAGTCTTGCCAGTCTTTCAAAAGACTGACCAACTTCGGTTTACGTGCCGTGGTTGGCTGGGGTATCGGGTCCCCCAGTCAATCTGGCTTTGCAGATTTAGCGCCAGTAAGGAGGATCCTGATCACCGTCGGTTTTGGGTCGAAGGCTCTACTTTTGGTTTTGGACTTTGACTTGGTTGTACGTATCGTTTTGGTTTTGGACCTTGAAGTGGTCGAACTTGTTGTATTGGTTTCTGGTTTGTAAATTGTTGTATTTTCTGCACGTTAAGTTTGATTGTGATTTCAAACTCTAGACAGGTTTTTTTCCGCTGTGCTGCTTTTGATATATTTTATATATGAGTCATGTTTTGCGTTTTTCTTAAACCCGCCTTATAATCCTTCTGGATTATGGCACTATAGAACCACTGGCTTGGGGGTGTTACACTGCCTGGTGCAGAGCCGGATCCACGTGCTGCGGAGCCGGATCCCCCTGCTGGGGAGCCGGATCCGCCTGCTGGGGAGACTCGTCCATCCCCAAGTCCTCTGCGGGTCCATCATAATAGTCGCGCTGGAAGGCCGCATCGGCAACGACAACTGCCTCCTCCTCCAGATCCATGGACGAGGTCGATGAGGAAGACAGAGACAACGACGGGTCAGACCTGGTCACGCCCACCTGCACTCCCGTCGCGACGTCCTGTGTCGCGTCTAGGACGGGAAGAAGATCCACTGAAGCGGCCACCGAAGCGGCCCGACGAGCCGATGCTGTGACCGGATTCCTCCGCGCCAGCTGACGGGACCCACGTCGGGGCCGTCTCACAGACAACATCGAGGCTTGCAAAGCCTTTTAATAACATATTAACTCGTCAATTTCATATCATAAATTTTAGTTTCATATACACATTTGTTTTTCTAAATTCAAGTTAAATTATTATAACTGAAATCCAAAATTCAATACCTAAATTCAAATTCAATTTTTATAACATAAATATAAATTTCTAAAATTAATTACATATCAACAATTTCAAATCAACAATTTCTACCTTAATTTTTATAAACAAATCTCAAATCTAAATATTAATTTTAAACAATTTTACAATTAATTACAGATCAATAATTTCTAATTGCAATACATATTTTATTCTAAATTTTAATCAATTAAAAATAAATTTCTAAAATTCATAAATAATATTTTCTAAAATATAAACATTCGATTTTTGAAACAAATCTAGAATTAATTACAGATCAACAATTTCTAAATGCAATATCTATTTCTAAATTCAATACTTAATTTATTCTTAATTTTCACCAATTTAAAATAAATTTCTAAAATTCATAACTATAAATTATTAAAATATAACTATAAATTTTTATACATAAATCTATAATTAAATACAGATAAACTATTTCTAAATGCAATACATATTTCTAAATTTAATATTTATTACATTCTAAATTTTCATTAATTCAAATAAATTTCAATTCCGTTCATACCTCTCGTCTACCCCAGGTAGAAGTCTGACCGGGTGTCGCAGGATCGTCTCCGCGTCCGCGTCCCCCTCCTCGTCTGCCCCGCGCTCGGATAAATCGGGTCCGGACAGTACCTCATCCTGCATCGCCATCCGGACCACCACCGGTCATATCTCCGACGCCGGCCACCTCTCCGCCGCCACCGCCAGGAACATCAACACCGCCACCGGCCACCTCTACAGCAACAGGAGCACCGCCGCCAGCCGCCCAGCTCTCCACGCCGCCTGGAATGCCATCATCGCCTCCTCGTCCGCCAATCACACCGCCTCGAGCCTCGCCGGAGGGGTGACCACCACCGCCAATGTTCGCCATCGTCGGAGATAAGAGGAGGAGGAGAAGAAGAAGAAGAAGAAGGAGAGAAATGGAGGAGGAGGAGAAGGAAGGAGTGAATCGGAGGGGGAGAGCCGCCGGAAATTGTACGCCTGGAGACGCCGCAGGGAGAGAGAAGGAAGAAGAAGAGAAGAAGAAGAGGCCGTGCTCGGCCTCTTAAAACCTAGCCGGTACGCCATAATATGGCGTACGCCATGTTATGGCGTACAGGCTAGGGCCGAGTTGGGCCGGCCCAACTTATTTATTTTTCATTTAAAATAAATACAAATACATATTTTTTTGTATACCGTATTATGGCGTACAAAAAAATACGTATTTATATTTTTTTTTTTCCTGGCCACTTTTGGCTTATTTTTGTTTATTTTTATATTCGTACGCCGCGACATGGCGTACGCCATATTATGGCGTATAAAATATGTACGCCATATTATGGCGTATAAAATATCGCGCGTACAGCAAAAAAACGTCGCGGCCGCGTAAAAATAGACCAACAAAATCTATGAGACTATCATGTCACACGTTAGACATCCTATCCTGGTTGATGGATACAGAATCACTCACATCTTTTCAATGATGTAATGTAACAACTAAGAGGTGAAACCTTGAATTCTATCCAATAGATGACAAATAAGTTAAGGTTTATAACATTTTGTTTTACCCCTCAGAACAAAATCTGAATTGAAAGAATAAACTATACTAGTGTTATGCATATACATTATACACAAGTAGTGGAGATACGGGTTACGAGGTTAAAAGGAACCTTTAATTGGACAACGTTCAACAAGAGAAGCACTTAGAAAATATTTTGACATGAAATGGGTCGTCATCAGAACTAGAGGATTCCTCTCTTCTAAAGCTTCACTTGTCAGTTCACCATGTTTCATCGCTGATAACTTGGGTCTGCATAGACAATGATCAGGCATCATTTATCATGTGCAAAAATATATGTTCAGAGATGAATGAACAGTATTTTCACCTCCATAGGACGAGATACAAATGTAACTCTTCCCGGACAGCTGATGCCATGTATTCCCCAGTGTCCAGCATAAATGAGAGCACCATACTCGTCAAGCAATTCTTTCCCAGTTAAACCTAAACTCCAGAATCTCATAGACCACTGTCTTCAGGTGCTTGACATAGTCATATTAAATACTGTGTCTCACCATCATCAGATTACTTGTAACAACATTTTTCGCTAAGACTTCCCTATCGTTTCAAGTATATATTAGCACACAAACGTCAGATTAACTTAAGTAGCCTCAACTTTTACACAGTAATAGGAAAAATACCGGCAAACAACATTTAAAGTGTACCTCGCCACTTGTATTCTTTGCCATCTTGGCTTAAGTAGTCTCCTCAACAAGGGGTATACTCAACTGAGCCTCAACTTCCTCCTCTTCTAGTATCTTCTCTTGCAGACAACATTGTACCGAAATTCAAAGAAAAGAATATCCACTAAAGAACCCAATCAACATATAGCGAATAAGTTTACCTCTTCAATAAATTTAAGGAGAAGCTGCAATCACTTCTCCTCAAACTTCTCCAGCGATATTTTGGCATGACATGAATATTATTATAATCCCTTCTTTCTAGGTAAACACCAAATCCTGCAATTAAATCCCACTTCTTTCTTTTCGGGTGAAGCAAATCATAGATCATAGTTTCTATGGAGTATAGTATATGGGCCGTATTAGCATATTGGGCCGATGGCATTCGTTGTAAATATTAGCATCAGGTTGTTAAGTTTGTTAGAGTAGTAGTTAGCAGCTTAGCAGTATATATAGTCAGTTAGAGTTCTTGTATGAGAGAGTTTTGTGAATAATACGAAAGAGAGTTCGATCCACAATCTTGAAATGGTATCAGAGCAAGAGAGATTTTCGTTCTTCTTTGTAAATTCTAGATCGGAATTTGCCTTTTTTGTTTTCTTTTCGATTGCTTAGAGTGAGGCGATCGATCGAAATTGCCGTTTTTTTTTTTTTGCGATTTGTACTTTGCCGAAGGAGATTTGTTGCGTTTAGAGACGCGATTCAGTGAGATTTGGACGATTCCATGGCTGCGATAGAGGAAGTTGTAGATAACGAAGTTCCGCTCAAGACTGGCTATGGTCATCCCCTGTTTTTGTATAATTCTGATCATCCAGGATCGCAATTGGTGTCTACTCACTTCAATGGAGGAAATTTCACCTCCTAGAGTCGTGGAGTCAGAATGGCGTTAGGATCCAAGCAGAAGCTTGGACACATCGATGAAAATTGTTTGATCCCTGGCAATGATGAAGACAAGAGGGCGATGTGGATTTGTGCCGACTATATGGTCCGATGCTGGATCATTAAATCGATGATCAACGAGATTGCTGATGGATTTATGCATGTGCAGTCCACGAAAGAACTCTGGAGTGAAGTTCTTGAAAGATTCTCTGAATCTAATGCACCGCTTGTGTACCAGTTGCAGAAGGATCTTTCCAACATCGAGCAAGAAAATCTCAGTGTTGCTGCGTATTACGATAAGCTCAAGAAGATATGGGATGAATTACAACTACTGGATGGTATACCTATTTGTGAATGTGGTGTGATGGAGAATTGTACTTGTCTCTTGCTGAAGAAATTGCTTGAAAAGGAGCAAGAGAATCGCGTGATGCAATTCTTTATGGGATTGAATGAATGTTATGAACATATCTGAAGCAACATCTTATCTTTGGAACCTCTTCCTGGTGTGAACAAAGCCTTTTAGATGGTGATGCGCATCGAAAGGCAAAAGGAGATTACCAGTGGTAATGGTAATTCTCAAGAAACCATGGCTTTTTCAGTCAATCATTATTCTCAACGGAATTACAGTGGCCAGGGAAGAGTCGCTGATAATAACAGGCAATTTGATGGAGATAGAAGGGATTACAATCGTGATCGTGTTGACAAACGAGACTTAAAGTGTGTGTATTGTGGAGCTCGGGGACATGTCAAGGAGACATGTTTCAAATTGATTGGATACCCTGAGTGGTACAAAGGTCCCAAAAATCAATCACAACACAAGTTTGCTACGCATATCCAGGATACTCACATGGAGGATCATCCTTTGGATGCTGGTGAGGGCTCCAGTACTCAACAAACACCTGATGCCACCATGGTGAATGTTGTCTTTCAGGAAATTGTAAAGATGATCAAAGGAAATGCTTCTTCAGAATTTGATATGGCACAGGCTTTTGCCAACTTTGCAGGTAACCTTAACTCCTCTCTAGATTCTCATAATTTTCCTGATAAGTATACTTGGATTATAGACACTAGGGCAACCGATCATATTACTTTTGATGCTGAGTTGTTCACTGAGATGCATAGATTGCATACTCCTATATTTGTGACATTACTAGATAGGGCTGTTAAGACAGTGCAGTTTACAGGAATTGTTGTTGTTTCTTCCCAGCTGCTATTACACATAGTGTTGTTTGTTCTTGAATTTCGACACAATCTGTTGTCTGTGTCTAAGTTGGTTCGTGACAGTACTGTGACAGTTGAATTTGATGCAGTGCAATGTATCTTGCAAGACCGTATTAAGGCAGAACGTTTTGCTTTCATTCCAGTTCAAGGAGGGCTCTATAAACTCCGAATTCAACTAGTGGATGCTGGCATTTCCAAGAATAAACTTAGTAGCAATAAGTCATTTGTTCTTTCTTGTAACAGTATAGACCAATTGTCTTTACATCATGCTCATTTTGGTCATTCATCTGTCTCCAAGATGAAACATATTCAGGGCTTTGGCAATTCAGACTCTATGAATTTTTCTTGTGAAAGTTGTGTGCTTGCTAAACATCACAAATTACGATTTGGTAAAAGTACATCTATTGCTTCTTCTTTTTTTGATCTTGTGCACATGGATCTTTGGGGTCCATATAGAATTCCTGCCATTGATGGAGCTAAATATTTTTTGACAATCGTGGATGACTGTTCAAGAGCTACTTGGACATTTTTGTTGCAAAATAAATTGCAGGTTTTCTCTACTATTGAGAGATTTGTTGCTTATGTTGAAACTCAGTTTCAATCTGCTATTAAGATATTTCACACAAATAATGGTACAAAATTCACTCAGCACTCTTGCCAGAAATTATTCAGACTGAAAGGTATTACACATCAACGATCTTCCTGGAGTTCCTGAACATAATGCTCGGGTTGAAAGGAAACATCGGCATTTGTTAGAAACTGCTCGCGTTATTCGATTACACGAATCTCTGCCTATCAAATTCTGGGGTTATTGCATTCTGGCTGCTACTTACATCATCAACAAACTCCCTTCCTCTATTTTGTAGTGGAAATCTCCTTATGAGGTACTTTATAAACGTTCTCCCTCTTATGATGATTTCCGGATTATTGGATCTCTGTGTTTTGCTTTATCTCTCAAGTTGCCGCGTGACAAGTTCAGTGCTAAGGCCAGAAAGTGTATATTCTTGGGCTATCCATATGGCCAAAAAGCCTATAGGTTATATGACTTGGATACACATTCTATTTTCACTGCTCGCCATGTCATTTTTCATGAACATGTGCTCCCGTTTAAGACATCATCACCTACATCTTTGTCATCTCCTCATACCACTTCTTTGCCATTGGTTAATCATTCCCCTGGTATTGATGAGGTTCCATTTCATCCTGTTACCACTATCCGTTCTCCATCTTCTTCACCACATTTACATGAGTTATCTCCTTCACCTATTACCTCCTCTTCTTCTTTACCTAACTCACCTCCTTCACCTAATTCACCTCCTTCACTTAATTCACCTATTTCATCTCATGCCTCTCCACCTACTGTTCTTCCTCGTCGGTCTACACAGCAGCATCTTCCACCTTCTCATTTATTGGACTTTCATTGTCCAACTATCACTCCATCTTCTTTTGTCTCCCAATCCTTCCTTGCTTATCAGGATTTTACCCATTTACCTGCATCTTATGTTAGCTCAGTGTTCAATGTATTGGCGACGGTTGAACCACATTCCTATGAACAAACAAAGCAGCCCCAAGTATGGGTCGATGCTATGAATCAAGAGTTGCAGGCTCTTGAATTGAATAATACCTAGAATCTCACTGCTCTCCCACCGGGCAAAAAGGCTATTGGTTGCAAGTGGGTTTTCAAAGTCAAATACAAAGGTAATGGTGATGTTGAACGCTTCAAAGCCCGTCATGTGGCAAAGGGCTACAACCAGGTTAAGGACAAGGATTATAAACACACCTTCTCCCATGTCGCCAAGTTCACCACAGTTCGTGTTGTCCTTGCTCTTATTGCTGATAAACGATGACAACTGCACTAGTTGAACATTAATAATGCATTTTTACACGGCTACCTTGATGAGGAGGTCTTCATGTTACCTCCTCCTGGTTACATAAAGGCTCAATCAGGCCAGTTTTCGTCTTGTCCACGTGTTCCTCATCATCAAGCTGCTCTCTACTTACTTCGTTATCTCAAAGGCACTTTCAATATTTCTTTGTTTTATCCATCATCCTCTGATTTGCAAATTTCAGCATACAGTGATGCCGATTGGGGTAGTTGTGCCTACAGTTCTCGCTCTCTTACAGGGTATTGTGTGTTCCTTGGTAAATCCTTAGTTTCCTGGAAAACTAAGAAACAGAAGACGGTGTCTAAGTCTTCCACAGAGAGCGAATATCACAGCATGTCTCAGGCTTCTAGCGAGATTGTTTGGCTTCACGGGTTGTTGACTGATTTGGCTCTTCAACCAGCTCTGCATATTCCTTTGCATTGTGACAATAAGGCCGCCCAACACTTAGCCGCGAATCCTGTATTTCACGAACAAACAAAGCATCTCAGGATCAATTGCCACTACGTTTGTGACATGGTTCAGGATGGTTTCTTGTGCACTGTTCATGTGCCTTCCTCCTTACAGTTGGCAGATCTCTTCACAAAGCCTCTTGGTGCTTATCAACATCCTTTTTTGGCTTCCAAGCTTGGTCTGGTGTTTCCTTCACCCAGTCCAGCTTGAGGGGGGGGGGGGGGGCTATGGAGTATAGTATATGGGCCGTATTAGCATATTGGGCCAATGGCATTCGTTGTAAATATTAGCATCAGGTTGTTAAGTTTGTTAGAGTAGTAGTTAGCAACTTAGCAGTATATATAGTCAGCTAGAGTTCTTGTATGAGAAAGTTTTGTGAATAATACGAAAGAGAGTTCGATCCACAATCTTGAAAGTTTCCGTTTCTTTTACTCTTTTTTTTCTTTTTTAATAATGAAAAGGGTAGTTTGTGATAAATATAAAAATAGCCATCCCGAGAACTTTCAACTCTCTAGCCTTCTCCCTTTGTTTTCTCGTGTGTTCCTAGCCATCGCCTGCTGCCCCGCCCCTCACGGGCCCCGGTCACCTGGACTCACGCCGGGACCGGAGAAATGGGGCACCGGAAAGGGGCTTTGTCCCCCTCCCTTCATCTGCATCCCGCCTCTGCCGCTATAACCATCCCCTTGCCCTCCTCGGCCAAACCGCCACTCCCACCTCAGTCCAACACCTCTTTCGACCTCTTAGCGGTGCCCCAAGCGGGGCCTCTGCTACCTTTTTCTCCCCCTCCCCTCTTATCTGGTCCTAGCTCCTCCGACGCTGAATTGTTTAACGTCGAAGTTATTATCGATCGGACCCCGTCTTCGTTCTCCTCCTTTCTGGTCCTTAGTCCGGCCGCTCTGGGTTCTCTGGTCACCCACCCCCCCCTCCCTTCCGACTTGATTAATTTCCCTCCCCTTTCCTCTATCCCTTCCCATCACATGCAGACTCCTTGTGTCTCTCCTAATGTTGGGGTTGTCTCTTCCCCCTCCCACTTCTGGTCTATCTCGTCCCCCTCTGTCCTTCAAGGACAAGCTCACACATGGTTTAAAGTCTCAACTCAAGGAAGTTGTGGAAGATTCCGTTATGGCTGTTGATACCTGGATTGATTTTCCCAAGGGTGATTACGACCCTCCTTCAGTGACCATTACTCTTGAGGTCTTGACTTCCTTAGCCAAAGCTTGGGGGAACTCGGTGGTTAATAAACTACTTGGCAAGCCCATTGCTTACCCAGTACTTGAGCGCAGATTACGAGAGATGTCACAACCGCAAGGAAAGATGATTATTATAGATCTGGTTAATGGCTATTCTGTTGTTAGACTGGAACAGGAGCATGATTTTTGGAAGGCTCTTACTGGTGGACCATGGAATATATTTGGGCAAGCTCTTATGGTTAAAAAGTGGGATCCATCTTTTAACCCTAATAGAGAGAGTATTCACTCTGTTACTACGTGGGTTAGGCTATCAAATTTCCTATTGTTCTTTATGAGGAGAGAATCATTTCTGCCATTGCTTCCAATATTGGTCGCCCGCTACGGGTCGATACCAACACGCTTCATGCCACGCGGGGATGTTTCGCTATTGTGTGTGTCGAACTCGACCTCTCTAAAGCTCTCTGGGGTATTATTTTCGTCAATGGCGAAGCCATTAAAGTGGAATATGAGGGTTTGTCTGAGATTTGTATTCAGTGCGGTAGATATGACCACTTGGTTGGACGGTGCCCCTTAAGCGTCCAGCAGAATCCTATCGCAGCCACGGTGACTAATCCGGCTGTCAACCTAGATTTCGGCCACAGTTTGAAGCATCCCCCTAGTCTTCTCGGTACAAGCAGTAATACATCGGTGGTGACGGAGGCCTCAGCTCTGGTTTACCCAAATTACCTGGGACACTGGATGATGCCTACACCGAACCCAAGGAAACCTAGGCAAAACAAGGAAAGGCGATAGAAGTCCAAAAACCCTGCTCCAAGTCAGACTTCCAATAGATTTTATGTTATGGATTCTAACTCTTTGGAGGCACCCAGTGCAGAACAACCAAGGCAAGAAAAAGTTGTTGCCCAAGAAATGACAAAGTTTGGAAAGCATGGAAAAGGCTTAGTGCAGTCTGTATCCCATCATGGGACAACAGGTGGCGTCGAGGTAAGTAACCCTCCGAAACTGCTCAGAAGGAAAGAGGGATCCTTGGAGGTGCAGGAAAAGCAGCAAAAAGTGGAAGCCATTCTAGGGGTCAACGTTGTTTCTAATTCAAAGGAGCTTGAGCAGGCCCAAGTCACCCCGATTGGGCCTTTGATTGAGTCCCAAGCCAATAACCGCAGTTCTTACGTTCTCTCACACCTCTAGGCCTTATGGCCCAAAATATTGAGGCTGGGACATCTCCTACTGGGCCACTATCTGTTAAATTAGGACAAGGATTATTAGAAGACCAGCCCAAAGACAATGCCTTTGTCTCCACTTATGAGGAGTCGTCAGAAGATCATTCAATTGTCTCTACGAATCTCTCATTCGCAGCTGTTAAGAGACCAGAGCCTATATCACAAGAAGGGGACCCGTCCCCGGATTGTGACCAGGCTTAACCCCTAGACGCCAGGTCTGCCCCTCACCCCGTTTCTTATGAATTGTGTTGTTTGGAATGTACAAGGTGCAGGGAAGAAGGGTTTCTGTGGAGCTTGCCGCTATCTCCTCAAGCACAACAAAGTTGATATCTTTGTTGTCACGGAACCACGAATTTCAGGGGCTCAGGCTCAAAAGGTCATCGACCGGCTTACGTTCACCAATTCTGCCAGAGTTGAGTCTATTGGTTTCAGCGATGGTGTGTGGTTATTCTGGAATGATAACTTATTAAGTCTTCAGGTTGTTTCTAAGAATCATATTTGTTGGGCTTGATGAAAGACAATGAGGCTCACCTATTCTGTCTCCTGATTCTCATATTTTCTCAAAGTGGATTCGGCGACTTAACCCGATCGATATGGGTTTTGTCGGACCATGGTTCACTTGGAGCAGAGGGAATACAGTCCACTCCAGGATTGATAAGCGTTTGGACCGAGTTCTCACTAACATCCAGAGCCATCTTCAATGGGACGAGGCCCATGTTCGTCACCTCCTGAAGCAATGTTCCGATCAAAACCCGTTAGGTTCGAGGCGGCTTGGATCCAACACCCGCAGTTCATGCCGTTTGTGGAGAATCATTGGGATCATCAAATTGATCCATGTGCGGCCCTTCGCAAGCTGAAGCATAACCTTCTCTGTTGGAATAGGGAAGTGTTTGGAAACATTCATCTTCGTAAAACTAAACTCGTGTTTCAGCTCGAACAAGTCCAACTTAAACTGGAAGAAGGTGTCTCCGATAATCTGCTGGGGCTTGAGAGGTCATTGCGGACTGAACTGGATTATACTCTGGAGCAGGAAGAAACACTCTGGTTTCAGAAATCCCGTGAAGCTTGGATCGAGTTGGGGGACCGAAATACAACTTTCTTTCATACTAGTGCCATCATACGTCGGCGGCGTAACAAGGTGGTTACTTTGAAGGACTTGAATGGGGATTGGATTACTGAACCTGAAGCCTTAGAACGTTTTGCTATCAATTTTTATAAGCAGCTTTACACCCTCCCTGATGGTGAAAAGTTCCATCTCAATCATGGTGGTTTCCCCACTCTTACTCATGAAGACATTGTCAATTTATGCTCCCCTTGAGAGATGAAGAAGTGTTATCGGCTCTTAAAACAATGGGTTCCTATAAGGCACCGGGTCCGGATGGCTTCTATCCTATTTTCTACAAGACCTGTTGGGCGAAAGTGGGGGTCTTTGTGTGTGCTTTTGTTCGTCATTTCTTGGAGACGAGTAAGCTTTCTGTTGGGGCCAACTCCACTTTGATTTCCTTAATTGGGAAAGTTGATACACCGGAGCATATCACCCAATTCCGCCCAATTGGGCTTTGTAACATACTTTATAAACTGGCCACCAAAGTGTTAGCGAATAGGCTACAACCAGTCCTGAGACACCTTATCGGTCCTACCCAGAGCAATTTTCTCCCAGGAAGAACCATCACGAATAATATTGTCTTACTCTAAGAGATTGTCCACTCCATGAAGAAGAAGAATCAGGGGCGGAAATGGATGTTATTGAAACTTGACCTCGAAAAAGCTTACGAAAAGCATCGGTGAGACTTTATCCTCGACACACTCCGTGATGCTGGACGGACATGTTTATTCCCACACGCGGCATTAGGCAGGGAGACCCCATCTCCCCTTACATATTTCTCCTTTGTATTGAAAGGTTGAGCCATTTGATTCTAAATGAAGTTGAAGAAGGCCGTTGGAAACCCATCTCTTTATGCCGTGGAGCTCCGAAATTATCACACCTCTTCTTTGCGGATGATTTGATACTCTTGGCGGAAGCTTCTACTAGCCAAATGCAGCTCATCATGAACTGTCTTAACGAGTTATGTCGTGCTTCAGGGCAGAAAATCAGCGCTGCAAAGTCGAAGATTTATGTTTCTTCCAATGTCTCTCGGGACTTGGCTGCACAACTTGAACAAATTGCGGGTTTTGATGTGACCAGGAATCTGGGGAACTATTTGGGGATGCCGATCCTGCACCAACGGATCGACAAACACACTTATACAAATCTGCTCAGTAAGGCCAATAGCCGGTTAACGGGTTGGAAGTGTAGAACTTTAAGTTTTGCGGGCAGGGTGACACTTGCAAAATTTGTTCTCTCCACCCTTCCCTACTTTGCTATGAACTCCATTCAGCTTCCAGCCTCGACCTGTGCTCAACTGGATCATACAGTTTGGTCCTTTATTTGGGGTGACTGTGAAGGCCGTAGAAAAATACATCTTGTCGCCTGGGATGAGATGTGTGCCCCCAAGAAGCATGGCGGCCTTGGGATTAGATCAACAAAAGATATGATTATGGTTGTTTTAGGGAAGATGGGTTAGCGTCTCCTCCAGGGGAATGGGGGACTCTGGGTCAACTAGTTATTGCATAGTATGGCCTTACTTTCACTGGAGGCTCGTTCAATCAATCTAGAAGTTGCATTGCGTCATCAATCTGGCGCGGTATTAAACATTATCTGTTTGAAATGATCCCTAAAGGTATCCGATGGAATATTGGGGATGGTAGTAAGGCTAAGTTCTGGATTGATAGCTGGCTTGAACCTCTCCCTTTATCTCACCATCTCAATTCCGGTTTTGTTGTGCAAGATGATCAACATGTTCGTCATTTCTGCATCCCTGGGAGTGGTTGGAACTGAGAACTCTTGACTCCTCGGCTCCCCTCGACCTTCCTCCTTAAACTTGTTGTTGTTGGCATCGGTGAGACGACCAACCAGATTGACACCATCTGTTGGGCTCTCTCGCAATCAGGTGACTACTCTGTTTCCTCTGCCTACTGGCTTCTGAAGTAGTATAGCTCGCCTGTCGTCGACCCTTTACTTTCTCCTCTCTTCACCCGGGTTTGGCACCTCTGCGTGCCGGAACATATCAGGTGCTTCTGTTGGCTTGTGATCAAAGGGAAGATCTTGTCTAATGCTGAGTGATAACAGGTTTTCGTCGTGTAAAACGGCTATGCAAAATATCCAAACAAACCTTAAACCGTAGTCCTAGGTAAGTAAAGGTTGAATCCACAGGGAGGCGAATTCTATCTAAATATGCAATTCGTATGTCAATCAAACGTAACCAAAGGGGGGTTTTGTGAGTTTTGTAAGTTCTAAACATGCAAAAGGTAAACAAGCTAAAGAGTTGTGAAATCAGTTATGGGAAAAGCACTTAGTCAAACAACATCCATTATTTGTATGACAAGTTGATCCTAGATACTCATTCAAAATCTCATGCAATGAAAATTCCAATTTCTTTTCAGATATAACTAATAGCACAACCAGATACTATTAGCACTAACTAATTAAACAACCCTGAAACTATCAAGATTCAGTTTAACAGCAGCCTTACGGATAGGAATATAGTTGGATACAATTCTAGCATAAAACAACCAGCTTTTATCCTAGAATGTAAATCAGTTCTCTTCTGCATAAGACTAGCACAACCAGATACTAGTACGATGCAGTTGCTACTCTGAAATAGATATGCTCAACCAGTAACAATCTAAATCTAGCAATAGGTCAATAACGACAAACCCTAGTTGCGTCCAAGATAGAGATTATCAATATCAATCATAAGCAATCAAGCAAGAGAATAGATAAAAAACATACAATAGATTAAGAACGAGAGTCTCACAACTGAATCAAAACGAAAGCTTCAGCGTCTGACTAAGCCAAGGGGACTTAGTTCTTCATAACAAATACGTAGAATGAAATTAGGGTTCAGAGAGAGATTAGATGATAGGCAAACAAGCATTTCTCTACCCTTAAATACTAAAGGAAACAAAGTCTGAATTAACGTAAAATGAAATAATAAATCGTAATAAAATAATGCAAAATAAAGAAAATAAGGAAACGGCTCGGCGGACTTCTGAACAGCGGCGGCGGGCGCTGCAACCTCCACCGCGGGCGCCGTAATGGCGGCGGGAGCCGCATTTCCACGGCAGGCGCCGTGGCCAAGTCGTAGCCATCATTGTTGGGAGGGTTTAGGCGGCGGTCGCCGTGGCTTCTGCGGCGGGCGCCGTAAGGTACTTCCTCCGAAGTCTTCATCTCTTCAGCTCCTTGGCGTCTACTTCTGGTGGCTTCCTCCTCAGTGTCTACTATGATCTCCAAAACGGCTCAAACACCTCCAAATACACCAACTTCGCCCCTAAACGCCATACACATGAATGTGTCTAAATCTACCTGAATGGCACTAATAAAACCTCTAATGACTCTTGGTTAAGCCCTACAAAGTAGTGCTTATCAAACTCCCTCATGCTTAGACCTTTGCTCGTCCACGAGTAAACTAATAAAGAGCCTACTCCTCCAATGTAGCATCCAAGGTCTCAGGAAGCATATCCTCCAACTAAGAGTCACCTAACCCATGCCAAGCTCCTGGCATCACTCTCATTTACAACACATCAACAACTCAACAAGCTTAAGGGGCAAGCAGAGTACTTCCCCCAAGCTAAACCCGGACATCCAATAGCGTGAGTAACCTCTAATCCTAGCCTCCATCTATTGCTCTTTATGTCTCCCAGAGTGACCTACCCGACAATCCTTCTTTGTCTCCTCTTCTTATGACGCCTCGCCAAGAATAATGAGAAATCCTAAAATCACTCTTCTTCTTTTCGCTCATTTTGCCAAGGCGCCCTTTCGGGTTTTCACCAAGCCACTCATTTCATTTTCCAATAGATGCGCTCACATAAACTCACGTCACTCTTGACCACATATTACCCCAGCCTAATGCTGGTCTAAGCCACCTGTTTATTACCTAGGCCGCCCTTTCGGGTTTTCGGCCTATCCCAGGATTTCAATTTCAGCCTTTTATCAAATTTTTGGCTCTTTTTCATTTTTTCTTTTCCTCAACGACGTGGCAAGTATAGAACTCTCCCCCATGCTTAAACATTGCATTGTCCTCAATGTAATGAAAGACAAAAAGAATAGAAGCACAGGGAAAAGCAAAAAATTAACTCACAACGTTGCCGAACTGGCTTGGACACGGAAGGTGTCGCTGGCGGTCTTCGCAATAAACGTCCATGTCACGGGTGTCGGCATCAACGCCATAATCTTCATCTACCGTGCAACCATAGGGATCCACCGTGGGGTGTGGTGGTTATGTAGGAAGGCAGTGCTACACGGCCTTCAACTCCATCAGCTCCTACCATGCAACCATAATGAACCACTGTGGTGAATGAGTGGTCGATCAAGGGAACGGGGTTGCATGGCCTTCAAAAATGGGCCCAGATGTCATCGTGATTGGGCCCTGGTGTATCTCCTCTCTAGTTGTCGACTGCAGGGCCACCATCATTGCCAAATGAATATAGGGTGAATGTATTCCTCCGTTAGCAACATGATGCGCACCTCTCGTGGGAAATCTGGACAGCCCGGTAAAACTTTTTTTTTTTACTTTTTCTCCCCGTTTAAGGTTTTTTTCGGGGTTTTTTTTTTATTAAAAAAACGAACCTGAGAATGGCGGCGATCGCCATAATTAAACGGCGGTCGTCGTCATTTGCTGCAAGCAAAGTGAACGAGGGAGGTGATTACGGCGAACGCCGTAAGCTAGGCGGCGGGCGCCGTGAACTCCTTCTTCACTTTGAAACGCTTCCTGCAGGTTAGTTCGACACAGAAAGGAAAAACTAAAAGGAAAAACAAAAGAAAATGACTAAGGGAAGGAAAATAAACTACCTAACATCGGGTTGCCTCCCGATCAGCGCCTTAGTTAATGTCGTTGGCTCGACAAACTACTCGAACATCCTCAATCCATATCATCAGGCTCTTTAGGAACCTTCTTAATCCATACCTCCTTCCTGAACCAATTATGGAAAGGTTTGAACCTTAGACCATTCTTCTTCTTCTTCAGCGGCCCCTCCATCTTGACCTTCTTAGTCGCGTCTCCCCCATACTTAGATCGATTAGGGGGGTGTTTAACCTCAACTTCAGGGACCTGCATCACAGATGGAACGAGCTTCTCGCTCGGAGTTAGCAGTAAAGGCGATTTGCCTGGTATCTCCAGAGGAAGCTTATAGTAAGCGTCCAACTCAGTGACGACTTCCTGCGAGTTAGTAGATGAAGCAAAATCCAAGCTAGAATCAACAATGAGAGATTGCGTGTCGTCTAGGTGGTCCTCATCAAAAACGTCTTGCACCACAGGCTCAAGTACATCAATTGCACACAAAGAGTGACCATCAGAAGGATATTTCATGGCTTCATAGATATTGTAGTTAATAGTTTGGCCATCAAATTCCATATTCAAGGAACCAGTACTCACATTGATCTTAGTGTTGGCAGTTTTCAAGAAGGGTCTCCCTAACAGAATAGGGGCTACATGCATATTATGTTCCATATTAAGCACATAGAAGTCAGCAGGAAAAGTAAGATCACCAACCCTAACCAAAACATCCTCAACTATCCCTATAGGACGCACACTAGATCTATCAGCTAACTGAATGGCAATATTAGTGGCATGCATGGGTCCTAATCGTAAGGATTCACAAAGAGATGAAGGTAGAACATTAATGGAAGCACCCAAATCTAACATAACTTTATTGAACTTGGTACCTCCAATAGTAATAGGGATGGTGAACATACCTGGGTCGCCACACTTCTTGGGTAAGTGCTTCTGAAACACAGCAGAAACATGTTCGCTTACCTTTACCTTCTTCTTGCTGTTCATATCCTGATTCCTCTTCGTGGTGCACATCTGCTTCAAGAACTTGGCATAACGAGGGACAGACTTGATCAAATTTAGGAGAGGGATGTTGACCTCAACGTTTCTGAACATCTCAAACATGTCTTTGTCCTGTGCAAGTGGCTTGGTACGCTTCAAAGTAGACGGAAATGGTGCAACGGGCTTCCAATCAGGAAAAATCGGAGGTTCATACTCCTTCTCAGCCTCAGGATCAGCTTCGGAGGGGCGGCGGTCGCCGTAAGAAGGACGGCGGTCGCCGTGAACATCATCAGAAAGTTCAGGATTTGGCTCACCGTCACGGCGGGCGCCGTAAGGTTCACGGCGGTCGCCGTCGTTGTTCTGCTCCAGGTCCGCGTTCTCTTCTTTGTTGACCTCAGAATTATCCTCCTCGAGCCTCTTTCCACTCCTCAGCGTTACAACACTGACATTCCTAATGTTCGGGTTCACTTCCATTTGAGATGGAAGTTTACCAGAGACCTTTGCGTCAAGCTTGCTCACCACTTGAGAAATTTGACCAAATTGTCTTTCCAAGTTCTGGATGCTAGCTTGAGTTGTCTCTTTGAACTGCAATTGGCTCTTAGACAACTTAGCAACATTTTCATTGAGGTTTACATGGCTCTGCATCAGCATCTTCATCATGTCCTCCATAGACGACGAAGGATTCGAGCTCTGCCCTTGAGGTTGTGGCACAAATGGTTGCCTAGGCTGTTGAGGATTACCCTGTGGTTGATTTTGCTCTGGGTCTCTCCATCTGAAGTTGGGATGATCCCTTCAACCAGGATTGTATGTATTAGAATAAGGGTCATGCCTGGGCCTCTGCTGATATCCTCCTACATGATTCACTTCCTCTTGTAGAGTAGGACATGAATCAGTAGGATGCAAGTCGTCATGACAGATCTCACATGCCTTAGCCTGCTGAGATGTACCTTTCAGCTTCAGGCGCCTCACCTCCTCTCAGCACATCAAAATCAGCATGATCAATCTTTGACTGAGAACTAGCAACTACCAAGCTTTGGGAACCTCTCCCACTGTACTGTCTAGAGTCATCAGTTAGAGTAGCAAATATCTCTAGAGCTTCTTCATAAGTCCTCTTCAGAATATTCCCACCACATGAAGAATTCACCATCCGACGATCATCTTCACAGAGTCCTCCATGTAAATAGAGAATTAGATCATGTTTTTCGTAACCATGGTAGGGACAACTCTTCACCAGTTTCTTGAAGCGCTCATAATAATCATAGAGAGACTCATTAGACGGTTGTTCCACGTTGCAGATCTTCTTCTTGAGCTGATTGGACTTGATTGTCAGAAAGTATTTATCAAGAAACTTCTTCAAATTCACCCAAGTAGTGATGCTCCCTGGTGGTAAAGAATGATACCAGTCTTTAGCAGAATCCTTCAGAGAAAAGGAAAAGACTCTCAACCTCATCTGATCTTCAGTAATCTCAGATGGCCTCATACTAGTGCAGACCTCAAGGAACTCATCCAGGTGCTGAATAGGATCCTCAAGTGGGGTTTCACTGAATTTCGGGAGTAAATGGACTACTCCTGTCTTGAGCTCAAATTTAACCCCATCACCCAGGGCAGGGAATTGCACAACACGAGTTGGTTGCTCCAAGTTAGGAGCTGTCAAAGATTCCAGAGTAACACGGGTTGCCATTGTATCAGCTTCCTGAAGTAGCAAATTCGCAGCCCTGCGAGCTTGAAGGAAAGTTCTTTCGATTTCTGGATCAAAAACTAGAGGTAGATTATTAGTAACACGGGTGTGAACCATAAGATAGGTTCACACCAAGATTGGCACACAAATCACACACACAAAATAGACTATTGCCTCCCCGGCAACGGCGCCAATTTGATAACAGGTTTTCGTCGTGTAAAACTGTTATGCAAAATATCCAAACAAACCTTAAACTGTAGTCCTAGGTAAGTAAAGGTCGAATCCACAGGGAGGCGAATTCTATCTAAATATGCAATTCGTATGTCAATCAAACGTAACCAAAGGGGGGTTTTGTGAGTTTTGTAAGTTCTAAACATGCAAAAGGTAAACAAGCTAAAGAGTTGTGAAATCAGTGATGGGAAAAGCACTTAGTCAAACAACATCCACTATTCGTATGACAAGTTGATCCTAGATACTCATTCAAAATCTCATGCAATGGAAATTCCAATTCCTTTTCAGATATAACTAATAGCACAACCAGATACTATTAGCACTAACTAATTAAACAACCCTGAAACTATCAAGATTCAGTTTAACAGCAGCCTTACGGATAGGAATATAGTTGGATACAATTCTAGCATAAAACAACCAGCTTTTATCCTAGAATGTAAATCAGTTCTCTTCTGCATAAGACTAGCACAACCAGATACTAGTACGATGCAGTTGCTACTCTGAAATAGATATGCTCAACCAGTAATAATCTAAATCTAGCAATAGATCAATAACGACAAACCCTAGTTGCGTCCAAGATAGAGATTATCAATATCAATCATAAGCAATCAAGCAAGAGAATAGATAAAAACCATGCAATAGATTAAGAACGAGAGTCTCATAACTGAATCAAAACGAAAGCTTCAGCGTCTGACTAAGCCAAGGGGACTTAGTTCTTCATAACAAATACGTAGAATGAAATTAGGGTTCAGAGAGAGATTAGCCGATAGGCAAACAAGTCTGTCTCTACCCTTAAATACTAAAGGAAACAAAGTCTGAATTAACCTAAAACGAAATAATAAATCGTAATAAAATAATGCAAAATAAAGAAAATAAGGAAACGACTCGGCGGACTTCTGAACAGCGGCGGCGGGCACTGCAACCTCCACGGCGGGCGCCGTGGCCAAGTCGTAGCCATCATTGTTGGGAGGGTTTAGGCGGCGGTCGTCGTGGCTTCTGCGGCAGGCGCCGTAAGGTACTTCCTCCGAAGTCTTCGTCTCTTCAGCTCCTTGGTGTCTACTTTTGGTGACTTCCTCCTCAGTGTCTACTATGATCTCCAAAACGGCTCAAACACCTCCAAATACACCAACTTTGCCCCCAAACGCCATACACATGAATGTGTCTAAATCTACCCGAATGGCACCAATAAAACCTCTAATGACTCTTGGTTAAGCCCTACAAAGTAGTGCTTATCACTGAGCGGTATCGCTGACACCTTATGGCTTCCCCAACCTGCGGATCCTGTCCTACTCATGACGAAACTCTTATCCATCTGTTTTGGGATTGTCCCCTGGCTGTCGAGCTCTGGAGGTCTCTCCTCCCTCGGAATTTATAGCATTCCTTCTTCCTAGTGGATCCGCTCCCCTGGCTGAAGAGGAACCTGTTTAGAGAATTTGATTTCAGCCTTGGTATTAATAATGCTACAGTTTCCTCGGTTGCGGTCTGGTGGCTATGGAAGTGGCGTAATGCCAAAATCTTCGGGGATACACCAGTGCAGGTTAACCGCAAAGCTCTCATTGTTGGTTTAGCTCAAGAGTATGAGTTGTTCTGGAACAAGAAAATTGCGAGGGCCCATGCCCAGGTCCGGGAAGAACTACTCATTGCTTGGCAGCGTCCTCCTGAAGGTTGGATGAAAATTAATTCGGATGGGTCCGTTTTGAATGGTAACGCTACGGCGGGAGGAGTCATTCGAGATGATGATGGGAATTGGGTGGTGGGCTTCGTTCATAATATTGGCGTGTGCTCGGTCCCCGCTACTGAATTGTGGGGTGTCCTCCAAGGTCTCCATCTGGCCTGGGACAAGGGCCATAGAAGAATCATTGTTGAGTACAACTCTCAACTCGTTATCAACCTCCTCTCTTCAACCATCTCTCTGACTCACCCTTTTGCCAGCCTAGTCCTCCGTTGCCAAGGCTTCTTTAGTAGAGACTGGATCGTCCGGTTTCGTCATTGTTACAGGGAATCGAACAAGGTTGTGGATCTTTTGGCTTCTTCTACTCATAACTTTCCCTTAGGTTTTAATGTGTTAGATGTTCCTTTTTCTGATCTTTCCACTTTGCTTTTGAACGACTTCGTGGGAGTGGCGACCCCTCGTATGATCCCCGTGTAAGCCACTTTTGTTTATTTATCTATTGCCGAGAGTGTCGCCTCTCATTCCGATAAAAAAAAAAGTAGCCATCCCAAAACTTACAGTCATGGATGCATATGCAACTTATAAGGTAATAATTGTAACACTAAGCACCAATAATAATAAATTATATTTCAAGATTAATTGAATGGAGGAAGCTAGGAGATATATTATATTATACTACTATCATGAGTGGCACGCAAAATAGAATAATCAAACCATCAAGATTTGTTTATCTAGGACATCATTATCTTCCCATCACCTTAATGGATTCTTGTCTCACATTTTATATTGTAATTCTTAGTCCACTTCTCTAACATAACATTTTCCAGTTAATAGATTTTCCAGTTAATAGGTATGTTTGTTGACATTTGAGATTCAGATGGTTTATTTCGACTAAACACTTGCAATTTTTTATTACCCATATTTTTGAGCTAAAACATCATTTTACTTTGATGTCAAAAAACATAACATCTCCTAATACTATCTTGTTTCTTTTTTCCACCTCCTTTGCCCTGATTTCTTTGATCTTTTTGTTGGTGATTTTAGTGTCATCATGAGATTGTTCCCTTGGAGGGAACAATGCCTTTTAGTGTGATCGGGATTCATACAACACTATGGGAACTCATTTCGTTATAACACATGTTTGGGGGTATGGAGTACACACGTGTGTAAGCGGACTAGAGTTCTAGAGGGAAACAATAAGGATTTGTTACATGTGAAGAGCAAGTACCCTTGGAGGGAACTTTGCTGCTTTGTTCCCTTTTGAGGAAATAGTACAGGGAATTGTACAGATGGCTGGTTGATTTGAGCACGTTAGCCACATTGTTAAATTGAGAACGTGCTTGTTACTGATGTGCAACTACAGTTGTGATCTCTCTTATAACCACCATGACTTATGTAACTCCCTTGTAAACCGCCGGTAACCGTCGGGGACAGTTACCTGAGATGATAATTGTCATAGGAGCGGTTGTAACCGCTTGGTAACCGCCCAGTAACTGTCGAAAACTTCCCTAAACTTCTATAATTCATTTATAGAAGGCTCCCACTGCCTATATAAAGGCTTTTCGGGGTGATAGTGTGTGTGAGATTAGAAGTTATGATTGAGAGACATCAAGAGACGATGTGATCTCTCATTAGATCGAATCTATCCAAAGTCATACATCCTTATTACATGCACTCTAAAGTTCAATTCCTTTCTGATAGCCTGGATCGGAATTGGGTTTGTTTGTCTTATCTCACTTCAAATTTTGTGGATTCCCTAAGCCTATACTAGGGGCGAAATATTGATTTCGGAAAGCTCACAAGTGATTCAAACCTATATCAAGTTGTTATTGCCTATGATTGATCTATGGATGTGGAGTCATCTACAACAACTTCCACGAAGGAGAACCCCAGATCTGCAGAGAGCATTTCAACTGTTTTGCAGATTCATTATCTCGGAGTGTTCAGTTCCTCGTCAGCAGCTTCAGTGCCTTCCGAGGGAACGTTTCGGAGAAGGGTTCCAGAAACCGACAACACCTACAATCGAAATCAATATTCTGAGATCAGGTCATATGGAAATGGGCATGAGAAGACAACCAATATGAAGATGGTGGAGACCCAAAAGAAGGTTGGTCATTTCTACCATGGAAGGGATATTAAAATCCTTGATCTGAAGGTTTTGATGTATTATGTCCCAAAATTGATTTGGGTACATGAAAGACTATTTGGCTTTGATATTATTCATATCACTGATATATGTGATATGATAATGGTTAGATGTAAACCATGTATGATCTTTTGATCATAGGATAAGATATGTACATCAATGGAATGGTTATGTTAACATGTCCATGATTTCTCATTACTATTCAATGAGAAATGATTGGTGTAAAACATGTATTTTGATAGATCATATATGATATATTATTATATGATTGTATAAGGCCAAATTGAATTTGTGATCAACCAAATTTTGGATGATCGTCCGTTGAAAGGGAAACGTGTCCATTATGTGGACATATCCTTAATTGGACGGTGTTGAGGCTTTAGTGATTTGCATTAGATGCAAGAGTGACTCCATGTAAGTCACGTGGTATAAGAAAAAGGACATTTACATGATGTCAAGGGTACTATTACCATGGACATTGAAATATGATCATGTGTTCACCATTTACTTAGGTGAAGGAAAGGTGTCATAACCTTTGATTATATGATATAAACATATTGTTTATAATATAGTTAATATCATGTACTTAAGGATAATGAAAGTTTTCTCATATAGAAAGTTCGTACCCTAAATGGGTAGTTCTTTTGAAGGGAACTGTCCCTAGTAAGAGACGTTTGTTCCCCTGGAAGAAACTGTGTCTTGATAGGACTAATGTTCTGTAAAGGATATGAATGAGATATGTAACAATCTTGTTTGTTATATGAATAATGATCATGGATTGATGTTTTCATCATCAATGGACTGATGTAAAGTTCAATTGCTGCGACGAGTCCTTTGATGTGTTCCCCTAAAGGGACATGTGTTCGTTAAAGGGCGTTAAACTATTTATATGCATATTTTGATCAAAGTGGTGATCATGGATTGATCATGAGGATTCATGGTTGAGATTGCAAGGGTCGGAAGAAACAAAACTAAAACATCTAGACCTTGAGACCTAGATGAGGTCTGAGGGAATGTTCCCCTGTAGGGAAATGTTTCTATATGAGTCTACTACACAGAATGTGTAGATTACTCATGGTTGTATCTAGATTACGTACTTCAAGTCTACTATATTTTAGTACAGATTACTTGGGTAATGTCTATTAGATATCAAATTACTTAGCTTAAGTCTACTGTTCCCTTGGACAGATTACTTTGTTAAGTCTACTGTTCCCTTGAACAGATTACTTTGTTAAGTCTACTGATTAAGTCCCTACTGTGTTCCACAGATTGTCCATTTGACTCTACTGTATTTTATATACATATTAGTCGGTTTAGACCCTACTATACCTTTTGTGTAGATTGGTCTTGTTTCATTTTGATTTGTGGTGACATGTGATATTTATGTATGGAAAGATAAATGTTGGACATGGTCAAGGTTTCATAACCAAGGTTGTATATCAACAATGGTGTGAAGTGTGTACGTTGTACAAGATTTCAAACATGACAACATTATAGTTGGTCGAAGAGGGTGAATGTGTTATTCCCCACATGACAATGTAATGATGTGTCATAGGAGATCCTTATGTCATTGAAAGTATGATGAAAGACATGTTCCTTACTTGGTATAAGTGACAAATTATGGGAAATAAATCCCATGGAAGGAAGTATGTCCCTGATGGTGGTCATATTCTCTGAGGGAAGCGATTGTTCCCCTGGAGGGAACTGTGCCCTAAAAGGAATACGAGTCCTTTGTTATTTCTTTAAGGGTTCTTTATGAAAGAACAAAGATGATCTCATATGAACTTTGGTTTGACGGAAACTAAACTTAATTTATTTGAGTTTGGATCTAGGGCGGTCAATGGACTACTCATGCCTAAGAAAAAAGTTTGGGCAAGATATATGTTGATGGCCTCTTTGGGTATGCATAGCATTCCAAGAATTTTCAGATCAATTTTATTGAGCTGAATGATTTGAGAACGGTCCAAACCGTGATCAAGTGAAGAGGTGCAATATGTGATGAAGTTCACTTCATTATACCGAGACCAAATACATGTTTCCAAGGTTTAATGGAAACATAATGTGAGATTGATTCTTCAAGAAAGGATGTCACTAGAGCTTCATTGTAATACGAGAGCAAGGAGGAAAAAGATATTCAGTTCCTGATTTCAAGCTTACTTAGCTAAGGAACTAAGGATGATAAACTACTCAAGTTTAAGAGTAGGATGATAGGATCTTAAGTGGACAATAATAAGTCTCAATTATTACCTTTTGATAAAGGTGATGGAGAATGAGATGGGTTTTCTCATAGGTATGATCACACGCGTGTGAGTGAAGTTCCCACTGGATCACAACAATTATGTGATAGATATATTTCCTTAGGGAAATATGGCCAATGAAAATTTTGGTATTCTTATGTTGGGACAACAACATAAGGTTTGCATAATCATGGTGTGAATGAGACAAAGAAAACACCTAAGTGGTGGCATCAAAGATGATGTTTGTCTAGTGGGTTCAATATCAAGAGTACATAAATGGTGGATCTTATTATGGATTCATGACATCAAGATTCCTTATGAAGCATATGGGGGAGGTCAAGGTGATCATTTGCATTAGGATCGAAACGAGACTGAAAGGAAGTGTCCGTCAAAGGGAAGTGTCCCTTGATGGTAAACGTATCCGTCATACGGAAACGTGCCCTTTAGTGTCTCGTTTATGCCCCGTGTGTGCATGATGGAATCTTGACTATAGTTTTCCTGAGTTTAGGAAACCTGATGTACATGGAAGAGTACATTGTAAGATGCAACGCTGAATACGCCTTGTTTTATGGCGGTTTAACAAGTACTCAAGTGCTATGAGTTGACCATGGTTTATGGTCATCGTTGTTTTGGACACCTTGTTTATGGTAATTCTAATGAGTACCCAAGTACTTGGAGAAGATCATGGTTAATGGTCTTGGTTGTGTCAGAATATTTCCTTGGATATAGAGGAAACGTTGGATGCAAGTGGACGGAAAGTTCCCTTGTGGGGAAGTTTGTCCTGTATGGACTTCGTCTGTTCCCATGGAGGGACCAGATGTGTTTAGTTCCGCTTGACGATAGTGCCATTTCGTAGACTTCAGAAGGAACGATCTAGCATCCTGGATTCAAGATTGGAGATTGGTAGTGGTTAGTTGTAGCCAAGGTTATGGAAAACGACTATGGAATAGAATCTACCAAGTTTCCTTAAGGCCGAAACTGATTTCAATTATGTGAACATAATAACTCTGGCCAGAGGGGAACAATGAAATATGCTATAGATGTCACATCCCTTGGGTGTGAGGTATGGCATGGTTCGTGAGCTCGTGCTCATGGTACATAATGTGATTTCAGTTGTCTTGATTCGGTCAAAACCAGTTTGCTTACCACTTGACGAAGTGGTTGGCTGAGGGGATAGGATTAAAAGACCCACATAGCTTTCTAGTGGTGAGATACCCAATTCCTACCTAACTAACATTAGGGACGAATTCAATGTGGCAAAGCTCACACCTAGAAATCTGAAGTACAAAGATGAATATCCCCGAGTGTGTGCTTGGTTCCTACAAGTTGGGAGGTTGAAGACGGAGTCTTCTTAATAGTTCCTTTGAAAAAGTGCAAATTGTAGGTGCACAATTGGGGTAACGTCCCACTAAAAGGATCTACCTATATGGACGTGAAGTTTGGGCGCTTCATGAAGCTTTGGGTTGGCTTCACATACGTTCACGAATAGATATGAACTCAAGGCCCTTAGAGGCAAGTATAACTTTGGAGTTGTAAAGAAACTCATGTGTGTGTTATCTTCAGGCACCCAAAGAGATTGATTGGTTCAATCCTTTGGACACCATGATTCTGGAGTGTTTGGAATGTGTAATTACACTAAGAGGAAATTCAATCCTTGTGATATTTTCGTTTATGCATAGAGTTTGGGATAAAGGCTTGCTTATTTTGTGAATCAAGGATTACACTAAAATGGGGGAGGATTGTTGGTGATTTTAGTGTCATCATGAGATTGTTCCCTTGGAGGAAACAATGCCATTTAGTGTGATCGGGATTCATACAACACTATGGGAACTCATTTCGTTATAACACATGTTTGGGGGTGTGGAGTACACACGTGTGTAAGCGGACTAGAGTTCTAGAGGGAAACAATAAGGATTTGTTACATGTGAAGAGCAAGTACCCTTGGAGGGAACTCTGCTGCTTTGTTCCCTTTGAGGAAACAGTACAGGGAACTGTATAGATGGCTGGTTGATTTGAGCACGTTAGCCACGTTGTTAAATTGAGAACGTGCTGAGAACGTGCTTGTTACTGCTGTGCAACTGCAGTTGTGATCTCTCTTATAACCACCATGACTTATGTAACTCCCTTGTAAACCGCCGGTAACCGTCGAGGACAGTTACCAGAGATGATAATTGTCATAGGAGCGGTTATAACCGCTTGGTAACCGCCCAGTAACTGTCGGAAATTTCCCTAAACTTCTATAATTCATTTATAGAAAGCTCTCACTGCCTATATAAAGGCTTTTCAGGGTGATAGTGTGTGTGAGATTAGAAGTTATGATTGAGAGACATCAAGAGACGATGTGATCTCTCATTAGATCGAATCTATCCAAAGTCATACATCCTCATTACATGCACTCTAAAGTTCAATTCCTTTCTGATAGCCTGGATCGGAATTGGGTTGGTTTGTCTTATCTCACTTCAAATTTCATGGATTCCCTAAGGCTATACTAGGGGCGAAATATTGATTTCGGAAAGCTCATAAGCGATTCAAACCTATATCAAGTTGTTATTGCCTATGATTGATCTATGGATGTGGAGTCATCTACATCAACTTCCACGAAGGAGAACCTCAGATATGTAGAGAGCATTTCAACCATTTTGCAGATTCATTATCTCGGAGTGTTCAGTTCCTCGTCAGCAGCTTCAGTGCCTTCCGAGGGAACGTTCCGAAGAAGGGTTCTAGAAACCGACAACACCTACATTTTTTCCCATCTACCTTTTGTTCATTTAATGCATACTAATCTCCACATGTTTGATAAGGGTTCTTAAACGTTTGATCAGGGTTCCTTCTTTGTCAAAAAGTTGATTGTATTTGTTAAAAATTACATTACAAAACTGAATCTGTTTGGATAATGTTAAACAAGAACAGATGCATATTTACCTATTCTTATATTCAACAACTAGGCCATGTAGAAGCCCAACAGGAGGATTTTGTGTGCAAAAAAGCATTGACATAAGTTTAGAAATCATTTTGCTGCTGTTAATTGAGAATAGTCAGACACTTATCAAGAGAGAAGTTGTTTTACCTACTTACCTCAGTTGGTTGCAGATGGCGCATCGAAAGCTAGATCATGCTCAATTTGAAGCAAGATCAGCAGTGTGAGTTAAGCCATTACTAGAAAGAAACCATAATTAATGTGTAATGAGAAACTGAGGTGATATTCATGTCATGGAATGGATGGTTCGGGTAGAGGGAACTGAATAGGCTGAGAATCCAAGTAATCCTCGTTATATATCAGCATAACAAGAAAATAAGAAAAATTGTATATTCCACTCCAGAAAACCAACATAATGAAACTTTCAATGGAGACTACTATCTCCTCCTTTCATTAGCATAAAAACGCTTATATACAAGGTTACAGGAAGGAAACCCAGACGATAGAAACTGTAAATTACCCAATTTAATATATATGTACAATATTAATATTTCCTAACACTCCCTCAAGTTGGAGCATGGAGGTCCCAAATGCCCAACTTCGACATAAAAGTATGGAAATGCGCTTTCCCAACGCCTTTGTTAAGATGTCAGCTAACCGTGCCTTAGTTGGAACAAAGAAGGGAGATAAGGTGCCATTCAAGATCTCATCTCGAACAAAGTGACAATCTACTTCAATGTGTTTCGTCCACTCATGAAACACTGGATTTCGGGCAATATGAAGAGCGGGTTGACTATCACAATGAAGTCGAATGGACTCGGGATGACGAACTTGCAGATCTCTCAATAATCCCTTGAGCCACTTGAGCTCACATGTAACCATATCCATCGATCTATATTCTACTTCAGCTGACGATTTGGACACCACTTGCTGCTTCTTTGTCTTCCATGAAATAGGAGAGTCACCCAGAAAAATCAACCAACCAGACAGAGATCGTCGTGTTAGAGGACAACTAGCCCAATCAGAATCACACCAACCAGTCAATCTCAACGAACTAGCAGACCTGAGAAGAATACCCTGTCCAGGACGACCTTTAAGATACCTCACAACCCTCAGAGCCGCCTGCCAATGATCCACCGTGGGTCGTTGCATAAACTAAGACAAAATGTGAACAGAATAAGCCAAATCCAGCCTAGAGAAACACAAATAAATCAATCGCCCTACAAGCCTGCGATACTTATCAGGATCATTCAAACAAGCTGTAGTGGACAACACAAGTTTATGATGAGAATCCATAGGGAAATCAACCGGTCGTGCACCCAGAAGACCAACATCAGACACGATGTCTAGAGCATACTTGCGTTGACTCAAATAAATCCCAGCAGGAGATCGAGCCACTTCGACTCCAAGAAAATACTTCAAAGGCCCTAGATCTTTCATCTTAAAACAAGTACTCAAATACTCCTTCACTTGTGCTATAGCACCCTTATCATTACCCGAGATAATCAGATCGTCCACATAAATCAAGACACAAAGCTGCACATCTCTAGTCATCAATGTAAACAAAGAATAATCATGATAGGATTGTTTAAATCCATACCTGTGAAGCTCAACTGAAAGCTTAGCAAACCAGCATTTGGGCGACTGGCGCAATCCATAGAGTGACTTCTGTAATTTAAAAACAAGGCTCGAATCAGAAGGATGAAATCCTGGCGGTGGCTTCATATACAACTCCTCATCTAAATCTCCATGTAGGAATGCATTATGCACATCCATCTGATGCAATTCCCAATTAAGAACCGCAACAATAGCCAGAAAAGTTCTAACAGTAACCATCTTTGCCACAGGAGCAAATGTCTCCGAATAATCGATACCAGCAACCTGGTGATTTCCAAGTATCACAAGTCTCGCCTTAAAGCGCTCAACAGTTCCATCTAATTTATACTTAATGTGGTAGACCCACTTACATCCCAGCGCCTTCTTCCCGGGAGGCAAAAAAGAAAGAGTTCAAGTCTGATTATCTTCCAATGCTTACATTTCTAGACGCAACATTTCTAGATGCATAGCCTCTCGCCATCTAGGATCCTTTACCGCTTCAGCAAATGAGCTCGGTTCCCTGTTTTTTGAAACTGCCGCCAAGAAACTACGATGCTTATGAGAGAATCGGTCACAAGTCACATACTCATTCAAAGGATAACAAGTACATGAATTGCGTGTTGGTGGGCTCACCAACCGCGTGGTATTAGTCACATAGTCACGCAATCGGACTGAAGGAAAACGAACCAAACGTCATCTTCCTTCTTCCGGTTGCTCAATCGTCTCATTGTCGGTTACTTCAGTAGGCAATGATCCAGAGTCATCATGAGTCTCGGTAGGGCTAGTCATATGTTCACCCCCCTGTCGTCCAAACCCGCTGCAGACGAGTGCAAATAGTCATCACTCTCATCATCATCAGTTGCAACCGAAATTGAAACTTGCCCAGACGGCTCTACATTCTCAGTTGTCATCTGAGCAAAAGAAAACCCTGTCTCATAAAATGTCACATCTCTAGAAATCAGAAATTCTTTGGTCACAGGATCATACAATCGCCAAGCCTTTTTACCTAAAGGGTAACCCACAAACACACATCTCCGACCCCTACTAGCAAATTTATCACCTCCTCTATTCTGATTATGCACATAGCAAAGAGAGCCCAAGACTCGTATATGACTATAATTAGGACGAGCACCATACAACATTTCATAGGGACTCTTTCCTCCCAATAGAGGTGAAGGAAACATGTTAATTAAATATGCAGTTGTAAGAGCACATTCGCCCCAAAATTCAATGGGAAAATGACCTTGAAATCTCAAAGCATGAGCCACATTCAATATATAGCGGTGTTTTCGTTCTAACCGACCATTCTACTGAGGAGTACTTGTACAAGACGTTTGAAACAAGATTCCATGTTCCTCAAAATAATTCCTCATACATACGAATTCTGTTCCGTTGTCACTTCGGAAAATTTTTATTTTGGCCCCGAACTGCCTTTCAATCAATGCAAAGAAATTCAAAAATTGATGACCCACTTCTCTTTTATCAGCAAGTAAAAACAACCAAACTGCTCGTGTGTAATCATCAATTATTGTTAGAAAGTAATGTGTTCCACAAGAGGAAGCCTCCCGATAAGGTTCCCATAAATCACAATGAATAAGTTCAAATCCAGCATATGCTCTAGAATCACTCAATGGAAAACTATTTGGTGTTTGTTTTGCTCTATGGAAAACATCACAAATTTTATTCAAATTCAAACTACCATTAGAAATACCAGCCATCTTCAAAACTTCATTTGACGGATACCCCATCCTCGCATGCCACAAATCTAGTTTCACAGTAGTCCCCGCCGTCATGGCCAACTCTCGACATACCATCACGAAATAATAAAGACCGCCCTGACGCTTACCCGCACCAATCAACTTCCTCGTAGTGTGGTCCTGAATCACACACACATTCTCAGAAAATTGAACAAGGCAATCAGATTCATCTATCAACTGAGTCACCGAGATGAGCTCACAAGTCAAATTAGGCACATAAAGCACATCTTTAAGCAGTAATTTTTCATCCAACACAACCGTTCCGGCCATATTTGCACGAGCACAACTCCCATTAGGCAAACTAACATCACAACCCGCAATACTTATAAGATCTCTGAAACGTTCCTTACACCCTGTCATATGATTAGTTGCCCCAGAATCTATAATCCAATTTAACTGATTACACATACCTGTCATTCTTTCGGTGCCGGTTGATTTTTGACTTTGCAACAAGTCAATTAAAGTCTTAATTTGGTCTCCACCTAAGCCTGGTATACCTTTGACGTCACTTTCCAAATTACCGGCTGAATTTGATCCATTTATGGGACACACAGCAGCGTTTGCGCGAGCGCCTCCGCCTCTGCCACGGTCTGCGCCGCCACGATTCTGCCCAGATTGGCCTATGCCGATGCTGCCGCTGGTCTGCACTCCTTCTCGGCGTCGATCTCCCCACCACTCCGGGTATCCGATGATACGGAAACACCCTGAAATTTCATGTCCTCTTTGATTGCAATTGCTGTAAATCACACTCCAATCTCGGTATTCTCGGCCATCACGATTCTCCCACTGATCTCGGTATTCTCTTTGATCGCCCCTGCCTCTTACACGCGACCCGGTCTGCGCAGCAAGGGCCACCGTTTTAGATTTCTCCGTCTTCTCCCCGCTAACCCGATTCACTGTACAAACCTTCTCTTCTTGAATTAATGTTGAGTAGACCTTGTTTAACGATGGAAGAGGATCCATTGCCAACAAGGTGGACCGAATAGTCTCGTAAGTCGAGTCATCGAGACCCATTAACAGCAAATGGACTTTCTCTTCTTCTCGTTTCTTCATACTCTTGCCTCCCACATCACACATGCATTTTCCACATACACATGTCCGGATTGGATCGTAATGGGTTAATTCCTCCCATACTGATGTGTTCTTTCCTCCGATGACAAGCCAATTGTCAAAAGGTGGCGCCTTGGGATCTAGTCTTGGGTGAGAAGTCACGTTGAACGTCACAACAGTGAAGAAGATGGCGAACGCATTGATGAACGCGATGATGAACGTGGTGGTGAGCACGGTGGTGGTGCAGTGGTGAACGCAGTGGAAGCGGTTGTTGAGGCGAAAGGATAGCATTGGCGGAAGCGATTTGATGAGGGATAGATGACTTGAAGAGACAAGTCGTTGGTGTCGTAGCGTCGACTGCGGGTGTCGTAGCGTCGACTGCGGTTGAAGAGAGATGCGAAGGAAGACTGGCTTGAAGGTTCAAGCATTTGCCGTAGAGTCGAAGGCGGAGGGAATGGGGATGCGAAGATAGAGGGGTGACGTTCGATCAAGGGAAGGAGGATAAACACTCGACTTGAAACCTTGAATTAAATTGAACGTAAGGAAATAACAATAACAAAGGAGGCTTTAAATAGCCAAAGAGCTCGGCCAAGACCTAATGGGCTTGGACCGAGATGAACCTATAGGCTAGCCCATGCAAGCATGCAAAAGGCACAAACCCAAAAATAGAAAAGACTATAAACGGAAACTATCTAAAATACGCAATAATACCAAATATAGAAAACGTCTCAAAACTATGAAAACGAGTGTTGATTCCTTAGGTTTTGATAAGTGACAAACATTCAACTAATCTGGGTACTAAGTGTTTCAGGAATAAAGACAGTTGTCTCAGGGAACCATTGCAGCAAAGGATCGCGGGTAGGAACAAAGCTCTGTTCATGTGCTTTGTTACCCAGCAAGGAACTGAAGCGACGAACGAGATCGAAGTTGCAGATGGAAAGAAGAAATCCAGCGTGACAATTATGGAAACAAATCAAAGAAGAATCACGCGGTCAAGGATTGAAGACTTCGGCTAGAAGGATCTAGCCGTTGGAGAAGATTTGGAGAGAGAAGCCCGATTCCTTATCTTAGGGAATCTTTCCTAAGATAAGTGAATTGGAGAGAGAAGAATCATATCTCATCCGATTATATTAATTTTGGGAATTCCTTCCTTGATTAATATAGACGGTTGGGATATTATTCCTCCAGCAAATCCTATCTTCTTATAACCTTATTTGGAAAGATCTTATCTTGTTACAATTAGGGTTTTGCCGTGTTGTATTTATTATAAGTATGGATTCATTTCTAAGTAACCACGATGACGGAAAACAGAGAGAACGAAAAAGAGAAAGAAAAGAAGTGAGGTGTGTGTAAGTCTTTGAGGGTTGAGTTCGATTCATCGTTGTAGAAGAGTCTTCGAGTCTAGCTGGTTGTTTAGAGGTCGAAGTCCAGGATACAAGTGTAATCGAACAAGAAATCAATAAGACAAGTACACGCTTCAAAATCCTCTCAAGCGGAAGCTTGAAGGTAGTGGTTTTTCCTTGGAAGCTAGTTTTATTAATCAGGGTTTCCACTATACATCGTGAGTTCGTTCGTTATCTTTCTTGCTGTTTTTAATCTGCTGCATCTTCTGTGGGAACAAAGCTTTTGCTCCCTCAGACGTAACTCTAACGATCCAACAATTGGTATCAGAGCCTGGTGCTCTAGATTGTTCGTTTTTAGTTACAGATTTTACAGGAAAGATGTCGTCAGGAAATGCCTTGGATGGAGACTCTCGAGAAGGTGATGTAGATGTGGTTCTCATCACTCAAGCCATGAAGAAGATATGGTCTCGAAACAAAGGCATTAGGGGTTCGGTCATGGTTTACAATGACATGAAGGAGGTTGTCTGCTTCCACTGTTATGACAACGGACACTTCGCCAAAAATTGCCTCAACAAAGCGGCAGGTTCTCCTCAGACCCGGAAAGAGGAACAAGCAAAGGGTGCGAAGTGGGGTGACTATAACTCAGATGATGAAGCATCTCCTCTCTCAAAGGATATATGTTTGATGATCTCAAAAGATCACAACATATCAGAAGATGGTGCTCATAAATCCGAGGAGGAAGCAAGAAAAGGCTCTTGGCACCTTGACAGTGCGTGCTCAAGTCACATGACAGGGAACAGTGAGTGGTTCACCTCTCTTCAGCCAGCCTCAGGGGCATCGATAACTTTTGGAAACAAAAGTAAGGGTGAGGTTTGTGGTATCGGTAAAGTAAGACTCTCTAAACACATCACTATGAAAAACATAAATCTAGTGAATAATCTCAAATTTGACCTATTTAGTGTGGCTCAACTATGCCAAAACAGAAAAAATAGAGTAGTCTTTACCACCGATGATTGTCATGTTGAGTGCCTAAGTATAGGGAAAATCTTACTCAAAGGGATCTGCGACAACAACGTTTACAAGGTCGACCCTACTTTCATCCCTGACAAGGACCTTTGTTTGTCGTCTATTGTTGGGACAACAGACTTGTGGCACAAACGCTTTGGACATGCTTGCCTTCAACTCCTTTCCAAACTTCACAGATAAGAGCTGGTGAACGGTCTCCCTAAGGTTAAAGCTATGAGAAATGATGTGTGTGATGCATGCATCAAAGGAAAACAAGTCAGATCCTCTTTCAAGTCAAAAAGGGATGTAAGTACTACTCGTCCTCTGGAATTAGTCCACATGGATCTTTGTGGGCCAATGCGCACGAAGAGCCGTGAGGGAAATGCATATGTCTTTGTTATTGTTGATGACTATTCCAGGTACACATGGACTCTATTTATCTCATCAAAGGATGAAGTGTTCGCTGAGTTTGAGTCCTGGCTTAAGGCAGCCGAAAGGAGCACTAGACATTCCTTGGGGTCTATTCGAACTAATCATGGAACAGAATTCGAGAACTCTCAGTTCCTATCCCTTTGTAGGAACAGAGGTATTAACCACAACTTCTCTGCTCCCAGGACCCCACAGCAAAACGGGATTGTGGAAAGGAAGAACAGGACTCTAGAAGACATGATGCGTACCCTCCTCATCTCAAGTGGTCTTCCTATGAGTTTCTGGGCCGAAGCTCTGAATGCTGCTTGTTACATTCTGAATAGAGCAACCATTCGTCCTCTCCTGAACAAAACTGCCTATGAGCTTCTTAAGGGAAGGAAACCTAATGTGTCTTATTTGCGCACATTTGGTTGCAAGTGCTTTGTCCACAACAACGGGAAATATTCTCTTGGGAAGTTCGATCCCAGGAGTGATGAAGGAACTTTTGTAGGATACTCTCAGCAAAGCAAGGCTTACAAAGTATTCAACAAGAGAACCAGAAAGGTAGAGGAAAGCATTCATGTAGTGTTTGATGAATCAGTTATGGCTGGTAACAATATGCAGGAACAATCAGGCAGTGTTTCCTCCAATACCGAGCTATCCGAAGATGATTTCTTTCAGCTTGTAGAAAGCAATGTCGGTGATGGGACCTCTCAAGATCAAGAAACTCAGAATGATCCTTCAACACCGAGAACTCCCAACTCCACCAACTTAGATGGAAATGAAGAAAATGCTCACCCACCAGAAACACCTCAGGTACCTTAGGGGGAACAAAGCCCAAGTCACGGCACAGCGGAGCCCTCTGAGGATAGCTCTACTGCTGACAGAACTGGAGATGTCAGTCCTAATACTGATGAAACTGTTGGTGAAAGCTCAAACGCTGGCAATGCTAATTCAGAGGAGTTCGACGTCAACAATCTCCAAGTTCCAAACTACCAACAAAAGTGGGCTCATCCAGTCAAACTAATCGTCACAGACTATAGAAAGGGAGCACCTCAAAGCACTCGCTCTTCCCTACATAACTTTTGTGCTTTCAATGCTTTTCTCTCTTTACAAGAACCTAAAACCGTAGTAGAAGCATTGAAGGATCCTGATTGGATAAACGCCATGCAAGAAGAACTTCATCAGTTCGAAAGGAACAAGGTTTGGCGGTTAGTTCCTCGTCCAAGGAATAGAACAGTGATAGGAACCAAATGGGTGTTCAGGAACAAGCTGGATGATCAAGGTCAAGTCACAAGGAACAAAGCAAGGCTGGTGGTGAAAGGTTACAACCAACAGGAAGGCATCGACTATGATGAGACCTTTGCTCCAGTTGCCAGGTTAGAAGCAATAAGACTCCTAATTGCCTATTCCTTTTTCCATGGATTCAAGCTGCAACAGATGGATGTCAAGACCGCCTTCTTGAATGGAGTTCTCAAGGAGGAAGTCTATGTGGAGCAAACTCCCGGCTTTGAGGACACCACCCAACCCGACCATGTCTATATTCTAGATAAAGCTTTGTACGGTCTCAAGCAAGCCCCGAGGGCCTGGTATGAAAGGCTCTCACAGTTCCTTATGACGCACGGATACGTTCGTGGAAAGGTCGACAAGACATTGTTCCTTCTGAAGGAAGGGAAGCATATTCTGGTGGTACAAGTCTATGTGGATGATATCATCTTTGGCTCTATAGATGATAAACTGGTTCAGAAATTCTCTAAGCTAATGGCCAGTGAATTCGAGATGAGCATGGTTGGAGAACTCAAGTTCTTCTTAGGTCTTCAAGTCTCTCAGGGGGATGAGGGAACCAAAGTGCATCAACAGAAGTATTTAAGGAAATGTGTCAAAAAGTTTGGAATGTCTGACGCAAAACCCTTCACCACTCCCATCTCTCCAAACAACCCAATGGGAAAAGATGAACATGAACAGGGAATTGATCCATCTCTCTACCGAGGAATCATAGGTTCGCTTCTCTATCTCACTGCTAGTAGACCTGATATTATGTACAGTGTATGTCTTTGTGCTCGTTTTCAGGCCGATCCCAAAGAAACACATCTCAAAGCAGTGAAGAGGATTCTGAGATACTTGAAGGGAACAGATGATCTATGTCTGTGGTATCCAAGGGGAGGAAGCCTCGATCTAATCGGATACACAGATGCTGACTTCGCAAGGAACAAAGTGGATAGAAAATCAACATCAGGAATGGATCAGTTCCTTGGGCCGTGTTTAGTTTCCTGGGGGTCAAAGAAGCAGAACTTCGTCGCTCTATCCACTGCAGAAGCTGAATACATAGCCGCCGCTGCTTGTTGCACACAACTCCTCTGGCTTAAACAATAACTCAGCGACTACGGTATTCTTCTTAACTCTATTCCCATTCTCTGTGACAATACCAGTGCCATAAATATCTCTAAGAATCCGGTGCAACACTCACGTACCAATCACATCGAGATAAGACACCACTTCTTACGTGACTGTGTGGAGAAAGGGTTGGTGACAATGGACTTCTGTGGAACTAAGGATCAAATTGCCGACATCTTCACCAAGGCTCTAAACAGGGAATCCTTCGAACAGTTCTGTATGGAACTAGGTATGATCTCTCTAAACTAAATGTCTATTTGTTTTGTTCCCTCGATGATTGGCTAAATTACTTGGTAAAGTGTGCAAGGTTAATCACCATGTCCTGATCTGCATCCATTTTCTTGCTCATTAGTTGGACAACTTGTTTAGACTCATGCTAATACTTCACTTATGTGCAAATTTTCATGCATGATCATCCATGCTATCTTGGCTATACATGATTCAGCCTTCTTTCAGCCCAAAAGAGTCAACTTGATGCTCAGTTCCCCCATCATAAGCCCAAATGATTGTTGATTCTACAGCTTACCTTAGCCATCATGCTTGATGCTCCCTATGAGCCCCTCTAATCATCCACATCTGGGAGCCTCTCATTCATGATAAATATTATTAAAAATTCTCGTATATATTTATGTGTGATGTTCTTTGTACCCTCTCTGGTAACATTACCCTCGCATCACACTCTTCTACTTTTTCGGAAAGTCGAGAATACGAATGGTCGCCTCTGTGGTCTGTGGATAGTTTTGACAGGTATGGTATGATGGTGTGAAGGCTGCTATGCTCACGGTCGTGTGAGCCTTCAGGGTTTTGGATTGCATCTGCTACATGGTCTTTCTGAAAGTATCTTCCTGGCTGTGTTCTTTGGCTAAATGAGGAAAGCAGGAGGCTGTGGTGTTCCTGTTCCAAAAAAAAAAAAAAAGAGACCAAAACTTCTTTCCTCTATTTGTTGAGCCTGTGATGGAAGCTTATGCAAATGAGAAAGTACAAACTCTGAGTGGGAACAGAAGATGGACTCCATTGCTATTCATACTTTAGCTCTAGCTGCTGGCCCCAGTGGTACTTAATTCATCTTTCTCTGGCTGACCAATCCCTCTTTTGTTCCCTAGCACATCTATCCCTTACTCTTCAAACTTCTTTGCTTCTGCTTCATGTGTTTGCATTGACTGGCATGGTGATCATGTATGTTATTCTTGCTCACCTTGTTGTTGTACTTACATGCAGTTTAGGTTTGTGCGGTTCAATCTAATGCAAATGGGAATGTTGCTTATCTTGCTGTGGTCTTTTTCTCTCTCACTCTTTACTTATGCTTTTGATGATGCCAAAAGGGGGAAAATGATAGGTAGCTTTGGTTGAGGGGGAACAGTACATGGTTTCATATGTTGCTGTGTTGAGGGGGAACTATTATGGTCTTGTGTGGAGAACTTTTCCCCATACAACTGTCTTTATCTCGTTTGTGTATGCTTTATTGTCAAGGATGTTTGTCACTATCAAAAAGGGGGAATTTGTTGAATTACTTAGGTTTTGATAAGTGACAAACATTCAACTAATCTGGGTACTAAGTGTTTCAGGAACAAAGACAGTTGTCTCAGGGAACCATTACAGCAAAGGATCGCGGGTAGGAACAAAGCTCTGTTCATATGCTTTGTTACCCAGCAAGGAACTGAAGCGACGAACGAGATCGAAGCTGCGGATGGAAAGAAGAAATCCAGCGTGACAATTATGGAAACAAATCAAAGAAGAATCACGCGGTCAAGGATTGAAGACTTCGGCTAGAAGGATCTAGCCGTTGGAGAAGATTTAGAGAGAGAAGCCTGATTCCTTATCTTAGGGAATCTTTCCTAACATAAGTGAATTGGAGAGAGAAGAATCATATCTCATCCGATTATATTAATTTCGGGAATTCCTTCCTTGATTAATATAGACGGTTGGGATATTATTCCTCCAGCAAATCCTATCTTCTTATAACCTTATTTGGAAAGATCTTATCTTGTTACAATTAGGGTTTTGCCGTGTTGTATTTATTAGAAGTATGGATTCATTTCTAAGTAACCACGACGACGGAAAACAGAGAGAACGAAAAAGAGATAGGAAAGAAGTGAGGTGTGTGTAAGTCTTTGAGGGTTGAGTTCGATTCATCGTTGTAGAAGAGTCTTCGAGTCTAGCTGGTTGTTTAGAGGTCGAAGTCCAGGATACAAGTGTAATCGAACAAGAAATCAATAAGAGAAGTACACGATTCAAAATCCTCTCAAGCGGAAGCTTGAAGGTAGTGGTTTTTCCTTGAGAAGCTAGTTTTGTTAATCAGGGTTTCCACTATACATCGTGAGTTCGTTCGTTATCTTTCTTGTTGTTTTTAATCCGCTGCATCTTCTGTGGGAACAAAGTTTTTGTTCCCTCAGACGTAACTCTAACGATCCAACAACGAGAATTTTTAGATAGAACGCGATCAGCATGGAAGGAGGTTGAGTCGCTTGAAGGAGATCGCGTTCAACATTGAGTCGCTTGAAGGAAGACGCGTCGAGGCACGCGATCTTTGGTCTTGGGAAGAGACGCTTGAAAGAGATCGCGGACTCTGTTCAAGATGCGAGGGGTATGACAAAGATCGCGGTCTTCGTACTTGGCTTTTCTGAGCTCACGGTCATGGCTTCTACCTCGTCTTGGGCCATCATGGGAGGCAGGGTCACATCACCCTCCCCCACTTGGCTGTGAAGCGTCGCCGCTTCACCATCGTTGATCTTTTGCTCGACATTCTCGTGCAAGTGCTCCCACGCAAGGTCTCCGATGTCGAACACGAATCTTGGGCTGAAGCGTGGCAGATAGGCACCAAACACCCAGTTGATTGTGTGTTGAATGCTACGCAAGGGTGGTAGCGTGTTTGGTGGCTTCACTGGCAAATCCACTGTGAACTCTGCTTGTAACGAGGCTACAGGTTGTGGCAAAGGCGCGGCGATGTGGGAGTAGTGCATGCCTGGAGTTGGCACTTTGCTGTTCAAATGGGCAATGAAGTCCTTGGGTCGTGCGAGAAGCACCTGGTGATCATAACGGCCCTGCAACGCATTTTTCGGAGGCGTGGCACTCCCCTTGTCTCTGCAACACGTTTTATCCTGGGGCGCGTCGTGGTGTGAGATGAGTTGTTGCCTCAAGGAAGAATCTCTGGGATCTGAGGTGGGTCACGATGGTGTTGACGCGGTCTTTGCTGCATCCATATTCTTGTCTTTATCATGCTCGACCTGATCCTGTAAAATCTCATGGGAATTCATTGGTAAGAGAGTCACGCGCTTCCCGTGGTAGGTAAACACATATGTGTTTAGATACCCATTGTGAAGTACGCGACGATCGAACTGCCATGGATGCCCAAGTAAGAGATGGGTGGCTTCCATTGCAATCACATCACATAAAACAGAATCACAGTATTGACCTATGGAAAATGAAATTAAGCATTGGTGAGATACTGTGTTACCTAGACTAGAAGAAATCCATTGGAGGGCATAAGGTTGGGGATGAGGCGTCGTAGGCAACTTGAAGTGTGTCACGACCTTCTCATTGACAATGTTAGCACATGATCCTCCATCAACTATGACACTCAAGGAAGCTGTGTGGACGAGAGCCCTTGTGTAGAACAAGTTCTCGCGTTGGTCGCGTAAGCTCGCATCCTTGACTATGAGGAGACGACGTGTCACCAAGCTCAATGGTGTGCCAGCGTGCAGAGAAGCGGGAACGCAGTCATAGGCGTCGTCCACCTCTGTGTTGCCCTCCTCGATGGGCTCAAGGGCGCCCTCCTCGTCGTCGCATGACTCGTAGCCGGCGGTGGCGGTAGAGAACAAGACCTTGTGCGCATTGGGGCAATCCTTTTTGTAGTGGCCTCGTCCACCACATTTGTAACACTCTCAAGGTCGCGCGTGCGATCGGTGCTCACTAGGGGTTGTCTGGGCACAGTCTGGCGCGGTGCGGTGTTTGGCGTCGACGGCTGTGCTTCGGGAGCTTGGCTCGACGCGGCTGTGGTAGAGGCACTAGAAGAATACCTTTGTTGGCCACTTGGATAAGTGTAAGACTTCCGGTGAGAGATTTGTGCATGAATTTGCATCGCCGTATGTGTGAGGGTGTTCAAATCTTTGATGGGCAAAATCTCGAGTTGATCACGGATGTTGGTGTTTAAGCCACTCAAGAATTTCGTCCTCAATGTCGATGGTGCAACGGAGATGTTGGCCTTGTAATACATGTCTTCAAGCTTGGAAAAGAACTCGAGTGGAGACATCGATCCTTGGCGAGCCATGGCTATCTCCATTCGCATTTGATTCTTATAGTCTGGAGGCACATATTTCTTTGTCATCACGTACACGAGTTGGTGCCACTCCGTGACCCATGTCCTTTGGCGTCGGACGCAGTCATCCTCGAAGCGATGCCACCACACTCTCGCGGCTCCTCGGAAATTAAGTGTCGCGGCGTCGACATGCTCCTCAAGAGGCACTCGACAATATCGAAGTGTGTACTCCGTATCCTGTACCCATTCAAGAAAAACAGAGGGGTTGTATTCACCATGAAAATGCTCGATTTTTACCTTGACTTGGTGGCGTTGGAATCGAGGCTGGGCAGGTGCTTGGTTGAACGCGTTGTTTGGCACAACGTCGTAGAGAGGGTTTTCAAAGGCGCACACTCCATGTGGTCTATCGCGTCCAACCTGGCGTCTATCGCATTCTTGGCGATCTTCGCGGACATATTCATCCCTGGGCACGTAGGCGTCATCGCGTTGACGTCTTCACGGCTGGGCATCGTAGTTGTCGCGTCGAATGTCTCTTTACATAACATCGCAGCGCTCGCTGCCAATGTCACAAACGCGTTCTCCTTGGGGCTGGAGACGCGGTGGAGGTATCCAATCCGAAGGACGATCCTGCAATTCTAGTGGATCTCCAAGAGGGGGGTGAAAAAATTAGGGTTGACCATACCTGAGTCCTCGATCTCTTCGTCGTCATACTCGTCGAAGTCGTCGTGGACATTGGGTGAGATCGACGCGTAGCCATCAGATCCGTAACGCGGCGTTCGAACATTCTAGTGTCGAAGGTGATCGCGTACATCATGGCTCCGTGGCTGGGTAGTTGGTGTCCTCAAGTTGGTCTCATCGCGTCGCGTATGCCCACTTGGTCGACGACTGGGTCTCTGTGGCGTCGCGTCGGCTGGCTCGGCGAGGGCGGCCTTCGCATGGCGCTGAGTCCGGTACGCGTCTCTGGGTTCTCCTAGAGGCATAGTGATCATCAAAGTTGTATGGTTCAGAATACTCACCTTGAGTGTCCTCGGCGTCGCGGTCGTAGTCGGAGCCGTTGTCGAAGCCAGCGGTTGTGGCTCTAGGCACGTAGCGGTCCGTGTGGGAAACGAAGTGATAACACGTTTTTGTCGTTCTAAAAACTGCTATGCAAAATATCCAAACAAACCCTAAACCGTAGTCCTAGGTAAGTAAAGGTCAAACCCACAGGGAGGCGAATTCTGTCTATGTATGCAAATTATGTGTCAAAGCAAAGTAACCAAAGGGGGGGTTTTGTTTGTTTTGTAAGTTCTAAACATGCAAAGGTAAACAAGCGAAAGAGTTGTGAAATCAGTGATGGGAAAAGCACTTAGTCAAACAACATCCACTATTCGTATGACAAGTTGATCATAGATAATCATTCAAAATCTCATGCAATGGAAATTCCAATTCCTTTTCAGATATAACTAATAGCACAACCAGATACTATTAGCACTAACTAATTAAACAACCCTGAAACTATCAAGATTCAGTTTAACAGCAGCGTTAAGAATAGGAATATAGTTGGATACAATTCTAGCATAAAACAACCAGCTTTTATCCTAGAATGTAAAACAGTTCTCTTCTGCATAAGACTAGCACAACCAGTTACTAATACGATGCAGTTGCTACTCTAAAATAGATATGCTCAACCAGTAACAATCTAAATCTAGCAATAGATCAATAACAACAAACCCTAGTTGCGTCCAAATAGAGATTATTAATATCAATCATAAACAACTTAAGCAAGAGAAGAGATAAAAAACATGCAATAGATTAAGAACAAGAATCTCACAACTGAATCACAACGAAAAGCTTCAGCGTCTGACTAAGCCAAGGGGACTTAGTTCTTCATAGCAAAAGTACGTAGAAACTAATTAGGGTTGGAGAGAGTTAGATAATAGATAGGCAAACAAGCCTTTTTTCAACCCTTAAATACTAAAGGAAATAAAGCTAAGTTAACCTAAAACGAAATAATAAAAAGTAATAAAATAATGCAAATAAAGAAATGGCACGGCGGACTTCAGACATCGGCGGCGGTCGCCGCATCTCCCACGGCGGGCGCCGTAAGGTTCACGGCGGGCGCCGTAATTACGGTGATCGCCGTCTTTGTACGGTGGTCACCGTTCTTCGGTTTAGCTCCTGCGACACTTCCGTAAAAATGCCATAACTTTTGATTCCCAACTCGGATCGCGCTCATATTTTGAGGACTTGTAGTAGACTTCAAAATCTAACTCCTAGAATTGGAATCACTCCATTTGGACATCGGAGTAGAGAGAACGAACCAATTGAATTCAGCCTATGGTTCTTCTACTCTTCATTGCACTCCTCTTCCTCGTCTTCTCATGTGGTTTCTTCCTCAGTGTCTCATATGATATCCAAAACCGCTCAAACACCTCCAAATACACCAACTTCGCCCCCAAACGCCATACACATGAATGTGTCTAAATCCACCCGAAAGGCACCAATAAAACCTCTAATGACTCTTACTTAAGCCCTATAAAGTAGTGCTTATCACGAAGCCTTGGCGACTCTCGATGACACTCTGCATACGATTGAGTTATGGTTGATGATGAGATGTCGAAGGCATGATTCCTTTGCCTTTGTCGACTCTTGTCTTTGAAGGACCGGCGTCGGTGGCTCGTGGTTGAGTCGGTGCGTCCATTGTACTCAGGGGAGTTGGGTTGGGCACGAGTTGTGCATCGCGTGGTTGGTCTCTCAAAGCTACTTTCTCTTGTCTAAGGGCTTGGATCTCCCTTTGCTCCTCGGACAACGCGATGAGAGGGTCCTGTTGTGGGGGGTCAACCAGTGGTTGGTCTTGGGGTAGATCCAACGGTGGTTGAGGTGGGTTGTTGTTGTCGACTCCAGGGTGGTTTTCACCGTGTTCAATCGTCATGGTACCTATAACAATATGGCCAGACATGGAAGTAAAAACGAACCAAAAGACAACGAAGAATAACAACCAAGCAAATCACTAGTCAAGTCACAAAGTTCACGTAGGTAGGGTTAGTTTGGCTTGCCGTGAGGGCGGCTTGGCTTGCACAAGAGATGGTGTATCAAGCAAGTTGCAATCAAACAAACAAGAACAAATTGAAACCCTAAAACAAACGTAAACAAAGCAACCTAATAAGCAAGACAGTACCTTCTAGGAAGCTTTACCTAGACGGCGGAGAGAGATAGAAGATGAGCTTAGACCGAGAGTGGGTTAGGGTTGCCTTATTTTGGCTTTACCTAACTTTGGAAACTTTTTTTTTTTGAATATCTTTTTTTTTATAATATCCGAGATCTTATCTTTTGATCTTTTCGGATTTGCAAAAGGAAACAAAATTAAAATCGGTCCAAGTAACAAGAATATCACAAGTGTGATCTTAGAGATAGGAGAGAGAAGATAAGATTTGATAGATATCTTATAAGGAAATTCGGTTAACTTGACTAAAAAGCAAAATCTAGCAAACAAGGAAACTCTATCCACGTGTGAAATAAGGAAACAAAATATTCTAGCATGCAAGATAACAAATTACCTAACACACCAAAACTTAGGGAACAAGAAAAAAAAATCCGGCCAAGATAGGATCTTGTAGAAACCGAAGGTGTTGCAAAGATGGAAATTCTGGTTTTTCTCTTCTTCTTTTCTCGCGAGATGTTACGAAAGCAGATGATGGGGGGAAGAAAAAAAAATTGTGAACAAGATGCAAACTTGAGTTCGTGACTTACAAGACTGCTGGACTCTGATGCCAGTTGATGTGTTCTTGCCTCCGATGACAAGCCAATTGTCAAAAGGTGGCGCCTTGGGATCTAGTCTTGGGTGAGAAGTCACGTTGAACGTCACAACAGTGAAGAAGATGGCGAACGCATTGATGAACGCGATGATGAACGTGGTGGTGAACACGGTGGTGGTGCAGTGGTGAACGCGGTGGAAGCGGTTGTTGAGGCGAAAGGATAGCGTTGGCGGAAGTGATTTGATGAGGGATAGATGACTTGAAGAGACAAGTCGTTGGTGTCATAGCGTCGACTGCGGGTGTCGTAGCGTCGACTGCGGTTGAAGGGAGATGTGAAGAAAGACTGGCTTGAAGGTTCAAGCGTTTGCCGTAGCATCGGCGGCGGAGGGAATGGGGATGCGAAGATAGAGGGGTGACGTCCGATCAAGGGAAGGAGGATAAACACTCGACTTGAAACCTTGAATTAAATTAAACGTAAGGAAATAACAATAACAAAGGAGGCTTTAAATAGCCAAAGAGCTCGGCCAAGACCTAATGGGCTTGGACCGAGACGAACCTATGGGCTAGCCCATGCAAGCATGCAAAAGACACAAACCCAAAAATAGAAAAACTATAAACGGAAACTATCTAAAATACGCAATAATACCAAATATAGAAAATGTCTCAAAACTATGAAAACGAGAATCTTTAGATAGAACGCGATCAGCATGGAAGGAGGTTGAGTCGCTTGGAGGAGATCGCGTTCAACATTGAGTCGCTTGAAGGAAAATGCGTCGAGGCATGCGATCTTTGGTCTTGGGTAGAGACGCTTGAAAGAGATCGCGGACTCTGTTCTAGATGCGAGGGGTATGACGAAGATTGCGGTCTTCGTACTTGGCATTTATGAGCTCACGGTCATGGCTTCTATCTCGTCTTGGGCCGTCATAGGAGGCAGGGTCACATCACACACCTTCTTCTCGTTTCTATGGTATTCAGAATCCACGCCACCAACATTGAATTGACTGTCCACCAGTCTTCAAGAACAGGTGATCCTTATTCAGGTTTTGAGATCGTTCCATCCACGAACCCCCACTTCTGACGGGCTCGTAGTGAAGTGTGCATCGCTCGTGCCCACTCGTCATAGTTCTCCCCTTTCAGTTGAACTTGGGTAATCAAGTTACCCGTATTGTCGTTCGAGTTCAAGTCATACGGTGAAGGAGACTTCGTTGCACCTTCCACGGAGCCACTAGCGTCATCTGTCTTCGTCATGCCTATAGTTCTCGCTTGGATCTTCGTGGTTTAGGGCTGAAAGCGATATTGCTCTAATACCATGAAACTTTCAATGGAGGCTACTGTCTCCTCCTTTCATTAGCATAAAAAGGCTTATATACAAGGTTACAGGAAACCCAAACGATAGAAACTATAAATTACCCAATTTAATATATATGTACAATATTAATATTTCCTAACACATAACTCACCAATTTCAATATAGATCAAAACATTTAACCACTCCAGAAACTGACAAACTTTATTCGTCCATCTAGGGTTTTCGGTGACCAGATGACACGAGATTTGGGGATTTCTTCTGGATTATCCCTTGTGGTGGTTGGTGTGGTGGCTCTTATAGCGGCGACGCGGCGTGGTGGTTCATGATAGGGTAGTAGCGGTGTGCTGGAGAGGATAGGAGAGGAGAGGAGGCCCACATCTAGTTTCAGACGAACTTCCTTCAAATTCAGAAAAGACAAATGCAACTCCCGATCTGGATTAGCCCTCGTGGTGGTTGGCATGGTGGTTGCAGTACGGAAACAGCGACGTGGTGGATACAACAGCGGCGACGCCTCGTGGTGGTTCGTGACAAGTCTGGAGCGGCGTGCTGAAAGTAGAGAAGGCGTCAAGATGTGAAATAATTTTGGACGAGGTCTTGGTGGAATGGAAAGGAGAAGATGAGTCGGGTTTGATTAGGTGAAACGGAGAAGATGGCTTTCAATATAACCCGGGCTTTTGATAGGTGTTTTGTCGCATGTACCTAACAAAGTAAACCTTAAAAACCTAACTAATATAGTCTGGTAAGTAAGGGTCGAATCCCACAAAGAATCAAGTTATATATCTTGTTTGCATAATCATTCACCAATTGATAACAAAGAAAAATGGGGGTTTTGGTTGTATCTAACTAAGAAAACGATAAATAAAACATAGAAAGCTTTGCTAGACAAATATCCACCTTTAGTTTGGTTGATGAATCATTGATTATCCCTAGTTCTCAATCATCATGAATGTCCTAATCCCTGTTCTAAATTAACTACCAGGACAAACAGACCCTGATAATCCTAACTATTAAACAATCAAGAAAACATCAAGATAAATCTAACAGCAGTATTAGGCTCAGGAATAGATAGGCTCATGCAAGTGTAGCAAACAGTCTTACAATTGCATGCAATTAATTCTCTCTATAATAAACCAATCCAAACAGTTCTTAGAATATTACAGTTGCTACTCTGAATTAGGGATGAACACTATTAATCTCAACAAGTTGACCAGATTAGGGGAACCAGCACTATAGACAATACCAATCTCAACTAGTTTGTCACGCTAGGGAAACCAATATTAATAATACTAATCACAACAATTGATGAACTAGATCAACCAATAGAATTCAAAACCCTAATCTTGCAATATGAATAATACCAATAAAACTAGGTGATCAGGCTAGAGAAATCAATAAAAATCAATGGGATGAAGCACAAGAGAATCATAACATTCAAGGATAAAGAAAGGAATAATCTCAATATGAAATTCAAACCAAGGCTTCAATTGTCTAGCCAAAAATAAAACAAAGAACTAAACTAAGAAAAGGGAAAAGATGAAGAAAGGTAGAACCCAACTTGGGGAGCACCCAACTTAGGGAGCACCCAACGTACTAAACTAATGTTCTAAAGGAAGAATATATAGACTTAGCTAAACCTGATTTCTAAAGATAACAAATAAAATCTCCAAAAGAAAATAAAATAAAAGAACTAAAAGAAAATAGAATAAAAGAAATAAAATAAGATAAAAGATCTCGGACGAAAATCGCGTCTCCGCACCGCGCCAGGAAAGGATCCGCGACCGCGGAAATATTTCTGCGACCGCGGAAAAGCTTCTGTTGTTCTCGTTGTTCGTCTTCAATCCGCGCCCGCGGCCAGCTCCTTCCGCGCCCGCGGCCAGCTCCTTCCGCGCCCGTGGCTGGCTTTCTGCAGCGTCTTCTCCGTTCTGCTGCAGCTCTCTCCTTTGGTGTTTCGTCTTTAACTCCTTAAGTCTTCATTTAAGCACTTGAAATCACCAAAACCACACTTCTACTCCTCAACTCCATACTCAACAATAACGCTCTAAACTCATCCAAATGGTACCCAAAACTCCGATAACAACTCCTAGTTAAACCCTACAAAGTAGCGCTGATCAAATTCCCCCATGCTTAAACCTTGCTCATCCTCGAGTAAGCTAATATAAACCTACTCCTCCAATCAAATCCCCAAGGTCTCAGGAAGCACAGAAAAATCATCTCCACTAAGAACTGCACCTAAACATGAATCTCCAAGGCACCAACACAATCAACACAACACAACATACAAGCTTAAAGCAAAGCAGAGTACTCCCCCCAAGCTTAACCCGAACACCATAGAGTGAATAAACATCTAATCCTAACCTCCATCTATCTTCTTATGCCTCCCAGAGTGACCCACCCGAATCCTCCTTATATCACCTCTTCTTATGTCACCACGCCAGAAAAAATGAGGAATCCTAATAATCACTCTTCTTCTTTTCACTCATTTTGCCAAGGCGCCCTTTCGGGTTTTCACCAAGCCACTCATATCATTTTTCAATAGATGGGCTCACATAAAACTCACATCACTCTTGACCAATTATTACTCCAGCCTAATGTTGGTCCAAGCCACCTACTTATTACCTAAGACGCCCTTTCGGGTTTTCGACTTATCCCAGGGTTTATTTTTGTCTTTTTTTAATATTTTTGACTTTTTTTCTTTTTCTTTATTTTTTTCTTTTCCTCCTCAGACGACTAGCAAGTATAGAACACTCCCCCATGCTTAAACATTGCATTGTCCTCAATGTAATGAAAGACTAAAAAGATGAAGCACAGGGAAGAGCAGAAAAGTACTCACAACCGTCACCGAGTTGGCCTGGACTTGGAAGTTGTTGATGGCGGTAAATCAATGAAAGCACATGTCTCTGGTGTTGCGCGTCCTTCAAAACAAACTCCACCGTGAAACCAAAGGGAATCCACTGTAAGGTGTAGTGGTACGTCAAAGAAAACGGGGCTGCACGGGCCTTCAACGAACACAGAAAATAGCCCAGATGTAATCGTGGTATGGGCTCTGGTGTGTTCCTCCTCGCCAGCTGTCGAATGTCGGGCCATCATCGGTGCCAAATAAAATATCGGGCTAATGTCTCCTCCTTGGCATCATGATGCGCACCGTCTCTCAAAATAAAACGCAAACAGTTGGGCCGCGATCGCGGTTTTAAGGCCGCGGTCGCGGAAAAATGTCAAACTTTTTTTTCGATTTTTTTTTAACCCTAAAATTGCCGCGGCAGCCGCGATCGCAGAAAAATTTCCGCGGTCGTGGATTCTTCTCTGTTGTTCGCCGTGGTCGCGGTTTTTAGGCCGCGATCGCGGATTTTCTTATGTTCTTCCTGCGGGTTAGTCGAAAAACGAAACGAAAATACGGAAACAAAACAAAGAGGAAAAATAAAAGAAAAAGATAGTGTCTTGTTGATCAAATCGGTAAACAAACACAAACAAGAAAATACAGACCTTAGATTCCCCGGCAACGGCGCCAATTTGATAGGTGTTTTGTCGCATGCACCTAACAAAGTAAACCTTAAAAACCTAACTAATGTAGTCTGGTAAGTAAGGGTCGAATCCCACAGAGAATCAAGTTATATATCTTGTTTACAGAATCATTCACCAATTGATAACAAAGACAAAAGGGGGTTTTGGTTGTATCTAACTAAGAAAACGATAAATAAAACATTGAAAGCTTTGCTAGACAAATATCCACCTTTAGTTTGGTTGATGAATCATTGATTATCTCTAGTTCTCAATCCTCATGAATGTCCTAATCCCTGTTCTAAATTAACTACCAGGACAAACAGACCCTGATAATCCTAACTATTAAACAATCAAGAAAACATCAAGATAAATCTAACAGCAGCATTAGGCTCAGGAATAGATAGGCTCATGCAAGTGTAGCAAACAGTCTTACAATTGCATGCAATTAATTCTCTCTACAATAAACCAATCCAAACAGTTCTTAGAATATTGCAGTTGCTACTCTGAATTAGGGATGAACACTATTAATCTCAACAAGTTGACCAGATTAGGGGAACCAACACTATAGATAATACCAATCTCAACTAGTTTGTCACGCTAGGGAAACCAATATTAATAATACTAATCACAATAATTGATGAACTAGATCAACCAATAGAATTCAAAACCCTAATCTTGCAGTATGAATAATACCAATAAAACTAGGTGATCAGGCTAGAGAAATCAATAAAACTCAATGGGATGAAGCACAAGAGAATCATAACATTCAAGGATAAAGAAGGGAATACTCTCAATATCAAATTCAAACCAAGGCTTCAATTGTCTAGCCAAAAACAAAACAAAGAACTAAACTAAGAAAAGGGAAAAGATGAAGAAAGGTAGAACCCAACTTATGGAGCACCCAACTTACTAAACTAATGTTCTAAAAGAAGAATATATAGACTTACCTAAACCTAATTTCTAAAGATAACAAATAAAATCTCCAAAAGAAAATAAAATAAAAGAACTAAAAGGAAATAGAATAAAAGAAATAAAATAAGATAAAAGATCTCGGACGAAAATCGCGTCCCCGCACCGCGCCAGGAAAGGATCCGTGACCGCGGAAAAGCTTTTGTTGTTCTCGTTGTTCGTCTTCAATCCGCGCCCGCGGCCAGCTCCTTCCGCGCCCGCGGCTGGCTTTCTGCAGCGTCTTCTCCGTTCTGCTACAACTCTCTCCTTTGGTGCTTCGTCTTCAACTCCTTAAGTCTTCATTTAAGCACTTGAAATCACCAAAACCACACTTCTACTCCTCAACTCCATACTCAACAATAACGCTCTAAACTCATCCAAATGGTACCCAAAACTCCGGTAACAACTCCTAGTTAAACCCTACAAAGTAGCGCTGGTCAGCTTTCATATATTTACACCCACAAATAATTTGTATGTAAAATGTCGGAATATCAGATTTTATAAATAACCCGGACATTGGCACTTCCGGGTTATTTAATGATTTTACTCGATATAATAACCCGGATTGTGACACGTCCGGGTTATAAAATGTAGCGCCTGTTTTTTCAAAGTTTTATAACCCGTCCTTTGCACGCCCGGGTTATTTCTTACGAATTATTTCAGCAATTTTGTAGTAGTGATCGGGTTCAATAATTTTGCAGGTAAATACATTTTTAAATAGTATTTTTTTCTCATTGAGATTCTGGAGGCTGGAAAGCTTTTTGCTCTCTAGGACAGTTGGTTTATGTGTGATTCTAGGACAATTTGTACATATTGATCGTATTTCTGCAAAAGAGTACACTCATTTAATCTTCAATATTGATCGTATTTCTGCAAAGGAGTACACTCATTTAATCTTCAATTGTGTGTATGTGTGATTCTAGGACAGTTTGTACTTTTGTATTTTTTGCAGTTATTTACACAATTGAATTCCAAAAGCGTGGTTTACCTCATGCACATATTTTGTTGTTTCTAGATAAGGAATCTAAGTTGCCAACTACTTCAGATATCGATAGGGTCATCTCGGCTGAAATTCCACACCCAACAGATGATGCTGATTTATACAAGGTGGTGACAAATTTTATGATTCATGGTCCATGTGGAGCTTTTAATCGATCCTCTCCGTGTATGGCAGATGGAAAGTGTATAAAGTACTTTCCAAAACAGTTTGTTCAACAGACTTTTATTAATGAAGATGGCTACCCTATTTACAGAAGACGTGATGATGGTAGAACAATTGAAAAGAATGGAGTTCTCCTAGATAATCGTTATGTGGTTCCTTACAATGCATTTCTTCTCTTAAAATACAATGTACATATAAACGTTGAATGGTACAATCGATTGGGCTCTATAAAGTATTTGTTCAAGTACATAAATAAAGGGCATGATCGTGTCACTATTGCAATTTCAAGCTCTGATGCAAACAATCTCGGTGATGATGGCATGGATGAAATAAAAAAACTACTACAATTGTCGCTATATATCGGCATGTGAAGCGGCTTGGAGGATTTTCGGCTTTGATATTCATTACAAGACTCCTGTTGTTCAACGATTGAATTTCCACCTCCCTGGTGAGGAAAGCGTTTTATTTGATGATGATGATGATCCTATTGACATTGTCTTAAATAATCATGAAAGTGAAAAATCAATATTTCTGCAATGGATGGAGTGTATCAAAAAGTTTGCATAAGGTAAAGATTTGACATACTCTGAATATCTAGAGCAATTTGTTTGGGTAGCTTCATCTAGACATTGGAAAAAACGTGAAAAGCGTGGTTCAGTTGGAATGATTTATCACGTACCTCCAGGTAGTGGCGAGAAGTACTATCTTAGAATTTTGTTGAATCATATTAAAAGGTCCACATGCTACGAAGATTTAAGGACTGTTGAAGGTAGAGTTTATCCTACCTTTAAAGAAGCTTGCTATGCATTGGGGTTATTAGATGATGATAGAGAATATATTGACGGGATAACTGAAGCAAGTTTTTGGGAATCGACACACTACATTAGGAGTCTATTTGTATTTCTTTTGTTGTCTGATAGCATGTCAAGGCCAAAGTTTGTTTGGGAACGAATATGAAGGCTTCTAGCAGATGATATTGTCAACAAACAGAGGAGAATTCTCCAAATTGAGGGTATGCATTTCATTATCGATGTTTACATGATCATAATTTAACTCTATTTGATTTACTTTTTCATGCAGATATTTTACTCATGTAATTGTACTGACATGTGCATGTTATATATATGTAGATTTGCATCTACAGATGATCAATTACAAAACTATGCTCTTGATGAAATTGACAAGTTATTACAACGAAATGGTAGTAGTTTGAGACACATACTACAACACCATGCCTCTTGTAGATTCAAGTTTTATATCTAAAGGTGTCAACAAGCTTATACAAGATGAACTTCGATATGACACAGCATGTCTAGTTGAGGAGCATACACAATTAATTTCTAGATTTACAATGGAGCAGAAGCCAAAAGGGGGTGCATGATGAGATCATGAATGATGTTTTATCAAATAACAGAGGTGTCTTCTTCTTATTTGGTTATGGATGTGGCTATCCCCGTTTCAAAAACTACTTAACCAATTTTTACTATTAATAAAGTTATGGAGAGTTCCGTCTCTCTTTATATATGGTAATTTTTTAATATCGTGAATATTTTTATTCAATTATTCATTTTCTATATAAGAATTTATCTACTTCTATAGCAGTCATTAACTACATATTTCTATATCAATTAATATATAATTTTAGTATACTATTTTTAAAAATATTTATATAAAAAAATAAACAGATATCGTGCAAGGCACGGATACTACACTAGTATATAATGCTAAAATGCGGTGTGTGAACCTCAACGGCATGAAGTACTAGGGCTGTTCATCGATCCAAAACCGAACCGAACTGAAAATCAAAATTTTATGGACCAAAAACCGAACCGAACAAACTCGATTCGGGTTCGGTTCGGTTTTGGACCGAAATAACCGAATATTTTGAAATTAGGTTAATTTAGGTTATTGAAGCGGTTTTAGTGCACAAAACCAAATTAGACCGAACCGAACTTGGACCGAATTTGGACCGAACTAGACCGAACCGAATAAGGTTATACTAGTTTATCTAGAAATTTATGATTTTATTTTTATTTTAAAAATATTCGATTTTGACTGAACCGAAAACGAATATTATTTTTATACGAACCGAAAACCGAACCGAATATAGATCGGTTCGGCTTCAGTCCGGTCGGTTTGGTTCGGTTAAAAACCAAATAAAAGTCGATTGATGAGGAGTTTTTGCTAGGGGTGTTCATCCGGTCCGGTCCGGACCGGACCGGATTTTTTCAAAAGTCTGGATCGGAGACCGGACCGGACCTATTCGGTCCGGTCCAGGACCGGTTTAGACCGGACTTTATTTATATAAAAAAAATTAATTCTTATTTAAAATCTATAAAAAAATATCTAAAAAACATATATACTCCTAAATTATTAAATTAAAAAAATATCTATAAAAAATACATATAAATCTCTCAAAAAACATATAAATTAAAAAAAAAAAAAAAAAACAGTCCATCGATCCGGACCGATTTTTTTTCGGATTTGGACCAGACCGGAACCGAATTAAGAAAATTATCTGGACCGGAGACCGGACCGTATTTTCACCGGTCCGGTCCAATTTTGAACGCCCCTAGTTTTTGCAATTCAAAAGTTTTCAAAGGAAAGGTAACAGTGGATCGTCGTCAATTGTCGGCTCCTAAATTAAAAAGGGAATCGGGCGGGGCCCACCCATAAGCATGAAAAAGTGTGTGAGGCCATGTGATTGCAGGAGGCTCCCACTTATAAGCAGCAGTGGCTGCCGACGAGTTTGATTAAAGAGCTGGTGGGGCACCGGCGCCTACCACCACCAGCCAGCTGGTAACTCCGCAGGCCTAGGCTAGCTTGTGCCACCGACACAATTACGTAGCCGTGTCGTGTAGCCCGAGTTTTACTATTGGCGTGTCCTGTTACATACACTCGCTTATTAAGAGTATTCTTAATGGTATAATTGTGAATATCAAGAGTATTTAAAAAAAAAATATATATATATAATATTAAATTTGGTGGAGTATTCAATGTAATTATTGCTTTTGAATTTCGTCTATTTGATATTCAATCTGACATAAAAGCTGACATATTTGGGCCCCATTTTAACAATTTTTAACATTAAAAATAATTAGCAAATCTTGATTTTATTAAAAGAAATTGCAGCAACAATTTTTAACATTCAAATCTTAACAGCATTTAAATAAGTAAACGTAAACTACTACCTTAACAGCATTCAAATCTTAATTAGCAAATCTTAATTAACGACTGCAACAACAATTTTTAACATTAAAACAATTACTACCTTAATTAGCAAATCTTAATTAACGGCTGTAACAATAATTTTTAACATTAAAACAATTAGCAAATTTGGAATTTATTAAAAGAAATTGCAATAGCATTCAAATCTTCCATAAACTCAACAGCATTCAAATCTTTCACTTACTACGCTACTGTCTTAATTAGCCTTCAAATCTTCAAGATCAGCCTTCGAGAGTTTGTTACGGGTGTAATTTCAATTTTCGGAGAGAAAATTTTTTGGAGAGAAATATTTATTAGTTGTGTTTGCTTTGGTCGTATTTGAAATTTGTAATGTTGTTCGCAATTGGTATTGTTGTTTATGGTCTATTGTCCAATAAAATCATAATTTATTAATAAAAACTATATTTTATAATTATTCTCAATTTTGTAATTAATAGATGGTGTTTATATTAATTTTAATTTAATATCAAAAATAAATCATCATAAATAAAATATAACTATTAATATTTAGTATATATGATCTTTTTTATATTGTTTGATGATATATAATGATGTCAAAAGCTAAAAAAAATAAATAATGATATTTGATAATAATATCACCATTGTTGTAGAGAAAAAAAAATATAAAAAAGTAACTTATGATATTTAAAATGGAGATCACCATTTAAGATATTCTAATGTCATTTACCTAAATTTCCTTCAATTTCGTCTACAGGTGTCGACCCTGTCCCAACGACGCATTTGTACGTTGATGTTAATGGGCTAGCATTCATTTCTAAAATTTGAGTATCAAAAGCATTATAGTACGGACAAATATAGGTTTATACCAGGTGTAAAAGGCAAGATCCTATATTCCCAATCAATAACTAGTATTCCTAATAATTATATTAAGATAAAATGATTACAATAAAAATTCTAAAAGAAAAAATAAAATTTCACCAGATTCCAAATTTCTGATTTGAAATTTCATTTCATTTGAAATTTCATTTCACTTGAAATTTGAAATTTTAACTTTCATTTCAAAACAGATTAAAATAATAAATATCTTTTTGGCAAATTAGTTTTCACTTTTTAGGGTTTTGCTCTTCTCCTTCGGTCCTTCACCGTCTGCTACCACCACCGGCCACTTTTTAGGGTTTCGCTCTTCTCCTACCAGTCCTACGAAAGTTCACCGGCCGCTACCACCACCGGCCGCTACCACCAGCAGGCTCCGATGAGCAGTTTCGAAGCCTTCGTAAGCTTCGAACCTTTCGTCTCCGATAAGAAGCAACCGAGCGTCACCGGGGTCGTGAGATGAAAGAAGTTTCGAACCCTTCGCCTCCGATGAGAAGCAGCCGAATCGTCGCCAGTTCGGACCCTTCTCTCCGAACGCTCCCGTGGTCCGATGGCTTACTCCCATGTTCCGTTCGGACCCTTCGTCTCCGAACGCTCCCGTGTTCAAGGAGTGCTTTCGACGATCTGCTATTCTCCGACGATCTGCTATTCTCCCGTGTTCAGGTAGGCTACTAAGTGATACAAATATCGACTGTGAAGCATGAGTTCGAGCCTCGAAGGTCGGAACGCTTGAAGAAGCGCAAGATGTCCTAGGAATCTGCTGTTATGAAGCATTAGTTTGTGCTTTTGTTTCCTTGTCTTGCTATTATGTTAATGTCCTAGGAATCTGCTGTAACTCTTCTGGTTTCACTTTTGTTTCCTTGTCTTGTTTCTTTGTAACGAACCTGTTGTAACTCTTCTGGTTTCACATTAATCTATTTCCGTTCTTCCTATCTGGTTTCAGTAATTAGTGTTCCATTTTCAATTGCCTATCATATGTGCTTCGTACTTCATTGTGTGTTGATGAATGTGTAATTTTTGTTCGGCTGTGTGCTGTGGTATTGTCCTGTTTGATGTAGGCTTACACACAAGAGCTGGAGATGAAGATATCTCGATTGGAGGAAGAAAATAAAAGGCTGAAAAGAATCAAAGTAAGGGATGTCTTGTTTCTTATCTGTGAAGATATTCACCATTTATCACATCACCTAAAATAAGGCACTGTTTTGCTGGCTATGTAGATTCCTCTCTGTTTTCTTTATTTCAATTTTGCTTGATTTGCACTGTCTCCAAATTTATGACCCATTGGCTAGCCATTGATGTATGTGGGAGTTGTATACAAAGTAAGTTTTCATTATTCCTTGGCCACATGTTTGATCTATCCGTTTATGATTTTCTGTACTTCTGTCAACTATATTTAGCTCAGTGTATAATAGCATTTGCCTGAAAGTGAGAGCTTCTTTTGAGATCCTCATAAGAGAGAAAAGTAGATATAGACAAAATGAATACATAAAGTGAAATTGAAGACAAAGATTGATGAATAATAGAACGAAGAACTACCTCAAGTTGTGTGTATCAAAACATGTAGGAAACCTAATATAAGATCGAGTGTTTTAAAGCTTGTTGAATACACTGATGCGGTCTACTATTAATAATCTTTTAAGGATACACAATTGTCAAAATTGGCCTTCTAAGACAAGCTGAAAATGTAACTAACCAGGGATAATAGCATAATACATAAATCAAAATCCTTAGTAAGTTGTGCTAATCACCAAGCATCTTCACTTTCTTAGAAGCGTTCATGTAAGGACTTCCACACCGTCATCTGCAACGCTAGGGAGTTCAACACCACCACCGTCAACTCCGACCTCCACTTCATCTCATGGGACAACCCTCCGAGGATGCGGGACAGCAACGCGCCGTTCGCCCGGAAGTTCCCCCGAGACGACCCCGTCCTCGACAAGATTGTTGTTTATAATGGCATCCAAATTTTAGTCATGGAACAAATCAATGGCATCCAAATTTTATTTGGTGGAGCAATTATAGGTCCAAATTTTATTTGCCTGTTCATATGACCCAATTTGAGCACAGAAAAAAGTTGAGCACAGAAAAAAGTGATTGCAGATTTAGTCATGGAACAACTGATTGCATATTTGACTATATAAATTGAGCACAGAAACAAATTCAGCAAAGTTCATAAACTTTTAATTTGAGCAGAGAAGCACTTCTATATAGTACCTACTAACTTAGTTGTATCACTAACTTTTAATTTTTCTGGACCCAATTCTGTTACAAAAGTTCAGCAAAGTTCATAAACCATTACAGCAGAGTAAAAAAGCACAGAAAAATCACTTCAGCAAAATCAGCAGGAGCCATTCAGCAGAGAAGCACTTCAGCAGCACCAACATTCTGATCAACACTTCAGCAGAGTAAAAAAGCACATAAAAATTCGCAAATTGACCATTTCAGTTGACAGCAGAGAAGCTAGGTGAGTGCCCAAAATCAGCAGGAGCCAATTCCACAACATGATAGAATGATGACAGCAAAGAAGCTAAGTGAGAGCCAAAAATCAGCAGGAGTCAAATCTACAACATTAACCTCAGTTCAGCCAAAAAAACAATGATCACACCATGAACATTTCACCGATTTGGAAATATGGCACTAGGAATTTCATAGAACTCCTCATAGTTTGAGCCCAACTGTAAGGAATAGTTGGCCAAAGCATCCGCAGCTAAGTTAACAAATTTGGAAATATGGTGAATATGCACCTCCCATGAGCAGGTTATATGCATACGTATGACAAAATTCAGTATATTCTAGTCCACTGGCAAAACACATCCCATGAGCAGGTTGTACCACAGTTTCACAATCATTGTTGCTTGAGTTTTCGGGTTCTTCATTTAAGTCGAACTCCATTCAAGTTAAACCTGAGACAGTAGTGTATGTAGAACTCATCCTATTTTAAAACAAAGATTTGCATATCCAGTCAATAAGAAACTATGTCATGACCAGAAGAATAAAAAGGACTATATGTAGGATAAAAAAAAGGACAGCAAAACACTGCATGAATGTACTGTTCTTAGAGTTAGAGCATACTCCAAAATTTTATTTTCTTATTTTAAAACACTATGAACAAAAGTTCTTACCACTATCAACAATGTACATGACAAAATAAGGAGGCTTCAATATTGCTAACAGTGATAAACCACATTTCACCATGAAATTTTCTTTTCTTATTTTAAACTTTGCTAACAGAATCTGTTACAGTGATAAACCACATTTCACCATAATTTCTTTAATCAAACGGACAAACTAAATACACGCGAGAATGGAGCTAAATGGACGCGAAACTACACGCTTAAGCTAAGCGTCCGATTTTACACGCTTAGCTTAAGCGTGTAGGGGTATTATTGGTATTTAAAAAAAACAGCCCACAGTTCTTACACGCTTAAGCTAAGCGTGTGCCCACACGCTTAGCTTAAGCGTGTAGTTTTTTTTTTACAAGTTTAAAAGCACACGCTTATCTTAGGCGTACAGTACAAAAAAAAAAATCCCCAAAATTGCATTTTTTTCCATAATCATGTAGAGAATATCAATACGAGTCCGTACATATAAAATTCGTCCAAAACGGACATCGTTTGCCCCTCCAAAAGCCCAAAAAACGAACCCTTCAACCCGCGCACATATCTTCTTCGAACAACCCATCCGTAAGCTTTTATAAGCTTCAATGGAGGATTTGACAAATTTCTTGGATCCGATTGAAGCCATTAACTATTGGGCATTTAAGAGGACATTATCATACACGTAATTCCACATTTAATCGGATTGAATGTCGATTAAAATCGTAGAATTTTATCTCCAAAGTACCGTGTCGTCCAAGGGGCCGATTTGAACAAATTCAAAATTGGACCAAATACTCTTCAATTGGAGGGCATGAACCATAGGGCCTTGTTGAGGGTGTCCTAAGATTCAAAATGCCTATAAAATCCCCTTCAATCGTTGTCCCAATGCATCCAATTTCGAAGTCAAAACTCATGAATCTTAAATCCCGTTACCGGTTGTGTCTTGACCGAAATTCGAGCACATGGAAGCTTTATTCTTGCAATTGTTGGTACTACTAGCCTTGAAAATTGGTCCTTTTTTCAAAGCCCTCTCTTTACATCGCCGGAAAAAGACCACTTCCATTCAATTTGGAGTTTTTCCGACGAGGTGTCAAGAAGGTATTCCGGCGGGATTGAATTTGTGCCCATTTTGCGGTTTTTGGGGTATTTTTCATTTGTTTTGTCTTAATCTTGGTTTAATTAATTAATCTAGATTAGTGAAAAATATTTTAGGATCAATTTGGTGCCCGACATATAATATGTAAGTAATAAGTTTATAATATTTAACCATAATGTTTAACTATAGTATATAAGTAATAAGTATGTAATACTTAATTATAATACATAACTATACTTTATAACTAATATATTTTGTAATACTTAACTATAATACATAACTATAGTATATAAGTAATAAGTTCATAATACTTAACCATAATGTGTAACTATAGTATATAAGTAATAAGTTCGTAATACTTAATTATAATGAAATACTATAATAAATAAGTGTAACTATATGAAATTTCATGAAGTACTATAGTAAATAAGTCTAAGTATACTAGATTTAATGAAATAGTATAGTACATAAGTGTAACTATATGAAATTTAATGAAATACTATAGTATATAAGTCTAAGTATACTAGTTTAATGAAATACTATAGTATATAAGTCTAAGTATACTGGATTTAATGAAATACTATAGTATATAAGTCTAAGTATACTAGATTTAATGAAATACTATAGTATATAAGTCTAAGTATACTAGATTTAATGAAATACTATAGTATATAAGTCTAAGTATACTGAATTTAATGAAATACTATAGTATATAAGTGTAACTATATGAAATATAATAAAATACTATAATATATAAGTTTAAGCATACTAGATTTAATGAAATACTATACTATATAAGTGTAACTATATGAAATATAATAAAATACTATAATATATAAGTTTAAGTGTAACTATATGAAATATAATGAATTACAATAGTACATAAGTGTAACTATATGATATATAATGAAATACAATAGTATATAAGTGTAACTATATGAAATATAATAAAATACTATAGTATATAAGTGTAACTATATGAAATATAATAAAATACTATAGTATATAAGTCTAAGTATACTAGATTTAATGAAATACTATAGTATATAAGTATAACTATATGAAATATAATGAAATACTATAGTATATATGTGTAACTATATGAAATATAATGAAATACTATAGTATATACGTGTAATTATATGAAATATAATGAAATACTATAGTATATAAGTTTAAGTATACTAGATTTAATGAAATAATATAGTACATGAGTGTAACTATATGAAATATAATGAATTACAATAGTACATAAGTGTAACTATATGATATATAATGAAATATTATAGTATATAAGTATAACTATATGAAATTTCATGAAATATTATAGTATATAAGTGTAACTATATGAAATGTAATGAAATACTATAGTACATAAGCGTAACTATATGAAATATAATGAAATACTATAGTATATATGTGTAACTATATGAAATTAAATGAAATACTATAGTATATAAGTCTAAGTATACTAGATTTAATGAAATACTATAATATATAAGTGTAACTATATGAAATATAATGAATTACAGTAGTACATAAGTGTAACTATATGATATATAATGAAATACTATAGTATATAAGTGTAACTATATGAAATTTCATGAAATATTATAGTATATAAGTGTAACTATATGAAATGTAATGAAATACTATAGTACATAAGCGTAACTATATGAAATATAATGAAATACTATAGTATATATGTGTAACTATATGAAATTAAATGAAATACTATAGTATATAAGTCTAAGTATACTAGATTTAATGAAATTATAGTATTTTATATAGTTACACTTATGTACTATAGTATATTTCATTACATTTCATATAGTTATACTTATATAGTATAGTATTTCATTAAATCTAGTATACTTAGACTTATATACTATAATATTTCATTAAATCTAGTATACTTAGACTTATATACTATAATATTTCATTAAATCAAGTATACTTAGACTTATTTACTATAGTACTTCATGAAATTTCATATAGTTATACTTATTTACTATAATATTTCATTAAATCTAGTATACTTAGACTTATTTACTATAGTACTTCATGAAATTTCATATAATTACACTTATTTACTATAGTATTTCATTATAATTAAGTATTACGAACTTATTACTTATATACTATAGTTATACATTGTGGTTAAGTATTATGAACTTATTACTTATATACTATAGTTATGTATTATAGTAAGTATTACAAAATATATTAGTTATAAAGTATAGTTATGTATTATAATTAAGTATTACGTACTTATTACTTATATACTATAGTTAAACATTATGGTTAAATATTTATGAATTTATTACTTATATACTATGTATTATAGTTAAATACTATGAACTTATTGCTTACATACTATAGTTACACATTATGGTTAAATATTATAAACTTATTACTTACATATTATATGTCGGGTACCAAATTGATCCTAAAATATTTTTTCACTAATCTAGATTAATTAACTTAACCAAGATTAAGACAAAACAAATGAAAAATACCCCCAAAATCGCAAAATGGGCACAAATTCAATCCCGCCGGAATACCTTCTTGACACCTCGTCGGAAAAACTCCAAATTGAATGGAAGTGGTCTTTTTCCGGCGATGTAAAGAGAGGGATTTGAAAGAGGACCAATTTTCAAGGCTAGTAGTACCAACAATTGCAAGAATAAAGCTTTAATGTGCTCGAATTTCGGTCAAGACACAACCGGTAACGGGATTTAGGATTCATGAGTTTTGACTTCGAAATTAGATGCATTGGGGCAACGATTGAAGGGGATTTTATAGGCATTTTGAATCTTAGGACACCCTCAACAAGGCCCTATGGTTCATGCCCTCCAATTGAAGACGATTTGGTCCAATTTTGAATTTGTTCAAATCAGCCCCTTGTACGACACGGTGACTTTGGGGATAAAATTCTACGATTTTAATCGACATTCAATCCGATTAAATGTGGAATTACGTGTATGATAAGGTCCTCTTAAATGCCCAATAGTTAATGGCTTCAATCGGATCCAAGAAATTTGCCAAATCCTCCATTGAAGCTTATAAAAGCTTACGGATGGGCTGTTCGAATAAGATACGCGCGCGGATTGAAGGGTTCGTTTTTTGGGCTTTTAGAGGGGCAAACGATGTCCGTTTTGGACGAATTTTATATGTACGGACTCGTATTGAAATTCTCTACATGATTATGGAAAAAAATGCAATTTTGGGTTTTTTTTTTTATACTGTACGTCTAAGATAAGCGTGCTTTTAAACTTGTAAAAAAAAAAAACACGTTTAAGCTAAGCGTGTAAGAACTATGGGCTGTTTTTTAAAAATACCAATAATACCCCTACACGCTTAAGCTAAGCGTGTAAAACCGAACGCTTAGTTTAAGCGTGTAGTTTCGCGTCCATTTAACTCCATTATCGCGTGTATTTAGGCCTGGCCTAATCAAATTACCTACTAAGTGCAAGTCAATATTTGAAGAAATGGTTCAATATTTCAAAACTAAATAAGAATCGATTAACGCAACCTTTCTCCCCCTTGTGTCAAATACACAGATGAGAAATTGACACATGCACAGATTAACGCAACCTTTCTCCCCCTTTCAGCAAAGCAATCGATTCACAAACAATAAGAATCGATTCACAAACAGATTCACAAACAATAAAATAAGAAGAAAAAAACCTAATCGGATACCTTTGACAGTATTTTTGTTTCGGTCAAGTCACCGCCGGCTTCTGCGAGGGTTCGCTGACTTCTGCGTTGCTCGCTGCCGCCTTCCTCGCGTTGCCCGCTGCTTCTGGGTTCGCCGACTTCTGGGTTTGCAGGTTCGCCGCCGGTCGAGTTGCCCCCTTCCTCGCGTTGCCCGCTGCTTCTGGGTTCGCCGGCTTCTGCGAGGCTTGTGGGTTTGCAGGTTCGCCGGCTTCTGTGTGGTTTGTTGGTTTGGTCTTTGCCATTTTTTATTTTATTTTTGTTAAAGTTCGAAGGGACCGAGGCTCCTGCAGGCGGAACTTCACAGGTCGTAGATTAGGGTGTGGACAAACTTAATTTGATGGTATGAGGGGGTTTGTTCACTTTGTTGTTGCTTTAGTCGATCACTCTAACTTCGTTTGATTTGAGTTTACGATAACGGTAACGTAAAGGAAACGAATATAGTTCACTTTGATATTATTATGTGTTGATCAAAATTTTTATCTTGGTTTGAAACTCTAATATTTATGTGTCAGGGAAAATATAATGATTTTTTCATCATTTTATAAATCATCATTCTATTAGAGATACAAATATCTTTATCATAGTATTAAGAGAATGAGAAAAGGAAATGATTTTATCATTTTTATCAATGAATAATAACATTAAATTGGATTAGATTTATTTCTTTTTTATTACTATTTTCATATTTTAAACAAACGTGCACTTAGTTATCATGTTGGTTCTCGATAGTTTGTCCTTCTTTTAGTTTCACTACTTGTTATTGTGTATTATCTTATCATTTTATTCGGTTATCGATTTATTTAAGTTCGATGGTTTTGTTATAAATTAAAAGAAGTTTGACATATATAGTCTTAAAAACTCCATCCAATATTAACTTTATGTCGTTTTAACACTTAAATTTTGATCAATTTTATGTGTCGATTTATATTTTCAACCAATTTATTAAGAATGCTAAGAATTTTTTTTAAATTTTTTTTATTGACTATTATACTTCCAAACTCCTTAATTATTGGTGTCAAAGGTCGAGAATAAACATTACATATGTATGGAGATTGATAAAAAAAAATTAATTTAATTAATGTTTTCTTCCATATAAAGTTATTGTAGATGGGAGGAGTAATGTGGTTTGATGAGGTATATTTTTTTACACGATTACTTTTCGGCGCATAGACATTTTGCCGTTTGGCGCATAGGCTCGCACGTAACGTGAGGGTACAAATCACACGTTACGTGTGACAGTGTGGAGCACTGTCACACGTAACGTGTGGTTTGTACCCTCACGTTACGTGTGGGTTAGTCAATAGGGTTTAGAATGGTTATAGGATTTAGGGTATTTGTGTATGTCATATTATTGTATATTTTGTGGTATTTATTTGTTGTTCAATGTTAAATTATTATTTATTTTATACATATTATAATGTTACATGTATGAATGTTGTATCATATTATTGTTTATTTGTAGTATTTATTTGTTTATCTAAAACCCTACAAAAAACACCCCAAAATAATCAACATAGAAGATAGAATAGAATTGTTCATTACGTTGGATGAATACAATCACATTTAGCTCACAATACAAGAAATAATACAAGTTCTTCATAAACTTAGAAAACCTAGCACAAAATAAATGACATCGCCTAGTTGCGTTTGAAAAAATTAGGATAGTCTCTTGTAAAACTTCGCGACATATCATGTCTCTGCTTTGATAAAATTGCTTGCTCCCTACAAAAGGTTGATAGTACGTAAACAACATTACACAAAAGATACGACATCAAGGCATTATATGATGTACATCATTATATAGATTGAGGTTATACCTACGCATCTTATCCATATCTTGTAAAAGTTCTTGCTTAACAACATCTTGATTCCCCTTAATAAGATCTTGTTTTTCCCGCCATTGTTGTCGAATAACCGCGTGTGCCCTCTCCTCGTACACAGGATCAATCCAATTCCTGTATAAATACCCTAGTCTTGGGCATCCCCAATACCTCCTTCCGTAGTTCCACTGCAAATCCCAAGTACGGACAATGGTTTTCAAATTACACTCGCATTGTGGAGCACTTATTTGTTGATGGTGCCTATTTAGGTTTGATGATGATTCGGATGAAGATGTCATTATTTGATGTAGTGCTTGGTTTCCTACAAATCCATTAATATGAAAAGGCCAATTAGGGTTACTAAATCGAAAGAAACTAGAAGAAGAAGCTTACCCACAAATGAATCTTCAATCCCGCTTGTGTTGGAAGTGTTGTAGTGAACAAACAACCCTAATGTCTCTTATATAGTGAAATGATATATACAGCTGTAGTAATTAAAGACCACAACCACAAGAATTAAAGACCTCAACCACTAGCATTAAAGACCTCAACCACTAGCATTAAGGACCTCAACCACTCTTACCCTAATAACCCTAAACGTCAACCACTCTCATAAACAATGTAACTCGCATACCCAAATTCACCCTTAATAATTAAAGATAAACTCTAAACTCAAACCCTAAACCCTAATCATAACACTAACCCTAAACCCTAACCCTAAACCCTAAACTTAAAACTCATTATTCTAAACTCTATCGAAATGCCATAACCCTAAACCACAAAACCTAAACCCTACCCTACCCATCCTACCCTACCCTACCCTACATATGCCTAAACCCTAAACCCTAGTAATCACACGTTACGTGTGGGTGTGTTTCACACATAACGTGCCAATCTACTCCACTCGTAACGTGTGGCACGGTTTGACACGTAACGTGTGGCACGGTTTGACACGTAACGTGTGGCACGGTTTGACACGTAACGTGTGGTTCAGTCTGTTGCAAAACGCATTGAATTAACCGTCTTGTCCCCACCTAACTGTAATAATGACCCATCTTCTTTCCCGGCTAACAACCCATTTCGAATCCATTTCGAACCTAAACCCTCATCCTAAACACTCCCAAAATCTTGATTTTCACTCACATTTTTTGTACAAAAAATGGACAATCCGAACAACAACGAGTATTGGAGCAACAATGGGGAAGATATTCCACTTTGGAACGAGGTAATTTCTATAAGTAACCCTAAAGTTGTCTTTTTTTTTCTTGTTTTGAAAATGTTTAAAGTTCTTAGCTTCATGGTTAGGGTTTAGAGAAGTTATTTTTGATGGCCCATTATATTTGTTGTTTAGGATTTAGGGAAGCTATTTTTGATACTTATTGTTTAATATTAACGATCTCATTTTATTGTTTAGGGTATTAGAAACAAATATTGAGCGTTGTTTAGGGTTTAGGGCTATGAATTTGCTGTTATATTGAAGAACAGTTTCACACGTTACGTGTGAATAATGTTCACACATAACGTGTGAAGGTGTTCAACACGTTACGTGTGGGTGTGTTTCACACGTAACGTGTGGACACTCTTCACACGTTACGTGTGTAATCACCACCCGAAACCAGGTTTCATTCTGTAATATGGCACGGTTTGACAGTAAACGTGCTTTTTTATAATCAGTGCACTAATTGATGACATGATTTCGTGTATGCAGACGAACTATCATTTATACGAGGGGTTAAACAATATCTCCCTCAATGACTGGAGCACTCCACAAAAGACATTTCCGGTTTGGGAAACGCCTGAAAAACTGCAGGATTGGAACACGCCTCAACCAGTTATTGATATACCATCATTTGATCTTGGGATACCGTTTCCTCCAGAAGCATCTTCATCTCATGCTACCCCACAACTGTGCTTTCCATCCCTACACACACAGCCTCAGTTCAGTGTACTACCGGAGGAGGATGTATACGTCTCGGCCGATTATGCAAGGTTCTTCACATCTGATCAAATCTGGGAGTCTAGAGAAGAAGCCTTTTTGTGGGCGCGGGAGATTGCTATGAATCAGCAATTCTGCATCAAAAAGTGGAGGAATAAAGCTTCCATCCCTTCGACCCTCGGGGGGACTTGGTTACCGTGTGATAGGCATGGACAAAACGTCCCTAAAGGAGCTGACCAAGTGAGAGACATCACAAGGTCGAAGAAATATGGGTGTCCCTTCATGTTGAGGCTGAAAGAAAGGCCGAAGGGATTGTGGAGGATCACTGTACAACATGGAACTCATAACCATGTCATAGGAGACAATTTGTATGGTAGTGCATTAGCTGGGCGACCAACTGCTGAAGAGAAGGAGATTATAAGGGTGATGACGGTCAATCATTGCAAGCCTCAGAAGATTCATACTACAATCCAGTCGTCCCCTGGAAATTTGACCAAGATGAAGCAAGTATACAACATCATGCACGAGATAAGAAAGAAGGGCATGGAAGGAAGAACAGTTGTACAACAATTCTTCTATGAGTGCAATGAGAAGGGGTACTTCATGGAGTAGATTCCACAAGGAGACCAACAAGATAACGAATATCTTCTTTGCAAGCCAGGATCAGTTGCGGTTGCTGAAGGCATTTCCGTACATTGTGCTGCTGGACTCTACATATGCAACTAACTGGTTAGTAACAAACGTATGAATTATACTCTTCATTTGTTCATGTCAAGGTTAGGACGCCATTGTATTTTATATATGATTATGTGTGCAGCTACAATTTGCCCTTCCTTGAAATTGTCGGTATCACATCAGTTTGGAAAAACTACAATATTGCCGGGGCGTTTCTGGAGAAGGAGGACGAAGACAGTTACAAATGGGCCATAGAGCAACTTGCTAAGATGTTTGCCAAGGTGCAATGAGCACCCACATGTGTGGTCACTGATCGGGAGAAGGCGTTGATGAACGCATTAGAGAAGCAGTTTCCAGAAGCAAAATTCCTCCTATGTAGGCGGCATGTGAGAAAGAATATTGAAGACTTCGGTAAGAAGGCCATGGGCAAGTTTAGGGGCACAACGTTTTCCAACGACTGCATGAAGCTCTTCAAGGAAACGACCATACAAGGGTACGAAAGATCACTCTGGAAGCTGAAGTGTGATTGGAAGAAAGCTCCAAAATGTGTTCAGTACCTACAAAAAAACTGGCTTGACCCCTACAAGGAAAGAATCGTCTCTGTATGGACAGATACAGTATTCACGCTCGGTACTACCACCACTAACAGGTATGTACATCAATGGTTTATCTAAATTTAGCTAGTTATTTGAACTTAGTTAGACCTTTACAATAATCAAACTAATTTTTGGATTCTTGATTGTAATACAGGGTTGAAGGGGCCCATTCCAGTCTGAAAAGCTTCTTCACAAGCAACGATGGCAACCTTTGCACTGTGTTCGATCAATATGATACACGGTTGCGCAATCATATTACTGAGATTCGGGGGGCATTGAATGAGAGCATTGGGAAGAGATATACGCTGCTAACAGACGCACATCTTTTTCGTAAGCTGCACTTCAAGGTGTCTGCGGTTGCACTAGCTCGTTTGATTGAGGAATATAGGAAAGGAGAAGCTCCAGTGTGGAGCACTATATGCAGATGCCAGATGAGGGTCAGAGATGGCTTGCCTTGCGTTCATGACATGGCACAAAATGTTCGGAGCGAGACCCCAATTGAACCTAGCTCGTTGCATCCGTTCTGGAGGCAACTGACCTTGTCAGAAGTGAAGACATCAGAAGAGGAAGAATTCTGCACACGCAACGTGAATAGATCTTTGCTTGACGAATTTGCCCGAAGTGTCTTCCCCACATTGCCAGTGGAGATTCAACAAAGAGCAGTCTGTACACTTAGAAGTATAGCACATCTAGAGCAGACTACTCTGGAAGAGCCAGCCAAAGTCAGGCATAAGGGTCGGCCTCAAGGAGCTCTGAACTTTGCCACCAAAAGACAACCCTCATCATGGGAGCACACTGACCAACAGATGGACGGAACACCTCCGAAAAAGCAAAAAGGAAGACCACCGAAGATGGGCCTACCCTTACCGTGTGGTGCCACGTCATTGATCAAGAACCCGTGGTGATATCTTTCACAGTTCCCCAAGTGTATGAGACCACACTTTGGAGGATGGTATGAGATAGTGGGTGATGGAAACTGCGGGTACAGAGCCATTGCGCATGGTCTGGGCTTAGGGCAAGATAAGTGGGAATTTGTTCGACGTACCATGATCGCTACGTTGAGAAAAGAGTATGAGCTACTCGCGCCACTTTGGGTGTCTACGATGACACTTGAGGCAATGGAGGCGAAGCTTGATTGGTTTCCTTCGCCGAACAGGCCGGCCCCACCGGAGACGTGGTTGGAGCTCCCGGATATGGGATGTTTGGTGGCAACGGCATTCATATGTGTGTTCGTTACCGTCGGTCGTGGCGTGGGGATGACATACCTGCCTATGAGGGGGAAGACAAACGAAGCATCGATTGGGGAGAATCTGAAGACGATATGCATTTGCCATGTCGAGAACGAGCAACATTTTATTGCGGTATGTTAATACAATCTTGTGTTAAAACATCTGTTTATACTATCTTGTGTTAAAACATCTGTTTATACTATCTTGTGTTAAAACATATGTATGATGCATTGATTTTCATGTAGATTGGGCTGGCCAAAACTTCGCCCTTGCCTCCTATTTACTCGGGGTGGCTGTATCATCATGACCCGTCTGCGGGTGATTACGTAGATCAATGTCTATTAGATCGTTCGTTGGAGTATGAACCAGACAAGGACGAAAAGAAGCCAAAACGAAAGAAGAAGGTTGAAATAGTCGATTTAGGTAATGAATGATATGATGCAATGAGTACGACATTCCTATAGTATGCTGCAATGAGTACGACATTCCTATTGTTGTCATAATCCAAACAACTTCCCCAAAACATTCAAACTGAAGTCATAACATTCAAACTTCAACAAAACATTCAAACTCAAGTCATAACATTCAAACTTCAACAAACACATTCAAACTCAAGTCATAACATTCAAATTTCAACAAAACATTCAAACTAATGCTCAAATGACGAAGCAGCCAAGTTCAATGGTTCGAAAGGAAGGGATACATTTGCTCCAATGATTGCCGTAACGCCTCGGCTACGTCTTCACATCGGTCATCTCCATGGTGATGATCGCGATATGGATCCATACGTGAATAGCAACTATCAAGGCACTGCACATAAGATAAGTGGATACGATTAATAAACATACACGAAGTCAAAAATAAACAGGATATAATTACATGATTACTTACCTGCTGTTGAGTGTAACGATCCTCTTGAGGGATGATGAATGGATGTGTATGCTGGAGGTACCACTGCATGTAATCATCGGTACACTGGTGGTGTTGACGGACTGGAGGACCCATGGCTTGTAGGCTAATGGAATGTTCATTGCGGGCATTCCATGCATGTAAGGATCTATCGTATTCCACCGTGTAACTGCTAATCTTCACGCCCCTCCATGCCTTAATGGGAACAATCGGTGGTCTTGGACATTGTTGTGCACGCCCAAACTGCCGAGCTACTCGATCCGGCATATAAGGCTCGGTGACCCACAAACAAGATATGACTCCATGAAATCGCGATGAAGCAAACATCTCATTATTGAAGTCAATGGAGCCGTATGACATCCACTCAACCTAAACACAATTGAATTTCAAACAACTTATCATGCATATATATTTTAACATAATAGATAAGGACCGTATATGCACTTACACTATCAGCATGTATCCCATCCAGCTCCTCCCTATAATTCCTGGTCCGGTTGGGTTCATGTGACATGTCCCATTTTCTGGCGTATGGGATCGGTTGTTGTGGGTCCCAGTAAACACTCTGTGCAGGTCTAAACATGGGAAAGTACTGATATATCCATGACTACAAAATAATTACACATATGTCAATTCCCTACATAACAAACATATAATATATCTATAACAAAAATTTAGATATTTTTATTCAAGCCATTTAATACCTGGATCAGAGTGAAACATGTGGACATGACCCGTGCCTCTTTTCTTGTGCACTCGCCCAAGCTGCGGTACACGTGTGCAAGAACACCGGTACCCCATGCATAGTTCGTGACTTTTGTGAGATCAGTCACGAACGGAGTGTAATAAACGGGCAAGCGATGCTGAGACTTGTCAGGAAAGAGGGCAGACCCCACCAAGTACAGCAAGAACCCAGCCGCCAGCTTCTTCGACGCCAACTCCTCGCAATGAGTCTTAAAATCTCCCGCGTGCAAGTTACCGGCGACGATAGCACCATCCTCCAGCTCAAAAAACTCATGCGTCTGCTCCATCAACGCCTTCTTCAAATCATTGCGGCTCAGCTGCTCGTGCCATTTCTTTGGGGGACCCATGTCTTGCCCTTGTATGTTAAGTCCAAGGATCATCCACACATCATGGAGAGTTATAGTCATCTCTCCCCATGGCATGTGGAATGAGTTGGTTTCCGGTTGCCAACGCTCGATGAAGGCACCAATCAGCGTCTCATCCACATGCTCATGCATGATGTCCGATAGATGACATAGCCCGGACGCCAACGCCATGCTACCCCACGCGTCTTCCGTTGTGAGACGCCATGAGCGTAACTGCTTGCCTCGCTGCTGGAACCTCAAGGGTTGCACCGACTGTATATGAACATAATTAAGCAATCATACAGACTTATTTAAAACAAGATTAATAATTAAAAAAAATTGCGTTACGTGCAACTTACAACGCGCTAGTAAAGGAGGTACGCCACGTGGTTTACAAAACTCTTTAGGAGTTCAGGTCTCTCCGGACCTCCAGGAACGCTCACCACCAGTTCAGGGTCGTATCTGACATTCTTCTTTGACCGGGGTGGTTTTCCCCGCGAAGAAGAGGCTTCCTGAGGCTCCTCGCCCGGCTCCTCGCCCGCCGTGTTTGGGGCGTCTTCTCTTGGAATCCAGGCATTGCTGGACTGGTCCTGAGTCCCCTGGTCCTAAGTCCCCCATGTACAGGCATGATCCTACATTTATTAAATAGATCAGATGCAATAACGAATTGTAAACAAATGCATGTTATACTAAATGTACTTACCATAGGCTGATGATAGGCAGCGTTCGGGTACACTGCCGGGTTCTCCCACGGGTTGTCCTGCTCCTCATCTCCCTGATAATAATCCCTCGGGCTATGATGAGGGCTCACATGCGGCGGTAGTACCGGCAGACTAAAATTCCGCCCGTAATAGTTATTCTGATCTATTGTATCAGAATAACAATGCAGCGGACTTCCTTCATAGTCTGGGTCCCTCGGAGGCTCAGAGCCTGCTCTACCCCCAATAAACGACGACACTGCCATTAGGCTATGCACTCCTATCATGCCAGCAGCCCCACTACTGCTACCGACTCCAGTTTAAAACCCTAAACCAGCCCCAGTACTGCTACCTGCTCCAATCTGGTATGCGCCGGTCTCATCATCCCGGTAGCACACATCCCTCCGTTGCCTCATTTCCGACCTTTTGACCTCTTCGCCAGTCACATACGACTGTTGGCGTACAAGGTTGCGACGTATCCTGCGTTCAGTTCTTTCCCCAGGTTCCATCTGCGATTACATATCAACACATTTTAATCAACAAACAGAAAATCAACGTTCAAGATATCAAAAAAAATGCAAATTCACACGTTACGTGTGACTTGCTCTCACACGTAACGCGTGGTGCACATTCACACGTTACGTGTGACTTGCTCTCACACGTAACGCGTGGTGCACATTCACACGTTACGTGTGAATGTGCACATTCCAATTTCACCGGCAAGCCGCCATCGACTTTCCGGCGATATTCCGGCCACTTTTCGGTCGTCTTCTCCGGCGAGACAGTCCGATTTTTTTTTATTATCAAATATATCCAAAATTCAACAACAAATCCACAATTTTTACCAATCTAACAATATCATCACTTCCACTTTCATTTTTCCACACAAAATGTCAACAAAATTAACTTAAAACATAACAAAATTCATAAACATCACAAAAACTTCTATAAAACCTAGATCTACCATCCAAATCATCTCCACATCGTAGATCTACCATCCAAACCTAGATCTACCTAACCAAACACTTTGTGTGGATCTACAATTCCTAACCAAACACTTTAAATTTATTAAAAACAAAATCAAATAATTATTTCTAGGAACTAACCTTACGCGGGAGGGGCAAGGAGGCGTTACGCGGGAGGGGCAAGGAGACGTTACTCGGGAGGGGCAAGGAGGCGCAGCGGCTGAGTGATGGTGATGAATGAAGAGGAGGAGCCGAATCTGGCTTTTATAGCCAGATTCCCACACGTTACGTGTGATACAATGTCACACGTAACGTGTGAACCGATCCCACACGTAACGTGTGGAGCCAATTCACACGTTACGTGTGGGTCTTGAATGAGTCAGTATTGACGCGTAACATGGGAAGTCTATTCTCACGTTACGCGCGGCCCTATGCGCCAAAAGACAAAAATGCCTATACGCCGAATAATTGAGCCCTTTTTTTATTAAAATGTACTAATAAGTTTTCTCAAAACCCTCTCATAAATGGGTGACCGGCTGACCGCCTATAAGAATGTAAATTAGATCTAAATTGATAAGAAGAAAAATATATTATAAAATTGGGTAATAACTCGTAAATTTTATTCCAAATTGCATTTGTAAATTAAAAATTCCTTTTAGAAATTTAAAACTTTATCTGGATGTTATGCACTGATTGCCTACTTATAATTGAAATTTTAAAGAGACATTTTTCTAGATCTTGAGTGCCTTTCCAGTGCAGTGCATACAATATGGATGATGATGAAGATCTCATTCATCTTTTCATTACATGTAGCTACACAAGACATATGATCTATAATGTTTAAATTAAAACTGGTAAGAATTATTTATTTCAAAATATTTCTAATTTTTTAACTGATTTGGAATTTTTCATAACATTAAATATACTGAAATCATATACTTCTTATGATGGACAATATGGAAGAAGCGAAATTCAATTATTTTCAACAAAACATCCAATAGTTTAGATTTGCTACATTTTGGTCTTGCACTTCTCCAATTCAAGGATTGGAGCATAGCAAAACATTTTAATCTGGATGGTCCATTCTCTAAGCTAAGAAATGAGAATTAATTAAAAATAGAATTTGGAAAAAACCTGTTAATGGATGGGTAAAATTGAAGTTTGATGGTTCCGAAAGAAATAATCAAACTTTTTATATTGATTTTATTTTACAAAATCATCCGAGATATGTTCTCCATTTAGATAGAAAACAAATACCTAATACATCAACAATACAGTCAGAAACTTATGCTGCCCTTGAGGGCATCCACAAGACAATTACTTCAAACATTACAAATATAGTTATAGAATGTGATAATCTAACCATCATTAATTCCATAAAAAGGAATATGCAGAGTTCCTTGGAAAGTTAGGAGAACTAGCTTAGTTTTCGTGTCGTGCACGGGCTTAGATAAAATTTTATATTGAAATTTTTTTAATTATTAAAAATATCTCGATTTCACATTTTAAAAAAATCCTTAAAAAATATTTAAAAAATTAAAAATATAAATATAATTAATGCCAATATAAATGAAATTAAGGAAGGTATGATAATATAAGGAAATCTCTACTAATAGTCAATTAACAAACATCGATGTGATTTCGTACATACATAATATATTGAATCAAGTCTTATAACTAGAAATAAATGAATTAACGGGAAATATGAATAAAATGTGACTAATTAAATGGAAAAATTCAAAAAGAAAATTCAAAAACTACCTAATATATTCTATCTAATATAGAAATCAGGATCAAATCTGAATAATTTATATGTTGAAAAGGAAATCATAATCATGTCTAAAATATTTTATATAATAATAATAATAGAAAAAAATTAATTTAGTGATGTGGCACGATGTGGAGTAGCATGTGACAATGTAAGATGTAGCGCAATGTCAAAACGACAAGTGGTCTTAGCTATGTTCTACTTTAATATTATATGGTAGATTAGATATCAAGGCTTCAAAGCAATCACATAAATTTATAATCTTGTAAATTAAGAAATATAAAGGTGTGACAAATTAATTAGGGATCGTTTAGTATGATACAGGAAATCAGGAATCGAGTTGGAAGAATAAGGAATGACTCATTCTCATTCTTGTAGCTTGTCGTTTGATATGTTGTCGGAATGAGTCATAATTGGACATACTCTTTATCAACGTGAGATTACTTAGACTAATCAACTTGGTTGGACGGGTCGGGTTTGGGTGAAGTAGGGTTCGGGTCAAATTGGGTTTTGATCGATCGGGTCGCTAAAGTTTCCATGTTGATCAGATCGGGTCATAGCGTGTTTGGCTCGGATTTGGGTTGACCCAACGCGTTGAAAATGTCCATTTTTTATTATTAAAATATCTCTAAAATATATAATAATATATAATTATTTAATAAAATATATTATAACATTCAATAAATACAAGATAATATATATAAAATAATGAGTTCGTCGAGCTCGGGGCCGAGTTAGAATATTTTAAATTTGGGCCAGGTTTGGGTCTAGCTTGACCCAGTGATTTTAGGGTCAGATCGGTCGGTTTGGGTCCTCACCAAATTTGGTGGAATCAAATGCTTCAATAAGCTTGAAATCACCACTTCCTTGGACTAAAATTCATTCTCATTCCTATCATTACATGAATCAATCATTCTCATTCTCTATCATATGTAGTTTCTCATAACTTTTTTAATTAATTTTGAAATAATGTTGTTCTACATAAAATAAATATCTACTTAAAGTTTTTGAGATATTTATTTAAATTATCCTAGTATATATAAAATATCATTTAAAAGAGATATTTATGATTAGATTAAATTTTCAATCTAGATAAAAATTGAAATAACAAAAAAGAATTTTGATTTGGATATTGTGCTGACAAATAAATATTAATTTAAAAAACGCATGAATTTGATATGGGTTTGGCAAGTATTCGCTGTAGATATCATGTTTTTTAATCTTTGATTTTATCAGATATGTTTTATTTACTATCTTTTTGTACAAAAAGTTATTATAACCAAATCTTTTGACATATCATAAAATATAAGTTAGAAGTGTCAAAAATTATTAGGGTTAATTATGAACCATAAGCTAAAATGGAAAATTACGAAATTGAAGAAAAAATCAATTATAAATCTAATATCCTAAATTAGTTTTAAATATTTTTGTAGCATTTAAGTAGGCCATTGCTATATAGATTATAGAGCACCCCCTAATTGTTATTTAGAGCCCACTTTAAACCTATATAAGAAATTTCTTCTAAAATTACACGCATACCACTCTCATTCTCTTTCTCACTTTCTCACCCTTTCTTTCTTTCCTCTCTTCCTAGCCAAGAACACCCTCCTCTTCATTACAAATCAACCCATCAAACACATCAATTCGGATCTAGAAAGGGCACATTTGAAGAATAATCAACCATCTCCCTAAAATTGTAAGTTTTGTTGTTTGTTTTTGCAAATTTCATATGTAAAAGCATGAATTCGGATCTAGGGTTTGGATGCGTTTGGAAATTTTAAGAATAATCAACCATCACCCTCATCTTCTTTCTGTGGTCAATCGACGTACGAAACAAACTTATGTATTTTGTTATTTATGTTGCAGATGGATGACAACACTAGATCTAGGCATGTACGTAGGAGGCATGAGAGTGTGCGCGATATCACTTACACACGGCGTAAAAGTAAGTCAAAAGCCAAGCAAACAAATCCCGACAATGCAGCACCGTCGAATTTAATAGGAGGGGGGGGGGGGCATATTCCAAGATGGTGACATGGAAGAGGATGTGCAAATCGGCGCTCGCCGGTGATGGTGTGGAGATGACAATTAAGGGAGACCATCCATGGAGGGAAAAAAGATTGACGTTCATCGACGATGGCTGCTGAGTCTGATGTTCTGAATAGTCCTTTCAAAGAAGAATCACATGGAGATAAGTCCTATTCTTTTTTTTTTTGTAGAGGAGATCAGTCCAATTTTGGGTTGATCAGTGTTGTGGATGTTTTGGATTTGTAATCTTTTGTGATTGATCTTTATAATTGATTTGTATTTTTTGTAATTGATTTGTATTTAAATTATGAAAAAATTGATGCTAATTTAGGATAATATTATTTATATATAACTAAATTTATTTAAAAAAGTAAGAAATGAGAAAATGACACGTGTCATGTCTTTGTTTTTCATTGTTTCAAGGAATCTAATATGACAACAAATTTTCTTACAATAAATGATAACCTTCATACAACAATCAAGACGTTCATTCGTGATTTCTTGAAGACTCATGTTTCTTTAAATCAGATGTATTCATATAGATTAGAGTTTTCCAAAGGGAAATTTAGAATTAATCTCCTTGGTAAATATCTTGTATAAATCATTTGAAGTGATGATTTAAGCATGTCATTTACCTAAAAAAAGCCTTGTAGCAAAAAAACATGATAGATTCTAAAAATGTTCAATACAAATAAAAAGATTTTGAGTTAATATGGAAATAGAATGATGTTAAGCCATTGAATTATAATCGTATAGTAAAGATATAGTCAAAATTGTCGATAGAGTTTTATTTGTAATTTACAAAGGCTCCGCTCGACAAAGTTTTTTTAAGATTAACAGAGATGAGTGTTCGGTATAAAAGTATTAATCAAACGTCAGGAGCTTGTAGTAGATTAATGTAGTATAATTTTGTCATTGTTTTAATGTAACCTCCCCAAAATTGTTAATTATATTATTATTTTATACCATTACATTATTATTTTTTATGTGAAGAGAATGAAATTTTATACCATTACATTATTATAATTTTGTTATTGTTTTAATGTGAGCTTGTAGTATATTATTATTTTATACCATTACATTAATGAAGAGAATGAACCAAGCCTAAGAGGCTAAGACTAGATTTACACATTAGATCTTCCGCTAATTATATTATTATTTTTATGTGAAGAGAATGAAATTTTATAGCATTACATCAATCAATTGAATTGAATTTGAATAACATTTATGTCAAATAAGATATTAAGTGATCTATGAAGGAAAAAAAATATCTCCTTCAAATGACGCTACTCGCTAGTACATTTTCAATGATTTTTAAAGTAATTTTCAATGTTTTGACAAAAAAAAAGAGTAATTTTCATTATTTTTATAAATTTAAAAATAAAATCATAACTTCCCCAACCATGACCACTGAGAAAACCCTAAAACGGAGACCCTGCCGCAAACCTCCCCTCCCCACCCTCCCCTTAACCCCCTAGCCATTGAGCCTTCTTCGAACCATGACCACTGAGCCCATATCATCTTGATCCGCACTATAACAACCTTCTCCGAACCGAGTCCAGATCCCCCAAATCAATCTTGAAGAGGTGAGCCATCTCCACCGAAGATCAGAGCACCGAGAGCCCATATTCCCTTGACTTGCGGCACCGCTCCGCACCGAGCTCCTCCGTTGTCCGCAATGAGTCCTCGTCCAGCTCTTCGCTCCGTAGCGAGAGCTCTACAAATGGTCGTAAAGACTCCAACTCCTATAATACACTTCTCGTCCATGCTGTCACAAATCAACCCACTTTACTGCCTCCATCAACGACGTACAATTAGATCTATGGACAACTTTTGTTTCCAGATCTGGTTTTTGAGCAAGTGGCAACCAGATCCTTTGACTGCGTGGAATCCTTTGGTCATGACTTCATGAGATGTATTCTTTGGATATGGGAGCTTTCCTAGGCATTGAATCGAGTTGTAGTTCCGAGCTAGGTCAAGGATGACCATCCTTCCGACGGCACAACATTCGTTTGTGCTTTACTCACCTCAGCTCTGAGTTCTTTAGCTTTCTTCTACAAGTGTGTTTCTCTTTTTGTTGTTGCTTTTTTTTTTTCTTTTTGTTGTTGATTTGTGTTTATTTGTTATTTATCGGTCTTTTTAACAGTCGTTATTTTCATCCTCTCAAAATTGTATTATTTATTTGTTTACAACTTTGAATTTTTATCTTATAAAAAAAAATCATAACTTTCCAAATAATGAAGAGTTATTTTATTTTGAATTTTGCGTAATCATAACTTCCCAAATTAAAAAAACAATCATAACTTCCTTTAAACAAAAAAGATTTATTTTATATTTTGCGTTCACTTTCCAGCAAGAAAACGGAGTTGAAATCCTCAGTTCGGAGATCTGGACTGGACTCTATAAACACCAGCACCACCCATCCTGATCTTCCGCGTCAAAACCCTCTCTCCTTCCTCCCTTCCTCTAAGAAGCGATAAGAGATCCCTCCAATGGCGGCTCCGGCGACGCCCCTCCTGAAGGACGAGCTCGACATCGTCATCCCGACCATCCGCAACCTGGATTTCCTGGAGATGTGGAGGCCTTTCTTCCAGCCCTACCACCTTATCATCGTCCAGGACGGAGATCCTTCGAGGACCGTCCACGTCCCCGACGGCTTCGACTACGAGCTCTACAATCGCAACGACATCAACCGCATCCTCGGCCCCAAGGCCTCCTGCATCTCCTTCAAGGACTCCGCTTGCCGTTGCTTCGGCTACATGGTCTCCAAGAAGAAGTTCATCTATACCATCGATGACGACTGCTTCGTGAGTCCTCCATTCTTCTCCTGCCTCTTTCAATTTAGGGTTTTACTTTCGGTTCTTCACTCTATCTGACAGGATCTTGTTCAATTTTGCCCTTCTGCTGCTCAATTATTCGCTTTTTTGTTGGCTTGATGGATTGTTTTTGTTCATGTGATCTGTAATTCAACTTTTATCTGAGTCATTCCATTGAGTGCTGTTTCTCCCTAATTTCCTGCTTTGAGTTTTTTTTTAAATTTTTTTTTTTGTCACCATCAGAACTAGACCTGCCTAGGCTAGTTTCTACTTATTAAATGTGACTTGTGATCTGTGTTCTATGTGGTGAAACGAAACTGGTAAAAATTGTCAGTTATTAACTGATACTGATTTTCAATCTGCTTTCTCGCCCCCGTTTAAGATAATGTAACTGATACTGATTTTCAATCTGCTTTCTCGCCCCCGTTTAAGATAATGTATTTATATTTACCACGTACGAACAGATTGTGCAAGTACTGCTTAGTGCTTACAATGGAAGCTCATATACGTGTTAACTAAATTCTCTGCACCTCAAACCATTCGTCTTTGGAAAAATGTAGTTTTCTTTTCACCTTTCAAGTTGTTTTCTGTATATATGACTGCTGTTATCGCCGCTGTTTGCGTTAATGAGGTGTCTTATATTTTGAATCTCCAATGCAACTCTTCTTCTCATCATGAGTGCCTTTGAAATGCAAACACCATCCAAGCCTTACATCTGTTGGCTTCCAGTTATCCCTTTGTCTGCGCCTAATCTATAAGCTTTTTTAATTTATATATAATAATGCATATCTCACCCTCTCGGCTCAATCGTGATTGGATCTGTGCAAATCTGTCTTTGTAACCTCTTTATCTCTCTTCTTCCGTTCAGTATGTACAGATACATGATATCATGCTGTTCACTTATGCTGGGTCTTAATGCTGTTTCTCAACTGGGTGTGTAGGTTGCCAAGGATCCATCTGGAAAAGATATCAATGCTCTCGAGCAGCACATCAAAAACCTTCTGTGCCCATCAACACCTTCTTTCTTCAACACCTTGTACGACCCATACAGGGAAGGTGCGGATTTCGTTCGTGGATATCCTTTCAGTCTCCGCGAAGGTGCCGCGACTGCTGTCTCACATGGACTTTGGCTAAACATCCCGGATTATGATGCACCGACACAGCTTGTTAAGCCACTTGAGAGGAACACAAGGTATAATAAATCCCGAGATGACCTTCTAAAGACTTTTCCTGTTACCCAAAGTCTCTTTTGGAGCTTACTTACATCTACATTTGTGTCTCAGATATGTGGATGCCGTTATGACCATTCCCAAGGGAACCCTCTTCCCCATGTGTGGTATGAACTTGGCTTTCAGGCGTGACCTCATTGGCCCAGCAATGTACTTTGGCCTCATGGGTGACGGCCAGCCTATCGGTCGTTACGATGATATGTGGGCTGGATGGTGCATTAAGGTATTCGGATTCTAGTTCCCCGACTCTTATCGTGGGAAGTATTTTGTCCTAACCAAACGACACTATCTGCTTTATCATACTAGGTTATCTGTGATCACTTGGGATTGGGGGTTAAGACGGGTCTCCCGTACATCTGGCACAGCAAAGCAAGCAACCCGTTTGTGAACCTCAAGAAAGAATACAAGGGCATATTTTGGCAAGAAGAGGCAATCCCGTTCTTCCAGTCGGCAACCCTCCCCAAGGAGTGCGCCACTGTTCAACAGTGCTACATCGAGCTCTCAAAGCAGGTGAAGGAGAAGCTTGGCAAGGTCGACGACTACTTCATCAAGTTGGCGGATGCCATGGTTACCTGGATAGAGGCGTGGGATGAGCTCAACCCACCCTCATCTGCTGCCAATGGGGCCGCAAAGTGAGGGTCTTCCCAGGAAGTACTAGTAGCTTATCCTCACCCTTCTATGATGGTCAATCATTCATACAATTGTAGTATTATCAGCTGAGGCTCGGCAGATATGGACACTTCTGTCTAGTGTTTTATTGAGTTGATACTTGAGACAGTAGATATGCATTTAATTATTTTGAGAAGTATTTATTTTAGAAAGCTGCATTTTGGAGAAGTTGCCATTGGATTTGTCATAGTAAGTAGAATGTTGTAGTTTACTGTGGTATTGTATGGTTACTAGGGAGACCCGCGTGCGGACTAATATTTCACGGATTAGTGTGTTAAATGTTTAAAGTTTTTCACCATTATTGCTTTCGTTTTTATAAGTCTGGATCTTTTAAACTATAGTTTACTACTGGTCTTTATCACCATACACCACCTTATAAAACAGATCAAAGCTGGTAGTCAAACATAAAAATATCCAATTCTCTTAACAAATAAATATCCATAAACACATCTTATGTAATCTACTAATAATTATAAAATATCATATTCTCTTAACCAGAGCTGTCAATCGGGTCGGTCAAGTCGGGTTCGGTTCGGTTCGGTTATTTCGGGTTCGGATTGAGAACGGGTCGGGTCATTTCGGATAACATGTCAAGCCGGACGGGTCATTATAAGTCAGCGGACAGTTCGGGTTGACCAACGGGTCAAGAGCGTCATTTTTTAAATATTTTGTTCACTATTTAAATGTTATTAAATAGTTAAAAACTAATTTAAATATGTCAAAATAAGTTGAAATGAATTAAATAATAATAATATTATTAATTATTTTAATGTAATTGATAGTAGTAAACCAAAATCATATTTTATTTTTATTTTTAATTTATATTATATTAATTTATAAATTTCTATATTATAAAAAATTCTATAAGTACAACAATGTTTTTTTTTTAGGATAATTGAGCATATTATCATTATTTATATGTCATTTATCATATATATCTTATGTTATATTTTATTAATACTCCACATTTATTTGTTAATCGGATCGGGTTCGGTCTCGGTAAATTCGGGTTACCAAAAATTTCGGTCAGGTCGGGTCGGGTCCAAAAACGGGTCGGTCAGGTCGGTAAAACGGATTCGGTCATTTTTTGACAGCTCTACTCTTAACAAATGAATATCCATAAACATAAACGGATGACCTTACAATCTCATAAGTTTATCATAATAAAATTTTGGGACAAACTTAAGACAAATAGTGTTTTAACCTTATTTAAATTAACGCTGGTTTTGTTAGAGCTCACTTTGCTTACACATTCCACCTCGTAAAGCACAGTCGATTGTACACCTTTCACATGAGAAAGATAAACCGATTAGTGGATTTTCATTATTGAATTCAATATTTCTAGCTTAAATTTTGTCAAGCCCAAAATTATTTATAAATAACAAAAGGTATTGTAAAAAAAAACCAACAGTAGGAAACATGCAAAAGCCATAGATCCGGATACCAAATTAAATTCATAAATAAAACCTAAGTCACAAAGATGTGGAAATAGATGACTCTGGTGCTAATAACCTTTGTCAAGCCCAAAAATTATTTATAAATAACAAAAGGTAGTCTTTACGAGCGGTGGTGGTTTACATAATCTCTTGCGTCTGCTAACTGTGGTGCTAATAACCTTGTGTGTCTCTCAGAGCTGTCATTACACATAGATACACGAAAAATTGGAAAAACTGCATATATAAATTAAAACTTGGTATATAGAAAAATACAAAAGCTAGCCAAGATAACCAACTATTTACAAATGTAGCAAATCACCAAAAGATTGGAGGTGCCATGCTCAAAGAAAGGCGGTTGAGGAGGTTTTGTTCCTCTCTTTCAAATATAGTCTATAGAGAAGGTTATAGTATTGAACATATATGATGAATAGTTTGACATATATTGAGATGATCGACGAAATATATTCTTTGTTAAAAAGTAAGTAACACGTAGCAAGTATGACTTGTCAGGTGACTTCTATGAACGCCAGTTGTGACATGCAAGATTGTACGTGATAGACATTATATGAAAAGTTATTGTAGTACGTGTCTCTTGTAGAATCCTAATATTATGTGAACTCCGTAAATCACAGTAGAATGTCATTTTGACAGAACACTAATTTAATCCATTTGAAATTTTATTTTTTAATATGAGAAATTAATTAATAAATAGGAAAAATCTATTGTTGATGTGTCATCTTCTCATTTATTTGACCTATGTGTCGGATTTCGGATTATCCTACATTATCAAGTATTTTCAAAAAAAATCAAAAAGTAGGTCCAGTCTTAATCATAGATTAACTCTTTATAATTTAAATTCATATTCTTGCTAAAATATCTTAACCATGTAATCTTAATTGCTTAATTTTGTTTCAAATTATATTTTTACCGCAATACAATTAATCATAATTTAGTTTATTCTTTTTAATTTCCATCTTTTAAATTTATATTTATTAGGTTTGTTTATTTATGCGATTTTGCTCTTATTTATCACTACTTAGTTTTGTTTCATTAGGCTAACAAACTTTATATTATGTAAATATATTTTCCTTTATAAATTGTATAGTGGTATATTTTGTCATTACTACTTAGTTGAATCTTATCTAATAATGTAACTCAAATTATGAAGAAAAAATAAAAAATTGATAAAGATATAACAATTTGTTTCTCTGTTATTTACCTACTACTTTCATACAAATTAGATTTTTTTTTTATAAAGTAAGAATTAGACTGTATCAAGATCTACTTGAAAATCGGCCTATAACATCCTTCCGGATGAGAATGAGAAGTTCTAAATTTGTCATGATATCCTCTGGTAAATGTCAATGGCAAATATTTGCAATGAGATCATCCACCACACATTTACTTCTCGAAAGACATGAAAAATTCGCACTGTCACAAAAAAAGTTGTAACAAACATAGAATATCAGAGATGAGAATAATATCTCATGAACAATGTCATATTTGTTTCAAAACATTAACAATTTTCAAGTTGTCACTTTCAATTTCTTTGTAATGGAGCCCCATTTCGTTTGCCTTAATTAGCGCATTTCGCAAAGCAAGCGCTTTTGTTCTGAGGGCAGTTGATTTGCCACTTTTTTCTCCGAAAATCAAAATAGGTTCACCTTTCTCATCTCTAAAAATAAATCCTTAACTTGAGTCCTCGTTTGATCTTGTTGATCCATCTAGATTGATTTTGATTAATTTGTCTGGCGGTTTCTTCCATTTTAGATTTTCTGCTTTCTTACATTTGGTTTTTATTTATGTATATTGTTAGTATTGGCTAAGCAATCCAGGTTCTAAAATTTTGTTTGTTTCCCATCTGAAGTCAAATTTTGAATAAAGGTTGTCAGATCTTTTACGATCTCTATGTCATCATTGTTTGGTGAGAATGTTTTCTGTTTTCTTTGGTACCAAATTCTCCACCAGGTAATTATTAGCTCTACAAATTGGCTCGGGGTTGTTTTAATCCAGATTTCATCCTGGATGTCCTCGATCTTTCACTTTTCCAAAGTCAAAGTTCATATATACCTCAATGTGTCAAAGTTTATTTTTAGTATTATTTGTAGAGTATGACTGCAGTGGAATTATAAATGGTTTATGTCTTCGGTTTGATGATTGCATGAAATGCAACCCGAAGGTATAGAAACCCCTTTTCCATTAATTTTGATTTGGTGGGTAGTCCATCTTTAACGATCTTCCACAGAAAGTTCTTCACTTTTGGGTATGTGTCCAATTTTCAAATCTAAGAGGAGTCATATGCAGAGTATCGTTTGTATTTGATAATTAAATCCATCGCATGTTTCGTAGTAAACCAACCATTCTTACTTGGCTCCCAGTATATTCGCTCCCTGATAAATTGAAAGGAATTGTTGTTGATGTGATGGTGGATAGGGCTGAGCACGGGCCAGAAACCGACCCGAACCGAAAAGCCCGAAACCCTAAAACCCAAAAAAACGGGACCGAAGACCGAACCGAAGTCATGCGGTTCGGTTCAGGCCTTGCTCAGTTCGGTTCGGTCCGGGATAAAAACCGAACTGGCCCAATTTGTTTATTTACCGGATTTCCTGTTTAAAACTTTAAATTTCCTGTTTAAAGTCCAATAAATATAATACCAAAATGATATAGATTAATAGCTATAAAGGCAATTGCAGTGGATAGAGGCAATTGCACAAATATGTGTGGTATAATTGCACAAATATGGCCGACGGGAGGCGGATCGAGGAGGCTGGAGACGTAGCGAGAGCAGCGTGATGTCCGGACTGCAGCGTGATGTCGAAAAGGTGGCCGGAGGTGACGGCAGGCGGAGCGAGAAGGTGGCCGGAGGTGGCTGGACTACAACGTGATGTCGAGAAGGCGTGTGCTGCCGCCTGCGGGTGTTAGACTTAGGAGTCTGCAAGTCGCCAAGTCCTGCAGCGTGATGTTGAGAAGAGAGTCTTGACTCTTGAGACTTCACAATTCACATAAGAATGAGATGGGCCAAGGGCCCAAGAAAATTTTACCAGCCCAAAGTCCAAACACAAGTTGGGTTAAAAAAAGGCCATTCGGTTTAACCCGAAAAAAGCCCGAACCGAAACCCTGATAAAATCAGACCGAAACCCGAACCAAATAATTTGGGTTTGGATTCGGTTCGGGTTTTTCGGGTCGGGTCGGTTCGGGTTTTCGGTTTAACCGACCCGTGCTCAGTTCTAATGGTGGATACTATTTCAGGTGGTAGTATTTGGTCTCATTTGTTCTTATCCCATTGGTTGTTGATATCCAAGTACTCTTCCACTTTTGTATTAGGATTGATATTTGGAGGTATATTTACAATGTCACACAACGGTTCATTTAATACTCATTTAGAAGTTAATCATTTTTCCATCCCCCGCTTGCCAAATAAGTTATCACGAAGAATGTTTTCATTAGTTGGAGCGCTTATAAATTCTTCATGAAATCATTTCGAATTTCGATTCATATCTTTTCTTCTCCAATAATGACAGTTCCTCGCGTTCGAATTTCTTTTATAATCTTTCTATTTATTTTCCCACTTGCAGTTTTATGGAAGTAACTCGCATTTGTGCCATTGAGTTTGATATGTTTAGTTTTGACTTGTTGATTTCAGAAAATCTTTTGGAAATTGAATAATTGTTCGTTCATACAAATTAAATTAAATTGATATTTTACAATCTTTTTTATTTCTAAATGTAATTTATAGGCAATAACCCTTCATGATATATCTACTAATTAATTAATAAATTTATATTTTTTAACATGGTTAATGGATTGATTTACTCTGCATAATATATTGTTATTGTTTATGTTATTTATGTAACACCCCCAAAACTTAACCCTTTTGGAAATGTATTACCGTCAGTGACCCCAGTGTTCCTTACCGAGATCACCCAAGGCTTTACCAAATAAATACAATTTATGAAATGCAATTGATACATAAAGATCAAGCATTAAATTCCAAAACATAACATTGTCGAGGAAACAAGAGTTACGGGATTACAACCCAATCCCGAATAGGTCAAAACATAGTTTAAACCAAACACAGCGGAAGACTAAGAAAGCACATTACAAACGGAGTTATTGTCCAAAGGATCATAACCTGATTAAAGAAATAATTAAAACATTCAAAAACCACCGCCGACTCCATAGTCCTTCTAATCTTTTGAGCTACTTCTTAACTGATGTGCCGAATCGAACGGATGACACCAGCCAACCATGCAAGGGAAAATATTGGTTGGTTAGTCTAAATGAATAGACTAGCAAGGGTAAAAAGCAGACTGGTTCGAAGCAGTCATATTAGGTTAGACTCACCGCTTCTCGGATAATAACTGATAACGGTAGTCAACCATCATATTCCTACTGGAATAAACAAGAGGTATGCACAAGAGAAGATTCTGGAAGACTGAATCTTCACAGAAATCGACTCGAAAGAAGACTCCAACGGAAATGAGTCTTTAAGGAAGCAATGACAAATCTGGAAAGTTACAGAATCATTCAACAATGATTTAAAACTAACTGAGATGCTTCGGTTCACGACCAACCTCATCGCCTACAGCGAATCCAGATTGGAAAGAGAACGTACTACATTCGAGTCAAGACGAGTTTTCCTAGCTGCACTGAACTTAGCTGCACTACTCGCCCAAGGTGTATTAATTATGTGCGTCAAGGTAGCACTTATCTGATTTATGTTTCAAAAACACACATCACGTTATAGACTTTTACATGTGTACCCCACCAATGGGACGACACATCTTAGTATACGTTTCGTCGAGAGTGACGTATACCGAAAGGTTTGTGACACCAGCTAAGTGTCCTGTCTCTACACACATGTGTAAGAGACCGATCATGATCATAGAATAGTACCAGATGGGGACGAGCCATCCCGATACCAGATTATAAAGAAACGACTGGACAGAGTCCGAGTAACGTTCCTATCTAACAGTGCTAACTAAACAGTTACAGCACCATAACATTTACAGGATAAATCCACATAAAGGCCCGAAAGGCGATCACAGATAATAGCGTTGTTCTAACAGATATACAACCTATTATATGATTTTCAAAACAGTTTATCAAAACCGTTTCCAGACAAACAGAATATTCATTCCAAATTAATTACTCAGATAAACTACTGATAATTAATGTAAATATGGAACGAAAGAGCAAGAGCGAACCGCCACTTGCCTTACTCCGCAGAATAGTCTAAAGACGTCACTGGATTCCGGGCTCGACACGGTATAGTTCCGACAGCACAACAACCTTCGAGTCGACCCATAAAAGGAACCATAAGTTAGATCCGACATAAACAGTACGAATCTAAACACGGCGAAAGAACACGAAAGGAAAGACGCCACGACGACAACCGACCAAGCCAAAGCCACGAAGGCATTCTGGGCACTGGCGGCGGTCGCCGTTCTTGGCGGCGGTCGCCGTATTCATCACGGCGGTCGCCGTGAAGAACACGGCCGACTGAAACGAGAGAAAACTCACCCCAAAACACGAGCGGTTTGGCCTCCTTCGACTTGCTTTGGCTTCTAACCTCCAAGGATAACCAAAAGCTTCACAAAGGCACTCTGGAAACACACCAAATCAACACCGGCGAGACCTTCGAATTCCGACGAAAACACAACTCCGGCGAGAGGCGAATTTGGCAGCGATTCGGGGTTGTAGATGACCCAAAACCCATGCCCAAGCTCGTCTATTTATAGGCAAACCCCAAGGAGTGATCTGCAAACCCTCAGACGCGGCAAACGACGCAACGGCACGCCTCGAACGACGCCGGCGACCATCGGGCAATGCCCACTGGACAATCACGGCGGTCGCCGTAATTTTGCCTGCGGCGGGCACGCGGCGGTCGCCGTCGCTAGGCCTGTCGTGGCCAGCTAGAAGCTGACACGTTGACTCTTCGGGCCCAACCACGGCGGTCGCCGTTTCCCCCTTTTTCCGCCCATTCGGCTTTGAACGAGCTTGACGATAAACTGGGATAAAAATTATCGTACGCGAACGACAATTTAAAATTCAAGGCACCTTGTCTGTATATTATTTCACTGAGAAAAATATTACAGATATAGAGCACATTACAGAATATCTCAAACTCTCTGAATTAAATCCGACGTACACAACGGGTACTCGGGAAAATTCCATAATTCCCAAAATAACCTTACAAAAATACGGGGTATCACATCTCCTCCCCCTTATAAGAAGTTTCGACCCCGAAACTTAGGTCGAGAATAACTCGGGAAAACGCCTGAGCATATCTGACTCGGTTTCCCACGTCTCCCAAGTAACTTCTTCGGTCCCTGACTTGGACCACAGCACTCGTACCAAAGGTACGATCTTGTTGCGCAAATGCTTCTCCCGACGCTCCAAAATGCGCACGGGCAACTCTTCGTAAGTACCATTAGCTTGAATCTCGATGTCCTCATAACTAAGCACATGAGACTCATCTGGCACATACTTTCTGAGTAAAGACACGTGAAACACGTTATGCACCGGGTGAGCCGATGGCGGCAATGCCAAACGGTACGCTAGAGATCCCACTCTATCCAAAATCTCGAATGGTCCCACGTAGCGAGGGTTAAGCTTCCCACGCTTACCAAATCTGAAAACTCCTTTGGATGGCGATACCTTGACAAAAACCTTGTCACCGACCTCGAACTCGACAGTCCTGCGCTTCCGATCTGCGTAGGACTTCTGTCGACTCTGAGCAGTCAACATTCTTTGTCTGATCAAAGCAATGTCTGAAGCCTTCCTTTCGACCAACTCTGGTCCAAGCAGAATTTTGTCGGCATTATCATCCCAACAAATCGGAGATCTGCATCTGCGACCATATAAAGCTTCAAACGGAGCCATCTTGATTGTAGCATGCCAGCTATTGTTGTATGTGAACTCAATCAGACTTAAGCTGTCCTCCCAGCTAGTCGGACGATCGAGCACACAAGCTCTAAGCATATCCTCCAGAGTCTGGATGGTCCTTTCAGACTGGCCATCTATCTGAGGATAAAATGCTGTACTGAACCTCAACTCGGTTCCCATAGCCTTATGAAGTTCCTTCCAGAATCTTGATATGAAACGACCATCTCGGTCCGATACAATGGTCTTAGGAATGCCATGTAAGCGGACAATCTCCTTCTGGTAAACTTCGGCTAGCTTCTGGGTTTCCCATGTGGTCTTGATGGCTATGAAATGAGCACTCTTCGTAAGCCTATCCACAATTACCCAGATAGCATCTCTCTGACTTCGAGTCTTGGGTAGCCCAGTGACGAAGTCCACGGAAATGTCCTCCCATTTCCATTCTGGTACGGGGAGAGGTAGCATCTCACCACCTGGTCTGCGGTGTTCGATCTTGACTTTTTGGCAAGTTAAGCACTTTGCCACAAAGTCTGCTACGTCCCACTTCATGTTTGGCCACCAAAACTTCTTCATGAAATCCTTGTACATCTTGATAGAGCCAGGATGCACAGAATAAGCAGATGAATGAGCTTCTCTCATCACCAACTGACGAAGACCTTCTGTGTCAGGCACACAGATCTGATCCTGAAACCAAAGTGATCCATCATCCTGAACCACAAAACTGGGAGCTTTCCCATCCATCACTTCACTGCTTAACTTTACCAAGATGATGTCATCGACTTTCTTTTCTTTGATTTGATTTGATCCAACAGTGTAGCCTGAATTTCCATCATACTCAGGTACCCTCTACGCTGGTCATACAAGACTTCAATGTCGCATGACTCTTGGTTTAGCTTGGTCTGAGCAGTAAGCAACGCAACCACCGTCTCGTGCGCTGTCTTCCGGCTTAGTGCATCAGCTACTACATTAGCCTTGCCCGGATGATACAGCAACTCCATGTCGTAGTCCTTGAGCAATTCTAGCCAGCGACGTTGTCTCATATTTAGCTCCTTTTGAGTAAATATATACTTAAGACTTTTGTGGTCGGTGAAGACTTGACATCTTATACCGTAGAGGTAATGCCTCCAAATCTTCAGCGCAAAGACAACCGCTGCTAACTCAAGATCATGGGTCGGATAGTTTTCTTCGTAAGTCTTGAGTTGTCTAGATGCGTAAGCAATGACTCTGCCCCTTTGCATCAAAACACAACCAAGACCACACTTGGAAGCATCACTATAGACCACATAATCGTCATTCCCCTCTGGGAGTGCTAACACGGGTGCCGAGGTCAATCGTCGCTTCAACTCCTGGAAACTGACCTCGCACTTGTCATTCCAGACAAACTTCTTGTGGACTTTGCGGAGTAGATTGGTCATCGGTAGAGCGATCTTTGAAAATCCTTCTACAAACCTTCTATAATACCCGGCAAGTCCAAGAAAACTGCGCACCTCCTTCACATTCTGGGGCTGTGTCCAATTAGTCACCGCTTCAATCTTTTGGGGATCAACCATAACCCATTTTTATTGATCACGTGGCCTAAGAAAGCCACTTCCTTCATCCAGAATTCACACTTAGACAGTTTAGCATAAAGCTGATATTGTCTAAGGATCGACAAGGAAATCCGTAGATGTTCCTCGTGGACTTCTTCATTCGGAGAGTAGATTAAGATGTCGTCGATGAAAACCACCACGAACTTATCCAAGTGCTGGTGAAAACATCGGTTCATCAAATCCATAAAGACAGCTGGAGCATTTGTAAGCCCAAAAGGCATTACTACGAACTCGTAATGACCATATCTGGTCCTAAACGCAGTTCTAGGAATGTCCTGCTCCCGAATCCTGAGTTGATGATATCCAGATCTTAAGTCGATCTTGGAGAACACCTTTGCTCCTTGCAACTGGTCCAACAAGTCATCAATCCTAGGCAAAGGATACTTGTTCTTGATCGTCACCTTATTCAACTCTCGGTAGTCGATACAAAGTCGAAACGATCCGTCCTTCTTTTTGACGAATAAAACCGGAGCACCCCACGGCGATGCACTCGGCCTGACATAAACTTTGTCAAGAAGATCTTCAAGTTGATTCTTCAACTCTTGCATCTCAGCTGGAGCCATCCGATACGGGGATTTGGAAATCGGCGCCGTACTAGGCTCGAGATCAATTGAAAACTCTACGTCACGATTTGGGGGTAATCTTGGAATTTCTTCCGGAAAGACATCCGAAAATTCCCTAACTACAGAAATATCAAGAACCTCAGGTCCATCCCTCTCAGGCGAATCCAAGTAGCAAAGGTACCCGACACATCCTTGTCGTAGTAGCTTAAACGCATCCATCGCATTGATCAACTTGCTGTTATCAGCGTCATTTCGACCTTTGAACTTGCACACGAATTGGCCCCCGGATGACACCGTCACCGTTCTTGAACTGAAGTCGATCACCGCCTTGTGACGCGTCAGCCAATCCATACCGAGAATAATGTCGTATGGAGCCATGGCTATGCAGATTAAATCTGCCTCGAATTCCTTACCCTGAATGGTAATCGGAAAGTCGGACAAATGCTTGGTTCCCACCAAACGTTCTCCATTAGGAAGATTAACGACGAAAGGGTCGCACGAATCATTGCACACTAAGTCTAACTTGCTAACACAGCTATCCGAAATAAAGGAATGTGTAGCACCAGAATCAAACAGAATGCACACTGAAGTAGAGTGAAGGTATAGAGTACCTTGAGCAATCGGAGCGTTGGGTCCATCTGCCTCACGCATCTCGTACAAGCGTTGGCCCTGACTTCCAGAAACAGCTGGGGCCTTTCCCCTGTTCTGAGCAGTCGTCTGCACTGAAGGGCTAGGAGTCTCGGCAGGCTTAAACCTAGGTCGGTTGCTCTGATGAACTGACCCTTGCTGTGACTCTACTCCCTTCTGCTTCCCCTGCTTGCAGAACTTTTGCAGATGACCATCACGTCCACACCCAAAGCATGGCCTCCTCTCCTTCCGACACTCAATGCTCTTGTGCCCAGCAGTACCGCAGTTATAACACTGAACTGAACTCCTGGTATGCCCTGACTGCTGAGTCGATCCCCCTTGCGTCATCTCTGTCTTAGCTCTGCCGGATTTGGCGAAGTTAGACGGTGGCGCAGGGCGCTTAAAACCACCTCTCTGGTTCTGATTCTGCATCAACTTCTGTCGGTTGCGCCTCTTGGTCGACTCCTCGACAGTTACCTCCAGCTTATAGGCACAATCCACATACTGCTCCAAGGTAGAGCATGTGTGGTGCACCATTAATGGCTTGATATCCGGGTTCATCCACTCGTGGAAGTACCGGATCTTTTGAGCCTCGCTGGTGATCTCGGCAGTGGCGTACTGTAGAAGATGGTTGAACTTAGATGCCAACTCGGTCACTCTCAGACCATCAGTCTGAGGGTACAAGAACTCTTTATGCTTCTCCTCTCTCATAGCACGAGAGAAAAAGCGATCAACCATCTTGGTCTTGAACATCGACCAAGTCAACACTGGGCTCTCAGCCAAACCAGTGCTCTCCCACCACTCGCTAGCCTCCTCCTTCAGCTGAAGAGAAGCGATATGGACCTTCTCGTCCTCCGTACACTCCACGTTCCTGAACAGCCTCTCCATATAGGAGAACCAATGAGTCACTGCCACTGGCTCCCCTTTTCCGTTATAGCAGTCGGGTCTCATGGAAGTAATGGTCTTAAGAGCGCGACCATAGCTGTCCCTCGCCCTAACGGCAGTCTCCTGAATCACAGGGTTTTTGGGTTCCACAACATCAGGAACCGCTGCATGAATAGGCACTTCTTGTGCTTGAGGCGCACTTGGTCTCAAGACATCTGTAATAGCCTGCATCACGATCCCACGGATCGCCTCAATAGCTGCAGCGTCAAACATCATCGGCGCCTGGGTCTGATCCTGACCTTCACGCCTCTGCTGGACGCGAGACTCAGACTCGTGTTCATCCTGAACACCTCTTCCTGCTGGTCTGGGGTTTTGGCTAGTCCCAGCACCGGCTCGAGTCGAGTTTCTCGTGCTTCTTGGGTTCACCATCTGTTTACCGATCCAATTCCAAGCATTCAATACATTAATATTATGCAACATACTTATGCAATATATCAATGTACATAAATCACTCAGAATAGATCAACTTGGCATTTTATAGATGAACCTTCGAATTCTTACACAAGTTACACATAAGTTTATCATTCGAGCGTTAGGACAACATTGCTCGAAGATATAAGTGTTTCTCAAAGTACTTGCCGCAATACTGAAATATTACACAAAGTACAACTTGGAATACTAAGAAACGAAACTACTACGATAGGCAACGCCACTCCTCCTCAAGGCGTTCCAAAATGTCTCCCATACGACTGGCTACTCGTGCATGGTCTCTTCGGGCTAGGCTCACCATCGAGCTCTGGCGATGGGTTTCGCACCCTGCTTGACCCTGAAGCACATAGTCCTAGCTCAGTCATGGTAAAGTATGGGTCATCCATGACTGGTCATCCTATTCCAGCCCTCCTCTGAGTACTGGCGATCAGCTCATCCCTCTGACGCTGCTGTTCTGCGGAGATTACCTCGCTCTGGCGGAGAATCTCCTGCAACTCGGATTCCGACCTCCATCTCCTTGGAGTAGGGATAGGCTGAGATTCCCTGTCACTTCTCCCAATACCGTACTCGGTATACAGTGCCTCCCAATCAGCTTCTGACATGGGTGCGTACTCTGGCACTGGTGACAATCCTGTACCGGGCTCCTGATTCTTCCCTCCAAGGTCCAACTCTGGATCCTCTTCTGGATCATCCTCTATGAGATCCTCATCCTCGGGATCATCCTCGATGGGATCCTCTTCCTCGGGATCATCCTCGATGGGATCCTCATCCTCGGAATCATCCTCGATCATCTCCTCGTCCTCGACAGGATCTTGCTCAAGCATCTCCTCTTCCTTCTCCTCGTACTCGATCTCCTCGGGAATTGGTCCCAGCAGAAAGTCGTCTTAGTAAACCCCTTGTTCATACCTTGACAACTCGTCTTTCTGCTCCCATTCCTGTACTCCCTCCACCCTTGGTGGCGGCACAGGTGCAGGTCTAGGGACCATAGCATTCCTGGCTACAAGGACAACCGACTCGGGGAGAACGTGCTTGACGTCTTCGGGTGGGCTACTCGGGCCTCCAACCTCGAAACATCGCTGAGGTAACGGAAAATCTAGCCTCGGCTGATCCGACTTGGCGTCTTCTGACCCTCTACCAATAGAAAAGCAGACACCCATCCTATCGAACAATAAGGAAGGAATTAGTCTTTCTAGACATAGAAGCAAGCTTACTATATCAGACTATAAAGAAGACACGACTATGAACGGTGTTTTTAAATTCTTTTCAGAATTAAAATTCAGAGCCCTTTTAAAGCATTTTGAAAATGAATAAATGGTTTATAAAAATTCCAAACCCGTTTTAAAACTTTGGCTCTGATACCACAACTGTAACACCCCCAAAACTTAACCCTTTTGGAAATGTATTACCGCCAGTGACCCTAGTATTCCTTACCGAGATCACCCAAGGCTTTACCAAATAAATACATTTTATGAAATGCAATTGATACATAAAGATCAAGCATTAAATTCCAAAACATAACATTGTCGAGGAAACAAGAGTTACGGGATTACAACCCAATCCCGAATAGGTCAAAACATATTTTAAACCAAACACAGCGGAAGACTAAGAAAGCACATTACAAACGGAGTTATTGTCCAAAGGATCATAACCTGATTAAAGAAATAATTAAAACATTCAAAAACCACCGCCGACTCCATAGTCCTTCTAATCTTCTGAGGTACTTCTTAACTTATGTGCCGAATCGAACGGATAACACCAGCCAACCATGCAAGGGAAAATATTGGTTGGTTAGTCTAAATGAATAGACTAGCAAAGGTAAAAAGCAGACTGGTTCGAAGCAGTCATATTAGGTTAGACTCACCGCTTCTCGGATAATAACCGATAACGGTAGTCAACCATCATATTCCTACTGGAATAAACAAGAGGTATGCACAAGAGAAGATTCTAGAAGACTGAATCTTCACAGAAATCGACTCGAAAGAAGACTCCAACGGAAATGAGTCTTTAAGGAAGCAATGACAAATCTGGAAAGTTACAGAATCATTCAACAATGATTTAAAACTGACTGAGATGCTTCGGTTCACGACCAACCTCATCGCCTACAGCGAATCCAGATTGAAAAGAGAACGTACTACATTCGAGTCAAGACGAGTTTTCCTAGCTGCACTGAACTTAGCTGCACTACTCGCCCAAGGTGTATTAATTATATGCGTCAAGGTAGCACTTATCTGATTTATGTTTCAAAAACACACATCACGTTATAGACTTTTACATGTGTACCCCACCAATGGGACGACACATCTTAGTATACGTTTCGTCGAGAGTGACGTATACCGAAAGGTTTGTGACACCAGCTAAGTGTCCTGTCTCTACACACATGTGTAAGAGACCGATCATGATCATAGAATAGTACCAGATGGGGACGAGCCATCCCGATACCAGATTATAAAGAAACGACTGGACAGAGTCCGAGTAACGTTCCTATCTAACAGTGCTAACTAAACAGTTACAGCACCACAATATTTACAGGATAAATCCACATAAAGGCCCGAAAGGCGATCACAGATAATAGCGTTGTTCTAACAGATATACAACCTATTATATGATTTTCAAAACAGTTTATCAAAACCATTTCCAGACAAACAGAATATTCATTCCAAATTAATTACTCAGATAAACTACTGATAATTAATGTAAATATGGAACGAAAGAGCAAGAGCAAACCGCTACTTGCCTTACTCCGCAGAATAGTCTAAAGACGTCACTGGATTCCGGGCTCGACACGGTATAGTTCCGACAACACAACAACCTTCGAGTCGACCCATAAAAGGAACCCTAAGTTAGATCCGACATAAACAGTACGAATCTAAACACGGCGAAAGAACACGAAAGGAAAGACGCCACGACGACAACCGACCAAGCCAAAGCCACGAAGGCATTCTGGGCACTGGCGGCGGTCGCCGTGAAGAACACGGCGGTCGCCGTTAAGAACACGGCCGACTGAAACGAGAGAAAACTCACCCCAAAACACGAGCGGTTTGGCCTCCTTCGACTTGCTTTGGCTTCTAACCTCCAAGGCTAACCAAAAGCTTCACAAAGGCACTCTGGAAACACACCAAAGCAACACCGGCGAGACCTTCGAATTCCGGCGAAAACACAACTCCGGCGAGAGGCGAATTTGGCAGCGATTCGGGGTTGTAGATGACCCAAAACCCATGCCCAAGCTTGTCTATTTATAGGCAAACCTCAAGGAGTGATCTGCAAACCCTCAGACGCGGCAAACGACGCAACGGCGTGCCTCGAACGACGCCGGCGACCATCGGGTAATGCCCACTGGACAATCACGGCGGTCGCCGTAATTTTGCCTGCGGCGGGCACGCGGCGGTCGCCGTCGCTAGGCATGTCGCGGCCAGCTAGAAGCTGACACGTTGACTCTTCGGGCCCAACCACGGCGGTCACCGTTTCCCCCTTTTTCCGCCCATTCGGCTTTGAACGAGCTTGACGATAAACCGGGATAAAAATTATCGTACGCGAACGACAATTTAAAATTCAAGGCACCTTGTCTGTATATTATTTCACTGAGAAAAATATTACAGATATAGAGCACATTATAGAATGTCTCAAACTCTCTGAATTAAATCCGACGTACACAACGGATACTCGGAAAAATTCCATAATTCCCAAAATAACCTTACAAAAATACGGGGTATCACAATTTATTATACACATTTAATTTTATATAATTTATGGTTAATTAATCATTAAAATAAATAATTTATATTTAATCTAACTCAAGCAGAAACATATGTCGGTTTAAATGATTTCCTAAAAGTAAGGGAAATAAATTAACTATAATCATAAGTTGCTTAACCTAGAAAAAAGAGAAAGTTAAGATTATAATTTGGGGTTATATATATATATATATATATATATATATATATATATATATATATATATATATATATATATATATATATATATATATATATATGACACTTATCCAATAGCACAACAAACAAAATTAAAAGTGAGCTACAAAATTAGAAGGCTCAAAAAAAAAAACAAAAAAAAAAAACAGAAAGATAAGTTTGCAATTCAAATAAAACAAAATAGCAACTGTTCATAAGGAAACTCTAATATTTATAGTTAGATAGATGTACAATTCTGCTTGTGCAATCTTAATTAATTAGCTCAACACGCAGTTTGGACTATGCTTGATTAACTATTTATAAAGACTTTATTCCTCCCGGACTATGCTTGATTAACTATTTATAAAGACTTTATTCCTCCCGTATAGTTTTATATATCACCTAAATTTTAAACTATTTTTTTACTTTTGTAATAGAGTTTTTATAAATAAATTAATCAAAAAAGGGATTGGTTGAAAAAAGGGATTGGTTGACTAATGCATTTATAAATATATTTCTATTTATAAAAAATGTTTTGTTTTAAATATAAAAAAAGTAGAGAGAATACCAATGAAACATAAAAAACCTATTTATAATCCCATGGGCAAACAAATTTATCACATATGAATACTTAGGATGGGATCAATTGAGAATAATTATTTAGAAGAGAAATTAGAATTAATTTGGGTCGATAAATTTGACCGAAAGAATGGCCCAGATTATACTTTCATTAAAATGTCAAAAATTGTGCACGATCGAATTTTTCACATATTATATGCGTTTTTTGGAAAAATTCGCGAGCATCTCGCTGTGAACATATTTCCGATACTCATAGCTTTTGTCCTTAGATGTTCACCATTTTTAAATTCAGATGTTTATCACTTTTGTACCTATATGTTGATCACTCTTTTATGCATTCATGTTCATCGTTTTTCTCATATATGTTCATCATTTTCGCGTGAACATGTCTTAGATGTTCATCACTTTTGTCCTTTGATGTTCATCACTTTGATGCCCATATGTTCACCACTTTTATACCTAGATGTTCATCATTATTTATGCATTTATGTTCATCGTTTTTCTCCTATACGTTCATACTTTTTAGCGTGAACATAGCTTAGATGTTCATCACTTTTATCCATAGATGTTCACCACTTTAGTACCTAGATGCTCACCACTTTGGTACCTAGATGTTCATTATATTTTTATGCGTGCATGTTTATCGATTTGTTCCTATACGTTCATCACTTTTTTCTGTGAACATGTCTTAGATGTTTATCACTTTTATGCATATATGTTCACCACTTCTATACCCAGATGTTCATACTTTTATGCGTAGATGTTTATCATGTTTGTATGCATTCATGTTCATCACTGTTGCGCCCTAATGTTCATCACTCTTACGCCTTAATGTGCATCACTCTCATGCCTTAATGTGCATTACTTGTTTAGGCATATATCACAAAAACATAAAAAAACATATCTTCTTACTTACTTTAGACTCAATTTCATATTGAAGATTATCAATTTTGTGTCAAATAGACATGTAATGAAAATCAAATGGTCATTTTAATTAGATTTGAAAGTTTAGAAAACACAAACATGAGTATAGAAACATTATAGAATTCCGTATTTTTTAGTTGTAAAGTGGTGAACATTGCTTATATATTATGACAAAACATCTACAAACAAAGCGGTGAACATCTGTGCTCACTGAGTACGAGCGCGAAATGTTTTTGGTGCATTCTCAATTCTCTCCTAATCCATGGTTCTCATTAACCTTTCCCTAAATACTTTTATTAAACTTTATAATTGAGTTAACCAAACAAACCCCAAACCTTTGTTGCCTTTTTTGAAACAATGAAAACAATTTGCCAGACTACTGTACCTGGGGGGGCCCTGAAATGGCCGGGGCAGGGGACGTGAGACTAGTGGATTCCGTCAAAATGGGCCCGACACTCACGTAAAGCCAAAAAAACAATTTGCCAGTACTTTGGTAAAAATATCAATGGGATACTCATTCCGGGCTTCGAGTCTTATCTCACGAAGTGTTTCGTTATCTTGTTTCGGGAAGAAAAGTATATCAATATCTTCATTTGTTATTGCTTGTTGGATTATGCCTAGGTCTTCTTACATTGTGTCATTGATTCTATTAAATTTGAAACATTCTCTACGCTCTTGAGTAATTTGGGAGGGCTAAACCATCGTTGTTCTGAATTTTCATTATTTGTCTTATGATAACATTTCTTATATTTTATCTTAGCAGTGAGAATGACATATTGTTAGTTTTAGCTTGTTGTTTCTGTTGGGATTAGATGCGTATAAGTGAAATTTCAGAAAACTATTTTCTAGTATCTAACAAGGATCTCATACATTAATCAATAGAGATCAAGTAGAAATAGAGTTACATACCGTTTGATACGAGCCTGAAATGTTCCGGCAGGATTTCAGCTGTAACACCCCCAAATATATATCCTTGAAAGGTATTACCGCCAGTGACCTCAGATTTCACATCCGAAGCCACCCCAGGCTTAACTCGTTTATATAAATCATAAAACAACAATTATAATACAAAATATCATAACTTTTGATTAAAGCAAATGTTTCGGAATTACATCCATGATTCAAAATACATAATCAAATATATTACAGCGGAAGTCTTAATACATAAAGGACACAAGGGTCTTGATCTAAACGATCACCCGCCAAGGAATCTCAACCCGATAAAACTCTTCAAAATTCCAACTGCCATCATTGTCGTTTCTAGCCTTCATCGGAACTGCAGTTTATTTGATGTGTCGTATGAGACGGATGACACCAGCCAACCATGCAAGGGAATATAACCGGTTGGTTAGTCTAATGAAAGACTATGCAAGGGTAAAACAGAAAGGTTCTAAGTAGTCGTATTAGGTTAGACTCATTGCTTCTCGAATAAAAGTCGATGACGATAGTCAACCATCATACTCCTACTGAAATATACGAAAAGGCATGATCAAGAGAAAGGACTCTGAAAGAATGAGTCTTATGGAAACATATGAAGAGAAGACTCCAAAAGGTTGAGTCTTATCGGAAAGTATGACAAGTGCTTAGGAACATCAATTTCACACAAGCGTTTTAAAACTGACTTGGTGTTTCGGTTCACGACCAACCTCACCGCACAATGCGAATTCAGATTGGAAAGAGAACTTTACTCTGACCAAAGTCTAGATGAGTTTCCTAGCTGCACTACTCTCTTAGCTGCACTATTCGCCTGAGGGTATATTAATTATGTGTACTAAAGCACTTATCTTATTAAATTTCAAAACGTACATTTTACGTTATAAGCTTTTAAGATCTCCTCACAAGAGATATCAAAGGGAATACATCCGAGGGAATACATCCCAAATGGCGGCACCAGCTGTGTGCACATACCCTGAGTAAGGGTAAGGTCATGACCGAAGATACTAGGGAAAATCCTTCTAGCACCATTATCAAGAAACCACTAAACCTCGCAAGGTACATAGTGTTCCTACGAATACTCGTTCTAACTAAACAGTTAAAACATAAGAGCAATAATTCACATCAAAGCCATCGAGACCAATAACAGATATAATAGCGTTGTTTCTAGCAATATATACAACCTATTATAATATCTGTATTTAAATCATATATATATATATATATAATAGCGCTGTTTCTAGCAATATATACAACCCATTATAATATCTCTTTTTAAATCACATACAGTTATCAAAACTGTTCCCAAACGAAAACAATATTCATCCCAAATTAATTAATAATTAAATAATTGATAATCAATATAAATATGGAATGATAAGCAAGAGCGAACCGCCACTTGCCTTAGATCAGACGAAAGCTTGAACAAGCTTAGAGATGACGAGTTTCTGGGTCCGAAGCAGGGACAAATCTTGGGTAACAAATCCCTATGGAATGACCCATAACGAGACCCTAAGTTAGATTCGATAACCAAATATACGAATCTAAGAAGAGACGAAAGGAATCGAAGGAACAATGCCTCGCTCGAGACCACAAGGCCCAAAGCCACACCACGAGCCCAGCCCACCGCGGGTGCGCCGGCCTTGACCCCGGTGCGGTGGCGTGACAGTGGCGAGACGACGACGACGAGAACTCACCTAGATCGACGTGTTTGGCTTCGATTTGGATGGGCTTCGATCTCCAAATCCTTTGCACTTCTAAACACCACTTTGAGAGTACTTATATCACCAAAGGAAGCTCCGGTGACAACTCCGGCGAGCTTGAAGAAATTCAGGCAAAAATGGAGATGAGAGATTTGAGAGGGAGAGAGCTTGCTTCAGATGTGCAATAATCTCCTCTCCAGATCCTCCCTTTTATAGGCCCAAGCAAGGAGCTCAAGCAAGTAGGAGAGTCACTCCGACCTAGGAGCAGGCGACCGCCACGACGAAGGACACGCGACACCCATGCCGGCGAGCCTCGTCCAGCACACGACCGCCACCGCGGGGTGCGGTGCCTGACCGCGGGTGCGGTCAAGGCCAATTTCGGCCTCTTTTGCCCACTTTTGTCCGGGAACATGTATGGGCGTGGTTTTAACCCCGAAAATTATATGTTTGTACCAAAACAAATATTCTAAGTCTCGAAAATACATCGAATGTATTTTATACCACTTAAGGAATTATTACGGAGATCAAGGATTTTACAGAAAATCCGAACTCCTCTGAAAATAATCCGACTACAGTACGAGAGTTTGGAAAATTACCAAAATACTCTTTACTAAAATGAGGGGTATTACATCAGCGGAGATCAAAAGCCCCAAGTGTGACTTCTCTACTTGGTCCACACAAGTCTGAAATCTGGATCACCTTTGGTCTCGTCTGCTAGAACAACAAACGAAGGAAACGAACTTGGCTCCTCTCTGGGTGGTTCGGCCGTGTAGGTATTAGGGTTGAAGTCTGGCTTTCACTTTTGGAAGCCATTACTTATATTCCCATAAGATCATATCTTATCTTTGGTAATAGATATAATATCTTTATATTGTATCTATATCTTCTAATAAGATTCCCTTTTATCTAGTTATTATTAATAGTAACTCTTATCTATCAATAATAAAAGCCAATCTCCCAATTTAGCCATAGGGCCAAAATTCCATGTCACACATGGGCTTCCGGTTCAGTTTGATCCAGCCCGATAACTCTATGTGTGTGACCTCATAAGACCCGATTATTATAGCCATGGACCTAACCCGATTAAGTCCATTAATCGTAGTTGGCTTCTAGCAAAGCACTACGATCCCTAAAATACTCAGATTGTAAATCTCCATTAATAGTCCTATTCCATGTTCGGTAATTACACCTTTGATTAAATGACACAATTCCTTCAATCTCCCACTTGTCCTTAAAACAAGTGTGCAATGTTAAATCCCTTTGTCTCTTAGTGTCTTATTTGATGATATGATGACATCCATATCTCTTATCAAATGTGTTTCTTGAACTCTTGAGTTTGAACTGTCAAATAACGAATGATTACAGATAATCCATCCGAGCATGGCCATGCACTTTTTCAGTTCTCGCTCTTCAAGTGGCCGAGACACCATTCCTGTCCATGCATCGCAGTATACATAAAGCAGGAGGACTTCTCCAGTCTTGTATGAGTATAGCTCACACTCAACTTTTGGCAATCCCAATCACTACCTTTATAACTGCCTGTTACGGTCCGCGTTTAACAATGTCAAAGACATACCAATCATCAAGAGAAACCATATCATACTCATGTCTAAGGAATCTACTAATCATGGTTTAACTTAAAACTCTTCAAGCCCTTTTGGAGAGTCTTAAGGTGGGTATGTCCTATATGTATCATCTATACATATCTATGTAATTGACTAGACATCTCTATGTCCCTATAGCCCATGAAACTCGGTACTATCAGTCAACTTACAATACAGTCTTTAATGAAGTCATTTATGTCCAAGTTAATGACTTAGACCATGGACTTTGAATAATTCATAACTTTAGTTCACTTAATGGGGTTTCATTTACCAAAACACTTATGATGAGCCCATTTGCGAATTAAAAATGTGTCTGACATTCATAAAACAAAGTTCATAATGTAAGACAATGCAATCTCAAAGTCATTCTCCAATGTGCTTGAGGCCCTTGGCCTAGCGTGACTCTCATGCTTGGGCCTAGGTATATGCTTGGTCAGTGGATCTGCAATGTTGTCATCTGTGTGCACTTTGCACATCCTTATGTCTCCTCTATCAACGATATCCTCGAACGACTAACTCGTCATCACCCCCAAATACCAAGAAGTCATCCTTGGTTCTTCTCAAGTACTTTAGGACGTTCTTGGATGTATACCAATATGCATCTCCGAGATTTGATTGGTATCTGCTACACATGCTCAGAGCAAATGCAACATCAGGGCGTGTACATATCATGGCATACATGATAGATCCTATAGCAGAAGTATAAGGTATCTTGCTCATCTTCTCTAGCTCAGTTGGTGTCTTAGGACACTGCTTCTTGCTGAGGTATATGCCATGTTGCATGAGTAGAAATCCTTTCTTGGAATCCTGCATTTTGAAACTGTCAAGAACCTTATCTATATAAGTTCCTTGACTTAATCCAAGCAGTCTCTTAGATCTATCTCTATAGATCTTGATACCCAATATGTACTATGTTTCTCCTAGGTTTTTCATTGAAAAACATTTCTTCAGACATCCCTTAACGGACTCTAGCATCAGAATGTCATTTCCAATGAGTAGTATGTCATCCACATACAAGACCAAGAAGACCACTTTGCTCCCACTAAACTTCTTGTAAACACAAGGCTCTTCTTCGCATCTGATGAAGTCAAACTCTTTAATAGCTTCATCAAATCGAATGTTCCAACTCCTGGATGCTTGCTTAAGTCCATAATTGGACTTCTTAAGCTTGCATACTTTCCTAGGGTCTGTTGGATCTTCAAAACCCTCTGGTTGTGTCATGTACACATCCTCTTCTAAATATCCATTTAGAAAAGCGGTCTTGATATCCATTTGCCAAATCTCATAATCATAATAAGCAGCAATAGCTAGGAGTATCCTAATGGACATGATCATTACGACCGGTGAAAATGTCTCGTCATAGTCAGTACCATGAATTTATTTAAAACCCTTGGCAACTAACCTTGCCTTGTAAACAAATATATTTCCATCTTTGTCTGTCTTGAGTTTGAAAACCCATTTGCATCCGATGGGTTTTGCCCCATCTGGCAAATCTATCAAGTCCCAGACTTGATTCTCAGACATAGACTCCATTTCAGATTTCATGGCCTTAAGCCATTTCTCGGAGTCTAGACCCGTCGTTGCTTGCTTATAGGTGACAGGATCTCCGCTTTCTAAAAGCAGAATATCAAGGCTTGCAGTCAAGATGAAATCATCATATCGTCTTGGTTGTGCCCTTGGCTTGTTTGATCTACGTGTGGGTTCAACAACTGGAGCACTATCCACAACTGTTTGTGGGTCCTCATTTGAATCTGATTCTTGAGGTATTGGTTCCGGTACCTGGACGACTTCCCTTTGGGAATCTATGCCTCCAGATACTGGCATCTCCTCGTCGACATTGTCCATATCGCCTTGTTGTTGGGTTTGTTGCTTATCTTTAACTTCTTCAAGATGAACATTTCTCCCACTTGGCTTCTTGGAAACAAATTCCTTTTCCAAAAAGACAATATCCCTTACAACAAACACTTTGTGCTCTGTGGGATTGTAGAAGTAGTATCCCTTGGTTTCCTTAGGATACCCTATAAAAAAACATTTATTTGATTTGGGTGCAAGCTTATCTGATAGTAAATGCTTTACAAAAGCTTCACATCCCCAGATTTTCAGGAAAGACAGACGTAGAACTCTTCCGGTCCATATATCATATGGTGTCTTGTCTACAGTCCTAGACGGAGTCCTGTTTAGTGTAAATGCAGCGGTTGTGAGGGCATATCCCCAGAAGGATACTGGAAGGTTAGCAAAACTCATCATTGATCGGACCATGTCTAATAGGGTCCTGTTTCTCCTTTCAGACACACCATTCAGTTGTGGCGTGCCTGGTGGAGTCAGTTGTGTTAAGATCCCACAACTTCTCAGATGATGATCGAACTCTTGACTCAGATATTCACCACCGCGATCTGATCGAAGTGCCTTTATCTTCTTGCCAGTTTGATTTTCTACTTCGTTTTGAAACTCTTTAAACTTTTCAAAGGATTCAAACTTGTGCGCCTTAAGTAGATATACCCATATCTACTCATGTCGTCAGTAAATGTGATGAAGTATCGATAGCCTCCTCTAGCTGCTGTGCTCATTGGTCCACATACATCAGTATGTATTAAGGCTAGCAGCTCAGTATCTCTTTCACTCGTCCCAATGAAAGGTGAGTTTGTCATTTTGCCCATTAGGCATGACTCACATGTTTCAAATGATTCACAATCAATTGATTTGAGAATTCCATCTTTATGGAGCTTCTTCATGCGGTTCAAGCTAATGTGACCCAAGCGACAGTGCCATAGATAGGCTTCACTCAAATCATTCGACTTTTGCCTTTTAGTATTAATGTTATATAATTCTGACTTGAGGTCCAACTCAAAGAGACCAATCATGTCAAATACATGGGTACTTACTGGTTTTCCCCTCTCAAGTTTGCACTCTAATATGGCCTTATGAGTCTCATACCTTTCAATCCTGGCTTGTTCCTGAAACAACACTTTCAAGTTTCCAATGATTGTATGAGCATCCTGGCGTTCAAACCTCTTTTGAAGGCTAGGTTCCATAGCAGCGAGCATAAGACAAGTGACATGCACCGAGTTAGCTCTTATCTCCTTTTCTTTCGCCTTCTCCTCAGTAGAAGAAGCGTCAGTCAAGATAGGGATATGGTTATCCAGAACGTCCTCACGTCCTTCGGATCTGAGAACAATTCTCAAGTTCCGTTCCCAATCTAGGAAATTTGTTCCATTGAGTTTGTTCTTCTCAACAATTGAGCGCAGGGTGAATTTCAAGTTATCGTTGCTAGACATGATATCTACAAAGGAAGTAACATGCATATACGTTTATGCTTGACATGCAAAAGCTCAAAATTAAACATGCTCTAAAATTTAAACAGATGCACATTTTATTTAAATTAAGTTTATCCCTAGTGAATAAAATGATTCCAAGACCTTATCTCAGATAAGGCCTACGCATACTTTGGCACTTCCCTAAGTCTCATGTGATCAAGGTAAGTAACATTTACTAATTATAACTCTTTATAATTCTTGGTTGATGGCCCACATCCCATGTTAGACTCATCTCTATGCCTCAAGATCCAAAACTTTGCCTTTTGGTCTCTGGTTGAGTATAACCATATCAAGATTTATGAATCCCTTATATATATCCACCCTCACTATCCCAAGGTCAAAGAAGGACACCTCGCTTTGGCGAAACCTATCCAACCAATTCCTAGGGCCTCATGGGTTATGACATGGAAATGCAATACCTCAATATTCTTTTAGGGACTTAAGCATGCAATGGTTGTCTATTTACTAGTGAACAAAATAGCATAAACAAACAATCATGCAAGGCTTAAAATAATAAAGCATTCAAAATGCAATAATTAAATGTGATCCTAGTATGGCCCCTAAAAACCAAAATTAAAGATCTAATCTTCATGGGTCTTGTTCTTTATGGATCTCCATCCTTGGTACCCTTCATGGATCTCCATCCTTGGTACCCTTCATGGATCTCCATCCTTGGTTTTCTTAGGATCTTCTCTACTTGTATTACATAATTTTCTAAATAATCTAATTACTGGAAAATTAAATTACAAAAATACATAACGATACGCAGATCGTGTACAAGAAAACATAACGATGCGCAAATCGTATTTTCTATCCTAAGTGGGCCATACTAGTCACCTCATGCAAGCAATAATATCATAATATTAAAAAACATGCATGCAATAATAATATCAAATATTATCAATAATATTAATCTAATTAATAACAATAAGCAATTTAACTAATATTAAATAAAACACCATTAAATTAAATAAATCATCTCATGAGATAAATAATTCAATATCAAATTCTTAATTCAATTAAAATCAATATATAGAATTAATCATAATTAATCATTAAAATGCATTATTGGATAATATATGCATAAACAAGGTAAGATATCAAATATCCTTATCTTAATCTAGTGGGAATCTATCCTAACAACTTTTAGGAAATTATATTATAGATAATATCAAATATTATCCTATTAGGCAAATAAGATCTTATCTTATATTTTAGGAAATTATCCCAAAACGCCAAATCTACCCAACGGACCGAGCCGCGCCCGAGCCTAGCCCGGACCAACCCGTGCCCCATCGAACCATGCAGCCCATGCGGACCGACCCGAGCCCAGTCTGGACCAGGCACTAGCCGCGCGAGCCGTGAGTGGTTCAGCAGAACCGCAAACCGCGGTGCACCAGATCCAACCGGGTCCAACCCGAATCCGGTCCAAACCGCGAGCCACGAGCCGTGGTTCAGCAGAACGTGCAGAACCGGGTCCAACCCGGTCTGCACTGCGTGAACCAGCTTGCAGCCAGCCTCGGTCTGCACCAGCCGGACCCATCGTCATGAGCCGGGGTGCGTGCCGAACCGGATCCGATCTGGTTCGGTCCCCCTTTTTTTTCTTCAGAATTTTATGTATGAAACAATTTCATAAAAAAAAAATCAGAATTTTGAAAAAACAAAATTTAGGGGATTGATCCATCTTATGAAAATCAAATTTTCCTTCTAATGATTTAAAACATGCCAAAAATCATATCTCTTGAATAATTAAATCACATGAATAAAGCATGGGTAGAACAATTTTACATGCATATTGGTTTATGAAGTTCTCAACTTTACTAATCCAATCAATCAAAATCACAATTTTAATCACGCAAATTAACCTACATATCAATTTACCACTTAATTTGAATCAAGACATGCATCAAAATTAACTCTTTTAAAATTTTGATCCTATAAATTTATGCAAGAGGCTCATGATACCACTGTTGCGATTAGATGCGTGGAATTTCAGAAAACTATTTTCTAACATCTAACAAGGATCTCATGCATTAATCAATAGGGATTAAGTAGGAATAGATTTACATACCGTTTGATGCGAGCCTGAAATGTTCCGGCAGGATTTCAGCGGAGATCAAAAACCCCAAGTGTGGCTTCTCTACTTGGTCCACACAAGTCTGGAATCTGGATCACCTTTGGTCTTGTCTGCTAGAACGACAAACGAAGGAAACAAACTTGGCTCCTCTCTGGGTGGTTCGGCTGTGTAGGTATTAGGGTTGAAGTCTGGCTTTCACTTTTGGAAGCCATTACTTATATTCCCATAAGATCATATCTTATCTTTGGTAATAGATATAATATCTTTATATTGTATCTATATCTTCTAATAAGATTCCCTTTTATCTAGTTATTATTAATAGTAACTCTTATCTACCAATAATAAAAGCCAATATCCTAATTTAGCCATAGGGCCAAAATTCCATGTCACACATGGGCTTTCGGTTCAGTTTGATCCAGTTCGATAACTCTATGTGTGTGACCTAATAGGACCCGATTATTATATCCATGGACCTAACCCGATTAAGTCCATTAATCGTAGTTGGCTTTGCTACCGATTAAGTCCATTAATCGTAGTTGGCTTCTAGCAAAGCACTACGATCCCTAAAATACCCGGATTGTAAATCTCCATTAATAGTCCTATTCCATGTTCTGTAATTACACCTTTGATTAAAGGACACAATTCCTTCAATCTCCAACTCTATGTTTGTGACCTAATTGGACCCGGTTGGCATAGAAAATATCATTCTTAAAAATAGAAAGACCTCCATTCTTAATGACAAATTCAAAACCTTCAAGATGCAAAACTGAAATCGAAACAAGGTTCTTAGTAATTGAAGGAACAAAATAACAATCATTCAATTCTAAACTAAGCCCGAAGGTAAAGATAGACTATAATCTCCTACGGCGAGCGCATCAACTCTTGCTCCATTTCCAACACGAAGGTCTATCTCTCCCTTCTCCAACTGGCGCCTACTTCTTAGTCCCTGCACATTCGAAATAATGTGAGAACCACATCCAGTATCTAATACCCAAGTAGTAGCTTTGGTTGTTAAGACTTCAGTAACAAAAATACCTGAAGTAGAGCTCACAATTCCATTCTTCTTGTCTTCCAAGTACTTGGGGCAGTTTCTCTTCCAGTGCCCCTTGGCCTTGCAGTAGAAGCCGTCATAATCAGCAGCCACCTTTGGCTTCTCAACCGCCTTGGGTTTGGCAACTTTCTTGCCTTTCCCATGGTTTTGTTGTTTCTGCTTCCCATTAGGCCCTTTCTTGAACCATTTCCCTCTGTTGACCAAAAGAACTTCTTTCTTGTTATCAACAGTTTCTATTATATGTGTAATGAAAATTTAGTCAATAACTATGCGGCCAACATGAGTTTCAAACTTTGACAAAAAAAGCATGAGTTTCAAACTTCACCAAGGAAATTGGACATTAAGGTCTCGTAATAGTTCATCTTGTATCTGTTAGGGTTGATTCTATTTTGTTAGTTGTTCATAAATGTTAATTACCTTAGACTTGGCCGATGATTTTAAATATTTTTGAATGTTTTTTTTATCAAGTCGGAATACAAAAGATCCGTGCATTTTATATTTCCAAACTTTTCTTATTAGATTTATATGTTCCAGAGTAGTTCAAACATTCTGAAAACGAAAGGGAGCCATGAAATAAGACAATGATCGCAAAAGGTACCGCGATGTTCGACATTAAAGTTGGGGGTAAATTTTAGAATGTTACGGGTGATTAAGACTTTAAGAGCCTTGTCAAGTCTTCATAATGGTTACTTGGGCCAGAAACACACACACCATATGAAAATGAGGTTTTTTCTAGTGTGTGTCCATGAGTACAAAATAACTTTTCTATGTTTAGCAATAATTATTTTTAACCACTAATTTAATTTTTTTTAAAGGGTTTACCATTTCTACTTTAGGGAATAGTTTGAAAATAATTCCAAACTTAACTTCTTAACATGTGTACATGGGCACAAACTAGAAAAACCGAAAAAAGCAAGTAGTTTGGGTATCAATAAAACCATCTCATATATGAAGTCAAGAAATCCATTAAAACGATAAGGGGAAGATAAAAAAAATTCAAATCATCAAAAATTTAAGATTCACAATTCTTTATTTAGACTTTACCAGAATGAGTTTCATCTCTTCTCGCAAAGAAACATAGAAAATCTCTCTCTCTCTCTCTCTCTCTCTCTCTCTCTCTCTCTCTCTCTCTCTCTCTCTCTCTCTCTCTCTCTCTCTCTCTCTCTCTCTCTCTCTCTCTCTCTCTCTCTCTCTCTCTCTCTCTCTCTCTTTGTATATATATATATATATATAGGATTAGCTTCATGTGAGGCGCACCCTTAGGGTGAAACGTGAGGAGCATTCTAGGCCATTTATTTTAATATTATCATATACCCTACCACACTCAATCCCGGTCAATGGTCAGCGTTGACCGGTTAACGGCCATATATTTTTTTATAAAAATAAATAAATAAAATAAATTTTTTTATACACGTTTTCATTATAAAATTTGTATGAAAAGAATTGAACAATTAGTTCTTAAAGTTGAACAATTTTATGTTTAAAGTTGCACAATTAAAATTCGAACAATATTAAAGTTGAACAATTGTATATGAAAAGTTGAACTATTGTATCTTAAAGTTGAACAATTTCATTTTTATAGTTCGACAACTGTGTTCGCTATGTATATAAATTTGAACAATTGTCTCTTAATGTTGAACAATTTCATTTTTTAAATAATTTTTTAGTTGTGCATGGCCGTTTTTGCCGTTTTTCTATTTTTATTTTCCTACACATTTAGGATTTAGGGTTTATTTTTTGAACATTTTTTAGTTGTATTATGTTTATATTACATTATAAACAAAAATTCAAGTTTATTTGACAATTGTTAAAATTTTAATGAAGTATTGTCCAATCTATCTTTTGTTATAAGTTTGAATTTTCATGCAATTTAAATTGTTCAACTTTTCTGGTTCAGTTGTTCAACTTTTCTGGTTCAGTTGTTCAACTTTATATATTGTTAAAAAAGTTGTTCAACTTGTATGATACAATTGTTCAAATTTAACAGAGAATTTTCAATTTTTTAGAAACAATTTTATGAGGAAAGCGTGTAAGGAAACAAAAAAAAATGTTTTATCCTGGAAAAAAATTGGCCAAAAAAACAAAAAACAAAACTAACCATTGCTTAGTCAAAACAGATGTGTATTTATAAAAATAAAATTGTTCAACTTTAAGATACAATTGTTCAAATTTTTTGGTATAATTATTAACCTTTATATATTGTTCAGAAAACATTGTTCAACTTTTTTAATTATACTTTTATGATAAAAACATGTAGAAAAACAAAAAAAAGGAAAAAAACAATTTGCCCAAAAAAAAAAACTAAAATTTGCTTAGTGAAATAGTCTAACCATAAAAATGAAATTGTTCAACTTTAAGATACAATTGTTCAACTTTGTTCGTACAATTGTTCATCTTTATATATCGTTCAAAAACCATTATTCAACTTTTAACATACAATTGTTCAAATTTAATAAGAAATTGTTCAACTTTAAGATACAAGGAAAAAAAAGGAAGAAAAAAATTTGCCAAAAAAAAAATAAAAATAAAATTTGCTTACTGAAACAGTCGTCTAACCATAAAAATGAAATTGTTCAACTTTAAGATACAATTGTTCAACTTTTTTGGTATAATTGTTAAACTTTATATATTGTTCAAAAAATATTGTTCAACTTTTAACATAAGATTGTTCAAATTTATTAAAGAATTGTTCAAATTTTTTTCATTACAATTTTATGATAAAAACGTGTAGAAAAACAAGAAAAAAAGAAGAAAAAAACTTGCCCAAAAAAAATAAAAAATAAAATTTGCTTAGTGAAACAGTCGTCTAACCATAAAAATGAAATTGTTTAACTTTAAGATACAATTGTTCAACTTTGTTCGTACAATTGTTCAACTTTATATATTGTTCAAAAAAAATTGTTCAACTTTTAATATACAATTGTTCAAATTTAATAGGAAATTGTTCATTTTTTTAGAAACAATTTTATTATGACAATGTGTATAAAAACAAGAATAAAAAAAATATTAAAAAAAAAAACTGGACAAAAGTCAGTTTGACCGGTCAACTTTGACCGTTGACCATTGACCGTTGACCAGTCAATGGTCAGATGTTGACCATGGGGTGTGATTGTGCGTGGGAGGGTGTATGTTTGCTATGATGGATGTTCCATCATAGCCTTCGATTGTCCCAAAATGTTTGGCTCTCATTCCTCCTCACGTTTCACCGTAAGCATCCGTTTCACCGGAGCCTGACTCTCTATATATATATATATATATATATATAGGAGTGCTCAGGTAAAACGAGTGTTGTGGTAAAATAAGTGGACAAATCTAGGACATTGGATGAGAGGTAATGGACGAATGGATTAATATGATATATAATAGGTAGGGTGTGGTTACATGCACAAGATCATGCTCAAATAAGGCAGTTACAGATATGGGAAAGATTTAATTATGCTTTTATTTTTTTTAATGCTTAAAAAAGGATTGAATATTGAAAAGAGAGAAACCAAATCAAATTACATTCCTTAAATCTCTCTTTAGAATATACGTCCATATCCTTCAACTCCTCCATAGCCGCATGTGAAAACTCATCCAAAAGCTACATATTGATATTCATGTCTCTGTAAATGATATTCGCATCGTTGTATTTGATATGCATGTCTCTAGTATTGATATTCATGCATACACTATGTATTAGTCATGAATATCGTTTATGTAGTTTTGAATATCCCAATAGTGTTCTTCATAATCATGTTCTTCTGTTGTACATGGATATTCATTGTCTTATGTATTGATATTCAAGTATTGGGTAGACATTCATAATATTTTGTAATGGTATATATTATCTTGTGTAATAATATACATGATTTTGTGTTTGATATTCATGTCTTTAGTATTGATATTCATAAATACACTTGTATTTCTCATGAATATCGTTTATATAGTTTTGAATATCTCAGTAGTGAACAACGAATATCATTTTAAATGAAAATCACACTCCTGAATATGTATATGAATATCACACTTGGTTACATGAATATCACACTCGGTTACATAAATATCACACTCAGTTACAAGAATATCACCACCTAATTCATAAATAATTCAATATCAAATTCTTAATTCAAATTAAAATCAATATATAGAATTAATCATAATTAATCATTAAAATGCATTATTGGATAATATATACATAAACAAGGTAAGATATCAAATATCCTTATCTTAATCTAGTGGAAATCTATCCTAATAACTTTTAGGAAATTATATTGTAGATAATATCAAATATTATCCTATTAGGCAAATAAGATCTTATCTTATATTTTAGGAAATTATCCCAAAACGTCAAATCTACCCAACGGACCGAGTCGCACCCGAGCCTAGCCCGGACCAACCCGTGCCCCACCGAACCATGCAGCCCCTGCGGACCGACCCGAGCCCAGTCTGGACCAGCCACTAGCCGTGCGAGCCGTGAGTCGTTCAACAGAATCACGAACCGCGGTGCACCAGATCCAACCGGGTCCAACCCGAATCCGGTCCAAACCGCGAGCCACGAGCCGTAGTTCAGCAGAACGTGCAGAACCGGGTCCAACCCGGTCTGCATCGCATGGACCAGCTCGCAGCCAGCCTCGGTCTGCACCAGCCGGACCCATCGTCATGAGCCGGGGTGCGTGCCGAACCGGATCCGATCTGGTTCGGTCTCCCTTTTTTTCCAGAATTTTATGTATGAAACAATTTCATAAAAAAAATCAGAATTTTGAAAAAACAAAATTTAGGGGATTGATCCATCTTATGAAAATCAAATTTTCCTTCTAATGATTTAAAACATGCAAATATCATATCTCTTGAATAATTAAATCACATGAATCAAACATGGGTAGAACAGTTTTACATGCATATTGGTTTATGAAGTTCTCAACTTTACTAATCCAATCAATCAAAATCACAATTTTAATCATGCAAATTAACCTACATATCAATTTATCACTTAATTTGAATCAAGACATGCATCAAAATTAACTCTTTTAAAACTTTGATCCTATCAATTTATGCAAGAGGCTCATGATACCACTGTTGGGATTAGATGCGTATAAGCGGAATTTCGAAAACTATTTTCTATCATCTAACAAGGATCTCATGCATTAATCAATAGGGATCAAGTAGGAATAGAGTTACATACCGTATGATGCGAGCCTGAAACGTTCCGGCAGGATTTCAGCGGAGATCAAAAGCCCCAAGTGTGGCTTCTCTACTTGGTCCACACAAGTCTCGAATCTGGATCACCTTTGGTCTCGTCTGCTAGAACGACAAACGAAGGAAACGAACTTGGCTCCTCTCTGGGTGGTTCGGTCGTGTAGGTATTAGGGTTGAAGTCTGGCTTTCACTTTTTGAAGCCATTACTTATATTCCTATAAGATCATATCTTATCTTTGGTAATAGATATAATATCTTTATATTGTATCTATATCTTCTAATAAGATTCCCTTTTATCTAGTTATTATTAATAGTAACTCTTATCTATCAATAATAAAAGCCAATATCCCATTTTAGCCATAGGGCCGAAATTCTATGTCACATATGGGCTTTCGGTTCAGTTTGATCCAGTCCGATAACTCTATGTGTGTGACCTCATAGGACCCGGTTATTATAGCCATGGACCTAACCTGATTAAGTCAATTAATCGTAGTTGGCTTCTAGCAAAGCACTACGATCCCTAAAATACTCGGATTGTAAATCTCCATTAATAGTCCTATTCCATGTTCGGTAATTACACCTTTGATTAAAAGACACAATTCCTTCAATCTCCAACTCTATGTGTGTGACCTAATAGGACCTGGTTGACATAGAAAATATCATTCTTAAAAATAGAAAAACCTCCATTCTTAATGACAAATTCAAAACCTTCAAGATGCAAAACTGAAATCGAAACAAGGTTCTTAGTAATTGAAGGAACAAAATAACAATTATTCAATTCTAAAACTAAGCCAGAAGGTAAAGATAGACTATAATCTCCTACGGCGAGCACATCAACTCTTGCTCCATTTCCAACACGAAGGTCTATCTCTTCCTTCTCCAACTGCCGCCTACTTATTAGTCCCTGCACATTCGAAATAATGTGAGAACCACATCCAGTATCTAATACCCAAGTAGTAGCTTTGGTTGTTAAAACTTTAGTAACAAAAATACCTGAAGTGGAGCTCACGGTTTCATTCTTCTTGTCTTCCAGGTACTTGGGGCAGTTTCTCTTCCAGTGCCCCTTGGCCTTGTAGTAGAACCAGTCATAATCAGCAGCCACCTTTGGCTTCTCAACCGCCTTGGGTTTGGCAACTTTCTTTGCTATTCCCATGGTTTTGTTGTTTCTGCTTCCCATTAGGCCCTTTCTTGAACCCTTTCCCTCTGTTGACCAAAAGAACTTCTTTCTTGTTATCAACATTTTCTATTATATGTGTAATGAAAATTTAGTCAACAACTATACGGCCAGCATGAGTTTCAAACTTTGACAAAAAAAAACATGAGTATCAAACTTCACCAAGGAAATTGGACATTAAGGTCTCGTAATAGTTCATCTTGTATCTGTTAGGGTTGATTCTATTTTGTTAGTTGTTCATAAATGTTAATTACCTTAGACTTGTCCCATGATTTTAAATATTTTTGAATGTTTTTTTTATCATTAGTCGGAATACAAAAGATCCGTGCATTTTATATTTCCAAACTTTTCTTATTAGATTTATATGTTCCAGAGTAGTTCAAGCATTCTCAAAACGAAAGGGAGCCATGAAATAAGACAATGATCGCAAAAGGTACCGCGATGTTCAACATTAAAGTTGGGGGTAAAATTTAGAATGTTACGGGTGATTAAGACTTTAAGAGCCTTGTCAAGTCTTCATAATGGTTACTTGGGCCAGAAACACACACACCATATGAAAATGAGGTTTTTTCTAGTGTATGTCCATGAGTATAAAATAACTTTTCTATGTTTAGCAATAATTTTTTTTAACCACTAATTTAATTTTTTTAAAAGGGTTTATCCTTTCTACTTTAGGGAATAGTTTGAAAATAATTCCAAACTTAACTTCTGAGCATGTGTACATGCGCACAGACTAGAAAAATCGAAAAAAGCAAGTAGTTTGGGTATCAATAAAACCATATCATATATGAAGTCAAGAAATCCATTAAAACGATGAAGGCGAAGATAAAGAAATTTCAAATCATGAAAAATTTAAGATTCGCAATTCTTTATTTTAGACTTTACCAGAATGAGTTTCATCTCTTCTCGCAAAGGAACATAGAAAATCTCTCTCTCTTTCTCTCTCTCTCTGTATATATATATATATATACATGAATGCTCAGGTAAAACGAGTGTTGTGGTAAAACAAGTGGACAAATCTAGGACATTGGATGAGAGGTAATGGACGGATGGATTAATATGATATATAATAGGTAGGGTGTGGTTACATGCATAAGATCATGCTCAAATAAGGCAGTTACAGAAATGGGAAAAATTTAATTATGCTTTTAATTTTTTTAATGCTTAAAAAAGGATTGAATATTGAAGAGTGAGAAACCAAATCAAATTACATTCCTTAAATCTCTCTTTAGAATATACGTCCATATCCTTCAACTCCTCCATAGCCGCATGTGAAAACTCATCCAAAAGCTACATATTGATATTCATGTCTCTGTAAATGATATTCGCAATGTTGTATTTGATATGCATGTCTCTAGTATTGATATTCATGCATACACTATCTATTAGTCATGAATATCGTTTATGTAGTTTTGAATATCCCAATAGTGTTCTTTATAATCATGTTCCTCTTTTGTACATGGATATTCACTAGTACAAAACTTGCGTTTCTCAGGGAAAATTTCTCAGGGGTTTTTTATAACCCCCGTGAAACAATCCACGGTCAGTTTTTTTTTTAAAAAACCCCGAGAAATATAGTCTAATAATTTTATTTTTAATCTCTCAGGAGTTTTATTAGAACCCACTTAAATTTTTTTATTGATCTCGGGATTTTTATTAATAAACTCCTGAGAAATACACCTCCCGCCATATTATTCACTAATTAATTAATTTATCCAAATAATAAAAAATTTGGTGTGAACAATACCCTAAAAAAATTAAATCATTCTAACTTCGATCTCCTTCTTCCTGCCGCGCTCGACAGTACACCGTACCCCAGCCCTTTGCAAATTGCGCTCACCGGTGTCCCTCAAGCACTAGCGTCGGTCCTCGCCCACCGTCGGTCGCCCAAGTGCTAGCGGTCGGTCCTCGCCCATCTTCACCGTCGGTCGCCCAAGCGCTAGAAGTTGGACCTCGCCCATCGTCACCGTCGGTCGTCTTCGATTGCTCGGCGCTGCTGTCCGCTTCAATTTCTGGGTGCCCTCTGTGTGGATTGGCTGCTGTCCGCTTCAATTTTTGAAGTTCCTTGCTTGTCATCTTCAAACTTGCTCAATTAACCGTAAGTGTCCGCTTCAATTTCTGGCTGTTGTCCTCTTAAATTCAGCTACCTAGTACTCTACTCCTCTTATGTGAATTTATTTGGGGAAAGGAACATCACTTTGTTCATCGCTTCCTAAATCTTGGACTAAAAGATATCAATTTGTAACTTAGGCTAGCCTAGAAATCCTGTAAATTTATCCTATTTATGAATTACACCTCTCTTTAAAAAAAGAAAAAAACCCACAAATTTTAACAGCAAAGAAACATTGTTTTGAATTGTCAAAGACATACAAGAGTAAAGAAAAGAAAAGGAACCCACAAATTTTAACAGCAAAGAAACATTGTGTTGATTTTTTTTTGTTTAATGGTGTGGATTTGTGGTTCAGTTGGAGGGATGGGGAAATGTAGAAATTTGTTTAGTTTACAGCTAGCTGCATTGTTTAGATTCTTGCACGGGTATGCTTAGTTAAAAATGAAAGTACTCACCTATGCTTATATACACAGACCTGCTACTGCTATTGTAGTAGTATTAATTACAGTAAATAATTAAACAGGTAGGTGGGGCGGGGTATACCTTCCTTCCTTCCTTGTGTCCCATCTTGCATAATTTAAAAACTGTTTAAACTGAAGTATTTATGCTTTGAAAACTGTTTCTCTGTGTTCTATCTTGCATAATTTAAACTGAAGAGAGTACAACTTAATGATAGTACAAAAGATATAGTTTCTCTATGTTCTATTGATGGCTTATAACAACAAACACTTAAAGTTGGTGTTGCACTGAAATTGTGCTCCCCAGGCACTATAAATGTATAGAAAGGCCATCTCTAGCAAAATTGCCAAATGGGTATGGGCTAGACTTAACTGATATGGCTTTGAGAGGACAAGAAAGCAATAGTTTTCGATCGAGTTCAGAGAATATGGGCTGGTGCTGTCTCTGGGTACATAACCTGGGTTGGAACTTGGAAAATAGGAAAGCATTTTTTTCCAAATGTTTGCTAACTCTGAGCAAACAGCCTTAGCTGTAAAAACATGGATATTAGTATTTTTTCCCTTTGGTGTTGACAGATTTATGGAGGAAAAAAAATTAAAAGAAGTTCTTTTTGGAATTTTTTGACAGGGATCTTCATACTCATTGTCAGATGAGATCTGAGATGTTGGCTGTTGCCACATATATTTATACTTTGAAAGGAGCTGTTTCAACTCTTTTCTGTTTTTATGTTTATCCTGCTTCTCTTGTCTGCATCTCCTCACATTATATTTATATTCTTGTTCAAATCTGAAATCAAGATTAAACATTTACTGCAATTTCCTCCCTCTAGCCTATACTGTGTTGATTTTTTTTTTGTAATGGTGTGGATTTGTGGTTCAGCTGGAGGGATGGGGAAATGTAAAAATTTGTTTAGTTTATAGCTAGCTGTATTTTCTAGATTCTTGCACGGGTATGCTTAGTTAAAAATGAAAGTACTCACCTATGCTTATATACACAGACCTGCTACTGCTATTGTAGTAGTATTAATTATAGTAAATAATTAAACAGGTAGGTGGGGCGGGGTATACCTTCCTTCCTTCCTTGTGTCCCATGAGTATTGAGTACTCACCTATGCTTATATACACAGACCTGACTGCTCTCAGTATCTTTGCATGACCACTGTACCTTCCCTTCTCATGTATATTATCAGTTAACTTTGTCTAATATGCATCTTTACTATGCTGCAATTTCTGACCGTGACATCTTTTGTGATCTCCTTAAATGTCACGAGGTTAGTTGCACAATGCTGGAGCCTTTTGTATATGCATTCACTGCAATAATCTTTTATCCAGCTCATGTGTATTATGATATTAATGCTAATGCTCTGATTTTTTAAATGATGTACAGGAGAAATTTGTTATAGATCAATCTAATATGAAGTTGATAACTTTAAGTGCTGCTAAGAAGTGGGGTGATTTCAAACATATTCTCACAAAGGAGTATTTTTACATGAAATAAGACAAAGGTCAGATTCGTACGCAACCTCCAGAGGAGTTTCCTTTCATTGAAAAAGATACATGGGCTGAGTTTATAAAACAACGTTGCACAAGCGAGTTTCAAGTAATAACTACTAGTTTGTTTACACATTCAAATTTTGAATCGTGATATTAAATAAATTAATATGAACTATTAATTAATGATTGTAAGCAGGAAATTAGGGAGCGCAACAGTGAGCTTGCAAAGCAAAACAAATATCCTTTTAGATCATCTCGAAAGAGTTATGCTCGAATAGAGGAAGAATTGGTACGTAGAATACATTGTCGTGTTAAATGCTTGTATCATTAATATATATTTATAAATTAATAAATGTCTTTTAGCTTAGAGAACAAGGGTTGGATCCTACTAGTTCCTCCTTACCAAGATGTGAGTTGTGGATGGCTGGTAGGCAGACTTATAATGGCAACTATGATGGGGAAGTTGTGAATGTTGTTAGAAATATTGTAAGTTTTATACACTACCTTATATAATCAATATAAAATATGTCAACTTGTTTCAAAGTTTGATTATATATTGTTGTTTTAGGGGTCATTAAAGGAACAAGTTTCTCTAGGCCAAATATCGCCTGAAGGTAGAGAAGATATTTTGGCTTTGGCCTTAGGAAAGGAAGATCATGCTGGCCGAATTAGGGGTGTTGGTGCTGGTGTGGGAGTGAAGAAGTACTTCCCTGAGAATAGGCATAGAAATTCAAGTGCTGCCTCTGAGATTCGAATAAATGAACTTCAAGCTAAAATGGAAGTACTCCAACAGGAAAATGCTTCTAGAGATCAATTATTGGAGCAACTAAAATCACAATTGGAGTTTTTTCAGAAAAATTGGATGGAGACCCATGGAGAAGCGCCACTTGTACAAGTGTCATTCTCTTCAAATGACAATGACAGCTATTCCAAAACAAAGTCTCCATCGTCCCATGAACCAATGGTATGTATAACAAATTAGCTTTTGACTAGAAAATAAAAGAATTTAATGTTATTGAGCCATACGTTTATTGCAGGAGACATGGGAAGAATGTGATTTATTTTGGCCTGATCTACGCTCTAAAGTGGCTAAAGGGAGGGTTCTTGTTCCTCCAACGGGAAAAGTTTTAATGCATCATTGCCAACCGCTAGGATCAGATAAACTCAAAATTCTAGTTGAGGACGCGTTAATGCCAAATGTTGTTGTGCCCTTTCCCACTGAAGAGGTCACTTCAGTTTTACAAGCTAAAGACACTCATGTGGTATGGCCTAAGGGACTAGTAGTCATTTTACAGGTAATTTCTTACTTTAATGGATTTAGTAGGAATTTTGTTCAAATTACTTTAATTTTCAATGTTTGTATCATGATATATAACTCTTTATCTTATGCTCAGAATCAAAACTCCGAGTGTAGAAAGAACCTAACCCCTAGACAAAAGAAAATGGATGAAGATATACACCGACACCAACAATACGCGACCACATTGGAGAAATACCGTATAAACTATCCTTCTTTGCCAAGTTCTTTTTTGATCACCATCGATATTGAAAAGGATATTTTAAACTACAAACAGCAACTACATGTTGGGAAAGAGCAGATTAGGGTGTGCTTACAAAAGGATGCAATGGATAATGTTCATATTGCTCTATACATGAAGTAAGTTGAGAGGTTAAAGTATACTTCTATATTATTTTTAGACCAAAGTATATTACAATTTGTTTAGTGATTGCATATGTTTTTTCTGACAGGTATTTATATGAAAGTCGTCCTTCCAATATTTATGCATTTTTCTGTCCAACATATATTGCTGATGGTTACAAGGATTCAGAGGAGAAAAAAGAGAGGTATATGGTGGATTCAATGTCTGAACTAGAGATGACAAACCGGATATGGTTTACCGCTTATAACCAAGGGTTAGTACAACACATTTGTTAATGCATGGTATAATATAATATATGAAATCAGTTATTATTCATAATTTATATCCGCACTTTTTTGTAGGTTTCATTGGATGCTTGCTGTTATAAATCCATGGGATAATATTGTTTATTGGCTAGATCCGTTAAGAAAGGTTATACCTGATAAATTCAGAGCTATGGTTGATACGTAAATCATCTTAATTTTTTAGTTCTTTAATCAATCATATATATATATATATATATATTTAACTACTATATATATTTTGTAGTTCCATTACTGTCTTTTTAGTGCAAAAAAGCAAAAACAATAGGAGGAAGACACGTTGGTTGAATATTTCAGTAAGTCAATATTGGTTTCATTCTTGATTTGTCTTTTATTTCACCATTTGTTTATAAAATGTTCTATGCATGTAGTGATTTTGATTTTTTTCCTTTACTTTTGTAGTGTCCTGAACAAGAACCAAACACTCTAGATTGTGGTTATTATGTATGTCGATACATGCGAGAGATAATTGATCAAAAGTGCATTGCCATCCCAATCAATGTAAGTGTGTGATATAATTTATACAAATTGATATTATGTGTATACATATATACAGAAATAATATTGGCATGCAATGTATATGTTTTTTTTTGTAGTACTTTCAAGATTCACCAAGCGTCTACGACATACATCAGATTGATGAGATACGAGAGGAATGGTTTCAATGTTTGGAGACACATATCGCAAATTAAGTAGCTATTCCACTTACACGTTAGAATTTGGATGTAAAACAATGATATTATGTCAGTTTGAATTGTTTGCAAACATTAGAACGTGTAGGATTTATTTAACATTTGAAGTTATACACTTATGTAAATGATTTATTTAATATTTGAATATATATACTTTTTGTATTTAATTAATAATGATTTCTTTTATTACTATTTTATATATAATTATTATACCCGAAAGCAAATACTAAAAGAAGCTGATTATTATAAAAACGAGAATGATTTTTTTCAAAACTGCCAGAATATATTTCTCGTCGGTTATTAAAAACACATGAGAAATGTTTCTCAACGGTTATTACAAAACCTCTGAGAAATCATTTCTCGGGTGTTTTACGTAAACCGCCGTTACATATTCGTGGGTTTTTTATTAACCGCCGCTACATATATCTCGGAGTTTTTTTTATAACCGCTGAGAAACATTTCTCGGGGGTTTTTAAAAACCCCTGACCGTGTGCAACAATTCTCGGGGGTTTAAAAAAAACCCCGAAAAATGTTTCTCAGCGAAGCGTATAACGGGGACGTGAAAACTCCCTTCCGTTTCATTAAAAAACCCCCGAGAAACCAATATTCAGTACTAGTGATTCATTGTCTTATGTATTGATATTCAAGTATTGGGTAGACATATTCATAATATTTTGTAATGGTATATATTATCTTGTGTAATATAATACATGCTTTTGTGTTTGATATTCATGACTTCAGTATTGATATTCATAAATACACTTGTATTATTCATGAATATCGTTTATGTAGTTTTGAATATCTCAGTAGTGAACAACGAATATCATTTTAAATGAAAATCACACTCCTGAATATGTATATGAATATCACACTTGGTTACATGAATATCACACTCAGTTACATAAACATCACACTCGGTTACATGAATATCACCACCTAATTCATAAATAATTCAATATCAAATTCTTAATTCAAATTCAAATCAATATATAGAATTAATCATAATTAATCATTAAAATGCATTATTGGATAATATATGCATAAACAAGGTAAGATATCAAATATCCTTATCTTAATCTAGTGGTAATCTATCCTAACAACTTTTAGGAAATTATATTGTAGATAATATCAAATATTATCCTATTAGGTAAATAAGATCTTATCTTATATTTTAGGAAATTATCCCAAAACGCCAAATCTACCCAACGGACCGAGTTGCGCCCGAGCCTAGCCCGGACCAACCCGTGCCCCACCAAACCATGCAGCCCCTACGGACCGACCCGAGCCCAGTCTGGACCAGCCACTAGCCGCGCGAGCCGTGAGTGGTTCAGCAGAACCGCGAACCGCGGTGCACCAGATCCAACCGGGTCCAACCCGGATCCGGTCCAAACTGCGAGCCACAAGCCGTGGTTCAGCAGAACGTGTAGAACCGGGTCCAACCCGGTCTGCGCCGCGTGAACCAGCTCACAGCCAACCTCGGTCTGCACCAGTCGGACCCATCGTCATGAGCCGGGGTGCGTGCCGAACCGGACCGGATCCGGTTCGGTCCCCCTTTTTTTCAGAATTTTATGTATGAAACAATTTCATAAAAAAAATCAGAATTTTGAAAAAACAAAATTTAGGGGATTGATCCATCTTATGAAAATCAAATTTTCCATCTAATGATTTAAAACATGCCAAAAATCATATATTTTGAATAATTAAATCACATGAATCAAACATGGGTAGAACAATTTTACATGCATATTGGTTTATGAAGTTCTCAATTTTACTAATCCAATCAATCAAAATCACAATTTTAATCATGCAAATTAACCTACATATTAATTTACCACTTAATTTGAATCAAGACATGCATCAAAATTAACTCTTTTAAAACTTTTATCCTATCAATTTATGCAAGAGGCTCATGATACCACTGTTGCGATTAGATGAGTATAAGCGGAATTTCAGAAAACTATTTTCTAACATCTAACAAGGATCTCATGCATTAATCAGTATGGATCAAGTAGGAATAGATTTACATACCGTTTGATGCGAGCCTGAAACGTTTCGACAGGATTTCAGCGGAGATCAAAAGCCCCAAGTGTGGCTTCTCTACTTGGTCCACACAAGTCTGGAATCTGGATCACCTTTGGTCTCGTCTACTAGAAAGACAAACGAAAGAAACGAACTTGGCTCCTCTCTGGGTGGTTCGGCCGTGTAGGTATTAGGGTTGAAGTCTGGCTTTCACTTTTGGAAGCCATTACTTATATTCCCATAAGATCATATCTTATCTTTGGTAATAGATATAATATCTTTATATTGTATCTATATCTTCTAATAAGATTCCCTTTTATCTAGTTATTATTAATAGTAACTCTTATCTATCAATAATAAAAGCCAATATCCCAATTTAGCCATAGGGCTGAAATTCCATGTCACACATGGGCTTTCGGTTCAGTTTGATCCAGTCCGATAACTCTATGTGTGTGTCCTCATAGGACCCGGTTATTATAGCCATTGACCTAACCCGATTAAGTCCATTAATCGTAGTTGGCTTCTAGCAAAGCACTACGATCCCTAAAATATCCGGATTGTAAATCTCCATTAATAGTCCTATTCCATGTTCGGTAATTGCACATTTGATTAAAGGACACAATTCCTTCAATCTCCAACTATATGTGTGTGACCTAATAGGACCCGGTTGGCATAGAATATATCATTCTTAAAAATAGAAAGACCTCCATTCTTAATGACAAATTCAAAACCCTCAAGATGCAAAACTGAAATCGAAACAAGGTTCTTAGTAATTAAAGGAACAAAATAACAATTATTCAATTCTAAAACTAAGCCAGAAGGTAAAGATAGACTATAATCGTCTACGGCGAGCGCATCAACTCTTGCTCCATTTCCAACACGCAGGTCTATCTCTCCCTTCTCCAACTGCCGCCTACTTCTTAGTCCCTGCACATTCGAAATAATATGAGAACCACATCCAGTATCTAATACCCAAGTAGTAGCTTTGGTTGTTAAGACTTCAGTAACAAAAATACCTGAAGTGGAGCTCACGGTTCCATTCTTCTTGTCTTCCAGGTACTTGAGGCAGTTTCTCTTCCAGTGCCCCTTGGCCTTGCAGTAGAAGCAGTCATGATCAGTAGCCACCTTTGGCTTCTCAACCGCCTTGGGTTTGGCAACTTTATTGCCTTTCCCATGGATTTGTTGTTTCTGTTTCCCATTAGGCGCCTTCTTGAACCCTTTCCCTCTGTTGACCAAAAGAACTTCTTTCTTGTTATCAACATTTTCTATTATATGTGTAATGAAAATTTAGTCAACAACTATACGGCCAACATGAGTTTCAAACTTTGACAAAAAAAAAAACATGAGTATCAAACTTCACCAAGGAAATTGGACATTAAGGTCTCGTAATAGTTCATCTTGTATCTGTTAGGGTTGATTCTATTTTGTTAGTTGTTCATAAATGTTAATTACCTTAGACTTGTCCCATGATTTTAAATATTTTTGAATGTTTTTTTATCATAAGTCGGAATACAAAAGATCCGTGCATTTTATATTTCCAAACTTTTCTTATTAGATTTATATGTTCCACAGTAGTTCAAGCATTCTCAAAACGAAAGGGAGCCATGAAATAAGACAATGATCGCAAAAGGTACCGCGATGTTCAACATTAAAGTTGGGGGTAAAATTTAGAATGTTACGGGTGATTAAGACTTTAAGAGCCTTGTCAAGTCTTCATAATGGTTACTTGGGCCAGAAACACACACACCATATGAAAATGAGGTTTTTTCTAGTGTATGTCCATGAGTACAAAATAACTTTTCTATGTTTAGCAATAATTTTTTTTAACCACTAATTTAATTTTTTTAAAAGGGTTTATCCTTTCTACTTTAGGGAATAGTTTGAAAATAATTCCAAACTTAACTTCTGAGCATGTGTACATGCGCACAGACTAGAAAAATCGAAAAAAGCAAGTAGTTTGGGTATCAATAAAACCATCTCATATATGAAGTCAAGAAATCCATTAAAACGATGAAGGCGAAGATAAAGAAATTTCAAATCATGAAAAATTTAAGATTCGCAATTCTTTATTTTAGACTTTACCAGAATGAGTTTCATCTCTTCTCGCAAAGGAACATAGAAAATCTCTCTCTCTCTCTCTCTCTCTCTCTCTCTCTCTGTATATATATATATATATACAGGAATGCTCAGGTAAAACGAGTGTTGTGGTAAAACAAGTGGACAAATCTAGGACATTGGATGAGAGGTAATGGACGGATGGATTAATATGATATATAATAGGTAGGGTGTAGTTACATGCATAAGATCATGCTCAAATAAGGCAGTTACAGAAATGGGAAAAATTTAATTATGCTTTTAATTTTTTTAATGCTTAAAAAAGGATTGAATATTGAAGAGTGAGAAACCAAATCAAATTACATTCCTTAAATCTCTCTTTAGAATATACGTCCATATCCTTCAACTCCTCCATAGCCGCATGTGAAAACTCATCCAAAAGCTACATATTGATATTCATGTCTCTGTAAATGATATTCGTAATGTTGTATTTGATATGCATGTCTCTAGTATTGATATTCATGCATACACTATCTATTAGTCATGAATATCGTTTATGTAGTTTTGAATATCCCAATAGTGTTCTTTATAATCATGTTCCTCTTTTGTACATGGATATTCACTAGTACAAAACTTGCGTTTCTCAGGGAAAATTTCTCAGGGGTTTTTTATAACCCCCGTGAAACAATCCACGGTCAGGGGTTTTTTAAAAAAACCCCGAGAAATATAGTCTAATAATTTTATTTTTAATCTCTCAGGAGTTTTATTAGAACCCACTTAAATTTTTTTATTGATCTCGGGATTTTTATTAATAAACTCCTGAGAAATACACCTCCCGCCATATTATTCACTAATTAATTAATTTATCCAAATAATAAAAAATTTGGTGTGAACAATACCCTAAAAAATTTCTCAGGAGTTTATTAATAAACTCCTGAGAAATACACCCCATGATTTTAAATATTTTTGAATGTTTTTTTATCATAAGTCGGAATACAAAAGATCCGTGCATTTTATATTTCAAAACTTTTCTTATTAGATTTATATGTTCCAGAGTAGTTCAAGCATTCTCAAAACGAAAGGGAGCCATGAAATAAGACAATGATCGCAAAAGGTACCGCGATGTTCGACATTAAAGTTGGGGGTAAAATTTAGAATGTTACGGGTGATTAAGACTTTAAGAGCCTTGTCAAGTCTTCATAATGGTTACTTGGGCCAGAAACACACACACCATATGAAAATGAGATTTTTTCTAGTGTGTGTCCATGAGTACAAAATAACTTTTCTATGTTTAGCAATAATTTTTTTAACCACTAATTTAATTTTTTTAAAAGGGTTTACCATTTCTACTTTAGGGAATAGTTTGAAAATAATTCCAAACTTAACTTCTTAGCATGTGTACATGGGCACAGACTAGAAAAACCGGAAAAAGCAAGTAGTTTGGGTATCAATAAAACCATCTCATATATGAAGTCAAGAAATCCATTAAAACGATGAAGGGGAAGATAAAAAAAATCAAATCATCAAAAATTTAAGATTCACAATTCTTTATTTTAGACTTTACCAGAATGAGTTTCATATCTTCTCGCAAAGGAACATAGAAAATCTCTCTCTCTCTCTCTCTCTCTCTCTATATATATATATATATATATATATATATATATATATATATATATATATATATACATGAGTGCTCAGGTAAAACGAGTGTTGTGGTAAAACAAGTGGACAAATCTAGGACATTGATTGAGAGGTAATGAACGGATGGATTAATATGATATATAATAGGTAGGGTGTGGTTACATGCACAAGATCATGCTCAAATAAGGCAGTTACAGATATGGGAAAGATTTAATTATGCTTTTAATTTTTTTAATGCTAAAAAAGGATTGAATATTGAAGAGAGAGAAATCAAATCAAATTACATTCCTTAAATCTCTCTTTAGAATATACGTCCATATCCTTCAACTCCTCCATAGCCGCATGTGAAACTCATCCAAAAGCTACATATTGATATTCATGTCTCTGTAAATGATATTCGCATCGTTGAATTTGATATGCATATCTCTAGTATTGATATTCATGCATACACTATGTATTAGTCATGAATATCGTTTATGTAATTTTGAATATCCCAATAGTGTTCTTCATAATCATGTTTCTCTACTGTACATGGATATCCATTGTCTTATGTATTGATATTCAAGTATTGAGTAGACATATTCATAATATTTTGTAGTGGTATATATTATCTTGTGTAATAATATACATGCTTTTGTGTTTGATATTCATGTCTTCAGTATTGATATTCATAAATACACTTGTATTATTCATGAATATCGTTTATGTAGTTTTGAATATCTCAGTAGTGAACAACGAATATCATTTTAAATGAAAATCACACTCCTGAATATGTATATGAATATCACACTTAGTTACAGGAATATCATACTCGGTTACATAAATATCACACTCGGTTACATGAATATCACCGCATAATTCATGAATATCGATCACCACCCAATTACATTAATATCATCACCTAATTACACGAATATCACTATCCAATATCATGAATATCGCATCTAATATCATGAATATCCTCTTTTGCTCTACTTTTTTCGATCCTTCGATTTATGACGATTAACAAGGGAGTTGTCGCGCCGAAGGGCAGAGCTCTGACACATCCAATTTAGGGTTGTAGATCTCAACTGTCAATCGATCTTCTACGTAAAAAGACCTTTAATAATCAACAAAATATGATTAGTACATATAAAATTTAAAAACAATACATCATCAAAAATTCAATGACGAATAGAGGGGAAGCGATTGCGGGAGAACGAATAGTGCAAGAGCAGTCATTGTTTAGGAAAGAGTAATCGTATGAACACAAAATCATAAGCATTTGTATGAATATCACATTATAAAATTGATCCAACATGAATATCAACAACATCATAGTGATATCACATCATAAAATTTTAATATCAACTACTCAGAGCATGAAACGTACATCCAACATGAATATCAAAAGCATTTGTATGAATATCATATTAAACAATTTGAATATCAATTGCAAATAGTACAAACAACACCAATAAAATACCAAAACGAACAACATGAATATCAACACCATTATTGTGAATATCACATCATAAAATTTGAATATAAACTACTCAAAGCATGAAACCTCCATTGTTGAAAATTTGAATATAACAACACCAAATGTAGTGCATATATATCAAGTAGAATACAATGAATAGCAATTTAAAAAAAAGATGAATACCCCATAGTAATCTACAATGTGATATTGTCATCTCAATCAAAACCCTAGAATCATTAGAACAACAAAACACCCAAATCCTTTGGATATCGGTGTTTTAACTCAATTCATGCCCAAAATTGAAACAAAAAGTTAAAAACAAAACAAAAATGAGATGTGTTTACCTTGTGAGAAGTGGATGAAACCGTTGGTGATGAGAGGGATTTCCGAGAGAAAGCGGTTGACGAACGGTTTTTCGAGAGAGAACGGCAGAAAAATCAATGCTTGATGCTTCAATGGAGGTGGAAGAATTTGAGAGAGAGAGAGAGAGCAGTGAGGGAGACGATGAATGGTTTTTGGAAGGAGAAAGGAAGAGACGATGAAAATGGGGAAAGTGAATCGATGGGGTGGAGAGAGAGGGAGTAAATTGGGGAAATTAAATCCCATAAATTTAGCTAATCTAGTGTGTGCCTTCTATTTAAATTATTTTGTACCTCCCTCCATTAAATCTTGTCCGTCCATCTCATCAACATCCAACGCACTAGAATCATTCATCCGTTTCACTCTAATAGGCTGTTTCACCAGAGCCTAATTCTATATATATATATATATATATATATATATATATATATAGAATTAGGCTCTAGTGAAACAACCTATTAGGATAAAATGAGTGTATTAATTTAGGACGTTGGATGAGAGAAGAATAGATGGCTCTGATTTAATAATGGGTTCTCTAATTTTATATGGTGGATGTGACCACACCATATTCCCTCAAATCCTAAAATTAAGGGATTACAATATTCATCAAATCCCCTCAACTTCCTCTTTTAATCTCTCTCTCTCTTGTTTCTCTCATCCGTCTTCCTCTCTTATTGAAGCTTACTCTTATTGAGTCATGAGAGTGATTTTATGTCCAAGTTGTTGAGGTATTAATTTTTGTTATTTTTTAATTCATTATAATATTAAATAATAGTAAAATATATATTGACAAGGAAATCTTAAAGCTCTTCATTTTCAAACCTCCTACATAGCTTAGATTATTCTATGATGAGTAAAATAAACACAAATTTAACTTTTTATAGAATTGTTTCTTTTGAATTATTTAGATTTTTAACAACCTACAATAAATATATATTAGAATAATAAATATCTAGTGATTTTACACCACCGATTAAGACCAACTTCTTCTCTTTTCATTTAGCGTATATTTTAATTAAGTCTATGTCATCTATTTTTGAGCTTATTTCCAACTTATTTAAAGTAGTTATTAATAAAATCTCTCAACTGAATTTCCTAACTTTGATTGTCTATGTACTATTGTTATTTCATCCATCCATACATACATACACTTATTGATACATTCTACTAAACTTATATACGGATTATATAATACATGTTTTAATTATGTGGGTTTTAAAATATTAATTTCATCAAGCTTTGTGGAAAGAACGGTTAGCCATTTTGTCGATTTTCACGACTTTCTCTCCTATATTTTTTTCCTCCTTTATATTTATTTAAAAACTTTGATACACTAATATAAATCTAACTAATATTACATAAATTAATTTCAAACTATAATATAGTATTTACTATTTACATAAAAAAAATTATCAAATGATTTAATATGAAAAATGTAATAGATTTTTTATATATTTTAGCTATATATAACCTTCATACATACATATATAAACAAATTTGAAAAATATAATAGTTTATATATATATTAAAGCTCACTCTTTTTGAGCAATGAGAGTGATTTTATGTCCAAGTTATTGAGATATTAATTTTTTTATTCATTATTATACTAAATAATAGTAAAATATAAATTGACAAATAAATCTTATAGCTCTCCATTTTCAAACCTCCTACATAGCTTAGATTATTCTATTGATGAGTAAAATAAACACAAATTTAACTTTTTATAGAATTGTTTCTTTCGAATTATTTAGATTTTTAACAACCTACAATAGATATATATTAAAATAATACATATCTATTGTTTTTTCTTAAAATGTATCAACCTATTTTGTTTTACACCACCGATTAAGACCAACTTCTTCTTTTTTTCATTTAGTATATATTTTAATTAAATCTTTGTACTCTATTTTTGAGCATATTTCCAACTTATTTAAAGTAGTTATTAATAAAATCTTATAACTGAATTTCCTAACTTTGATTGCCTATTAATTAGTTTTGTTATTCCATCCATCCATGCATCCATCCATCCATACACACACACATTGATACATTCAACTCAACTTGTATACGAATTATATAATACATGTTTTAATTATGTGGGTTTTAAAATATTAAATTCATCAATCTCTGCGGAAAGAACGGTTAGCCATTTTGTCGATTTTCACGACTTTCTCTCCTGTATTTTTATTTTATATTTTTTTCCTCCTTTATATTTATTTAAAAACTTTGAAACACTAATATAAATCTGGCTAATATTACGTAAATTAATTTGAAACTATAATATAGTATCTACTATTTACATAATATTTTTTATCAAATGATTTAATATGAAAAATGTAATAGTTTTTTATATTTTAGCTATATATAACCTCCATTATTAATATATAAACAGATTTGATTCTTCCATCATACCCATCATTTTCTTCTTTCTAGCATTGAGGTCTATTCAAACTTATATTCAACCAAGTTATGAGATGCGAGGGTTTTTAATCCTGAAAGTATTCTAACTTTGATATCGTATATGAAGAATGCATCTATTATTTAGGTAGGTTTAAAATTATTAACAACAAATTTTAGTTATTGTTGATTTTAAAATCTTTTTGATCTATTTACGTACAATTACAAAAAAGATAGGATTGTATGAAAAGTGTTGCTCTCGTGCTAAAAATATAAAAATGTACATATACTATAAAGCATATGTATATTGAGATAATAAATTTATGCACATAATATTTCTAAAATGCACATTAAAAAAATCATTTATATTTTTTTTGGTAAAAAATTATGCAATTCATAAGTTATGTACATACAATGCAATATATATATGCATATTTAGACAATAAATTTATGCACATTATATTTCTAAAATGCATAATTTTTTGTCTAAAATTATTTATACTAAATTTTATATAGTGTGTATCGTTCAATTTTCGCAGCAGAGAGATCATTCTCAATAATCCAATCCTTGAGAATAACAATCATTGTCTAATACTTAGGTTGATATATTATATTAGAGCATAATCTCCTTACAGTTTAAAAATTAATTTGATTTAGTCGAATCTATTAGTTCAATTTATTTATATCACAATAGCGAAAGTATAAGATTAATTTTGAAAAATATAATTTGTAAAAACAGTATTAAAATTAGGCTAACTTTGAATTTTTTATTTTTAGAATTTTTAGCATTTTGGTTTTGAGCAATTTATTTCATTTCCTCCTCGTGTAAATTAATTTGATTGTATTAGTATCAAAATTTATTTTGTGTATTTTGTCACATGTTGTCGTGATTAGAAAAATGTTGAACCAAACACTTAATATAATTGTTTATCACAATCACAAGAACCACAATGTAAGATAATTTTCTCTATAATTTGTCATAGAATTGTTCCTTTCGAATTAACATAAACTTAAAACTACTTTTTAACACATAATTTAGGAATAACAAAATATTATATAATCCATGAATGTCCATCTTTTATATGAGTTAATCAAAATGTCATTCTCTTAACAATTTATATATATATATAATTGTTTAAGCAATATGAAATGTATAAAAAACTTCATATAATGTTTAATGAAAAGCATGTCAGGGGGATCATACTAAGAGTTCAGTTTATATCATCGATCCTATATATCAATATATGTTTACGCATTTCGATGTTTGTATTATAAGCACATTATATATAAGTTATTCTTTATAATATTTTACAATTATATTTTATTTAATTGATAATGTATATTATTATTTTTATTTAATGTACAATTATGTAAGACATTTAATATAAGATATATTATAACAATAACAGGATATACAACTATAGCATATACATTTAATATACACTTAAATATTTTAAAGTTCATGGTATTTTTATTATGTTTAATATAAATTTTATAAAAAATAATTAACTCTAATCTTGTACTTGACACATGTACCTAATTGGTCTTCATATCTGAAGTTGTATTACGAGACTAATTGATGATTTTGATTTATGACAGAATCAATTTTACATCAAATGTCATAAGAAATGTCTTATATAAAGAGGTCTTCCATAATATGTTGTATACATAGTCTTCAATAAATTTAATAATCATTGAGTTTATTTATTGTCAACATTTATATTTTTCTTATTTAATTGTCATCAAGTTAAAAGTTTTTTAAAAGTTTTATTTATTATACATTGTTTGTTTTAGACACCCGTGCTGTATCTAAAAGTTTTATTTATATATAGGATCGAGGATATAAACTGAACTCTTAAATAAGATGTTGTATCAAGTTAAAGTTTTTTTAAAAGTTTTATTTATTATACATTGTCTGTTATAGAGATAAGATGTGTATCTAATTTTGAAATGATCAAATTCTCATGTCTCAAGTACCGATTTCGTTTCGGTATAAGTGTTATGGTTCCAAAGAACACACATACCACATGTAAGTATTAAAACAAATGGAGGGGGTGAATGTACATTTTCGACAATTCGCTTTATGGATTGCATTATTATAGGGTTGTTGGTAGCACTTTATTTCGGAAAGGGTCGAAGTTTAAGGGTGTTAACTTTTTGGATGAACGAGATTTCTTCCCAAAGTTTGCATGTTGGACACCTCTAGTGTTCTAATTGTAGTTTGAACTTAGTGTCATTATCTAAGATAGATGAACTCATACATATATATATTTTAGGAATTTGAATCATATTAGGAGAGGGGTTAAGGCTCATAGTGGAGAACAATGATACTCATTAGATCTAAGAAATAAAAAGTGGAGATTTATACACATGGAGTGATAAAATCGTAAATATGACGTACTTTATTTTTTCGGAAATTCCGCGAGATAACCCTGAGGTTTTGCAAATTTTGCGAGGCGTCCACATGTTTCAACTATTCCGCGTGACAACCCTCAACTCTTTAAAAAATCCGCCAAATAACCCTCTGTTACTTAAATCGTTAAAAAAACTGTTAAATTATTATTTTTAAGGTAAAAAGGCTGTTATTTTTTTTAAAAGGAAGAACAAAAACAAATGTTAATAATTAATACCACCCATAAAAAAAGAAAAAAAAGAAAAACAAATGTTAATCTGGGACTTGGGTCGGCTATATTCTTCTATCCCACAAAGCTTGTACTTATTTCATAACATTTATTTCTTTTGTTTTTCCTTTTTTATGGTTGGTAATAATTATTAATATTTTTTTTTCCTTTTCATTTTTGTAAGAAATCAAATAACAACCTTTTTTTTATCTTAAAACATTAAAATTTAACAGCTTTTCTAAAGATTCAAATAACAAAGGGATATTTTGCGGTATTTATAAAGAGTTGAGGATTACCACGCGGAATAGTTGAAACATGTGGACGCCTCACAAAATTTGCAAAACCTTAAGGTTACCTCGCGGAATTTCCGTTATTTTTTTCTAAAATAAAAATATAGTCATTTAAATAAAAAAATTTAATTTTTTTTTTTGATTTTTTACCAATATGCACCTTAACATACTGAACATGCACATTTACATACTCTATGTGAGAATTTAATCTATACGTATACTTTGTACACTGTGCTTATAGTTTAAATGACTTTGGGTGTTTATATATGCATTTTGGGTGCATATATACACTTTGAGTGCTTATATATGCACTTCAAGTATATATTTATAAGGATGTTGCAACGAAAAAAAATCAAAAAATATGCTTATATACTAAATGCACTTCAAGTATTAACTTATAAGGATGTTGCAACGTAAAAAAAACCAAAAAAAACATCATATTTACAATTTTGCTATTCCATGTGTTCCAATCCGAGCTTTCATTTTCCTTGATCCAAGGGTCACCACTACTCCTAGGACCACCTCCGACATTTTAAAGAGTTTGTTCTAAAATAAATTGAGCCCCATTATTAATAATATAAAATAAAAATGATGTCATACACATATTTATGGACAAAATAAACTTGAATATATGAGAATAACATTTATTATTTAAAAAGTAACAATATACTTAGCTGATACTCCCTACATTCACTTTTACTTGTCTTTTTTTTTTTTTAAATCACAAAGTCATTGAGTGTATTTTGAAAATCCAAATATATTCTCAATTTAATCACTCACCACCTTCTACAACCAATAAATAGAGAGATAAAAATCAATATAACCAAATTCCAATACAAAATTTATGAACTATATGTGATAAATTGTTTTGAAATCCTGTAAGGACAAATATTTGTGAATAAAATTTAAAGGTTTAAATGACAAGTAAATCCGAACGCAAGGAGTACATAATAAGGAAATTACACTATATTTTCTTGTGTGCAGAAAAAATAAATTTAATGTTTTATCTACAAACAATTAAAGTTGAAGAAATAAATGACCAAAAATTAAATTACAATTTAAGCTTTTTCTACTTGAGAAAAAAGGAGGGTCACAAGGGGGTCGATAGAAAAATGTTTTGTTAAAAGAATAGCAAAAGTGGAATATGAGCCTCGAGTACGAGCCTTTGTAGAAGAAATGGGAACAAAAGAAATGAATTGGGAACTAGCTAGGTTTGAAGACGAGTGGATTGCATATAGAAATGATATCTAATTCATCTCGGCCAATTTAGTTACTTGGATAGTAATTGACTCGTTTATTCTATATCAAGCAGGGGGTCATGTTCAGGGACAGACGCAAGATTTCCTTTTTGTGGGGCATAAATTCTATTCAACTAAAGTAAGGATCATTCAATAAATTTTAAAGGTCTTGTGCGAAATATTTTAGTTATATTTCTAATTAGGATAAAGTATGTAAATATTTAGTACTCCTTCCATTTTCTTCTAAGTGTAGTTTGGAACAAAGGTACAAGAATTAAGAGTACATTAATGAAATCCAAAAATCCCCTTCATAACCATGTACTTTGATTAAAAAGTAATTGGAAACAGAGTTAATACATCAAGTCATTTTATGGGTTTTGCACTCGTACTTAGTAATTAAATAAAAATTGAAAATAATGTATGTTAATTTAGGAAACATATTAATTACTTTTATTTAAGATATCAAAAAATAAATAATTTAAAACATCAATATTTATCTCAAATGACACTTAAAAGTAAACGAATGGAGTATCATATTAACAATGTAGAAATCTATACCTTTAAAATAAATAAAACTTAAAACTATATACTATTTTAATATTGAAAAGCAAAATATAAGTTATTATGTTTTTCTTAAATAAAAAGAGACAATATATTGCATAACAAGCTAATTTACATTTTAGAAAAGCATATTGTAATAATTGAATAATAATCCATCCAAGATATCCAACTAAAGATCTAAATGAAAATACACTATTTGATAGAGGAAAGGGCAAGGCCGATAAACCGCGCAGTCGATTTTTTTTAGCCGCGCACTTCCTCCTGGGCGGCTCTACATGCCGCCCAGAATACCCTTCCAAAAACCCGATTTGCACATAGGCGGCACCTAATGCCGCCCATGCAAACCGGTTTTTTATGAACCCGATTTGGACCTGGGCGGCATTATGGGCCGCCCAGTTTTATTGGTTTTTGTAGAACCCGGTTTTATAATTTAATTTATTTATTTATTAAAAAAAATATGGTTTTCTGAAAACCGGGTTAAACCTCGGCGGGACTGTAAGCCGCCGAGTGTAAACCCTAAATTGTGGGCGGCTCAACAGGCCGCCGAAAGTGGAATTTGAAATTAAAATATGGGCGGCTTAGTAGGCCGCCCAGACCCTAAACCGCCAAAAAATTCGAAACGTCGCCGTTAAATAAGGCCGCCCAGGGTCGTCTTCTCCGATTCGATTTCCAGCGTTCGAACAAAAATGGAGCCGGGCGACGAATATTCATTGGACGACCTATTTGCGATATTGGACGAGCAAGAGGCGTTGGAGGCGGCGGCGGGAGTGCTAGGCGGAGACGGCGGCGATTCGACGGCCGATTCGACGTTGGCGGCGGCGGCAGAGGCGGCCAATCTCTGTGTGACGGGGGGAAGCAGCGACGATTCTGGGCCGCTTGCGGAGCCGCCCACTATGGGGGAATCTGGGCTGCCTGCGGAGCCGCCCACTACGGTGGAATCTGGGCCGCCTGCGGAGCCGCCCAGGACCGAGGGCGAGGAGGGCGATACCGCGGCGGAGAATGCCTTCGACGTCGCGTGCGCGGTTGGTCAGGAGGCTATTTCAGAGTTGGGTGAAATTCCAGTTCGCGAAAAGCGAAAATATGAACGGAGGGCAACTGAAAAGGTATGGTGTTTTTTAAATTTGTAATCGTTAAATCTAATTTATTTAATTAAATTGTTTCTGCACTTGTAGATTTATATACTTGGATTTTAGATTATTAAATCATTATCTTATAAAAAATAGTATAGGTAATATGCTCAATTATACTGTTAAAAATAGTATAGGTAATATACTCAATTATACTGTTAAATAATATTTAATATATCATTGTAATGAAAATTGTAATATATTATTTTGTTTGTATGAAAATAATATTTGGACATATGTAAATAGGTTATAGTGGGTAAAATGAATATAGTTATATTTGTAAATTTGGTTTTTATTGTATTTAATCATTATAAAAAATAGTATAGGTAAATTGCGACAATTATACTGTAATATTAAATATGTTATTGTAATGAAAATTTTAATATATTGATTTTGTTTGTAAGAAAACAATTTTCTATATTTTTAATGCAAAAATAGGAAGTGTTGTGTAAGATTGCACGGTCCGATCGAGATAGTCGCCCTACTACTGCATCTGCTCGCAAGAGGAGGGTTGACGGTGTATCGCAGGGCCATGGTGAGGCCGATAGTGAGGGTGCTAGTGAGGACGATGTTGGTCCCGTCCGCTCAGATGAGGACGTGGTTATGGAGGACCCACTTCAACAGTCACATCAGGAGGACCCACCTCTTGAGGACTCGCCTCAGCAGCAGCTACACATGGAGGAGTCACCTGAGCCATCTCAGCAGGCCCCGTCTCAGCCTGAGTCAGCCACACAGGCCCCATCTCCCACTGAGCCACATTAGGAGACTCCATCTCAGCAGGCCCCGTCTCAGCCTGAGCCAGCCACACAGGACCCACCTCCTCCTGAGCCAGCTGAGCAGTTTCCTTCTTTGTTGAGGAACTTTGACACGCACATTGCAGAGCTGATATGGACGAAGGCGTCGTTGGACCCACCCGAGGACGTTGTTAGGAATTTGAGGATCTAGACACGCCCTTCGCAGTTTGCATTTTGGAGGGATCGTATTCCCAGAGGGGTCCCTGCGGAGGGGTCCTGGTTTTGGATTGCACAGCAGACGGGGTTGACCGGTTTACTTGATTTTCAGTTCGGCCATGTTGATCACAACCTCATTTCAGCGTTCGTTGAGAGATGACATCCAGAGACGAACACCTTCCACTTTCCCTGGGGCGAGATAGGTCCTACGCTACATGAAGTGCTGATGATTCTAGGGCTGCCGATCGAGGGATTTGAGGTGACGTCGCCATGGACCGGTCAGGATATCGAGCTGGCGGAGTGTGAGGCTTTGTTCGGCTATTTGTTTGGGATAGATTCAGACTACAGCTTTGATGAGGATGATGCTGACATGGTCTGCGACCTTAGGAAGGGTTGGGTCAAGCAATTCCAGCTTGGGAGGCATGTGATGAGGATGATTGAGGAGGGTGCCCACCCAGAGGATATAGCAGCCGGTTTCTTATGGCACGCTATGTCGGCTAGCATCTTCGTTGACAAGTCAACGAACGAGCTGAAGACCACACTACTACCTCTTTTTGTGGACTGGGAGCGTGTCGTTCATACTGCTTGGGGTACCGGGGTTCTGGCTCTCCTTTATAGGAACCTCAGAGAGGGTTCTCGGGCCGGAGCTGCACAGTTCGCCGGCTGCGCACGTCTTTTGGAGGTAGGCCTTTAATATAGTTAACTTATAATTTAGATTATTAATATACATTATTGAGTTGTTTATAACTAGTGGTTGTCTTTCTCTGTACGCAGGTTTGGATTTGGACGTACTTTGTATACTTCCCGGGCAACCCTAACCTCAAGGAAGGTGCGGACGACGACATACGACGCGCTGGACGATACTGCATTGGCCGGACACCTCTCCGATCGCTCCGTGACCAGTCACGCTACAGACGAATTCTGGACGAGTATAGGCCAGAGGATGTACGTATTCTTTTTCAATTTTAATTTACAGTAAGAAAGTGTAATGAATTAATTTATGGTCCATCGTGTTTTGTTAATTGTAGATACGGTGGATGCCGTACGAGGGTCTTGATTTTCGAAGTCGTCACAGGTCCTCCACTTATCGAGGGACTATTCGTTTTCTCGGTGTAGAGGAGGCCTACATGCCAGATCGGCTTACACGCCAGTTCGGTTATCGACAGAGCAGGCCGATGGATATCATAGAGCCTCTGGTTGCAGTGCGTCCTCTTAATTTCAGGGGGACGAGGCGATACCAGTTGCACTTTGACCCGCGTTGGCACAGGTGGGACCAGCGTGAGCATCATCTTTGCCCCCACATCTTGGCGAGTCCTCCTGCGACGATGGCTTGGGATGTCCACGACGCGTACCTGGACTGGTATCTACAGGTGTCGCATCCTTACGTGAGTCCGCATGCGCCAGTCCAGCCTCGTATCAATAGAGGACCACCTCCGGCTATCAACTTGCAAAGGGTATGTTTTTTTTCCATTTTATTCTTTTAAATTATTTTATGAAAGTCTATGTTTTTAAAATGTTTATTTTCATTTGCAGCGTCATGCGATGAGCCAGGCCTATCTTCAGGAGCTTATGTCTGGAGGAGGTTGTTTAGGGTGTAGGGAGCACTTTCAGCATTTGCATGACATCCTTTTCAGTGACGTCATTCCTATAGCTCCACCGCTTGTACGGGCTTCACAGATGCCTTCCCAAGCATATAGTGCAGACGCTACTGTATTTGAGAGAGCCGAATCATCTAGGATGGCGGAAGAGCGTGCAGCAGCTCAGCAGGCATCGTCTCAGCCGACCTCTTATGTTCCTCCAGTATGGGCACCGGGCGTGGGTTCGGGTGTAGGTGTGTCCTTAGCTAGTGCTTCCACTCCACATCTAGATGACTCATCTGATAGTGAGACGGAGAGTTCGTAGTATGACTTTTGACTTTTGTGTTTGTACGTTTTTGGGGATTGAAATTCCAGTAAATTAAGTAGGACTTTTGGCTTTATTGGTTTCGTATTTAGATATTTGTTCCGTCGTTTCTAATTTGTTCCGTCGTTTCTAGTTTTAGTTCTTTGCTTATTGGTTTGTTGGATTTTCGTGCGTTATTTCTAAAAAATACATGTATATTCTTAAATTACATACACATACTAAAAACACGTATAAATTCTAAAAACACATATACATTCACCGATGGCTTAAATTACATACACATACTAAAAACACGTATAAATTCTAAAAACACATATACATTCACTGATGGCTTATACACTTAAAAAAAAATACATACACACTGGAACAAATGACATACACAACTCTTGCACTATACATATACATTCACTCAAGAGCCCAGGATGAACCTCCTAGGACCACGGCGTTCATGCTGATATGCTCCTTCTCCTAGCTGTATCACAGAAAAACTTGAAATCCTACAAATACTGAAATATGGAGATCCCATGTTTTTCTGTGCTGCAGCCAGGAAAAAAGAGCAGATCAGCATGTACGCCATGGCCCAAGGAGGTTCGTCCTAGGACTCTTGACTTGGTCAAGAGGAACACAAACAACCGCCTTTTCCACCTTCACTAGTGAGCTTAAACCGAACTGTCTTGTATTCATTGTAGACTCACGTCATGTTGTGGTCATTTCCAACAGTGTGTTAAGATGGATGCGATTGCCTTGTGGACATTATCCTCTTGACCGAGTCAAGAGTCCTAGGACAAACCTCCTTGGGCCATGTCGTTCATGCTGATCTGCTCTTTTTTTCCTGCTGCATCACAGAAAAACTTGAAATCCTACAAATACCGAAATTTGAAGATCCCATGTTTTTCTGTGCTGCTGCGAGGAAAAAAGAGCAGATTAGCATGCACGACATGGCCGAAGGAGGTTCGTCCTAGGACTCTTGACTCGGTCAAGAGGATAATGACCACAAGGCAATCGCATCCATCTTAACGCACTGTTGGAAATGACCACAACATGACGTGAGTCTACAATGAATACAAGAGTTCGGTTTAAGCTCACTAGTGAAGGTGGAAAAGGCGGTTGACTGTGTTCCTCCGGGACCGAAGTTCTGAAAAGGATTTTGTAGGGGCACGAAGCTTGGTCTATCAATAATGTTTTCCATGAACTGTTTGTTTTGAAAAGTGAAAGGGGCACGAAGCAAAGGATTTTGTAGGGCATATAGGTATACTCTAAGGAAAATACAGTGGATTTTTTTGCTCTTATGTAGCCCCCAATTTTTGGTCTGCGAGCATAGAGAGTCTACAATAGATTTGACTTCACGAATGCATTTAGAGTGGATGCTATCATATTTAGTGGGGGCATATGGTTTTTGTGGAGTGTAGTACGATTCAGGTGCAAATTTTTAACACTAAGGAACACTACATCCACGCCATGGTCCGAATTGGCCTAGATTGCTTGCATATTGTGATTGTTCGTGCCCCTCATTTGTGTAGCGCAAAGGCATGTTTTGGGAACATTGCACATGCTATTCAACATATTACGGAACCCCTCTTCGTGCGAGGGGATTTCAATTCTATCTTATCCCTAAAAGAGAGGCAAAGAGGAGCCTATACTCTCTCCCAAAATCCTTGATCTTCATGAAATGAATAAGCAGACTGCACCTTATTGATTTAGGGCCCAACGACCCACCCATCACCTGGCACAGGGTTAATTCAACATTCTCTAGGGTGGAAAAACATCTAGACCAAGTCCTTACTAACCTTGCATGTCGCCTGAAATGAGAAGAAGTCATTGTGAGATACCTCCTAGTTATATGTTTATACCGCAATCCCGTGTTGTTTAATCTCACTAGGATGAAAGGAGAAGGATGGAATAGATTGAAGTGTCCCTTTTAGATTCGAATCGGCATGGATTAATCACCCATAATTCCTTAACTTTGTTCGACAAAGTTGCAACTCTTACTCAGTTCCTTGTGAGGCTCTTGCTATTCTCCGCGATGAGCTCCTTGAATGAAAGATGGTATTTGACAATATATACCTCTGCAAAGCTAAACTCTTAGCAAGACTAAAGGGTATTCAACGAGCCTTGGATTGCAGAATCAATGATAACCTTCTCAAACTAGAGTGAGAGCTCCGTTCAGTATTGGATGATACCCTGGCCCAAGAGGAGGTGCTACGGTATCAAAAATTGTGGCAATCCCTTAATACACTATGAGAACGAAACACCACCTTCTACCATGCTAGCACGGTGGTTCACCGGCGCCATTGGCTCTGTTCGTGCCAATGCCTAGGGGTGGCTTCCCTATACTCACGCCTATGGAGCTCAATATTATTTCTCTTCTATTGTGAGACGATTAGATAACCTTAGACCTCAAACATATGGGACCCTATAAGGCACCAGGCATGGATGGGTTCCAACCGATTTTTTACAAGACTTGTTGGGGAGATATGGGAAATTATGTGTGTACTTTTGTTCACAACTTATTATCCTCTGGTAAACTTCTAGTTGGCTCCAATAGTACACTCATCCACCTCATTGGAAAGGTTATCACTCTGGAAAAAATCAGTCAATTTCGGCCAATCAGTTTGTGAAATGTGCTATACAAGTTGGCCACGAAACTTCTTGTCAATCTCCTACAACCAATCCTCTCTAGGATCATCGACCTGATGCACATTAGCTTTCTCCTAGGGAGGTTCATCATCGATAATGTAGTTGTTCTCCAAGAGATCGTTCATTCAATGCAAGCCAAAATAGGAGGTAGAAAATGGATGCTTCTGAAGCTCAGTCTAGAAAAAGGTCGATGATCAAGTATGATGGGATTTCATTATCGATACACTTGAGGATGCGGGTTCCCCGTCGAATTGGACCTGTTGGATTCAAGAATGTGCTTCCAACACGACTACTAGACTCTTGTAGAACTGGGAAGTAACTAAGGAATTCTCCCCCTCACTAGGCCTTTGCCAAGGAGACTCTTTCATTTCCGTCTTATGTATGTAGCGCTTGAGCCGCTTTAGTAATAATGAAGTCTTCGACGGTCGCTGGAAACCAATCTTTTTCTGCTGGGGAGTCCCTAAACTCTTTCACCTTATGTTTGCAATGACATTATTCTTATGGCAAAGGGATCGAGAGCTCAAATGAGGCTGATTATGGATGAACACTTGTTGTAACTCCTCAGGGCAGAAGATCAACAGAGAGAAGTCAAGAATTTTTCATTTCCTCCAATGTGTCCCGGTATCTTGCAGCCGATTTGGAGAGAATTAATGGCATTGATGTCACTGGAAACTTGGGATGCCAGCTCTACATGAACGAATCTCAAAAAGTATCTTCTCTAACCTCCTCAACAAGGCTAATGCAAAGCTATCCGGGTGGAAAGCGAAGACGCTCAGCTTTGCAGAGGAGAATTAACTCTCAAGATCCACACTATCTACTATGCCATTCTATGCCATGAACTCTGTCAAGCTGTTGGCGAGTGTCTGTGAGAAACTTGACAAGTTAAAGTGTTCATTTATTTGGGGAGATCATATGGGCCGAATGAGGATGCACCTGGTGTCTTGAGATGACATTTTCTCCCTTAAATCTCATAGAGGTCTATGCATTAGAAGTGCCAAGAAGATGAATTTGGCATCCCTAGGTAAACTTGGATGGCGCATCATCAACAAAGATGAAGGTATTTGTGGAGATATTATAAGTGCTAAGTATGGCTCCAGGTGGTTTGCAATGAGGTGGTCCAGTCCAACGAAAAACACCCTTCACCTATGTGAATGAGCATTAACACGACCATAAATGGGGAGGTTGGGAACGGGGTAAAATGGAATACTGGGTATGGGAATACCACTAAATTCTGGATGGATGTATGGATTGGGAACCACCCTCTCTACCAGGTGTGCAATACTATGGCGACAGCGGACATGATGTCAGTTAGGGTTAAAGATATCTGGGACCTACCTATGATTGGAATTTGGAGGAATTTCTCCCTTTATCCCAACATCGAAAATCCTTAATAATGTGGCTACTGTGCTTGTAGAGGACCCGAGATTATTGACTCTAGAAGTTGGGTGGCATCCCCTTCAAGGGATTACACCGTTAAGTCGGTTTGCCTTCTTCTCAAAGCAAATACCATCCAATTATTGAGGATTAAAGAAGGAGGATCTTGATGCAGGTCTAGAAGATGGGGGAACCAGATAGGATCCGATTGATGTGATCGACACCCGTTGACGCATTCATGGTTGATTTTGGTCCCTCGTGTCAAGAAAGCTTCCAAATTTGATATCGTCGAACTCTCACTTTTGCCAATATTGCCAACGTGATGGGGAGAAAGAGTCTCAATTTGGTGGAAACACTTAAACGTGATTGAGGTTAAGTTGTTGGAAGATCAACGTGATGATCTTGGTAGAATGAATACACGCTAGTGCTCGATTGATAGAACTTTGTACTTGGGGATGCCCAGGGTTAAACAAGGAGAATGTCTCGAATTTAAATTTATCCTATAAATTGAACATGCTTTATTAATTGACATATGAACGAATGTGATTGGACTAACGACCCACAACATGTGGCGCGCATACGCCCAAGACAAAACATACTAAAATAACCTCAAATGGTAAATATAGTAAGAGTGTCTAAAATAACCTCAAAATAACATAAACATGAATCTAAGATAAGTGACACCACAACGGGTGCAAAGAGCACAACGCATATCGCTGGGGCGTTTGAGAGAGCACTAGGGAGCGCGCTGGCTTGCACCTATGTAACCTCAACTCCGCCAATGGTCAAGAGCGTGACAAAGGGAGGAGGGTTGGTAGTGGAACCATTGGTGGCTAGCATCTTTGTGACAAGGGATTGAGTGGCTTGCATGATGCTTCGAGCGCGTGCCCTAGTCATGTGTCCATTGGAACAAACACTCATCATCTCTTCTTCGTTCTTCGCCGTCAATGGGGTAGGTAGGGAGCTATCATTCGTCTCTTCTTGGCAACAAATTGTCCATGATTCATCCTCTTCGTACTTAGGTGGAATGTAGGGAGAGAAGTCGAAGACATAGACGATGGGATGGGTGCCTTACTCGCCGGGTAGCTCGAGATGTAGGCGTTGTCACCCAAATGATCCAAGACTCTAAATGGACCATCTCTCCGTGGGTCCAACTTGCTACGTCGCTTTGCTGGTAAATTCTCACGGCATATGACTGATATGAGAACCCAAACCATATCGTCGGGCACAAAAGTGACACAACGACTACCCTTGCCCTCTTGGCGCTAGTACTGGCAGAGTGGAGCTCCAATTGCGCATGGGTATGCTAATTCAACTCCTTCACAAACTCATCTCTTGGGACACTCTTAGTGTCTTGCAACGGGCTAGGCGTCAAATCCAATGGAGAGTGGGGGTTGCGCCCATACACGACCTCAAACGTTGTCAACTTCGTCGTCGAGTGCATTGACCTATTGTAAGAATGCTCAACAAAAGACAAACACTCTTCCCATTTTCGGAGGTTAGACCTTAACATAAGATGTAATAAAACACCTAAAGTCCTATTAGTAACCTCCGTTTGTCCATCGGTTTGGGGTGACAACTAGTGAAAAATAACAAGAGAGTCCCCAACTTGGTGTATAAATTCTTCCAAAAATAACTCACAAACATAGCGTGATGTCGCGACCAACTTGAATCTAGGGGTGGTTTGGGGCAACTGAGCACATCTGGATGAACTCATCGCCCTTCACGGAGTGTCTCTCGGCATCGCTAGCCTCATTGTTGCGTGTGTTTTCCTTCGACAAGGTACCTATAGTGAGCATACACAAAACCGAGGATCAAACGCACCAAAGATTGTCGAACCAACACTCAAGTTAAGTCCTTGACTCAAAAGAAACGAATTTTTTTTTCATAACTCGGGTGGACTGACTACGTGGTCGTCATGAAGAGGGAGTGGCAAGTACGTAAGGTAAAAAAGATAGAAAATATAATAACAAATTTTTTTGGGCGGATAAAATACTACGACTTGATCCGCTTGTTTTGTAGAGTTTCGGGGTTAAAGCAACACATTTGATGAGTTTCTAAACGAATGATATGAAGAATTTCAAATTGTTTCCATGTTACAAGAGGAGAAGACCCTCCTTACATAGGGACATAAGAAGTCTCTTAGTAGATATAGGATTTTCATATAACAAGATATATCTTTTCTTTCTAGATACATATATGTATTTTTGGTAAGAAAATAAAGTAGCTTTTCCCATCTAAAATCCTCGAAGAATATATCATGTCCTCTTTTACATGATTCGCGCATACTTCAATTAGCAAGTGAGACATTGCCAAGTGTCCCTTATGCATCCTCTTAATTCACCAAATATGGTAAGTAAATATCATGCCTTCGATCATGTCATGGAACGTGTTTATCTTCTTCCCAACGTGTTTCCTAAGCTAGCGCCTTTTTCCTTCATGGAGATTCGACTCATTCCACCTCGACGTCCCACCTAACTCCACGTGTTGCATATCTGACAACCCTAACAATATCCCTAAGGTGTTCACAAAGGAAGGATGCTTTTCGTGTGAATAGCTTGATTTCGTTCCCTTGGAAATCGGAAGACGTTGTCAAATCATATCTCTTTTTTGAATCGTTTTTCAGAGGGAAATTGCAATTGTTTTTAAGGCATGCTCTCAATACATGCATTTATCCATCTGTTCTCGCCTCTGCCACATGTACTCTCTTTCTTCTTCTTCTTCTCTTTCATAATTATTCAATTTCTTACTTTGGCACTTCACTGCCAAGGTTGTTTCTCCCAAACATTCTTTCAGGTAGCGACTCACTTTCTCACAAAGACGATCGTCTCTTTCTTCCTACTAACATTCTCACCTTTGACTACTAGAGAACCGGTTTCGTGCTCAATCCTCGTCCTTTTATCAAATCTATGCGATGACTTCGTCAAACCAAAGTCATAGCCCCCGATGACTTCGTCTTCGCCGACTATCATTGCAATGGATGGATCGCTTTGTATGAATATCCCTTCAAGAGAGGCCATTTTTACCCTTTTCTCCCCAAACTGAAGTCATAGTCCTCGATGACTTCGTCTTTGCCGACTATCATTGCAATGGATGGATCGCTTTGTATGAATACCTTTTCAAGATAGGTCATTTTTACCTTTTTCTTCCCTGGTTAACCAAATTCTATGTCTTAGAAATCACTATCGGTCAAATCCTTCTGCAAACTTGGAGATTGTTTCTTACCCTTGATCGTATTACTCAAAAATATGATATCCCTTTCTCTATTCAAGATATCCTTTATTCATACCCCCTCTCGAGATTGTTTGCACTGGAAAGGAACATAGTAATAGATGAGAAAGTGCGAGCTTTGCTAGAAATTGGAAAGATTACAGAAGCCAAGTATCCAAATTGGTTGGACAACACTGTGGTGTTGAAAAAAAGAATGGGAAGTGGAGAGTATGCATTGGAATAAAAGACCTAAACAAAATTTGCCCTAATGATTCCTTCTCACTAACACAGAGCGACTCTATGGTCGACGCCACCGCTAACCACGAGATGCTCACCTTCATGGACACTTTTAGCAGCTACAATCAAATCCAAATGAGTCCAAGAGATCATGAAAAGATGGCCTTTATCACCAACCAAGGAATCTATTGGTATAAAGTAATGCCTTTTGGCTTGAAAGACCCAGGAGCAACTTACCAACGATTAGTCAACAAGATGTTTGAAAACCAGATCGGTGACACTATAGAAGTCTACATCGATGACATTTTGGTCAAATCCAACAAATTGATAGACCATATTGAGCTCCTGAAGACAATGTTCAAAATCCTCAAGAAGTACGACATGAAGTTGAATCCACGAAGTGCTCTTTCGACATATCATCAGGCAAATTCCTGGGCTACATGGTGACACAAAGAGGGATCGAGGCTAGACCTAATCAAATCAAACCCATCATCAATTTACAGGAACCCATGTGTGTCAAAGATGTGCAGAAACTCACCGGGCGGATAGCCGTACTAAAAATTTTCACATCAAAGGCGACGAAAAAAAGTGAATGTTCTATGATGTCTTGAAGAAGAATAAATCATTTGAATGGACCAACGAACACAAAGATGCCATCCAAGACCTGGAACTGACATGTCTAGTCTTATTGTCTAACCTCAAAGATGACGAAGCTCTATACTTGTACCTTACAATGACTAAGACAACAGTAAGCGTTGTCCTAGTTAGAGAAGAAGATGACGATCAACTCCATGTTTATTACATAAGAAAAATGCTCCTAGATAAGGAAACAAGATACTCCCCCATGGAGAACCTCACCCTCGCCCTCATCACGACTTCTCAAGTTGCGATCGTACTTTGAGGAGCACACTATCCAAGTAAGAACCAATTACCCAGAGAGGAACATGATGAGCAAGCCGGAGATGTCTGGAAGAATGACAAAGTGGGTGGTGCATCTTAGCGGCTATGATATACAGTACGAATCACACATGACAATTAAGTCGCAGGTATTGGATGATTTTGTGGCCGATTTTAGTCCAACATACAAGGAACAAATCCCTTGAGAACTCCTCCAAGTGGAAGAAAGCGCCCACACAACATGCACATTACACACATATGGGGCTTCCAATCAGATATGGGTTGTCCCAAAAATCACCACAGGGATAGAATAGCCCAAGCTGTACGTTGCGAAACCACAACAACAAACAATGAAACAGAGTCTGAAACGCTGATAGCATGACTCATGATCGCCAAGCACGTAGGCATATAGAAATTGGATGTGATCTATGAATCCATGATGATTGTGAACCAAGTCAATGGAACGCACACATCTTGAGATTCGAAGATGACTGCATAATTGGAAGTTGTCCGACACATCGTTAAAGGTTAGACACTTTTCAAACCAAACAGGTCCCCAGTGATTCAACAGGGAAGTGGGCATGTTAAACAATATCGACTTGGCCATAGATCCGAGAGAATATCAAAAAATTCCTTTTCTATACATTCTAGTGCTTGCCATTGACAACTTAGCATTGTGTTATTGATACAACGCATTGATCATGGAAACAATTGTGATTCTTGGACCTCACCGCTTTACAACTGGCTTGAAAACAGAATGTTACCGCTAGACGAGAAGGAAGCATTGATGCTTCATGCTAAGCCACCACATTTTTCTTGACAGACGTCATGTTACTGGAGTGGTCAACTTCAGGATATAACCTAAGATGCCTCTGGGAAGATGAAGTACAATTAGTGTTACAAGACTTACACGATGGAGAATGTGGTAATCACTCCGTTGGGCGACGCCTAACACTGCGCTCCAACACGATGGGTTGTTATTGGCCTACCATGAAGGCTCCATCGAATACGTAAGAAAGTGTGATGCTTGTCAAAGACATGGCCCAATTTCTCACATATCCATCGGAAGTGCTACATCCGATCTCTTCCCCTTGGCTTTTCATGTAGTGGGGGATGAACATAGTCAGAAAGTTGCCCTCGACTTTGGGGCAACGTGTTTACATGTTAGCCATGACTGACAACTTCTCCAAGTGGATCAAAGCATAAGAGTTCAAAGAGATCAAGGACATGCATTTATTTCCTTCATCAATGGAAACATTTTATGCATGCTTAGCGTCTCAGCTACCATCGTGTGTGATAACGGCTCTCAATTCATCGCCAAGACCTAACATAAAATTTGTGATGTCGATTCTCGATATCCATAAGCTAACGTTCAAGCTGAGTCTAGTAGTAAGGTCATCATAAACAACTTAAAAAATGACTGATGAAAGCCAAAGGCCCGTGGGCCGACGAGTTTCCATCAATCTTGTGGTCCGATTGAACCACACCGAACACTACAATGGGTCATACACCTTTCTCCATAGTGTTTGGCAGCGAAGAAGTCATACATATCGAAGTTTGAGTGCCACCATACGGTATCATTTTCTCATCGATGAAAGGAACATGCCACTTATGATATAAATGATGGACACCATAGATGAGTTACGGGATAATGCGGCAAAAAGAATGACAGATTATCTACAAGGGTTCGCTTGAAGATATAACTGGAATGTGCGATTGAAGGCATTTCAAGTTGGCGATTGGGTACTAAGGAAGGTGTTCCAGAATACTCGAGAAGAGAATGCGGGCAAGTTGGGGCAAACATGGGAAGGTCCATATTTGGTATCTAAATTTGTTGGGCAAGGCACCTATGAACTCATCTCGCGCGATGAGGCATTGATGATCAGAAGTTGGAATGCTTCACATCTTAAGAAGTATTATTTATTATCTAGCTTTCTTAATTAAGTCATCATGTTTTCTTTTCCGAATATAAACTTTTGCAATAAAGTCAATATTTCCTTTCCTACATTATCATCTTGTTGTCATACTATTCATAAAGGCAAGAAAAGCCCCTAACTTACTCCAAAACATTGTTTCGGGAGGAAGGGCCCCTGGTCTACCTCCGATAAATAACTTGGGGAAACATCATATAACATGTTTCCTAGCACGTTATATTCAGCATATCTATGTCGACCCGCTATATACAAGGGAAACATGATCCATTCGCTTGGACGACCGGTCTATTCACTCAAGGAATTCAACATGTTACGCCCATACGAGCTGCATCGTACCAACGCAAAAAAAATATTATGCTCTAGACGAGCTACGTCGCGAGAGAATTACGCGAAGATAAAAGGTAAACTTTTTGTAAAGCTTCAAAAATCTGAATAAAGGGTATATATTTTTTCAGTTGGTTCCTCATTGCTCACAACGTTGCAACTTAAATCGTTAAAAACGAGATCGCTACTACAATGTACTTAAGTCGACTTAAATCTTTCGCCGCGGTGGAACCTTTATATCTATCGATGCGACATCGCCCAAGAGGCATCTTCATCTGAATCGAAACAATCATTACGGCCATCTTTGTCTCTATTGACGCGATCATTATGATCACTTCGTCTTTATCGACGCGATCATTACGACCATCTTCATCTCTATCAACGCAATCATCTTCACGGTCTTCATCGACACAATCGTCTTCGTCGTCTTTGTCATAACTAACGTGACGCCATCCTTGCTCCATTAGTGGCATCTACAAAAAGAATAGCATACATGCAAAATGCATATGAAACATAACATACACAAACCTACTTAGACTTGTATCCACAAACGGGGCAAAATACACAGTCTGCCACAACGATGGGTGGGACAACATGTTCAACTACCACACCATGGGTAGCAGTAAAAAATAAATATCTCAAGACATATATTAGAACAAAAAAAACTCGCTAAGAGAGGGGCATGTCCTTCATCTCTTCGTCGATCATGGGAGAGACAACTTTATCATCACTGGACGCTTCAGCTCTTGTGATCTTCTTGGGAACGTTGGGCGAGAGGAGTAGATGGTGTTAAAGGATGCCCTCTTGGCCACATCATTCAACTTAACATGTTTTCCAGCCGCAAAATCCTCCATCGCCTCAACACGAGCCAACCATGAAAAGTTGGTCTTCGCCTGCCCAAAGGAAACGATCTTCTCATGATCAACGATAAGCTTCTCCTTTTCATCCTTCAACTTGAAACTTTCCTATTCAAGCATCCTGATCTTCCCCTGTTGGGCCTTGACACTTTGGGATAACTCGAAACCATCATCCCCTTTTGGAGTTCAACTATCTTCTCCATGTTCTCTATATGAAGAAAAAACGTTTCTTACCAGCTTCCATGTGCACAACATAAGAATTTCCAGCAAAATAAGTAAGAGCTTTCGCCCATCATTGCATTACGAGTGACTCTCCAAACATCTCCAATGTGTTCGCTCCAACGTAAACTTCTTTTCTTGTAGAGACCAAACATTGCGAAGGGCATGCAAGGAAGTAGATGCAAGAATTTCCAGCAAATCCAAGAGGGTTGAGGACGATAACGGCTTTGGCATGAAAGCTTCTTCGCGATTTTCTAGAGCATGGATCGCCTTCGACACCTTTGAATGCTCCTTCGGGAAAACAACAAAGGTCTCACCAAACGAGTTGTTGCCAATGGCTTTCCTCTTTTTGGTAACCATCTTTTCGGTCGTGGACATCGGAACAACATTAACATGATAAGAGACATGATACATGTTTCAAGAATTGAATAACAATTAGTTACACATCACTGGAGAAGTTGGTTTGCTAATATCTTCTATTGGGGTCCTCAAATGGCACTTCCATAAAGGTCCTCTCTTGCGTAGAAATTGATAATATTTGCTTGGTTATTTCTTTTAATTTGTCTCTGGAATTGATGGCCTCTCGGTTCACTGACAACACGATGAAGTAAAGAACATGTTAAAACATGAAAGGAGCAAAATCAAAGTCGGAATAATGGGATACCTTCTTTTCTCCAAGAATAGTGCAAAAAATCACATTCAGACCCTAAAGTCCTCGAAGCACCTGTCAGACCACCCTCTGTCATTCTTGATAGCATCAATCACAAAGCAAGGCCTTCCCACCCCGAATTTACATGTGACTCTCCTTGGCCACAAGTCGAGAGGGGGTATGAATAAAGGATATCTTGAATAGAGAAAGGGATATCATATTTTTGAGTAATACGATCAAGGGTAAGAAACAATCTCCAAGTTTGCAGAAGGATTTGACCGATAGTGATTTCTAAGACATATAGAATTTGGTTAACCAGGGAAGAAAAAGGTAAAAATGACCTATCTTGAAAAGGTATTCATACAAAGCGATCCATCCATTGTAATGATAGTCGGCAAAGACGAAGTCATCGAGGACTATGACTTCAGTTTGGGGAGAAAAGGGTAAAAATGGCCTCTCTTGAAGGGATATTCATACAAAGCGATCCATCCATTGCAATGATAGTCGGCGAAGACGAAGTCATCGGAGGCTATGACTTTGGTTTGACGAAATCATTGCACATATTTGATAAAAGGACGAGGATTGAGCACGAAACCGGTTCTCTAGTAGTCAAAGGTGAGAATGTTAGTAGGAAGAAAGAGACGATCGTCTTTGTGAGAAAGTGAGTCGCTACCTGAAAGAATGTTTGGGAGAAACAACCTTGGCAGTGAAGTGCCAAAGTAAGAAATTGAATAATTATGAAAGAGAAGAAGAAGAAGAAAGAGAGTACATGTGGCAGAGGCGAGAACAGATGGATAAATGCATGTATTGAGAGCATGCCTTAAAAACAATTGCAATTTCCCTCTGAAAAATGATTCAAAAAAGAGATATGATTTGACAACGTCTTCCGATTTCCAAGGGAACGAAATCAAGCTATTCACACGAAAAGCATGCTTCCTTTGCGAACACCTTAGGGATATTGTTAGGGTTGTCAGATATGCAACACGTGGAGTTAGGTGGGACGTCGAGGTGGAATGAGTCGAATCTCCATGAAGGAAAAAGGCGCTAGCTTAGGAAACACGTTGGGAAGAAGATAAACACGTTCCATGACATGATCGAAGGCATGATATTTACTTACCATATTTGGTGAATTAAGAGGATGCATAAGGGACACTTGGCAATGTCTGACTTGCTAATTGAAGTATGCGCGGATCATGTAAAAGAGGACATGATATATTCTTCGAGGATTTTAGATGGGAAAAGCTACTTTATTTTCTTACCAAAAATACATATATGTATCTAGAAAGAAAAGATAGTTATATGAAAATCCTATATCTACTAAGAGACTTCTTATGTCCCTATGTAAGGAGGGTCTTCTCCTCTTATAACATGGAAACAATTTGAAATTCTTCATATCATTCGTTTAGAAACTCATCAAATGTGTTGCTTTAACCCCGAAACTCTACAAAACAAGCGGATCAAGTCGTAGTATTTTATCCGCCCAAAAAAATTTGTTATTATATTTTCTATCTTTTTTACCTTACGTACTTGCCACTCCCTCTTCATGACGACCACGTAGTCAGTCCACCCGAGTTATGAAAAAAAAAATTGTTTCTTTTGAGTCAAGGACTTAACTTGAGTGTTGGTTCGACAATCTTTGGTGCGTTTGATCCTCGGTTTTGTGTATGCTCACTATAGGTACCTTGTCGAAGGAAAACACACCCAACAATGAGGCTAGCGATGCCGAGAGACACGCCGTGAAGGGCGATGAGTTCATCCAGATGTGCTCAGTTGCCCCAAACCACCCCTAGATTCAAGTTGGCCGCGACATCACGCTATGTTTGTGAGTTATTTTTGGAAGAATTTATACACCAAGGGGACTCTCTTGTTATTTTTCACTAGTTGTCACCCCAAACCGATGGACAAACGGAGGTCACTAATAGGACTTTAGGTGTTTTATTACATCTTATGTTAAGGTCTAACCTCCGAAAATGGGAAGAGTGTTTGTCTTTTGTTGAGCATTCTTACAATAGGTCAATGGACTCGACGATGAAGTTGACAACGTTTGAGGTCGTGTATGGGCGCAACCCCCACTCTCCATTGGATTTGACGCCTAGCCCATTGCAAGACACTAAGAGTGTCCCAAGAGATGAGTTTGTGAAGGAATTACATTAGCATACCCATGCGCAATTGGAGCTCCACTCTGCCAGTACTAGCGCCAAGAGGGCAAGGGTAGTCGTTGTGTCACTTTTGTGCCCGACGATATGGTTTGGGTTCTCATATCAGTCATATTCCGTGAGAATTTACCAGCAAAGCGACGTAGCAAGTTGGACCCACGGAGAGATGGTCCATTTAGAGTCTTGGATCATTTGGGTGACAACGCCTACATCTCGAGCTACCCGGCGAGTAAGGCACCCATCCCATCGTCTATGTCGTCGACTTCTCTCCCTACATTCCACCTAAGTACGAAGATGATGAATCATGGACAATTTGTTGCCAAGAAGAGACGAATGATAGCTCCCTACCTACCCCATTGACGGCGAAGAACGAAGAAGAGATGATGAGTGTTTGTTCCAATGGACACATGACTAGGGTATGCGCTCGAAGCATCATGCAAGCCACTCAATCCCTTGTCACAAGGATGCTAGCCACCTATGGTTCCACCACCAACCCTCCTCCCTTTGTCACGCTCTTGACCATTGGCGGAGTTGAGGTTACATAGGTGCAAGCCAGCGCGCTCCCTAGTGCTCTCTCAAACGCCCCAGCGATATGCGTTGTGCTCTTTGCACCCGTTGTGGTGTCACTTATCTTAGATTCATGTTTATGTTATTTTGAGGTTATTTTAGACACTCTTACTATATTTACCATTTGAGGTTATTTTAGTATGTTTTGTCTTGGGCGTATGCGCGCCACATGTTGTGGGTCGTTAGTCCAATCACATTCGTTCATATGTCAATTAATAAAGCATGTTCAGTTTATAGGATAAATTTAAATTCGAGACATTCTCCTTGTTTAACCCTGGGCATCCCCAAGTACAAAGTTCTATCAATCGAGCACTAGCGTGTATTCATTCTACCAAGATCATCACATTGATCTTCCAACAACTTAACCTCAATCACATTTAAGTGTTTCCACCAAATTGAGACTCTTTCTCCCCATCACGTTGGCAATATTGGCAAAAGTGAGAGTTCGACGATATCAAATTTGGAAGCTTTCTTGACACGAGGGACCAAAATCAACCATGAATGCGTCAATGGGTGTCGATCACATCAATCGGATTCTATCTGGTTCCCCCATCTTCTAGACTTGCATCAAGATCCTCCTTCTTTACTCCTCAATAATTGGATGGTATTTGCTTTGAGAAGAAGGCAAACCGACTTAACGGTGTAATCCCCTGAAGGGGATGCCACCCAACTTCTAGAGTCAATAATCTCGGGTCCTCTACAAGCACATGTGCCACATTATTAAGGATTTTCGATGTTGGGATAAAGGGAGAAATTCCTCCAAATTCCAGCCATAGGTAGGTCCCAGATATCTTTAACCCTAACTGACATCATGTCCGCTGTCGCCGTAGTATTGCACACCTGGTAGAGAGGGTGGCTCCCAATACATACATCCATCCAGAATTTAGTGGTATTCCCATACCCAGTATTCCATTTTACCCCGTTCGCAACCTCCCCATTTATGGTCGTGTTAATGCTCATTCACATAGGTGAAGGGTGTTTTTCGTTGGACTGGACCACCTCATTGCAAACCACCTGGAGCCATACTTAGCACTTATAATATCTCCCCAAATACCTCCATCTTTGTTGATGATGCGCCATCCAAGTTTACCTAGGGATGCCAAATTCATCTTCTTGGCACTTCTAATGCATAGACCTCTATGAGATTTAAGGGAGACAATGTCATCTCAAGACACCAGGTGCATCCTCATTCGGCCCATATGATCTCCCCAAATAAATGAATGCTTTAACTTGTCAAGTTTCTCACAGACACTCGCCGACAGCTTGACAGAGTTCATGGCATAGAATGGCATAGTAGATAGTATGGATCTTGAGAGTTAATTCTCCTCTGCAAAGCTGAGCGTCTTCGCTTTCCACCCGGATAGCTTTGTATTAGCCTTGTTGAGGAGGTTAGAGAAGATACTTTTTGAGATTCGTTCATGTAGAGCTGGCATCCCAAGTTTCCAGTGACATCAATGCCATTAATTCTCTCCAAATCGGCTGCAAGATCTCGGGACACATTGGAGGAAATAAAAAATTCTTGACTTCTCTCTATTGATCTTCTGCCCTGAGGAGTTACAACAAGTGTTCATCCATAATCAGCCTCATTTGAGCTCTCGATCCCTTTGCCATAAGAATAATGTCATTGCAAACATAAGGTGAAATAGTTTAGGGACTCCCCGGCAGAAAAAGATTGGTTTCTAGCGACCGTCGAAGACTTCATTATTACTAAAGCGGCTCAAGCGCTACATACATAAGACGGAAATGAAAGAGTCTCCTTGGCAAAGGCCTAGTGAGGGGGAGAATTCCTTAGTTACTTCCCAGTTCTACAAGAGTCTAGTAGTCGTGTTGGAAGCACATTCTTGAATCCAACAGGTCCAATTTGAGGGGGAACCCGCATCCTCAAGTGTATCGATAATGAAATCCCATCATACTTGATCATCGACCTTTTTCTAGACTGAGCTTCAGAAGCATCCATTTTCTACCTCCTATTTTGGCTTGCATTGAATGAACGATCTCTTGGAGAACAACTACATTATCGATGATGAACCTCCCTAGGAGAAAGCTAATGTGCATCAGGTCGATGATCCTAGAGAGGATTGGTTGTAGGAGATTGACAAGAAGTTTCGTGGCCAACTTGTATAGCACATTTCACAAACTGATTGGCCGAAATTGACTGATTTTTTCCAGAGTGATAACCTTTCCAATGAGGTGGATGAGTGTACTATTGGATCCAACTAGAAGTTTACCAGAGGATAATAAGTTGTGAACAAAAGTACACATATAATTGCCCACATCCCCCCAACAAGTCTTGTAAAAAATCGGTTGGAACCCATCCATGCCTGGTGCCTTATAGGGTCCCATATGTTTGAGGTCTAAGGTTATCTAATCGTCTCACAATAGAAGAGAAATAATATTGAGCTCCATAGGCGTGAGTATAGGGAAGCCACCCCTAGGCATTGGCACGAACAGAGCCATTGACGTTTGGAGAGTGTATATTTCTCTGAAAAAATTAACGGCCATTTGTTCCAAATCATGACGGACAGCAATCCAGTTCCTGCATTCATCCATCAAAATTGTAATTCTGTTATGGCGCCGGTGAACCACCGTGCTTGCATGGTAGAAGGTGGTGTTTCGTTCTCATAGTGTATTACGGGATTGCCACAATTTTTGATACCTCTTGGGCCAGGGTATCATCCAATACTGGACGAAGCTCTCACTCTAGTTTGAGAAGGTTATCATTGATTCTGCAATCCAAGGCTCGTTGAATACCCTTTAGTCTTGCTAAGAGATTAGCTTTGCAAAGGTATATATTGTCAAATACCATCTTTCATTCAAGGAGCTCATCGCGGAGAATAGCAAGAGCCTCATAAGGAACTGAGTAAGAGTTGCAACTTTGTCGAACAAAGTTAAGGAATTGTGGGTGATTAATCCATGCCGATTCGAATCTAAAAGGGACACTTCAATCTATTTCATCCTTCTCCTTTCATCCTAGTGAGATTAAACAACACGGGATTGCGGTATAAACATATAACTAGGAGGTATCTCACAATGACTTCTTCCCATTGTGTGCCTAGGACAACGTCAGAGGGCTCTCATCGAAGACAGACATCTTGGAGAAGCAAGCCGCGATTGACAAGAACTCGATCGAGGCCTTCATCTCCAAAAACTTTGAGTTGTCCCAAAGCGTTAAGGTTCAACAAGGAAAGATTCGACAACTTGAGGAAGAGATGTTCCGACTTAAAGACGAAAAGAAGAAGGCTGAGGAGGAAGGAGAACGGCTGGAGGCGGAACTTGATGAAGTTGAAGCCTACTATTCTTGGTTAGCCAGGGTAGAGGCTATGGAAGATGTCTTCGCCGACAAACACAAGGATTGGGACACTGTTGCCGAAAGTAAGGCACACAATTCATATCCCTTTGCGCCGATTTTTCCCAACTTGATGCCCCAGAAGCTCAAGGACACCGCTAAAGGAGAAGAGGAGTAGGAACTCATAGATAAGCAGGACCCCATGGTGGAAGAGGACAAGTCGGAGCCTCCCGCCACTTCATAAACTTTTTATGAACTTTTGAACTTGTTGATGGTGACTGTTGCCCGTAGCAAGACGATGTTTGAACATTCTGGCCCACCCTCCTGGGTGGTTTGACAATGTATATTGCCCTTGTTCATGGGAACATTCTGGCCCATAAACTTTTCATATCTTGCTTGCTATGTGTATTGCATGCTTTTTTCCTAATTGTGCAGGTATGTCAAGACTTATAGCAACTTGGCCAGAGAAGAGCAAGGCATAGTCACGTTCTGAAGGCGATGATAATCAAGATCAAGCATCTATCAATGCATTGGTGATGACAATGTCGATCGCGATAGAGTTATCGGATATGTCGATGCCTTTCAAGGCAGAAGTAGATGTAGTAGACTTACCATACTATGTAAAATAAGAACTTTCCTTTAGGATATATATATTGTATCTTCCAAGAATAAGTAATAAAATCAGCTTCTTCGATCATAGTACTTTCCTTCAGCATTTCATCTCATGTATTATTCTTGATATGAATCGGAGATTAGCAACAATGTCTATATGTGTAGAAACTTACTATAGACATGTCAGAGAGTGAAACTGCCTTGGTCAATTTTCTCTTGCAATTGCGTTAAGAGTTAGCAAGAACAAAACACTATGTTGTCTGAAGCAATACGTAATACATGTTACCTAAGGTAAATGCAATGGATTTTAAAGATATAGAAAGTACTTGTCGTTGAGACATTAATGACCACAAGGTTAAGAGCCTTGTTAGTTAGGACATAACTTGATCACAGGATTCGTGTCACGATTACCGTAGATGATCGTCGGGGGTCAAGCCGATGGAGACGAGATTGATTGCGGGGTTTGCGTCGCGATATTCATAGATGACCGTCGGGGGTCAAGTCGATGGAGACGAGATTGATTGCGGGATTCACGTCGCGATATTCATAGATGACCGTTGGGGGTCAAGTTGATGAAGACGAGATTGATTGTGGGATTCACATCGCGATATTTGTAGATGTTCATCGGGGGTCACCGAGATAGCGTCACCGTAACTCGAGGAGTGTGACCGATATAGCTGATGGCGTCATGGCGTAACATAGCGGGGACTATGACCGGTATAGCTTGTGGCATCACATCGTAACTCAATCGGGAGTGTGACAAATATAGCATGAAGTCACGACGTAACACATTAAGGTGTGTGATCTATATAGCCTGGCATCACGACGTAACCCAACGGGGGTGTGATCGATATAGCTGATGGGGTCACGACATAACTCAACGGGGAGTGTGACCAATATAGCATGTGGCGTCACAACATAACTTAGCAGTGACTGTGACTGATATAGCCTATGACATCATAACGTAACCCAACGGGGGGTATGATTGATATTACCTAGCGTCACGACGTAACCCAACGAGGTGTGTGATCAACATAGCCTAGAGCATCACGGCATAACTCAACGGGGAGTGTGATCGATGTAGCTGATGACGTCACGGTGTAACTCAATGGGAAGTGTATACCCTATGGCGTCACAGCGTAACTCAACGGGGAGTGTGACTCATATAGCCTATGGTGTCATGGTGTAACTCAAGGAGTGTGACCAATATAGTTGATGATGTCATGACAAAGCTCCATGGCAACAACGTCAATTTAACCTATGGCATCACATCTTAACTCAACGGGGAGTGTTACTGATATAGCCCATAGTGTCATGGCGTAACTAAGTGGGGAGTGTGAATGATATAGCTAATGGAGTTATGACAAAGCTCCAAGGGAACAACGTCGATTTAGCCTAGGGTGCAATATAGCTCGACCAGGCGTAGCCTAAGGTGAGAGAATGTAGCAAAGGAGTAATGAAAATAATCGATTGCTTTTACTAAATAAGCTGAGTTTTGATAAGTAACATGCATGGAATGTAAACTAGATTAGAAATAGTACTTCTTAAGATGTGTTGTCTTTCATCTCCTGATGACGGGACGCCTTTTGGATTCACCAACTCGTAAGCGCCTTGTCCGACTACCTTAGTGATATGGTAGGGACCTTCCCAAGTAGGTCCTAGTTTTCCAGCATTCTCCTCCCTTGTGTTCTGAAACACTTTGTGCAAAATCCAGTCTCCAACTTGGAACACTTTCATCCTTACATTGTGATTGTAACTTCTGACTACCCCTTGTTGGTATGTTGCCATCCTGATGGCAACATGACCGCGTAGCTTGTAGATGGTATCTAGCATGAATGTCATGAGCGACGTGTTTCTCTCCTCCATGAGGAGGTGATGGCGAGCTGTGGAGACCTGAACTTCAACGGGCAAAACAGTTTCACAATCAAACACTAAAGAGAAAGGTGTTCTACATGTGGCGGTTTTTTGAGTTGCACGGTCTGACAATAGGATGGATGATAGTTCATCCGCCCATAAGCCTTTTGATTTCTTGTGCTTCTTCTTCAAATTATTGATAATAACTTTATTTCTAGATTCAACTTGACCAAGATGTTCTTCCTTGCAAAATCCGTACATCCGATTGCTTATGAATTATGAACCATTGTCGCAGACTATGGTGTCGGGAACACCAAACCTGCTCAAGATGTTCCTCCTTATGAAAGAAATGACATGTGAGTCTTTGATCTATTTTAATGCCTCAACTTCGATCCATTTAGAGAAGTAGTCCATCACGGCCAACATGAAAACACGTAGACCAGACAAGACTGGTAGCTTTCTGACAATGTCCATCCCACACTTCATGAAAGGCCAAGGGGATGTGAATGGATGTAGATCTTCAGATGGTTGATGAGACACTAGACTGTGTCTTGGACACACATCGCATTTCTTTGCATAGTCGATAGCGTCTTTCTTCGTGTAGGCTAGTAATATCCTGTTGTGTGGGCGCGCAATGCTAAGTTCCTTCCACCAGAGTGATTGTCGCATTCTCCATCGTGGAGATCTTGTAGCACATTTTGGACTTAGTCTTCTCAAAGACACCTTAGATAGTATCCAATGATGGACCATTTGAGTAACATGTCATCTTTGAGGGAAAAAGATGACGCCTTGGCACGAAGTCGTCGAGCCTCATTCTTGTCGGGTGGTAACTCATCATGCTTGAGCCAATTATAGAATGGTGTAATCCAAAATTTAGATTCTTTAGAGTAACTGACCTACATATGGCTTGACTCGTTGGACCTTTTGTTGATAGCAGGCACCTCTACGTGTAGGAAAGGAATCTTTTGGTATTCTCTCGGATCGATGATGGACTCGAGATTGGCTAACGTGTTGGCCTCTACGTTGGTGTCTCTAGGAACTTGTGTAATGTTGAACGTGTCGAGAATTTGATGATGTCGCGGATGACTTCTAGATAGGTTGTCATCTTCGAGTCACGGGCCGCGTACACTCCGTTGATCTCATTCACGATTAGCATAGAGTCAAATTACTTCCAGGTTCTTCACACTGTCTCTTTGACAATGGTGATGCCAGTCACGAGCGCTTCATATTATGCCTCGTTGTTTGTTTCTTTGAATTCGCATCGCACGGCTTGGGCTATCCTATCCCCCGTGGTGATTTTATGACAACCCCTAGTCCCACACCATTCTGATTAGAAGCGTCGTCGGTGTATAGCGTCAATTTTAGGGGAACAGTGTCGTTGACATACAATAAGATTTTCGTGATCTGCTCTTCATAGGTTGGGATAAAATTTCTAGGCAGTCCATGATCAAGAATTTGACTTGAAGATTCACTCTTCCCGCGTAAGTTATTAGTGACATAGTGTGATCTCCCCTAGTGAGTTGTTGACTTCACTGTTGAAACCTACAAATGGGATTGACTCTTGATAATATCCTCCCGGGTGAGACCAAGGCTGTGGAGGGCTTCGATCATTATGAGATTTGCAGAGCTGTCGTGTCGACTAGGAAACATTGCACGAGATAGTTCCCTATTATAAGGGATATGACGAGGTTGTCGTGATGTTCCGTGGCAGCGGTGTCGGGTTTGTCGAACGTGATTGGCACGTTCTCACACTTCTCCTTGGTGACGGTCACTGGACTGTTAAAGTCGGACTATTTGGCGTGTCGCTTAGCAGCATACACGGATTTCCCACACACTTCTGATCCTCCGGAGATGTTATTCACGATCTTGACGTATAGAGGAGGAGGTGGCGGCACTTCTCCTTGCTTGGCTTGATCCAAAGTCACTTTCGCCCTATCCGTTAGTAAGTCTCTAAGATAGCCTCTCTGAAGCAAGTGGGCGACTTCTTTTCTTAGTGCGATGCATTCTTTGGTGTTGTGTCCTCCGCCATAGTGGAAATCGCACCACTTATCGGTGACCCTTCTATTCATGGGATATTATCTGGCTTCCTGGGTCATTTCACAGTTTCGCCGAGTTTGGACATGGTGTTGAGTATTTCCTGGTGTCGGTGATGAATGAGTGGTGGTGCAGAGGTGGAGAGATCCCCCGGTCTTTGTAGCAGCTGTATCCGTTGTCTCGGATGTTGTTGACCGTCCAGTTGTCGGGCTTTGGTCGAGGATAGAGTTTGTATCGTGTCTCGATCTTGTTGACGAGCTTGCTTGAACGTGATGGCTCTTGAAACTTCTTTGATGCGAGATCGTCATCTTCGAGTTGATCTACGCCATGGCTTTGGCTTGGACATCCTTGAACGCCTGATATAGGTACTTTGTTAGATGGTGATATATTTATGAGTTCACAAATAGTACCCGCCTGAATGCCTCTATGGAGGTTGGGGTGTCGTAGTGAGGTATCAACACCTTCTCGTCGTTGAACCTGATGAGATACTTCCTTAACGTCTCCCCTGGGAGTTGGGTGATGCGATAGAGATAACTCGACCGCTTCTGGAGTCGTTGACTGCAAGCAAACTGAGTTTTGAGCAAGTTGATCAGTCCATCAAACGAGGAGATACTCCTGTTTGACAGGTGTATGAACCACGTCAAGGCGGAGCCTTTCAAGGTAGATCTGAACCCTTTGCACATCACGACTTCTTTCAAGTGTTTAGGCAACGTGCTCGTCATCTTCCTCTACTTGTATAACGAAACTTGCTCGTCAGGATCAGCCTTCTCATCATATAACGGTCCGGTACCGCATACTTATTAGGAACCTCGTCGTGAGAAATGGCATCGATGAACGGTGGGTCGGCGTAGCATTCGCTGCCTTTCTCTTCTATGGGCCTGGGCACCCCTGGTATTTGGGCAAACCTATCATCTAAAATTCTGAGCTTTTCGTGCCACTTTCGTTCAATGACGTCATTGAATGACTCCATTGGATTGACAACAACGGACTTGAGGTCAAGGCGTCGGACGGTGTTGTCGTCGCAGACATACTGGAGTGGGGAGCGATGCATCGGTGGAGGCATTGACATGCTTAAGGAGCACAACGCCTCGTTCTCTTTTAACACCTCTTGGAGCCGTGCTTTGGATTGGGTCTTTTGGGCGGCCAATGACTCTTCCAAAGATTTCATCTTTTCATAGATTTCTGCCATGTCAGTGGTGTGTTGATCTCTCATACCGTTAGGACCGGCCTTATCGGATGGATTCTGAGGAAGGTTCATCGTGGTTGTGATAGAGACGTCTTCGGATGTGGTGACGCCTTTGGTGGTTGGTCCGTCGTTGGATATGGTGATGTGGTTTGTAGTGTTTGTAGTTGGAAAAAGGTATAATCTTTTTGACCCCCAGTCCCACGGTGGACGTCAATTGTTTTGGGCAAATTTCATGTCGTGATTGTGGAGTATGGGGTCAAGGATTACATGTTAGCTAGGAAGAACGATTTATTTGAGAGAAAACAAGTATCATGTTTGATGTAAGCTCGTATGAAAATATGAGTGTGATAGCTTGAATAGTGGATATGTTACAAGGTCTTGGCACCCCCCCCCCCCCCTATATAGAGGTCCAAAGGTAGTCCTGCAAAAAATAGGATCTTACCATAAAATTAAGATAATATCTTGCCTTGGAGGCTAAGATAAAATAAACAAACATGGTAGAGAATATTTCCTTATATCGAATAAGGAAACTATAACTATAATGCATTCAATCTATATAAGGAAATAAGATCTTCCCAGTTGCATCGCTTGGCAACTAATCTTCGCATCTTCATGACGATCATATCAATGTCGTCTTCCTTTAACAGCGTTGATGATGATATGTGTAATCACATATCGACGCCTCAGGGACTTTTTACGTGGACATGATCATAGGGCCCTAACAACTACTTCATCTAGTTCTAGGGGCTCTAGTTTAGTGTAATGTGAGGATGACATGTAACCCATTAATTGTTATGCGGATTGCCCATTCTGTTGATCTTCGTAATTGTAGGCTTCAGAGAAAATCATGTAGCATTCTTTCGCCAATCTTTGTTCACCTTTCATTTCTTGTATCCTCCACTTTGTGCGGAACTTAATGGTTTGGTGGTATATGGATGGGACCACCCTCATCTCGTGGATCCATGGTCGCCCCAAGATCACATTGAATGGTGATGGACAATCCATGATCAAGAACTTTACTTGCAGGTTGACTCCGCCTGCGTAGGTGGTCAACGTGATTTCTCCCAACGAGTTGCTAACTTCTCCATTGAATCCTACTAGCCAAGTTGATTTATTGTTGATGTCTTCTTTGTTCAAGCCGAGGCTATGCAGGGCGATCATCATCAAGTTCACCGAACATCCATTGTCTATCAGTACGCGTTTCACCTTCAATTGCCGATCATGAGGGAGATAACAAGATTATCATGATGCTCAATGAGGGTATCATCGAACGTGATTGGCATGATACCGACAATCACATCATCCACAGACCAACGGTTAATATTAACCGTTGGTCTGTGGAAGTGCATATCATTTGCATGATGTTTAGCGGCTAAGACCGTCATCCCACATATCTCAGATCCTCCAAAGATGACATCCTTGCTATCGGATATGATATCCCTAAGGTACCCTTTGCAAAATAGTTGTTTCATCTCTCTTCTCAAGGTGATGCACTCATCTGTTTTGTGCCCCCCATCGCGGTGAAAATCGCACCACTTATTTACGTCTCTCTTATTCATCGCGTTCTCTGACCTTTTAGGCAACTTTACGACGTCGCCGAGTTTGGTCATGCCCTTCACTACTCCGGCGGGGTTGACAACGAACGAATGCGATCAATAATACATGACAGCATCATAGGAGGCAACCATGCAAGACGCCGATCGTCCATCAAGCTCACCTTGGATAAGATAACTTGCTACACAAGGAGTTATCTATTAGAATACATAATTTCCATATATGTATTATCTCTTTGATTATATGTTCTATTTATCTCCTAGATAATATATATTATCTATCTCTTAGATGGTATAATATATACTCCCTTCGATCAATATATAATGTCGTTTAAGGACTTGAAAATTGATCATCAATATATGACGGTGGAGAGTTGAATTGTGTCTTCTTTAATGAGGTTTAATTAATTGTCTTCACTTTCCAACATAATCTCCTTTTGCAATAACTAAGACCGTTTATCTGCCTATTTCCCATACTATTTTATTATACTAGAAATCGAAGCCCGTGCGAAGCACAGGCCTTTTGTGTATATGTTGCCGCGGTTGAAATGTGAATTTGTAATATATGAAGTGTTGTTGCATGTTTTATCTTAAATGATATATTGTTTGATATGTATTTAATGTAATATCTAAGTATATTAGGTATAAAATGCTATGATTGTACGAAGTACAATTTTATTTATTTTTTTGGTCAGAAGTGCAATTTAAATTTTGAATTAAGACGATAGTTGTTTTTTGTAGGGATGCATTTTTTTTCCTTTGAAAATATTTGGGAAATATTTTTTAGAAATTTGTATCTAATTAAGAGATTGAACTGATAGCACATATCTATTTTGGGGCTGAAAGTATCGAACGTATTCAATTAAAACAACTTAAGCTTAGAATACACAAGTAATAATTTTGTACGTTGAAAACTATAATATGCATTATCTGATTGAGTTCATTATTACTGCCTTTCTTAGAAAAGGGTCAGCCTTAATTTTAAATTTTATTAATGTGGCAATAAAAAATCTAATACTATGTAGAATTATAGGGTAATTACAATGGGAGTTTCATAAGGGATTTTATAAATAAATAATGATTTTTTAATGAAACCAATGGAAAAAGAGTCCTAATATGCAATCCAAGAAGGAGAGTTTTAACAAGGTAAATGGATCCCTCTTTCAATAAAAATGGTTAAGATTTAATCTTGCACTCATTTTAGTAATAAAATAATTTTTTTTAGATGAGGTGGAGAAAATAAAAAAAAATTAAAAAAATCATTATGAAACCCCCAAAGTACAAGGGCTATGTTCCAAATAGGCACTTCACCTACAATTTTTTTTATTTCACACATATATAGTTCAAATTGATGACTTATCGAACACATGATCTATGTAAAACCTATTTTTCCGATCTATATTCTCCCTAACATCACGGGCTATACTGCATCGTGCAACAAAAAAGGTTCAGCGGTGTCAGAAAAGAGCGAGTAAACGTTTGATTCATGAAATGAAATTTCAGAGTGCTACCTACATTGATGGTTTGTCCTCTAAGGAATTGATTCTGCTACTCAAGAACTCCTCCCAGACTGAATTTGCATAGAGATTACCTAGTGACTGGAAGAGAGATATAACAGCAGGTTCCCATGCCTTCACATCTAATGTTAATGATCTCACCTGCAGCAAATCAAAGGACATTGATTTGTAATATTGATTCATGAATTTGAAGCATTGGTGTCGAGTAAAATAAAGGTTAAACCTTTGATACATGAACTCCAAGGTTACGATGAACGCCTGAACATTCAATGCGAATGAGGATCCCAAGGTTTAAGGAGGCCTAATCGGGTTATGGCGCCCCACAATCTGCACATCTATCATTGCCCATTACCCTTCTTAGAAGGTTAATAGGCCTTTCTATTTGGATACTCAAACGCTGCTGTTGGAAACTTTTGGGGCCATGTGAATAGCTTGCTGGTGCAAGCTTATGCCTTGATGGAGTTTCTTCCCTGCTTGAGACATCAGAGTTGGAAGAAACTCCAACGCTACTACATTCATTTGCTGCACTTGGCTCCATTTCTTCTTGTTTGGCACTGAGTTGCTGCCAAATTGATTGTTAATCAGTAAAATGATTTCAGGATCAACAAAATTATAGTATCAAAACTTGCATACATACCCCATCGATTGGTTGTGAAGTCAACAATGAGGCAATAACTCCTCTTATCTTCTCAACCCATTCCACTTGATCAGGTTCACTCTCAGCCTGCAAGGATTGAAGATATGATTGCGGTATAATTTGGCTTTAATGAATGATAAGAAGTATTGGTACTTGTAATGTGTAGCTCTTTGATGGTGAAATGATCCTGAAACAAAATCTTAGATCAGACTGTTCTGAGTCAACCTTAATGGTTGATGTTAGAAGATTGACTATGTCGCGTGCTGTGGACTTCTCCTCGTTTACAGGACTATAAGAATGAGAACCGAGCCATCGACCAAAGACACTTGTTCCAGGGTCTGAGTACGTGTTTTTCTGACCAGATTATATGTCTCCAATCGCCTGAAGGTATTCAAAAGTAACGGTCGGTTAAAAATATTGGTTTGAATTTCATATATTTACATGTTTTCCTATAACACAGTCACATACAAGCGCCCTGTTACGTTGCTTTCGATAGTAGTACAACATTTCGCGGCTGTCAAGAACGAAAAGTCGTCTCTTCCAATCAACGCTTAGATTGGAAGACCGCTTCCAGAGATACCCTTCTCGGATTATCTGAACCTGAAACAGTGAGAAATGCAGAGATGAAATTGAGAATCAGTTTTACACAGTTGAGATCATTGAAATGCAGAAAATCACCTTTCCATTTAAAGAAGACTGCATAACTTCTTCTATAGGTTTTATGCCTTTGGATAAAGCTTGCAGCACGTCACCAAAGGGCAAATCACGAGAGCTACTTGGAGGTTGCCGACTTTGCTGATCAATCTGGCGTTTGTAATCTTGTATCTTTTCGTTCAGAGTCGTTAACTCTTGCTTTGAGCTTTCTTTTGCTTGCTGTGAATATGACAGAACCTGCAGCATAATGATTTTAGGTAGACAAATTGTCATTTCTGAAAAACATATGCAGAGATGAACAGCAAGGATAAATTAGTGAGTAATCAGACCTGCTTAATATAAGGCTCCATATGATGCAGTATATCATATCCCTGAAGAGAAAATCAACTTGATAAGATGTTAAAAACAAATAGGATAGCAAGTTTATGAGAACCTAAAGATAGCCCCTATAAAAGTAACATGTTTGAAGTAATGGAGATGAGAATCTATCATCCTGCTAACACCTTCCAGAAATTCAGACCTTTTCTTAGCCTCCACATTGGAAATTGCAGTGATATGCATTACAGTAATATTGAATTAGGTGCATTTGGGAAATACCCAAATGTTAGATTTCCTAGATAGAATTTGGCAAAAAGAAACTTTACCAAATTGAACCGTGTTTCCTCATACATGGATCTTGCAGTATTAAGTTCCTGAAATAGTCATCTACCAGATTAGTTTATCATAAGGTTAACATTTTGAAAGAAAGATGGATAAAATTTCATGCACCTCTTCAATGATTATAGCTATATCCCTCCTTTCATTTTTCTTCAAGGACAGAAATCGCTCCCGTGCCTGCATCAGAGCAAGAGTGATAATCAGTCATTGCCAGGAACAACATGTTCAAATATCAGTCACAAATATTTACTATGAATTAACTTGTTCATAAGTGATGCTAGCCTTGTCAAACCGCTTCCGAGCTTCCTGTTTCCAATCAATCATCAGTTTTATTTACAATATAAAAAATATTGCAAAATAAACATGAAAATTACTCCTATGATTTCAATAAAAAAAATGTCAGTAGTTAAACTATAATCAAGACATGTCCTGAAAATTTGATTACTCAGATATTCAGTTGAAGTTATATTGCATCTGCTTTCATGAGTTGCACTTATGAGATTTAATAAACTGGTTGAATCTTCATCTATATGCTTCCTCTTCTTGCAAACTTCCTACTAAAATAGCAATGTTGGAAGCAATATTTTCAAAATGAGAAGTGATGTGAATATGTGAAATTAAGTACCTTAACATTTTGCAGGTCAACATTCACAAACTGGAGTAACTTAGCACTCAATAAGTTCTCCACCTGAAAAAGGGTAATTTCATTCAAGGGATATACATGTCAGTTTGAATGTACAATCAAGCGAGGTGCGTGCAATAGGAAACAAAATATTTACCTGAGATCGTAAAACTTCCTTGTATGTAGCAATTTCTCTCAATGCAGTGGAGAATTTTGCCATGAAAGGTCCTACAATAAGCAAATGACCAGCACAACTTCCACAAATTTCATTTTGTTTCTTTTATTTTTTTACTTTTGCAGAAGTAAGAGTGAGATGTTAAGTACCTCCAAAAGAAACACCCAAAGGGTCATTGTTCCCGCCTCCAAAACTGTCAAGAGAGCTTGCAAAAGCAACGTCTCTATCATAAAATTCTCCGAGTTCTTCCCTGCAAATCCATGCCAAATCATGATGAGCAAAATCAAAAAAGAACATGTTTGAAACAGGTTCGACACTTGACTTACGTGTACTTATGGCATCCTTTATAAAACTTCAAACACCTCTCTCTTAACATCTCAGCAGTGTCTTCAGAGGATTGAAGATGCATTCACCATAAACTGTTAATCTCAATAGCTAAATCCTAAGTTAAGAAGTCAGTTGATTGAGGAAACAAAGGAAAATCATACATATATCCATAAAAATAGATAACAGTATGAAATTTTGGTCATAAGAACAACATTTGTCTAAGATAATGTAAGTGGTAACTGCACAGAGAAGTTGTATTTGTTAACTACAAATCAGAAAATGCCCCCAAATAAGTTACTTATAAGTAAGCTAATGCTCATACATGCAAAGTTAGCAACAATTGCAAGAAATCTGATAAAGTGATTCTCATAATGTGGTATATAAACTTCCATAAAAAATGACGATGAAGACATAATTACAAAAAAAGAATAAAAAAGGCTTACCTGAGAACGGAGCATAGGATTGTCCTGTACATCCCCGTCGATCGAGCGATCTCGAACTCCGATCTGAAATCAACGTCAATCAACAACCTCTCTCCTCCGCCGGCCACAACCACGTCTATATATTCGTATTTCCAGGTAATCTTAGAACAATTTGAAGATGCAAAAGACAATCAATAAATTTACCTTGATAACGTCAATTAGATCGCCATAGGAGGCAACGTTGGTAGCTGATTCGCTCCAGAAATCAAATTCGTCGTCAGAGCTATCGTTGTTGTTTCCATTGAAGCAATTGCAGCGATTTCGGCCGCATTTTTACGGCTGTTACAGATGTGTGAAAGTCTTTCACATCCTCTTCAACGTCTCACTTGGAGCTGGAAGGACAACCTATAATGCTAATTACGGCCGATTTGTGCAAACCTATTCAGCTCCTATAAGAAGTGTAACCGTCATAACTGTTGTAATTCAACTGGGCCCAAAATGCTAATTATTTAGACCCTTGTTGTATCCGGCCTATGTAACAAACAATCTACAAATCCGGCTGGGCCAATATATATTTTTATGTTTCCTTAAGTTTTAAGTGTGTACAAAGTGGGCTGGCCTAATATAAATTGCATGCTTAAGCTTTAAGTATTTGAAGGAGGGCATTAAATTGGCAAGAAAGCCAACTTTTAAATATATATTGATATTGATTCTCGCCATTTCCTAGAGTAAAAACGTTTTCAAAGTACTAAAAATCCATGCTTTTCATTAAAACATATTATTTACCTCTAAAACTAATTAAAGTAAATGAAAAGTTAAAGTTTAAATTCTTTCTTAACTCTTGTCCCAAGTTCTACAAAGTCCTATATTATTGATCGGAGATAGTATTATTTTCTAGAATGCCTTATCTACAAAAACTATATTATTTCCATATAGATAATACTAGTCTTGTACACCCTTCTCCTATATAAAGGGGTTAGAATTCATGTAATAGGCATTCAATTCTCTCATACATATTCGATTCCATACGAACTCAAATAGCTCCATAAGCACTCATTAATACTCAAAGTACTTACATTTTCGTTCATAATCAATACATAAATACTTCTCTACTATCATGTCTTCTATTTTCGTTCTTTGTCTTCATGAAGTCGCCTGACGCCTTTGTTTCGGCATTATTCTTTGACTACCATACTCCACAAACAACTAGATTTAGGGAGGGTCTAAATCTGGTCAAAACACTCATGTCAACAAGAGCTCTTCTTTTTCAAGGTTCAAGTGAGAATAAAGAACTTTGAAGTTAAGCGTGTTAGGCTGAGATTGTACCAAAATGGATGACCTCCTGGAAAGTCCTTGTGTTGGCATAGGCAGACACTTCTAAGGCCTCGGACCTTACTAAAAGAACAAAGAACTCTGAAGTAAAGTGTGTTAGGGCGAGAGTAGTACCAAGATGGTGACCTTTTGCAAAGTCCTTGTGTTGGCATGGACTGATGCTTCTAAGGTCGCGGGCCTTATAGATGGTGTCAAAGCCAACTCTGGGATATGATTGGACTTGGCCTGGAGGGCGATCGCTCAACCTAGAGGGCGGTCTTTGGTGCTTGATGTGGACGTCAAGGGTTTAAGTGGACGAGTTTGTAATATCCCGAACTTGAGATTGGTTTATAAGAATTGAAGTGTTATCCATGTCAACAAGAGCTCTTCCTTTTCAGGGTTCAAGTGAGGACAAAGAACTCTGAAGTTAATTGTGATAGGGTGAGAGTAGTACCAGGATAGGTGATTTCCTGGGAAGTCCTTGTGTTGACGGGCTTACACTTCTAAGGCCTCGAGCCATACTAAGAGGATAAAGAACTTTGATGTTAAGCGTGATAGGACGAGAGTAGTATCAAGATGGGTGACCTCCTGGGAAGTCCTTGTGTTGGCATGAGTTGGCGCTTCTAAGGCCACGGGCCTTACAAGGAAACCCATCTTAGAGGACCAATTTACAGCAAACGCTTTTGGTATTTCGCGCCCGACTAACGAGGAGATCGAGATATTCGGGCCACCAAAGGAGGTTTGTGCTGACCTTAGACGAACCATGAGACACATCTCAACGAAGAATTTAGTAGGGATGTTCATTGGTCAGCTTTTATTCGGTTTTGGACCGAACCGAACTGAACCGACCGGACCAAAGCCAAATTGATCTATATTCGGTTTGGTTTTTGGTTCGTATAAAAACAATATTTGGGTTTCGGTTCGGTTCGGTCAAAACTGATCATTTTTTAAAATAAAAAAAAATCCTAGATTTCTAGAAAAACTAGTTCAACCTTATTCGGTTCGGTCCAGTTCGGTCTAGTTCGGTCCAAGTTTGGTCCAAGTTCGGTCTAGTTCGGTCCAAGTTCGGTCCAGTTCGGTTCGGTCTAATTCGGTTTTATGCACTAAAACCCGCTTCAATAACCTAAATTCACCTAATTTCAAAATGTTCGGTTGTTTTAGTCTAAAACCGAACCGAACTGAATAAAACCAAACTGAAACCGAACCGAGCCGAGTATGTTCGGTTTGGTTTTCAGTCCACAAAATTCCGAAATTCGATTTCGGTTCGGTTATGGACCGATGAACAGCCCTAGAATTTAGTGTCAAAAGGAGTGGGAAGCTTTAAAGGATCTCTTGTAGATCCTTGGTTGCGATCGTGCCAGCTGTGCACGCTCTTATGGCATGTATGTCGAGCACTAGATCGTCTAGCACTCTCGATACTCCACACATTTTTCCAAATTAAATGCAACAAACTAAACTTTGATCAACTCTCAAGTGTTTAACTCACAATTATGCGAAACTGGATCGTCATGATGCTCGATCAAATCGTTTGATAATCTCTCACTCGGCAACATGTCAATATGTAATGTTTTACAGAATTCGTGGGAATTTTTTTGTCCCAAAAGCCTAAGCCAAGTGTGCCAACTTGACTAAACATTCAAAATTGGTAGTAACTGTTGGGCCTCGTTTTTTATTATCTCGTTGGATCAGCCCAATAGCTTGAAACAGGCTGCCATCTAGAAGGTTTGGACGGAGGAAACAGAGAAAGACGTTAACGCTAGGAGACATTGGAGGAGATCTCAGAGCGACCAGTATGCACTACGACGACCCCCGCGGATCTCAGGCAGTTTCAACCAACTTGGATGTAAATGTAGTATAAGTACGGAGGGAATCCTCATGTAACAACACACGATATCTAAATTACTCAATACAAGCATTGTTTCACCTTTATCCCGCTCACTAGAAAGAATTGTTCTTTGGTTCAATTTCTTGTTCAAATATTGAAGCGATCAACAGTTGAGTTTCTCGATTTGATAAGCTTCTTACTTAAAGGAGATAAGCTTGATTTTACGTCTGTTCAATTTTATTCGTCTTATTGTTAGTTGATTTGGATTATCTAGATACTTCAAACTTATTATTGTCTAGTTGCCCTTCTTAAAGCGATTTAGGTCGGTTCGATCTTTTCACTCCAGAACAATTTGGCGCCCACCGTGGGGCATCTAGCCAATCAACGATCCAACCAACATCCAATCATGGCCGATTCCGGAAATCCCATGACCATCGTCGACGACAGAGTCCAATCCGACGCCCTGGTCGGGAATCAAACTGAGGCACACACCGCCACTCAAATCGAAGACGTCACCAATCCTCTTATCTTGAACAACCAAATCCAAGAGTTAACAAAGAGCATGAGCGTCCTGCACGAAGAACTGGCCTAACAGCGCCTGAGAACAGAAACCCTCACCTAATCTGAAGTTGAAATTGCGCGACTAACTCGTGAAAATGAACTTTTGAAATCGAAGGTGAATTCGGCTGCATCGGCCCCAAGAGGAACAAGGCGCATAGTCAATACCGAAGGCCTTCAAACACGTCTCAACATGGATGGGGCAATCTTGACGCTCATGGCACCAATCACTCAGAGCGTCGTTCAACCCATTGGTATGTTTCAAACTCTCCTAGTAAGTGCTTTCATGACTAACATTCCAATTTTCGCGACTGAGCCCGCCGAGACTCGAGTAGCCCCTCCACAGGTTGCCACACCAATGGATCTCCAAACCTTCATACAACAAGCCATCAACGAGCATATGAGGACTTTGGACAATCACATCGCTCGGATTCCAGGAGTCTCACAGCCAATCGAAAAGGAAGTGATCGATTGAAACGAAGACTCACCCTTCGTGGAAGAAATCCCACGCGTCAAGATCCTGAAGAAGTTCCACGTCCATAACATGCCCAACTACGATGGGACCGGGGACCCCGACAATCATATCTTCATTTACAAATAAAAATTAATGACTATCTCTATTCCAAGAGGGAATCGCGAGGCGGTCATGTGCAAAAGATTTGGCATGACCCTCGTGGGACCCGCACTAACTTGGTTCATGCATTTGCCAGAGGGTTCGATCGCATCATTCGCCGATCTGGTCAATTCATTCAAAATCCAGTTCGCTAGCAGTCGGAGACTGGAAAAGAAATCAAGCAACCAATACAAGATCGTACATAGGTACGGTGAACCCCTAAGAGATTATCTTAATAGGTACAACAAAGAGAAGGTTGTGATTCCACATTACGACGCCCCAACGTCCATCGAAGCCTTTCGCTAGGGATTGGTCAGGGGTAGTGAACTCTATCGCGAGCTGACCAAATACTCGTGCCAAAGCTTCGAAGACGTGCAAGCCAAAGCCATGGCCCAAGTCAGACTAGAAGAAGACGAAGAACCCCCAAAAGCGGACAAAATCCCCGATCGAGTCGATCGAAGGTCATCGTCGGACCATCGACGCGACAGGTGACACCAACCATAACCCAAGGGACAAAGAGATCCAAACCAGGTAAACAACTCTTATGACAGGAACCAAGACTGGAAGAAAAACTCGGCTCTACCCCCGAAGGTCCATTCCTACAACTTTAACATTTCCGTGTCGGAACTCGTCAAGAGCTTCGACATGTATGGAAAAGACGTAAGATGGCCCCGGAAGAGCGACTAGCCAGATTCCAAGAAGGATATGAGCTGGTGATGCAAGTTCCATGGAGATCATGGTCATACAACAGATGAGTGCATCGCACTACGCAAGGAAGTCGTAAGGCTCCACGCATAAGGACTCTTGCACGATATCATCTCCGACAAAGCAAAAGCGACGCTAGATCGAAGAGACCAGGTAACAACCAATCGACCCTCATCTCCAGTACATACCAAAATTATTAACACCATCTCAGGAGGGTCGAACATGTATGGAAACACATACTCGGCCGCCAAAAGATACGCCAAGGAGAGCAAAGGCGTCGGACCAATCCGATCGGAGACACGACGACCATAAGCAGTAGACACGCCTGCCATCACCTTCGACGACTCTGAAGCCGAAGAACTAGGCGATCACCATGACGGTCTGGTAATCTCTTTGTCAATTGGTAACTGTCTCATACGCCGAGTACTAATACACACAAGTAGCTCCACAAACTTGTTGACACTAAACGCCTTAAAGGGTATGGGTTTAAGCGAGGACAATTTAACCCGAAAGTCGACTCCACTGGTTGGGTTCAGTGGGAAAGTCAAACATACCCTCGGTGAAATAGTGTTAACAAGTAACAACATATGCTGGAGGAGTCAACCAACAAGTAAAATTCTTGATACTCGACTGCCCATCTCCTTATAGCGCAATCCTTGCCAGACTCTGGATACACGCAATGAAAGTTGTACCCTTCACGTACCATCAAACTACAAAGTTTACAACCAAGTGGGGGGTACAGGAAATAAAAGGTGACCAGCGGGCTGCCAAAGAATGCTACGTCACATCGATGAAAGGGGCGGTCGAGCGACAGTCGGCGTAGCAATTACAGGACGACGAGGGGACCAAACGATACATTGAACCAGAAATGGAGCAACTAGATGAGATCGTATTGGACCCCTCGAAGCCAAAGCAAACGGTAAGGGTCGGGTCAGATTTAGATGACCCGACTAGGACTAGTCTGGTAGAATTTTTACGATCTAACGGTGTTTGCTTCGCTTAGTCACATGAGGATATGGTAGGAATTTCACCCGACGTTATCACTCACAAGTTGAATGTAGATCCGACTTATCCTTCGGTCAAACAAAAAAGAAGGAAATTCGCGCCAGAGCGGAACAAGATCATAGATGACGAAGTCAAAAACTTGCTAGAAACAGGTAAAATCAGGGAAGTCAAATACCCTGAGTGGCAGGCAAACGTCATCGTAGTACAAAAGAAAAATGACAAATGGAGAGTCTCTATCGACTTCACAAACCTGAACAACGTGTGTCCGAAAGACTCTTTCCCCTTTCCACACATCGACGCGATGGTCGACGCAACCGCATGCCACGAAATGCTCACATCCATGGACGCGTTCAGTGGATACAACCAAATCCTAGTGACCCAGACGACCAAGAAAAAAACATCTTTCATAACCAGACAAGGTACATATTGCTTCAAAGTTATACCTTTTGGACTAAAAAATGCAAGGGCCACATACCAGCGACTGGTCAACAAGATGTTCAAAGACCAGATTGGGGACACCATAGAAGTATACATAGACGACATGCTGGTCAAGTCAAAAGCATCACATCGAACATCTAAAAGAAGCATTTGAAGTGCTACAGAGGTATAACATGAAGCTAAATCCCACTAAGTGTTCTTTTGGAGTATCCTCAGGGAAATTCCTAAGATACATGGTGACCCAAAGAGGGATAGAAGCAATCCCGGACCAAATCAAGGTGATCGTCAACTTAAGATCTCCCAGATGCGTCAAGGACGTCCAAAAGTTAATAGGAAGTATAACAGCACTCAATGGGTTCATATCAAAATCCTTCGATAAGTGCAAGCTTTTTTATGAAGCACTGAAGAAAAATAAGTTGTTTGAATGGACGATGACACATGAACAAGCCTTCCAAGACCTGGAGACATATCTGGCGAGTCCTATTACTAGCAAAGCCAAAGGACGACGAATCGCTACCATTGTACCTAGCGGTGTCGGAGTCGGCAGTAAGTACAGTCCTGACAAGAGAAGAAGACGGAAAACAATCTTCAGTCTACTATGTAAGTCGCTCTCTACTCCCGGTTGAAACAAGATACACATCGCTTGAGATATTAATCCTAGCTCTAGTGATGGCATCAAACAAGCTAAGGCCTTATTTCGAATCACACGTTATTATTGTGTGGACTAACCATCCCATGAAAACCATCATGAAGAAACCAGAATTCACAAGACGAATGGCAAAATGGGCAATACACTTGAGTGGTTTCGACATCGAATATGAGCCAAGGACAACAATTAAGTCTCAAGCTTTGGCAGACTTTCTGGCCGATTCCAGTCTAACATTAGAACAAGAAGCCATGAAGGAAGTCGCACAGCTGACGACCGAAGAAGACATGGGCACATGGCAACTCCATATGGATAGAGCGTCAAACATAAGAGGAGTCGGGCTAGGAGTTGTACTAAAATCACCACGAGAGGACCATATAGCCCAAGTTGTGAGGTGCGAATAGGACGCGACCAACAACGAAGCGGAGTATGAACCACTCATATTCGGACTGACGCTTGCACAAGACCTCACAATCCAAAACATTGAAGTGATATGTGACTCCCTCTTGATTGTCAATCAGGTACAAGGGTCGTATGCCGCTAAAGATGACATGATGATGGCCTACCTGGATGTCATCAAAAGATTAACAGAAAAATTCTAGAATTTCACCATCAGGCAAGTCCCACGCGACCTCAACACTCAAGTTGATGCCCTAGCAAACCTCGGGTCGGCCTTACACCCCAACGACTTCCGCAACATCCCCTAGCACAAGTCACGACTCTAGCAGTCCCCAAGATCCACAAGACGACCAATAACGACGACACCCGAACAGTGGACGAACTGCCCTTAGAAGAAGTAGTCTCAACAGAGGTTGGCGACGACACCGAGGACGATGTCATAAACAATCAAGACGATTGGACTACACCCTACATCAAATGGCTAAAAGACGGCACACTCCCAACAAACAAATGAGAAGCCAAGAAACTTAAGGTACGAGCAGCAACCTTTGATCTAAAAGACGATGTCTTGTTCAAACGATCTGTCACATGGTTATACCTGTGATGCCTAAAAACAACCAAAGTCAGACACATCCTACAATCCCTACACGATGAAGAATGTGAGAACCACACTGGAGGACGTAGCCTGTCAGGTAAAGCTCTCAGAACAGGGAACTATTGGCCAACAATGAACAAAGATGCAACGAATTACGTCAAAAAATGTGACGCCAGTCAACGGCATGCGCCCATCACCCATCAACCATCGGAAAAGCTACACCCAACGTTAGCACCTTGTACGTTCATGAGATGGGAAATGGACATTGTAGGGAAACTACCACCAGCATCAGGACAACGTGCCTTTTTCCTTGCTATGACCGATTATTTTTCTAAATGGATTGAAGCTGAAGCATATCGAGAGGTAAAAGAAAAGCACGTCATTTCATTTATAAAATGTAACATCTTATGCAGATTTGGCGTGCCATCAGAAATCGTATGTGACAATGGCTCCTAATTCATCGGCAGTAAGACACGATCCTTTTGCAAACAATGGAACATCAATTTGGTCACGTCCACGCCACGATACCCACGGTCAATGGCCAAGCCGAGTCCAGCAAAAAGATCATCATAAACAATCTCAATAAGCGCCTCTCAGGGGAAAATGGGAGATGGGCAGACGAGTTCCCCCCGATACTGTGGTCCGATAGAACCACCTCGAAGAACGTGACCAGACAATCTCCCTTTTCATTGGTCTATGGGAGCGAAGCAATCATACCTGTCGAATTCCTCATCCCAACAACTAGGTATGAACTGCAAACCCCGGAGCAGAACGACATCGATTTGTCTCATAACCTAGACACCACATATGAAATCAGGGGAAATCTAGGATACAAATGGTAAGGTATCAACAACATGTCGTTAGGAGTTACAACAAAAACGTTCACGTCAAAGTCTTCAAAGTGGGAGACTGGGTCCTAAGAAAGGTATTCCAAAACACTAGGGATCCAGCCGATGGAAAACTTGCACCCCAATGGGAAGGGTCGTATCTTGTTAAAAAGATTATTGGTCAGGGAGTGTATCGACTCGAGACAAAAGACGGCCAACCACTACCACAAAGTTGGAACGCGACCCATTTAAAGTTGTATCATTTTTTAAACCTTACACTTTGCATTCAATTTAAATTTAGTCGACTATATTCATTCGACCATTTACTGACTTAAGTATCGGAGGGCCGTTGGGCTCACACCAATGTTCTCCCTTTGATATTTTTTTTATCTTTTTAAGTGACTTAAATAGAAACACGACAAGAGGCCTCGGGACAAAGTCGAAGTTGATCAACAAACATTATCATACAATAAAGCGCTTACACATTACACGATCGATCGGTACACAGGGAATGGATGAACAAAAACAAGATACATGTTTACAAGACATGTCCTAATGAAGGTATACGTCTTATCCAAATACTACAATGCTCTTCCCTAGGACTACACGACATGTCATACTTATTAACAACTACGATTACAGGTATGCTCGACCAATATCACACGACTCAACCAGGAAGCGACTGGCGAATTGATAACAAGTTTTTGTCGTGTAAAAACTGCTATGCAAAATATCCAAACAAACCTTAAACCGTAGTCCTAGGTAAGTACAAGTCGAATCCATAGGGAGGCGAATTCTATCTTAATATGCAATTTGTATGTCAAACTAAAGTAACCAAAGGGGGGGTTTTGTGAGTTTAATTAATCTAAGCATGCAAAAGTAAACAACTAGATGTGATGGATTCAGTAATGGGGAAAGACACTTAGTCAAACAACATCCACTATTCGTATGACAAGTTGATCATAGATACTCATTCAAAATCTCATGCAATGGTAATTCCAATTCCTTTTCAGATATAACTAATAGCACAATCAGATACTATTAGCACTAACTAATTAAACAACCCTAAAACTATCAAGATTCAGTTTAACAGCAGCCTTACGGATAGGAATATAGTTGGATACAATTCTAGCATAAAACAACCAGTTTTTATCCTAGAATGTAAATCAATTCTCTTCTGCATAAGACTAGCACAACCAAATACTAGTACGATGCAGTTGCTACTCTGAAATAGATATGCTCAACCAGTAACAATCTAAATCTAGCAATCAATCAATACCAATAAACCCTAATTGCGTCCAAATAGAGATTATCAATATCAATCATAAACAACTTAAGCAAGAGAAAGATAAAAACCATGCAATAGATTAAGAACGAGAATCTCACAACTTTATCAAAACGAAAGCTTCAGCGTCTGACTAAGCCAGGGAGGCTTAGTTCTTCATAGCAAATACGTAAAGAGAAATTAGGGTTCAAAGAAAAAGATAATCTAGAAGATAGGCAAACAAGCCTTTTTCAACCCTAAAATACTAAAGGAAATAAAATCTGAAATTAACCTAAAACGAAATAATAAAATAATAATAATTAAACCAACTAAAACAGGGAATTAATCCCGCAATATCAGTCTTGAATTCTCGCGTGGCTCGTCCGCATCACGTGATGGCCCAATTTCAATTCCAGCAGCTCGGCGGCAACTTCGGCCCAATTCCAATTCAGCCCACCTGCTCGCTGATGTCATCCATGATGTCATCCCTCCAATTCTTCAATTCTCCATTTCAATTGCCCCTGCTTCTCGCGCTTCTTCACATGGCCGAGCTTCTTCAATTGGGCCTTTCTTCCTCATCCAAATTGTGGCCCACCATCAGCATAATCACGTGGCCTGTTAATTCCACTTGGGCCTAATTCATCCATTTCGCCCATCAATTACGTGGCATTTAATTAATTACCAAACTTTGCCCCCAAACGCCATGTACATGAATGTGTCTAAATCTACCCGAATGGCACCAATAAAACCTCTAATGACTCTTACTTAAGCCCTACAAAGTAGTGCTTATCACGAATCCACCTGCAAACAAAGCAAAAACAACGTGGTATGCAGAAAACAAAGCATTCATATTAAAATACGCGACCCGCGATGGTGGTCGGGTCGCCAAAACCATTATCCATCCCATCTCCACGATGGGGCACAACACAAAATGTCACAAAGTCTAGGCGTCAACAACACGACGTGTAAAAGCCATCATCATTGTCATTACATGAAAAACAACTAAGATTCACCTGATCTTTCGTCGACATTCGCAGGGGAAGGCAGTTGGTCCTTTGCCACCAAAGGAGATGCCTCTAACACGTCCTCGATGGCATCCTTGTTCACCTCAGGATCATCTTCCCCCTTCTGCTCATCCTTGCCCAGACCAACAAGCTTAAAGAGTTCGACGCTAAGGTTCCCACTAGAATAGAGAAGGTCTATGCTAGCCTTCTCATCCTCAATATTCCAGGCAGAATGAGTCCCTGTGGCATATTCCTCCATCATATCGACGCGAGACTTGATACAGTAATATGCTCCAACATCGCTGGTAACTTAGGCGTCTTTCATCTGAAGCTCCTCGACACTACTCTCTAATCCCTCGACATGGGCTTGCACTTCCTTCAACTTCCTCTCGGCTGAGGCCAGCTTGCTCTCAGCCGTCTTTACATGATTATTGGCAGCAGTAAGCTGACTCTCAACTTGAGCAATACGCATGTCGGCCCCATCGCTTAATGCTTGCATGGTCGAAAATGCCACCAGAGAATACTTAAGGGCATGTATACGTGATATCATGTAATCAATCATTATATATATAAATAAAAAAGTACAAATGTCTTTCCACATACCTTCCAAGCCGTTGCCCCCGCTTCATCAATGCATTCGATCGGGTGCAAGTCCCCAATCTATTTCCTGGCCGCAGAGTCTAGAGTCTAAAGTAGGTCGCCCAAGGGCTTGTCCTTGAGTTCACCCACCATCGTTTTAGCAGCAGCGATCGCTTTCTTTTTTGCCCTAGAGGTCTTCGACGACGGCGAATCCATAGCATAACTTTAGTTGAGGCCGACGCCTTAGCCGCTGAAACCTTGTGCTCCAAAAGGCTCTTCCCAGAAAGGCGCATACTCGACCTCCCGCCGCGAGACGCTCTCAGGAAAGCACAACATAGTAAGCAAACGATGAGCCCAAAAACCACCCAAACGCATACTTGTAGGAATGAACAGGTGCATTTGGTCACAGAGGTTAAAGGTGTCGACATATCGAGGGGATTGGACGCCAAGAAATTGGTATTCTTAAAGGATCGGTCGGCCTCAAGAAGGGCGAGCAACGCTAGGGTTTCCGCCTCGAAATCAGAGTCCTCAAGTTCCTCCGGATCGGGCACTACAACAAGACACATGTAAGCAAAAGTTTAAAAGACGTCCACTTACAAATATAAAAGGACAAATACGATTCCTTGTCTTCCTCCAGTCCGCCAGCAAGAAAGAGCAATCGACACCCCCTTCGAGTGATCTCCGCTCCGGAAAGAAAAAAGGGACCTCCACCCACGGTCATTAACATCAAGATTCAATACAATAGGCGACTGATAACATCCAATTTGTTACATGTTTATGTAATAACCCCTAAAAGTCCCAACTGTCGTTTTGTAAGCAAGACGTGTTGGGCAATTTCTGTAACCTCTGTAAGAACCTTTGGAACGTGTTCATATACGTTTAATAAATTATTGGGTCTTAAATCTATTTGAGGAGTGCTAAAACCAAAGATTTAGCAAAGACCGCGACTAAAGACCCAAAGCGCGAGCGCGGCAGTTCCGCGACCGCGGTTTTGAAACTGCGGGCGCGGTTTTGCCTATGGGCAAACCGCGACCGCGGGAAACTCAGATCGTCGTGGTTTTGCCTGTGGGCAAACCGCGATCGCGGTTCTGAAACCGCGATCGCGGGAAACCCCTGTTCGTCTTCTTCGTCTGCTTCCAGAAGACCGGCGATTGGTTTTCTCCCTCGTGGCCATTCGGCGGGAGCTGGAGCGGTTGGCTTTCCCTTGGTGTGGATTAGGGCGTCAATCCGATCCTATAAAAGGAGCTTGTGGCAGCCATTCTCTTCATCGTCTCAAGTTCCATCTTCTTCCTCTCGTTTTATTTGTGTTCGTCGCCGGAGTCGTCGTCGTTGGAGCCGAAGTAGTCGTCGGAGGAAATCCTTGGTGTTAGAGGTGCTCATTTGTCCAGAAGTGAAGTGGTTGTGCCTCGTCGTCGTCAGTAAGCCTCGAAAGCTCGATTAAGCTCGCGTCGGGAGGAATTTCTGCGACCGCGGCTCATCCTCCTCGACCGCGGCCGGGTAGCGACCCGCGGCCTCGGGTGGGCGCGAAACCGTGATCGCGGTTATAAAACCGTGGGTGCGGTTTTGCCCAGCAAGGCCGCGATCGCGGCTATGCCATTCGCGACCGCGGCACTGGCTTCTTTTCTTCGTTTCGCTTTGTCTTTTTGTATCGAATCTAATTTAGGGTTTTGTTATAAAACTCGTCGTCGTCGTAGGAATCCGTACTCAGATTCAAGTTTCCGATCTCGAACCCGATCTCTTCGTTTGTCTAAACTAAAGGCAAGTGGCGGTTCACTCTTGCTCATTATTCCATGTTTCCCTTGATTATCAATTATTTGATTGTTAATTAAGATGGGATAAAAATTGTTGTTTTATGTTTGGGAATAGATTTAATAAAACAATGTGTTAAAATTGTAACACCCCCAAATAACCTCTTGAAAGTATTACCGCCAGTGACCTCAGACGTACTGTCCGATGTCACCCAAGGTTTTTCCAGTTGATATAAATCATTAAACCACAGTTATAATACAACATATCATAACTTTCATTAAAACCAAGTCTCGGAATTTTAGCATAATTCCAAATACATCAAAATACATAATCAGAATTATTACAGCGGAAGTCTTAAATACAAAACATAGTTAACACATCGGAAGTCTTAAAATAACAACAAAAGCACCGTTCGCCTTTATAGTCGTTCTAGCCTCCTCGGATCCGCAATTTATCTGATGTGCCGAATCGAACGGATGACACCAGCCAACCATGCAGAGAACAATTGCGGTTGGTTAGTCTTATAAAAGACCAAGAAAGGGGTACAAAGCAGAGTGGTTCGAGTGATCGTAACCATTTACTATCATTGTCCCTCGAATAATAACCGACGGAACGATACATAACCCGGTACTTTCACTGAATGAATATTAAATAAGATATGCACTGAAGAGAAGACTCCCAAGGAATTGAGTCTTATCGGAAATATGACAAATGTTGGGAAACTTAATTACTCACAGAATCACAGTATCGCATACGAGCAATTTAAAAGTTAAGACGAGTTTTCCTAGTTGCACTGTTGTTTTGGGGCGAAAACATCGGACGACCTAAATCGCCTTAGACGGGATAACTAGTCGATCGAATGATAAAAAACAATCCAAACCAAGCAAGCAATAGATAAACACAGAATAAATATGTAATAGCGTGATGGTTTTATTAGATGTCGTGTTTAATCAGACTGAATCGTGATACAACTTATCGTGATAAAACCAGAGGTCGAGTGGGACTCGACCGATGACTTGTGAGTGGCGACCGGCAGGGGTCAGGTGTAGGCAGCCGTTAGAAAGCTAGATGGAGAGCGAGAGTGCTATTCTGGTGTGTTTTTTGAGTAAGAATGCTTCTTGTGTCTTATCTTCCTCGTCGTCCCAATATGGTAAGTCTTTTACTCTTGTGACCGTTTATGCTTCGGCCGAATATTCCATCTTCAATGCTCGGAGTGATGGTGAAGATTGCGCCATTAAATCTCTGCGTTTATGGTGGTTTGAAGGCAGTGGCCGTTGCGTGATCTAGCATTTAATGCTTGGCAAGATCCTCGCGATCCTGTCGGAAGGCATTCGACCAGAGGCGTTTCGTCGGATCCTCTGGGCTTTCTTCTTCGATCTTCCGATTGGCAAGGGGCTTGGGCTCGACCGATTTGACCCATCTTCTCTGGAGAATCCAGGCCCAACAATAGCCCCAAGTTGCTATGGGCTTACGGTTTAGGCAAGTTGACCGGAATCCGTGGCAACTTCTCTAGACGCGATCTCCACCTTCCAATTTGGCGCGTTTGCTCAGGGCTATGTGGCGCATGATCGAGGCATGATGCGACGCCTCTGCAGGCCTTTACTTCCCTCCATAAATTCGTAGCAGAAGGAATCGATTACTCTTCATCATCTTCCTTTGCAAGTGTCTGGTAAGCCTCTTGGTTTCTCTTGCCATAGCTTTCTGATTTCTCTTAGTCGTAGCTCTTCGATTCTCCTCTTTTCCCATTCTCGAAATGGTTTCTCTCGAGGCTTCTGAGTCGTCGAAGACTCTCTCCGATTCTCATGAAGGCGAAGCTCCTCCTCATTTTATTTTGAAGGAGTCGGATGCGTTGGTTAGCACTATGTCCCAGGCGGAACTGGATCAGGTGCTCCAAGTCGGAGGTTTTCTGCCGGAAACGGTTGCCAGGCTGCCTCACCCAGACGAGAGGGCCGATGCTCGCTATGAGGGATGGGTTTGCTTCTACTCTTACCCGTTTAGAATAGGGCATAGGTTTCCTTTTTCCCCCTTGTCAGGGACTTCTTAGCTATGTTGGCGCTGGCGCCATGTCAAGTAATGCCTCAGACGTGGAGAGTACTTAGGGTTTTAGACCTTGTGAATGTTCAAACTGGGGCTGATTTTGACTTCGATGCCCTGTGGTACAACTACTTCATAGGGTCGAAGAGTTCATGTCGCGTTCAGTTGCGTGTCCGACCTGGTCGGAAGCCCTTGGTGGAGAGCCCTGATGTTAACGACCGCGGATGGGGGTCGAAGTTCTTTTTCGTCGAACGCTCTTCTCTGGAGAAGGAGGGAGAATGTCCGTTTTTGTTGACGGAGTGGCGAGTCGATAGTATGTACTTGTCTTTTCTTTTGTGTATTTGTGTGTCTTAACTCTTGCTTTAACTTTTCTTTTTTGTAGTCCCCGAACCAGAGGATCTAGAAGTGAGTAGCCGATCAGAGGGCATGTCAAAGATTGGTCTTGAGATTCCCGCATCTGAAAGGAAATTTGTGAACGTCAACTTGCTGGCGATGACTCCTGCCTCACAAGAAGATATGTCGAATGTTTCTTCATCTCGTGCGAAAGGTAGACTTTCGGCTTTAGGAGTCTTTTTATTGTTTCTCACTTTGTCATGTACTTTAGGATTTCTCCTTTTTTGTTGTCCTGTCGTGTCAGGTTCCCCTGGTGGTCGGTCGAGTGCTCGCCTGAGGGTGGCATCGGGAAAAATCTTGATTGAGCAAAGGAAAGCAGCAGCCAAGGCGGCGTCTAGCAAACCGGCTCTGATTGACCTGACGACTACGGTTAAAGCTGGCTCTAAGAGGAAAGCGAGCGCTCGTCCTGATGATGTCAAGGTGGAGGACATCCCTAAGAAGAAAGGCACGACCGCCGAAGGGGTTGGCAAGATCGGTGCCGTAGGGCCGTCGATCGTTGATCTTTTTCGCGCTCAAGACCCGACTTTGATGTCGGAAGTTAAGGACGTCTCCCCTTTGGACTGCATTGGTGAAGCGGGCAATTCCGCGTGGAGGGTGTGTTGCCCTTTGTTTTGTGCGTTTTTGTATTTCTTTTGTTCGACTGTGTTTTCTGATTCGTGTGTTTGTGTTGTCGTATGCCTTTTTGTCAGGCTTTTCAATACTTCTTGGGAGCTTACTCCGGTGTCTAGGCGATGCTTGTCAAGGCTGAGGACAGGGCTGCTAGGTCAGAGTCTGACCTTGCCTCTTTAAGGACCAAGCTGGAGGGAGCGGAGAGTCGCTGTCGTGAGACTGAGCGTCGTCTCACCAGGGAGCTGAAGAGCTGTCAAGGGGAGCTGGTCGCATGTCAGAGGGAGTTTGAAGAGTGCAAGGCAGGCATTGAGGAGGAATTGAAGCGGGCTCGGATTGCCGACGGTCAGATTGATGGCGACGTTGGGGCCTTCTACGCGGTGAAATCGCGCATCGAGATGATTGAAGAGTTCAACGAGCGCAAGCATGAGCTCTGGGACCTGAAGGCGGATAAGGAGACTTTGGACTCCATGTTTCCAAAGGGCGATCCTGGTCACGAGCTGTTCTGCTTGGCCGGCGTCGGAGAAGAGGCTGTGGATGAAGGTGCCGATGAGGACGAAGCTCATTCTGGCGATGCTAAGCCGACCGACGAAATAGCCCCATTGGAGCCAGCCCCCCAAAGGTAATGTTGTTGTTCCCGATGCTTGACTTTGTTTGTCCCACTTGTGTGTGGGTTTAGACATTTGGTGCCTTTGGATAATGTATGTTTTGGCAACCCGTCCACCATCGCGGGTCGCAGAATATTTCTGTTTGATGAAGTCCTACAGATGTATAGGCAGACAATGTGGTTTGGCGACCCGTCCGCCATCGCGGGTCGCGTATTTATAAAAATGCTTTTTATTTTACTGCAAATGCGTTTTTACATGTAGAATTGCATGCTAGTTTGTTTCGTACATGTTCGTCAAACTTTCGAGGAAGTTGTCGATGACGTTTAGTATGTCGTGTATGTCGGTTTCACCCGTGTGCTCCGTCGAGTGGGGTTTCACCATGTGTATGTATGTAGAGCAGGTCTGCGATGTGTTTGTGTATGTATTAGTCATGACATTATGCCGGGGAGGTAAGCAATATATAATAAGGTGTTTGTTCCTTATGTTTAATTGCGTGAATGTAATAAGGTGTTGTACCTTATGTTTTGTATAAGGCAGGCGGTGTGCCGACGTGCCTGTGTTGTCATCTCCCTGTAATCCGATCGATCGTGTAATGTAAGCGCTATATGTGGATGACAGAATCCATTTGCGGACGACTGGGTCCATTTGCGGACGACGGGGTCCAATGTAAATGCTGTTCTGCATTTGTGTTTTTGTAAGGAGGAAATCCTCGCTTAGTGTCAGATGATGACATGTAAAAGAAAGTAGCGATGTATATGCGATGGCATGCGATATATATGCGACGGATGGCAATGTATATGTGATAGCATGTGATATATATGCGACAGATGGCAATGTATATACGATAGCATGCGATATATATGCGACATATGGCAATGTATATATGATAGCATGCGATAGGTAGCAATGTATATGCGATGTATAGAGTTTTGCGTGATGGTTTTACCTTATCGGTTCAGAAATGGTATAGCTTGAGATGTGCTGCGTTCCAACTCCTCGAGATTGGTTGTCCGTCTTTGTCTTCTAACTGATACGCTCCTTGTCCGACCACTTCAGTGATCAAGTAAGGTCCTTCCCATTGTGGTGCTAGCTTTCCGTCGGATGGGTTCTTGGTGTTCTGGAATGTCTTCCTTAGGACCCAGTCTCCAACCTTGAATGCCTTGATCCGGACGTTCTTGTTGTAGCTCCTCGCGACTTGTTGTTGGAACTTGACCATTCTGATTTGAGCTTTCTCCCTAATTTCGTCCACAGTGTCGAGATTATGTGCTAGTTCGATGTCGTTTTGTTCGTTTGTTTGGAGGTTGCAGCGAGCGGTCAGAACCAGTAGCTCAACCGGGATGACTGATTCGCTCCCGTAGATGAGAGAGAAAGGCGATTGCCCAGTCGCATTCTTTGGAGTGGTCCTGTCGGACCAAAGAATGAGTGGGAGCTCATCTGCCCATTTGCCTTTAGCCCCTGTGAGGCATTTCTTGAGGTTGTTGATAATGATCTTGTTGCTGGATTCGGCCTGTCCGTTGGATTGCGGATACCGAGGTGTAGATGTAACCAATTTGATGTTCCATTGGTCGCAAAAGGTTTGAGTCTTATGACTGATGAATTGGGAGCCGTTGTCGCACACGATTTTGGATGGGACGCCAAATCTGCACAAGATGTTGCGTTTTATGAATGAAATGACGTGTTGATCTTTTACCTCTCTGTAGGCTTCGACTTCGATCCATTTAGAGAAGTAGTCTGTCATAGCGAGGAAGAAGACTCTTTGACCCGACGCGGGAGGGAGCTTTCCGACGATGTCCATTCCCTATCTCATAAAGGGCCATGGAGCTAGGGTCGGATGGAGGAGCTCCGATGGTTGATGACGTACGGGTGCGTGCCGCTGACAGGCGTCGCACCTCTTGGTGTATTCCATGGCGTCTTTGTTCATCGTTGGCTAATAGTACCCGTTTCGTAGGGCCTTTCCCGAGAGTCTTCATCCGCCGGTGTGGTTGCCACACTCTCCTTCGTGTAATGATTGTAAGATACGTCCAACTTCTGGAGTCTTAAGGCATCGTAGGAGTAGCCCTGTAACAGATCTTTTGTACAAGATGTTGCCAATAATATCGTAAGAGAGTGCTTATACCTTAAGCTTTTTTGCTTCTGTCTTGTCGTCTGGTAAAATACCATCTTTTAGCCACTTGATGTAAGGTAGCATCCAGTCGTCATTGGTGTCGACGATGTCTTCTTCTGGTCGATCGCCTATCTCCATGGCGACGAGTTCTTCAAGTGGTGTTGTCAACTCGACGGATGTCTTTGGGACGGTCGGCGTCATAACGTGGGCCAATGGTATGTGTGGAAATTCTTTTGGGTCTAGGACGGATCCCAGATTGGCGAGCGCGTCGGCTTGGGAGTTAAGATCCCTGGGCACCTGTCGGATGTTGAATGTTTGGAATTGTCCGATCAGTTTCTTGGCTACCTCCAGGTAGGCTATCATTCTGGTGTCTTTGGCATTGTTACGATCCCTGTATTTGGTTTACGACCAGTAAGGAGTCGCAAACGACTTCGATCTCTTGGACTCCCAGATCGCGAGCCAAGATGAGTCCGAATATGAGTGCTTCGTACTCAGCCTCGTTGTTAGTCACATCCCACTCACATCTGACAGCCTAGGCTATCTTGTCCCCCTGTGGCGATTTCAGTACGACCCTAAGCCCCGATCCTCTAGCGTTCGATGCCCCATCTGTGTGGAGCTCCCATGTACCTGTCTCGTCTGTCGCGAGTAGTTGATTTGCTTCTTTTGCGGCTTCTTGCTCTAGGGTCGGACTGAAATCGGCCACAAAGTCGGCTAATGCTTACGACTTGATCGATGTCCTCGGCTCGTACTCGATGTCGTAACCACTGAGGTGTATGGCCCATTTTTTCATTCTTCCTGTGAACTCGGGTTTCCTCATGATAGCCCTCATGGGATGATTAGTGCGCACAGTGATAGTATGGGATTCAAAGTATGGTTTGAGCTTGTTCGAAGCCATTACTAATGATAATACGAGTTTTTCAAGTGACGAATACCTCGTTTTGGCTGATAATAGCGTCCGACTGACATAGTATATTGGCGATTGTTTTCCATTTTCTTCTCTGACCAGTACACCGCTTACGGCCGATTCCGACACTGCAAGATAAAGAAATAAGGGCTCGTCGCCTTTAGGTTTGGTTAGTAACATAGGACTGGCTAGATGGTCCTTGAGGTTCTGAAATGCTGCTTCATGTTCCTCCGTCCATTGAAAGGACTTATTTTTCTTGAGCGCGTCGTGGAATGGTTTGCACTTGTCGGATGATTTGGAGATGAACCTATTCAGATCTGTTATCCGACTTGTGAGCTTCTGTACGTCTTTGATGCATCGGGGGGATCGGAGGTTGACGAGAGCCTTGATCTGTTCCGGGCTGGCCTCTATTCCTCTTTGTGTCACCATATATCCTAAGAACTTCCCTGACGACACTCCGAAGGAGCACTTAGTAGGGTTTAGTTTCATATTGTACATTTTGAGTACCTCGAAGCTATCGCGTAGGTGGTCGATGTGATCTTATTTCTTTTTGGACTTGACCAACATGTCGTCGATATAGACTTCCATTGTGTCTCCGATTTCGTCTTTGAACATTTTGTTGACCAATAGTTGGTATGTAGCCCCTGCATTTTTTAGACCAAAGGGCATTACTTTGTAGCAATAGATACCTCGACTGGTGATGAACGCTGTTTTTTCTTGATCGTCGGGATCCATAAGGATTTGATTGTAGCCACTGAAGGCGTCCATGAAGGTGAGCATTTTGTGTCCTGTTATGGCGTCGACCATAGCGTCGATGTGAGGTAGAGGAAATGAATCTTTGGGACAAGCCTTATTGAGGTCTGTGAAGTCGATGCAGACTCTCCATTTGCCGTTCTTCTTCTGGACCACGACCACGTTGGCCAGCCATTCAGGGTAGTGGACTTCCCTGATTTTTCCGGTTTCCAATAAGCTTTTGACTTCGTTGTCGATTATTTTGTTCCGCTCGGGGGTGAATTTCCTGCGTTTTTGCTTGACAGGGGGATGAGATGGATCCACATTTAATTTATGAGTAATAACGTTGGGAGATATCCCGACCATATCCTCATGTGACCATGCGAAACAGTTGGCATTGGTCCTGAGAAAGTCGAGAAGCTGTTGTCTGGTCGAGTCGTCTAGGTCCGACCCGACCCTTACCGTTTGGTTTGGCTTTGAAGGGTCTAGTGCGATCTCGTCGAGTTTCTCCATTTCTGGTTCAACATATCGACTAGGTCCTTCGCCAATCTGTGGTTGCTATGCGATCTTGTGTTCGACCGCGTTCTTCATGGAAGCGACATAGCATTCCTTTGCGGTCCTTTGATCTCCTTTGATTTCTTGGACTCCCCACTCGGTGGGGAATTTGATGACTTGATGATATGTTGAAGGTACTGCCTTCATAGCATGTATCCACGGCCTGCCAAGAATACAATTGTAGGGAGACGGACAGTCTAGAACTAAGAATTTAACATGTCGGTTGATTCCTCCAGCGTTTGTGGTCAGAATGATTTCGCCAGTCGTGTGCTTAACCTCACCGCTGAACCCGACCAGTGGGGTCGATTTCTTGATTAGGTCGTTCTCAGTCAGACCCATTTCTTTGAGAGCGTCGAGGGTCAAGAGGTTTGTCAAACTTCCTGTATCGATTAGTACTCTCCGGATTAAGCAATTACCAATGGACAAAGAGATTACCAGACCGTCATGGTGACTATCCGACCCGTCGGAGTCGGATTCGTCGAATGTGACCGTCGGAAGGTTAGATGCCCTCCTTGGTTTGAATTCCGATGCTTCGGGCTTGTCGCCTTTGCTTTCCTTGGCGTGTCGCTTAGCCGCGGAGTATGTGTTCCCGCATATGTCGGATCCACCTAAAATGGTATTGACAACTTTCGTATGGATAGGAGATGGGGGTTTGTTCTATTTTACCTGATCTCGGCGTTCCATGGTGGCTTTTGCCCGTTCCGAGATGACGTCGCGTAACAGCCCCTGTGATAGCAGCCTAGCGACCTCCTTTCGTAGGGCGATGCACTCGTCGGTCGAATGACCATGGTCGCCGTGGAATTCACACCATCGACTCATGTCCTTCTTGACGTCCGGTCGGTCGCTCTTTCGGGGCCATCTTACGTCTTTTCCATACTTGTCGAAACTCTTGACGAGCTCCGACACGGAAACGTTGAAGTTATAAGACTGGACCCTAGGAGGCAACACAGAACCGTCTCTCCATTCTTGTGACCTATCTTGGAAAGAATTTACCTGTTTTGCTTCGTTTCGATTACGAGAATAGGGATGTGGACGTCTGTCCCGACGATTGTTGGAGGAATGTATGCGATCGGATGGATCGGGTCCGCGCGAGGCTTTACGCGACTCACGGTCCTCTTCCAGCCTTACCTCGGCCATAGTTTTGGCCTGAACATCTTCGAAACTTTTGCAGGGATACTTGGTAATCTCGTCGTAGAGATTGTTGTCTTTGACCAGGCCTTGTCGGAATGCTTCGATAGACGTTGTGACGTCACAGTGGGGAATTCCCACTTTCTCTTTGTTGTACCTGTTAAGATAATTTCGGAGAGGTTCATTGTACCTTTGTGTGACTCGGTAGAGGTCACTCGATTGTTTCTCATGCTTCCGACTGCTGGCGAACTGGCTCTTAAAAGAGTTGACCAGATCCGCAAATGATGTGATCGTTCCCTCAGGCAAACGCATAAACCAAGTTAGTGCGGGGTCCGCGAGGGTCGTGCCAAAGCTTTTGCATATGACAGCCTCGCGACTCTCCCTTGAAACAGATGCAGCCATTAGTTTTTGTTTATAGAGAGAGATATGGTCATCTGGATCGATGGTGCCATCGAATGTCGCCATGTTGGGGAGATGGAACTTCTTGGGGATCTCGACCCTTGCGATTTCTTCGACGAACGGGGATTCTTCGAATCCGCCGGACGCTTCTCTCTCGATCGGTTGCGGGACTCCTGGGAGCCTGTTGAAGCGATCTTCGATCGTCTTCATATGTCGGTCGAGCGTCTGCTGGAAAAGAGCCATGATATCTGGCGGATTGGCAACCTGTGGTTCGTCGATTCGGGGCCCAACAGACCCGATCGGTGTGGAAAAGGTGACATGGTTAGTCGAAAATGGACTAGCGGAAGTAGTTTGAGACGTACCATCAGTATGTCCAGGACGTCGTACGCTCGGAGGCGTTGGCTCGATGTTGTCCATGTCGAGGCGTGTTCGGACGCCGCCGTGGACGGGCGCGTTCCTAGATCCCGAAGCCCCTGATTGTACCTGCGACTTAAGAGACTCATTTTCATGAGTTAGTTGCGCGATCTCGGCTTCGGATTGGGTTGACAAAACGGCTAGGGCTTCAGTTTTTTGACGTTGTTGGGCTAGTTCCTCTTGAAGGGCGGCCATTTTTTGAGAGAGTTCTTGGAACTGGGTTGGAGTAGGATTTTCGGTTGGGTTTTTTGTAGTTTGGGTTTCGTCTTCGAGACGTGGTTCTTGATTGTCAGTAGAAGGATCGATAGTCATGGTTGGAAAGTTTCGGAAGGATGATCGGCAAGCTGCCCCATGGTGGGCGCCAAATTGTTTTGGGGCGAAAAGATCGGACGACCTAAATCGCCTTAGACGGGGTAACTAGTCGATCGAATGATAAAAAACAATCCAAACCAAGCAAGCAATAGATAAACAAAGAATAAATATGTAATAGCGTGATGGTTTTATTAGATGTCGTGTTTAATCAGACTGAATCGTGATACAACTTATCGTGATAAAACCAGAGGTCGAGTGGGACTCGACCGATGACTTATGAGTGGCGACCGGCAGGGGTCAGGCGTAGGCAGCCGTTAGAAAGCTAGATGGAGAGCGAGAGTGCTATTCTGGTGTGTTTTTTGAGTAAGAATGCTTCTTGTGTCTTATCTTCCTCGTCGTCCAAATATGGTAAGTCTTTTACTCTTGTGACCGTTTATGCTTCGGCCGAATATTCCATCTTCAATGCTCGGAGTGATGGTGAAGATTGCGCCATTAAATCTCTGCGTTTATGGTGGTTTGAAGGCAGTGGCCGTTGCATGATCTAGCATTTAATTCTTGGCGAGATCCTCGCGATCCTGTCGGAAGGCATTCGACCAGAGACGTTTCGTCGGATCCTCTGGGCTTTCTTCTTCGATCTTCCGATTGGCAAGGGGCTTGGGCTCGACCGATTTGACCCATCTTCTCTGGAGAATCCAGGCCCAACAACTATCGCCTAGCTGTACTACTCGCCGAAGGTATGTTAATTATGTGCGACTAACGGCACTTATCTTATTTAATTCCAAAACGCGCATCACGTTATAAGCTTTTATATCCACATCGCAGAGTCCAAGCCTCTATATCCACATCACGATTGGTCATGACCAGAAAGTTTGGCATAGGGTCTTGATCGCCCTGTTATTTGCCAAGTTATAAAGAAACGAATGGACCTCACAAAGTCCAAGCGTTCCTACGAATACTCGTGCTAACTAACAGTTCAACACAGTAATAGTCCACATCAAAGCCAACATGGCCAACATCATAAACATATATTTATACTAGCGTTGTTCTAGCAGATATACAGCCTAGTATAATATCGTCTTTTAATCAATTATTAACAAAGTTGTTCCCAACGAACAATAAATCAGTAAATCATCCCAAATTAATTAACAACTAAACAATTGATAATTAATTGAAATATGGAATGATGAGCAAGAGCAAACCGCCACTTGCCTTAGATTAGTCGAGCTCGAACAAAGCTTAGAAACGTCGGGTTCCTGGATCTGAAATTGGGATAGATCTCGGATTAAAAATCTCTAAGAAACGACCTATAATGAGATCCTAAGTTAGATTCAATATCCACAAATATGAATCAAAAAGAATACGAAAATAATCGAAGGAACCGAGCCTCGCTCAAGACCACAACTCCCAAGAACACACACACACGGACAGCTCGCTGCGGGTGCGGTAGAGCTCTTACCGCGGGTGCGGTGAGGTCACAGTGGCGAAGGCTTCGACAGCAAAGTTCAAAAAACTCACCCAACTCGATTCGTTCGGCCTCGATTCGTTTGGGGTTTGATCTTAATACTCTTTACACCTTCAAATACTACTTGTGAGTACCTTTGTAAACACTCAAAGGGGTTCGATCACCTTCTCAAACAAAGCTCAAAAGCTTGGTTTCAATGGAGATTTTCAGAGGAGAAAACAGAGGAGGAAGATGATGCTCTCTCCTTCTCTGATTTCGACCCCTTTTATAGCCAACCAAGAGCTCCCCCAACAGGGAACATGCAGGAGACCAGCAAGGAAGGCTAGGCGAGGCTAGGCCTGACAACCGGCGCCACTTGCAGGGGAAGAGGATAACACTGTCGAAGAAAAATATCCCACTGCGGGGTGCGGCAGGGGTGCGGCAGGGTGCAGTGGCGCCCAGTGACCGCCTCACCTGTTTGCTTCAGAACTGGTCCTCGCCGCGGGTGCGGCCACTTGACCGCGGGGTGCGGTCAAGGCCATTTTTCACCCTTTTGCCCGTTTTAATCTTGGGTTAATTATCTTAACCTCGGGTTAAGTATATTCGTACACGAACGACTATTTAACCTTGAACATACGTCAACTGTATTTTATATTACTCAGAAAAATATTACAGAGATCAAACAATTTATAGAATGTCCGAACCTCTCTAAAATTAATCTGACTTGTAATACAGGAGTTGGAAAAATTCCAAAATATCCTTATAAAATGAGGGATATTACATTACCTCCCCCTTAAAAGAAGTTTCGACCCCGAAACTTGGCTATTCTAGGCCGAAAACAACTCTGGAAAGCGTCTAAGCATATCCTCTTCAGTTTCCCAAGTCTCTCAAGTAACCTCTTCGGTTCCTGACTTGGACCACAAAATTCGTACCAACGGTACCACCTTGCTGCGTAGCTGCTTCTCACGATGCTTGAGAATACGCATAGGTATCTCCTCGTAGGTACCATTTGCCTGGATCTCGATGTCTTCATAACTCAGCACATGAGATTCATCTGGTACATACTTCCTTAACAAGGATACGTGGAACACGTTGTGCACTGGATGTGCCGATGGCGGCAATGCCAAACGGTACGCTAGAGATCCCACCCTATCAAGGATCTCGAATGGTCCCACGTGGCGAGGGTTAAGCTTCCCACGCTTACAAAATCTGAACACACCTTTGGATGGTGACACCTTGACAAACACTTTGTCACCAACCTCGAATTCAACATTCCTACGCTTTGGGTCAGCGTAAGACTTTTGTCGACTCTGAGTTGTCAACATCCTTTGTCTTATCAAGGCAATGTCTGAGGCAGTCCTTTCGACTAGCTTTGGTCCGAGCAGAATCTTGTCGGCATTCTCATCCCAACAAATCGGAGATCTGCACTTTCGACCGTATAAAGCCTCGAATGGAGCCATCTTGATAGTAGCATGCCAGCTATTGTTGTATGTGAACTCAATCAGACTTAGGTTGTCCTCCCAGCTAGTCGGACGATCGAGTGCACAAGCTCTTAGCAAATCTTCCAAGGTTTGAATGGTCCTTTCAGACTGTCCATCCGTTTGAGGATGAAACGCAGTACTGAACCTTAACTCGGTTCCCATGGCCTTGTGCAATTCCTTCCAGAATCTTGACATGAATCGGCCATCGCGATCCGATACAATGGTCTTTGGAGTACTATGCAAACGGATAACCTCGTGTAAAAATACTTCTGACAGCTTCTGGGTTCCCCACGTTGTCTTGATAGCCACGAAGTGATCACTTTTCGTGAGCCTGTCAACGATAACCCATATAGCATCCTTCTGACTTCGAGCTTTAGGCAGCCCTGTGACGAAATTCATTGTAATGTCCTCCCACTTCCATTCTGGAACTGGAAGAGGTAGCAATTCTCCACCGGGTCTTCGATGTTCTATCTTGACCTTCTGACAAGTCAAACATTTCGCCACAAACTCTGTCGTATCCCACTTCATATTGGGCCACCAGAACTTCATTCTGAGGTCCTTGTACATCTTGCTAGAGCCTGGATGTACAAAATAGGCTGACGAATGGGCTTCCCTCATCACCAATTGGTGAAGACCCTCAACGTCAGGCACACAAATCCGGTCCTGAAACCAGAGAGATCCATCTTCCTGAATCACAAAACCGGGAGCTTTCCCGTCCATTACTTCGCTATATAGCTTCACCAAAATTATATCATCGACCTGCTTCTCCTTGATATGATCAAGAAGTGTAGCTTGGATCTCAAGCATACTGAGGCCGCTTCCAATTGGCTACTGTTTCAATCTTCTGGGGATCAACTATCACCCCATTCTCATTGATCACATGGCCTAAGAAAGCCACTTCCTTGATCCAAAAGTCGCACTTAGACAATTTTGCATATAGTTGATTTTGTCTAAGGACTGATAAAATAATCCGAAGGTGTTCCTCATGAGCTTCCACGCTCGGAGAATAGATCAAAATGTCGTCGATGAAGACCACCACGAACTTATCCAAGTACTGGTGAAAACATCGGTTCATCAGATCCATGAAACCGCTGGAGCATTGGTAAGTCCAAATGGCATGACTACGAACTCGTAGTGACCATATCTCGTCCGGAATGCAGTCCTCGGAATATCTTCCTCACGAATCCTGAGCTGATGATAACCAGATCTCAGATCGATCTTGGAAAAGACTTTTGCTCCTTGTAGTTGATCTAACAGATCATCAATCCTTGGCAAATGATATTTGTTCTTGATCGTGACTTTATTCAACTCACGATAGTCGATGCAAAGTCGAAACGATCCATCCTTCTTCTTGACAAATAACATCGGAGCGCCCCAAGGTGATGCGCTCGGCCTTACATAACCTTTGTCGAGAAGATCCTCAAGTGGCTTCTTCAACTCTTTCATCTCTGCAGGAGCCATCCGGTATGGTGCTTTAGAAATCGGCGCGGTACTAGGCTCGAGATCGATAGAAAATTCCACGTCACGCTTCGGGGGTAATCTAGGAATCTCTTCCAGAAAACCATCAGGAAATTAATTAATCACATGAATATCAAGAATTGTTGGTTCATCTTTCATGGGCGTTTCCAGGTAGCAAAGGTACCCGACACAACCTTGTCGAAGTAGCTTAAACGCAGCCATCGCATTGATAAGCCTGCCGTTATCCGTGTCATTCCGACCCTTGAATTTGCACACACACATTGGTCCCCATATGACACCGTTACAGTTCTTGAACTAAATCGATCACCGCCCCATGACGCGTCAGCCAATCCATACCGAGAATAATGTCGTATGGAGCCATAGCAATACAGATCAAATCTGCCTCAAACTTCTTACCTTGAATGGTAATCGAAAATTCTGACAAACTCTTGGTGCCCACTAAATGGTCACCTTAACTCGGTTCCCATGGCCTTGTGCAATTCCTTCCAGAATCTTGACATGAATCGGCCATCGCGATCTGATACAATGGTCTTTGGAGTACCATGCAAACGGATAACCTCGTGTAAAAATACTTCTGACAGCTTCTGGGTTCCCCACGTTGTCTTGATAGCCACGAAGTGAGCACTTTTCATGAGCCTGTCAACGATAACCCATATAGCATCCTTCTGACTTCGAGCTTTGCAGCCCTATGACCAAATCCATTGCAATGTCCTCCCACTTCCATTCTGGAACTGGAAGAGGTAGCAATTCTCCACCGGGTCTTCGGTGTTCTATCTTGACCTTCTGACAAGTCAAGCATTTCGCCACAAACTCTGCCACATCCCACTTCATATTGGGCCACCAGAACTTCATTCTGAGGTCCTTGTACATCTTGCTAGAGCATGGATGTACAGAATAGGCTGACGAATGGGCTTCCCTCATCACCAATTGGCGAAGACCCTCAACGTCAGGCACACAAATCCGGTCTTGAAACCAGAGTGATCCATCTTCTTGAATCACGAAACCGGGAGCTTTCCCGTCCATTACTTCACTACATAGCTTTAACAAGATCACATCATCGACCTGCTTTTCTCTGATCTGATCAAGAAGTGTAGCTTGAATCTCAAACATACTCAGGTATCCACGACATTGATCGTACAGGACTTCGATCTCGCACAATTCTTGGTTCAGCTTGGTCTGAGCAACAAGCAAAGCCACTATAGCCTCGTGCGGCATCTTCCGGCTCAATGCATCAGCTACTACATTAGCCCTGCCCGAATGATACAGCAATTCGATGTCGTAGTCTTTGAGTAGCTCAAACCAGCGACGTTGTCTCATATTCAGCTCCTTCTGAGTAAATATATACTTGAGACCCTTATGATCAGTGAAGACTTGGCACCTCATACCATAGAGATAGTGCCTCCAAATCTTCAGCGCAAACACTACTGCTGCTAACTCCAGATCATGCGTCGGATAGTTTTCTTCATAGGTTTTTAGATGTCTTGATGCGTAAGCAATAACCTTGCCTCTTTGCATCAACACACATCCCAACCCATTTTTCGAAGCATCACTATAGACCGCATAATCATCAATTCCTTCTGGCAGCGTCAATACTGGTGCGGAGGTCAGACATTGCTTCAGCTTTTGAAAACTGGCCTCGTACTTGTCATTCCAGACAAACGTCTTGTGGACCTTGCGGAGCAGACCAGTCATAGGTAGAGCGATCTTAGAAAATCCCTCTACGAACCGTCTGTAGTAACCCGCAAGTCCTAGAAAACTACGCACCTCCTTCACGTTCTGAGGCCGCTTCCAATTGGCTACTGCTTCAATCTTCTGGGGATCAACCATCACCTCTTTTTCATTGATCACATGGCCTAAGAAAGCCACTTCTTTGATCCAAAATTCACACTTAGACAATTTCGCATATAGTTGATTTTGTCTAAGGACTGATAAAATTATCCGCAGATGTTCCTCATGAGCTTCCACGCTCGGAGAATAGATCAAAATGTCATCGATGAAGACCACCACGAACTTATCCAAGTACTGGTGAAAACATCGGTTCATCAGATCCATGAAGACTGCTGGAGCATTGGTAAGTCCAAATGGCATGACTACGAACTCGTAGTGACCATATCTTGTCCGGAATGCAGTCCTCGGAATATCTTCCTCACGAATCCTGAGCTGATGATAACAAGATCTCAGATCGATCTTGGAAAAGACTTTTGCTCCTTGTAGTTGATCTAACATATCATCAATCCTTGGCAAAGGATATTTGTTCTTGATCGTGACTTTATTCAACTCACGATAGTCGATGCAAAGTCGAAACGATCCATCCTTCTTCTTGACAAATAACACCGGAGCACCCCAAGGTGATGCGCTCGGCCTTACATAACCTTTGTCGAGAAGATCCTCAAGTTGCTTCTTCAACTCTTTCATCTCTGCAGGAGCCATCCGGTACGGTGCTTTAGAAATCGGCGCGGTACCAGGCTCGAGATCGATAGAAAATTCCACGTCATGCTTCGGGGGTAATCCAGGAATCTCTTTCGGAAAAACATCAGGAAATTCATTAATCACAGGAATATCAAGAATTGTTGGTTCATCTTTCATGGGCGTTTCCAGGTAGCAAAGGTACCCGACACAACCTTGTCGAAGTAGCTTAAACGCAGCCATCGCATTGATAAGCATGTCGTTATCCGCGTCATTCTGACCCTTGAAGTTGCACACACACTGGCCCCCAGATGACACTGTTACAGTTCTTGAACTAAAGTCGATCACCGCCCCATGACGTGTCAGCCAATCCATACCGAGAATAATGTCGTATGGAGCCATAGCAATACAGATCAAGTCTGCCTCAAACTTCTTACCTTGAATGGTAACCGGAAATTCTGACAAACGTTTGGTGCCCACTAAATGGTCACCATTAGGAAGATTCACAACGAAAGGTTCACAAACCTCGTTACAGACTAAACCTAACTTACTAACACAATTCTCTAAAATAAAGGAATGGGTAGCACCCGAATCAAACAGTATGCACACTGAAGTAGAATGAAGGTATAGAGTACCTTGAGCAATTGGAGCGTTAGGTCCATCAGCCTCACGCATCTCGTACAGGCGTTGACCCTGACCTCCCGAAGTAGTTGGGGCTTTGCCTTTGTTATGTGCAGTCGTCTGCATCGAAGGACTAGGAGTCTCCGTCGGTTTGAACCTAGGTCGGTTGTTCTGGTTAACAGACCCTTGTTGTGACTCCGTTCCCTTCTACTTTCCATGTCGACGGAACCTCTGCATATGCCCTTCCTTCCCACAACCAAAACACGTCTTCTTTTCCTTCGGACACGCAAAGTTTTTATGCCCAGCTGTACCACAATTGTGACATTGGATCGGACTCTTTCCCTGACCCGATTGTTGTGTTGACCCTCCTTGAGTCATTTATGTCCTCACTTTGCCAGACTTGTCAAAGTTGGACGGTGGCGCAGGACGTTTAAATTCACTTGCCTGAGATTGATTTTGCATCGACCTCTGGCGATTCCGTCTCTTGGTTGACTCTTCCAGAGTCACCTCCAACTTATATGTTGCATCCACGTATTGCTCCAAGGTAGAGCATCCGTGACGCAACATCATCGGTTTAATGTATGGGCTCATCCACTCATGGAAATGCCAAATCTTCTGTTCCTCGCTGGACACAACAGACCCAACGTATTGTAATAAATGATTGAACTTGGCCGCTAGCTCGGTCACTTTCAATCCGTCATTCTTGGGATAGAGGAATTCCTTGTGTTTCTCATCCCGCATGGCTTGGGAAAAGAAATGATCATTCATCTTTGTTTTGAACATCCCCCAGTTCAAATCGGCCCGATCAGCTAGTCCAGTGTTCTCCCACCATTCGCTAGCATTTCCCTTCAACTGAAGAGAAGCTATATGCACCTTCTCAGCCTCGGTGCATTCGATATTGCAGAACAACCGCTCCATATGGGAAAACCAATGAGCCACCCTGACCGGCTCTCATTTTCCGTCATAACTGTCCGGCCTCATAGAGTTAATGGTCTTCAGTGCTCGACCATAATTATCCCTATTCCTGGTTGTCTCATCACGGTGTACATGAATATTAGGTTCCACGAACCTAGGAATTTCTGGCGGAATTGGCACACCTTGTGCCTGAGGTGCAACAGGTTGCATAACATCGACGAATGCTTGCATAAATATTCCCCGAATAGCTACAACTGTCGCTGCATCAAACACCATCGGAGCGTTGGCCTGAGCTTGGCCATTGCCTCCAGGGTTATTATGGGAAATTGATTTGTGTTCCTTCACAGGGTCTGGAACATTCCTTATAATTGGTCTGGGGTCATTGCTTGGCCCAGCACTAGTACGGATAGTGTTCCTTGTATTCACCATCTGTTTACCGATCAAATTCCAAGTAATTTATACATTAATATCATTCCATCATACTTAATGTAATAAAATCGACTCAGAGTAGATCAACTGGTTAATTATATAGATGAACTTTCAACTGAGCTACTGATTTTACAAAAGGAATCTCCCGAGCTTTCGAACTAAATTGCTCGGAGATTTCTTTTTGTACTTCACCTTATATACATCAAAATATACGCAAAAGAAACTACTACAGTCAACGTTGGCCCATATCAAGGCGCCCTAAACACGTTTCATGTATGGCAAACTCCTCACACAAGGCTTCTTTGAGCGGGGTTTATCATCTGAATCCGGTGACGGACTCCTGACCCTACTCGGCCCTGGAACACATGGTTCATCCCTTGGCTCTGGTGTTCTTGGCCTTGCCCTCCTTTGAGCATGATCAGCCATTTCGTCCATCAGCCGCTGCTCTTCAAAAGATATCTCTTGGCTTTGATGAAGTATCGTGCGCAATTCAGGGCTCGACCTTCGCCTTCTCCGAATAAGATTAGGCTTAGAGTTCTCAGATAATTCTCGTGGTCCGCTTTCTCTAATGTCGTACTCGACATAGAGTGCTTCCCAGTCAGCGTTAGTCATTGGCGCGTATACTGGTTCGGGTGGCGGACTTGGGTAGAGGAATTGCATCCCCGTGTCCTCATGGTCCACCAATGAGTGTCTCAAACCATCGGGCTCTTGCCCCTGTTCTTCTTGGTTCTCTTCAGGATCTTCCTTTGGATCCTCTTCCGGATCTTCCTCTTCTGGGTCCTCTTCAGGATCATCTTCGGGTACCGACTCAATCTCGAGGTCGTCGTTGTAATATCCTTGAGCGTACCTTGACAGCTCAACATGTTCCACTACTGGAGTCACAACATCGTTGGATCTAAGTACCACTGACTCAGGAAGTACATGCTTTACTTCCTCGGGTGGGTTGCTAGGTCCTCCGATCTCAAAGCATCTCGGGGGAGTAGGGAAATTTAGCCTTGCTGGAGATGGCAGAGCCATCTCGGCATCTTCCAAATCTCTCATAAGGGAAATGCATTCACCCATAACCTACGGGGTAACAAAACGAGAATTAGTCTTTCTAGAAATGGGAGTGAACTTCCATATCAGACTTCAAGAAAAGGCATGACTATGAACGGTTAAAAAATTTATTCGAAAATTCAGAGCCTTCTAAAACCTTTCTCAGTTTCAAACGAGTGATCGGTTTATAAAAGTTTTGTTCCTGTAAAACATTTTAAACCCGACCCGTAAGAAAAAAAATTCGGCTCTGATACCAAGTCTGTAACACCCCCAAATAACCTCTTGAAAGTATTACCGCCAGTGACCTCAGACGTACTGTCCGATGTCACTCAAGGCTTTTCCAGTTGATATAAATCATTAAACCACAGTTATAATACAACATATCATAACTTTCATTAAAACCAAGTCTCGGAATTTCAGCATAATTCCAAATACATCAAAATACATAATCAGAATTATTACAACGGAAGTCTTAAATACAAAACATAGTTAACACAGCGGAAGTCTTAAAATAACAACAAAAGCACCGTTCGCCTTTATAGTCATTCTAGCCTTCTCGGATCCGCAATTTATCTGATGTGCCGAATCGAACAGATGACACCAGCCAACCATGCAGAGAACAATTGCGATTGGTTAGTCTAATAAAAGACCAAGCAAGGGGTACAAAGCAGAGTGGTTCGAGTGATCGTAACCGTTTACTATCATTGTCCCTCGAATAATAACCGACGGAACGATACATAACCCGGTACTTTCACTGAATGAATATTAAATAAGATATGCACTGAAGAGAAGACTCCCAAGGAATTGAGTCTTATCGGAAATATGACAAATGTTGGGAAACTTAATTAACCACAGAATCACAGTATCGCATACGAGCGATTTAAAAGTTAAGACGAGTTTTTCTAGCTGCACTATCGCCTAGCTGCACTACTCGCCGAAGGTATATTAATTATGTGCCACTAATGGCACTTATCTTATTTAATTCCAAAACGCGCATCACGTTATAAGCTTTTATATCCACATCGCAGAGTCCAAGCCTTTATATCCACATCACGGTTGGTCATGACTAGAAAGTTTGGCATAGGGTCTTGATCGCCCTGTTATTTGCCAAGTTATAAAGAAACGAATGGACCTCGCAAAGTCCAAGCGTTCCTACGAATACTCATGCTAACTAACAGTTCAACACAGTAATAGTCCACATCAAAGCCAACATGGCCAACATCATAAACATATATTTATACTAGCGTTATTCTAGCAGATATACAACCTAGTATAATATCATCTTTTAATCAATTATTAACAAAGTTGTTCCCAACGAACAATAAATCATTAAATCATCCCAAATTAATTAACAACTAAACAATTGATAATTAATTGAAATATGGAATGATGAGCAAGAGCGATCCGCCACTTGCCTTAGATTAGTCGAGCTCGAACAAAGCTTAGAAACGTCGGGTTCCTGGATCTGAAACTGGGATAGATCTCGGATTAAAAATCCCTAAGAAATGACCCATAACGAGATCCTAAGTTAGATTCAATATCCACAAATATGAATCTAAAAGAATACGAAAAGAATCGAAGGAACCGAGCCTCGCTCAAGACCATAACTCCCAAGAACACACACACACGGACATCTCGTCGCGGGTGCGGTGGAGCTCTTACCGCGGGTGCGGTGGGGTCACGGTGGCAAAGGCTTCGACATCAAAGTTCAGAAAACTAACCCAACTCGATTCGTTCGGCCTCGATTCGTTTGGGGTTTGATCTTAATACTCTTTACACCTTCAAATACTACTTGTGAGTACCTTTGTAAACACTCAAAGGGGTTCGATCACCTTCTCAAACAAAGCTCAAAAGCTTGGTTTCAATGGAGATTTTCAGAGGAGAAAACAGAGGAGGAAGATGATGCTCTCTCCCTCTCTGATTTCGACCCCTTTTATAGCCAACCAAGAGCTCCCCCAGCAGGGAACAAGCAGGAGACCAGCAAGGAAGGCTAGGCGAGGCTAGGCCTGACAACCGGCGCCACTTGCAGGGGAAGAGGATAACGCTGCCGAAGAAAAATATCCCACCGCGGGGTGCGGCAAGGTGCGGTGGCGCCCAGTGACCGCCTCACCTGTTTGCTTCAGAACTGGTCCTCGTCGCGGGTGCGGCCACTTGACCGCGGGGTGCGGTCAAGGCCATTTTTCACCCTTTTGCCCGTTTTAATCTTGGGTTAATTATCTTAACCCCGGGTTAAGTATATTCGTACACGAACGACTATTTAACCTTGAACATACGTCAACTGTATTTTATATTACTCAGAAAAATATTACAGAGATCAAACAATTTACAGAATGTCCGAACCTCTCTAAAATTAATCCGACTTGTAATACAAGAGTTGGAAAAATTCCAAAATATCCTTATAAAATGAGGGATATTACAAAAATATGAATCTATAATAGGTTGTATATATTGCTAGAAACAACGCTATTATGTATGATATTACCGTAATGGTTTTGGTGTGGATATATGTGTGAACTCATGTGTAGTTAGAACGAGTATTCGTATGAACGATATGTACCTTGCGAGGTCTAGTCGTTTCTTTATAACTGGTATTAGGAGGATTTTGCCCTAGTACTTCTGGTCATGACCGTACCCTTATTCAGGGTAGGTGCACTTAGCTAGTGCCAACGTTCGGGATTCATTCCCAGAAATATCTCTCGTATTGAGATGATGTGAATAAAAGCTTTAACGTGAATGTACGTTTTGGAATTAAATAAGATAAGTGATTTACGCACATAATTAATATACCCTCGGCCGAGGAGTACAACATGGAAACTGCCCGGACTCTTGTTAGAGTAAGTCTTCTTTCCAATTTGGATTCGCATTGCGCGGTAAGGTTGGTCGTGGACCCAAATAATCAAGGTCGTGTTTTAAACTTGTGTGAAAACTTAACGTTCCCAAATAATTGTCATATGTTTCCCATAAGACTCAATTCCTTTGGAGTCTTCCCTTCATATGTTTCCCATAAGACTCAATCCCTTTGGAGTCTTCTCTTGATCATTCCTTTTCTTGTGTTTCCGTAGAAGTATTGAAGTTCACCTCGCATTATCGGCTATTATTCGAGAAGCGATGGTTGTAACTTGATACGACTACTTAGAACCTTTTTTATTTTTACCCTTGCATAGTCTTTCATTAGACTAACCAACCGGTTATTTTTCCTTTGCATGGTTGGCTGGTGTCATCCGTCTCATACGGCACATTAGGTAAATTTCCTCATCTGTGAAGGCCAGATTCCGACGTTGAAGGCAGTTGATATTTTTGTGTTTTCCTAAGGTTGAAGATCCTGGCGTGAGATCGCACAGTTCAAAACCCCTTTATGGCGTTTATTTATTTCAAAGACTTCCGCTGTAATAAACAATTTATGTGTTTGGTTTTGTCATCAGTTGTAACTTACGACGTTGGTTTGAATATTATTGGGTCAACTTTCAGGTTATTTAATAAAGTTTACAACATTATATTAATTGTTATAAAAACGGTAAGCCTTGGGTGACCCCGGGTGTGTATCCTGAGGTCACTGGCGGTAATATTTTCAAAGGTATTTTGGGGGTGTTATAAATTTGGTATCAGAGCCGAAAGTTTTTTTTAAATGATTTAAGTTTTCAAGTCATTTTATTTAAAACAAAACTTTGTAAACCGTTCTTCGTTCGTGATAAATAAATTGAGTATTTCAAAAGTCGAGTCAAAGTTTTAAACAAGATTATACTTTTGAGTAAAATTTTATACTTTGAAACCTCTGCCATTCTAGTTGTGCCTTCTTCTTCTGTCTAATATAGAAAGCTAGCTTCTATATTTAGAAAGTTCTAATTCTCCCTCGTCACCTCGCATGCAATGGGTGATGTCGTGTGTCAATTGAAGGGAAGGAGGGACGCTAAGGTAGCTCCGCCACCTAAGGCCGAGCTTGAGTCCCCTATCCTTCCGAGTTACGCTATAGTCGGGGATGCGGTTAGTCCTCAGGAGGAGGAGGAGACCGTTCTCTAGGAGTCGGTGGTTCTCATATCCGACCCTGAAGAGGATCCCGAGGAGGATCCAGAGGAAGACCCTGAGGAAGATCCAGAGGAGGACCCCGAAGAGGATCTTGAGGAGGACCTCGAGGAGTACGATATGGATCTGGGTCTGGAGCACCTGCTTGTGGATGGAGAAGATTCGGGGATGCAATTCATCTTCCCTAGCCCGGAGATGCCGCCGTTTCCGGAGTACACGCCCTTGTCTCCTGCTTCTTGGGAGGCACTTGGGGTGTCCGGTGCTGACAGGTTGTTGGATGCACCAGAAGGTCCGCATCCTACCCACGCGCCTAGAGAGCCGGTGATGAGTCCTGCATCTCGTCACGTGCACCATCAGAGTGAGATGGCTTCTGCAGAGGCTCGACGCCAAGTGGAAGAAATGACGGAGCACGCTCGTCGACAAGCGAGACCTTGGGGATCATTGGAGGCGTTTGTGGACGTTCCCACTCAGCAGGCAAGGGTCAGGCCCTGTGTGCTAGTTCAGCACATGGATGAGTGGATGGACTCGCTGTACACTATGGAAGAGCGGGCTTACGACGTTGAGTCTAGTCTCTCTCTCATGCTGGATGATGTCCACGAGCTTCAGGAGAACATCAGGCAAGCCAAGCAACTGGTCAACCCGCACTATGAGCTGAATGTGGCGGATTTTCGCCCAGGGTTCTTAGACCGGTTTTGCTATCCACCTGTGCCTGGTGAGGGGCCAAGCGTTCCTAGGGAGGGGCCGAATGTTCTGGGTCCTAGTAGCTCGAGGAGGCCAGCTCCGGAACCCGAGGACAGATCAGCTCCAAAGAGATATCGTAGGGCTGATGATTACAGGAATCTCTTCAAGGCACCTCGAGGGGGACAGTAGCATGTCATAGTGATCTTTTCTCGTTGTTTTGTTTTTCGTTGTTTTAGAGCATTAGCCTCCTAGCAATTTTGTCTTGTCATTTAGGAAGGTTATTGTAAGACTTATAAAACATGGTTCCAGTTCCTTTATCAATAGAGTTTTCCAGTTTAATCTACTCCGAATCAATTACATATATTGCGCGTCTTTAAATGTTATAGTAATTTTATGGAGTACTTTAATAATTGATCGGCAAACAGATGGTGAACACAAGGAACACAACCCGTGCTGGTGCTGGGCCGAGTAACAACCCAAGATTGAACTTGAGAAGTGTCGCTAATCAAGGGGATGAGAGCGAGTCTGCCTCTCACATAAATCTCGCAGGCAATAGCCATGTTCAGGCTAACCCTCAGGTTGTCTTCGATGTTGTGGCCATAGAGGCCATTCGAAGGATTGTTGTGCAGGCGGTTACCGAGATAGTTCGGCCCGCTGTACCACAAGCACAAGGTGTCCCAGTCCCTCAGGTTGTCCTTGAATTTGAGGAGCCAGTGGACCCGATACCTCAGGTCGATACCGTCAGAAATGGAGGAAACTACGGTCCGGCCTTGAAAGCCATTAGTTCAATGAGGCCGGACAGCTATGACGGTACCGGAGAACCAGTCAGGGTGGCGTATTGGTTCTCACATATGGAGCGGTTATTCAGGAACGTCGATTGCACTGAGGCTGAGAAAGTGAACATTGCCTCTCTTCAACTAAAGGTTGTGGCTAGTGAATGGTGGGAGAGCACTGGACTAGCTGATCACCCCGCGTTGAATTGGGGTATGTTCAAGACGAAAATGACCGACCGTTTCTTTTCCCGTGCTATGAGGGAGGAAAAACATAAGGAGTTCCTTTACCCTAAGACTGATGGGCTGAAGGTGACTGAGCTAGCTGTTAAGTTTAACCACCTGTTGTAATATGTTGGGCCGGAAGTGTCGAGTGAAGAGCAAAAAAACTGGCATTTCCATGAGTGGATGAACCCGGATATTAAGCCGTTGATGGTGCGCCATGGCTGCTCTACTCTGGAGCAGTATATGGACGCCGCCTACAAGCTGGAAGTGACTCTAGAGGAGTCGGCAAAGAAGCGTAATCGTCAGAGACCGGCGCAGAGCTAGCCTCAGGCTAGTGGGTTCAAACGACCCGCACCACCGTCGCACTTTGCCAAGTCTGGTCGGGCAAGGACTGAGGTGGCACAGTCAAGTCCTACTCAACGCTCGGGCCAGAGAAAGAACCCGATTCAGTGCTATAACTGCGGAACACCGGGGCACAAGAGCAATGAGTGCACGAAGGGTAAGAGAACATGCTTTGCATGCGGAAAGGAGGGGTATTTGCAGACTTTCTGTCCGCAACAGAGGCAGAAGGAGGCTGAGTCACAGCAAGGGTCAGTTAGCCATAACAACCAACCCCGATTCAAGCCTGTAGGAGCTCCTAGTACCTCGATGCAGACAACTCCTCAGAACAAGGGGAAGGCCCCAGCTGCTCCAGTGGGTCAGTGGCTGTATGAGATGCGCGAGGCTGACGGACCCAATGCTCTGATTGCTCAAGGTACTCTATACCTTCACTCTACATCCGTGTGTATATTGTTTGATTCTGGTGCCACTCATTCCTTTATTTCGGAGATGTGTGTGAGTAAGTTAGGGTTGAAATGCAATGAATCTTGTGAACCATTTGTGGTGAACCTTTCCAAAGGTTAGCAATTAGTAGGGACCAAGCGACTGTCGGAATTTCCAATTACCATTCAAGGTCGGAAGTTCGAAGCCGACTTGATTTGCATAGCCATGGCTCCATATGACATCATTCTCGGGATGGATTTGTAACACCCCCAAAACTTAACCCTTTTGGAAAGGTATTACCGCCAATGACCCCAGTGTTCCTTACCGAGGTCACCCAAGGCTTTACCAAATCAATACAATTTATGAAATGCAATTGATACACAAAGATCAAGCATTAAATTCCAAAACATAACATTGTCAAGGAAAACAAGAGTTACGGGATTACAACCCAATCCCGAATAGGTCAAAACATAGTTTAAACCAAACACAGCGGAAGACTAAGAAAGCACATTACAAACGGAGTTATTGTCCAAAGGATCATAACCTGATTAAAGAAATAATTAAAACATTCAAAAACCACCGCCGACTCCATAGTCCTTCTAATCTTCTGAGTTACTTCTTAACTGATGTGCCGAATCGAACGGATGACACCAGCCAACCATGCAAGGAAAAATATTGGTTGGTTAGTCTAAATGAATAGACTAGCAAGGGTGTAAAGCAGACTGGTTCGAAGCAGTCATATTAGGTTAGACTCACTGCTTCTCGGATAATAACCGATAACGGTAGTCAACCATCATATTCCTACTGGAATAAACAAGAGGTATGCACAAGAGAAGATTCTGGAAGACTGAATCTTCACAGAAATCGACTTGAAAGAAGACTCCAACGGAAATGAGTCTTTAAGGAAGTAATGACAAATCTGGAAAGTTACAGAATCATTCAACAATGATTTAAAACTGACTGAGATGCTTCGGTTCACGACCAACCTCATCGCCTACAGCGAATCCAGATTGGAAAGAGAACGTACTACATTCGAGTCAAGACGAGTTTTCCTAGCTGCACTGAACTTAGCTGCACTACTCGCCCAAGGTGTATTAATTATGTGCGTCAAGGTAGCACTTATGTAATTTATGTTTCAAAAACACACATCACGTTATAGACTTTTACATGTGTACCCCACCAATGGGACGACACATCTTAGTATACGTTTCATCGAGAGTGACGTATACCGAAAGGTTTGTGACACCAGCTAAGTGTCCTGTCTCTACACACATGTGTAAGAGACCGATCATGATCTTAGAATAGTACCAAATGGGGACGAGCCACCCCGATACCAGATTATAAAAAAACGACTGGACAGAGTCCGAGTAACGTTCCTATTTAACAGTGCTAACTAAACAGTTACAGCACCACAACATTTACAGGATAAATCCACATAAAGGCCCGAAAGGCGATCACAGATAATAGCGTTGTTCTAACAGATATACAACCTATTATATGGTTTTCAAAACAGTTTATCAAAACCGTTTCCAGACAAACAGAATATTCATTCCAAATTAATTACTCAGATAAACTACTGATAATTAATGTAAATATGGAACGAAAGAGCAAGAGCGAACCGCCACTAGATTCCGGGCTCGACACGGTATAGTTCCGACAGCACAACAACCTTCGAGTCGACCCATAAAAGGAACCCTAAGTTAGATCCGACAAAAACAGTACGAATCTAAACACGGCGAAAGAACACGAAAGGAAAGACGCCATGACGACAACCGACCAAGCCAAAGCCACGAAGGCGTTCTGGGCACTGGCGGCGGTCGCTGTTCTTGGCGGCGGTCGCCGTGAAGAACACGGCCGACTGAAACGAGAGAAACTCACCCCAAAACACGAGCGGTTCGGCCTCCTTCGACTTGCTTTGGCTTCTAACCTCCAAGGCTAACCAAAAGCTTCACAAAGGCACTCAGGAACCACACCAAAGCAACACCGGTGAGACCTTCAACTTTCGGCGAAAACACAACTCCGGCGAGAGGCGAATTTGGCAGCGATTCGGGGTTGTAGATGACCCAAAACCCATGCCCAAGCTCATCTATTTATAGGCAAACCCCAAGGAGTGATCTGCAAACCCTCAGACGCGGCAAACGATGCAACGGCGCGCCTCGAACGACGCCGGCGACCGGCGGGCAATGCCCACTGGACAATCACGGCGGGCGCCGTGATTTTGCCTGCGGCGGTCGCCGTAAATGCGGCGGTCGCCGTCGCTAGGCCTGTCGCGGCCAGCTAGAAGCTGACACGTTGACTCTTCGGGCCCAACCACGGCGGTCGCCGTTTCTGAACGGTGGTCGCCGTTTCTGAACGGCGGTCGCCGTTTCTGAACGGCGGTCGCCGTTTCCCCCTTTTCTCGCCCATTCGGCTTTGAACGAGCTTGACGATAAACCGGGATAAAAATTATCGTACGCGAACGACAATTTAAAATTCAAGGCACCTTGTCTGTATATTATTTCACTGAGAAAAATATTACAGATATAGAGCACATTACAGAATGTCTCAAGCTACCTGAATTAAATCCGACGTACACAACGGGTACTCGGGAAAATTACATAATTCCCAAAATAACCTTACAAAAAATACGGGGTATCACATCTCCTCCCCCTTACAAGAAGTTTCGACCCCGAAACTTAGGTTGAGAATAACTCGGGAAAACGCCTGAGCATATCTGACTCAGTTTCCCACGTCTCCCAAGTAACTTCTTCGGTCCTTGACTTGGACCACAGCACTCGTACCAAAGGTACGATCTTGTTGCGCAAATGCTTCTCCCGACACTCCAAAATGCGCACGGGCAACTCTTCATAAGTACCATTAGCTTGGATCTCGATGTCCTCGTAGCTAAGTACATGAGACTCATTTGGTACATACTTTCTGAGTAAAGACACGTGGAACACGTTATGCACCGGGTGAGCCGATGGTGGCAACGCCAAACGGTACGCTAGAGATCCCACTCTATCCAGAATCTCGAATGGTCCCACGTAGCGAGGGTTAAGCTTCCCACGCTTACCAAATCTGAAAACTCCTTTGGAAGGCGACACCTTGACAAAAACCTTGTCACCGACCTCGAACTCGACAGTCCTGCGCTTCCGATCTGCGTAGGACTTCTGTCGACTCTGAGCGGTCAACATTCTTTGTTTGATCAAAGCAATGTCTGAAGCCGTTCTTTCGACCAACTCTGGTCCAAGCAGAATTTTGTCAGCATTATCGTCCCAACAAATCGGAGATCTGCATCTGCGACCATACAAAGCTTCAAACGGAGCCATCTTGATTGTAGCATGTCAGCTATTGTTGTACGTGAACTCAATCAGACTCAAGCTGTCCTCCCAGCTAGTCGGACGATCGAGAACACAAGCTCTAAGCATATCCTCCAGAGTCTGGATGGTCCTTTCAGACTGGCCATCTGTCTGAGGATGAAACGTTGTACTGAACCTTAACTCGGTTCCCATAGCCTTATGAAGTTCCTTCCAGAATCTTGACATGAAACGGCCATCTCGGTCCGATACAATGGTCTTAGGAATGCCATGTAAGCGGACAATCTCCTTCTGGTAAACTTCGGCTAGCTTCTGGGTTTCCCATGTGGTCTTGATGGCTATGAAATGAGCACTCTTCGTAAGCCTATCCACAATTACCCAGATAGCATCTCTCTGACTTCGAGTCTTGGGTAGCCCAGTGACGAAGTCCATGGAAATGTCCTCCCATTTCCATTCTGGCACGGGGAGAGGTAGCATCTCACCACCTGGTCTGCGGTGTTCGATCTTGACTTTTTGGCAAGTTAAGCACTTTGCCACAAAGTCTGCTACGTCCCACTTCATGTTTGGCCACCAAAACTTCTTCCTGATATCCTTGTACATCTTGCTAGAGCCAGGATGCACAGAATAAGCAGATGAATGAGCTTCTCTCATCACCAACTGACGAAGACCTTCTGTGTCAGGCACACAGATCCAATCCTGAAACCAAAGTGATCCATCATCCTGAACCACAAAACTGGGAGCTTTCCCATCCATCACTTCACTGCTTAACTTTACCAAGATGATGTCATCGACTTGCTTTTCTTTGATTTGATCCAGCAGTGTAGCCTGAATTTCCATCATACTCAGGTACCCTCTACGCTGGTCATACAAGACTTCAATGTCGCATGACTCTTGGTTTAGCTTGGTCTGAGCAGTAAGCAACGCAACCACAGTCTCGTGCGTTGTCTTTCGGCTTAGCGCATCAGCTACTACATTAGCCTTGCCCGGATGATACAACAACTCCATGTCGTAGTCCTTGAGCAACTCTAGCCAGCGGCGTTGTCTCATATTTAACTCCTTCTGAGTAAATATATAATTGAGACTTTTGTGGTCAGTGAAGACTTGGCATCTTATACCGTAGAGGTAATGCCTCCAAATCTTCAGCGCAAAGACAACCGCTGCTAACTCAAGATCGTGGGTCGGATAGTTTTCTTCGTAAGTCTTGAGTTGTCTAGATGCGTAAGCAATGACTTTGCCTCTTTGCATCAAAACACAACCAAGACCACACTTGGAAGCATCACTATAGACCACATAATCGTCATTCCCCTCTGGGAGTGCTAACACGGGTGCCGAGGTCAACCGTCGCTTCAACTCCTGGAAACTGACCTCGCACTTGTCATTCCAGACAAACTTCTTGTGGACTTTGCGGAGTAGATTGGTCATAGGTAGAGCAATCTTTGAAAATCCTTCTACGAACCTTCTATAATACCCGGCAAGTCCAAGAAAACTGCGTACCTCCTTCACGCTCTGGGGCTGTGTCCATTTAGCCACCGCTTCTATCTTTTGGGGATCAACCATAACTCCATTTTTATTGATCACGTGGCCTAAGAAAGCCACTTCCTTCATCTAGAATTCACATTTAGACAATTTAGCATAAAGCTGATGTTGTCTAAGGATCGACAAGGAAATCCGTAGATGTTCCTCGTGGACTTCTTCATTCGGAGAATAGATCAAGATGTCGTCTATGAAAACTACCACGAACTTATCCAAGTACTGGTGAAAACATCGGTTCATCAAATCCATAAAGACAGCTGGAGCATTAGTAAGCCCAAAAGGCATCACTACGAACTCGTAATGACCATATCTGGTCCTAAACGCAGTTCTAGGAATGTCCTGCTCCTGAATCCTGAGTTAATGATATCCAGATCTTAAGTCGATCTTGGAGAAAACCTTTGCTCCTTGCAACTGGTCCAACAAGTCATCAATCCTAGGCAAAGGATACTTGTTCTTGATCGTCACCTTGTTCAACTCTCGATAGTCGATACAAAGTCGGAACGATCCGTCCTTCTTTTTGACGAATAAAACCGGGGCACCCCACGGCGATGCACTCGGCCTGACATAACCTTTATCAAGAAGATCTTCAAGTTGATTCTTCAATTCTTGCATCTCAGCCGGAGCCATCCGATACGGTGATTTGGAAATCGGCGTCGTATCAGGCTCGAGATCAATTGAAAACTCTACGTCACAATTTGGGGGTAATCCTGGGATTTCTTCCGGAAAGACATCCAAAAATTCCCTAACTACAGGAATATCAAGAACCTCAGGTTCATCCTTCTCAGGCGAATCCAAGTAGCAAAGGTACCCGACACATCCTTGTCGTAGTAGCTTAAACGCAGCCATCGCATTGATCAGCTTGCCGTTATCAGCGTCATTTCGACCTTTGAACTTGCACACGAATTGGCCCCCGGATGACACCATCACCGTTCTTGAACTGAAGTCGATCACCGCCTTGTGACGCATCAGCCAATCCATACCGAGAATAATGTCGTATGGAGCCATGGCTATGTAGATTAAATCTGCCTCGAATTCCTTACCCTGAATGGTAATCGGAAAGTCGGACAAATGCTTGGTTCCCACCAAACGTTCTCCATTAGGAAGATTAACGACGAAAGGGTCGCACGAATCATTGCACACTAAGTCTAACTTGCTAACACAGCTATCCGAAATAAAGGAATGCGTAGCACCAGAATCAAACAGAATGCACACTGAAGTAGAGTGAAGGTATAGAGTACCTTGAGCAATTGAAGCGTTGGGTCCATCTACCTCACGCATCTCGTACAAGCGTTGGCCCTGACTTCCAGAAACAGCTGGGGCCTTTCCCCTGTTCAGAGAAGTCGTCTGCACTGAAGGGCTAGGAGTCTCGGCAGGCTTAAACCTAGGTCGGTTGCTCTGATGAACTGACCCTTGCTGCGATTCTACTCCCTTCTGCTTCCCCTGCTTGTAGAACTTTTGCAGATGACCATCACGTCCACACCCAAAGCATGGCCTCCTCTCCTTCTGACACTCAGTGCTCTTGTGCCCAGCAGTACCGCAGTTATAACACTGAACTGAACTCCTGGTATGCCCTGACTGCTGAGTCGATCCTCCTTGCGTCATCTCCGTCTTAGCTCTGTCGGATTTGGCGAACTTAGACGGTGGCGCAGGGCGCTTAAAACCACCTCCCTGGTTCTGATTCTGCATCGACTTCTGTCGGTTGCGCCTCTTGGTCGACTCCTCGAGAGTTACCTCCAGCTTATAGGCACAATCCACATACTGCTCCAAGGTAGAGCATGTGTGGTGCACCATTAATGGCTTGATATCCGGGTTCATCCACTCGTGGAAGTACCAGATCTTTTGAGCCTCGCTGGTGATCTCGGCAGTGGCGTACTGTAGAAGATGGTTGAACTTAGATGCCAACTCGGTCATTCTCAGACCATCAGTCTGAGGGTACAAGAACTATTTATGCTTCTCCTCTCTCATAGTGCGAGAGAAAAAGCGATCAACCATCTTGGTCTTGAACATCGACCAAGTCAACACTGGGCTCTCAGCCAAACCAGTGCTCTCCCACCACTCGCTAGCCTCCTCCTTCAGCTGAAGAGACGCGATATGGACCTTCTCGGCCTCCGTACACTCCACGTTCCTGAACAGCCTCTCCATATGGGAGAACCAATGAGTTACTGCCACTGGCTCCCCTTTCCCGTTATAGCAGTCGGGTCTCATGGAAGTAATGGTCTTAAGAGCGCGACCATAGCTGTCCCTTGTCCTAACGGCAGTCTCCTGAATCACAGGGTTTCTGGGTTCCACAACATCAGGAACCGCTGCGTGAATAGGCACTTCTTGTGCTTGAGGCGCACTTGGTCTCAAGACATCTGTAATAGCCTGCATCACGATCCCTCGGATCGCCTCAACTGTTGCGGCGTCAAATAGCGTCGGCGCCTGGGTCTGATCCTGACCTTCACGCCTTTGCTGGACGCGAGACTCAGACTCGTGTTCATCCTGAATACCTCTTCCTGCTGGTCTGGGGTTTTGGCTAGTCCCAGCACCGGCTCGAGTCGAGTTTCTCGTGCTTCTTGGGTTCACCATCTGTTTACCGATCCAATTCCAAGCATTCAATACATTAATATTATGCAACATACTTATGCAATATATCAATGTACATAAATCACTCAGAATAGATCAACTTGGCATTTTATAGATGAACCTTCGAATTCTTACACAAGTTACACATAAGTTTATCATTCGAGCATTAGGACAACATTGCTCGAAGATATAAGTGTTTCTCAAAGTACTTGCCGCAATACTGAAATATTACACAAAGTACAACTTGGAATACTAAGAAACGAACTACTACGATAGGCAACGCCATTCCTCCTCAAGGCGTTCCAAAATGTCTCCCATACGACTGGCTACTCGTGCATGGTCTCTTCGGGCTAGGCTCACCATCGAGCTCTGGCGATGGATTTCGCACCCTGCTTGACCCTGAAGCACATAGTCCTAGCTCAGCCATAGAAAAGTATGGGTCGTCCATGACTAGTCCTCCTATTCCAGCCCTCCTCTGAGTACTGGCGATCAGCTCATCCCTCTGACGCTGCTGTTCTGCGGAGATTACCTCGTTCTGGCGGAGAATCTCCTGTAGCTCGGATTCCGACCTCCATCTCCTTGGAGTAGGGATAGGCTGAGATTCCCTGTCACTTCTCCCAATACCGTACTCGGTATACAGTGCCTCCCAATCAGCTTCTGACATGGGTGCGTACTCTGGCACTCGTGACAATCCTGTACCGGGCTCCTGATTTTGCCCTCCAAGGTCCAACTCTGGATCCTCTTCTCGATCATCCTCTATGGGATCTTCATCCTCGGGATCATCCTCGATGGGATCCTCATCCTCGGGATCATCCTCGATGGGATCCTCATCCTCGGAATCATCCTCGATCATATCCTCGTCCTCAACAGGATCTTGCTCAAGCATCTCCTCTTCCTCCTCCTCGTACTCGATCTCCTCGGGAATTGGTCCCAGCAGAAAGTCGTCTTGGTAAACCCCTTGTTCATACCTTGACAACTCGTCTTCCTGCTCCCATTCTTGTACTCCCTCCACCCTTGGTGGCGGCACAGGTGCAGGTCTAGGGACCATAGCATTCCTGGCTACAAGGACAACTGACTCGGGGAGAACGTGTTTGACGTCTTCGGGTGGGCTACTCGGGCCTCCAACCTCGAAACATCGCTGAGGTAACGGAAAATCTAGCCTCGGCTGATCCGACTTGGCGTCTTCCGACCCCTTACCAATAGAAAAGCAGACACCCATCCTATCGAACAATAAGGAAGGAATTAGTCTTTCTAGACATAGAAACAAGCTTACTATATCAGACTATAAAGAAGACATGACTATGAACGGTGTTTTTAAATTCTTTTCAGAATGAAAACTCAGAGCCCTCTTTAAAGCATTTTCAAAAATGGATAATTGATTTATAAAATCCCAAACCCGTTTTAAAACATTTGGCTCTGATACCACAACTGTAACACCCCCAAAACTTAACCCTTTTGGAAAGGTATTACCGCCAGTGACCCCAGTGTTCCTTACCGAGGTCACCCAAGGCTTTACCAAATCAATACAATTTATGAAATGCAATTGATACACAAAGATCAAGCATTAAATTCCAAAACATAACATTGTCAAGGAAAACAAGAGTTACGGGATTACAACCCAATCCTGAATAGGTCAAAACATAGTTTAAACCAAACTCAGCGGAAGACTAAGAAAGCACATTACAAACGGAGTTATTGTCCAAAGGATCATAACCTGATTAAAGAAATAATTAAAACATTCAAAAACCACCGCCGACTCCATAGTCCTTCTAATCTTCTGAGCTACTTCTTAACTGATGTGCTGAATCGAACGGATGACACCAGCCAACCATGCAAGGAAAAATATTGGTTGGATAGTCTAAATGAATAGACTAGCAAGGGTGTAAAGCAGACTGGTTCGAAGCAGTCATATTATGTTAGACTCACCGCTTCTCGGATAATAACCGATAACGGTAGTCAACCATCATATTCCTACTGGAATAAACAAGAGGTATGCACAAGAGAAGATTCTGGAAGACTGAATCTTCACAGAAATCGACTTGAAAGAAGACTCCAACGGAAATGAGTCTTTAAGGAAGTAATGACAAATCTGGAAAGTTACAGAATCATTCAACAATGATTTAAAACTGATTGAGATGCTTCGGTTCACGACCAACCTCATCGCCTACAGCGAATCCAGATTGGAAAGAGAACGTACTACATTCGAGTCAAGACGAGTTTTCCTAGCTGCACTGAACTTAGCTGCACTACTCGCCCAAGGTGTATTAATTATGTGCGTCAAGGTAGCACTTATCTAATTTATGTTTCAAAAACAAACATCACGTTATAGACTTTTACATGTGTACCCCACCAATGGGACGACACATCTTAGTATACGTTTCGTCGAGAGTGACGTATACCGAAAGGTTTGTGACACCAGCTAAGTGTCATGTCTCTACACACATGTGTAAGAGACCGATCATGATCTTAGAATAGTACCAGATGGGGACGAGCCACCCCGATACCAGATTATAAAGAAACGACTGGACAAAGTCCGAGTAACGTTCCTATTTAACAGTGCTAACTAAACAGTTACAGCACCACAATATTTACAGGATAAATCCACATAAAGGCCCGAAAGGTGATTACAGATAATAGCATTGTTCTAACAGATATACAACCTATTATATGGTTTTCAAAACAGATTATCAAAACCGTTTCCAGACAAACAGAATATTCATTCCAAATTAATTACTCAGATAAACTACTGATAATTAATGTAAATATGGAACGAAAGAGCAAGAGTGAACCGCCACTTGCCTTACTCCGCAGAATAGTCTAAAGACGTCAACTGGATTCCGGGCTCGACACGGTATAGTTTCGACAGCACAATAACCTTCGAGTCGACCCATAAAAGGAACCCTAAGTTAGATCCGACATAAACAGTACGAATCTAAACACGGCGAAAGAACACAAAAGGAAAGACGCCACGATGACAACCGACCAAGCCAAAGCCACGAAGGCGTTCTGGGCACTGGCGGCGGTCGCTGTTCTTGGCGGCGGTCGCCGTGAAGAACACGGCGGTCGTCGTGAAGAACACGGCCGACTGAAACGAGAGAAACTCACCCCAAAACACGAGCGGTTCGGCCTCCTTCGACTTGCTTTGGCTTCTAACCTCCAAGGCTAACCAAAAGCTTCACAAAGGCACTCAGGAACCACACCAAAGCAACACCGGCGAGACCTTCAACTTCCGGCGAAAACACAACTCCGGCGAGAGGCGAATTTGGCAGCGATTCGGGGTTGTAGATGACCCAAAACCCATGCCCAAGCTCATCTATTTATAGGCAAACCCCAAGGAGTGATCTGCAAACCCTCAGACGTGGCAAATGACGCAACGGCGTGCCTCGAACGACGCCGGCGACCGGCGGGCAATGCCCACTGGACAATCACGGCGGGCGTCGTGATTTTGCCTGCGGCGGGCACGCGGCGGTCGCCGTAAATGCGGCGGTCGCCGTCGCTAGGCCTGTCGCGGCCAGCTAGAAGCTGACACGTTGACTCTTCGGGCCCAACCACGGCGGTCGCCGTTTCCCCATTTTCCCGCCCATTCGGCTTTGAACGAGCTTGACGATAAACCGGGATAAAAATTATCGTACGCGAACGATAATTTAAAATTCAAGGCACCTTGTCTTATATTATTTCACTGAGAAAAATATTACAGATATAGAGCACATTACAGAATGTCTCAAGCTACCTGAATTAAATCCGACGTACACAACGGGTACTCGGGAAAATTCCATAATTCCCAAAATAACCTTACAAAAAATACGGGGTATCACAGGATTGGCTGACGCGTCACGGGATGATAATCTATTTTAGCTCAAGGACAGTAATAGTTTCATCTGGGGGCCAGTTTGTGTGTAAATTCAAGGGTCGTAATGATAACGGAAAGCTTATCAATGTGATGGCTGCGTGCAAGCTACTTCGACAACGTTGTGTCGGGTACATGTGCTATCTGGATAAGACCAAGAAGGATGAGACTTTAGTTCATGATGTTCCTGTCATATGCGAGTATCCGGATGTTTTCCCTGATGAGATTCCCGATTTACCCCCGAATCGTGACGTAGAGTTCACTATTGATCTAGAGCCTGGAACCTCACCGATTTCTAAAGCACCTTATCGGATGGCTCCAGCGGAGATGCAAGAGTTGAAGAAACAGCTTGAGGAGCTACTCGAGAAAGGATATATAAGGCCGAGTGCATCGCCTTGGGGCGCTCCTATCTTGTTTGTCAACAAGAAGGATGGTTCGTTCAGACTTTGTATCGACTATCGAAAGTTGAACAAGGTCACCATCAAGAACAAGTATCCTTTGCCAAGGATAGATGATATTTTGGATCAACTGCAGGGAGCAAAAGTCTTTTCCAAGATCGATCTGAGATCTGGTTACCATCAGCTCATGATTCGTGAGGAAGATATTCTGAGGACTGCGTTCCGGACGAGATATGGACACTACGAGTTCGTAGTCATGCCATTTGGGCTTACAAATGCTTCGACAGTTTTCATGGATCTAATGCACAGATGTTTCCACCAGTACCTGGACAAGTTCGTGGTGGTCTTTATCGACGATATCCTGATCTACTCTCCGAACGAGGAGGCTCACGAGGAGCATCTTCGTATCACATTGTCGGTCCCTAGACAAAATCAGCTGTATGCAAAGTTGTCTAAATATGACTTATGGATTAAGGAAGTGGCTTTCTTAGGCCACGTGATTAATGAGGATGGGGTGATGGTCGACCCTCAGAAGATTGAAGTGGTAGCCGACTAGAAGCGACCTCAGAACGTGAAGGAGGTGCGCAGTTTATTGGGACTTGCAGGTTATTACAAACGGTTCGTGGAGGGATTTTCAAAGATCGCTCTACCCATGATCGGGTTGCTCCGTAAGGTCCATAAGAAGTTCATATAAGACAACAAGTGTGAGGCAAGTTTTCAGAAGTTGAAAGAGTGCCTGACGTCCGCACCAGTTTTGGCGCTACCTGAAGGAACTGATGGTTATGTGGTATATAGTGACGCTTCAAAGCATGGGTTGGGATGTGTATTAATGCAAAAGGGAAAGGTTATTGCATATGCATCTCGGCAATTGAAGACCTATGAAGCAAACTATCCAACGCATGATCTGGAGTTAGCGGATGTGGTTTTCGCACTGAAGATTTGGAGGCACTATCTCTATGGTGTTAGATGCCAGATATTTACCGACCACAAGAGTCTCAAGTATGTGTTCACTCAGAAGGAGTTGAATATGAGGCAACGTCGCTAGTTAGAGCTACTCAAGGATTACGACATCGAGTTGTTGTATCATCCGAGCAAGGCTAACGTGGTAGCCGATGTTTTGAGCCGGAAGATGCCGCACAAGACCGTAGTAGCTCTGCTCACTGCTCAAACCAAACTGCGTCAAGGATTGTGCGAGATTGATGTCTTGTATGATCAACGTCGAGGATGCCTGAGTATGTTGGAGATTCAGGCTACGCTACTTGATCAGATCAAGGAGAAGCAGGTTGATGATCTGATCTTAGTGAAGTTAAGCAGTAAAGTGATGGATGGGAAAGCTCCGGGATTCGTGATTCAAGATGATAGATCACTCTGGTTTCAGGACCAGATATGTGTGCCTGACATAGATGGCCTTCGTCAATTGGTAATGAAGGAGGCCCGTTCGTCAGCTTATTCTGTACATCCAGGATCCAGTAAGATGTACAAGGACCTCATAAAGAAATTCTGGTTGCCCAACATGAAGTGGGACATAGCAGAATTTGTGGCGAGATGCTTGACTTGTCAGAATGTCAAGATTGAACACCGCAGACCAGGTGGTGAATTGCAACCTCTCCCAGTGCCAGAGTGAAAGTGGGAGGATATTGCGATGGACTTCGTCACGGGGTTGCCGAAGACTCAGAGTCAGAAGGATGTCATATGGGTGATCATTGACCGGCTCATGAAGAGTGCTCATTTCATGGCCATCAAGTCAACTTGGGGAACCCAGAGGCTATCAGAAGTTTTCCTACACGAGATTGGCCGGTTGCATGGTACGCCAAAAACCATTGTGTCGGATCGTGATGGCCGATTCATGTCGAGGTTCTGGAAGGAACTCCACAAGGCCATGGGAACTGAGTTGAGGTTTAGTAATGCGTTTCATCCTCAGACGGATGGGAAGTCTGAGAGGACCATTCAGACGCTGGAGGATATGCTGAGAGCTTGTGTGCTAGATCGTCCGACCAGCTGGGAGAACTGTTTAAGTCTGATTGAATTCACGTACAACAACAACTGGCATTCCACCATCAAGATGGCTCCATTCGAGGCTTTGTACGGTCGAAAGTGCAAATCTCTGATTTGTTGGGATGAGAATGCCGACAAGATTCTGCTCGGACCGGAGTTAGTCGAGAGGACTGTCTCAGACATTGCCTTGATCAGACAGAGGATGCTTACAGCTCAGAGTCGACAAAAGTCTTATGCTGATTTGAAGCGCAGGAATGTCGAGTTTGATGTTGGTGACAAGGTGTTTGTCAGGGTGTCGCCATCCAAGGGTGTGTTTAGGTTCGGAAAGCGTGGGAAGCTCAACCCTCGCTACGTGGGACCATTCGAGATCCTTAACAGAGTTGGATCTCTAGCATATCGTTTGGTATTACCATCGTTGGCACACCCTGTGCATAAAGTGTTTCACGTGTCTCTGCTGAGGAAGTATGTGCCAGATGTGTCTCATGTGCTGAGTTTTGATGACATCGAGATTCAGGCAAATGGTACATACGAGGAGAGACCTATGCGTATTTTCGAACGCCGTAAGAAGCACTTGAGGAACAAGGTGGTACCATTAGTGTGAATCCTCTAGTCCAAGTCAGGATCTGAGAAGGTGACTTGGGAAACCTGGGAGACTGAGTCTGATATGCTTAATCGTTTTCCCGAGCTGTTTTCGGCCTAGTTTCGGGGTCAAAACTTTTTTTTAAGGGGGAGGTATTGTAATAACCCCTAAAAGTCCCAACTGTCGTTTTGTAAGCAAGACGTGTTGGGCAATTTCTGTAACCTCTGTAAGAACCTTTGGAACGTGTTCATATACGTTTAATAAATTATTGGGTCTTAAAATTATTTGAGGAGTTCTAAAACCAAAGATTTAGCAAAGACCGTGATCAAGACCGCGGCCAAAGACCCAGAGCGCGAGCGCGGCAGTTCCGCGACCGCGGTTTTGAAACCGCGAGCGCGGCAGTTCCGCGACCGCGGTTTTGAAACCACGGGCGCGGTTTTGCCTGTGGGCAAACCGCGATCGCGGTTCTGAAACCGCGACCGCGGGAAACTCGGATCGTCGTGGATTTGCATATGGGCAAACCGCGATCGCGGGAAACCCCTGTTCGTCTTCTTCGTCTGCTTCTAGAAGACCGGCGATTGGTTTTCTCCCTCGTGGCCGTTCGGCGGAAGCTGGAGCGGTTGGCTTTCCCTTGGTATGGGTTAGGGCATCAATCCAAGCCTATAAAAGGAGCTTGTGGCAGCCATTCTCTTCACCATCTCAAGTTCCATCTTCTTCCTCTCGTTTTATTTATGTTCGTCGCCGGAGTCGTCGTCGCTGGAGCCGAAGTAGTCGCCGGAGGAAATCCTTGGTGTTGGAGGTGCTCATCTGTCTAGAAGCGAAGTGGTTATGCCTCATCGTCGTCGGTATGCCTCGAAAGCTCGATTAAGCTCGCGTCGGGAGGAAGTTCCGCGACCGCGGCTTATCATCCGCGACCGCGGCCAAGTAGTGACCCGCGGCCTTGGTTGGGCGCGAAACCACGGGCGCGGTTTTGCCCAGTAAGGCCGTGATCACGGCTATGCCATCCACGACCGCGGCACTGGCTTCTTTTCTTCGTTTCGCTTTGTCTTTTTGTATCGAATCTAATTTAGGGTTTTGTCTTAAAACTCGTCGTCGTAGGAATCCGTACTCAGATTCAAGTTCCAGATCTCGAACCCGATCTCTTCGTTCGTCTAACTAAAGGCAAGTGGAGGTTTGCTCTTGCTCATTATTCCATGTTTCCCTTGATTATCAATTATTTGATTGTTAATTAAGATGGGATAAAAGTTGTTGTTTTATGTTTGGGAACAGATTTAATAAAACAATGTGTTAAAATATGAATCTATAATAGGTTGTATATATTGCTAGAAACAACGCTATTATGTATGATATTACCGTAATGGTTTTGGTGTGGATTTATGTGTGAACTCATGTGTAGTTAGAACGAGTATTCGAATGAACGCTATGTACCTTACGAGGTCTAGTCATTTCTTTATAACTGGTATTAGGAGGATTTTGCCCTAGTACTTCTGGTCATGATCGTACCCTTATTTAGGGTAGGTGCACTTATCTAGTGCCAACGTTCGGGATTCATTCCCATAAATATCTCTCGTATTGAGATGATGTGAATAAAAGCTTTAACGTGAATGTACGTTTTGGAATTAAATAAGATAAGTACTTTACGCACATAATTAATATACCATCGGGCGAGGAGTATAACGTGGAAACCGCTCGGACTCTTGTTAGAGTAAGTCTTCTTTCCAATCTGGATTCGCATTGCGCGGTGAGGTTGGTCGTGGACCCAAATAATCAAGGTCGTGTTTTAAACTTGTGTGAAAACTTAACGTTCCCAAACAATTATCATATGTTTCCCATAAGACTCAATTCCTTTGGAGTCTTCCCTTCATACGTTTCCCATAAGACTCAATCCCTTTGGAGTCTTCTCTTGATCATTCATTTTCTTGTGTTTCCGTAGAAGTATTGAAGTTCACCTTGCATTATCGGCTATTATTCGAGAAGCGATGGTTGTAACTTGATACGACTACTTAGAACTTTTTATATTTCTACCCTTGCATAGTCTTTCATTAGACTAACCAACCGGTTATTTTTCCTTTGCATGGTTGGCTGGTGTCATCCGTCTCATACGGCACATCAGGTAAATTTCCTCATCCGTGAAGGCCAGATTCCGACGTTGAAGGCAGTTAATATTTTTGTGTTTTCCTAAGGTTGAAGATCCTGACGTGAGATCGCACAGTTCAAAACCCTTTATGGCGTTTATTTATTTCAAAGACTTCCGCTCTAATAAACAATTTATGTGTTTGGTTTTGTCATCAGTTGTAACTTACGACGTTGGTTTGAATATTATTGGGTCAACTTTCAGGTTATTTAAAAAGTTTACAACATTATATATTATTGTTATAAAAATGGTAAGCCTTGGGTGACCCCGGGTGTGTATCCTGAGGTCACTGGCGGTAATATTTCCAAAGGTATTTTGCGGGTGTTACAGTTTAGGACATGCATTTGTGTTAAGTCTAGATTGTTTACGCATTTTGTGTTGCATTTATAGCTAGTTGTATTGTTTTCTTTGTTATGGAGGTCTACACGAGAAAATGTGTGTTTTCAGGTACTTGGATGGTTTTTTGGAGCTTTCTATGGATGTTGGTGGTACCTTTGTTGTCGTCTGGAGGCTAACTTGGCGATCCGTAGCAAATTGGGGGCGAAATCAAGCTAATACGAGAGTTGCACAAAAATTCATAGGAGTTCGTGCAATTGGTTTGAATTTCCTTCAAGGGGTCGTGCATTCCACCACACGACCGTGCAAGGCGGTGATTTCTCGCTGCACAGCCGTTCACTCAACCGCACGGTCGTGCGTATTCCCTACGTAGAGATTTTGGCCGTGCACTTTGGTCGTGCATTCACCGCACGGCCGTGCGTTTTCACTTGTAGCATGTTTTGGTCGTGCGCTTGACCATGCGTTTTCCGCACAGTCAAGACACGGGCCGTGCGGTTTACCCGGATGACTTTATTCTTAGAAATGTTTTACCCTATGTATAAATAGTTCGTTTTAGGTTTTTAGATGGATCTTTTTGCCACTTTTTCTAATTCTCTAGATCTAGTTGTTTGCCTTCTTTGGAAGATTGCAACTTTGGGGATTGTTCTTATGGATTTGAGACTAAGTTCATCTTTCTCTTTAATCTTGTTTATGATTTTCATTGTTATCGTGTCTTCTTTGGTTGATCTTGCAATTATGTCTAGCTAATTTCCATATTTCTAGGGTTGGGGTGATCCCAATTATGCGTAGGTAGACTTGTTTGATATTTGCCTGAATAGAAATCTGAAACTTTGTGGATTCATTCCTAGATGCTTAATGCTCATATTAGCTTTTGCGAATTGGATCCTATTAGGGTTTGCAACCGAGAGGTAAAAACATTAATAGATAGTCAGATAGGGTTTGAGACCGAGAGGTAATAACTTCTAGCAAGTCTGAGAGTGGATGTATATTCAGTTTGACCTTAGATTCTAAGCGCCCAAAGGGTCTAGATCTTGATTAGCAAGTCGCGAGAGTGAATGTTAATTGAGTCTTGGCACATTTGCTATCATCCAAGAGGAATTAGTAATTACCTAAGATAGTTACCTTCAACAAAGATAGACTAAATTCATATATTTATCTAGTTGAGTCTACTGAAGCATAGTTGCGGGGATCCCTTGCCTTGGAAACTTCCCCTCCATTGATTACAATCATCACTTGCATTTGTTTCTTAATTTTAGTTATTAGTTCAACAAAAATTCCCATCTTTTGGCTTAGCTTATCAGTCAAAGTTACAATCGATACTACATAGTCCTCGTGGGAACGATATTTGAAAAGCTACAACCGATCTCATATGCTTGTGGGTAGGTTTTTGTCCTATCAGCGACCTACCCCGCCGAAGGCGCAATTGAAACCTAGAAGACCCCTGGCTACTCAAGTAGTAAGAATACCATAAAGCGTCGAAATCGACATCGACGCTAGAGATCAATAAATCGACTACTCTTAGCAGACGCCATGCATGAGGCATAACCTGACAAGGGGCAAGTTTCAGGACGGCTAAAAAACTCCGAACAAGGTTTGAAAAAGGGAAATTCTGGCCGATTCTAAAAGGATATTCAAATAAGCAAACCCAACCTTCCCGGTACCAATCGGCTCGCTCGTGAGGGTGCGGAAGACGTGCTACTGTCTCAGTCGGAAATTGGCCCACTTCTAAGATCCTATTCAATTCCGATTGAGTCAAGGTGATGGCCAAGGAATCTTCTGGGCTAAGAAGCTTCAAGGGGGTGAAGTCGTTGTGATACCCCGTATTTTTGTAAGGTTATTTTGAGACATTCTGTAATGTGCTCTGTATTTGTAATATTTTTCTCAGTGAAATAATATACAGACAGCATGCCTTGGATTTTAATATTCGTTCGCGTACGATAATTTTTATCCCGGTTTAATGTCATGTTCGTTCAAAGCTGAACGGGCGGGAAAAGCTAGTCACGGCGACCGTCGTACAGTCGCGGCGACCGCCGTCGCGGATCCAAGAACGGCGACCGCCGTACAAGTCACGGCGCCCGCCGTCCCAATGCTCGAGGTGGTAGCTGGTGTGCCAGGCTACGACGGCGACCGCCGTAATTGCCACCGTCGTTGTCCGGGAGTCTTTGCCCGATGGTCGCCGGTGTGGTTCTGGCGAGCGCCGAACTAGCGTTCGTAGGCCCATTTTTCGTGCTCCAGATGCTTTTTCTATAAAAGGAGGTGTTGGGGGAGAGATTTGAGCCATCCCAAACACCGAACCTCTGCCAAATTTTCGTGTCGTCGGAGTTGTGGTTCGTCGGAGTTCGCAAGCTCTCGTTGGTGTCGTTTGGTGGTGTTTCCAGCAGCCCTTTTGAAGCCTTTTGGTTGCCTTTGGAGGTCAGAACCCAAGCAAGGCGGAAAGGGGTCGAAACGCACATCGTTTTGGTGAGATTTCTCTCGTTTTCGTCGTCTGAGTTCTTCACGGCGACCGTCGTGTTCTTCACGGCGCCCGCCGTGATGAATGCGGCGACCGCCGCCAAGAACAGCGACCGCCGTCAGTGCCCAGAATGCCTTCGTGGCTTTGGCTTGGTTGGTTGTGGTCGTGGCGTCTTTCCTTTCGTTCTCTTTCGTCGTTTTTAGATTCGTATTGTGGTTATGTCGGATCTAACTTAGGGTTCCTTTTATGGGACGACTCGAAGGTTGTTGTGCTGTCGGGGCTATACCCGTGTCGAGCCCGGAATCCAGTTGTCTTCGTTAGGCTATTCTACGGATTAAGGCAAGTGGCGGTTCGCTCTTGCTCATTCGTTCCATATTTACATTAATTATCAGTAGTTTATCTGAGTAATTAATTTGGAATGAATACTCTGTTTGTCTGGAAACGGTTTTGTTAAACTGTTTTGAAAATCATATAATAGGTTGTTCATATGTTAGAACAACGCTATTATCTGTGATCGCCTTTCGGGCCTTTATGTGGATTTATCCTGTAACTGTTATTGTGCTGTAACTGTTTAGTTAGCACTGTTAGATAGGAACGTTACTCGGACTCTGTCCAATCGTTTCTTTATAATCTGGTATCGGGGTGGCTCATCTCCATCTGGTACTATTCTAAGATCATGATCGGTCTCTTTCACAAGTGTGTAGAGACAGGACACTTAGCTGGTGTCACAAACCTTCCGGTGTACGTCACTCTCGACGAAACGTATACTAAGATGTGTCGTCCCAATGATGGGGTACACATGTAAAAGTCTAATAACGTGATGTGTGTTTTTGAAACATAAATCAGATAAGTGCTACTCGACGCACATAATTAATAAACCTTCGGCGAGTAGTACAGCTAAGTTATAGTGCAGCTAGGAAAACTCGTCTCGACTTTGATCATAGTACGTTCTCTTTCCAATCTGGATTCGCTGTATGCGATGAGGTTGGTCGTGAACCGAAGCATCTCAGTCAACTTTTAAATCATTGTTGTATGATTCTGTAACTTTCCAGATTTGTCATATTTCCTTAAAGACTCATTTCCGTTGGAGTCTTCCTTTCTAGTCGATTTCTGTGAAGGTTCAGTCTTCCAGAATCTTCTCTTGTGCATACCTCTTGTCTATTCCAGTAGGAGTATGATGGTTGACTATCGTCATCGATTATTATTCGAGAAGCGATGAGTCTAACCTAATACGACTGCTTCGAACCATTATGCTTTGTACCTTTGCTAGTCTATTCAAGTAGACTAACCCACGAACTTTGTTCTCTGCATGTGGGCTGGTGTCATCCGTTCGATTCGACACATCAGATCGAAAGTAGCTCAGAAGAATAGAAGGACTATGGAGTCGACAGTGGTTTTTGAACGTCTTAATTATTTCTTTAATCAGGTTGAGATCTTTTGGACAATGACTTTGGTTGTAATGTACTTTCTAAGACTTTCGTTGTTTTTGGTTTAAACTCTGTGTTGGCCTATTCGGGATTGGGTTGTAATCCCGTAACTCTGTTCCTTTAACAATGTTATGTTTTGGAATTGAATGCTTTGATCATTATGTATCATTTGTATTTCATAAATTGTATTTAAATGGTAAAGCCTTGGGTGATCTCGGTAAGGAACACTGGGGTCACTGGCGGTAATACCTTTCCAAAAGGGTTAAGTTTTGGGGGTGTTACAGTCGTTTCCTTCCTCACTAGGACCGCAGAACGTGACTCAGTTTATTTTGGATCTTGAAAACGCCATGAGAAACAAGGTAAGCAAGAAACGGTAAAAAATTCGATTTTTTTACCTTCAAAGATGGAAACTTTTTGCAGAGAAAAGATGATGAAAAAGGAGATGGAGATGGCCTATTTAAGAAGGTAAAACTGCCAAACCTCCAGTCAATATGCTGGTCCAATCAGACAGCGCCACGTCGCTTGAACGTCTGTAGAAAAATCGGTAGCGAATTAGCGTTAGTGAGCACAGGAACGCATCTGTGATGGCGTACATGAGCGGCGACCCTTAAATTACTTCAATTCATGTAAGATAAAAGTGAGTCATAGCGGTTGTTATGGCCCGCATATAATGGCTTGGACTCGGACAAGTAGTGCGTGTTTAGCTTTTTTTTATTTTCCTTGTCCTAACATGTGCAATTTGCGCATTATTAGAAATAAGAATTATCTCTTCCATGTCACTCATCGTTAAGATAGGATGAGCGAATGTTTATAAAATTTATTTTTGATTTAAGTACAAATAATCATATTCGCAGTGTGTGACTGTCACTGATCTAATAAAATTTTGTACACGAAAAGATTAAACACGAAATATCTCACTAAATAGAATATCTTCGTTTTATGTGAAGGCAATGAGATCTTAGACTAATACTCAATGGATGGTTGCAAACGTTTATAAAATCAAATTCTAATCATAAAAAAAGACGATATATGTGAAATGCAAGTGTATATTGTGGAACGATACACCTAGAGAAAACGTACGAAGTCTTCTTTTAATTTTATTCATAATTTTAATGGCATCAGAATACGAAATTTGGAATTTATTGGTGCGTGTAATACACAAAAGTTGCACTCGAGAAACGGACAAATAAAGCACTTATAAACCAATCAGAATTCGACAACGTATTCCGCAAAACTACTCTGGTTTTAATACACCACCTGCTCTTGCAAATCAGAGCTCATTTAAAATGCTAAAATATACCTCAGGTCGACAACGCATTCGACAAAACCACCCGGGTTTCCAAAAACCACTCTGATATCATATTTATTTTATAATATTTCCTATCTATATAATCATTTCTCACATAAAACTGGCCCACAATCCAAGGAAGATCAGAATATTACAATATTATGTTTAGTGCCTCCTTATTTGAGTTATTTACCTATAAGGAAGAAAAGATTACAAATGAGTTATATATCCAGTACAAAGAAGGCAAAATGAACCATCTTATTGACAAATGACAAACTTACATACTAGTATACTACCCAATCTAAATCATCTGATCTAGAAATATTAAATAATTAAAATGATAAATTTCAAATAAAAACCTAAGGAGAATTATTAACTTAATCTAAACAAAATTACCCTAATTTAGAACCTTGTATTAAAAAGACAATCATATGTAAAAATTCTAATTTTAGAAACTAAACTACAAAAGAAATATAAAAAAACATTATAGAAAAGTATTAAATAATGTTAAATAAGTAAGCGATTTTTCTAATGTGTGTCCATGGTACATGCTAACAAGCTAAATTTGAAAATTATTTTCAAAATACTCCCTAAAAGAAAATGGGTAAACCATTAAAAAAAATTAAACTAATGGTTAAATAAATTATTGCTAAAAATAGAGTTCTTATAGTATCCCCATGGACAGGGGCGGACGCAGAATTTTAGTCCAGTGAGGACTAAAATTTCGAAGAGAAAAAATATACCGTTTATTTTAAATAAAACTTAATTTCAAACTCTATCATCTATTTAAGTCTAATGTCTACCTTACATAGACAACCCTAATTTCAAACAACAAATACTATATTCGAACCCCCCTCCCCCCCCCCCCCCCCCCCCACACACACACAAAAAAAAAAATTAAAAATTGATAAAAGAAAAATACACAATCTAAAATAAATTTCATCATTACTTACTTCTTTCAATGTGTAATTTTAACAAATTTGTATAAAAAATGATTTTAAAATTTACAAATCTATAAACCCTAAATTTAGAAAAATTTAACACAAATAAGGATAGATATAGAGAAAGTATTACATTTTTATTGAAATAATATGTGTGCAAATTTGGATAAGTTGTGTTTCATTTGTATTTTTTTAGGATTATGCATAATAAATTCTATATAAAAATTATATTTAAAAAATTGGAAAATATATAAAATTTTGAAAACTTTTAATGAAAAAAAATGTAAAAAAAAAATTAAACATGTTTGAAAATAGCCAAAAAATCAAGAAAAATATTTTTTTTTAAATTTCAGTGGGGGTTGTACCTCGGTCCGCCGTTGCCCATGGACAACACTAGAAAAAAAACATAAGCAAAATCTAACATAATCTTTTTTCATGTAGGAGCTCTTAATTTATGTCAAAAGAGCAGATTCGAAAATTTTCCCTAAAAATAGTTGAATTTTCCATCTAAATGACTGACCACAAGTAGCTGGGATGAAAAGAAGGGTATATAATCTGACGAAATCGTTTATCATTAGAAATAAATAATTAGAGAGTAAGACGAGGAAGGTTTTGTAAATATAGCAAATTGATAACCTACTTTATGAGAAATGAATAAATTAAAATATCGAGAACAATGGGTGAATCATGAATGTGGTCCCCTGTTTGTTGCTGCAGCTAACAGATAAAGAAAATTTGTCCAAAATACTCTGCTTCCCATGTAAAGAGCAAACGCCACAAATCTAACCATTTCTGGAAAATCAAATCCCTTCCATATCCTATCCTGCTTCCACTCTCTCTCTCTCTACCTAGCAATTTTTAGGAGATTCATTTCTGGAGCAACGATCGATAATTACAGATATATACGTATATATTTAATACACATATGCAGTATCGATCGATCAATCAGCAATTCTGATTTACGGTAGCCAGGTGTTGATCGATCCATCGTCAATCGGAAGATGGGGAGAGGGAAAGTGGAGCTGAAGAGGATAGAGAACAAGATCAACAGGCAGGTGACGTTCTCGAAGCGGCGGACGGGGCTTCTCAAGAAGGCGCGCGAGATCTCCGTTCTCTGCGACGCCGAGCTCGCTCTCATCGTCTACTCCACCAAGGGGAAGCTTTTCGAGTACTCTTCCGACGCCTGGTACGCCTTCCGATTCCTCGATCCATCTTTATTTGGAGTTCGTTGCTCTCTGATTTTGTTATTGTTTCTTCATTTCTGTCTTGGTTTCGATTTTGGCTGCCTTGTTTGTGCCTGGTGGTGATTTAGAATCAGTCGATTATTATCTGCTCAAATTTAACCTGGACTAGCTTTTCAAATTTTAATTTAACTCCTGAGCTAACTCGTTTTTACTGTTTTATTTTTTGGTGCAAATTATTAGAACAGTTCGTGTAGTTTGGGATTTTTCTTACATATTATTCAGCTTCAAATTGGTTATTTGCTGGTGTAATTCAGCAGGCCAGTTTGTTTTTCACTATAAGTTGATGGCGGTAATCTAGTGTAGTTTTCCACACGAAATTATACAACCTTTATTAGTCCATAAACAGAAAAAAAATCAAATAGTAACAAACATTATACATTTATATTGAAACTCACAATTTCATTGCAGTGTAGTTTCACATTAGTTATGTATTTGCACTCTTTTCTATGACATTCTTAGTCGTATACTCCTCTGAATCAAAATACTTGTTTTTTTGGACAATTATATATATATATTAAGAAGAATATAAAATATATAAATGTCTCTATTTATTATTTTATTTTATTATTTTTTAATATAATTATTAATAATTTTTCTCTTATTTATTAAAAAATACTAAAGATATATATAAAGTAAATTTAAAATATAATAGAAGGATAAGTATATTAAAACAAAAAAAAATTAAGACTAAAAAGACAAATATTTTAGTAGGAAAAGAGTATATCTACAAGCACATACATTGCATGATCTAGTTTAACCCTTCTTTTCATAGAACAGGTAATTTCTATTGCTTTTTCTTTTCATACTTGCCTTTACTCTTCACGAGAACACAAGGTTTTCTGATAAATTTACCCTCCACAATCTTTTCCAACCAAGTGCCGGATCTTTAACTAGTACTCCTTGTCTTTTTAGCTTTTTTTTTGTCCATTAATACTTGACTTTTTTTTGCTATTTTGACATTTATTTTACATACTTGCTCTTGTAAAAAATGTAAGTAAGAACTTCGGTTATTAAGATTTTGTTCGATAAATTCAGCTGAAATGAAAGTTGGAGCTGAATAAGTAGTTGAAGCTGAATGACTAGCTGGAGCTGAATTTATTAGCTTAATTATTTAAAAAATAAAGAAATTAAAAAGCTAATTAACCACAAAATGATATATAAGCAATTAAAGTGGTACTGAATCATTCTGGTGGCTTGAAAGAGGATAAGTTTTATATATATAATATTGATTTTACAATTTCATTTTTGTAAAAATATATTACAATTCAATGATCACATTATGAGAATCTTTCTTAAAATGAGAACTTCTCTTAAAATGCGAATTGATGCACAAGTCTGTGCAACAAGGTGTACATTGGGAAAAAAGTGTAAAATGCGCTTGCAACCTGATGCACACATATTTGAGTGCACAATTGTACACTACGTTGGTGCACAAGTGGTCTCCTCCATTGACCCACCAGAGCTCCGGTGTTGATCGGCCATTGACCACCGTTGACCGGTCAGTACACTAGTTTGTGCACCACTTTGGATGTGCATCATGTAAACCTGACAAAAATCAACCCGATCCGACTCGACTTTTTTAGAGTCGAAACCCAACCCGAAAATCACTGGGTCAAGAAGGATCCGAACCCAAACTCGAAAGACCCGACCCGAATAGTGAATCTGAGCTCGAGGGACCTCGTTATTTCATATATTTTATTTTATTTATATTAAATATTTTTAAATACTTTATTAAATAATTATTATTTTATCTAACAACAAAACATAATATTAACCATAAAAAATGGGTACCTTCGACCTGTTGGATCAACCCGCACCCGAAAATTTTAACGGACCCGATCGATCCGAATCCAATTTGACCCGAACCCGACTTGACCCGACCCAGTTGACAGGTCATGTTATGAATACTTTTGCACCATGTTGAAAATAATTATGCACCATTTAAATAAAATACAAGTGTACCATGTCATAAATAAATGTGCACCACATTGCAAGTAAATGTACACCACAATTCATGTGTTTGTGCACTGAGAATGTTCATGTGTTTGTGCACTCTATTGTATTTAAAAAAATACAAGTACCCTACTCAATAAAAATCAGGTGCACAATTCAACATATTACGTTGCACATTTCAACAGACTTTGGTGCACAAACTCGTACAACTTGGTGCACAAACATTGTGCACTGCTATTGTACTTAGAAAGAAAAAAAAAAAGTGCACTACTAAAAAAAATTCGGATGCACAACTTCACATATTTTGGTGCATTTTTCAACAGACTTTGGTGCACAAACTAATACAACTTGGTACATAAATATTATGCACTGTTAAGTCTGTTATTGTACTTAGAAAAAAAAACAAGTGCACTACTCAATAAAATTCTAGTACACAACTTCACATATTTTATTGCACTTTTTAACAGACTTTGATGAACAAACTCGTATAACTTGGTGCACAGGACTTGTGCACGTGTTCACATTTTAAGAAGAGTTTTCACAAATTATATTAGCTAATACGGAGTATATATTAGCTAATATTAAACTCTTAAAGTACAATATAAGAAAGTAAGCAGATTTTGTATACACTTTCACAAATCCACTTTCACAAATACTTGATGGATAGTTGTCAGTTTAGACTTTGACACATAAGGTAAGAAAATTTTGGATTGGACTATAATACCCTTAATTCAATGCTTGATTTTTCACATTAAAAATTGAAATAGTATATAAAGAGTATTTAGTTTCTTTACCATTAAATATCATGGGTATAATTGGAAGATTATGTCCAAAATATGTGAAAAGACAAATATTGTAAATAAGATTAAAGTACTAAAAAGAGAAGTATACATAAAGACAGGGAGATTAGGCAAATACAATTTGCGCCGATGCAGAGTGCTATTTGCAACCTGTAGGCCGCGCCGCGCGCGGTCACGATCAGTGAAAAATGAGTTCGATGCCCGTTAAATTATACGTAAACTAGGTCGGACGGATCAAGTTTGGATCGATCGAGTCGTACAAATTTTTGGGTTGAGTTCGGGTCGGGTTTAGATCGAGTCGGGTTCTTCTTCAATATTTAAAAATATTGAATCTTAAAATTGAATATTTGTTAAAGTTATATGGAAAATATGTAACTTGCAAGAATTTAAAAGTAAAAATAAAATTATTATTATTCAGCATAAATAACTTCATATTTTGAATATGAAATTCGTTCGTTCAATTGTGAAAGCAACAATGCTATATATAAAAATCACCGAAAAAATTATGATTGAAATCCACCGAAAGTAATTCGTTCACGGACGCAACAATAATTTTGATTGAAATCCACCGAAAGGCTAGGAAGATGCATGTTGTCCTCCTACGAATATTCTACCCTAAACCCATCACCGACGTCCATCACCGACAAGATCAAACTCCCGGTACCACCACCTTCTCCCTTCGCCTCCCCTCGTCCATCACCGAATTCTCCAGTGGACCCTCCGCGGCACTCACTGCCGCGCGGCGCCCACTGCCGCGCGCCCTGACACCCGGCGCAAATAGCACCGTGTCAGGGTGCAAATAGCTTAACCGTTGAATTAGAATGTTATCATCACAGCATAGTTCGAGTTGACATAGGGAATTTTTCTGTTTTCCCAAATTCAAATCCATTTTCACAAATATGGAATTAGCATAGTTCCAGTTGACAGAAAATAAAGCATATAAATAAGAAGGTGTTTCTGAATGAAACCCACCGAAACTAACAAAGCCTAACTAGCTTACCACATAAAACCACCAACTTGCTACTTTGTTTGTTTATCCGTTGATTACCCTAATAGCCTTGTAAGTTATTCACAATGCATAAAGTACCATTGTCGTCGAAGGCGTTCATTTTCTGGAGCATTAGCACTACACCATCTAAAATATGACAAGAGCTAGTGCAAACACTTGTAGAAATAGCTATAGAATCAAGGGATGTAATGAAAGAACAAGAAGAGGGTGACTGGTGATTGTATGAAACTAAAGAGGAAACTAGATAGGTACATACTCATCGACTTATATACTAGGCTTGTTGGCCAATAAACACAATGGTGTATGTCCGTGCACATATGCGCAATAAGCCTGGTGATATTCCAACCCAGAACCAATTGCCAATGGGTTCATTGACTTATATACTACGCTTGTTCTCTCCAAAATTCCGGTGTGGGGGAAGCTAATTCTCACATACATTAGCATATACTTATGCCCAAGGTGATGGAGATGTCATCACCTAAGATAGAATCAGATGACAAAGTAGTAGTTTAAACCAACGTATGCTTTGTGGTCCCAAGAAGCACATAGTCTTGTCAATTAAGGAGGAACATGACACATTGAGGGATAAAAATCACTGCACTTTTCATATGTTGAGTGCTCTTTCTAGTTATTTTATGGTTTGGAAGTTTTGGCACATGTCTTGTGTCTCTTCAAACTAAAACAATGTAGTTGGCTACTCATTCTATCTGGTGGACTTAGGGTCTGTTTGGTAACCTACTTGTGCCTCATACGGTAGCTTCTATGGCTAACAATGTGCTGATAAGGATGCCTTATATTAATCTACTGATGCTAGTTAATATGCACGAGCAAAGTGCCTTATAAGCTCTCTTTTCAAGCTAACTACTATCCCTTTTCATGAACAGTATGGAGAGGATTCTTGAACGATACGGGAAGTACTCGTATTCAGACAAACAGCTTAATCCACCTGATCCTTCATCATATGTATGCCTCTCTTTCCATAAACAGTTGTTAAAAATGGAAATATGTGAAGTATATCCAGCTTCCTTTTGCGCTTGAAAAGGGTGATTTTGTAACTAACTGCTGTTGAAATGCATATCTAGGGAAGCTGGACATTGGAGCAAGCAAAGCTCAAGGCGAGGCTGGAAGTCCTGCAGAAAAATCAAAAGTAAACCTAAACCAAATATAGACTGAAGAGAAACAAATGATGAACACAGCAATCACATAATCTTCCGTGATTGTTTCAGGCATTACATGGGAGAAGACCTTGATAACATGAGTCTAAAGGAACTCCAGAATTTCGAGCAACAGCTTGACAGCGCTCTTAAGCACATCAGGATAAAAAAAGTATGTGCAAAGATTAGTTTTTCGATATGTGTTAGCTATGTCACTAGACTAATATTATGTGACTAAGGAAGTTCCATTTCTTACTGCAGAACCATATGATGAATGACTCGGTTTCTGAGCTTCAGAAAAGGGTAAAACCTCCTAAGAACTTCCCAAAGGCATTGTAATTCAGAATTATGGCAATTTATTAGTTTGTGTGTAGAGCTGACTTGTGTTTTTATGTGGCAGGACAAATTACTTCAGGAGCAGAACAATGTGCTTGCAAAGAAGGTTGGAGTTGAACTGGTTACTCTAAACTTCACTCGACCACATGGATATGTTGCTCACAATGACTTTGGATTCTAATGATGAATAACAGGTAAAGGAAAAAGAGAAATCTCTAGCTCAGGAAGCTGAAACTGGCACACAAGATTATGATCTTAATTCATCCAACTTCCCTGCAGAGATGACGCTGAATATTGGGTGAGTACTCTCAATCTTTTCTCTAGCCTTTCTATCTGAGCTTTTGTGCATTTGAGAAGAGTAATATTACTGTAAATGGGTGCTCGCTGAGTTGGTTAGAAAATTGAACCTCATTAGTGCTCGTTGAGTTGGCCAATTTATAGCTTTGGATTTCTTGAACTAGTATAGAGAGATCTAATGTAGAAACATTCTACACCTGATTGTCACAGTATGAAATCAATAGAACTCTGAAGTTCACGGCCATCAATTCTCTATGATTGAGAAGGAATGCCAAGTGTTTGTTTGGTGTTACTGAAATCTGTTTGCAGTAATTCTGTATGGTTTAGCTTTCCTATGCACTATGAACTGGAAACCCAGATGAAAGAACTTGACATTTTATTTCTACCATTGCAACATTCATGAATAAGCTGAACACAAGCTAGTGAGTTTCTTGTGCAATTTAACAACATTTGCAGAATGTGCTGTTTTGGAAGGAGAATACTGTCTAGTTCTGTCTGATGATTCATGGTAAGATTGAACTTAACAGTTAAAAACCATTGAATCTTGCAGTGCAAGTAGTGAGAATTACCAAGCCAGCGGAACTGAAGTGCAAAACCAGATTGTTGTGCAGATGCCATCATGGTTGCACTCTGTGGGAGGATAGTGACACATAACACTCTCACCGTTACTTATTCATGTAGATACGAATGGCTCATCAGGGTTTTGGATATTGGTCAGGATTGAGATCCTAACCAACAGTATGATGTAAAAATGAAGGTATTATAGTATATGTATGCCCTGTTTTGGAGTCTTCTAGTGGAGAAGGTATATGCTTTTCATGAGTTGTAATAGAAGTGAACGGGAAACCAGGTACTTGCTCATGTATAGACTGGCTTGGCCTTCAGACAATGTAACATTACTTGCAAAGGAACGAGGGAATCAATGGTAGAAATAATTGAATAGCTCAAGTGATTGTGTATGCTATATATGTTTATGATGCTTTCATGTATGAAGTTTGTTGATTCCTTGATTTAAATATAATTCCCTCTCTACTTGTTGAGAGCGTTGGCCGCTTACAAAGGTGCAGGAACAGAGGTTATGGTTACAAAGGTGCAGGGATGAGAATATTGCAATGGATGTCTCGACACACTAGGTTGGACAAGATTAACAACGAAGTCATCCACAATAAAGTTGGGGTGGCTAATATTCGCTATAAGTTGCGTGAATCAAGACTAAGATGGTTCAAGCACGTTCAAAGGAAGTGGCCTAAAGTCCGGTAGTGAGGGGTTGGTTTTCGATGACTTTTGTCGAGGCAAAGGTCAATCCAAGAAAAGCCGGAAGGAAGTTATTAAACAAAATCTCACCCTCTTGACTCTCATAAAAAATATGGTTCAGGATAGGCCATGTGGAGAGAGAAGATTTGAGTAGTGGAAGCTTAGATTAGATCATTCAGTCTTCTTAGGGTTCGGTTTTAGGGTTTTAGTCCTAGGATTTGGGCTTATATTGCTATAAACTAAGACCTTAGACATCCTTTCTTTTTCCTTTTTTTTTTTCTTTGCCTTTATCTTTACTGTACATGGGTCTACCGGGAAAGCCCACAGTTTCCATTTAAAGGGAAAGAAAAAAGCCCTACATCTCAAAAGTATCAAATAAAGCAATGTAGTATGAACATTTGAATCCCAATTAGGTCATTCTACCTAAATCCTTACTATGTATTCTGGTTTACACTTTGTTGAAATGTCTATACCAACTGGACCTGAAGCTATACAAGAATATACAGTTTGTTGTGCCTAACAATCACTTCAATACCTTATGATAAGGCTCAAAGCTATATCCCTGACTGTAAGCTATTCTGCACAAAGCATCATAGCCAGAAAGGACACCGGCCCCAGCCACACCCATGAGCATATTTGCAGTAACTCCACGGAATAAAGCAGGGAAGCCTTCGAGGCGGATTATTTCACGTAACGCGTGTAATGAATTGCGATACTTCAAGGGTTGTCCCGACGTAAGCATCATCCTCCTTCGTACGGTGTCGAATGGATAAGAACACACCCCCGAGAAAGTGACGACTCCCCAACCAAGCAAGAAACAGGCCACAAAATTGTTCTACAATGTCATGAAAATAGGCATTCGATAAGCAAAATTGTCTATGAATAGTATACTTGTGATCAAGAGCGATGAACGATAACGTTAAGTAAACATCGGGCAAGCTTACTGACTAGATAGGCACAGACATAAAGACAGCACGATATACTATCAATGCTTAAGAGCTTGTTTTGTTTGGATTCAAGTTTTCAAGAATCTGCGTTGGTTTCAGGTCAGTCATCTTCAACATCAGTTACCACTTACCAACCACAATGCAGTCCAAAAAAGATTTGCATCACAAGTAGAAGGCTAAGGGCTCATTCGGTAGGGCTTATTTCCGGGTCTTACGGGCCTTATTTCCACTGGTAAGACAAAGAGGCTCATCTTCCTCCTCTTCCACGTTCGGTATCCAGGGGACTTATGGGGGCTTATGGGGACTGAAATCCTCTCAATTTCTTCAGCTCCATCCTCGAGCTTATGGGTCTTATCTGATGAGGCTTATGAAAGAAATTTCGACATTGCCCCCTTCGACATTTGCCGAGCAACTTCATCGAGAGTTGCCATCATTGTTCGAGCCCTAAGTTCTTCTATGTGCTCACAAATCTGTTCGAGCCCTTCGCTCTCTTCGCTGGATTCGTGCCCAGATCTGTAACCTCTTCGCTCGCATTTCTATGTGCTCGCAGATCTGGAAGCTTGCACAGCGGGGCTTCATCGAAGCGAGGTCGAGCCGCCATCAAAGATCTGTTCGAGCCCTGCGCAACCAAAGCAGCTTGAGCCTAGAGAGTTGGGAGCTGGGAGAGTTGGGAGGTGGAGGAAGACGATATGGAGAGGAAATGAAAATTTGGGCGAGCTGAACACGAAGACGAATTGGGAGGGAGAGCTGCTAGCTGCTGCCAATCACGAAACCCTAAAAAAATTGGGGATACCTCTAAAAAAAAATTAATAAGGGCAAATTTGTAATTTTTATGTGAAATTAAGTTTCAATAAGTCATTTATACCGAACAAACATTTATGCTTAGACTCTTACATTCAGCTTCAGTCACACTACAATTCAGCCCACAACTTATTTTCTTCCAATCACTTTTAGCCCAGTTCAGCCCTTACTTTAGCTTCAGTCCCAATAAGTCTCAGTCATACCGAACAGACCCTAAGTTTGGACAGCAAGCTGAAATGGGAACTTCAGCATTTTTTTTAAAAACTCAACATGTTGAGTGCTTCTTTTTTTCTTATACAGCAAAGTAAGCTCTTACAAAAGCTACAGCTCCAAAAATATAGAAAAAGAAAAGGCTACATGCAAAACACGGCCCAAATATAAACATCTAACCATGATTAAGAATCAGAATATTAACAAAAGGCTAGAAAACAAATAGAGTGAACTAACCTCCATTGGACCGACCAAGACCAGGGGCTTCAAGGTGTCGTAAATCCCAAAGTATAAACCACGGTATAGAGTAATCCCAATAATTGAAACTCCGAATCCGCGATAAAGGCCAGCAATTCCATCAGTGGACAAAGTTTTACGATATACATCACAAAGCCCTTTGAACTGGCGTTGGCCGTTCACAGGGGACTTCATTGCATCAATGGCTAGACGGGTACGTGCATAGTCTAGGTGATAGAGAAACAAAGAAGTAGTTGCTCCTGCAGCGCTTCCTGAAGCTACATTTCCAGCAAACCATCTTATGTATCCATCCCTCTCCTTTGAGCGTCCAAAGATACTCTTGTAGTAGCCTCTGAATGCAAAGTTGAAAGCCTGAAGGCAATACAGAAAATAATATCAAACAAAGATGCTCTCTCATAGTCAAGGATGGATAAAGAAAAAGTAGAATTGTTTCATTAAAAGTAATGGTTGTGCAGTAGGGAAAAAAAGGTATAACTGTATAAGCAAAAACATTGCCCAGTTCTCACTCATAGTCAAGCATGGATACCTTTTTAAAATTGTTCCATATACTTCGAATGTTACTTCTTTAGAGTAAAAAAACCCCAAAAATTTAGATCTAAGTCGGCAACAGAAGGGTGAATTCCAATTGTAACTATAATGGTCCTAGGAGCTAATAACTTATGAAACAATGTTAATCCAAATACCTATTACACTTTAATACCAATAGATAAGGTCAGATAAGGAATATCTAACTTGCAGACTGCTCAATCTAGTGTCATTTACCATCCAAACTTGTAAATTTCCCAAAGTTTGTCTTATTACTTTAGATCAACTAGCTTATCATTTACTTCTTTGTCTCCTATTTCCACTAGCTTTAACTTCATCATGATAGTAAGTAACTTCCATTAGGTAAGTCATATCTACTCCAAATTTTAAGTGTCTGAAACTCCAAAAAATCTATATCAATGTGAATTTTGACTCTAGGATAAGCAACTAGTTCACTTTAAGCAGGTTTACTGGCAAATGAACACCTTTCTAAGACCACAAATCAAAATTTTACATGTTATCTTCAAGTAGCAGTCGTACAATCCACCATTATTATTGTATTTTTGATCTACATTTGTTTCTAAACTCAAGGAAGTTCTCTACTCTCTAGACGAAAAACATTAGCTTTGAGGATCTGACTTTCTTGCTCTTGACAGGAGGAATGACATCAAGCCACACGACATTGATGGCAATATATAACAACACTACATTTTTACATCTTGGTAAAAAATTCACAGCAATCCAAATATACATGCAAATATTGGATTTGTATGCGTCTGGAACAGTCTCTAAATGAGTATTACTACAACCAAGTTTTCTCTTTATTTCTAACTCATAATTCTCAGAATAACCCCCTCCAAGCGCATAGCTCTAGCCATTCAGTTATCACATTTCATATTCTGTATCCAGCAATTTATCTCCCACTTTCTTCATCAAGTAATCAGCTTAACGAATCCAATAAAATCACAGCAAAGAAGATAGAACAAATAACTCCTATCATTCCATTTCAACTGCCGTAACACCTTAATGAATCAGTGGGGCCACTTAATCATCACATTTCTGAATCTGAAACCCAGTCCACTTGTTAGGTAAAATGACAAATTGAAGCGACCAACAAAACCCTAAAAAAAGAGGGATGCAGAAAGAAGGTGACCTGAGTGGGAAAGTAACGGAGGATATTGGCCTGATTACCCCTCCAGAAGGAGATGAAGCCTTCTTCCTTGAGAACCCTCTTGAAAGAAGCCGTGACCCCCACGTACGGCCGGTGCAGCTGCCCCCTCTTGAGCAGCTCCCCTTGGTTCTGAAGCAGCAGCTTCACCCTCTCGATCGGCGCCGCCGCCGACTTCGACACCGCCGCCGCCGCCCCCGCCATCGCCCAGTCCGCTGAGAACCTCTCCTTCCGCGTCCCCATTCCAAACGAGATGCGATTTGTTGTTAGTAGGGGGATTTCCGCTATCAATCGGATTGGGTAGGGTTTGGAGACGGATTCATCAACTGCTGACAAAACTGAAGTCAGATTGCTACTGGGATGTATCGATTGGTGGTGGTGGTGGGGGGTGATGGAGATGGAGCGGGTGGCAATGCTTTTTTTCCTTATTTTCTTATTTCTATTTTTTTATATACGATTTTTTTTTTTAATAAGGTAAAAATTAGACTGAAAAATCACATAAAACCGGTTTCTCAGTCTAGAACATCCTTTCGGATGAGAATTATAAATTCTAGATTAGCTCGAATATCTTCCAAGGAACTCAGATGGGCCTCCTTAGCGATGAAGTCGGCCACCACGTTTGTTTCTCGGAAGACATGAAAAATCTGCACTAAGAGAAAAGTTGTAAAATACACAGGATATCAGAAATTAACATTTCAATATCCCATGGACAGTGCCAGATTTGATTCAGAACATTCACAATGGTTAGGTTATCGCATTCAAGATGAATGTCGGTAATGCCTAATTCATAGGCCTTTACCAGGGTATTTCTTACTGCAAGTGTTTCTGTTTTTAAAGGGGTTGAGATACCACATTTATCCCCAAAGAGGAAGATTGGTTTACCCGTGTTGTTCCTGAGAATGTAGTCAAAGCTAGATTCACCATTAGTTTTTGTGGATCCATCTGTATTAATTTTAATAATATTTTCCGATGGTATTTTCCATTTCTTTATTAATCGTCTGACATTATTCATTCTATGTGTTTTAGGTCTGTCCTTTGCTAAGCAGTCAGGGTTCCAACTTTTCGTCTTGTTCCAGTTCTCAATTTGTGTTCTAATATAAATTGGTACATCCTTTATGGAGTCGGCATCATCGTTTGTTCTTCCAAAGCTTTGTTGGTTTCTATAAAACCAGATTTCCCACCAAGAAACCATTAATTCTATGAATTGTGATGTATCAGTTTTTTATCGAATTTTCATCAATGATTTCATGGATTTTTTTGCTTCCTAAATTAAGGGAAGTAATAATACCATACGTATGATAGTTCATCTTCTCTATTGTTTTCAATGTGTGTTTACATTGGAATAGAAGATGATTCAAATCTTCTAGTTGAACATTACATCGTATACAACCCTGGGGGATTGCTATACCTTTTTCTTCTAATCTCGCTTTTGTTGGTAATCCGTTTTTTATTATTTTCCAAGCAAAGTTTTTAACTTTGGGGTATATGTCCATTTTCCAGATCCATGACGAATCATAAGCAGTATATCTCTTGTTTCTGTTAATTAATTTCATAGCAGAGTTCGTAGAGAACAAATAATTTTTACTAGTTTCCCAGTACATTCTATCATGAATATCATTTAAAGGTATTGGGATGGATGTTATTTTTTTGCTAGGTCATGAGATAGATATTGTTCTAATAGGTCCTTATTCCAGGTTTTATTTGGCAACATAAAGTCTGCTATCAGTGCATCCTTATTTAGGATTGCTTGTGTGTTTATGATATCACTTAGAGGGGTCCTTAAGACCCAATTATCCAACCAAAATTTGATTGTTCTGCCATTACCAACTTGTCAAATGTCCAGACTTGAATTCCTCAATGAGTTCAGTCATTTTGGACCATTGCCAAGAGCAATTTCTTTTTTTCTCATAATGAAATAAATGGATTGTTTTCAAATATTTTTCAGTGACAACTCTAACCCAGTAGTTATTCGATTTTGTTAAGATTTTCCATAATAATTTGAATTGTAGGGCTTTATTCATGTCCTTTGATTTTCTCAATCCAAGGCCTCCTTGTTGTGTTGGTTTACATATTTTCTCCCAGCCTATCAGAGGTTTATAGGAGTTGTCTTTGTTCCAGAAGAAATATCTATTTAGCTTGTCAAGTTCATTGTGTGTGTGTAGGTAACATAAAGCTTTGCATAAGATAGTTTGGTCTTGCTGCCAGGTTGATTTTTATTAGTGTTGTTCTTCCTTCTTGGGAAAGAGAATTTGCTTTCCATTTAGATAGTTGTTGTTGGGTGCTAATTAAAATATCAGCAAAGGTATTCGAATTGACTCTACCATTAATGATAGTGCAACCAAGGTATTTTTTAAGGGATATCATGTTTGTGATTGTGAGAATACCTTGTATTGCTAATTTCTTTTGATTGGTAACTTTTTTGTGACTTGAAAGGCCGATTTATAAAAATTTACTTTTTGTCCTGATATTTTGCAATAGTCATCAATAATGTCATTGATTTCTTTACAATGTTTCTGTTTAGCTTTTGAGAAAATCACAATGTCATCCGCAAATGCCAGAAACGGAATTCTTGATCCTTGTTGAGTGATTTGAAATCCTAGAGGATTACGTGGTCTTTCTGAAGCAATTTGTAGTTTTATAGCAAGGATTTCAGATCCTAAAATAAATAGGAAAGAAGAAAGGGGGTCACCCTGACGAAGTCCTCTTGTAGGTTTAAATATTTATGTGGGTCCGTTATTTACAAGTACCGAGAAGGATACCGTTGTAATGCATTCTCTTATCCAGTTGATAAATTTTTCATGGAATCCAAACTTTTCCATAGTTTTAATGATGAAATTCCAATTAATTATGTCATAAGCTTTTTTCATATCTAATTTTAGCACAATGAAGCTTTCAGTTCCTTTTTCGATTTGAAAGAGTGAAAGATTTCATGGGCAATCAAGATAGTATCTTGAATTGCTCTGTTAGCAACAAACGCACCCTGTAGGGGGTGAATTATTTTTTCCATGGTTCGTTTAAGTCTTGTTGTTATGATCTTCGAGATTATTTTATAAATTGTGGAGCATAGACTTATAGATCTATAGTGATTAGTAGATTTTGGATTGTCACATTTTAAGATCAAAGAGATGAATGTATGATTTATTTGTTTGAGCAATTTCCCGGAAAGGAAAAAGCTTTTAACTGCTTGAATAACAGAGAGACCTACAATGTCCCAATATTTTTGGTAAAATTCTGCTGTCATACCATCAGGCCTTGGTGATTTGTCTGAGTCAATGTTAAAGACAACTTTCTTAATTTCTTCATTGGATACATTTCTTATTAATTCTAGGTTGTCCTCTGTAGAGATTTCAGACTGAATTAATTCAAGTTTTCCTAAAATAGTCTTTGGTTCATATTTTCACTTCTGAATCTTTTAATGAAATCATTTCTGATTTCATTTCTAATGTTTTCTTCTACAGTAATACTTGTTCCTTCTTGTGTTTTAATTTCTTTTATGATTTTTCTATTTCTTCTTTCACTTGCTATTTTATGAAAATAGCTAATATTCGTATCGTTTAATTTAATGTGTTTGATTTTAGTTCTTTGGTTCCAGTAGATTTTTTGGAAACATAGAAGTTTTTCTTTTTTTTTCTATGATTCTAATTTGTTTTTAAATGAGATCATTTGTAGGATTAGTACAAATCTCACTTTGGATTTCAGAGAGCTGTTTTTCTATGGTTTGTAATTGGGTAAATACGTTGCCAAAAGTGCTTTTGTTCCAGATCTTGGCATGTTTCTTAAGTAATTTTGTTTTGGATACAAGATTATACAATCTCAATCCATGATAGTTAGTTCTCCAAGCTTGTTTGACCACATTTCTAAAATCCTTTCTAGTCATTCAAATTTTCTCAAATTTGAACGGTTGAGTTTTTAAAGGGTATTGCTGAGTCAAGCTCAATAGAGATGGGACAATGGTCTGAGATGGTAAAAGCAAAGTGTTTGGTACAGATATCAGGATACCATTGAAGGATCTGGTGATGAATGAGTACCCTATCCAATTTTTCATATATGTTATCTATTTATGTAATGTTCTTTCGCCAAGTATAGATGTTTCCTTGAATCAGAGTATCCAGTAGTTCACATTCATTCTTAAAATGTCGTAATCTTGTAAATTTTATCAAAGGTGGTATTAAACCACCTAATTTTTCAGAAGGGTCTTGAATTTCATTCAGATCTCCCATAATAATGCACGGAAGAGAACAATTTTTAATGAAGGAGGTGAGTCCATCCCATAACACAGTCTTTGCAGATTCATTGGGTGGAGCATAAGTTAGGATCAACATAAGTTTTTTTGTTCGTGAGTTGATTTGTATATTTGACAGTGATAAACCTTGCTTCAATGTGGTCAATTTCAAGGAGTTCATTTATAAGTTGGTAGGTTTTTCATATAACACAAATACCACCTGAGAAACTCGTAGCCGGTACACAGAAGAATTGGTCAAATTCCGCTTTTCTCCACACTTTTTCACTTGGTTCTTTGTTTTTGTTCTTGTCTCAAAGAGTGCAATTAATTGAATTCGTTCAATTTTGCAGAAGGATTCAACATCCATCCAAAAGATTTTCTTCTCGATTCCACGGCAATTTCATGTTGTGATCTTCATAAAAAATCAATTGAATGATTGCCCCATATCCAATGACAGTTAGGGGTCTTGTTCCGTCATTCATAGTAATGACAATTTTTTTCGAGTACAGACCTTCAAATATTCATAATGAACCTCCCAGAGTTCCTTATGTTGATAGATCTCAGAGGAGGTTCCTTTCTGCATACAGTGGCTTCGCATCCATTGTTCTAAAGCTCTTTGACTTTGAATTTTAATTTTACAACAAAATAGATGTATTGTTAGTGTTTTGAGGAAATAAATGCATAAACTTGTCATTTCATTTCTGATATTGCTGTCAATTTTCCAAAGCAAAGGATGTTTTGTTAGCATTTTGAGGGAGTAAGTACATGTACCTGTCATTTCATTTCTGACATTGTTATCACACTGGTTAAGGTACTATGAGGTATCACTGTTCTTCGGATTGTAAAAATCCAAGATACATACTGTAATTCTTTTTCATTCATACAACTGTTCGCATGTAATCATGTACAAATAAAGGTGTTCAACTGTGTTTTTGGTTTTAGTCGATGACTCTGGTGGGTCAATCAACAAAAAAGTAAACACACTACACAAAAAATTCTGGTTCAGTTCTTCCATTTTTTCCTTCATGGTGCTCAATCCAGTTTTTTATGTCTGTTTCTGATTCTGGGGGGTCTGCAAGATGATTGTAAAGTAGATAGAGTAAGTTGTCCAGTCATGCCATAATAGAGATACAAAACAAAGATTCCAAAAAGACACAAACAGAAAAATAAAAGTGAAATAGAGAGGTGAAGGGGGCAAGAAAATATCACAGAAGTGTTGTAGAATGACAGTAGCCAAGAAGCAGCTCAAGGATATCCAGTGTTCAGTGGGCATTTGATCAAAGTTGTAGAGCTCCAAGGAATGATTAAAGATGTAGTTCCTTGTCTGATCCTGTTCAAGTCTTCTGATATTATGCTTAAAAGGATGAAAGATATAGTTATAATGCTTAAACTGAGGCCGGCTAGAAATCACAAGCTCCCATCCAGCCTTCCAATCATAATGTAAACCATTAAGCAAGGTGTTAGTCAATCTAGTCCAGCAATAAGAAAGCAAAGGAGAAAACAACAAACTTGTAACACCCCCAAATATATAACCTTGAAGGTATTACCGCCAGTGACCTCAGACGTTCTGTCCGATGTCACCCAAGGCTTTACCAGTTATATAAATCATAAAACAACAGTTATAATACAAATATCATAACTTTCATTTAAACCATAGTCTCGGAATTACAACATAATTCCAAATACATCAGAAATACAGCGGAAGTCTTACCACAAAACATGTTTAACACAGCGGAAATCTCTTTTAAATATAAAACACAAAGGGTCTTGATCGCAAAGATCACCCACCAAGGATCCTTAACCTGGATAAAACTCTTAAAAACACCATTTGCCTTCATAGTCGTTCTAGCCTTCACAGGACGACAACTTATCTGATGTGCCGAATCGAACGGATGACACCAACCAACCATGCAGAGAACAATTTCGGCTGGTTAGTCTAATGAAAGACTATGCAAGGGTACAAAGCAGAGTGGTTCGAAGTAGTCGTATTAGGTTAGACTCATCGCTTCTCGAATAATAACCGATGACAATAGTCAACCACCATACTTCTACTGAAATCTATCAAAAGGCATGATCAAGAGAAGATTCTGGAGACCAAGTCTCACAACAATCAATCCCAAAAGAAGACTCCAACTAAATGAGTCTTATCGGAAGCATGACAAATGTTGGGGAACATAACAATTACACACAAGCGTTTAAAAATCAAGACGAGCTTTCCTAGCTGCACTACAGCCTAGCTGCACTGCTCGTCTGAAGGGTATATTAATCATGTGTACCACGGCACTTATCTTATTAAATTCCAAAACGCACACCATGTTATAAGCTTTTAGATTCTCTCATCCCTCAGGATAAAGAGATACAGTCGGGAACTAAATCCCTAAGAAGGAGTTGACTTGGGAACTAAATCCCTAAAGTTGATTCGGGAACTAAATCCCTAGGGAACTAAATCCATATAACAGAGTCGAGTCAGGAACTAAATCCCTACAAGCGGAGTTGACTCGGGAACTAAATCCCAAAAGTCAAATCAGGAACTAAATCCCGCAGGAACTAAATCCCTCAAGGCAGAGTCGGGAACTAAATCCCTACAAACGGCATTAGAGAAGGATAGTAGGAACTAGATCCTAACCACCAGGTTATAAAGAAACGACTAGCACTCGCATTGAGATATACAGTAGCGTTCCTACGAATACTCGTTCTAACTAAACAGTTACAAACGCAGTAATAATTCACAGCAAAGCCCTCATGGCCAACATCATAAATATATATCTATAATAGCATTGTTCTAGCAGATATACAACCTATTATAATATCTTAATCTTTTATCATTTATTATTTAACAAAACTATTCCCAACAAAACAGTAATCATTCCAAATTAATTAACAACTAAACAATTGATAATTAATGGAAGTATGGAATGATGAGCAAGAGCGAACCGCCACTTGCCTGGAGTAGATTCGACGATGAATCTAGACGAGACGACTACTGATTATATCATTTCCGAGGATATGGCCTAAGCTTCAGATAACTCCAACTGATTACGAGTCCACACGCGATCCAGCAGATCACGTTCTAACTAACAAATTAATTATCTATCAATTAATTTGACTGGACGAATTTAAGGAATTATATTTAATAAATTTTTATGATATTAAATCATAAAAATATTTATTAAATTTTCCTAAAGAAAAATACGGACGAAAGGGGATCGAAATTATACCGCTCGAATAATTTCGGGTTGAATTTGGACTGAATGCTTAATGGGCTTTCAGCCCAACAGAACTAATTAAGTGGAGGGGGGCCCACTTTCACTATTCCCCCTTCTTCTTCCTTTCTCCTTCAACAGCACAACAACAACACTTCAACAACACAGCATCAGCACAACAACAACAACATGCATCAGCAGCGCAACCACCACCGCGACGCACCAGCGGCCACCACGGACACCAGCTGAACGCAGCTCCCAACGGCACCACTCGGCACCAGCAGCACCAGCCCAGAACAGGGGAGGGGCAGAGGAGGCGGTGCACAGGGAGACGCGAACCAGAGGAGGCGGCAGCTCAGCGGGAGAGAAGACCGAGAGGGAGAAGGAGTAGCTGGAGGTGTGCAGAGCTTCCCTCGATCGGTTCCATATATAGCCTAAGGGAGGGAGGGGACAAAGCTTCGACAAGGGATCAAGTGGAGCCGACCAAACGCAACAAGTGGAGGGCAAGTGGTAACGGGATAAGCTTGTACGTGGAGGATAAGATTTGGTATGGGTTTTAAACCCCGAAAATTATATGTTTGTATCCAAACAAATATTCTAAGTCCCGAAAATACATCGAATGTATTTTATACCACTCAGGGAATTATTACGGAGATCATGGATATTACTGAAAATCCAAACTCCACTGAAAGCGAAAAAAATTATTGAACGAAGGTTGGGAAAAAAATTACTCAATTATCCTTACTAAAAATTAAGGGATATTACAAAACTGATAGAGGTCACAGGTATGAGATTCAAGTTCGAGTGCTCATTCTAATTCAAAAGAGTTTCAAGTTGAAGGTACCAGACTGTAAACCTCCAATAGCTATCAAGCTTGACATTCCAAAGATTAAGAGCATAGAAGTATAAAGTAGACACAAGAAAAGTCATGTTATACTTAAGATTCAGAGGTACGAAATACAAACTAAGCTGGACAAAACAACCACTATTAGGTCCAGGTTTATAATCCATATACCCAGCAAGAGAGTCAGGAGAAGAAGTAATAATGTTGCAAAACAGCAAGTTATAATTCAATAATAACATGTTCCAAGAAGGAGTTCAACCCTAACCAAATACCACTTCAGAGAAGATCATAAGCATAAGGGAAAGAAAGTCAGTTTGACATGGTTGTAAGTGTGGTGACACACAAGGTTCAAAGAATCAATCTGATAGGTGTTATTTCATACACCTTTACTAGCAATTATTAGCATGATTTGGAGAGGTTTTAGATTAGTTTTGGTGCTAAGTCTGCAATCCAGATGTTTTGAAGAGAAGTGAAGAAATCCAAGGATTTGCAGCTTAGATTGAGCATGAGGATTGAAGAGCAGCAGAAGAAGAGAAGAAGAGAGCTGGAGAAATGAGTATGCCGCCCCGCGTCAGAAGTACCGCAGCCCGGCAATGACTCTCAGTGAAGATGGAGCCCGCGCCAGAGGATGCCACCGCCCCGCGGTGGAAGTTCGACGCCTCGCGGTGGCCGTGCTTAATAACCTCGCGCCAGAGACGATTTAGTTTCCTTTTATGTTTGAAACTTTATTTTATTATTATTCTGTTTCCTTTAATTTCAGCTTTAGTTTAACCTAGTTTGTTAAGACTATTTAAGCCCTCTTTCTAGGTTAAGAGGAGGACACACTACGACAGACACACTATTACGGAGACTTGGACTATTTTGTTATCATCGTTTTTACTTTTCTTAGTTTTTCATCCCCTTTGATGGAGAACTAACTTCACCTTTGTTCTACTAGACGATTGAAGCAGTACAGTTGATGTGTTTGTGAGATTTCTATTCCTTGTTCTTATCCTTATAAGTGTTGGATTGATTCTCTTGGTTATATTGATCTTGATTTCTTGTTATTCTTCTTAGCCTGATCAACTAGGTTGAATGCTTTTCATCAATTGCTAGGATTGCATATAGGGGTTCCAAGTGCATATCTAGTGGCAAACACAATTGTGCGTATAGGGGTTCCAAGCGTACAATTGTGAGTGAGAATCGATTGCATGTTAAGTAGGGGAGTGAGTACTTGTACGTCTTTCTACTTGCGTGTATCCTATATCTTTGTATGCATTGCTATTGCTGTGTTGGTGCTAAGGTACGCTGACAACTATGAGAATCAGTGGTATTTTATCATTAGCATAGTAATAAGTCTATTGACAACTGTGAGAATCAATAGTACTTAAGATCAGGGTGGGAACAACTATCAGGATAATTAAAAGAACTTGGACGAAATAGATTTCAGTGATCAAACCCTATCTCTGTATTGTGGATTTCTCTCTAGTGGAACTACTTTTCCTCATCATACTTTCTTCCTACATAAATCAGACTTGTTCGTTGTACTTGTTTACTTTCTTGATAACTAAACCCCCGTTTGTGTTACTTGTCATTCACGGCTGCATACTACATCAAACCTTCTCTGTGGGATCGACCCTTACTTGTCTACTATACTTCTGTTTAGTGGGTTTGTTAGGATAATTTACTTTGATAAGGCTAATTAACGACATTTGCTTGTGCATCTTTTAGCCACGTCAAATTTGGCACCGTTGCCGGGGAAAGTTTTTGTCTGTTGTGTGTTTTCGTGATTGACTTTTGGTGGAGACCTATCTTATGGTCGATACCAGTAGTACTGACCCTATTCTAGCTCATTTTGATCCAGAGGTTGACAGATCTTTCCTTAGGGACCTGTGCAATCAAAGGGAAGGCGGAGAAGAAGGAATAGAGACAGTTGAGACTGAAACCGTTGAGACTGCCAACACCCCAACCGTTACAATGGCTGGAACTGGAACCCTGAGAGAGCTTACTGAGCCGAATATAGGGGCGCAGCCCCTAGCTGTCGTCATCCCTGCGCTAGGAGAAGGGGTGAACTTTGAATTGAAGTCGTGAGTTGTTGCTTATCTCCCTAAATTCCACGGGCTGAGTGGAGAGGATCCGATCTCTCACCTGGGCAAGTTCCACAATGTCTGTATGACGATGAAGCCCAGGAATGTGACGGAAGACCAGATCAAGATGAGAGCTTTTGGTTTTTCCCTACTCGACTCTGCGAGCGACTGGTATTACCACCTGTCACCAGGGACCATAGATACATGGACTAAACTGCATAAAGCATTCCTGGACAAGTATTTTCCCACGAAGAAGGCGAATGCTTTGAAAAAAGCAATTGCCAACATTGAGCAGGCTGGTGATGAGACGCTGTATGATTATCTGGAGAGGTACAAGAGGCTCTGTTCCAGCTGCCCATTCCACGGATATGCCAAGCAGGATCTTGTTCTTTATCTGCACAACGGTCTGCTGGACCAAGAGAGAAGAATGGTTGATGCCGCATGCGGTGAAAGTATTCTGAACCTGACACCGGATGCAGCCATGGAGAGATTCCAGGAGATGAGTGAGAGTACCAGGAGCTTTGGGAAGACGTACCAGAGAAAAGCGGTCAATGTTGTGACCCCTGTAGGACCAAGCCCGGTATTGACCGAGTTGCCCGAGCTGAAAGAGTTGGTGCTGAGGATGGCGAATCAGAATGTCCCTCAACAAGTTAAAGCATGTGGACTTTGCTCTAACTAGTCCCACCATGCCGACACATGTCCCCAGCTGTAAGAGGAAAGTGTTGCTGAAGTAAACGTTGTAGGAGGTTACGGATCCCCTAGACCACAATACGGTGGACAGCCCAATTACAATCAGAGAGGGCGTGACCACCCAGGCTTTAGATGGAGTGACCCTCAAGGTGGTCAACAGCCAGTGCAGCAACAGCAGTACCAGTCGGCGCAACAACAGCACCAGCAGAGAGCCCCTTATCAACAGAGGCCCCAGGGCCAAACATCTGGAGCTTCTACTGAGGATATGCTAAAGACTCTGACTCAGCACTTTGCCACACATGTGCAGGCCATTGAGTCGAGTATCAAGAACATGGAGAGGCAGATTCGTCAGTTAGCCGATGAGATGACCAAGATTAACCAAATGGCATCAAATTCCCTACCATCCCAGACCACGGTGAACCCCAGAGAGAACGTGAGTACTGTCATGCTCAGAAGTGGTAAGAAGTTGATCGTTGCTCCCAATGCTGAAGTGGAGAACGAGTTCGAGAAAGAAGAAATCACCGACCGCCCCGCGGCAGACCCCGCCGCAACCCGGCCAGAAACGAGGGAAGGAGCCAGTAAAGGAATGCCATTGACACCGCCCCGTGGCGACTTTCACCGCGACCCGGCGCCTGAACCCAGTAAAGCCACCGCGACCCCACCGCCCCGCGGCGTTGACTCACGCCCCGCGGTAGGCTCGCCACAACCTGGCCCATAAAAATCTGTCTCCGCTGAAGAGACCTATGATGATTACATTCGCCCCGCGTTCCCGCCTCTCGGTTCGGAGAAACCCCTAACACCTTTTCCCGAGGCGCTGAAGGCAAAGAGAGTTGTCGACGACAGTGACCTGTTTGAGACATTTCAGAACTGTGAGGTGAACATTCCCCTGCTCAAGCTTATAAAGGATATTCCGAGATATGCCAAGTTCTTAAAGGAGCTATGCACGGTGAAGAGGACTCAAAAGCAGAAGACCCAGAAGAAGAGTCCAGTGGGTACACAAGTTTCAGCGGTAGTTCAGAAGCGTATGCCCGCAAAATGCAAGGATCCAGGTACTTTTATGATTCCTATCACCATAGGTGGGCATCTTTTTTAGAAAGCACTGCTAGACTTGGGTGCCTCAATTAATGTTCTACCCTATTCATTGATTGAAAAATTGGAATTAGGACCCTTGCATGATTCTAACATTGTCATACAACTTGCTGATGGATCATGTGTGCCCCCTAAGGGTATAGTGGAAGATGTTCTTGTCAGGATAGGTTCTTTGATTTTTCCTGCTGATTTCTTTGTTATGGACATGGATTATGATGAACAAGTTGCCCTTGTTATGCTCGGACGACCTTTTATGAAGACTTCCATGACAAAGATTGATGTAGATAATGGAACTTTGACTATGGAATTTGATGGAATTATATTTGAACATAATATTCATACAACCAATTCCATTGAAGTGTCCACCCCTCTCTGCATTTTTGATATTGATAGTTCCATGCATGAAAATGTTAAAACTAATGTAGTAGAGACCGTAGTTGAGTGTTCCGCTAATAAAGGACCTATTGAGTTGTACGAAGTGCGTGTTGGTGATGTCTTGCTAGAAGATGTAGGAAGTTCTATTCCCTCTACTTTGGGCGCTAGCCCCCCTGCACTAACTATACAAGGCTATAAGCCTCTATCTAGTGACATGCAACATATTCAGGTCAAGCCATATCAGCCCCCACATCGTTCTAAGTATGGGGAAGACACTCCAAAGGAAGCACAGATGGAGTCAATGGCAAAGAGGGAACATGGTCTAAGGTTCAAACCTTTCCATGAGAGGTCTCCACAGGAAGAGACGAGTAGGAGGATTCCAAGGGGACCCTATTCTAAATGGTGAAGGATCTGCACTACGTCGAGCCAACGACGATAACCAAGGCGCTGTCCGGGAGGCAACCCGTGTTAGTCCTTCTTTGATTTTTTCCTTTAATTAGATTATTTTCATAGTTTATTTTCCTTTGTTTCGTTCGCCTGTTACTCACATTACAGGTGCGAAAGTAAACCCGAGAAGAGATGTGGTACCCAGCCAGTCTCACCGCTCCGCGGCGTCCCCTACCGCCCCGCGGTGGAGGTCAGGTATAACCTCTCGACTCTTAAAAAAAAAAGCAAGAATAATGGGCCCCGAAAAAACCTTAAACGGGTGAGTAAAAGCTTATTTCTTAAGTGGTAACTAAGGTTTTGACGGATTGAGTTCCCTCTGGTGGGCCAAGATTTCTCTTTTGGGCCATGGTATATGACCGGCCCATCATCCCCTTTTCCTTTCTCTTTCCCTGACCTAACCCCACTATCTAACCCCCCTCCCCCCATTCCAACGCCTCCCTCAAGCTCCCACATCTATTTCCCTCTATTTCCCCCACATCCCTCTCGACCTTGAGCCAAATCTAGACTCAAATCCCCCAATTTGGAGCCTAGCCTCACAAATAAGCCCAAACACAACCCCACCGCGCCGATGTAGTCCCGCCTCGCCGTTGCTCCGCCTCGCGCTGCCCCTGCTTCGCGTCGTTGCTGCTACCGCCCCGCGCCGACTTCGCCGCGACTCGGCCACAGTTCCCAGTTTCTCACTGCAACCCTACCGCCCTGCGTTGAGACTCTCCAGGCTGCGTGTTTGTTTGTAAGTTCTCTAGTTTGCCTTGCTTTGAGCACCTCAATTTCCTACTTATGGCATCCAAAGGCAAGAAGAAAATGTCGACTAGGGATGGGAGTGAGGTTTATAATGTGGTGAAGGAGAGGAAGGTGTTGGCTTCGAAGTTTTTCCATAAGCCGACTTTGGAGCAATTGGGAATGTTGGCATGTGTGTCCATGTGCTTGACACAGTGTGGGTTAGGAAATTTTCTGGACAAGGCTGCCCCTGCGTATCCAGAGCTGTGCTACCAGTTTATTGCCTCTTTCAGGAGGCTCACCAATGACTCGGACGATAGGCATCTGCGCAAGATCATGTTCACCTATAATGGGCGTGATTACTCCTTATCTCTGAAGTTGGTGCATGAACCCTTGGGTATCACGAAGGACCCAACTGATGGGTGGTCTGGTGGTATTCACGAGTCTGAGATGATGGAGTTCTGGCGGGCTGCTGTGGGCAGAAGTTTCAGGAAGGGTCAGGAGGTGAATTCCAAGTTGGTGAACCCGTGTCTGCGGTTGATCCACAAGGTGATGATGAGAGATTTCTTTGGCCATGCAGACGATGGAAAGGTCCCTCTGAAGGACTTCCAGTGATTTATGAGCATCTTAGGGACTGTCGAGTATACGCCGTGTTGGGCTACCCTTTTCTTGGGTTCCTTGAAGAGGATTCGTGATGGCGAGCCACGTGATATTTGTGGGGGTGGTCTGATTACACTCCTTTGTGCTAACGTGATTGCTTGCGATCAGATTTCTCGGCATGTTGCCTACGCGGTGTATGATTTAGCACACATGAAGGTGTGCTCCATGATGAAACCACTGGGACAGGATGGCGATTTGGTCTGGTCGTCCTATGAGGGCCACATTTTGATTGTTCCACGTGATTTTGCCTACTCGCCTTCATACACGGGTTGGTGGATTCCCAGTGATAGCCGGATGCCGACCGATGATGCCCCTGCTGTCGCTCCTTCAGGTCCGTTTGGGGAGGGCCCTAGTGGTGGTTGTGATGTTGTTGCCGCTGATTCCGTGGGTGGGGACGACCCCATGTCTACCCAGTTTGAGGCGCCTTCGTCTTCATACGGTCCTGTCGCACCCTGGCAGGAGTTGTATTCTAGATGGGATGTGTTCTCAATGCGCCAGGATCAGTGGAACTCTCAGATAGAGACCGGTCTGCACACTTGGCAGACCCAATTCCGTGCTGATGTAGATGAGCGTCTGGACACCATGGACGCCCATATGAGAGACTATTTTGGGATGTACCCACCACCACCCTCAGGTCCACAGTGAGTTTATCTTTTCTTCCCCTATTTCATTTGATGTTCTCTTTTCTACATTGAGGACAATGTTCGATTTAAGTATGGGGGAGGGATATAGACTTGCTATCTTGCTTTCCATCTAGCTAGTGTAAATAATTTTGTTTCTGCATTTGTCGTTGTTTGTTTCTGCACTTTAAAAAAAAAATCGAAAAAGCCAAAAAGAGGTAAAAAGGCACCCAAAATCCTGGGATGGACTGAAAACCCGAAAGGGCAGTCCAGGTAAAAAGCAGGTAGTCCGGCTGGTATAGACCAGGGCAAAATTGGACTAGAGTGATGCGAGTATATGTGAGATATCTAGCAAAATGAAATGAGTGGCTAGGTGAAAACCCGAAAGGGCGCCTAGGCAAGATGAGCGTAAAAGAAGAAGAGTGATTCTAGGATTTCTCCATATTTCTTGGCGAGGCGTCATAAGAAGGGGAGCCATAAGGAGGACTCGGGTAGGCCACTTTGGAGCGATAAGGAGCTAGATTGGAGTTAGGATTAGTTTATCTTTGCATCACTGGTTTTGGTTGTCTGGAGCTTATTGTTGATATGTTGTAGTTGCTAGTGTCATGTTGTCTTATACTTCCTGAGGCCTTGGTGTTGATTTAGAGAGTGAGCTTTTCTTTAGTTTACTCGGAACGAGTAAAGGTCTAAGTATGGGGGAATTTGATAGGTGTTATTTCATACACCTTTACTAGCAATTATTAGCATGATTTGGAGAGGTTTTGGATTAGTTTTGGTGCTAAGTCTGCAATCCAGATGTTTTGAAGAGAAGTGAAGAAATCCAAGGATTTACAGCTTAGATTGAGCATGAGGATTGAAGAGCAGCAGAAGCAGAGAAGAAGAGAGCTGGAGAAATGAGTATGTCGCCCCGCGTCAGAAGTACCGCGGCCCGGCGATGACTCTCAGTGAAGATGGAGCCCGCGCTAGAGGATGCCACCGCCCCGCGGTGGAAGTTCGACGCCTCGCGATGGAATACACCGCCCCGCGGTGGTCGTGCTTAATGACCTCGCGCCAGAGACGATTTAGTTTCCTTTTATGTTTGAAACTTTATTTTATTATTATTCTGTTTCCTTTAATTTCAGCTTTAGTTTAACCTAGTTTGTTAAGACTATTTAAGCCCTCTTTCTAGGTTAAGAGGAGGACACACTACGACAGACACACTATTACGGAGACTTGGACTATTTTGTTATCATCGTTTTTACTTTTCTTAGTTTTTCATCCCCTTTGATGGAGAACTAACTTCACCTTTGTTCTACTAGACGATTGAAGCAGTACAGTTGATGTGTTTGTGAGATTTCTATTCCTTGTTATTATCCTTATAAGTGTTGGATTGATTCTCTTGGTTATATTGATCTTGATTTCTTGTTATTCTTCTTAGCCTGATCAACTAGGTTGAATGCTTTTCATCAATTGCTAGGATTACATATAGGGGTTCCGAGTGCATATCTAGTGGCAAACACAATTGTGCGTATAGGGGTTCCGAGCGTACAATTGTGAGTGAGAATCGATTGCATGTTAAGTAGGGGAGTGAGTACGTGTACGTCTTTCTACTTGCGTATATCCTATATCTTTGTGTGCATTGCTATTGCTGTGTTGGTGCTAAGGTACGCTGACAACTGTGAGAATCAGTGGTATTTTATCATTAGCATAGTAATAAGTCTATTGACAACTGTGAAAATCAATAGTACTTAAGATCAGGGTGGGAACGACTATCAGGATAATTAAAAGAACTTGGACGAAATAGATTTCAGTGATCAAACCCTATCTCTGTATTGTGGATTTCGCTCTAGTGGAACTACTTTCCCTCATCATACTTTCTTCCTACATAAATCAGACTTGTTTGCTGTACTTGTTTACTTTCTTGATAACTAAACCCCCGTTTGTGTTACTTGTCATTCACGACTGCATACTACATCAAACCTTCTCTGTGGGATCGACCCTTACTTGTCTACTATACTTCTGTTTAGTGGGTTTGTTAGGATAATTTACTTTGATAAGGCTAATTAACGACATTTGCTTGTGCATCTTTTAGCCATGTCACAATCCAGTCCAAATTACAGAACCAGTTAACCTTAAAAGAGTAAAAGGTAGGAAGCACATGATCTCGCAAAGAAACACAACAAACCAAAGGCACTGAACATACCAAATTAGTCAGAAAGAAAGAGTCAAAGAGAAAATCCAAAAGACTAGAGTAGGAACAATAGAACCTGGATCTTCTTGAGTGTTGGTTGGGGGAGTGAAACACCCGAAGAACTCCCAAAAAGCGCTGCTTATCAACCACTTCCCACCCGCACCGCATCCTCGCAGCAGCAGCGTTCGTGGGCAACAAAGAGCACTTAGAGTCACAAAGTTTCACAAAGCGGTCGTCTCTACCTTCATTAACATCCAACCATCTCTCTAGCAAACCTGAATCCCAAATCGGAAGCAAAAGGAAGGAATCGTTTAATAAGATCTTGGAGAGGCGGTGAGGCGGAGAGTCTTGATCTGGATTTGGGGGCCATATCTGATGGTAGATCGTTGGCTTAGAACCAGATATGAAGCAAAAGTTTGAGGAATTAGGGGGTAGTTAGATCAATTGAGAGAAAAGTTTCGCGATTCATGGTGGTAGTCGGAGTTCGGGGTGGCGGCGGTGAGGGAATTAGGGTTTTTGGGATCGAGGTGTTGGGAGCGTTTTGCAAGCATCGTTAATGTTGTTTTTTACGATTTTGAATCTCTTTGATAAGACAAAATGACGGGTCAGCAACACTTTCTTCTTAAAATATATAATTACATAAATGCCCCTATACTAATAAATATAGGAACGTACGCACTAGTGTAAATTGTATGTAGGTTTTTGTAAATTGTATGTAGTTTTTAAAAAATGTTAAAAATTATAAAAGCGGCCCACATTAGTGTTATATGTACATCATACAAATGCACATACAAATGCATAGACATTACGGATGTGCAAATTCAACATGCTCATCAACTTGTCTAAGCAAACCAACAACTCACGTTAAGTTTTGACGACATGGGTTAAATCAATTTATTTTTAAATATATTCATGTAAGCTATTTATCCCTTATTATTCGTACAATAGTTAAAAACTTATCAGGTTGGGTAAGAAATGATAGTCATTATTAACCCTAATATTGTATGGAAATTACACATTATAATAGATTGAACCTTTATTTATTCTTAATCACAAAAAAAACCCTAATATCACAACAAAACTTAGAAATTTGATTTTAACCCACTTTTCAAATCTTTATGTTATTAAAGTGTCACGAGAAACAATGTCAAACGATAGTGATAGAAACACGACGGATGAGCTACGTAGTATACATCACACGGTATGTTTCGATATGAAAGTATGAATGTCAAAAGTATTTTTGGTTTAATCACTTCGAATGAAGTGGTAAAAAGCTCGTACGCTTCATCTAAGGATATTTGAAAAATACGTTCACATGTGTTGTGCATATTGGTTTTGCACATCAAGCATGTCCGTACATGTTGGTTTTGCACATCACATGTGTCTGTACATGTTGGTTTTGTACATTAGGCTTGTCCTTGCATGTTGGTTTTGCACATCAAGCTGTATGTGCTTGTTCAACATGCACATCAAACATGTCTATGCGTGTTCAACATGAAGACGAGAGAGAGTGGAGACGAGAGAGCTCTGAAGGGAAGAATAAATTTTCGGCCAATTTTGTAATTTTTAACAATAAAAGTTGCATAATAATTTAAAAAAACCTGCATAGTATAGGTTCGTGTAATTAAGTAAATGCCCCCTACTTCAGAAAATTTGCCACGAGGGTCTATCGACTAAAACAAGATTATTTAAAAAAACATGTTCATATACTCCTTGTCTGTGATTTATGCAAAAAATTCATGAAGATCTAACATATATGCTCTTTTAATATTCTTTTACTATCAATCAAATCCAAAAACAAAGCCATATCATTAACAGTGGAGTGCAACATCAACATAAACAAAAAAAACAAAGGATATACTAATTGAAATCCAATCCCTACTTACTAAAAAAGAATTTATTTATCTTTTCACCACTTGTTGGGAATATGGACATTAAGGAACCAAATCATTTTCAACATTGCGGAGAAAATTAAAGATTTGACGCAATATATTAGAACACTTATCAACAATTGGGATCACACAAACATAAAGGAAACTGATGAAATGACCAAACAAAAACCCTGAACATCATAAAAGTGCACTTTTATGATGAGAGTGGACCCCACGGTCCGAAAGGACCAGGCCCCAGGCCGTAAACCACATGGACCCGTGGGCTGTCAACCCCCGACTAGCCCAGGCGGGGTCACCCCTGGCTTGATTCGCCATCAACTGGCATCAGAGCCTATACAAGTTAAGTTTGTTCTTCTCTCTTATTGCGATTCTTTGAATTTTTCCGCTCGTAAACCCTGAATTTTTTTTTCTTACCACCACCATTACCGGATTTCCCACCACCACCCCACCACCACCGTTCTCCACCACCACCATCGTCCGCCACCACCACTCCGTCCGCCACTCCCTCTCCCTCTCACGGCTGAAACCCTAATTTCCTTTAGGTTTTGGTTACTTTTCCAACAGCCCTAAACTCTATCCTCTAGCAAATCTTGTTTCCTTATTTGCATATTTTGATTTCCTTGTTTCTTGTTGATCAAGTTTTGCTTCATCTTTGGATTAATTGCTAGATTAGTTGTTCGATTTAATTCCCTCATAGTTGCTTTGTCTCTTCTTTCTTCTCCTACACTTGCTTGTGTGGTTCTTTCTTGCTTGATTCGCCATCATTTCAAAAAAAAAAAACAGTGTGACCGTATAAACATACATACTATTATCACCTTCCATCAAACAAAACAAAAAGGTTTGGGAAGACGGAAGCCTCACACAAAAGAAACAATAGAAAAGGCAGAGAACGCACCATACGTCGTCCTCCGTCTTCTCTTCTTTCATGTCTCTATGCAACTCTCATTTAAAAGGGCAAAGAAAAATTTTCAACTCTCTTGTGATTAATTATGAGAAACTTGATTTGATCTACTTGCAATTGGAAATTTGTGTGTTGTTTGAGACTTGATTTGCTAGTTCTTGCTTTGTTGCCTTCCGTTCAAGCCTCTCCCTCCTCACGAGCAACCAAAATTAGTACGCCCAGCGGAAAATTTCTTGGTTCACTTTTGAGACACGGACTTGGCTTAGACTTGTTCTTTTGCTTGGTGCACCTTACTCCTTGTGTTATATGCTTTGTATAGGTACTATGGATATTCCTACGACAAGCCACTCTCCTTCTACGGGCAACCGAAGCCCCGAACACATGGACTTCGTTCATGAACACATTGACACACTTCACCGCCAACTGGCTGAGCTGACTGCTGAGAATGAGCACCTTCGTTGGGCCATGAGTGGCATGAAGTGGCCCACGGCTGACCCAATGTTGAACCCTCCGGTCACAACTAGCCGGCCAATGGACCACAAGGGTCCCCTTCTCAATGTCCTTTTCTCGAACACCTCCGGCTACGAGTCTTTTGATGAGGACACCCCCGACGCCGGACCGATATTTGACACCTACGACGATGAGGAGGAGGAGGAGATGGACAACTACATATGCAGCTTTATGGACGAGCAAGATAACGTGCCTATTGGCTTGGTTCCACGCAGCGTTATTACCGCCAACGAAGATGGTGGGAGTTACCGCAACATCATCAATACAAAGGTGATCCAGTACTTCACGTTTGAGACGCCTCCACAACCCGACATTCACGGCAAATGCGAGAACCTGCTTCTCTTAGCCCGGTCCCGAGATGTCTCTCCAATAATTCAGGGACGTCTTCCTTGCTTTTTACTTGTTCATTTCGCGTGTATTTTAACTGTTAAAGATCATGTTGATTTACCCCCTACCGTGACTTCTCTTTTGCAGGACCTTGGGGATGTGATGCCCGAGGAGCTGCCCGAGGGATTACCCCCTATACCCGATGACTATGGTGCGCATCCTACGTTCAACGTCGCTGATCTTTCTCCTTATACGCCTCTGCTTCTGACGACGAGGACGAAGCGGGGACGCTTCGCAGCCAAGAAGGGGAGATTGATAGCAACATGCATGGGAGACTTAATCAAAGACCTACAAGGAAGAGGCTCAAGCAAAGGGTGAAGTCTTGTGCAAGTTCGGAATTGTTACTGACGATTTGGCTCTGGACAGTCTTCGGTAAAACGGCCACAACTGTGGCTAGAAAATTGATATCGTGATGATTCAAGATGCGTTGGAAAGCTGATTCAAAGATCTACAACTTCATAGTTTACGTCGGATCAAGATTCCAACAAGAAGATGGTCAAAATCGAGTTTTACTGAGAGTTGTGCATGTCTTCCGCGACCGCGGAAATGTTCCTGAGACTTGGTATTTTTCGGCGTATTTTCCGCGACCGCGGAAGTAATTTCCGCGACCGTGGATTTGCTACGCCTTTTTAATTCGAACAATTTTCCGCGACCGCGGAAGTGATTCCGCGACCGCGGAAGTGATTCCGCGACCGCGGAAACGAGCTTGCGCGCTCATTTAGACGTCTTTATTTTCGAAGTTTTCTTATTATTTTATTAATATCTGTGTCGCTATTTAAACCCAGAAACCCTAGTTTGTAATCTTACGTTGAATTTGAGTAGTAAAGTTGAGTACGCTCCTTCCCTTGAGTTCTAACGTCAACTCTTCGATCCCATGGATCGTCTATCCCGTAGCTCGTCGCTTCGAGCAATTCATACATCGTCTCTTCGGTGTTTCAAGATCATCTTTTTGATCTCTCCGTCATCTATTTGACGCGTTTGAAGGCTATCTCTTTAGCCCTAGGAAAGTCATCACTTTGGCTACGGAAGAGAAGAATCGAATCCACGCTTGAGGAATCAAAGATCATGCGTTGCAGACAACACTTCAGGGGTTGTTCGCATCACTACCCATGTTAATAAGAGATCTTATTTTTCATGGTTCAAGTGAGGACAAAGAACTCTGAAGTTAAGCGTGCTAGCGTAAGAGTAGTACTAGGATGAATGACCTTCTGGAAAGTCCTCGAATTGACATGGGATAAGCGTTTATATGACTTGGGTCTTACACTTCAAGAGACCCTGAGATGGAAATTTCGGTTTAGAAAAACCACCACAAAAATTCATCGTTCACATGCAAAGAAGAGGAAAAGCTGAGAGGAGCATTTTGAAGATCAAACGTCGGTATTGTGACTTAAATTGATATGGAGGAGACTTCTCACACGTCTACATTTATTATGAACCTAAATTACTAGAATACATTTATGGGCTTGAATATGGAATTGGCCCGAACAAATGAGAAGCTAAACGTCCGCCTAATTTCATGCATACAACACGCGCATTATTCTCTCCCTTTAAGCAAAGGCATATGTTTTACTTGTGGTCCTTATCTCCCTCTTTTTTTGAAAATTAAATTTGTTTTATTTGTAATCCCCTCTTCAAAAGCATGTGATCCCTTTTTTTTGGCTCATGTAACATTTGTTTTCTTTGACAAATTTTTTTTTTTTTTTTCAAAAGCATGGGGTCCTTCTTTCATGTTAAATAAAGAATTTATATATTCCAATATAAAAAACACATAGATAAATACTAAATTAATTATATTTCAATATTCTATCATCTAAAAAGAATAAAATCTCGATCGGTTTCCAACATTGACCGATCAAGTTTTTCTTATTAAACCAAGCTTTTATTTGTCTTATAAGTTCAAATGCACATATAGTTCAACTCATTACTAAATGCACATCCAAAAATGCAAAATGAACATGCATTTATTTTTAAAATGCACTATGTATGATTAAAAGACACATATAGTTCAAAATGCACATATAATACAATTCCAAATGCACATACAATACCATTCAAAATGTTCATACAATACAATTCATTGGTAAATGCGCATCATAAATGCAAAAAAAAACATTAAGTCATTTCTAGATGCACATCTAGTCATTTCTAAATGCACAACCAGTTAAATTCAAATGCACATATAATTCAAAATAATCAGTCATTAAAATTTAAATGAACATCTCATAATATTCAAATGCACATCACATTATAATCAAATGCACATATACAATAAATCCAAATGCATATATAATTAAAAATACACGTCAAGTATAACTCAAAACGTGCTTTTGTATTGTACACTATGTGCATTTGAAGTGTAGTGTATGTGCATTTCTAAGACAACCACATTCAATCATTTCTAGATGAACATCTCATTTTGATGACATCCATTTTATACACATTTAGGACATGCATTTAGGCTATAGTTTAGGCATTTTCACGTTTATTATCTTGCATTTTTAGCTAGTTGCTTCGTTTTTCCTAGTTTAGATGTCTACACGAGTTTCTGCGTGATTTCAGGTACATTGGTGGACTTTTGGGTGCAAAACGAGGCATGGACTTCATGGGCGAAGTGCACGGGCAAATTTGAAGGCGAACGAAGACAAAGAGGAGCATTTTACATCTCCATTTTTGTATGATTTTCTTATACCTTATTCCTATAATTACTTGGATTAGATTTTTATATGTTTAGTTTATTGATATCTATTTTATGAGTTGTAATTGACATTTTGTATGTTTGTTGTTCCCCATTTTATGAATTGGAATTTGAATTGAAATTTGTGTATTTTTGTTGTTGATATTTTGTTAAACGGCAAGTATAATCTCGATGCTCATTCACATGAGCCAAATTGAAAGCTTAAGTTATTTTATTAGCTCTGTTATTTTTTCAGAACACTTTTTCCCATAAATTGTTTAGCTTCAAGCCACAATGACAATATTTAATTAATTATTTTTATAATTTTTTTGTATAATAATAACAAAACCAATTATTACTACTCTTTAACAAGTTTAAAACTAAAAATATACATTTGTCAAATGTAGATTTTTGGGTGATTTTGCATTCCTTGAGGTCATTTCCTACCGGTATCACAAAGTTGTATATGTGATCAATTGGTAAACTTCTATTAGTAAAGAAAAGAGCAATATGTTTTTATTCTTAAATGAGAAAGATTTAACTGATCGCTGAATTATTTACATGGCTATATGCAATAACAATAATTAATTTACTAAAGTAACATAAATAATTGAGATCATGAGTATATATGATTATCGTGGTCGATGATATTGTCCACTATAAATGAAAGTTTTTTTTACAATATATGTACTATAAAAAAGTTAAATTTAACTTATATTATAATATTATTTAATTATCTAAAATTATGATGCAAAATAATAGATTCATTGAATAATAGCTTACGCAATAAGCATTTTTGCTTGCTATATGTTTACTACATACTCCATAGGAGTACAAGTTTGTATTCGTATATATACATAATTTATCATCAATCGTTGTTATAATATCCTCTATCTTTGTGACTCATTTGTTACTTTTGAAACATGTTACCCCTTTTAATAAATAGATATAAGTAATAAAAACTATGATCATAACTTCTTAACAACATTCTATATGTCAATTAATTATCGTATAACTTAATTGTTCGATAACTCTTTCAAATACATGTTCATATTTAAAAAAAAATTGTAAATGGTGTGGATAATATGAAGACATACAAAATCAAATATAATAGATCATAACCTACTAAAGCTTATTACTTTGTATAATCAAAGTGAGACAATGCTATCATGAGTAAATACATTTTTTAGTTTCATACGATATTTGAGATCTATCTAAGAGTTGCAGATAAGATGTTTGATCTACTTAAAACCATTTTATACATGGTGATTGACAAAATAAGAAGGCAGCATATTCTAAATTGTTATTTATTCTTTACAATAGCATCTAAGTATGTCTTTTTCCATAAAAAAAGACAAATTCTCCAACTTAGCTTGGTGAACAAAAATAAGTTGCTATTTGTGTACCTGCCTACTAAAATGTTCAAATTTATGTGAATGTTTGTGTTGTTAAAGCTGAAAATATTTAAAATATTTTTTTATTTTTTTTCTCATTTAAAAACAGAAAAAACAAATAAAATTAATATATATATAACTTATGACCCGTGCGTAGCACGGGTATGCCCTCTAGTTTAATATATAGAAAACATATTATGTATATGAAGACCTTAACCTGCCGAGGCAATTTATTAATACAACTACCTGATGAAATTTGTTTCTTCAAAAAAATACATAAATAATTTCAAGATATCCTTTTAACATAGATAAAGAGTAAAAATAAAAATGTTAAAACTATACATATATATAATATAGTTCAAAAAACTTACCAAACATATTACTCTATCATTTTAAAATAATACTAAATCATACAACACATGCATCTAAACTAATAAATAATTACATTATACAACTTCAAAGTCAATGTACCAGAAAAACATATACATTAATTTCAACAAAAATGCAAAACTATAGATATATTTATAAATAAAAAGGAAAAAAATTCACACATATAACATCTAATTAATTGTTCATATAAAAAAATAGAAAAATTCAAGCATATAATATCTAATTCATTGTTCATATTAAAAAATAGAAAAATTCAAAACCTACTAGTATAATTAAAAATACACATCTAGTATAACTCAAATGCACGTATAACCCAAAATGCACATCACATTAACGCTAGCTTAGCTTACTCGGTTTGCACATGATGTATTTTTCTAAATGCATACCTAGTTGATTACTATAAACGAATATGTTTTTTAATGAGTCCATTTACTATCTTATTTCTACATATTTCTCGTATCATCAAATACACACCTAGTCGTTTCTCCAAAATGAATAGGTTTTTTAAAACATCTTTATTTAGTTTCTTATTTTCCAAGTTGGCTGATAAAAAAAATCTCGATATATACTTTTGTATTCTACATTATATGCATATGGATTGTTCGATACGTGCATTTGGATAATAAGATATGTGCATTTTGAATTTTAAGGCAAATATAAGTTGGTGCCTCATAATTTCCGGTGAGCGGTGGGAGTTGACAGGTGGAGCATCGACTGTCAGCGTTGAGTCATCTTCCAACGTTAAACTCAAAGGTTTCTAATCAGGCGGAGGCCCGGAGTTGAATCTGTAGTAGATTTGGAAATTATGAATGTCGTCGGGGATCGTCTTAATTTCTTTAGTGGATGTGACAAAAATGGTTGTTGGTTCCTAGCAGGGGGCGGAGTCAGGAGGGGGCTAAAATCATATGACTTATATCCTATTTCGTAAAAAATAATTTTTTTTATGAAATTTAAGGTAATTTTAACATGAGATGAGGAAAAAAAAACTTAAAATATTATTATTTTTTACTTAAATTTGTTAGAATTGACTGAAATTGTATTTTCAGATGAGATGAGGGAAAAAAATTTAAGATAATTTTATTTTCATTGTTTAAATTTATTAGGAATGACTGAAATTATATTTTCAGATTCAATAAGGATAAAAAAAAAGTTTAATTTTTTTTTTTCCAGAGCCCCCTCGGCCCAAGGGTTCTCTCGATTGAAATGGCGATGAGGCGTACAATTTGCTCGAATGAGGGGAGTTATAGACATCGGTAATAGGTCTTGGGGTTTGATTATACGGATGCACTCTTTCTCCAAGCTTCATTACGTGGCCTTCCATAATTTCTTCCCACCATTGGTACTTGCATTGATTCACCGCCACAATTGATCGGACAAAGCCAGATCTCGGAGAAATTGTACGGCACTTCGTTTGCGGACTGGAACGAACCATGAAAAGAGGAGAAGTACGGTGGCAACAAATATAATGCGTGGGATATCACCGGAGAAGGAAGGTTGCGAGAAATTTGTGGTGCAATGGATTCTGGTAGTTTAGGGTTATTTCTGTTGGTGTAATACGATTAAGTTTTTTCCTGTTGGTGCCCCTAAAGTTTGGATTTATTTGCTCCATAACCAAACTTTTTCATGTTTGTACCATTCTAGTTCAAATTGATTAAATTCAAGTCTACCATTGTGTTTCTCGCCCTCAAATTAGTAAGATTTGATTCCTAAAATATCCAAATTCATGTCCGAACCATGTCGATTTGAATTTCGAAGCAACAATCCGTTTCGACTTTAAGAATTCAAATCAGAATGGTTCGGGTATGGATTTGATTGTTTTAGGAGTCGAATCCTACTAAGTTGATATCAATAAACATAATGATGAGCTTCGATTTGATCAATTTGAACTGAAATGATACGGATATGAAAAATTTCGGTTATAAAGCAAACAAACCAAAACCTTAGGGGTACCAACAGGAAAAAACGTAATCGTGAGACACCAACATGAATAACCCTAAACTCAGGGGCACCAACAGGAATTTCCCTTTTTTCAATAAAACAGGGATCTGTTGCCGCATGTAGAATTATTTGTTTACATTCTTTTACAATGCGTGTAAACATCCTATTGTCCAGAGAGACGAGGGGCTGCAAATTTGCAATGATCTGAACACAAGTTTACAAGGAAGAGAGACAAGGCAACGCGCGTCCACGTATAATCGAAACAAAAACATGAAAGGTCCTTCTCAATGATTCGAACACGGGTGGGAGTATAAAAGGACATGAAATGTATCAGCTGAGTTATTGTAGTAATATATAATATATCGATCTTTTTTATTATATACATAACTTTGGGTTGAAGTGGGGCGCCAACCCCCCTAGTTCCGCCTTGGTTCCGTCACTAGAAATATATATGCTTTTTCATTGTATATTATGTGCATTTAGATTGTATTATATGTATATTTTAAACGCTTTTAAGACAAATACAAGTTGATAAGAGAAAAAATAATTTTTAAGGTAGACATAATGTATTATCCAGAATGAATATTTTTTTAAATAACATGTACGTAAACTTTCTTCATAGAATATTTAGGACAAGGTAAAACCTAGCATCACAAGTTTAGTGTATTGACCCTTTTGATACTGACTAGCTTTACGTATAGTCTGAATCAAACATCTACAGGGTCCAATGTACATTTATTCACAATCTAATAATTAAACATTAAGCCCCAATTTTTTTTCAAAAAGAGTGATGAGGTCCAAGAAAACCTTGTCGGCAACGGGTTGCGACAGGATGACCGATAGTGGTGGAAACAACGAACATGACGGCGAAGCTCGCAGTGGGAGGCTACTTAAGTTGGTTGTGAGTGGACCACGCGAGCTGACTGCAAGCTTTTCCGGTGATTCAAGCTTTATCTAGTGGCGACAACAACTCAAAACCGAGAGGAAGAGAGGATGATGAATAAGGAAGCCTCCATGACAGTTTCTTGGTCGAGCTTGGACGTGAGGAAGACGAATATGAGGAGAGAGAGGGAGTGAGAATAGAGAAATGTATTTTTGGCATTGATGGACTTCTAATAAAAAAGCCTATTTTTTTAAATTTGATATAATCACAAATTTACATTGTGTGACATATTACCTCTTTTCCCCCATCTCACCAACAAATCAACAACTTCTCGCTGATATTTTTTTAATAAGGAAAGAATTAGGCTGGTCTCAAAATCGATGAGAAGGCTAGCCTAGAGCATCCTTGCGGATGATAACATTGAATTCTGAATCAAATCTTTATTCGGACACAGAGGGTGAAAGCATGAGTTTATCTATTCTATCAGCCGTACGATTCACCTCCCGAGAAATGTGTCTAAGATGAACTTCCTGAAAAAAATTGAAGGTCGATAAGAATGTCGGCGATCGCCATCTCAATTCTCAATTTCCCAAGGCCAAGTCCAAATGCCTTTTAAGGAGTTAATAAGGCAGAGGTTGTCTCCCTCAATTTCTAGCTTGGATAAATAAGTGTTTTTGCAGCCATGTTACTGTTTTTTAAGGCCATTGTTTCAATCATTAAGACAACATTATAAGTTTATAGCGACATCAGTTTCTTTCCATAAGGATGCTATCAACTTTGTCATTCCTGATAATAAAGCTAGTACCAGCTTCTTCATTGATAGTTTTAGATCCATCAAAATTAATTTTGTGAAAATCCGTTATAGGTATTTCCCTTTTGATATTTCTTTTTTCCTAGGTTGAGTTGTTCAGGGTTTTTGTTTGGTCATTTCAGCAGTTTCCTTTATGTTTGTGTGATCCCAATTGTTGATAAGTGTTCTAATATATTGCGTCAAATCTTTAATTTTCTCTGCAATGTTGAAAATGATTTGGTTCCTTAATGTCCATATTCCCCACCAAGTGGTGAAAAGATAAATAAATTCTTTTTTAGTAAGTAGGGATTAAATTTCAATTAGTATATCCTTTGTTTTTTTTGTTTATGTTGATGTTGCACTCCACATTGTTAATGATATGGCTTTGTTTTTGGATTTGATTGATAGTAAAAGAATATTAAAAGAGCATATATGTTAGATCTTCAGGATTTTTTGCATAAATCACAGACAAGGAGTATATGAACATGTTTTTTTAAATAATCTTGTTTTAGTCGATAGACCCTCGTGGCAAAATTTTTGAAGTAGGGGGCATTTACTTAATTACACGAACCTATACTATGCAGGTTTTTTTAAATTATTATGCAACTTTTATTGTTAAAAATTACAAAATTGGCCCAAAATTTATTCTTCCCTTCAGAGCTCTCTCGTCTCCACTCTCTCTCGTCTTCATGTTGAACACGCATAGACATGCTTGATGTGCATGTTGAACAAGCACATACGGCTTGATGTGCAAAACCAACATACAAGGACAAGCCTAATGTGCAAAACCAACATGTACAGACACACGTGATGTGCAAAACCAACATGTACGGACATGCTTGATGTGCAAAACCAATATGCACAACACATGTGAACGTATTTTTCAAATATCCTTAGATGAAGCGTACGAGCTTTTTACCACTTCATTCGAAGTGATTAAACCAAAAATACTTGACATTCATACTTTTATATCGAAACATACCGTGTGATGTATACTACGTAGCTCATTCGTCGTGTTTCTATCACTATCGTTTGACATTGTTTCTTGTGACACTTTAATAACATAAAGATTTGAAAAGTGGGTTAAAATCCAATTTCTAAGTTTTGTTGTGATATTAGGGTTTTTTTATGATTAAGAATAAATAAAGGTTCGATCTATTATAATGTGTAATTTCCATACAATATTAGGGTTAATAATGACTATCATTTCTTACCCAACCTGATAAGTTTTTAACTATTGTACGAATAATAAGGGATAAATAGCTTACATGAATATATTTAAAAATAAATTGATTTAACCCATGCACGTCAAAACTTAACGTGAGTTGTTGGTTTGCTTAGACAGGTTGATGAGCATGTTGAATTTGCACATCCGTAATGTCTATGCATTTGTATGTGCATTTGTATATTGTACATATAACACTAATGTGGGCCGCTTTTATAATTTTTAACATTTTTAAAAAACTACATACAATTTACAAAAACCTACATACAATTTACACTAGTGCGTACGTTCCTATATTTATTAGTATAGGGGCATTTACATAATTATATATTTTAAGAAGAAAGTGTTGTTGACCCGTCATTTTGTCTTATCAAAGAGATTCAAAATCGTAAAAAACAACATTAACGATGCTTGCAAAACGCTCCCAACACCTCGACCCCAAAAACCCTAATTCCCTCACCGCCGCCACCCCAAACTCCGACCACCACCATGAATCGCGAAACTTTTCTCTCAATTGCTCTAACTACCCCCCAATTCCTCAAACTTTTGCTTCATATCTGGTTCTAAGCCAACGATCTACCATCAGATATGGCCCCCAAATCCAGATCAAGACTCTCCGCCTCACCGCCGCTCCAAGATCTTATTAAACGATTCCTTCCTTTTGCTTTCGGTGTGGGATTCGGGCTTGCTAGAGAGATGGTGGATGTTAATGAAGGTAGAGACAACCGCTTTGTGAAACTTTGTGACTCTAAGTGCTCTTTGTTGCCCACAAACGCTGCTGCTGCGAGGATGCGGTGCGGGTGGGAAGTGGTTGATAAGCAGCGCTTTTTGGGAGTTCTTCGGGTGTTTCACTCCCCCAACCAACACTCAAGAAGATCCAGGTTCTATTGTTCCTACTCTAGTCTTTTGGATTTTCTCTTTGACTCTTTCTTTCTGACTAATTTGGTATATTCAGTGCCTTTGGTTTGTTGTATTTCTTTGCGAGATCATGTGCTTCCTACCTTTTACTCTTTTAAGGTTAACTGGTTCTGCAATTTGGACTGGATTGATTCTTTGAACCTTGTGTGTCACCACACTTACAACCATGTCAAACTGACTTTCTTTCCCTTATGCTTATGATCTTCTCTGAAGTGGTATTTGGTTAGGGTTGAACTCCTTCTTGGAACATGTTATTATTGAATTATAACTTGCTATTTTGCAACATTATTACTTCTTCTCCTGACTCTCTTGCTGGGTATATGGATTATAAACCTGGACCTAATAGTGGTTGTTTTGTCCAGCTTAGTTTGTATTTCGTACCTCTGAATCTTAAGTATAACATGACTTTTCGTGTGTATACTTTATACTTCTATGCTCTGAATCTTTGGAATATCAAGCTTGATAGCTACTGGAGGTTTACAGTCTGGTACCTTCATCTTGAAACTCTTTTGAATCAGAATGAGCACTCGAACTTGAATCTCATACCTGTGACCTCTATCAGTTTGTTGTTTTCTCCTTTGCTTTCTTATTGTTGGACTAAATTGAATAACACCTTGCTTAATGGTTTACATTATGATTGGAAGGCTGGATGGGAGCTTGTGATTTCTAGAAGTTTAAGCATTATAACTATATCTTTCATCCTTTTAAGCATAATATCAGAAGACTTGAACAGGATCAGACAAGGAACTACATCTTTAATCATTCCTTGGAGCTCTACAACTTTGATCAAATGCCCACTGAACACTGGATATCCTTGAGCTGCTTCTTGGCTACTGTCATTCTACAGCACTTCTGTGATATTTTATTGCCCCCTTCACCTCTCTATTTCACTTTTATTTTTTGGTTTGTGTCTTTTTGGAATCTCTGTTTTGTATCTCTATTATGGCATGACTGGACAACTTACTCTATCTACTTTACAATCATCTTGCAGACCCCCCAGAATCAGAAACAGACACAAAAAACTGGATTGAGCACCATGAAGGAAAAAAATGGAAGAACTGAACCAGAATTTTTTGTGTAGTGTGTTTACTTTTTTGTTGATTGACCCACCATAGTCATCGACTAAAACCAAAAACACAGTTGAACACCTTTATTTATACATGATTACATACGAACAGTTGTATGAATGAAAAAGAATTACAGTATGTATCTTGGATTTTTACAATCCGAAGAACAATGATACCTCATGGTACCTTAACCAGTGTGATAACAATGTCAGAAATGAAATGACAGGTACATGTACTTACTCCCTCAAAATGCTAACAAAACATCCTTTGCTTTGGAAAATTGATAGCAGTATCAGAAATGAAATGACAAGTTTATGCATTTATTTCCTCAAAACACTAACAATACATCTATTGTGTTGGAAAATTAAAATTCAAAGTCAAAGAGCTTTAGAACAATGGATGCAAAGCCACTGTATGCAGAAAGGAATCTCCTCTGAGATCTATCAACATAAGGAACTCTGGGAGGTTCCTTATGAATATTTGAAGGTCTGTACTCGAAAAAAAATGTCATTACTATGAACGACGGAACAAGACCCCTAACTGTCATTGGATATGGGGCAATCATTCAATTGGTTTTTTATGAAGATCACAACATGGAATTGTCGTGGAACAAGATATTGATCCTATATTTTTCCATATCAGAATACCATAATTCTCTTATTTTATCTCTGACTATTTTGTCTATTTTCATGAACCAAACTTTCTTGATTCTGTTTTCAATGGAATCAAAGTCTCTTCTTAGATAATCTTTGTCTATTGTAAAGTCTATTTTTGTGATAACATTTATGGAGGAGTATTTTCCCATATCACTTTGAGTAGGTGAAGAGGGAAAAGATTCATCTCTATTTTGTTCCATAACAGGGTTAGGAATGGGATTACTGAATTCAACTTTAACAGAATGGTCTTTTATGGAATGGTCTCTAGCAGTATAGAGGGACTCAGAAAAGGAGTTTCTTGCATGGAAAGGATGGGGATTTCTAGGTATAGGTCTAAAAGATTTAGTGGAATTGAATCTTATAAGGACCCTACCATCGCCACTTTCTTCTATCTGGGAAATTTCTATTTTTTCAAGATCATCCGGAGGACAATCATGTTTTAGTTCTAGAGCTTCTGGTATAGTAATATCGTCCCATTTTATTAGTTTGGGAGTGAAAATTATAGATCTCTCAGCTTCTAGTTGAAGGAGGATAGTTTCTCCTATAGGGACAGAAGGTACTATACATTTAGGGTCTGTGCAAGAACTTAGAACTCTGTAATGGAGTCTGTAGATAATGACAAAGTTTTTAGAAAGGTTTTTGAACCCCTTTTTAAGGAGCTTAATATCAAGAGTAAGAGTACTACTGATTCTAGGGTCTGTCATATCAACTGTAAAATTTGGAGAACAGTTGAAGAAGATTGGGCCATTACAGATATTAGTTTGAATAACAACAATTAATGAGTCTTTGTAAGATAGGAGTCTGTCGTCTCTAAGGGCAATAAAGACTGGGGTCTCTATGCCTAATCTGGCTAAAGGTTTAAGAGCAACTTGAATTAGGCCTATGTGGATATATCTGTAGTTCTTTTTTAGATATTCATCAATAGCTATAGAGGATAATAATTGAAGAGTCAGTTGTTCTTTGTCTAGACTGAGTGTTTCTTCATGACTTTTAACACTAAAAGTTGTTTTAAAGTCTGTCCATCCTATTCTGTAAATGGATTGTATAGATTGTTATGGTATGTTCCAATCATTATTATTTTCTTCGTACAGATTTTCATTACTATGGACGACTGGGGTGCTAGATGAACTAGAACCTCTATGCAGCATACGCCTAAATTGTAGAGCCATAATTAGTTACGTTTTAGGAACTATTTATCTTAATCGTATGTTTTATTGTTACTAAATGGCATGGGACCATCGACCTGGAACACCCTGGGACTATCTCGTCAAGCGGGCTTACCAACGGATTTACGACTAAAACCAAACACGCACAGTCTAGTAACAGTAAAAAGTCTGACCTTGGTAAACAGTAACTAAAGGCGTAAATAACTATAATACTACAACCGGGGCGAAATGTTGCCTAGTGGCTCTGATAACTATAAATGAACCCAGGTTTTTCCTTACTTTAGATTACCCAGGTAATCTAAAGTAAGGAAAGGCGTAGGAAGAAGACAGTAAAGCAGAACATAGGTGAACAGTAATACAGAAGATTTACAGCATGAATAGTAATGAACAATGACTTTTGAACAGTAACTTATAAATAGTGAAAAACTAAGAACAATGAATAGTAAACTAAATAGTAACTATACTGAAAAACATGAAGAAAACTATAAACAGGAAGAGAAATATGAATAAAAACTGGGACTTTTATAAGATCATAAGTAAAAACTTACAAGGACTATTGTTGTAACATGAAACGATTTCCAAAAGCTTGAAGGAGCTCCAGAGGAAGGCTTCTAAGCTTAAGATATTTCTGTGAGTTTCTCAACACATGAGAGTCTGAAATCGGATGCCTCAAAACAACTGAGGGCTTTGCCTTTTATAGAGAGGGGGGAGAGTCTGAGTTTCCTTGTCCGTACCAATTTTTGGTACTATTTCTTCACGGGTGGAGTCTCCTGTTGTGAGTGGAGTACTGTGTTGGTCTTTTGTCTTCTTGTCTTGAGTGGAGTGTTGAGCTGGTCTTTTGTCTTCTTGTCTTGAGTGGAGTACTGAGTGGGTCTTTTGTCTTCAACTGCAAGTGGATCTTTCTCATCCTTCGCAGAAGGTGGAGCCTTTTAATTTGTTGGACTTTTGTTTGCTGCATTATGGTGGACTTGTTCTTCTTTCCTTGTTTTTGTAATGGGCCTTTAATCTGTTGTGTCTTGATGGGCCTGTTAATTGGGTCGGAGTGCTGAGCGAGTCACTGGGCCTTTCTTCTTGGTTTCTTTTTGTAGTGGGTCTCTGAGCCTTTTATTTTGCTGGGCTTTTCTTCCTTCTTGATGATAGGCTTTTTGTCTTTGGGCCTATTGTCTTGTGCTGCCTGGTAGGCCTATTGTTTGTGAGATCTTCTTCTTGGGTCTTTTATCAAAGTAACAAGATGTTCAAATGAGATAATCTAAAAACAGGTTAGATTACCCCCCGAAATGAAAACATAAAATGAGAACATAAGAACTTTTTTTCTTTTTCTTTTTCTTTTCTCTTTTCCTTTTTTCTTTTTTCTTTTTCTCTCCTTTTTCTTTTCTCTCTTTTTTCTTTTTCTCTCTTTTTTCTTTTGAACAGATAGAACTGTTTTTGTTTACATAGCGTAGGGATCTTATGCGAACTTTTTTGGATTGTGCTAGATGTCTCTATGAGTGTCGGGAATGCTTATGTCATCCCAGTCTTCTGTGTCAAACATATCTTCATCTTCTTGTCCGAGTTCATCCTCTAGAGAAATGAATTTCTGCCAATCAGCAAACTGGCCGTCTCCGCTGAATGGTAGCCATATTCTCCATTTATCTGAAACCCAGATTTGTGTATAATGTCCTTCTGTTGCCAATCTACACGCCTTCCATCCATTGTAGAGGTATGCATGCTTGTAGAATAAGGATACGTCTTGGTGGCGCCTATAGAGCTCATGTTCTTCGTGTATTGTAAAGTTGGTGGGCTGCAGACCTATCTAGTCTCTCCAGTCTTCATCCTTTGAAACACCATGAGAGAAACATATAACCTTTTTTGACGGAATCATGGTGAATTCCGTTACTTTTGGGAGAGTAGCTTAGACATAGGCAACTGTTGGACCAAAAGTTGCCATGTTACTTCCTATCAGCAGGAACTTTTCTCCAAATGCCCGCATGGTCTCTTCTATTCTTCCTTCAATATTGGGTTGGAAACTGATACTGTGGATCATACCTAGGTGGAAGAATTTTAGGATAAGGTCTTTGGGCATGGTGCATGTGTTTAGGTATAGGAGGATTTTAAGAAGTCCATATGTCATCATTGTTGGGCCCCCTACTATTGGTTTAATAGTTGAGAATTGCCGAACAGTGACTCCCTTGAATTTCCACCCTGGTTCCCTGAAGTACATCTGGATAAGCTCTTTCTGAGCTTGTATTAGATCTGCCAAATGGCCTTCTTCTGTTTTTTGTACTAGAACCTCTTTTCCCTGGGGCCAAGCGTCAAGGAGTGGTGTAAGCGCTTCTTGTGCTGGTGTATCCAGAAGGCGAGCTTGGAGATTCTTCCAACGTCGTCCTGTGGCAAGAGTTAGTTGTTCACCCAAATCTTTTTCCCTTTTTTCTTTCTCTCTTATCACATTTCCATTTTTCATGGAAGTGGATACTGAGTGCATTTAAGCACTATAACTTTTTTTTAGTTGCATGGGGCATAGTAGGAAGCCTCCAAAGGTTATTCAACAAACCAAGTTGTTCTGTAGAGAGCAAAAGCCCCTGTAGAGGTCTGAATTTGCTGTTGTTTGTGGCTTGGGAGGAAGGTGAAGGTAAAACCTTTTCCTTTCCTTTGCTGGAGGGAGATTTTTAAAACCTGAAAACTAAAACAAGTTAGAGATCTCTGTATGTCTGTGACTCTGTAGGGATTATAGGAGTTTTAAAGTTACAAGTTCTTTTGTTATAAGGTTTAAGGTTCTGCTAATGGATGCAGACTATAGGGTGGATATATCATTATGTTCAACCGCTGCAATGAACTCAAAACTAATCTTCTTACCCATTACTATCGTATGTAGGCCAAACCTATCAACAGTGAATGGACAAATTTGTGTTAGGAAGGGTGTTCATAGGATTATTTGCTGGTTTAAGCCTTTTATCAGTATGAAGGAGTTGTCGAAACAATGTTTCTCATTACAAATAGAGGCTTTAGGAATCTTGTAACTAAGGTTCATACGACTACCACTAGCATCAAGAATCTTCTCATGACTCTTGTGGTAATACTTCGAAGGGATTAAACCTTCACAGATGCAGTTTAGATCTGCTCCACTGTCAATGAGAACAACAGTAGAAAGAATGAAGTCTTCTATTTTTATGGTAATATGAACATACCATTTTTTAAAGTTGATTTTGTTTATAGCCGCAATAAAAGAATCTTCAATGAGGGGAGATTCTTCTTCCTTTTATTGAGAACGGGGGCTAGAGTAAGGGTTTTTAGAAAATTCTAGATGAGTTATTCTAGCTTCAAGTTCAAGGTCTTTGGTCTCATTTAGTAATAACTGTTTGTTAAGGGATCCTATGTCTTTTTTGATTTTATTGACTTCAGCTTGTAGGTCTTTCAAGGTAATGGAGGAAAATATCTTAACATGTGACTTTTTATTAATAATTTTGGATATGCTAAAAGGTTCTTCTAGTAGGGGTTGTTGTTCTTTAAATATTAGTTCTTTTAGTTTTATGAAGTATTCTCGTTTTATTTGAGGATCTTCAAGGGTATCGATAAGCTCTAAAAGGGCCTCTCTTTCATCACTTTTGGTGATAACATTGCAGAATTGGGTTGTTCCTGAATTCTCAGTTTCTGAAGTATCAGGGACATAAAATTCATTTCAGAATCCTCCAAAAGGATTTTAGTTAGTCTATCTTTTAGGGTACTGTCATCATGAAAGATTTCATTGATCTTTTGTTTGAGACTACAATTGTCTGCCTTATGGCTTGGTTTTCCGCATTTAAAACAGATAATCTTTTTATTAGTCTGTCTTGATTGGAATCTCCTTTTGGGTGGGTAACTAGGTTTTTCATATTTGTTATCGAACTTTCTGTGCTTATTTTTATGACTCTTTTTATCTCTATAAGAAGGGGGTTCAATTTTGGCAAGGCCAAAAGCTTCACAGAAGTTACCTAGTTCTTTTCTCCTAGATCCTTTTTCTCTACCATATTTGGCCTGAACTTTTAATTCGGAGCAAAGGGTTAATCCTTCTTTTTTGACAAAAGCCGTTAGTTGGCCATAGGTCATGTCTTTCCATGGAATTTCTTCTGTTTGAATTTCATCTTTTATTTTCTGGATTATCCTATCAGCAAATAAGTTGGGAAGACCAGTAACAAACCTTTCTTTCCAATATCCCTTATTGCAGTCATTTCTTTTGTAGACATAGGACAGGAAAACATCTTTATACCACTTGTAGTCACTAAGGGTCTTACATCTTAGATTAGAAAGGATTTCTCTATTGGCTTGGATTTCCTCTCTGGGGTTGCCTATGAAGTGCATACTTATGGTGTATATGAGTTGGTGGACAGGTTCTGGTTCACCATTATCATTGGTAAAATCTAGGATTTCTTCTTTTTGAAAGGAGGATAAAGCATTATCCCACCAGTTTCTAAGCTGGCTTGTAAATCCAGTGGTTAAAAGTGAAAAACAAGTCCTGGGGTCTTTTCTACCAACTGTATAGGCTATATTAGCCATACCCATTTCTTGTAGGGTATTAAGTATTTCATGTTCGGACTTACCATCTATATTCCATTCATAGATAGATTGTCCATTATAATCAGTGGATCTGAACTTAGATCTTTCTTCATATTGAAGGTCAGGAGGAGTAGGTCTAGGATAGAAGTTCCTAGTGTCTGTGTTCCTGAATATTTTTCTGTGTGCCTGAGGCCTATCATGGTTGTCTCTTATCCTATTAATGGCAAGGGGATTTTCCTCAAAGCAGGTCTGCAAGGTTTCTATCGCCTTATTACCAGATGGGCTATTTTCTCTTTCAGAGTTGTCTGAGGAACTGATTGAGTCTGTGTTGGAGCAATTGTTACATTCATCGACACAATTAATCGTAACATTTTTTAATTTTTGATCGATTAATTCCATGAGACTAAGAGAAGGATTAAGAGAAGTGTTACTGACAATTTCTTTTTTTATTCCCTGAATTTGAAAATGAGGTCTAGAGATGTCTTTAGGGAATTTGATAGTTTCAGTACTGATTTTATCATGTATTAATTCAACTTGTTCAGCTATAGTGTGGAGGATTTGGTTAGAATAGTTGTGTTATTGATGTATTTTCTTAACATCTTCTAAGGTAGCAGGACTGTTATCTAAAGTACTAATTCTAGGATTTTTAAAGGGTTCAGCAGAGACCTCCCCATCTTTTGTAATAATTTTTATTCCTTGTAAAGGAGGATGAACACTTTGTGTAGATCCTGAGGGTAAGAGATTCCAAGTCTTTGTTAACCTTGTTTGGACATCTATGGACTTTTGTTCTAAAGGGTTTTCTAATCCCTGAATCTTAAGGTAATTAGGAAACCATGTGAAGAACAAGAAAAATGCCTCATACATTATTATTTTTCCCATTTTTATGGTTGTTGGATCATAGATTTGAGTAATTGTATTAGTTGGTTAAATAGTTTATGTTGTGGAAAAGGTAGAGGTGTTTAATTATTTTTTGTATTGGTTACAAATAAAGCAAAGGAGACAACATTAAAGAAGTCGGAATGCATAAAACTTCTCATTACATCAGATAGTATTTGTAGTTTTTCACTAAGTGAGGTGTCCATAAATGTGTATAGAATGACACAAACCAAGATGGCACCATAAACATGGCCTAAGTTACTTAGAATGACAAATATAATGGTAGTAAAAAGAATTGTCAAACTAAAGGCCTAATAAAATATGGTTTCACTACAAGTATACAACCCATTCATGTATTTTATTTTACAATTGAGGAATAAATTGCAAGGATTGGAATAAAATCAGTCTAGCTCACTAGATGTCAATTGCAATGAAGAGTGAAATTCCATTCCATTCTGAAGAGAACTATAAAAAAAAAATTGAATAACCACGAAAATAGCAATAAATTTTGTAGTAACATAGCCACATAATTTGTGAGTGAGGAACACAAAATGGGATTACCCACATCAATAGACAAAGATTTGACACATTAGGGCTATATCTTCCATGGTAAAGATTTTGACATGAAATAGCGGTGGTCATTGGCTATAATAACAGTCACACATTATCTATGTCTATACGCCATAACAAATCGTGAATGGAATGATAGTCATAGCTACTTGTGTCTAGGATCATGACAATGAGCTATGACTAATTGTGGCTATTCATGTGACTAGGTCTCAAACCTCCATAATTATGTCTATTCTACATACCATGAATAATTTGTGGTCACCTTCTTGACTAATGATATTTATTTATATCAAAAGTTATATTAGTATATTTATTTATATATCATCATATACTTTAATATTATCAATATATTATATAAAGATTATTATAGCATGTATAACTAATGTAGTTCTTATTGCCAACATCATAATAATTAACAATAAAAACTAGCTACAAATATATATTGCATAAACATAACGTCATTGGCAATATCATAATAATTGTCATTACATAAAACATTAACCTGATAAATAAAATACAAACATCCATGTCAACTATTGCCTTACATAAAGTTCTTAATAAAAAAGTTGCAAAATTGCTTACTAAAACAATGTGTTCATGCCAAATATATCCATAGGCCCCAACTATTGCCTTACATAAAAATTGCTAACCAAAACATTGCAAAATTGCTTACTAAACAATATGTTCATGCCATATATATCCCCAGCTATTGCCTTAAATAAAATCCTCTAACCAAAAAGTTGCAAAGTTGCTTACTAAAACAAAGTGTTCATGCCACATATCCTATTCTCATCCAAAAGTTCTTACCAAATAAGTCAAGTAACAACAACACCACCTAAAGTCAAGTACTACTATCACTATTAAGTCAATGGCATATTGCAACTACAAAAAATAACTACGAACAAGAACAACTACCATCACCAAGTTCATCACATAGTGCAACTAGCAAATAAAATACCATTTAGTTGCCTTGTCTTCCGGAACCACTAGATCCACCACTTGAGCTTAGACTATGACTGACACCCATATTCCCTGATGTATATATGGGAGTAGGAAGCAAAATTGGAGCTTGAGAAATAGAAGTTTGGATGCCCGAAGAATGAAAGTGAATGGAACCAACAATCCTAGATATAGGCATGGTAGCAAATGCAGAAGTAAAAGTTGTACCGAAAATCGACAGTCGATTAGGAGCTTGTCCAAAATGACTCGAGTTCAGGAAAGAAGTGTATGACATAATATCAACAAAATCATCAAGGCGTGGTTGATGAGATAGAGCAAGTTTAGGATGACTTGAGGAAATCGGTATCTGTATCAGTGGACCAACATATGGGATTCACATGGATGAATCAATTTGAAAATGTTGGTACGAAGGTTGCATTGAAGCATGTTGAGAACTTAACCTGTCCATTTGACCTCGTAGACTTTGAATTAGATCACTCATGCCAAACACCACTTCTTCAATCGTGTCCAACTATGTGTCCCTTGTTATTCCGACACTAGAAGAGCTTGGTTAGTTTTTAATGGGTTTTGAGCAATCAAATCAACATGACTTAAGTATGATCCAAGGCCGAAAACACGTCCATTCTTGACCCCTCCTACAACCTACACCCCTAAATCAATATCGAGATTATTCCTTGAAGAATCATCAAGATTAGTCGAAGCATAAACACTCAAAAACTTAGATGAATGTTAAATTGTGAAACTAAATATATTAAAACATAAGAGAATACACATACAAGAAAGAACTGATTTATAATAAAAGAGTCACCTAAAGTGATTACAATATTACTAAGATCTTTTATAGATAATATCAAAACAAGGATAAAACAAATATGAACAACATAATAATAGTACGGAAAACTTGATTCATTATCTTAACACAAAGATCAGAATATTGATTGTGAACCTAAGATATCATATTAACAACTTAATCTCTATAAGATTAAACATTTAACAATATATATGAATATATATGTTTAAGATTATATATTAAAGATTAGAATTACCAATTACTCAACAACTATAGTGTCACTCCATTAACCATATTTCTTTTGAAATGTAGCTTGCATAAATTCTTCCATGGTTAGTGGACGATTATGAATTCATGTCTAGAATAATTTAACCAAATGATTATCGATGTAATAGCAATATTAAGCACTAAAAACAACTTAAAATATATACCAATTTTTTCCTATGTTCTCCCACAAGAATTGACCCTCATGTATATCATTACCATTTATAGGTACGAATGCACGGTTCACTCAAATAATTTTAGAAAGATGTTTGAACTTTGCATCTTCTCTCCATGTTGTTTGCATTTTTCTTCCAATGCTCATCTGCTATTCATTCTGGGGGTTTTCAGACTTTCAAGCCTTGGTAAAAAGTAAAGACATCCCTCTAGTGGTCCTAGCTTTAATTTCCACATAACATGAACAATAACATTCAAAGAGTCCTCCACATAAAAAATATATTCTAACAATATCAAAATATACCATTTTTAGAAGAATTTGATTATATACAGATTCATACAAATCTTTCAAAAACTTCAAATTAAAAGATAAATAACATAAACTAAATGATATACATGAGAGTCTTTAAATCATGCTTTTATGCTATCCATTGGAACTTGCTTAAAGTTAATCCAAGGTCAATCATACTGAGAATGAATAATTTATGTACGTACAACATATTATCATCGTTGGCTTAAAACTACACAGTTTTTTTCACAAGATGAAAGACTAAAGCAAAGTCTTGCATTTTTTCTCAAACTATAATTTTCCAGTATCATCCTTAATTAGCTTCTCAATTGCAGCAATAAGAGCACAAAATTCTTGAACATTCTGATCCATGTTTGAGGGTTGTGGTTCTTTAGATCTGTCCTCTAGCCCATTTAATCCACTCTAATGAGAAATCATGTCAAATGAGTCTCCAAGGCTGCTACCCGGTGGTGGCATATCTCTTGGACCAAAGGGCGCCGAGGAAGTTGAAATCAAACCACAAACCATCTTTTACGACAAGTAAAATAAAATTGCTAGACTAAAATTATTAGATTGATAAACATGTGAGAACTAAAACAACAAGAATGAAGAGAAGAAAATCAAAGACATTTATCCTTCAGAGAACCAAACACCAAGCGACCTTTCTCCTTCAAAGCACCAAGTGACTGAAATGTGAAGACTGAAGAGGTTGGTAAAGGGAAATATTGGTAATCTCAATTTCCCAATTTCAACATTGTGGTAGTTGCCCTTGAGCAGTGTGTTTGAAAAGATGGATCGAAGCCCCAAAATTTGCAAGTTGATCTTTATAATATATTATTATACCAGCAAAGAGAGTATGAAGGGTGAATAGAAGGGAAATGCTAACACCAAACTGGCCAACACAACCATGGCATTTTGGAAAGAACGTATGCATTCAACTAAGCCTCATCCCCTAGATGGCTTATTGATTTTAGGGGTGCTCAGATGGACGGTTTTGCTCGAATAGGCAATAACGAGATCACAATTTTAGTAAAGGATGATATCAAAATGCCTAAGTTTCTCGCACCATTCATAGAGAAAAATGATGACAAAATGAGTAACAATTTTATAAAGTAATGAAAATCCATTGTCATCAGTTAATGACTAAAATACATGAAACATTAATCCCTGACAAGTGACAACAACATCTCTAACTAAAAAGGAAAAAGAAATATGTATGAATGACTTTCAAAAAATCATTCGGATAAGAAAGAATATAATTCTTACAATTTCATCGAGCTCACAACCTTCAAGATGCATTGAAGGCCATAAATCAAGCATTGTTTGTGCAACAGTTCCTCCGTTATGTAAATACATAAAGTTGATCTTCCTTTTAGTGAGCCACAAATCTCTGTGAAGACAATGAAAAATAAAACTTAATTAACCGTATATCATAGTGCGACGAGGTAGAATGAGAACATGCAAGTTGGTAAACTCATCCTTCACGAAAAAAAAAGCCTTTACGTGAGACAATGTCCATAACTTTCATGGAAATAACACTTCCATCACGAAAAAAGAGCAAATTCTACATTGAATAAGATCTTCTTTAAACTCACACAAGTACCTAATCATCGAAGAAGCCATCACACACCACCTCATTCTCAATTGTTATTCATGTACAACCATAAAAAATAGTCGCATGAAAGAGAAATAAAAATAAAATAAAATAAAGTTCACCAAATTTACATTTTTTGTACCTCATCCTTCATTTTGATTTGAGTAGACGATGGACATCCATATCTGAAATGCAAATCCAGGCATTTCTAAATGCACGTCTATTCAAATCCAAATGCACATCTAATTCAAAAATGATGCGCATTATGAAGTTGCAAAGAGAATATGCATCATGTTTTAACTACATGTGCATTTGGATTTGAGTCGTGCATTTAGTAATGCATAATTTGCATTTCAAATATGGATGTCCATCGTTGTATAACATTAAAAACACTTATCTAAATGTGAATCATTTTGATCTATATGTGTTTTAAAACTGTACATATTGTATACCATATACATTTTGATTTTTTAGGCGGGAAAATTATTCTCAATGGTTGGTCAACGTTGAAAACCGAGCGGTCAATCCCAGAGACCATCGTAGACCGGTCAACTCATTTAAATGAGTAAAGCACACGACTTTGTAAATGAATCTAATTTGAGCACATAATGCTTTATAACAAATGGTCCAAGTTCTATTAAGTTTTCTTTTATTACAAAAAACACATAGTCAATGTCGGATACCATAATTGATTGGTCATGTTAATCGGTCAACTCAATTAAATGAGTTAAGCACGCGACTTTTAAATGAATCTAATTTGAGCATTTAATAGGCTTTATAACAAATGGTCTATGTTCTATTAAGTTTTTTTTTTTTTACGAAAATCTCACCATGTGCATTTCTTCCTTGATAAAGCCATATTTGACATGTTACATTATTTTCTGAAAATAATATAGATTTATTATTTTTGTATACATATAAATGAATTCGACGAACTATTTGAACTATTTGAACTTCGTGGACTGTTGGTAAGCCCATACATAATAAAAAGGAAAGAAAAATTATCACAAATTTAATCACACGATCACAATCTATTATATATTACTAAAGTATAATATACTTAGTTCATGTGTCCCCTCCTTATTATGCCACATTAGATATGATACATGTCGGTTCCATAAATTATCACACCATGTACTATAATTTTATAATATAATAAGAAATAAGTTTCTCAAAACAATACACAAATCTCTATCATATCTTTCACTTAATATATTAGTCATTTTAAACTACAAATTAAATATTCTTTTGGTTTTGTTTAATTTAAGAAAAGCACTTATTGTTTATGTTTAACCTTAATTCTATTTAAAAAAAACCCCTATTGCTTAAAATGATATAAGTTATAGGATATTGTCATTAATTAGAATGTACGTACATTCGTTCAAGCTTGATAGAGTAAGAAAAAAAATGAAATCAATGGTAGACACAAACAGTTAGAATTAGGAGTAACTCAAACAGTTAATAACTGTAAATTGAAGTTATGGGGAGAAAATATTAGATTTATAATCACAAAAAGGAAATGTATATCAATTGGGTGATAAACTCAAATAAAATAAAACACAAAGAATAATGAATGTTGATGAGGCTAAAGTCGTTATGCCTATCAAAGAATCCCTAAAAACCTAATCAAGTATAACATGCAAGTAAGGGCCTATCAAAGAATCTCTAAAAACCTAACCAAGTATAGCATGCAAGTAAGGGTCGAACCCAAGAGAATCAAAAGATCTATTTCTATGTAGGAAAGTAAGTTACCAACTAGGAACTAGGGGGGATTGTTGTTTGGTTTTCTATAACTAATGGATTAAAGCAGGAAATGGTTAAGATTGTTGTAAATATGATTGTGAGGGCGCTTCACCTAACAGATATCCACACTTCAGTATGATAGGTTGATCATTGATTATCTCAAGTTCATGCAATCCTATGGTTGTTCCTATTTCGATCTTATGTATATTAACAGGTCAACCAGCCCTGAAAATACTAACTATTAAACAATCAAGAAACCATCAAGATTCAATTTAACAACATCAGTATGCATAGGAATTAAGCAGGATACATGCAACACTTAACAACTAGTCAGTATTCAACATGCAATCAATTCTCTTCACAGTAAACATTCACAACCAGTTCCTGTAAATTGTGGTTGCTACTCTAGATAAGGAATTTCAACTAGAAATAACCAAATCCTAGCAATAGAAAATTACTAACATCAACTGGTTGTGCAGGCTAGCGAAATCAGCAAGATTCAATAAAGATAAGTTAAAAGAGAAATAATACAACCCAAAGGAAATAGAACAAGAGTTATAATCTCACAACCAAATCAACTGAAGGCTTCAATCGTCAGGCGAAACAATGGAAACTTAGTTCTTCATAGTCTTCTAAAACACAAAACTCTAGAGAAAATAATGAACGATGATAAAAGTGATAATGGAAGTTTGATGTTTCAAAAGGAAGATAATAACCTAGCAAATCAAATCTTCCTAAGATAAAAATCATAATCTCCTAAGAATATAATAACCGAAATAAAAGGAAATAAACGAAATAAAATAAAATAAAACAAATATCTCGGACGAAAATCCCGACTCGCTCCGCGCTTGGGCCTGGGCCGCGACCGCGGGTATAATACCGCGATCGCGGTTTCTTCTGTGTGCTCCCTCGCGGCTTCGTCCATCGCGGCTCTCTCCCGCGGCTGCCTTGTTGTGTCGCGACCGCGGCCATTTTCCCGCGCCCGTGGTTCCTCTCTCGGTGGCCTTCATTGCTCCTCAATCTTCAATACTTCACTAAATCCTCATTTAAACCACTCCTTCTCTACAGCTCCATTATCCTAAATTATCTCCTAAACCCACACAAATGACACCTAATAATCCAGTAACAGCTTCTAGTTATGCACTACAAAGTAGAGCGTATCAAATTCCCCCATGCTTAGACCTAGCTCGTCCTCGAGTAAGCTAATGGAAACCTACTCCTCCAATGAACGACCCAAGGTCTCAAGAAGCACAACAAAACAATCTCCACTAAGAACTGTACCTACTCATGAATCTTCAGGGCACCAACACAACAACACAACACACCAGCTTCAAGAAAAGCAGAGTACTTCCCTCAAGCTTAACTCGAACACCATAGAGTGAATGTGACCATCTAATCCTAGCTCTAGTCTATCTTCTTATAACTCCCAAAGTGACCTACCCGAATCCTCCTTATGACTCCACCACTTATGTCGCCATGCCAGAATGAATGAAACCTAATAATCACTCCTCTTCTTTTCACTCATTTTGCCTAGGCGCCCTTTCGGGTTTTCACCTAGCCACTCATTTTATTTTTCATAGATGGGCTCACCAATCTCACATCACTCTTTAGCCTCTTATTACCCCAGCCTAATGTTGGTTCGGGCCCCTGAATTTTGCTTAAGCCGCGTTTCAAGTTTTCAACTTAGCCAAGATTTTCTTCATATTTTTTTTGAAACAAATAAAAACAGAATGATATGAAGATGTACAAGATAGATAGCAAGTAAATTCTCCTCCCCCATGCTTGAAGATTGCATTGTCCTCAATGGAATGAAAGATAGATAAATAATGGGGAAGGAAGAAAATGCTCACTGTGGTGGTGGAAAACTCCCAGCTTCACGGTAGTACTCCTCCTGCATCCACCTCATCTGAGCAAGCTAGTCAGCCATGTCAATCAGGCAATCATGAAAACGATCCTGTATATCCATACTGTATCGCTGATCACGAGCAAGATCCCTGAGTGTGGTGTCCATCGCCGCCTGACGAAAGGCGAAATCCGTGTTCTGCGCAAATAGCTCATCATGTCTCACAAAGAGTCGAGACATATGAGCTAGCATCTGGTCCTGCCAAGAACCACCCTATCTAGAAGTGTTTGCCCCATACTGTCTATCAGCAGCATATGCATAATCAGTGAAATCAGTATCAACCGGCATATCTGCAAAGTCCTCTTACTGCTCTTCCTCATCATCATCAGTTGCATCATGTCATTCCATCATGAGGTACCAAATAGAAATCTCAAGCTAATCTTCTCTTCCTCAGCAGCATGATGCGCGAGATCCTATCCTCATCCGTAGTAACACGTGGGCAGCGGGGCCGCGATCGCGGTTGGCAGGCCGCGGTCCCACGATCGCGCTTTTTGGTCCGCGATCGCGGTTTGCCCTCTGGTTTGCTTCTAAATTTGTCTTTGATTCTCCTACCTGCATTTTAGTCTAAAACCGAAACAACAATAATAAAAAATTGAAAAGAAAAGACATGAAAAGAATTACATACCTCGGGTTGCCTCCCGAGCAGCGCCTTGGTTAACGTCGTGGCTCGACTCAATGCTTTTTAGATCAATTTAAGTTAGCACATCAACAGAACACAAAGAATCATTATCAGGAGGGTGTTTCTTAGCATCATCAATGTTATACTCTACCCTTACCCCCATCGAATTCCATAGTAAGTGAACCACTACTCACATCAATTCTTGTGTTAGCCGTTTTCAGAAACGGTCTACCTAACATCATAGGGGTTGCATGCTTGTCATGTCCCATATCCATCACAAAGAAGTCAGCAGGAAAAATCAGATTATCAACCTTTACCAGAACATCCTTTACTACTCCTTTTGGATAAACATTAGACAAATCCGCCAATTGAATCACTGTTCCAGTTTCATGCAATGGTCCAAGTCCCAAAGCTTCATATAGCGAGTAAGGCAACACATTAATAGATGCACCTAGATCTAGCATAGCTTTATCAAACGTGGTGTCACCTATCGTACAAGGAATGCTAAACATGCCAGGGTCGCTACACTTCTTAGGCATTCACTTTTGAAGCATAGCGGACACATTTTCACGTACCTGAACCTTTTTCTTGCTTTTAGCTTTTTGGTTCCTCTTGATTTTACATATTTCTTTCAAAAATTTTGCATAGCGAGGAACACTTTTAATCAGTTTAAGCAAGGGAATGTTTACCTCACACTTACTGAAGGTTTCGAATATCTTTTTGTCGTTCTTCGGCCTTCTAGTGTCCTTTAGCGCCTCAGGGAATGACGCAAGTGGCTTCTGAGAGCTGAGGGGAGGAAAATTCGGACGCACATAGTCGTCCTGGACGTCAGCAGGAAATCCGTGGTCGCGGTTTGGGACCCGCGGTCGCGGATCGTCTTCGGTAATTTCTAGACTTCCAGTGGGAAATCCGCGGTCGCGGTTTTCCATCCGCGGTCGCGGATTTTGACGCTGCTCCTATTCCGGATTTTCGTCTTCCCGCAGCAAGGTTTCTGACATCAATCCGCGGTCGCGGTTTTCCACCCGCGGTCGCGGTTTTGCGCTCTGTTCAGCTTCTGCAGTTTCGACTCCGTTTTCAGCATCTGTCTCTTCCAGTGGTTCGCCCCTTTCAGCTAAAGGAGCGACAATCAGTTGTTTACCACTTCTCAGTGTCATCGCACTGACATTCTCTCTCGGGTTCACTACCGTTTGAGATGGTAGTTTCCCTGAATCCCTTGCCTCCAACTTGCTCAAAGCTTGAGCGATTTGTCCAACCTGATTCTCAAGATTTTGAATGCTTGATCTAGTCTTCTAATTTTGTTGAACCATAGTATTTTATATCGATGAAACGCTCTGGAAAAGAGACTTGATCATGTCTTCATCGGACATAGGGGGACCTGAATTTTTGTCCCTGTGGTCTTGGGTTGAATGGGGGTCTAGGCTGAGCTCCTTGTGGTTGAAATTGTTGTAGCTGTGGAAATTGCTGAGCGTTTTGCGAATTCCTATATCTCAAGTTTGGGTGATCTCTCCACCCTATATTGTATGTGTTGGAGTATGGGTCATAGCGAGGTCTTGGAGGACCGAAACCTCCGACAACATTAACCTCGGCTTCCGGCTCTTGAAGTTGTGGACAAGCGTCCGTAGCATGGTATGCATCAGCACAAATTCCACAAGCATTGACTTGTTGAGGGGTTCCTTTCAGCATGAATCTCTTCATCATGTCTTTCATCTCAGCCAACTCAGAAAGTAGAGCAGATGGTGAGGAATCAGCAGCACTAACTCCACGAGCATTTGTCTTCTTGTTTAATTGTCTTGACCTTTCCGAGAGCTTGGAAAATAACTCAAAGGCTGCAGTTGTTGTCTTATTGAGAATGTTGCCGCCATAAGCCGCATCCACATTTTGACGCTCATCATCCATCAGACCACCATATAAGTAGAGAATCAAGTCCTGGTCAGAATAACCATGATAGGGGCAACTTGAGCATAGCCTCTTGAAGCGCTCATAGTACTCATACAAAGTTTCACCAGCTTGTTGCTCAATATTGCTCATGCTCTTCTTCAGGCTATTCAACTTCGTAGTAGGAAAGTACTTTTCTAAGAAGGCTTGCTTCATCTTTGCCCAAGTATCAATACTACCAGGGGCCAAATAGTAGAACCAATCCTTGGCCGCATCTTTCAAAGAGATGCTTGTTGGGATCCTCTCCATTCAGACCGTGGAAAGATGGGAGCAAGTGAATCAAACCAGATTTCAATTTAAAGTTCACTCCTTCAGCCAAAGCAGGAAACTGCACATCAAGTGGTTGCTGCGCTAAGTTGGGCGTGGTCAGCTGTCTCAACGTCTGGTCAGCCATCTCAAAGCGTGGTTGGAGTGATCTGTTTACCCTGCGGTTGCTATGAAGCGTTCACTCGATTTCTGTATCAAGATCTATAGTATGAGAGTCAGTAGAACGGGTGTGAACCATAAGACAGGTTCACACAACAGTTGGTAAACAAACAAAGAAACAGAAAATTGAATTCCCCGACAACAACGCCAAATTTGACGAGGCTAAAGTCGTTATGTCTATCAAACAATCACTAAAAATATAACCAAGTATAGCATGCAAGTAAGGGTCGAACCCAAGAAAATCAAAAGATCTATTTCTATGTAGGAAAGTAAGTTACCAACTAGAAACTAGGGGGGATTGTTGTTTGGTTTTCTATAACTAATGGATTAAAGCAGGGAATGGTTAAGATTGTTATAAATATGATTGTGAGGGCGCTTCACCTAACAGATATCCACACTTCAGTATGATAGGTTGATCATTGATTTTCTCAAGTTCATTCAATCCTATGGTTGTTCCTATTCCGATCTTATGTATATTAACAGATCAACCAGCCCTGAAAATACTAACTATTAAACAATCAAGAAACCATCAAGATTCAATTTAACAACAGCAGTAGGCATAAGAATTAAGCAGGATACATGCAACACTTAACAACCAGTCAGTATTCAACATGCAATCAATTCTCTTCACATTAAACATTCACAACCAGTTCCTGTAAATTGTGGTTGCTACTCTAGATAAGGAATTTCAACAAGAAATAACCAAATCCTAGTAATAGAAAATTACTAACATAATCTAGTTGCGCAGGCTAGCGAAATCAGCAAAATTCAATAAAGATAAGTTCAAAGAGAAATAATACAACCCAAAGGAAATAGAACAAGATTTATAATCTCACAACCAAATCAACTGAAGGCTTCAATCGTCAGGCGAAACAATGGAAACTTAGTTCTTCATAGTCTTCTAAAACACAAAACTCTAGAGAAAATAATGAACGATGATAAAAGTGATAATGAAAGTTTGATGTTTCAAAAGGAAGATAATAACCTAGCAAATCAAATCTTCCTAAGATAAAAATCATAATCTCCCAAAAATATAATAACCGGAATAAAAGGAAATAAAATAAAATAAAACAAAGATCTCGGACAAAAATCCTGACTCGCTCCACGCTTGGGCCTGGGCCGCGACCGCGAGTATAATACCACGATCGCGGTTTCTTCTGTGTGCTCCCCCGCGGCTTCGTCCATCGCGGCTCTCTCCCGCGGCTGCCTTGTTGTGCCGCGACCGCGGCCATTTTCCCGCGCCCGCAGTTCCTCTCTCGGTGGCCTTCATTGCTCCTCAATCTTAAATACTTCACTAAATCCTCATTTAAACCACTCCTTCTCTACAGCTCCATTATCCTAAATTATCTCCTAAACCCACACAAATGGCACCTAATAATCCAGTAACAGCTCCTAGTTACGCACTACAAAGTAGAGCGTATCAAATGTATATTGTATATGACTAATTTGTTAAGTAATGGATATGCTAAAGATACACCTAATCTATGTTATTTTTAAATTAGATGAAAAAATTATGGAAGTTTCATGTGGTAAATAGTAAGGTGGAAAATTGTAGGAGAGACATGTGGCTTAATAAAGTTGTGTTTTAGTAACTATATACAAGATTATGAATCAAGACAATGGAATGACCATTCGAGGGAGATCAGGCAAGGGTCGTAGTAAACAAATTAGTGGTGGCTTATTATGGAAGTTTTGGATGGAATCTTTGTAATTGATTTATAATTAAAACAGGAAGAAAATTAGTGATAGGTTTGAGATTAAATTAGAAAGAGATTAGTGATATGTTTAGAATATGAATATTTGATTTGTAATTAAATATAATTAAAATTAAAATAAAGTGAAAAAATGAGAGGCTGACATGTGACAAATGATGACGTGACTTAATTAAGAGGTGTCATGTGGCTAAGTTAGATTCTAGTTTAGTTATATACTAGCATAGGTTAGCGTACCTTGTACGGCTTTCGTTAATAAAACTCGACATTGAAATGTTATTAAATATTTACGAAAGCTAATGTGGTAAATTATAAGCTAAACTTCTTGACACATATGGTTATAAGGTTTTTGTATGATTATAATTGAAAGTCTATATGCGAATTTGTATATGAAAATGGAAAGTATATTAGGAATTTCATACAAATAATTGATTAAGAAAACATATAAGTTTAGATTTAAGTAATGAGAACACTAATTATGTATAACTAATTAAAGGTTGAATTATATCACATATTTATTTCAAATACTTTTAATATATATTACCACTTTTGCATCATGAATCATATATTACCAATTATGTATAATTGCGTGTTACCAATTATGTATAATTGCGTGTTACCAATTATGTAAAATGTTTCCACCACCTTATCTAGTTCCACGGTCCTTCATTACAGACCATGAGCCGTATATGGGTATAGTTCCGTCGTGTATGCACGAACACTTGAACGATTACTTTGATATTGTTGGTGATGGAAACAGTGGATACAAAGCCGTTGCAGATCAAATAGGCATCGGGCAGGAACAATGGAGGATCGTCCAACAATCCATGATTGATAAGGTGAAAGAAATTTGGGCATTGTATGCTAAGACTTGCCTCTTTGAGATGACGCTGGATAGAGTACTAGAACACTTACATGGTTTGACTCTGGGATGACCCTAGAGAAGACTTGGATGGTGCTTCTAGATATGGGTTGTCTGGTTGCTTCTGCATTCAATTGTGCAGTTGTCGTGATGGGTGGTATAAATGCTACTTTCTTGTCGTGGTGGGTGGTATAAATGCTACATATGGAAGAAACTAATAAGGTAAAAAAGATATAAATAATCTTTTTTTTTGTCGGAAGATATAAATAATATTTGAGATGATAATATCTGTATAATTAAGGTAAGTTATTTTAGATAAAAAATAATTAGATAAAAAATAGAATATGTAAATATCAAAACTGAGTAAGGATAAAATTATAATTGTACATTGAGATTTGCCTACGTGGCATAACTCACGGGCTGACACGTACGGGAGATAATTAGAGCTTTAGTATATTGTATATATATACACTATACTAAAGTGAGAGATATGCTCCAGTAAAACGGATGCTTACGGTGAAACCTGAGAAGTAATGTGAGCCATGCATTCTGGGGCAATGGAAGGCTATGATGAAAGGCCTATCCTAGCACACCTATACCCTTCCATACCCAACCACTCTCATGGTCAAGGTTTGACCATTGATTGGTCAACAGTTAGCGTTGATCGGTCAACAATGACTTTTTTTTTTTTTTTTCGGGCCAATTTATTTTTCGATTTTTTATTCTTGATTTCTACACGTATTTATTTAAAAAAAATGAACAATTATCTCTTAAATTTGAACAATTGTATCTTAAAGTTTAACAATTCTACATTTAAAGTTGAACAATTGTATCCAAAAGTTAAATAATTTCATTTTTATAGTTAGACAACTGTTTTCACTATGTATATAAATTTGAACGATTGTATCTTAATATTGAACAATTTCATATTTTTTTTGAATCACTTTCTCTCTCCCTCCAAACAAGCTTCTTTGTTCTTTAAATTATTTTTCCTTTTTTTTCCTTAATGAAAATATATTTTAAACGTTGAACAATATGCAACAATTTTTGAACAATTTAATTTTTTAAACATATTAGAAAAATATTCAAATTTATTGCATGAAAGTTTAATCTTATAACAAAGATAAAGTGAATAGTACTTCATATATATATGAACAGATTTAGGATCTGGTGAAACGGCTTCTTAGGGTAAAACGGAAGTACTAATCACATCCGTTAGATGAGATTTAATGGATGGGCTAGATTACACCAATTTAAGGTGCATATTAGGAAAATAAATGGTGCTCTACACAATCAATATCAATCCCGGATTTTAGGGGATTGAAATTGAAATTGATTCTTTTCTCTCCTATCAATACGGTTTATTCTTCTCTCTCCCTTTTAGATCTCTCTCCATATTCTCTCTCCCTCTCAGATCTCTCTCCCGATCCTCTCGAACTGCCTCTCGCAGCGGTGAATTCCTTCTCGAAAATCTCAGCGACCTCTCAGTTAAAACGCCATATCTTTTCATTCACAACTCAGAAAATTCTCAAATTTTGAGGGACGAAATTAGACTTCCAGATCTAACTCTGGGAGTTGGAATCATCCAATTCCGATTCCAGACGAAAGAGAAAAAGCCAGTTGAAATCACGCTGGATTTTTGGAAATTTGCTGTCAATTCTTACAGAAGTTGAAGAGCAATTCCTTGCACCAACATCAAGATCATCCACGCCAGGTACTTGAACCTCTTCAGAACTTTTTCATTCTAAGTCAACAAATCGTCGTTTCCTTTTAACGTACAAAATTAGAGTTTTGATGAGAATTTGGCATATTTGGCATCGATTTTAGGGCTTTTGGATTTTATGGTATGATATTCACTGTAATGGCATTGATATTCATGTTGGTCATTTTGGTGTATTACTAGTGTCGTTTGTACTGTTTACACTTGATATTCAAATTGTTTAATGTGATATTCATATAAATTTCTTTGATATTCATGTGGGATGTACGTTTCATGCTCTGAGTAGTAGATATTCAAATTTTATGATGTGATATTCACTGTGATGTCATTGATACTGGTGTGTACTGTTTGCTCCGAGTAGTAGATATTCAAATTTTATGATGTGATATTTCTCTATAATGTTGTTCATATTCATGAGGTTTCATGCGTTGAATAGTCGACATTCAAATTTTATGATGTGATATTCAATATAATGTTGTTCATATTCATGAGGTTTCATGCGTTGAATAGTCGATATTCAAATTTTATGATGTGATATTCAATATAATGTTATTGATATTCATTATAATAATGTTGTTGTAATACCCCTTAATTTTAGTAAGGATATTTGGGTAATTTTCCCAACTTTCGTTCAAATTAATTATTTCGCTTTCAGTGGAGTACGGATTTTCTGTAACATCCATGATCTCCGAAATAATTCCCTGAGTTGTATAAAATACATTCGATGTATTTTCGGGACTTAGAATATTTGTTTGGATACAATTAAACATATAATTTCCGGGGTTTAAAACCCATACCAAATTTCCCCCCACAAATTGTGTGGCCATAAAATTTGCACGTAGCTCGCCTCTCCCGCATACGTGTCCCCCTGTGCGGCATAAAATTTGCACGTAGCTCGCCTCTCCCGTGTACGTGTCCCCTGTGCATCTCTTGAGTTGGATAGTCCGGGATGTTACACGTCTTCTTCCCTGGGGCTTTAAATAAAGCTGGATCAGAAGGAAATCGGGCACCCCATCAACTCACTCGTCTTCCTCTGTTCTTTTATCGTCTCGGCTGCTCTCCCCGGCGTCTCTCCCGCCGGTGACCCAATACGGAGCCGCTGTTCATGAGCTACGTGAGCCGAGCCACTGTGGCTGCGTTCTGCTGTCGCCACGAGCTGCTGGTGCGAGGTGTGGCACGTCGCTGCTATTGTCCAGAACCGAGAGCTGCCGCTGGAGGTCGGAGCCACTGCCACCGCCGCTATCTCCGGCGACGAGCGCTCCATCCCAGCGAAGACAACCCCGGCGAGCCGTTGTGCGTGCCGTTGTTGCTGCGGTGGCTTCCCTCCCGGCGACGAGGCGGCGAAAGCACCAGCGAAGCAACCCCTGCCGATCGTGTTGTTGAGGTCGAGCTCCCCTCTGTTATTGTTGTTTCAATTCAGAGGTTGAAGACAAGTGGGGCCCCCCTCCTTTGTTTAGTTGTTGTTGGGCCGAGTTAGCCTGATTAGGCATCCAGTCCAATTTTAACCAGAGATCGATCGAGCGGTATAATTTCGATTTCCTTTTATCCGTATCTGTCTTTAGGAAAATTCAATCAATATTCTTATGATTTAAAATCATAAGAATTTATTGAATTTAATTCATTAAGTTCGTCCAGACAAATTAATTGAGATTAATTAATATTCCATGTGCTGGATCGCGTGTGGACTCGTAATCTGTTGGAGCTATCTGAAGCTTAGGCCATATCCTCGGAAAGGATATCATCAGTAGTCGTCTCGTCTAGATTCATCGCTGAATCTACTCTAGGCAAGTGGCGGTTCGCTCTTGCTTATCATTCCATATTTCCATTTATTATCAATTGTTTAATTGTTAATTAATTTGGAATGAATATCGTTTCTGTCTGAGATCAGTTTGATAAACTGTTTTGGAAGATTAAAAGATGATATTATAATAGGTTGTATATCTGTTAGAATAACGCTATTATATTTATATTTATGTTGATAGCCTCAGGGGCATTTATGTGGATTTATTGTGGATTATTGTTGTGCTCGAACTGTTTAGTTAGCACGAGTATTCGTAGGAACGTCACTGAGGCTCTAGAGTCTAGTCGTTTCTTTATAACTTGGTAGAGAGGTGGCTAGACCCCACCTAATACCAATTAGATGGTCATGACTTACCTCTATACTCAGGTAAAGAGGTGGTGCACTTAAACAGTGTCACAAATCTCGGGAGTTGTTCCCAAAAGATCTCTCATCTCGGGACGAGCTGATCATAAAAGTTTATAACATAATGCGTGTTTTGGAATTAAACAAGATAAGTGCCGTAGGTTCGCACATGATTAATATACTCCTCGACGAGTAGCGCAACTAAGTAATAGTGCGGCTAGGAAAACTCGTTTAGACTTGATCAGAGTACGTTCTCTTTCCAATCTGGATTCGCCCTGGGGCGGTGAGGTTGGTTGGAACCGAAACATCTCGTCAGTTTTTGAACGCTTGTGTGTGAAACTATAATGTTCCAGACAATTGTCATGTTTCCGATAAGACTCACTCTTTTGGAGTCTTCTCTTGGATAATTCCTATAAGGCTCACTTCCGTTGGAGTCTTCTTTTGATCATGTCTTTTGAAATATATATATTCAGTAGAAGTATGAAGGTTGATTATCGTTATCAGCTATTACTCGAGAAGCGATGAGTCTAACCTAATACGACTACTTCAAACCATCTGCTTTGTACCCTTGCGTAGTCTTTCATTAGACTAACCAACCGTAATTGTTCTCTGCATGGTTGGCTGGTGTCATCCGTTCGATTCAGCACATCAGATAAGTTGCCACTCCGTAAAGGCTAGAGCGACTATGGACGTAAATGGTGTTTTAATAAGTTTGTTCAGGTTGAGATCATTGGCGTTGATCGTTGTGATCAAGACTTGTATTTATTTTAAAAGACTTCCACTGAACTATGTTTACTCTGATTGTACTATATTTCGTTTGATCGGACTACTTTATGTTTTGTCCTATGTGGGATTGGGATGTAATCCCCAAACTTATGTTTTGATTAAACATTTTGGTGTGTTGCACTTTGATTATCATTTTATGATTTGTATTTCATTGGAAAAGCCTGGGGTGGCTTCGGTGTGGAACCCGAGGTCACTGGCAGTAATACCTTTCCAAATGGGTTAAGATTTGGGGGTGTTATAGTTGTTGATATTCATTATAATAATATTGATATTCAGGTTGATCGTGCGACTGTACGACCCAAAATCGACGCGACAATGTCATTGTTAAACCTTACCGCCATGAATCAAAGCTTCGAAGATATTGGGTGGTGATATCTGTGTAGTTAGGTGATGATATTCATGTACTTGGGTGACTATATTAATGTAATTGGGTGGTGGGTGATATTCACAAAATGGGTAGTAATATTCACAAATTGAGTGGTGATATTCATGTAAGTGAATTTGATATTCAATGTGATTAATTGAGATCTTCATGTAACTTAGTGTGATATTCATATTATCAAGTGGTGAAATTCATGATTTAAGTGATGATATTCATATTTTTAAGATATTTTGTATTCACTTATTAAATAGAAATCGATATTCAAACAAACATGAACGATATTCATTAACATATGTTCGATATTCGTGAACACATTAACGATATTCACGAACACTGAAAAATCATTAAACGAGCAAAACGAATTTAAATCTAAACGAATTTAAAATAATCTTCCCATTTAAAGTTTAAATATTTGAATAATCTCATTCTCTCTCCAATTTGCACATTTACCATATTTTGTAGGAACAACTTCCTATTTTGATGTGGCTTATTTTGCTCCATCAAATCTAGCCCTCCAATCTCTTCAATCCAACGCTCCTTATTTGTACTTCCGTTTTACCACAATACCCGTTTTACCGGAGCGCGCCCCTATATATATATATTTATACACTAAGAATTAGATTGGAAAACCATAGAAAGCTTGGTTTCTTAGTCTATAACATCCTTGCGGATGAGAATTAAAAACTCTAAATTTGCTTGAATATCTTCCAAGGAACTCTGTTGACTCAGCTTCACGATACAATCGGCCGCAACGTTTGTTTCTCGGAAGACATGACAGATTTGTACTGAAGAAAACAGTTGTAATAAACAAAGGATATCAGAAATTAACATTTCGATATCTCATGGACAATGCCAGATCTTATTCAGGACGTTCACTATTGTAAGGTTGTCACACTCCAGTTGGATATTAGGAATACCCATTTCATGTGCTTTGAAAAAAACATTTCTAACCGCTATAGTGTCTGTTTTCAGAGGAGTTGATATACCATATTTTTCACCAAATATAAGGAGAGGTTTACCTTTATTATCACGAAAGATGAAACCATAACTAGATTCACCATTCGTTTTCGTAGATCCATCCGTATTAATTTTAAGTATATTTTCTGGTGGTTTTTTCCATTTTTTCAAGATCCGCCCTTTTTTGGTGTGGGATATACTTCTGGGGATAGAATCAGCCAAACAGTTTGGATTTCATTTTCTGTCTTATTCCAATTGTCAATTTGATTGTTGATGTAACATGGTACATCTTTTATCGGTTCATTATCATTATTTGTTCTGCCAAAGCTTTGTTGGTTTTTATAAAACCAGATACCCCACCATGATACTGCTAGTTCAGTGAATTGTGATCTGTCTGTTTTATTTTGGATTTCCTCAATAATCTCATCTGTTTTTTTAGTTCCAATGTTTAAGGATCTTATGATGTTATAAGTTTGTTTGTTCATTTTTTCTATAGTTTTCAACGTATGGTTACACTGGAATAAGATGTGAATAGAATCTTCATTTAGTGAGTTACATCTAATACAACCTTGTGGAATAGCCATACCTTTTTCAGCTAATCTTGATTTGGTTGGTAGTCCATTTCTTAGAATTTTCCAAAGAAAAATTTTAACTTTTGGATAAGTATCCAAATCCATGAAGAATCATGTGTTGTATATATTTTCTTTTTAATGAGCATATGCATAACTGATTTGGTTGAAAACCAACCATTTTTACTAAATTCCCAATACATTATGTCATGAATATTGTTTATAGGTATTGGTGTAGAGATAATTTGTTTAACTAAATCCTTTGGTAAATAATGTTCAATCATTTCTTTGTTCCATTTTTTATTTGGAAGCATAAAATCTGCAACTAATGCAGTTTTGTTTGAAATATGTTGCATGTCAATGATGTCACAAAGGGGAATTGTAGAGAACCATTTATCAGTCCAAAATCCGACGGTTCTACGATTTCCCACTTGCCATATAAGTCATGTTTTGAAATCATCAATGATTTCACACATTTTGGATCATTGCCATGAGCACTGTCCTTTCTTTTCATATTGTAAAATATGTTCAGTTTTTAAATATTTTTCAGTGATAACTTTGACCCAGAATTTATCTGGTTTAGCCAAAATTTTCCATAGTAATTTAAATTGTAAGACTTTATTCATATCCTTTGATTTTCTCAATCCTAGTCCGCCTAGTTCAGACGGTTTGCATATTTTATCCCATCCTATCAGTGGTTTGTATGTACGGTCTTTATTCCAGAAAAAAACTCTATTTAGTTTATCAAGTTCATTATGGGTTTGAGTGGGTAACATAAAGCTTTGCATCAGGTAATTTGGTTGTGATGCAAGATTCGCTTTGATAAGAGTTGTTCTGCCTGCTTGAGAAAGAGAATTAGCCTTCCACTTTGTTAATTGTTGTTGTGTGCTAATTAGCAAATCAACAAAAGTATTAGAGTTGACACTGCCATTAATAATAGGGCATCCTAGATATTTGTCTAGGGAAGTCATATTTGTAATTGTAAGAGTTCTTTGTATCGCTATTTTTTTAGTGTTTGTTACTTTTTTTGTGACCTGGAAAGCATATTTATGAAAATTTACTTTATGACATGAAATTTTGCAATATTCATTCAGGATATCCTTGATATCTTACAGTTTTCTTGTTTTTCTTTGGAAAATATCATAATATCATCTACAAAGGCCAAGAAAGGGATTCGAGTTCCAATTCTTGATATTTGGAAGCAATGGGATTTCTTGGTTTATCCTCTTCTTTTTGTAATTTTTGCGATAAAATTTCAGATCCTAGAATAAAAAGGAAAGGGGATAGTGGATCTCCCTGTCGGAAACCTCTAGTTGGTCTAAAAATTTCCGTCGGTCCATTATTGACCAGTACCGAGAAGGACACTGTCGTGATGCATTCCCTAATCCAGTTTATGAATTCCGAATGGAATCCAAATTTCTCCATGATTTTAAGAATAAAATTTCATTCAATTATGTCGTATGCGTTTTCCATATCTAATTTGAGTGCTATAAATCCTTCAGCTCCTTTTTTCAATTTGAAAGAGTGGAAAATTTCATGAGCTATTAATATATTATCTTGGATGGCTTTATTGGCTACAAATGCACCCTGAAGAGGGTGGATTAATTTTTCCATAGTATTTTTCAGTCTACTAGTTAGAATTTTTGAGATTATTTTATAAATTGTAGAGCAAAGACTAATCGGTCTATAATGGTTTATTGAGTTTGGATTGTCACATTTTGGTATTAGAGATATAAATGTATGAGTGATTTGTTTAAGTAATATTCCTAAAAGAAAAAAGCTTATTACAGCTTGGATTACAGAAGGGCCCACAATATCCCAGTATTTTTGATAGAATTCAGCTGTCATGCCGTCCGGTCTTGGCGATTTGTCTGTACCAATATCAAAAACTGCATTTTTAATTTCATCATTAGTGATGTTTCTGGTTAATTCTTCGTTATCTTCCATAGATATTTCAGAGTGTATTAATTTTAGATTTTCTTGCAGTAGAGCATCATTCATTTCTTCACTTTTAAATCTTTTGGTGAAGTCGTTTCTAATTTCATTTCTGATATTCTCTTCACCAATAATGGTCGTTCCTTCTTGGGTTTTTATTTCTTTAATGATTTGTCTATTTCTTCTACCACTTGCAATTTTATGAAAATAGCTCGAGTTAGTGTCAGTTAGTTTAATATGTTTCACTTTTGCTCTTTGGTTCCAGAATTTTTTGGAAGGTTAGTAATTTCTCTTTTTTGTCAATAAGTCTTTTTTGTTTCTGGATTTCACTAATATTTGCATTAGTGCATATATTAATTTGAATATCAGATAATTGTTTCTCTATGTCTTTAAGTTGAGTGAAAACATTACCAAACGTCGTTTTATTCCATAGTTTGGCATGCTTCTTTAGTAGTTTTGTCTTTGAAACTAGGTCATACATCTTTGATCCATTATAATTTGTTCTCCATGCTTGTTTTACAACATTTCTGAAGTCCTTTCTTGTCATCCAGATTTTTTCAAACTTGAATGGTTGATTTTTGAATGAACTAGATGAGGCTAATTCAATTGATATAGGGCAATGATCTAAGCTCATAAATGCATAATTTTTAGTACATATGTCCGGATAGCATTGTAAAATTTGGTGATGAATTAAGACTCTATCCAGTTTTTCATAGATATTGTCTATTTCAATCTTGTTTTTTCTCCAGGTAAATGCATTTCCTTGGAAAGGAATATCTAAAAGTTCGCATTCATTTTTGAAGTGTCGTAGTCTAGTGAATTTTGATAAAGTTGGTAAAGCCCCTCCCATTTTTTCGGTTGGGTCTTGTATTTCATTCAAATCACCCATAACAATGCATGGATAAGCACTATTTTTAATAAAGGTGATTATCGTATCCCAGAATTCATTTTTACCTGCTTCATTTGGTGGTGCATAAGTAAGAACTATCATTATTTTAGTATGTGTACACAAGTTAGAGTATAGAATACTAATAAATCTTTGTTCAATCTTGTCGATTTCAAGTATTTCATTGACAGGCTGATATGTTTTCCACATAACACAGATTACGCCTGTGAAACCTGTGGCCGAGACACAGTAGAATTGATCAAATCATGTTTCTTTCCACAGTTTTTTACTAGGCACTTTATTTGTTCTTGTTTCAAATAATGCTAATAGTTGGATCCTTTCTATCTTACAGAAGGATTCTAAGTCCATCCATATAGTTTTTTTTACCAGTTCCCCGACAATTCCAGGTGGAGATCTTCATAAAAAACCAACATTTATATTGCCCCATATCCATCGACAGTAAGGGGTCTTGCTAGAAATTTCATTATGGTAATGCTTAAAGTAGTAGGCAATAGGGGCCTCCTAATTTTTATTGTTCTTTGGTACGTAGCATTTTTGGATTATGCTGCCATTGTTTCTAAGTCCACACATTAATGAGTTGTACTGGATTAAGTTAAATTTTATTGTAGTTAATTTATAGACTATTTCTAATGCTTGCATACAAGTCCACTGAAGGTAAGTATAATGGATATATTTTATTTGTGTTTGGTTTGTATTAAGATTATAATGACTATCCAGTTGTTCGTGGATCTGTTGTAACATAGCAATATGGTTTTTGATAAGATGTGGTGGTAAAAACCAGCTACTAAAGTTTATAGATTCACTCAAATTGTAATCGTGAGTACCTGTATTAAGGTGGTGTTGTTTTAGAATATCACAACATTCACAATATCCTAGTGTATTGGTTTTGTAATTTGTATGATACATATTTAAATTCATATATCCATTGCCTTAGCATTTTGTTACAAGCTATCAAGTAAAAAACAAAACAACATGTTTCACTTGTGCAACATTGGTGATAGAAAGATTCCTTCTCAATAAAAGCTTTACAATGCAAATTCTTTGTCCAGCCCTGTAAAGACAAAGAGAAGTTGGATAATTTCCATGCTTTTCAACAGAAATTATTAAGATAGTCATACCGAGGTAATTGAAGAACATTTTCAGAAGCACACACCTCCAAAAATGATTGTTCCTGGAATGTTTTCCTTGTACTATAAGTTTTTCCATGGGTTCAATTTTTTTGTGGTTTATTAGTGTAGACACCAACTCCAGATTCCAAGATTTGATTTTCCTTTTTTTTCCTTCAGAATATAAAATCCTGTATTTTTTCCAAACTTTAGTTTAGAATTATGACACTCAAAATGACAAAGGAAGGGAAAGAGTAATACCACAAGCCTTTGAAAGGTCTTTAAAAACTTGTTTTTTCCTTGCTTTCGAAGCTGAAGTAGCAGACAGTCCCAGTGATAGCAACATGCATGAGAGGATTAATCAAAGGCCTCCAAGGAAGAGGCTCAAGGAGTACAAAAGGTTTTCCGCGACCGCGAAAGCCATAGCCGCGACCGCGGAATTGTTACTGGCGATTTGGCTCTGAACAGGCTTCGGTAAAACGGCCATAACTGTGGCTAAAAAATTGATCTCGTGATGATTCAAGATGCGTTGGAAAGCTGATTCAAAGATCTACAACTTCATAGTTTACGTCGATTCAAGATTCCAACAAGAAGATGGTCAAAATCGAGTTTTACTGAGAGCTGTGCAATTTCTAACGGGATTTATTCACTTTCCTTAATTAGGTTATATTAGATATAGTTTAATCCGTTTTTCCTTGTTTGATTTTTTATTATTTCCATCATTTTTATTTAGTTTATTATTTCTTTAGGATTAGATAAGAAGAATTAGGATTCAAGATTGTTTGGTTTCCTAATTGCTTCTTTAGCAAGATCTTATCTTTTATTTAGATTCCTTATCTTTCGCATTATGTAGTTTTCTTCTTTTGCAAGGCTATAGGCCACGGAATTGTGTTATATAAACACTACTTATGTCATTAATAAAATCACGTTGAATTTGAGTAGTAAAGTTGAGTACGCTCCTTCCCTTGAGTTCTAACGTCAACTCTTCGATCCCACGGATCGTCTATCCCGTAGCTCGTCGCTTCGAGCAATTGTTCATCGTCTCTTCGATGTTTGTGATCATCTCTTTGATCCTTTCGTTCATCACTTTGAATGCGTTTGAGAAAGTCATCACTTTGGCTACGGAAGAGAAGGAATCGAATTCAAGCTTGAGGAATCAAAGATCATGCGTTGCAGACAACACTTCAGGGGTTGTTCGCATCACCCAGCCATTCCACAAAGGTTCAATCTCACCATTTTCAAAGTTCATGTTAATGCATTCAGAGGAGTAAGTTAGCAGATAGAAAAAGTTGACAAAACTGAAAAGCTCAAAGTAAGATATCCTATGCAGGATAATCCAAGTAAGACAACTAGGAATTTCAAATGTACTGGTAGGGCTCTCAGAGTTATAATATGTCCAACAATAGTCATGCCAATAGTTATAGCAAGTGGAGTTCATATCGGTACTGAAGTGGCAAAAATAAAGACACATGTAGTACACAACTATTTTTCCATTAGAAAGGTAGTCCCAGAATGTCACAACAAAATCAATGATCACAAGTAACCACTGATTAGTACAAACATGACTATGAAAGATACAATAGGTAGTAATCATGCGGGTTCTGTAATACCAGAAAACAAACCTCAAAAGATTGTTCAAGGGGGTTTCCCTTTTTGCTAGTTTTTCATCTAAATCAAAGACAAACCCTGATTCATTGTTGGTCTTTGAAACATTTATAGTCCAAGAATCATGTTCCTTGAGGATAAAGAATTTCAGATTGTAAGGGGCAAGACTTGTCGTCAGAAATTCAGCAGTGATGGTTCTGGGGTGATACTTCACATAAGAAGACCAAATTCATTCCCTCCTCATGTTACCATAAACACATTTCACAAAGAATTGATCGTCAGAAGGATCAACACAACTTAAAGCCAACTGTATTTTGAGTAAATAATTGCAGTTAGAGCTAATAAAGTCAGATATGAGGAGAAAAGAGCACAAAGCAAGGCATTCAAACCAAATATCCAAATTCTCCTCTAGACATATCACCAGCACAAAAGGCAAGATGCTAGAGAGACTTTGTTCTGTTTTTTTACAATCATTTATAAGGCAGAGAAAGGCAAAGCACAACACTTGCTTAAACCTCATCTCGTTAGGGATCATGGTCCAGTAAACAACAACAAAGAGTGAGACTGTGAGTCTCGGGGTTGGTCCCTAGAGTGGAGCTTTTCAAAGGAAGAGGGGTTGCCTCATTTGATTTCAGAGAAGAAGGTTTAGGAGTCGAGATTTTACCTTCACTCGAGGAGCTAGAGACACCAAGGGTTGTACACAACACCTCCTTTAGATTTTTTTTACCTTCATCCATTAGAATGGATAAAGTAAAGTTCAGCAAAAACACAACAACAACAAAGAAGAACCACAGAAAGCACCAAAGCAGAGTGGTAGACAGGCTTTACCACCCTCAACAGTGGCAAAGAAAAGCAATTAACAAATAAGCAAAGCTCGGAAAAAGACATTAGGTAAATAGAAAATAGAGTAAAGGAAAGAAAGCACCTTAGTCCAGGGATGTGTGAAGGCTGACAGGCTTTACCACCCTCAACAGTGGCAAAGCTCAAACACCCGAAGGAGCAGAAGATCAACATCTTCAAACAGCGCTGGAAAGGATAAAACTCAGAAATTCCACCACTAGCTGCAGCCTCTGAAATAAGTTCTCTCCACTCCATCTTCTCCCAACGCAGATCAAGAACTCCGTGAATCCAGGGAGCACAGAGTTGAAGAGATCTCGCGTAAGGTGAGTCGTGGGCCTGGCCGGGAAGCTTTGCAGCAGTAGCATCCTTGTTAGGTAGACGTCGTCGTCGTCGCTGAGCAGAGGTGGGAGGACAACTTCCTTCTGGGTATTCTCCCAAAACGACGCAAGCCCTCCAAAGAGAGAGTGATTGGTCGTGAAGACGGGGGGTCGGAGGTTGTGAACAACATGGTTAGTCTTGATTTCGTAGTTGGAGGTGAGGAGGAAGATCAAGATCCAGATGGAAGGGAGCGGCGGCCGCTCAAGTTCTAGGGTTAAGTTTTGGGGGTGAAGGGTTTCCCACAGAAAATATAGCGTTTTCATTTTGGGGTGAAGTTAAAAAAACTTCCATACATTAACAATACACATGCAAGTAATAATTAAAACAACTTATCGAGCATATGTCTATTTATTGCAAAAAAACATAAACAGAAAAACCAAATGCACATAATGATGGTCGTCGCTCCCTAACAACCCATGGTCGTCGCGGAACCCTAACAACCCATGGTCGTCGCTCCCCCACCCAAATCACAAATCATCCTCAAATCTTATCAGATCTACTTTTTACTTGATCCATAATCTTTAATTTCTACCCATCAATAGACCAAAACCATTGACTCCTTGACAGAGATGGGTCACAAGGATAGTGGGGCCTCGTTTCTCTTGGCGTTGGTCATCTGTGGTGGCCGACGGAGAGGTCGTGGCTTGGGGAGAAGTTGTGGTTGAAGACTCCGATGATTATGGGCTCTTCATTCGGTCCGGAGAGCCTCGAGATGGATCTTGACGGGGATGTCGGGTTCCGTCGCTGTTGGGTTCGACCGTCGACTTGGGCCAGAGTGGGCGTTTGTGGGTGTGGCGGTGGCACGAGTCCTTTTTTTTTATGGATGGTGCATTCGACTTGGTAATTCTGGGGAATCCGAACTCACGAGTCATCAGATCTAAAACTGAAATTTTGAACCTTTCATCCATTTGCCAACTGCGATGGTTTCAAGTTGGTGTGTCATACTTCATTGCAAATGTCGAGTTGATCGATGGATTAGACTGATTTATTCCGGGCGTTTTCGTGTTTGTGACTCCTGAAAACCTCTCATTTAGGTGGGGGCAATGTCGAAGTGGTCCAATTGCACTTCTCGCTATCCGGTGGTGCTAGCCTTCGCTAGTGTTGTACTCACCATGCCCTTCCTCCTAGATCGATTAGGCTTTTCTTGTTTTGTTGTATTTTCGTACTTGCTTTTGTTTTGTTTCATGTAGGTTTGTCCCGGTGTAGTTTCCAGCCTCTCAATTTACTAGACATTGTTATGTGCGGTAAATTGAATTCTTACCTTATCAAAAAAATAAAACAAAATAATATTATCATATACCCTACCGTACTCAATTTCGATCAACGTTGAACGGTAATCAGTCAATTTTTTTTCCGGTCAATTTTTTCGGACCAAAAAGGTTTTCGTATTTTTTTATTCTTGGTTTCCTACACGTTTCATCATAAATAAAAATTGAATTATTTGCATCTTAAAGTTGAACAGTTGTATCTTAAAATTGAATAATTATATTTGAACAATTGTACATTTAAAGTTGAACAATTGTAACTTTAAAGTTGAACAATTGTACCTTAAAGTTGAACAATTTCATTTTTATAGTCAGACAATTGATTTTTTATGTATATAAGTTTGAACAATTGTATCTTAATATTGAACAATTCTAATTTTTTATTTAATTTTTAGGGGGTGATCAATTTTTTCCATTTTTACTATTCTTGTTTTCCTACTCGTTTAGGATTTAGGGTTTAGGTTTTGGATTTAGGGTCTATATTTTGCAAATTTTGAGTTATATTAAGTTTAGAGGGGGCGTTCTTGTTTTTCAAATATATATTTTTTTTGTATTTTTTTATCTGTTTTGGGTTTAATTTTCCTCAAATACACTTCACGTTATAAGCAAATGCACATGTAGTTAAACTGCACATGTAATATACAAATCCATTTAACGTTATCACCAAATGCACATTACGCTATAATCAAATGCACATCCTACAAAATCCAAATGCACATTGTATTGTAACCAAATGCACATCACGTTATCACTAATACACATTACATTATAATCAAATGCACATCCTACAAATCCAAATGCACACCGTGTTCTAACCAAATGCACATCAAGTTATCACCAAATGCACATCACGTTATCACCAAATGCACATTCACGTTATAACAAAATGCACATAATGGTGTTCGTTAAATGCACATTCACATTATAACCAAATGCACATAATGATGTTCGCCAAATGCACATTCACATATTACGTTATAACCAAATGCACATTCACATTATAACCAAATGCACATAATGGTGTTCGCCAAATGCACAAGCTGATTTGCAAAAAAATGGTCCAAAAAAGAAAAAAATTCGAGAAAAATTATAAACTAATTAGAAAATTAAAAAATGTGATGTGGCGCCAAATGTACATTCACAGTGTAACCAAATGCACATTCATGGTGCAAGCAAATGCACATTCACGTTAATGTAATAATGTTTTTTTTTTTGATAAGGTAAGAATTCGAAGATCAAAGTCACACATGACAAAGATCCTCGAGAGGCCGTAAAAAAACGACATCCGGAACAAACCGGCTAAGAAGAACAAAGTAATAACATACATTCGAAGAGAAAACAAACAAAACCAAAATGAGCAAGAAAATAGGCAGACGGAAGAGAAGGGCGCAAACAAGGGTTGGAAGAAACCAACACAACGAAGCAGTAGGCGGAAAGGAGATTAGAAGACACACTCTGGAAGTGCAACTGAAACACCTGAATCACGCTCCGTTTCTAGAAGCCATCAGGAATCACACAACCACGTCCTCGATCTCTTGCCGAAACAAGAATCTCAAACCAACCTATCATCAACAACACATCAGCAGAGAATGTTTCTCAAGATGTTAAAGTTTCACATTTCTAGACTTAGTCATAAAGTTATCAGTATCTCAAGAATCGAGCAGCAAGGATCAGACTGGTTCCTTTTTCATATTTGCTTGAAAACAAGCAGCAAGTTCAACAAATAAAAGAAAAAAATGTATCTGAAAATAATTATTGAGGTGAAGAGATTGTACAAGAGCCTCAAAGAGTGAATCGCTGCCACCACTCTCAGAGAAATTTGTTCAGAGACATTGTTCACTTGTTCATGAAAGATGGTCACATTAAGATCAGTCAAAGGATGAAATTCAATAATGTTCAAATTGATCAGTTTGTGCATGTAGGTTTTAATCTCCTATGGAAGGAAGAAGCACCTCCCTTAAAAATTCAGGATCAAATTCATATTCATTCTAATACTCAAAACAAGATATTAGCATGATCATAGAAAAAGTTCATAGTAGTGGAAAAAGTCATGGTCAGGAAACGCAAATCAACAATGTACATCCAAACAAGGAGATGGATACATGAGCCAAGATCACAAACAAAACACTACCAAGTTCAACATCAGGACCAAACAAACAAAACAATTCGTTCTGGCCGAGAACAAGGTCATCTATCATCATGGTCTTAAACCAAAGATCCACTTTAGAGGGTATTGATTCGAGCATCCATAGAGAAGGATAGAGGGATCAAGCACATGGAGTCGATGACGCAATATCCAAAATCAGATTCATAGTATAGGTAAACAAGATCAGAAAAAAGATTCAACAAGAATGAAGCCATATCTGGTTCAAGGGTTTGACAAAATTTCAAGGAAGATTTCAAACTCAAAAGACCAAAAAGGGCGAATTAGTAGCTTTGTTAATAAGTTGTACACAACAAGGGTTAAAAGGTTCTAACAAGATTCAAGAGTCGAAGAGGCATCACCTCTTCCATGTCAGATCTACAATGTAAGGAGAGAGCAACAACAAGGAGTCCTCGACGTCGCTGGTGGTTTCGGTGGTCTTGTGGTGGTGGAGAGTCTTTGCCGGTCGGAAGCAGGTTTGCCAGGTATGTCGTGCTCGCCAGGGTCCGGGACAGCGCGGTGGTCGCTCTCCCCTGCCAACACGTCTTCAGGTGTAGCCGCGGCTGCGGTTTTCAGAGGTTGGTCGTAATCGGTGACGCCGCAGAGTCAATGTCGGAGTAGAAAACTGATTTGGTTGAGAGACAAAGGCGGAGTTGGGGTCGGGAGGGGGGAGCGGCGGCGGTGTCGTTTTCATTTTTAGGGTTTTTGGGAGCGTTTCGGGAGATACATCTAATGTAATAATGTTGTTCACCAAATGCACATTTACGTTATAACCAAATACACATAATGGTGTTCGCCAAATGCACATTCACATTATAACCAAATGCACATTCACGTTATAACCAAATGCACATAATGGTGTTCGCCAAATCCGCAAATTGATTGACCAAAAAAAATGGCCCGGTTTTTTTTTAAAAAAGTTTAAAAAATATTATCCGTAGCTATTTTGGGTGAATTGTTTTGGATTTAAATTATAATTATTACACATTTGGGTTTACTTGGGTAATTAAAATAAATAAAGAAAATAAGAAACAAAATAAAATGAAATAATGGGAGTGGGGGGACTCGAACTCAGTTAAACACACACCCTTTCGTCATTGTACCAACTACACTAAGTTAGTTTGATGTTTTTAAAAGTCCAATTTATTTGTTGAGCTTTTTTTTGAACTTTGTCAAATTTACAAATTGTCACCGTGTGGCTTTTCCCCTTAAAATAAGAACGTTCTCGCGGACTCGTGTTCTCACCCAAGTTACTTCCTAACTTTATATTACCTTATAAACAAAAGTCCAAGTTTATTGCACAATTGTTCATATAGAGGCGCGCTCCAGTAAAACGAGAGTTATGGTAAAACGGAAGTATTAATCTGGAGCGTTGGATTGATGGTGATGGATGGTTGGATGAATAGGATATATAATAGATATGGTATGGGTGTAACTACCAAATCTAACCAAAAATGGCAATTAATCAAAATTTTAATTAAAAAAAATATTAAATGGGTTGTTACAGGAGAGAGAAAGAGAAGATTATTCTCTTTCCTTAATCATAAGGTTTAAATTTTAATTTCGTAATTTGGTTTTCGCAATTTTATATATATTCATACAGCCAGTAATCGATATTCATTCAAAATGTTTTGATATTCACGTACTTTGAAATCGATATTCATATAAGCAATATTCGATATTCATGAAAATAGTGTCGATATTCAGATTTTATTCCGCGTATGATGATTATCGGTTATATAAATTAGGCGATATGAGTTTGGATCATATGCAGAGCACTCTTACGGTGCGGACGTGCAGAGCATGCACTTTAGGGCCTTATTTGTGCACTTTAACGTCTTAAATGTGCACTTTTGTATAAAAAAAAAATTATTTCAAGCATTTTTCTCAATTTTTGGAAAAGTGCACAAATAAGGCCCTATAGTGCATGTCCGCACGTCCGCACCGTAAGAGTGCTCCGCACCGGAACCTTACTCTAGGCGATATTCATACAAAGTGTATTGATATTCGCGTGTTCAAGCTTTTGGAAACGATTCATGATCTTAGAAATTTTTTGTTTGTATCTGGTGAATATCACAAATCCAATTTTGAATATCGACTACTCAACGCATGAAACTACATCCAACATGAATTTGAACAACATTATAATGAATATCACATCATACAATTTGAATATCAACTACTCAATGCATAACACTTTCAAAAGAATGTGTATGAATATCACAATCCATAATTTGAATATCACATATAAAAATGTGAATATCAACTATAAATAACTTATACAACCCCATCAACAAGCAGAATCTGAATCCACGTGAATATCAATTTTACTATAATGAATAACACCACGGAGAAACTGAATATCATATATCTAAATCATAAATATCAAAATACATAAATTGTAACACTATGAATAACACCACACGAAAACTGAATATCATATATACAATATCAAAACAAAACAAATAAATTATAACACGAGCAATGTCAAATGTAATTCTTGTAAGAATTCCTCCTTTGTTGTACTGAACACCCCATTCTCAAATGCAATTCCTGCAAATACACAGAGCAATGTCAAATTAAAATCACGAGCAAAAGTCCTAAACCCTAATTGATGAAATCGAAAGAAAAAAAGGGGGCGATACGAGATTCGGCTCAGGCGAATCTCAAAATTCCATGAAATTAATTATGCATACTCAAAATTCCGAAAGAGCGACTGATTAATCGGAGAGAGATGGAGTTCAATTCCATGAAATTCAATCGCACAAGGATCGAGATCGCGATTGATTAATCACTTTCAATGAATCGATCACTTCCGAAACACTAATTTCCAGTTACCTTTGCTCAGATTATTACGAAGCCGATGAGCCAATCGAGATCAATTGATCAATAAGAAGAAGGATCAGAAACCCTAGGTGAGGTTAGGGGGAAGAGCGGTAGCAGCTGAGGCTCGGCGTCGACAACGGCGACGGGTGGAGGTAAAACCCCCTCTCGGCGATCGCCCTTTCTTCTTCAGAAGACGAGTGCGACGACTTGTCGAACTCGTCGCCAGCGGCCGAGAGCGGCGTGACGGGGCTGAGCGTGAGCGAGGGAAAGTCAAGGACGCTAGGTGAGAGGATCTCCGATGCAGAACAGAGAGTACTTGTCGAACTCGGGCTTTTCAAATTAAAATCACGAACAGAATTCCTCCTAAGCGGCTCTCGATTCGCGTAGATCCTCCACTCCGTCGGCGGCCCTGGGCTCTCGATCTCTCCGTCGGCGGCCAGGGGCTTCGCGAATTCACTGGAGAGGTTGAAGATGAGACGAAATTGGTTGTGGATCTGAGACGAAATTGGGGAGACAAAGACGACTGGAGGGGTTGAAGATGAAGAGAGATTAGGGGAGATTGTGTGAATTTGAAAATGGAAAGTGAGATCTCATATCCTAAAATCACGTTGATTTGTTTTAATAGGGTGTGTGCCTCCTATTGTAAAATATGTGTACCCTCTTATATTTAATCTGGAACGTTGATTTGGTTCTAATCTAAAGGCCCTTAATTGTACTTCCGTTTACCCTAAGAGACCGTTTTATCTGATCTTAATTCTATATATATATATATATATAGTCAGGCTCCGATGAAACGAATGCTTACGGTGAAACGTGAGGAGGAATGAGAGCCAATCATTTTGGGACAATGGAAGGCTATGATGGAACATCCATCATAGCAAACATACACCCTCTCACACACAATTACACCCCATGGTCAACATCTGACCATTGACCGGTCAATGGTCAACGTTGATCGGTCAAATTGACTTTTGTCCAGATTTGTTTTTTTATTCTTGTTTTTATACGCATTTTCATCATAAAATTGTTTCTAAAAAATGAACAATTTCCTATTAAATTTGAACAATTGTATATTAAAAGTTGAACAAATTTTTTTGAACAATATATAAAGTTGAACAATTGTGCGAACAAAGTTGAACAATTGTATCTTAAAGTTGAACAACTTCATTTTTATGGTTAGACGACTGTTTCACTAAGCAAATTTTATTTTTTATTTTTTTGGGCAAGTTTTTTTCTTGTTTTTCTACACGTTTTTATCATAAAATTGTAATTAAAAAAGTTGAACAATTCCTTATTAAATTTGAACAATTGTATGTTAAAAGTTTAACAATATTTTTTGAACAATATATAAAGTTTAACAGTTATACCAAAAAAGTTGAACAATTGTATCTTAAAGTTGAACAATTTTATTTTTATGGTTAGACGACTGTTTCAGTAAGCAAATTTTATTTTTATTTTTTTTTGGGCAAATTTTTTTCATCCTTTTTTTCCTTGTTTTTATACACGTTTTTATCATAAAATTATAATTGAAAAAGTTGAACAATTCCTTATTAAATTTGGACAATTATATGTTAAAAGTTGAACAATGTTTTTTGAACAATATATAAAGTTGAACAATTGTACGAACAAAGTTGAACAATTTTATCTTAAAGTTGAACAATTTCATTTTTATGGTTAGACTGTTTCACTAAGCAAATTTTAGTTTTTTTTTGGGCAAATTTTTTTCTTGTTTTTCTATACGTTTTTATCATAAAATTATAATTAAAAAAGTTGAACAATTCCTCATTAAATTTGAACAATTGTATGTTAAAAGTTGAACAATGTTTTCTGAACAATATATAAAGTTTAACAATTATACCAAAAAAGTTGAGCAATTGTATCTTAAAGTTGAACAATTTTATTTTTATAATTACACATTTGTTTTGACTAAGCAATGGTTAGTTTTGTTTTTTTTTGTTTTTTTGGCCAATTCTTTTTCAGGATAAAATATTTTTAATTTTTTTTTGTTTCCTTACACGCTTTCCTCATAAAATTGTTTCTAAAAAATTGAAAAATTCTCTGTTAAATTGAAGAATTGTATCATACAAGTTGAACAACTTTTTTAACAATATATAAAGTTGAACAACTGAACCAGAAAAGTTGAACAATTTAAATTGCATGAAAATTCAAACTTATAACAAAAGATAGATTGGACAATACTTCATTAAAATTTTAACAATTGTCAAATAAACTTGAAGTTTTATTTATAATGTAATATAAACATAATACAACTAAAAAATGTTCAAAACATAGACCCTAAATCCTAAATGTGTAGGAAAATAAAAATAGAAAAACGGCAAAAATGGCCATGCACAACTAAAAAATTATTTAAAAAATGAAATTGTTCAACATTAAGAGACAATTGTTCAAATTTATATACATAGCGAACACAGTTGTCGAACTATAAAAATGAAATTGTTCAACTTTAAGATACAATAGTTCAACTTTAATATTGTTCGAATTTTAATTGTGCAACTTTAAGCATACAATTGTTCAACTTTAAGAACTAATTGTTCAATTCTTTTCATACAAATTTTATAATGAAAATAAAAAAAATAAAAAATATGGTCGTTGACCGGTCAACGCTGACCGTTGACTGATCAACGTTGACCGTTGATCGATCAACGCTGACCATTGACCGGAATTGAGTGTGGTAGGATGTATGGTAATATTAAAATGAATGACCTAGAATATTACTCACGTTTCACCCTAAGAGTGCTCCTCACATGAAGCTAATCCTATATATATATGGAAGTTTAAAATCAAATATATATGTTGTGTATCTAATAGATTACCCTATGACCCAAAGTCCGATTCATTCCGGTTCCGGTCCAGTCGTTTCACTCCGGTCCGATAGTGATGTGCACCCGACCCGGGCCCCAGCTAACGCTGTCAACACGGCAAATCTGCAAATGAAGATGGCACAAAATTCAAACAACCTATAAATAACAAAGCACAGATATATAGGAAGTCGAAGAAGTGATATCAGGAGAAAGAAAAGCCATGGATATATGGAGCAAAGCTCGAAGCTTCGCCCAGGAGGCGGCAAAGCGATCTCAGGAGCTGACAATGGAAGCCGCCAAGCGCTCCCAGGAGCTCACCATTGGTGGCTCTCGCCTCACCGACATCGTCTCCGAGGCCTCCAAGCGCTCCAAGGAGTTCGCCGCTGAGGCCTCCAAGCGCGCCGATCTCATCAAGTCCGAGGCCCTCAAGCGCGCCGATCAGATCAAGTCTCTCTCTATTGTCGACTCCTCTTCGTCGGAGCCGCCGCCGGGACCCTCCCCTGAGGAGCTTGACACGTTCGGGATTACGGATGAATTGAGAGAGTTCGCCAAGGAGATGAAAATCAGTACTTTTCAAGAATTTCCTTTGCCAGGTGAGGGAGTGTTTTACGTTTTGGAGTAGCGGCTTTGCTGTTTGTTTATTTGATCGGTTTGCTGACATTTTCGATTGAGTCTTTTGAGTTGTTCTTTGGCTTTTTCGTCCAGATCTGGACCATCAGTATTCAGGATTCTTCTGCTTTTGCTTGTAATTTGGTGTCGCATGATTTGTGTCTGTTGGATCGTTACAGTGTCAGATTGATCAATTTCTTGACCCGAAAATTAGGCGTAGTATCAACTGACTCACAATTGAAGTTAACTTGAATAGCCAACAGAAGTCAGTGGATAGTAAGAAGTGGATCTATAATAGGTTTCGCTGAATATGAGACATTGTCACTTAGGTATATGTCCTTCCTAATTCATTTGCTACTACGTTCTCAAGTTAGAAATCTTCTTGCTCATCCTCCCTTAACTCAACAGGGTGGGAGTAAATTGAGGGCTTGTTGGTCATGGTAAATTGTTACTCCATTTGTTCCTATAGTCTAACTTGTGTTTGTAATGATAATGATCCTGCATACTAATGTTACTCAAAGCTGCATCATCTGATATCTACATTATAACTTACAACGCCATTTAAAACTTCTGAGGTTTACTCTACCGAAGATTTAACCTGATCAAGACTTTTTTTAATCTATTGCTTATTAGATGACATACCAGCAGAATTAAGGCCCCAAATTCTGAATATTATAGCTTCTTTGGGCCACACACACTTCTAATCGACTTCTCCCCAATTTCACTTGAGCATACAACACCAAGTCAACAATGTTGCAGGAACAGTGCAGATTTTCTCTAATCTGTCTCTTGGTACTTGAGTAATGATCTGCAGTTGCACAAACTATTCTTGATTGCAGTTACATTTGTCAGTCTGTTTTCCTCATTCCAAAAATGTTACCCAATCTAAACCTTCCCTTGTGGTTGGTATGTGTTGATTGGAATATGAATCTATGTACTCTGATGATGAAAGGTTGAACAAAAGATGCTAGGGGTAATGAAAATATAATTTGTTACACTGCTTCTTTCCAAGATTTTTTATGACTTAGGAGCATATCTTGGTTGGTGGCTACTAAGCAGATATTATTTACACTTTGCAGATGATTCTCCAATCTCTGATGTTCCCACAGTTTCAAATGTACGGCAAGATCTTTCAGAATGGCAGGCTAAACACGCCAATCTCGTAATATCAACTGTCAAGGTCGGCCCCTCTTTTCTATTCTGCTGTAAACCTTGAGCGCTTGGTGTCTGTTGATGCTTTCTGTGTTCTCTCCATGTACATTGAGATTGAAGGGTTATTTGGGCATGTGCAGGTGTCAACCATGTCGTTTAGTCTTTTTAATTTCTAAACACGAAAATTATTGCAGGAAATTTCAAAGCTTAGATATGAGTTATGTCCTCGCTTCATGAAGGATAGGCAGTTCTGGAGAATCTACTTCATACTAGTGAACAACCATATAGCTCTGTAAGTATTTGTTTCTCAAATGTTATCTACAGTTTTCAACTAGTATTCCTAAAGCCAACATGTTGAAAAGTACCCATCCAGTTACCAATAGTAGTAAGACAATTGTTAATTCTGTTGACATATATCACAGAATTGTGGGGAATCATCTACTACTAGACTACTATCTGCTAATGAGTATGCTTAGTCTACTGAAGTTCCTCGATTCTTCTTTATTTGATCCAGTCTTGATACCCTCAAGAGTGATTGTGTTATTCTTGTTTCAAAAGGAGAAGTGGGGAACAGTCTAGTTAACATATCACATGCTCTTTGTTTCTTTGTAAGGTAAGATGAAAATGTATTTGAAGTGTACAAATGACAGAAGATTAAGTATCCTCTACAAAAGAGAAAAGGGCAGAAATCAAAAAACATTTAAAAAAGCTGCCTGGCTTTTACTGTGGATTTTTAGGAGAGAGACATATTCTGCTATGTGACAATTGAACAAAATATAGATCTGGATAATGAGTTACAATCATCCTTTTTTCAGAGAGAACTTACCTATGGTGTGAGAGTGAGTAGAAAATAATCTGCCATGAAGTGATCTATTTGGATATCATTTTATAATGTGTTGATTGTTGAATCAACTAATCTATTTGATATCCCATTTCCAAATGATTTCCCTCAAAATCCTTGCAAGTGAATTTACAAAACTACTCCATAGGCTCTGTTGATTTGCTCAATATTACGTTGTCTCGCGTCTTAAAGTTTTTGCTACTTCTATCCGTTCACTGAATTAAGTCCAAGACTTCAGTTATTGTATTCATTTGCCAGATTTTTTTGCTGAACTACTGAGATGTTGTGTGTTTTGTTTAATTATCGATCATAGATCTATCAATGACATGCAATGTAATTTATTTTTATTTTTTAAAAATGATTTACTGTGGGTCTCTTTATCATTTAAGTACACTCAAGTCCTGACAAGAAAGTTCAATTTTTAAATCAACTATAATTGAAAGATGGCTCCTAACTTTTTAAACGTATTATACTTATAGCATTTGGTATGTTATATATGGGAGGGAGGGTGTGTCAAGACTGTTTTAGCATCAGTTAAACAGAAATCATATTTTTTGTTACACTGCAAAAGTTTATTTAAGTTGGCCTTAAGATAATGATATTATTATTACTAGACAATGAGACGTTTGATACTTGCTTAGTTAGCTTGATGTTCTACCCTTAATTTTAACAGAATTTCTTAGAAGGTCTGATATGTGTGGATTAAGGAACCTATTCCATGTTTGTAATAATTGCATTTTGCATGTTCATGCTACACCTGAAAATTGCAAATGCATAATCATAAAGACAAATTTGTGCAATGTGTCATATCATATGGTGTCCTACAGGCTACAGGTCATTACTTCAAGACTCGTTATTTACTCTTAGGCTTTTTTCTTGCCATCTATGGTTGTTTTTTGTTATCTCATTATGTGCATTAAAGTCAAGGTCTTGTTGCTGAAGAAAAAAATGTGTGAATAGGAAGGGTAAATGAGAAGTATAAGAAAATTAAGGTTTATGAAAAGTCCGATGGAGAAAGAAGTTCTTACTGGAACTAGATCATATTGAAAGGTTTTTCAGAATATAGTGAAGTAAGTGAACTCTCTAAGATGTTTTGATAAGTTAGAAAAGATTATGATCACCTGCTGACGCTATGCTGTGATTCTGTGAGGGTTTATTATCCTGTAAAGTTCTCTGTTGTGCTATTATTCTCATATTGGTTCCCAATTCTAGTTTTCTTTTTTCTTTTGTTTTTGGGTGGTTGTTGTTGGGAGGATGGTGACTAGGATTTTGGGGGGAAATTGTTGATTGAAAAGTTAGACTATAGTGCATTATCTCATTGATATGATAAAAATATTTAGTGCTCTCTTCGAATCTGTCTGCATACTTCAATCATGCATGTTCATAAAGGATAGATGTGCCTGCTAAGTTGTAGTGGAGATGGCAATGTAACAGCCTTGAATGTTTTCTTGGATGTCAGAAACTGTTTAAAGCCTAATATATAACATAATATTGAACATTTCATGGATACATATATGTGGAGGTGCTATGTATTATCACATTGTGTGTGCTTTATTATTTGGCTTGGCACTGCCCAGCGTGCTCATTTGCCATTTTTTGGGAGAATTCGCAATTTCTTATGTGTAGTGGTTTCTCTTAGCTATGAGAAGCAATACATGGAGAAGTTGAAGCTGAAAGCAGAAGAGGAAAAAGAGAAAGAAACTTCAAAAACTGATGCAGTATCTGGGTCAGATGGAACTGGGACCAGCCAACAGTTAAAAACTTCAACATCATCTGCTGAGCAAGACTTGGATGCATTTCTTCTGGGAGATCTCGGGGATGATGACAATGGCCAAGGTATGATGTACCCGTATAAAAATGTGTTGATAAGTTAAACATTATAGTCCTTGTTTTTCAGTTCTTGTTTTCTAAAACCACTTGTACTCCCTGGTGTTTACCTAACCCTTCCTTATCTGGCTTTAAGATGATGAAGATGATGAAGGATTCGATGTTGACTTTGACAAGATAGATGATAACTCGGTAAGTATGTATATTTTGTTGTAGCTATCAGCTAATATACCCATGATACATATTTTCTGTATTTGCTTCAGAACCCATAAATCTATCAATCAACTTTGGAGACCAAGTGATATTTAGGAAACAGAAACTAATATATTATCGATATTTTGTAGCTTAGGGGATTCATGCAACTATGTTAAGTAAGTTCCCTGTGCTACCATGTTTTTCATTCTAAATATGTAGATTTTGTTGTAGCTATTAGCTAGCTAGTATACCTCATGATACATATTTTCAGAATTTGCTTTAGAACCCATAAGTCTATCAATCAACTTTGGAGACCAAATGATATTTAGGGAACAGAAACCAATATATTATCGATATTTTGTAGCTTAGGGGATTCCTGCAACCATGTTAAGTAAGTTCCCTGTGCTACCATGTTTTTCATTTTAAATATGCCTACATTAAGGCTCCTTTGATAAGAGGGGAAATATGTTCATATCTAAGCATATTCAACTACAGAGGTGAAAAAAGAATGGTAGAAAGGTGATGACGTTCAGTCAAGACTAGGCAAGTCGAAACATTACCCAGCTGACCCGAGGATATTGGGCTTTGGAAAACAGCAATAAGTTTTGATCTGAAACAGAAGAAATCCAAAAGCGAAAGTACGATTACCCTAACCTGAGAGGCTCAGATGATCTGGATTTAGAATTATCAATATTAATTATTGTCTGACTTATAAGTTATAACTAATTAGAACAACATGAAAATTATATGTTCAGGTTCGAACACCTTTTGACCCATAACCTTAAACCGACTGACCCACATATGAACCCACCAGCACGATTCATTGATAGGTCAGTCAAGCCCTATTTATTTATTTTCTTGTGTGTATATCGTTATGTGTGATGCTCAAATTAGTGAAGGAAATAAGAGTACCAAAATAAGGATTGTTATACTCATACCATTAATTGATGAGGCAATGACCATTCTATTTTTGTTCTCATTATGTTGATTAGCTAGCACATATACCAATATACCCAAACGGTGGCAATCAAAACACCAGATTCCTATACCATAGCTTTCAAGATTTACTTCCCTTGTAATTTGACTTGTTTTGAGACTGTATGCAGGATGACGAGCGGCCGAAGGATTTAAAGCAGACGTAAATTGAAGTCTCATCTGGAGATTTGAATTGCCAAGTTTGCATCTGCAAGAATGTCGTTGTGTTGAGAAAAGACCCAATCTTGAACCCGTCTCTGCATTTCAGTGAACTTTTTTGCGCATTTACTGTTCTACTTCTCAGACTGCCTCTACGAACCATTTATGCTATGTATGTTTTCTTGGTTGTTCATGTTATTCTGTACGCGGAGCCAATTCTATATTTGGGGAATCTGCTGGTACACAGGAACACTCTTTAGGTTAGTAGTATTTGTAGTGATATAAGTGTGGACTGTTCAGGAATCATGGTTCTTGTAATTCTTTTCCCCTGGTTTAGGTTTTAGGGTGTTCTTTTATTCAGAGATACTAATATCCTATCCATCTGGTGTACATCAGTTCATGTCTGTAAATACCAAGAGATTCTATTCGATTGTTACTGGATTCAACTAATCCTACATTCTGAATCCATGTCTTTGATGCATTATGGAGAAAGGAAAGCATTCTCCTATGGAATCGTCTGCAAATTCACAGCAGGGTGTTGCAAGGTGGTGTGGTGTTGCTTTTGTGATAAGCCAAAACAGAGTCACTCTATTTGAACAATGTTGGTCTAGAAAAGAGATGGTTGTGGTCATTCGGTTTGTTATAAGGGTGCTCTTTACCACCTTATAAGGTGGATGAGGTGATGAAATCTGGATTTCGGCAAGACACAAAAGGGTTTCATTTTCAAACAAGCATGCTGGATTTTATCAAAATGCCCCACGTATAAGAGCATCCACCACAGTGCTAGTTCTTATTATCCATCTCTTCACATGATTGAATAAAAATACACGGTTGCTAAATAGCGTCCGGGTGTTTTTACTTTTTAGCGTCCGGACGTGGTCCGTCACAGACGGAGACGTTCTCCGTCCGTGACGGACCAATACATGTAGATGAAAGTTGTGATATTTACTCTATTTACAAGTTAAAAAACATAACTTTCATGTTAGTTTGAGATTTTTTTTAGATCTAGAAGGATGTTTGATAAGATATGTAGGTAAATGTTAGTGTTTGTAGGTAAATGTTAGTGTTTGTAACTTTAAAAATTGTAAGTGTAAATTTTTTTTGACTGCTCTCGATTTTTGTAAAAGAACAATGTCGAACGACTATGAAAATTACATCTATTAAATTGAGCTCCGTTCGTCACAGACTAAGTCTATCAGTCTGTGACTGACGAAGCATCTCCGTCCGTCACGGACGGTTGTGCTCCGTCCGTCACGGACGGTTGTGCTCCGTCCGTCACGGACGGTGGTCGTCCGTCCGTGACGGATGGTGGTGCTCCATCCGTCACGGACAGATAGTTTATCTTTTTTACTTGTTCACTTACTTTGTTTAAACCTTTGAACAAGAGGTTAACGAGGTTTATCTTGGTCTTAACGACCTAAGTCTTAATGACTGACCTGTAGAAAATGAGACGCCTTCTTCGTACATTCCACATTCAGTGTTTGGTCCAGAATATGTACCTTTTGAAGCAATTCATAGTCCATCTACATTACTTAGTAGGAGTGCATTACCACATGCACGACGACAATTTACGCCGGTGCAGTTTGGATTTCCACCGTTGCATACACAACCACAGTTTAATGTACCAATTCCGAATGATTATGTGTCAGCTGATTATTCTTAGTTGTTTACCACGGATATTGTGTTCTGCACAAGGGAAGAGGCAATTAAGTGGGTGAAAGACACTAGGTTCCAAAATAACATGTGCATCAAGATTAACCGAGATAGAAAATCAGATGATCATCATCTTGGGAAGACTATGTTGCTTTATGAAAGATAAGGAATGTACACCCCATCAAAAGGAGGAGAAAACAAAGTCCGAAAAAACACAAAAACAAAGAAATGTGGGTGTCCCTTCAAATTGATGTGTCGTGAACGCCCTAGAGGATCATGGAAGATCATTGTAGAACATGGTACTCACAGCCATGAAATTGGGTCCAATTTATATGGGCATGCATTTGTTGGAAGGCTCACAGCTGATCAAAAGAGATTGGTGGAGTCGATGACCAAGACACATTGTACGCCTACTCAGATTGCAACTACACTGAACCAGTTCCCAGGGAACTACACTAGCAAGAAGCAAGTGTACAATGAGATGTATGAGGTACGAAGGGCTGGGATGGAAGGAAGAATAGTTGTTCAGCAATTCTTCATGAAATCTAAAGAATACAACTACTACATGGAGCATAGGTCGGACCCTAAAACCAATAAGGTCCCCGACATATTCTTTGCCAGCTCGGACCCTATAACACTCCTCAAGGCATTTCCATATGTATTATTGTTGGACTCCATCTACAGTACAAACAGGTAACATTCACACATCTATATATTATATAGTTATTTGATATGTTATAACATGTTAATTTGTATGCAGGTACGAGATGCCTTTCTTGGAAATTATAGGGTTCACTTCTACATGGAAGAATTACAACGTAGCGGGAGCATTTCTTGCCCATGAGAAGGAAGACAACTACTTGTGGGCTATAAAGCAGCTTGCCAAAGTTTGTGGGCTTGTGCAGAAAACACCTACATGCATAGGGAATTAGGGACGGATCGAGAGCTTGCTGATCAGCGCTACTTTATAGGGTTTAATCAGGAGTTGTTACCGGTGTTTTGGGTACCATTTGGAGATGTTTAGAGCACAATTGTGGAGTATGGAGTTGAGAAGTAAAAGTGTGGATATGGTGGTTTTGAGAAGCTTAATTGAAGACTTAATGAATATGGAGAAGAAAGCACGTGAGAAGAGAAGAGAAGAAGGAAGACGGAGAAGAGCAAAACCGAGAATCCGCGGTCGCGGAAACCAATTGCCACGGTCGCGAAAAAGTCGAGAGCAGCGAAGTTCAACAGTGAATTTTCCGCGGTCGCGGAAAATGGCATCAGAAGCGTGAAGTTTTCCGAAGTTTTTACTTTTATTTTATTATTCCCTTTTATTTTATTTCTTTATTCCAGTTAGATTATTTTATTTCCTTTTAGACTATGTTTGTGATCTTTGGTTTTTAGGTTTAGGTAGGTTATTTAAACCTAGTTCCTAGCAGCCACTATTATTGTTTTTCTTAGAATCGTTCATTATTCAGTATTGTTTTTTCTTTGAGTTTTTGTTTCAAGACTATGAAGAACTAAGCACCTTTGCTTAGTCCGACGATTGAAGCCTTCATTTGATATATGATTGTGAGGTTATAATTCTATTTCTATTCCTTTGGATTATATATTTTCTCTTGAGCTTATTCCTATTGATTCTTATTGATTTGACTGGATTGATCACCTAGTTGATATTAGTAATTGTCTATTGCTAGGGTTTGGATATTTCGAGTTGAAATCCCTTATCTTGTGTAGCAACCATGATATTCTAGGACTAGTTGGACTAGTTTATTATGAAAGAGAATTGATTATGTGTTAAATGCTGCGAGTTGTGGTGTTGCATGTATCCTGGTTAATTCCTATGCTTTCTGCTGCTATTGTTCTAAATCTTGATAGTTTCTCGTGCGTTCGATAGTAAGGGTTGTCAGGACTAGTTGGACTGGTAACTATTTCAGAATAGGGACATGAATAATCATAGGAAGGAATAGAGATAACCTAGGACCAACCAATCAAATCAATGGTGAATATTTATCTGGCTAAGTACTTTTTCCCAATTGATTACAACCTTTGTGTTACTTACTTTGTTTATTTGCAATCAACCAACCAACAAACCCCCCTTTGTTACTTGACATACACTTGTGCACTTAGAAAGATAACTCCTCCATGTGGGATTCGACCCTTGCTTGCCTATTCTACTAGTTTAGGTTTTTTTAAGAATTTACTTTGATTGGGCATCACGACTTTAGCTCCTGTCACTTGATGAATGCGGTGGATGAAATGTTCCCAAAGGCGAAGTACATTTTATGTAGGCGTCATGTATACAAGAACATCGAAGCCAAAGCTAAGAAAATCATCAAGCATGCTGACACTGCAACAAGGTTTGCAAATGCTTACATGGAGTTGTTTAAGGAAACAACTGTAGAGGCGTACGAGCAAAGGTTGCACAAGATTGAGGTTGAATGGAGCACCAGGAAAAGCCTACTTTTGTATGTCAGAAATCAGTGGCTTGAACCGTATAGGGAAATAATTGTGTCGGCTTGGACGGACACGGTTTTGACATTTGAAACTAGCACGACAAACAGGTTTGTGCAATATAATATATCCAATGCAATACTTCCATACTTATATATGGATATAATGTGATTGTATCTCATTTATGTTATTTCACCTCTAGGGTTGAAGGAGAACACTCGTCATTGAAAAACTTCTTGACTACTCCACATGGTAGGTTAGACACAGTGTTAGCTCAATATGATTCATTGATGAACATCCAAGTAAATGAGATCAAGGCAACCTTCAACATGAATCGCCAGAAGATGATGTGTATTGTGTCAATAGTAGATGTTTTCAAGGAGTTGAAGTATAAGGTCTATGATGAAGCGATGAAGCGCTTGATAAATGAATACAAACGTGGGGAAGATCCATTTTTGGACCCCACTTGCAGAAGGCAGATGTTTGTGAGAGATGGATTGCCTTGTGTACGTCCATAAAATTGAACGTTATGTGCAGTGTCAAGTACATATCCCACCTAAAGTTGTGCAAAGGTTTTGGAGACAATTGGGCATGGAAGATGTGCAAAATGAAGAAGTTGAAGGGTGGAAGGGCAAAGTTGCTAGATCGCTAATGGATGATTTCATTCGTAATGACTTCCCTAATTTGTCAGCTGATCAACAACATAAATGTGTCAGTGCAGTTATTGAGTTAGCTCATCTCGAGAGGACTAGTCTACAGGAATCGATAGTTGTAAAGACTAAGGGACGGCCAAAGGGAGCTCTAAACAAAAGACTTCCTTCTTCATGGGAGCTCACTCAACAAGAGTTGGACCAATCACCTCCCAAGAAGCAACAAGGTAGGCCCCCAAACCACCCAGATTCCCCATGTACGCCATCTCATATTAGACCTCCCACGCCTCCGGTATCTCAGGTTAGAGTTTCAGCACATCCAACCTCTCATATTAGACCTCTCATGCTTCTGGTGTCTCAGGTTAGAGTTCCTGCACCTCCAACCTCTCAGATTAGAGATCATACGCCTCTGGTTCCAGTGAATACACCTATTCACTTTCCATTCTTGGATGTCATTCCGTTGTGCATTCGCCCACACCTGACCGGTTATCATTCCATTCGACCTGATGGAAACTGTGGATACAGAGCAATTGCAGAATCTCTAGGCCTTGGTTAGGACCAAGGGCCATAAGTCAGACAAACTATGCTTGCGAAACTGAAAGAATACCCATTTCTGTTTCAAAAAACTTCCAGTTTTCATACAGTTGAAACCATGCGAGATGCTCTTGATCACTTTGGGACCGACTTTGCCCCTACGGATACTTGGTTACTACTTCTAGACATGGGTAGCATGGTCGCTACTGCATTCAATTGTGCATTTGTCATGTTGGGTGGAGCAAACCAAACTTTCCTTCCTTTGAATGTCCTGATGGGTGAAGACCCCTCCGCCATGAAGATCTAGACGATCTGCATCTGCCTTTTGACAAAGGAGGGTCATTTCATTTCGGTATACTACTACCCTTTTAAATCTTTGGAGTTTATATTGTATTTTTTAAATACAATTACATGCTATAATTGTGTAGGTGTCCTTGTCTAATGATTCTTCATTGCCGAGTATATTTACCTTGTGGACTCGTCATCATCACGAATCTACTTCTCATTTGATCGATCCTTTTCTTTATGGTTGCTCGAGTACAAGCCTACATCCAAAGTCAAAGTTCAACGTGGTCCCAAGTCAATTGTGAATGTGTCTAATGATTAGTGCATTGTCATGCTTTGATGGCAGAGATATTTCGTATTAACAATTTCATAAGACGATTGTACTTCTTTTTTGGATATTTTGATTTGTATGTCACCTATCAAAATAATTAACCTAACTTATAGACATGTTTTGCAACTCACAGTGCACGATACAAAATGGTAGGAATTGGCATGTGACGATACATAATGGTAGGAATTGATCGGTTTCAAATAAACATAAACATCCAACAAAGAGTTTACGTCAGTTCTAAATAAACATAAACATCCAACAAAGAGTTCACGTCAGTTCCAAATAAACATAAACATCCAACAAAGAGTTCACGTCAATTCCAAATAAACATAAACATCCAACAAAGAGTTCACGTCAATTCCAAATAAACATAAACATCCAACAAAGTTCAAAGTTCTAGTGTTGACGACTACTAGAACCAGCCTAAAAAGTGGATCCAGTGTTACCACCTCTTAGCTCACGTAAGGATCTCCTGATGGCCTCACGCATATCATCATGACATGTATCAGCATCTTCAAATGAGGAGAGCTAGCCCACGACACAACCAATGCTCTACACATATTTCAAATGATAAATATAGGTATGAATTGTATTTGTTATTTTAAAAGAAGCGTAAAACACATATAGTATCACCTCAGAACGGACATCCCTTTGGTGATGATGTGTCTGCGATGGGGGCATGACATACATGTGTGTGTGAGGCTCGTACCACCCCATGTAATCATCACTACACTCATACCCATGTACCGCAGGAGGGCCCATCATCTCGAGGCTAATGGAGTGTAAGTTTCTTGCGTCCCAAATCCATCGAGACATATCGTACTCCACTATGTAACTCTTCATCTCGGTGGGTGAGTGGGTTTGATCGCTTTCAGCGGTTCTATCACTTTTCCAGGCCTCCCCTGCTCACGGCCAAACTACCTCGCGACACGATCCGGCATGTATGGTTCTGATCTCCCCAAGAATGATATCAACCCGTGAAAATGAGAAGCGGCTAGGTCTGAACTGAAATCAATCTATCCATATGGTGCCCAATCAACCTAAACAAAAACATGTGAATGTATTAAATTTAACTATGTTTGTGTTTGAACATAAGTGTAATATTTAATCCAATGAGGTACTTATAGTTGCCACATGCATTACATCTAGCTCTCTTCTATAATTTTCTCTCTCTGCGTCAGAATAATTGGTCTAGTTGTACTACTCCATCGCACATCATATGGCACTCTACCATCCCAAGACTCATTCTCTACAAGACAAAAATCGGGAAAGTACTGATAGATCCATGATTGTACATATATACGTGTATAGTTACAAGTCATTCAAGAATTACCTCAAAATAATTGATATGCAATCAATAAGAAACTATGCATAATTATTACCTGCAATAATGTGGTACAAGTAGACATCTGACGACAACCGAAGCACGAGCACTCACCCAACGACCGATACAGATATGCAAGAGCAGCTGGCCCCTAAGAACTAGTCTGAGCACTGTCGAGGTCACTTACGCAACCCAGATACGACACATGCAACCAATGCTGAGACTTGTCCAAAAATAGCGTGGACTCGATCAGGTATAACATATAATCTGAAGTGACGACCGTTGGATCCATATCTGGCCTCATGCAATGCTCGTGTAAAGACTGGTGTGTGAGTCCATGTCGGGACAACATTTCTGGTGTCATCCCAAAGAATTCGATTGCCCTTTGTACTTAAGCTTCAAATAGACGCATCTTGCCTAACCGACGGTCAGATAGAGACAATACCAAATTGTCTCCATCAATGTTGATACCCGGAATGATATGTACATCATGAAGAGTAATTGTCATCTCTCCCCATGGCATATGAAAAGTGTTAGTCTTTGGCTGCCATCTCTCTACAAAGGCAGATATCAACGACACGTTGATATGACTGTACATCATGTCCTGCAGGTGTGTGAGCGTGTTGTTTCGGGCAAGCATACTCCAGGGAGCTACATCATCTAGTTTCCATTTTTTCAACTGTTGAGCCCTTAGTTGAATCGTCAATTTTTCCCGCTCCTATAAATCAAATTATTAGTTATATAATCAATAAAATCAAATAAATTGTGATGAAAACAATTATAGATATATCAATTTACTTATCATGCCATTTTAAACAGAGTATGTCGTATGGGCTTCGAAGCTAAGGAGAAGCTATGGGTTCCGGGGACCTCCGACAACACCTACTTCCAAAAACGGATCGATCAAAGCCCCCCCTCTTCTTGTGTGATGCACGGCTTTGTGTACCTCTTCTGCGATCTGAAGGAGCCGGTTCCTCTTCTGGGATAGGAACCTCGTCTGTAACAGAAGGAACATGCTCGTAGAAAGTGGGCTAGCCCCCTGTGATATGAAACTCATCTGTCTGAGACGGCTCGTACGTAGTCGGCTCGTATGTCTCAGACGGGCCGTACGTCCCAAATGGACCATACGTCCCAGATGGCGCATATGTTACAGACGGATCGTATGACCCAGATGGACCGTACGTATGTCCCAGATGGCGCATATGTCACAAACGTACCGTATGTCTCAGACGGGCCATATGTCTCGGGCGGGCCATATGTCCTAGACGACTCGTATGCCCCAAATGGCCCGTACGGGTCATATATCACCCCCCCCCCTCCAGCTACATCCCACAGTGTTGCATCATCGGGATTTGTTTGCTTGTCTTTTGACTTACCCTTACGCCGTGTGTAAGTGATATCGCACACACACGCGCGCGCAACATCTCTCCTACGTACACGGCTGAACCTAGTGTTGTCATCCATCTGCAACATGAATAACAAAATACATAAGTTTGTTTCGTACGTCGATTGACCACGGATAGAAGAGGGATAAAAAAATACACCACTATCGTTCGTGACGGACGGACCACCTCCATCTGTTACGGACGAACGTGGTCCGTCCGTCACGCACAAATGCATTCCATCCGTGGTCCGTCCGTGACGGACGGACCTGTTATGTTCGTCACGGACGAAACCGGTCCGTCCGTGACGGACCACTTCATCTTCTTCCCAACAGCGAGACAGTTCGTATGCGAAGTTCTTGAATGCGATTTACATTCGTTCACAACAACAAAAAACGAATGTAAATCGATCTAAATGACATCCATTATGAATTTTGTTGATCTATAAACCTACAAATTCGAATCTATAACTCAAATTTGAACTATAACACCCAAAATAAAATTTTCAAATTCCTCCAAACCCTAGGTCCGAAAATAGTGATTTTTTGCAAAAAAACAAACAACAAAACTTACATTTTTAGGGAGATGGTTGATTGATTCTTCAAATGTGCCCCTTCTAGATCCGAAATGATCTGTTTGATTGGTTGATTTGTGATAAAAATGAGAATCTTCTTGGATAGGAAGAGAGGAAAGAAAGAAAGAGTGACAATGGGAGGAAGAGAATTGAGTGGTATGTGTGTAATTTTGGAAAATTTTCTTATATAGGATAAAAGTCGGCTCTATTTAAAAATTTGGGAATGCTCTATTTAGCAAGTCCCTAAAAATATTTGATATTCGGTAATTTTGAAGCAAGCAACTCATCTGAACGTTGCATCGTATGCAAACGATAGAAGCTACGGTGCAAGGGATTGTTAGAACATTCACAAGGAAGAATGTCAAAGTTTCTACCATTTTTTTAAAAAAATAAAAAAATAAAAAATCAAGGGAAGGGGGGTGTGTCATAAAATTCAGATAATAATTATATTGGTTCTTATGTTAGATCATCTTCAATGATGGATTTTGGAGTATCATTCCCATTTAAAACAAGTAAAAATAAAATTAAATATCAGAATTTGGGTGGAAATCAAAAACATCTGAAAGAAGTATCACACATATGGTATTTGATCTGACAAATATCACTACAATTTCAGTCAATAAACTAATTGATTTACTCGTGCCTTACACGAGGATTTTTTAATAAATTTTAATTTATTTTTAAGTATGAGTTAATTATCTGTTTCAATTCATTGATATTAAAAAAATACATATAAATCATACAAACTGTTGTATATCAACAAAAAATAATATGAACTTCATATATTGTATATTAGTTGTCAAATTATGGATACCTTTCTATCTATCTATATATATACTGAAGAATGAAATAATTCAATTTTTCAAGTGACAATTCCAGTAAAAGTAACGTGGACTCTAGGAATTTGACCAAATTTATGATATTGCAAAAGAAAATTAGATTGCATAGGTTCATAACACAAACATATTTTCTTTGGTCATATCATCATTATAAGGTTCACTTTATCACTTTTATAGAATTTGTAACAAAAAGGTGGATCAATTAAGATAAATAGGCAAACGTTTGACTATCACATTTTAATTTTTGAGTTTCGTTTTATTTTTACCGAATCTAAAAGTAATTTTTACTTAATGTTATCAAGTGAACATAAAACCATCATGTTATAACAATAAAATAAACAAAACTTGATATCAATTATGTCATATAAACTAACCGCAAATGTCAAATAATGGCCACAACAAAATATGTCCAAAATTTTCAAGTAAGTTCAATCCAATCCATTATATAATTACTTAATCTGAACCTCCTAAGACTATATGTACCTCCGAAAATACCCAACTTTACTATATGTAACGTGTCTTCATCTTCTTTTGACACGCCAATAATATTTTTTATAATAAAGTTATATTTTTTTTAATTTTTAATTTCTTTCTTAATAGATTTGTTTATAGTTTGAGAGTAAAATTATTTTAAAACCGAAAACAAATGAAGAAAAAATTGTTGTGATTTTTTATTAACTTTTTACTAAGTTTAGATTTATATATCCCTTTTTAATCAAAACATGTCAAACCACTATTTAAATCAAGTAAAGATAATTGCATTATAATTTTACATGGTTGAAAATTGTCTGGCTTGATATTTACAATCAAGAAAAAGGTCAAGATTAGGGCTGTTCAAAAACAACCCGGACCGGAAAAATGGACCGGATCGGACCGGTGAAATTACGGTCCGGTCTCCGGTCCATGTTTTTTCATTAATCCGGGTCCGGTCCGGTCCAAACCCGGATTTTAACCGGTCCGGACCGGTGGACCGGATTTTTTTTAAAAAAAAATAATAAAAAATAAATAAATAAATTAGGAGTTTAAATGTTTTTTTTATAGATATTTTTCTTAATTTAATAAATTAGGAGTATAAATATTTTTTATATATTTTTTCTAGATATTAAATAAGAATTTTATTTTATTTTATTTAAAATAAGGACCGGTCCTAGACCGGACTGGAACCGGACCGGACCGAATAGGTCCGGTCCGACATTTTGAAAAAATCTGGTTCATCAGACCGGACCGGATGAACACCCCTAGTCAAGATCATTATAATTTATTTTTTATATTATTTGGTTACTATAATGACAATCTTATCATAAAAGTTTGTGTATTTGAAAATGTGATGTTATGAATTATGTATGGTGAATTATATTAAAATTTAAAGGTATTCAATTATCTAGGTTATATAAATTTTAGGAATATACAAATCAACCATTATAGATTAACATAGATAGGCAAAGATATTTGATAACATTTTTTAACTATATTAAAATTAAAATAGATAAAGAATGATGTTTGTAATATTTTGTGAGAAAATATAACTTTGGGTTTATAATCAATAACTATCTTTACAATTGTTATCAAGAAAATAAGTATTATTTATTTGAAATTGTAATCGTATTATTATTATTTTTGTTGCAATAATAATTATTATTTTTAAAAGATGTTAAAGCATTTCAAAAATAATATATGTATCTTAAATATTTCTTAGTAATGTAGATAGAAGTTTTAAAAAACGATCTAGCGCAAGGGATAATTTTATGCTTGTTTCTAAAATTGATTATTTGAAGGTAATAGGTATAATGATTTACGAACCTTGATTTCTAGAATTTATTAAAGTGAATAAGACTAAATAATATATTTATATATTTTTTTAAAATAAAATTTGGGTAATATATTCATAAACAATATAAATTTATATTAATAGAAAATAATGTAAATTAGGAATAAGTTAATTTGGGTTAATGATATAAATTAAATATAAGTATTCAATTATCTTTGTTATATAAATTGTGAGAATATCTAAATCAACCATAATAGATTAAGATAGATAAGGCAAGATATTTGATAAGATTTTATAACTATATTAAAAGTAAAGACTATTGCATTATAATTATTTTTTGTTGCAATTATTATTATTATTTTTAAATAGGTTAAGCATTTCAAAATAATATTTATAGCTTATATTTTTCTTAATAATGTAAACAAAGGAGGTATATTTAGTATCCTAGTTTATGTATATTGGATAATAAAAGATAATATAAATTATAAAAGTCTATCGGTTGAACAAATATCATCCTTATATATTTTTGCCTAATTTGTATAAAAACCTACCAGATGAAAAAATATCATCCATAATTGTATTTTTTTAGACACCAAAAAGCTACGTAAAATTCATATACTATTTACATATTTGGTAATTAATGTTATATATTAGTTATCAAATATATAATAATAAGTGTAGAATAGTATATAGATATAATATAGCTTTCTTTACTCATCTACAATGATATCACCTAGGTATATTATATAAATTACTACTAATTTATATGGTAAAAAAGATATAGCTAAGGTGATAACAATTAGACATAAACATGTGTATTTATCTCGAAAGAAAAGAATTAAAAATTAGCATAAACACATGTACTAATTATATACATAATTTTGGTAAAAAGTGATGCAAAGAGCTTCCGATTTGCATATTTTATTCTTTATAATGGAGTTTACGGACAATATACAAACAATATTAAATGGTGAACACTAATTAAGTATGTGACACACATAGAATTGGTAAATTAAGGAAATTAACATATTTTAAAGTTGGAAAAAATATTTATTACCATGTATAATGGGAACTATTTTGCTTGTAGAGTATTCGTGGACACTAATGAGAGAAATTAACATATTTTAAAGTTGGAATATGTGTAAGAAAAAATAATATAGTAACATGTATAATGGGAAATATTTTGGTAAAAATAACATTTAAGCTTTCGATTTGCATACTATCTATATACATATTATATTCTTTATAATGGACTTTACGGACCATCTATATACGTATTATGTTATGAACACTAATTAAGTATGTGACACATAGAGTAAGTAAAAGGAAATATTTGGGTAAATAGATCAATTAAGCTTCCGATTTACATACTATCTATATACATATTATATTCTTTATAATGGAGTTTATGACCATCTATATACATATTATATTATGGACACTAATTAAGTATGTGACACATAAAATTAGTAAAAGAAAAGTAATATATTTCATATTCTTTATAATAAAAATTACTCTATAAGTAAAAAGAATATTAATTCGTGGATACCAATTATAGAAATTAACATAATTTCAAGTTGGAATATGTGTAAGAAAAAGTAATATATAATCATGTATAATGAGAAATATTTTGGAGTGGTAATTTTGGAAATTTGTATAAATATAAGATAAAATAAATTGTAAATAGAATAAGGGTGAATAGGTAAATGTACATAATTATTTAATGATGTGACATACTTAGATAAGTGACACGTATGAGAGATAATTGCGACTTTAGTAATAGTCTATAGATGTGTCACTTGGACACTCACAAATAGCCCATTTGTTGTTCTCAACCAAAATCAATTTAAAAAGTATCATAGAGTGATGCAGAAGAGAGAGAAAATGATTAAAAAAAAGTAGGTTATGATACTTAAGGAGAGTATCATTATTAAAGATGGGAGAAACTTACATCATCTTTAACAATGGTACTCATCCTCTCTTAGCATTTTTTAATAAGAAAAATATATTATAATGTCAAAATTTTTACAAAACCAATGTCAAAAAGATGGTGGAGTATCATCCACAAGAGACTCATTTTTGTATTTACTCAAAATTTCTGACATTTTTCTGAATTTTTATTTTTTAAATTAGTTTTTATACTCATTCACAATATCACCATTGTAGATGGTCTTATGGTTTACGGAGAAACTTTTGTAGTAGGAACTATCACAAGAATTAATGTAAATTTTATGACACATTACCTCTACTTATTTTTTTTATGTTTATTTAAAAAGGGATAAAGTTTTGAATTTCTCCCTTGTGGATGCTCTTACGCATTTAAACTTTCTTCTTGAATCGAATTTAACTAACATATATCCTCACGCCTTGTACAGATCGGATAAATATAAACTACATATTTAGCATGAACAAAATTCATTATACAACATATTATTGACTATCTTGAATACAATATTGCAACATCGAATTAGGTTGATTTAGAATACTAAAAAAATAGAGTGATTTTGGCCCATTAGCCCCTTAGAATTATTTATTTTGTTAATCGTTTCCCTACATTCTTAATTTTGCTTATTGGCTCCCATGTGACACTTTGAAAGTATTATAAGCCACTAACCGCGAGTCAACGGCCAATCAACTACCATTGACCCCTGATGACACTTTCAAAATGTCATCACGCTGATGACAATTGTGATGACACTTTGAAAGTGTCATCAGTCGTTGACTACCGGTCAACAGTCGTTGACCCCTGATGACACTTAAAAGGGTCATTTACCAAAACCGTTCAAAAAAAATATGTGAATGATTAGACTGCTCAAAAGTAAAAAATAATATATGTTATTAAAGTAAGATTAGACTCTTCACAAATTATATTAAGTTTATTATGCACATTTAAGAAGGATTTATTCGTTATAAAGGCAATATTTTGTTAGCATATAAAATATTAATATAATTATTATAACTAAAGAGACCCGGATTAAACCCCGAAGGATTAACTAGAAGTTAACACTCCACTAGTCCCAGTTGACCCTTTTCTTGATTCCGCGAACACTTGCTCCCCCGCCGCCCACTCCCGTCAGTGTCGAGGCTTGTTCTGACCGCCTTCTTGTCGCCCTAGACTCCAAACATGTCTCCGATGTTGCTTGGTTTGGCTCCGTATCTGACTCTGGCGACTCCGGTGGTGCGCAGATTTGACTCTGGTGACTCCGATCTAGTTTCGGTCTGGCTCCCATGGTTCCTTGTTCACATGGAAAAAAACCGAGGGCTTTCTTGGGCTTGCAACTCTGACAATCAAGTTATTCACTCTCCTTCACCGCTTAAAAAACACATTAAACTTTCTTTTGTGTGGGATGAGTGTTGGTTTCTGAAAAGGAGGGAGAATTCCTCCATTTACTTATTGTTAACGGGTATTTATATCCCTCATTTCTCGGGCTGGGCTTCTTACTTTTGGGCCTTTTCATAGACTTTGGGCTTTGGGGCCCATCTACCTTGGGTCAGGTTAAATCCGACACCCACACAGCCCATCAAGCTTCGCGGACCAAGGACTCAGCGGGGAGTGAAGCTTGATAGATGGACATGGTGTGGTTCAATCATAGGGCGCGGACCCTAACGCTCGCTCGAGCGGGTCTTACTTGAAATATTGGTCTTGCTTGGAAGTGTCCTCCATGTTCGAGGAAGCGTATGAAGAGGCGTGAGGATACGAAGGGTGAATCAGGCTCTTTGTCTCCGAGGAGGCCGCATCACGATCCTTTAAAAAGGGCTCACCTAGTGAAGGCACATCCCATTCCTCGCGGGTTCACCAACAAGGAAAATGGACAAGATTCGTGGGCCTCGAAGTTCCCAATTTTACCGAAAAAGATTGCACCACATAGATCAGAGAAAGTCAAAGAATATGGCAAGTTTGTGAAGGGAACTACAGGGAAAATGCGTTGATTTTAGACGCACGAGAGATTGAAGGATGCATACTCGTGGGACTCTCCGGGTCATGAACCTTTGTGTCTTGCATCTAATTAGGTGAGAAGATGGACGTTAGGGCTTCTTGAGGGAGAATGATTATGGCGAGGATTTTGAGGCTGGTGTGGCTAGTGAGGATACAAGCCATGGTTTGCTCACCGACCATTGAGTTCGAGCTTTGAAGGAAGACGACGAGGTTCCATCAGGAGAATGAGCTAAAATGAACAATCCGCGGATGCCCACTACTTGATTGATGAGCTTAGCTAGCATTTTGCAAGCCCCAAGGCTAGGTGAGTCGGGCTCCGTGAACCGTCTATTTGACCATCCCGTGGAGGAGTTTGAGACCTTGCCTTTATTTCCCCCCCTGATGAGGAGTCTTCTTGCATCTTGGATTTTCCTTCATGCACATAGTCTTCTTGACTATGTGCATGACCATCACTTCCTCTAAGGAGATGTCGATTATAACTGTGGCTCGCCTATGATGGTACGTGTTGCTTTCATTCTCTTTCAGCCCCTTGTTTCTCATATCTTTTTTTTCTTCCTTAGCGAGCTATTTTTTTACGGATGTCTTTGGAGGTTGTCTTCTTCTTTATGTCGATGTAAAGATATAACTTCAGAGTCGACTTTGGAGATCCAGACCTCAATGCGGAGGATGAATGCAGAGCTTCGAGTGGGAGGAAATAGCTAGCTTTGTAGAGGAAAGACATGCCATTTGTGACCAATCGATGGCCGAGTTTGCTAATGGTCACAGGCTTGGGTGGAGGCGTAGGCTCGAGTACTTCCTGAGGCCATATTGATGTAGGCTTCCACACGAAGGCTGACAACCCATTTCTATTCGTCCCCAGTAATATGGTAAGGCGCTTAATGACCACCTTGAGGTCTTGTAAGCTTGCATCGTTGAAACTATACTCGAGATGGAGGCCCTTTCGTTGAGGGTAAGAAGAGGAAAGCAGGAGACATGTCCGAGTAATAATAGTAGTAGTAGTAGTAGTATGTCTCCACGGAGACCTCGGGGAGGTAAGATAATCGTTGAGGAGCCATATTGCAAATTATCCACCAATCACCCATTGCTATGCCTTGTGGCTTTGCGCATTCTAAGGCCTCCATTTGGTTATGTTATGCTTTTGTACTTGCTTGCAATTTTTTTCACCTGAGATTTTGCTCTCTTGTGAAAGTGTAGATCTATAGTTTAGAACTTTTATTTATCCCTCAATGTTGTAATTGTTTTCTGTTGAATTTCTTAGGTTTTGATGGTAACAAACATTCAACTAATCTGGTATCTAAGTGTTTTAGAAACAAACAAAGTTGTCACATGAAACCATTGCAGCGCAGGAGTGCAGATGGAACATGTAATATCCCACTTAAATGAGAAAGGGTAAAATAGTAATTTTAATTTGATAAAAATAAAAGTTATGAAATTTACTTTATTTCTTTTAGAGGAGTAATTTACATTTTTATTAACTTAGGTTCAAGGTTTGGGTTAAGATAATTTTTGGTATAAATTATCATATGAATAATAATAATATGGTGTTAAAAATAAATAAATAAGTATAAAAATGTAATTTTATATTTTAAATAATAATAAAGGTCATAAGAATTATTATGCTATCCATAAAGGGATAAAGTAATAATTGACTTAAGTAAGTTATTTCTATAAGTTAAGGATGGTTTAAATTATGATTAACTTTATGTTAATTATAATTTAGATAAAAATTATCAAATTTGACTTAGAATATTTAAATCAAGTTTAACAAAATTTTGTTAAGGATATAAGTATGGTCAGATTCATAAGAAAAATAACTTAAGCTTATTTTAGTCTAAGTTAAATTTTATATAATTTAATTTTGGAATAAAATTATATTACAAACTTAAAATATTAAAAATATTAGGTTTGGGCAATCTTTGTAATTTCTGCAAAGTTGAAAAGGGCACTTTTGTCAAAAGCCCAAAACTTTGGGCCATTTTTGTAATTATCTGAAAAGCTGTCTTCTTCCCCACTGACTGAACAGCCAGCTACGTAAGGCATTTCAAGCCATTTTAATGGCGGAATTCAAACTCATTGGATCCGATCGAGAGTAATAATTCATGGGAATTTAAGAGGAGCCTATCCTACACGTAATCCATCAGTCAATGTGGATAAAAAGGGGCTAAGTTGACGGGATTTTGTCCGAAAACGAATTGAAGAAATTACAAATTGGATCAAACCGGATTGAATTGGATGGATTAATCCTAGGGATTTTGTTGGGGGAATTAATACCTTCAAAAACCCTATAAATAGGCCCCCGAATTCAACCCCAATCCTTCCAATTTCATCCATTTCCCTCTCAAGAACCCTAATCTGCGCAGCCTTGATCTTTCTCAAAAGTGGCACTCGTTTGAGCTTAGTTTTGACGATTAGTTGCATCCCTAGTTGCACCTGGAGGTCCTATTTGAAACCCCTAAGCTTACGCCGCCGTTCAATCACTGGATCACCCCCGATTTGGCCGGAAACCGCCGGGTGTTCAAGTCCGATTTCGAAGAGGGTATTTTACCCAATTCGGGTTTTGTTTTTTTATTGTTAATTTATTTTGGCTTAATTGGGTTCAATTTAATTCATATGGATTAGTGGAAAACGTTCTAAGATTAATCGGAATTTATAAAATTAAAATTTAATTTATTAAAAAAAAATTATAATATTATCTTATATAATGAATGGGTAAATTAGACTATTCATTTAGATAATATTTTGAGTTAGAAAATTTGAGATTTATAAATAAATTCATTTATTAATTTATTTATGTCTAGATTAATTAGAATATACGATTAATTGATTTTTAATCGTATAGATAATCGTCCTACTGATTAAGCTTTGAAATTGATTTATTTAAGGATTAAATAAACTCAATTAAAAACCGAAACATGATATACTTCAAATGGTTATATTGAATAAATTATCTAATATAATTTATTCATTGTGTTTGATTTGGGTACGTCTCGGGATTTCGTTTGGAACGAGAATAAAGCAGGAAACCGATTTGCTTTTCAAAAGCAACCATATCTGATACACCGTTCATCCTTTCTGTGATTCAAAGCAAGTGGCGGTTCGCTCTTGCTAATTTATTCCATATTTTTCTTAATTGATAATTAATCTATTATCTTAATTATGTTGTGATAAATATTCTTAATTTCTCATTTGGGAACTTGTGTGTTAAAGTGTTGTATAAAATGAACCTTATTATTAGGTTGTATATATGCTAGCTATAACCCTTATATATATAAATATATATATATATTATTATAGGGTTGCTAGATAATAATTGGTGTGAATTGTTGTGCTTTGGTGTGGATAATAATTGCTAGTTAGCATGAGTATTCGTAGGAATGCTAATGCCTTGCGAGGATTAGTCGTTCCTTTATAACTTGGTGTTAGGAGGATTATTGCCCTAATGCCTTTGGTCATGACCTTGTCCTTATATTGCATAAGTGGTGGTGCACTTAGCTAGTGTCAAATCTTTGGGATTTTATCCCACTCTTCCTCTCTTTATGAGGTTGGCTATAAAAGTCTTAAACGTGAATGTACGTTTTGGAATTAAATAAGATAAGTGCGGTTTTGTACATAATTAATATATCCTCGGGCGAGAAGTACAACGTCAAACCCGCCCGGTCTCTTGTCTAAAGTAAGTCCCTTTTCCAATCTTGATTCGCAATACGCGGTGAGGTTGGTCGAGGACCCAAATATACAACGAGATATTTTTAAAACTTTGGGTGTGATAATATAATGTTCCCAAACAAATTCATGTATTTTCCCATAAAACTCAATTCATTGGAGTCTTCTCTTTAATCATACATCTTCATTCTTTTCGGTATAAGTCTATAGTCATATATCGTTTACCGAGTTTTATTCGGAAAATAAGGGTAGTGATTATATATGACTACGAGAACCAACTTGTGTTTCACCCTTGCATAGTATTTCATTAGACTAACCAACTGGTTTTATTCCTTGCATGGTTGGCCGGTGTCATCCGTTCTATACGACACATCAGAAGTTGATCCCCGACGATTTAAAGTAACCAATCGAAGAGAAGGCTTGCAGTTGAAGGTTGTGACCTAAAGTTATATTATTTGAACGGATTTAGTATCAATTTAATATTCTTAATAAGGTGTATTACTAGTAATGTATTAGGGTTTATTGTAAAAGTCTTCCTCTGTAATTTCAAAAGTCTTCCGCTGTGATTTCACTTCGTTGTAAAACCGTCATTCTCATGTTACGAGAGGAATCTTAATAAAAGATTAAGTTTTATATAAAAAATCTCCCGCTGATTATTCTTTCATTATTTAATATTTATGTATTTATTTAAGCTTAATTATTCTGATTAAAGCCTAGGGTGACTTTGGACATTAACGTCTGAGGTCACTGGCATGTGACACTACTGACATAAGTCGGGGGTGTTACAGAACAAAGCTTTCTCCATACACTTTGTTACCTCTCAAGGAACATCAGTGTCGAACAAAACATTAAGCTGTGAATGGAATGAAGAAATCAAGCATGAAGATTATAAAGGTTATCTTTGAAGATCATGCGGTTGACGAAAAAGGAAATCGGGTGGATCACGCCGATTGGAAGATTTGGAGAGAGAAATATATTATCTTATTCCGATTATATTATCTTAGGAAATCTTTCCTTAGATAATATATTTGGTTAGGATTTTATCTTATCAAATCAAGTTAATATCTTCTTGTTGCTGAGAGAGATCTTATCTTGTTAGTAGGATTTTCAAATTGTATAAATAGAAGTGTGAGACTCATTTCTTTGGTACGAACTCGGAGATTTCATTGAGAGAAAAGAAAAGTGAAGTGTTTGTAAGTCTTAGAAGAGTGAGTTCGTGTTCTCGTTGTAGAAGAGATTCAAATCTAGGTGGGAAGTTGATGAGGCGTTTGTCGTAGACACCTATCAAATAACCTTAAAAATCTAACTGACGTAGTAGGGTAAATAAGGATCGATCCCACAGGGAGGTAAGCAATCTTCCTAATTGCAAAGGTTGTATGTCAATAGTAACAAAAGGGGGGATTTAGGTTTGTATCAAGTAACAATGTAAATCAATGCAAAAGATGTAATCAATGGGTGAGAAGTAACTTAGCCAGACAAATATCCACACTTCAGTTTGATTGGTTGATCCTAGATTATCTCCAATTCCTACCAATGAATATTCATATTCCGATCTTATGTATATAGACAGGTCAACCAGCCCTGAAAATACTTACCATTAAACAATCAAGAAACTATCAAGATTCAATCTAACGGCAGCAGTAAGCATAGGAATTAAGCAAGATACATGCAATACTTAACAACTAGTCAGTACTCGACATGTAATCAATTCTCTTCACAATAAACATTCACAACCAATTCCTGTAAATTGTGGTTGCTACACAAGATAAGGGATTTCAACCAGAAATATCCAAACCCTAGCAATAGAAAATCACTAATATCAACTAGATGATCAGACTAGTCAAATCAGCAAGAATCAATGGGATGAAGCACAAAGAGAATCAATATAATCAAAGAAAATGAAATAGAGTTATAATCTCACAACCAAATACAAACGAAGGCTTTAATCGTCAGACTAAGCAATGGTTGCTTAGTTCTTCATAGTCTTCAAATCATAAAACTCTAAGGAAAAAACTGAACGATAATGTGATGATAATGAAAAAGGTTGTTAACAAAGAGAGGTAAATAACCTAGCAAAACCTAATTCCTAAGATAAGAAATAATATCTTCCTAAAAGGAAATAAAAAGAAATAAAACAAAACAGATCTCGGACAAATCGGCGACGCGCTCCTCGCCAGTAGGGAAATCCGCGACCGCGGAAATACTTCTACGCCCGCGGAAATGCTTTTGTTGCGTCTTCTACTTCTCGCTTGTGGTCTTCTCTTGTGGTGGCTTCGCCTTATCTTCAATGTCTTCACAATATGCACTAAAATCCACCATATCACTACTTCTTCTCTCAAACTCCATTCTCCTAAATTGTGTTCTAAACCCATACAATTGGTACCTAATATTCAGTAACAGCTCCTAGTTACACACTACAAAGTAGAGCGTATCAGAAGTCTAGGGTTTGAAGTCCAGACTACAAGTGTAATCGATCAAGAAATCAATAAGACAAGTAGACTCTTCAAAATCCTTTCAAGCGAGAAGCTTGAAGGTAGTGATTTTTCCTCGGTTAGTTATTTGACTGATTGGAGTTTTCACTATACATCGTGAGTTCTTTATATTATCTTTCTTGCTATACTATTCCACTGCACCTTCTGTGGGAACAAAGCATTTGTTCCCTCAGACGTAACACTAACGATCCAACAATTGGTATCAGAGTCTGGTCTCTAGATTGTTTTTCGCTAAGACTTTGCAGGAAAGATGTCATCAAGCAACACTATTGATGATTTGTTTCGGAAGCCTCCAGTGCTGAAGGCTGGAGAATATGATTGGTGGGTTGAGCAAATCGAATCTCATATTTGTTCCCTTGATGGTCAAATATAGAAAATCATTGAAGTTGGCCTTATTGCTATCCCAAATGAGAAGGACGCTACAAAGCCAAAACTAAGGGCTGACTATACTGATGAAGACTGGAAAAAGCTAGAGAAAAACAACAGAGCCAAGAAGATACTCCATATGAGATTGCTCCCTACTGATCTCAAGAAGGTCATTGGTTACAAAACTGCCAAAGCGATTTGGGGAGCCTTAAGACGACTCCATCACAGAAACGAAGATGTCAAAAAGAATCGTATTTTGTCACTAATGAAGGAGTATGATCAAATGTCCCAAGGAAAAGGTGAACACATCCAAGAGTTCTACTTCAGGTTTCAGGGGATAGTCGGTCAACTGGAGTTCTTTGGTGAAGAGCTTCCAGACTGGAAGCTCACTCATCACTTCATGCAAGGCCTCAACTCTCAGTGAGATACGATTGCTCTAGCCATTTACTCCCAGACTGATGTCAAAACTCTCACTATGGAAGGGGTTGTTGTCAAACTTGAAAGCAACGCCTCTGTCTATAACCACAAAATGAACAAGAAAGGAGTAGAGAAGGCTCAAAACATTGCTCTAAAGGTTGAACGTGCCTTCAACTTGTCTCAAGTTGAAGATGAAGATAAAGACGGAAGTGAAGATGTGGATCTCATCACCAGAGCAATGAAAAAAATATGGTTTCGCAACAAGGGCACCCCTCGTTCCCTCGAAGGGAACAAAGACCTGAAGGATGTCGTTTGCTATCATTGCCAAAACAAGGGACACTTTGCCAAAACCTGCTTCAAGAAAAAGGCAGGCCTTCCTCCGGTCCGTGATGAAAGCAAGCAATGGTTGCAACTTGGGGAGATTCTGACTCAGATAATGAAGAATCCTCTCATTCAAGGGATGTTTGCCTGATGGCCATAGAAGAATCTAATGACACAAAGACTGAAGGTAGTCTGGATGACTCTGAGGTAAATGAATCTGAACTCATTCTAAGTTTGAAAAACAAGTCTAAGGAAAACCTAATCTTCTTCATTAAGAAACTTGTTGATGCATCCCGAGGTGGCTCGGAACACGTTTGTTGCCCGATCTAGGCAGGAAGCAGTCTATGATCCTTCTTTTGGTAACCGGGATAAGTATGAATTACCGAGAGTGATGGTTCGCGACTCTCTTATGCTCGCTTTGGGCGAGGGCGGCGCGAGAGTGCTCGAAGCGACGAGCTACAGGGGTTGCAGTAGCGTCTGTAGCAGAGGAAAAGGTAAGAAGAGATACATAGGGTTGACATCCGAACCCAAGAAGGAGGAATTATCACTCTGACTTAACTCGGGTTTAAATTGAACGTAAGGACAAAGGAATACAACGAAGGATGTTTAAAGCCAAAGGACACGGCCAAGAACCTTAATGGGCTTGGGCCGTGGGCACACTAGTGGGCTAGCTTTCTCTAGCAAGAGAAAGGCGCACGCCCGAAATAGAAAGTGCGGAAATAAAAATGCTAAAAAGGGAAACTTTGCTAAAATGGAAAATAACATAAAATAGGGAAATAATATGCTAAAAATGACTAAGTCCTATGCCAAGGGGGACGCCACGGTAGAATAGTCTTTTCAGTGAGCAGATTGAAGAAAAGGATGAATCGATCTCAAGTTTGATCGATGAAAACAAAGGTTGGGCAGAAAAAATGACCAATCTTGAAAAAGTTCCATCCTCTTCTCCAAGTCCTTGTAATGAGTATCCTAAACTCACTGAAAAGATTACGTCTCTAGAATCCATTGTCTTCTCACTAGAATCTGAGTCATTAAATATTAAAACTAAGCAATGCCAAGTTGTCTAGTGATTTGTCTAAGCTTAGTGAGGAACAAAAGGAAGAGTCAAAAGGCATTGTGTTTGTAGCTGCCAAAGATGAAAAGAAGAAACTTGTGCCTCGCTTTGGAATTGGTTACCAACCTAAGCTTCATGTTGATGGCACCAAGTCTCAAAGTCCTGAAGTCAAAGGAAAACAGTCTGTGCGAGAAACAAGGGCAAGTTTCTCTAGAGGGAACAATCGTAAAAACTGTGCGAATTCGACTGATGGGAACAAACCTTGGTACTATGGACAGAAAACTCATTCCATTTGGCTAAAGCAAGCATAGAACGGTAAGGCCAATCATATTGATTTTCATTTAGGGTTGCTAACAAACCAATTTGGCTTGGACAGAGCAAGTATGTGGATCTAAAGTATCATAGGGTTTGCAGATACTGTGGTCACTCCGGTCACTACAAACAAGAGTGTCTCCTGAAGAAACACAATGAGGAAATTGCTCGTATTGCTAGGAAAAAAATGAATGAAAAACCTGCTAAGATCAAATATGTTGCTCCCACACCCAGAAAGCCTAAGCTTGTCTGGGTTCATAAGAACTAATCTTTTCAATAAAGGTTGAAGTGAGGAAAGGTTCCTCATATTTCGATAGTACATGCTCAAGTCATATGACAAGGAACAAAAGCTGGTTTACCTCACTTCAACAGGCCTCCGAAGGTTCAATAACCTTTGGAAATAAGAGTAAGGGAGAAGTTTATGGTCTCGGTAAGGTAAGGCTTTCTAATCATATAAATGTGGATAACATGGCACTCGTGAATAATCTCATATTTGATATTTTTAGTGTTGCTCAATTGTGTCAAAACAAGAAAAATATGGTAGTCTTTACTACTGACGATTGTTATGTTGAGTGTATAAGTATAGGAAAAATTATGCTCAAAGGGATCTGTGATAACAATGTCTACAAAGTTGATCCTGCTTTTATCCCTGAGAAGGAACTGTGTCTTTCGTCCATCGCTGCGACAACAGACTTGTGGCACAAGCGTTTTGGACATGCAAGTCTTCAACTTCTTTCCAAACTTCATAGACAAGAACTGGTCAACGGTCTTTCTAAGATCGAAGCAATGAGTAATGAAGTGTGTGATGTTTGTACCAAAGGTAAGCAGGTAAGGTCCTCTTTCAAATCCAAGAAAGAGGTAAGCACTACTCGTCCTCTGGAACTAATCCACATGGATCTTTGTGGGCCTATGCGCACAAGGAGCCGTGGTGGAAATATCTATGTGTTTGTTATTGTTGATGACTTTTTCAGGTACATATGGACCCTCTTTTTGTCATCAAAGAATGAAGTATTCGCTGAGTTTGAAACTTGGCTCAAGTCAGTTGAGAAGAGTGTAGGGCAGTCTCTGAGGTCCATTTGCACTGATCATGGGACAGAATTTGAGAACTCTCAGTTTCTATCCCTCTGTAGGAACAATGGAATAAGTCACAATTTCTCAGCTCCCAGGACTCCGTAGCAAAATGGTGATGTAGAAAGGAAGAACAAGACTCTAGAGGATATGAAGCGCACCCTGCTTATTGCTAGTGGTCTTCCTATGAGCTTCTGGGCTGAAGCTTTGAATGTTGCATGTTATGTGTTGAACAGGGCGACCATTCGCTCGTTGTTGAACAAGACACCATATGAATTCCTAAGGGGAAGAAAGCTGAATGTGTCTCATCTGCGGACTTTTGGTTGTAAGTGCTTTGTCCACAACAATGGAAAGGATTCTCTTGGGAAGTTTGATCCAAGAAGTGATGAAGGAACCTTTGTAGGATATTCCCTCCACAGCAAGGCCTACATAGTGTTCAATAAAAGGACTAGAAAGGTAGAGGAAAGAATTCACATGGTTTTCGATGAATCTGTCATGGTTGGTAACAATGTGCAGGCACAAACGACTAGTGTTCCCTCAAACACCGATCTCTCCCAAGATGACAACTTTTAGCTTATGGAAAATGGTGGTGTGAATGAGGTCCCTCCTAGTCAAGACAACCATGATGACCCATCAACACTAAGAACTCAAGACTCTGCCGACAATGTGAGTTAGATGAAGGTGCCAAATCGTCTGGTTCCTCTATAGTCCCCCAGGAGGAACAAAGCCCAAGTCCTGATTCAGTTGAGACATTTGAGGAAAGTCTTGTTGCTGAAAAAACTGCTGGTAAAGGTCACATTGTTGTAAGGACTGGTGGTGAAAGCTCGACTGCATGTAACGTTGACTCTGATGAGTTTGACATCAACAATCTGCAAATAAGGAACTACCAGCATAAGAAGGATCATCCTGTGCATCTAATCCTTACAGACTTTCGAAAGGGAAATCCTTATAGCACTCGCTCTTCTTTGTAAATTTTTTGTGCTTTCAATGCTTTTCTTTCTTTGCAAGAACCTAAAATTGTAGGAGAAGCATTGAAGGACCCAGACTGGATAAACGCCATGCAAGAAGAGCTCCATCAGTTCGAAAGAAACAAGGTTTGGCATTTAGTTCCTCATCTAGGGAACAGAACAGTGATAGGAACCAAGTGGGTATTCAGAAACAAGTTGGATGATCAAGGGCAAGTCACAAGGAACAAAGCAAGACTGAGGGAATTGACTATGACGAGATGTTTGCCCCTGTTGCTCATTTGGAAGCCATACGACTACTCATTGCATACTCATCTTTCCATGGCTTTAAACTACAACAAATGGACGTAAATACCGCCTTCTTGAACGGAGTTCTCAAGGAGGAGGTTTATGTGGAGCGAACCCCTGGATTTGAAGACGTCACCTAACTTGATCATGTCAACATTCTTGACAAGGCGTTGTATGGTCTTAAGCAGGCTCCAAGGGCCTGGTATGATCGGCTCTCTTAGTTCCTTCTATCTCATGGTTATACTCGTGGGAAGGTCTACAAGACTATGTTCCTTTTGAAGGAAGGAAATCACACTCTGGTTGTGCAACGGGTTTATGTGGATGACATCATCTTTGGGTCCACTGACAATAAACTGGTCAAAAAATTCTCAAGTCTTATGGCCGGTGAATTTGAGTTGAGCATGGTTGGGGAGCTAAAGTTCTTCTTGGGTCTTCAAGTCTCTCAGGGAGAAGATGGAACAAGGGTTCATCAGCAGAAGTATCTTCGGGAGTGTGTTAAGAAGTTTGAAATGTCTGATGCAAAGCCCTTTACAACTCCTATATCTCCCAACAATCCAATGGGAAAGAATGAGCATGAAAAATGAGTTGATCCAACACTCTATCGAGGAATCATAGGTTCACTTCTTTATCTCACTGCTAGTAGACCTGATATTATGTATAGTGTGTGTCTGTGTCGTCGATTTCATGCTGATCCCAATGAGACACACCTCAAAGCAGTGAAAAGGATTCTGAGATACTTGAAGGGAACATACGTTGTTTGTCTGTGGTATCCAAGTGGTGGCAACTTTGATTTAGTTGGATACACATATGCCGACTTCGCAGGAAACAAAGTGGACAAAAAATCTACATCCGGAATGGCTCAGTTCCTTGGGCCGTGTTTGGTTTCTTGGGGGTCAAAAAAGCAGAATTCAATTGCCTTGTCAACTGCAGAAGCTGAATACATAGCCATCGTAGCTTGTTGTACTCAACTCCTATGGCTCAAGCAACAACTCAGTGACTATGGTATTCTTCTTGACTCTATTCCTATTCTTTGTGACAAGACTAGTGCTATAAATATCTCCAAGAATCTTGTGCAACACTCACATACCAAGCATATCGAGATAAGACATCACTTCTTACGATGGACTTCTGTGGAACCAAGGATCAAATCGCTGACATTTTCACCAAGGCACTGAATAGGGAACTATTTCGAACAGTTACGCATAGAACTTGGTATGATATCTCTCAACTAACTGTCTACATGTTGCGTTCCCTCGTTGGCTGCTAAATTACTTGGTAATTTGTGGTTGTGTAGGTGTCATGTCTTGATTTGCAATCTTTCCTTTGATCATTGTATGAACAACATGCTTAGCTTATTGCTTGTGCTTCACTAATTTGCAAAATTTCTTGCATGATCATCTATGCTATCATTATAATACATGAAACAGTTTTCTTTTGGCCCAAAAGAGTCAACCTGATGCATTGATCCCTCATTACAAGCCCAAATGATTGTTGACTCTACAGCTTACCCTAGCCATCATGCTTGATGCTCCTATGACCCCCTCTAATCATCCATAACTGGGAGCCTCTCATTCATGATTAAACATTATTAAAAAATCTCATATATGTTTATGTGTGATGTTCTTTGTACCCTCTCTAGTAACGTTACCCTCACATCACACTCTTCTACTTTTTCGGAAAGTCGAGAAAACGAATCGTCGCCTCTGTGGTATGTGGCTGGGATTTGACAGGTATGATGTGTAATGATGGCCTGCAACTTCTTGGGAAGTGTTATGTGCATTTAGGATTGATGTGATGGTTGCATGATGTTTGTTGCGCTCGAGATTTTGTGGGCTTTGATAGATTTGGACAGAATCTTTTACAAGATTTATTTTTGGAAGATATCTTCTTGGTTGTGATCTTTGGAAAAATAAGGAAAGAAGAGGATTGTGAGCATTATCCTTAGTACTTGAAAAGATATGAAAAAGGATTCTCATGGTTTCTCTCCTCCTATCTATATGGCGACTTCAGTAAGGTTACCCCGCCGTTCCCTTGTGTTGTTAAAAAAAAAATGGAACACCATAATGTATACAAGGAGGGGACCAGTGAATCTTTCTTCTACCGGCGGTTGGATGCTAGTAACATGCACAAGAAGTAGTTTGTGTTGCAAGAAGGTGTTGGTTGGGTCAAGGTTGAACCTGAGATGGAAGCTGATATGGATGAGGAAGAGTCTGAAGGTGCAGACTCTGAGGGGGAATAAAAAGATGAACCTGATCTGCGAAGGGCCGTAAGGAGTTTGTCCCGCGCAATATCTTTATTGGCAGAACAACAAAGGCGTCTTATGGAGGAAGTGTGTGCTTTAATTGCTATTCATACTTCGGCTCCCTCTGTAGGCACCAGTGGTGCTTGATTCATCTTTCTCTGGCTAACAAATCCCTCTTTTGTTCCCATCTCATCTTATTCGTAGTTGCTTTGCTTTTCTTTGCTTCTATTACATGTGTTTGCCTTGAATGGAATGTTGATCATGTTTGTTATCTTTGCTTATTTTGTTGTTGTCCATGCGGTTGTTTTTGTTAATGAAAAAGGGGTTGCTTGCTTATTCGGATATGCTCATTTTCCTTCTGCATTTTTCTTCAGGTTTTTTATGATGCCAAAATAGGGAAAATGACGGGTAGCTTAGCTGAGGGGGAACTAATCATGTTCTATCTGTAATGTCTCTGAGGGGGAACTATTATGTCTAAAAGGGGAAAACTTTCTTCATGCTAATGTCATTATCTCATATGTGTGTTATTATAACACCCCCAAACTTTAACCCATTTGGAAATGTATTACCGCCAGTGACCTCGGTTTCCACACCGAAGCCACCCCAGGCTTTACCATAGAAACACACTTCATAAAGAACAATTATGATACACAATTACCATAATTTTCATTTAAAACATAGTCGCGGAATTTCAACACAATTCCAAATGCGACAAAATACAGAGTTATTACAATACAGCGGAAGACTTAAAATAATTTACAAGAGTATTGACTTCAGTAGTCAACGCCCAAATATCTTAGCCTGATTAAAATATTTTCAAATACCGTTCATGTTCATAGTCGATCTAGCCTTCATGGGTCCTCGACTCATCTGATGTGCCGAATCGAACGGATGACACCAGCCAACCATGCAGAGAATAATTACGGTTGGTTAGTCTAATGAAAGACTATGTGATAAGCACTACTTTGTAGGGCTTAACTAAGAGTTATTAGAGAGTTTTATTGGTGCCATTCGGGTAGATTTAGACACATTCATGTGCATGGTATTTGGGGGCGAAGATTGGTGTTTTGGTGGTGTTTTGAGCTTATTGGAGTACATTTGAAGATTCGGGATATGGAGCCACCAAGGAGTATGGAGTTAGAGAGGAGAAGTGTGGATTTGGTGGTCTGGAGAAGCAAATTGAAGATATACAGAGGAAGAGAAGTTGACCACTTAGGAGACGAAGAAGAACCAAGGAGAGAGTCCACACGAGAGTAGAAGAACAATGTGCTGAATTCAATTGATTCGTTCTCTCTACTCAGATGTCCAAATGCAGTGATTCCAATTCGAGGAGTTAGATCTTGAAGTCTACTACAAGTCCCCAAAATATGAGCACAATCAGAGTTGGGAATCAAAAGTTATTAAGTTTTTACGAAAGTGGCGCAGAAGCTGAAAATCAAGCATTAACCGCGATCGCGGGTCTTGGGCCGCGATCGCGGGTCATCAGCGCCGAAAGCTGCGTCTTTTCCTGAGCTTATCTTTTCATATTTCTTTTTCCCTTTCTCTTATTTTTAATTTAGTTAGTTTCTTAATGGGCTAGGTCATTTTGTTAAAGCCCTATAAATACTTTCTTTTAGCATTAGGGTTAAAATCTTCCACACTTTAGTTGCAATTTTCATTCATCGTTGTTTTCTTTTCCTTTGAAGTTTTCACCATGTATATGAGGAGCTAAGCCTCTTTGGCTTAGTCCGGTAATGGAAGCATGAGTTTATTCATCTGGTTGTGAGGTTTTGTTCCTATCTATTTATTCCTATTGAGTTATATTATCTCTTCTAAGCTTATTCCATTGGATTTCATTAATTGCACTAGCCCGTGCAACTAGTTGTTATTGGTGATTTTCATATTGCTAGGATTAGGAAACTGTTGGGCTAACGTCCTATTCTGCTGTAGCAACTACAATTTACATGCTCTGGTTGAAATTGTTCTATTGTAGGGAGAGATAATTACATGGTAAATGCATCTGAGCGAGCGTTCTGTGTATCCTGGTTAATTCTTATATGCATTGCTGCCTTTGGGTTGAACCTTTAGTGGTACTAGGGTTATTCATTGGTAATGGTTCTTTTTGGAAGGTTTCCCTCTGAATTTACATAAGATCGGGACAGGAATAACCGAATAGGAAGACAGGACTTAATCTATGAACAACCTTTGAATGACTTATGTGGACATTACTTGGCTAAGTGTTTTTCTCTATTGATATTTCATCCATTCTACTTTGCTTTGTTTGTTTCGTTTGTGACCAACCAACCATACAACCCCCCTTTGTGACATTGCATGCTACCACCATTGAATTCCTTCCTTCTCTGTGGGATCGACCCTGACTTGCTTACTATACTTTGTTTAGTGAGGATTTTAGGATTTACTTTTGATTGGGGATACGACGACTACTCATCCGATCACTATGCAAGGGTATAAAGCAGAGTGGTTCGAAGCAGTCATATTAGGTTAGACTCATCGCTTCTCGAATAACAACCGATGACGATAGTCAACCATCATACTCCTACTGGAATATATGAAGAGGCATGATCAAGAGAAGATTCTGAAAGACCAAGTCTCACAGCAATCAACCCAAAAGAAGACTCCAATGAATTGAGTCTTATCGGAAAGCATGACAAATGTTGGGGAACATTAATGATTTCATACAAGCGTTCACAAACGACTTGATGTTTCGATTCACGACCAACCTCACCGCCCCAGGGCGAATCCAGATTGGAAAGAGAACTTTACTCTGATCGAAGTCAAGACGAGCTTTCCTAACTGCACTACACTTAGCTGCACTACTCGCCCAAGGTATATTAATCATGTGCTACGACGGCACTTATCTTATTTAATTCTAAAACGCGCATCACGTTATAGGCTTTTAAATATATGTTTCGCCATGAGGGACATACTCCTGAATGGGACGAATCCCAAGATTTGTAGCATCAGTTAAGTGCCACCATCTCTATACCCGATTATAGAGATCGGTCATGACCCACCAAATGTTTTTTGGGTTTATCACCCTTTGCACCATCAATCATTATCAAGAAACGACTGGACCTCGAATAGTCCATCGCTCCTACGAATACTCGTGCTAACTAAACAGTTCAACACAATAATAATCATATCAAAGCCCTCCAGGCTAATATCATAAATATATATCTATAATAGCGTTGTTCTAGCAGATATACAACCTATTATAATATCATACTTTAATCCATATCATTTATCAAAACTGTTCCCAACAAAACAGTAAATCATTCCAAATTAATTAACAATCAAACCATTGATAATTAATGGAAATATGGAATGATGAGCAAGAGCGAACAGCCACTTGCCTTAGATCAGACGAAAGCTTGAACAAGCTTTAGAGACGACGGTTTCCTGGGTCCGAAACTGGGACAGATCCTGGATAACCAATCCCTAAGGAATGACCCATAACGAGACCCTAAGTTAGATTCAATATCTACATATATGTGTAACACCCCTCATTTTTGGGTAAGGAATTTTTTAGTATTTTTGAGCTTTACTCGTATGAGTTATTGTTGCAAAATAATTGTATGAGATATCGTTGCAAAATAATTATATAAGATATTGTTGTAAAATATTTATATAAGATATTCGTGTAGGATAATTGTGGACTCAGGCGGGCACCAGTACCGGCACCGGCATCATGTAAGATGGGTGGGTGGCTTGGTAGATGTGTTAGCTTGGCCTGGAGTGTCACAAATATATGCAGGATAATTATGTAAAGTATTTGTGCAAGATATTTATATAAGATATTTGTGCACGGTATTTATATAAGATATTTGTGCACGGTAATTGTGCGAGGTAATTGCTTGAGATGTTTGTGCTAGATGGTGGCACGAATATATTTAACCCGGGATTAAGGAAATTAACCCAAATTGAGTTCGGATAAGAATTAACGAAGTCGGCCTTAAAACCGCGACTCACCGCGATTGACCGCGATCAACCGCGATTCACCGCGACCGGCCGCGCTCGCGGTAACATCTCTTGCTGAGCAGTGTCGTCTTCCTCGAAGGCGGTTACTCTAGCTCTGTTTTCTCTGTTTTCTGGGCAGGCCAAGTGGGCTCGCTAGTGGCCTTCGCCTTTGTCCCCTTGTCCCCTTGGAGGTGGTCGGATTTGTGCTATAAAAGGGGTGAAACCGAACCCTTTCTTTCTCTCTTCTTCTTCTCTCTTTCTCCTCTGTTTTCCCCTGTTTCGCCATTGATGCACGAGCTGTGAGCTCGGTTTTGGGCTTGAATCGAGAGGCTTCGTGGGTTGGAGAAGGTTGCCAAGGTGTTAGGTGAAGCTTAGAGGTGCTTTGTGATCAATTCGAATGCAAGGCGAAGCTTGAATCGATTGGGTAATAATTCTTTCCCGCCATGGAAGCTGTCGAAGCTTTGCCACTGTTGATGAACCGCGACTGGCCGCGACTTGCCGCGATCGCGATGAGGGCGTCCGAGTTGTGTGTCTTGTGGTTTGGCTTTGGGCTTGGCTCGATTCCTTTGATTTCTTTCCTATTCTTTTAGATTCATTCATGAGGATAATTGATCTAAGTTAGGATCTTGTTATGGGTCGTTTCCTAGGGATTTTTATTCCAGATCTGTCCCCGTTTTGGACTCAGGGACCCGTTCTTAAGCTTTGTTTGAGCTCGTCTTTCCAGGCAAGTGGTTATGAATTAATTTGAAATAATTAAAATCTGATATTATATTAGGTTGTATATTCTGCTAGAATCAACGCTAATATAAGAGATATGCTGTAAACATGTGACTTGAGATTGAGATGTGATTTGTGATATGTGGAATTGCTTGTGATGTGTTTGTGTGAATTATTGGTGAAACCCTTGCTTAGTCTATTCATTAGACTAACTCTTGTATTTGTATATTTCTGTAATGTCATGGGGGTGTCGTCCGTCCGTTTCGGCACATGCAGATCCGAGAAGGCTAGAGCGACTATGAGGATGGACGGTGTTTTGTTTTCGACAAGTTATTTTGTCGTTTGTTTAAAAGTCTTCCGTTGTGTTAAAAAGGTGATTTTGTTGTAAGTCTTCCGTTGTAAATTCTGATTTTGTATTTCTGATTAATTGGGTCGTTTTTGGAATCGTGTAATTCCGCGACCATGTGGTTTAATAAAAGTTATGATTTTAGTATTGTAACTGTGTTTTAAGTCAGTTATGACGTCGGAAAAGCCTGGGGTGACTTCGGGGTTTACGTCCGGGGTCATCGGCAGTAACACTTTCAAATGGGGTTAAATTTAGGGGTGTTACAGAAATGGTATCAGAGCCGAAAGTTTTTAAAACGGGTTTTGGTATTTAATGGACCATTTACTCGTTTTGTTTGAAAGTGCTTTCAAACGGCTCTTGTGAACTCACGGGCGGCACCAGTACCGGCACCGGCACCATGTAAGGTGGTTGAGTGGCTTGGTGGTTGGGGTAGCTTGGCCTGGTGATGTTACAGGTCCGGTTTGAAATATTTTCATTCGTTGAAATATTTTCACTTATTTGAAATATTTGCGAAGGCTCTAAATTTTCAAAGTGAAAAAGTTACACCGTTCATAGTCGTGCCTTTTCTCTTAAGTCTGTTATGGTGAATCTCTAGTTAGACTTGAGTTGCTAGTTTCCTCGTTGTGCTTTGAGGTTATAAGACTTGTGGTATCACTCTTTTTGAGGAAATAGGAGTAGTATCTTGTGTGGTACGTTTCGAGGAATGTAGGATTAATATTTTGTGATTGTTCTTGAAGGAGTAAGGATGTTAAGTTCAGGTGGTAAGGTTGTTGTTGAGGTAGGTTCCTCATTGGCTTAGTGCAAGTTTCGGGGTCGAAACTTAAATTAAGGGGGTGGTAATGTAACACCCCTCATTTTTGGGTAAGGAAATTTTTAGTATTTTTGAGCTTTACTCGTATGAGTTATTGTTGCAAAATAATTGTATGAGATATCGTTGCAAAATAATTATATAAGATATTGTTGTAAAATATTTATATAAGATATTCGTGTAGGATAATTGTGGACTCAGGCGGGCACCAGTACCGGCACCGGCATCATGTAAGATGGGTGGGTGGCTTGGTAGCTGTGTTAGCTTGGCCTGGAGTGTCACAAATATATGCAGGATAATTATGTAAAGTATTTGTGCAAGATATTTATATAAGATATTTGTGCACGGTATTTATATAAGATATTTGTGCACGGTAATTGTGCGAGGTAATTGCTTGAGATGTTTGTGCTAGATGGTGGCACGAATATATTTAACCCGGGATTAAGGAAATTAACCCAAGTTGAGTTCGGATAAGAATTAACGAAGTCGGCCTTAAAACCGCGACTCACCGCGATTGACCGCGATCAACCGCGATTCACCGCGACCGGCCGCGCTCGCGGTAACATCTCTTGCTGAGCAGTGTCGTCTTCCTCGAAGGCGGTTACTCTAGCTCTGTTTTCTCTGTTTTCTGGGCAGGCCAAGTGGGCTCGCTAGTGGCCTTCGCCTTTGTCCCCTTGTCCCCTTGGAGGTGGTCGGATTTGTGCTATAAAAGGGGTGAAACCGAACCCTTTCTTTCTCTCTTCTTCTTCTCTCTTTCTCCTCTATTTTCCCATGTTTCGCCATTGATGCACGAGCTGTGAGCTCGGTTTTGGGCTTGAATCGAGAGGCTTCGTGGGTTGGAGAAGGTTGCCAAGGTGTTAGGTGAAGCTTAGAGGTGCTTTGTGATCAATTCGAATGCAAGGCGAAGCTTGAATCGATTGGGTAATAATTCTTTCCCGCCATGGAAGCTGTCGAAGCTTTGCCACTGTTGATGAACCGCGACTGGCCGCGACTTGCCGCGATCGCGATGAGGGCGTCCGAGTTGTGTGTCTTGTGGTTTGGCTTTGGGCTTGGCTCGATTCCTTTGATTTCTTTCCTATTCTTTTAGATTCATTCATGAGGATAATTGATCTAAGTTAGGATCTTGTTATGGGTCGTTTCCTAGGGATTTTTATTCCAGATCTGTCCCCGTTTTGGACTCAGGGACCCGTTCTTAAGCTTTGTTTGAGCCCGTCTTTCCAGGCAAGTGGTTATGAATTAATTTGAAATAATTAAAATCTGATATTATATTAGGTTGTATATTCTGCTAGAATCAACGCTAATATAAGAGATATGCTGTAAACATGTGACTTGAGATTGAGATGTGATTTGTGATATGTGGAATTGCTTGTGATGTGTTTGTGTGAATTATTGGTGAAACCCTTGCTTAGTCTATTCATTAGACTAACTCTTGTATTTGTATATTTCTGTAATGTCATGGGGGTGTCGTCCGTCCGTTTCGGCACATGCAGATCCGAGAAGGCTAGAGCGACTATGAGGATGGACGGTGTTTTGTTTTCGACAAGTTATTTTGTCGTTTGTTTAAAAGTCTTCCGTTGTGTTAAAAAGGTGATTTTGTTGTAAGTCTTCCGTTGTAAATTCTGATTAATTGGGTCGTTTTTGGAATCGTGTAATTCCGCGACCATGTGGTTTAATAAAAGTTATGATTTTAGTCAGTTATGACGTCGGAAAAGCCTGGGGTGACTTCAGGGTTTACGTCCGCGGTCATCGACAGTAACGCTTTCAAATGGGGTTAAATTTGGGGGTGTTACAATATGAATCTAAAAGAATAAGAATCAAAGGGTCCAAGCTTCACCCAAGAACCAACACCCAGGACACACACACACCACGGACCCATGCTTGCCGCGGGGTGCGGTGGTCAGTCACCGCGGGGTGCGGTGCTTGGCCACTGGGTGCGGTAGCGTCTGACCGCGGGGTGCGGCACTATGACAGAAGCAAAGTTCAGCAAGTTTTCGGGAAGAATTACTTACCCAAATCGATCGATTCGACTTCGATTTTTTCTTGGTTTGTCTTCCCACCTTCTTAAGCCTTATACCACCTCTAAGAACCACCCTTCTACTGATCGAAAAGGTGTTCGAATCACCCATAAAACAAAGCTCGAACTTCAGCAAGAAATGTAGGTTTTTGGGAGGAAGAAGATGGTGAGGGAGCTGTCTTCTGGCTCCTCCTCCGCCTCTCCTCCTCTATTTAAAGCTCTCCCAAGCCTTCCATAAGCAAGACACGTATACTAGGACGTGTACAAGCTAGAGGGAGTAGACTGGATGACACACCACAGCTACAACTAACCTCGCGAAGTTGCACTGCAACTGTCGAGTGACGCAGGCCACCGCGGGGTGCGGCACACCCTTCACCGTGGGGTGCGGTCAAGGCCAGATTCGTTCCCCTCCGTCCTTTGTCGTTTTTTACCTTAAGTGGTAAAATGTTTTTAACTCCGGTTAAATATATTCGTACACGAACGATCCTTTAGCCCGTAAATACCTTAACTGTATTTTATATTGTTCATAAAATATTACAGAGATTAAACATTACACAAAATGTTCATCTTTCCCTGAAATAAACCTGACTCGCAATATGGGCTTAAGAAAATTCAAAATTTACCCGTACAAAATGTGGGATATTACAGTTATTTTGTCAAGGATGTTTGTCACCATCAAAAGGGGGGAATTTGTTGAATTCTTTGGGTTTTGATGGTAACAATTCATTCAACTAATCTGATATCTAAGTGTTTCAGGAACAAACAAAGTTGTCACAGGGAACCATTGCAGCACAGGAGTGCAGAGGGAACAAAGCTTTCTCCATATGCTTTGTTACCTCTCAAGGAACATCAATGTCGAACAAAACATCAAGCTGCGAATGGAATGAAGAAATCAAGCATAGAGATTATAATGATTATCTTTGAAGATCATACGGTTGAGGAAAAGGGAAATCGGGTGGATCACGTCGATTGGAAGATTTGGAGAGAGAAATATATTATCTTATTCTGATTATATCTTAGGAAATCTTTCCTTAGATAATATATTTGGTTAGGATTTTATCTTATCAAATCAAGTTAATATATTCTTGTTGCTGAAATTATAGAGATATATCTTATCTTGTTAGTAGGATTTTCGAGTTGTATAAATAGAAGTGTGAGACTCATTTCTTAGGTACGAACTCAGAGATTTCATTGAGAGAAAAGAAAAGTGAAGCGTATGTAAGTCTTAGAAGAGTGAGTTCGTGTTCTCGTTGTAGAAGAGATTCAAATCTAGGGTTTGAAGTCCAGGCTACAAGTGTAACTGATTAAGAAATCAATAAGACAAGTAGACTCTTCAAAATCCTCTCAAGCGAGAAGCTTGAAGGTAGTGGTTTTCCTTGGTTATTTATTTGATTGATTGGGGTTTTCACTATACATCGTGCGTTCTTTATATTATCTTTCTTGCTATACTATTCTGCTGCACCTTCTGTGGGAACAAAGTATTTGTTCCCTCAGACGTAACACTAACGATCCAACATTTTCACTTCGATTTTAATGTTTTCCTTTTTCTACTTAAGGCTTTGTTTTGCTTTTATTTCGACGTTTTCTTGTTCGATGGTTGTCCTTTTTGTAAGGGTATGCGTTTGTTGTTATTATCTTGCTCCCTAGACCTGTACAAGTCTGGGTCCGGGCCGGGCTCGGGCCGGGTTTTTTGCATTTTTTTGCCCAGTTGACCGGGCCGGGCTAAGCCCGCCCGGTCTAACCGGGCTGGGTTTTTTGTCCAGGCCCGTCCGGTCAACCAGGCCAGGTTACCCGACGGGCTGGCGAGCCCGACCTTATCGGACCTTTATACATTCTAAAATATAAAAAAATAAAGATATTCCTTATCTATTCCTTTGCCCCTTCACACACCTAACCCCCAATCTCAATTTCCCCTCGTCAACTCTCGCAGAACGCCGCTTCTCTTCACAATTCTGCCCAACCGCCGCGCCACCGCCGGTCTTCAACCGGTACATCTCTTTTTATTCTTTTCTCAGGCTTTGTACTTTTTTCTTTTGTGGACGTAGAATTGTTTTGTATTGCTAATTGTTGGATTCAGCTATCGGATCTGGACTATTTCTTGGTTTGCGCGAACGTGATGGAGGAGGATGGAGATGGAGGAGGTTAGAGATGGAGACTAGAGAGGTCAGGACTCAGGAGGAGGATGGAGATGGAGATGGAGATAGGGATGGAGAAGTGGAGATTCGAGATGGAGACTGGAGAGAAATCAGATAATGGAGGCGGAAAGGAAAAGAAGAGAGTGAAGGGAAATTTAGGTTAGGGTTTTTATTTTTGTTATTTATATTTATATATAAATATTATTTACATGAACAGTATCGGGTCGGGCTTCTAGGCCCGGTCGAGCCTAGAGATGTGTGTGTGCCCGGCCCGTTACTGTACCGGGCTGGCCCGGCCCGACCGGGCCAATATACCTGTCCAGGCCCGTTTTTTATACCGGGCGGGTGGTTTGGGCCGGTCGGGCTAGCCCGAACTTGTACAGGTCTATTGTTCCCCTAGCCCGCATGGACGAATGTGGGTTTCCCTTTCGTCGCTAAGGAGGTAGTGTCAACTCCTGATATTCTTTCATGTCTTGCTTTACGTGTTGCTCAGACTTATTCATGTGTTGCACAATATTCAATTTTAGAGTATGTGAAGGGACCTCAACATGGAGGTGGAGCCCCAACATATTTGGTGTTTAGAGTTCGTGAATTGACTTCATCACGAGGGTCGAGCCCCAATGTTTTTGCTTTTAGAGTCCGCGAGACAACATTTTCATGGTGGCGAAGCCCCAACGTTTTGCTTTTAGAGTCCGTGAGAGAATTTTTTCATGGGAGTGGAGCCCTGTCGTTCTTGCTTTTAGAGTCCATGAGGGGACTTTTTTAATGGGGGCGAGCCCCGTCATTTTTGCTTTTATAGGGAGTATGACTCCCTCCTAAAATGCTTTTATGCTTGCTTGCTATCTTGTATATCTTTTTCAAGTGCTTTCACTTGCTATCTCGTATTGCTCTTTAATTGCTTCCATGTGTTGCTTTTTCGTATTGCTCTTTCACTTGTATTCTCGTATTGTTTTTTCACTTCTTTCTCGTATTGCTTTTTCACTTGCTTTCTCATATTGCTTTTACATTTGCTTTCTCGTATTGCTTTTACACTTTCTTTCTCATAAAGGGATAGAGCGCGAGCTCGTGGAGGGCGTTGACGCGAGGGCATGGAACGCGAAGGGAGCGCGGTCTGCGTAACGGGACTATAGTGCATGGGGAGCTCAAGTCCGTGTAGCGCGATTGGTGCGCATGGGGAGTATGAGGGGAGTGCGGAGTCTGCAAAGCTAGGAGCTACACGGAACGAGCCAAAGAGCCACGTGGAGTGTGAAATATGTATGGCGCTTTAAGTTTTGGAGATACGTACATGTGGTCATGAGTTGAGCAAGGCTCTTTGAGGCTTTGGCATTGCGAGACGTATGAAGTACATCTGGTATAGTGTCCAGAGTTGGATACGGTTCATGAACCGGCAACTCCTCGAAATCGACGGTCCAGTTTCGGTTCAGGTTCGGTCGGTTTCCCGTCGATTTGAAACCCGACTCTGGTTCCGGTTCGGAACCCAGTTCAAAAAAATAAAAAAAAGGGCTTGAACTTAATAGTGATTATTAAGTTGCCTACGTATCCTAGGTTAGGGTTTATAGTTTTAGGGTTAAGGGTTTGTATTTTAAGGTTTTGTAGAGTTTATGGTTAGGTTTTTTTTTATATTTTAGTTATTTGAACGTTTTTTAATGTGTTTATGATTTTTGTAGCTTTTTTAAGATTTAAAGGATAATGTAGGATTTAGGACTCTAGGTTAGGGTTTATAGTTTAGGGTTAAGGGTTTGTATTTTAAGGTTTTGTAGAGTTTATGGTTAGGTTTTTTTATATTAAATTATTTGAACGTTTTTTAACGTGTTTATGATTTTTGTAGCTTTTTTAAGATTTAAAGGGTAATGTAAGATTTAGGACTCTAGGTTAGGGTTTATAGTTTAGGGTTAAGGGTTTGTATTTTAAGGTTTTGTAGAGTTTATGGTTTATGGTTAGGTTTTTTATTTGAACGTTTTTTAATGTGTTTATGATTTTTGTAGCTTTTTTAAGATTTAAAGGGTAATGTAGGATTTAGGACTCTAGGTTAGGGTTTATAGTTTAGGGTTAAGGGTTTGTAGAGTTTATGGTTTATGGTTTTGTTTTTTATATTTAATTATTTGAATGTTTTTAATGTGTTTATGACTTTGTGGTTTTTTTAAGATTCAAAGGGTATTGTAAGATTATATAATTTAGGTTAGGGTTTATAGTTTTAGGGTTAAGGGTTTGTATTTTAAGATTTTGTAGAGTTTATGGATAGGTTTTTTTTTATATATAATTATTTGAACGTTTTTTAATGTGTTTATGATTTTTGTAGCTTTTTTAAGATTTAAAGGGTATTGTAACATTATATGATTTAGGTTAGGGTTTATAGTTTTAGGGTTAAGGATTTGTATTTTAAGGTTTTGTAGAGTTTATGGTTAGGTTTTTTATATTTAATTGTTGGAACGTTTTTTAATGTGTTTATGATTTTTGTAGATTTTTTAAGATTTAAAGGGTATTGTAACATTATATGATTTAGATTAGGGTTTATAGTTTTAGGGTTAAGGGTTTGTATTTTAAGGTTTTGTAAAGTTTATGGTTAGGTTTTTTTGTATTTAATTATTTGAATGTTTTTTAATGTGTTTTAGATTTTTATAGCTTTTTTAAGATTTAAAGGGTAATGTAACATTATATGATTTAGGTTAGGGTTAAGGGTTTGTATTTTAAGGTTTTGTATAGTTTATTAGTTTATGATTTATGGTTTAGGTTTTTTTTATATTTAATTATTTGAACGTTTTTTAATGTGTTTATGATTTTTGTAGCTTTTTTAAGATTTTAAGGGTAATGTAACATTATATGATTTAGGTTAGAGTTTATAGTTGTAGGGTTAATGGTTTGTATTTTAAGGTTTTGTAGAGTATGATTTATGGCTTAGGTGTTTTATATTTAATTATTTGAACGTTTTTTAATGTGTTTATGATTTTTGTAGCTTTTTTAAGATTTAAAGGGTAATGTTACTAATGTAGGGTGTAGATCATGTAGGACTTTAGGGTTTATAGTTTTAGGGGGGTTAGGATTTTAGGGTTTTATTGGATATTTCTTTTCTTTTTTTAGTTTTTTTTTCCCGATTGAACCACCGGTTGAACTTCGGTTCATGAACCGGCGGTTGAACCAAGCCTTGAACCGGAACCTGAACTGGCTTGAACCTTGAACCGTCGGTCCGGTTCAAGGTTTGACCCGGTTTGGTTCCGGTTCAGGATTGTCCAGCTCTAGTCCAGCTTGCTGCCTCTCTTGTAACTTTAGGGACCACTCATCCTCTTCGTTGTCCATGAGGTGGTGATGCATGGAGGACCCAATTTCTCAATTTCTCTTGTCGAGCTAAATTTCTAGTTGATTGAGTTCGTGGACCGACACGAGAGGTGCGACCGCGAGCCCATAGGGGTATAAGTAAGGATGGACAAAACTAGACCGGACCAGACTGGACCGAACCGTAAATTTACAGTCCGGTCCACGGTTCGGGGATTTTACGTTCCCGGTCTTACGGTCCGGTCCGGACCGTAATTTTTACGGTTCGGACCGGTTGGACCGTAAAATTTAAAAAAAAAGGTTAAAAATATTTTTAGGGGTAATTTTTCCGATCCGGTCCATAATTTTTACGATCCGGTCCGGACCGTAATGAAACCCTTTAAATGCCGAAAAATATAAAATCCGGTCCACGGTCCATACTTTAAAAAAATTACGGTCTGCCGGTCTAGACCGTACATGTCCGGTCCGGACCGGATGCCCATCCTTAGATATAAGCACGAACGCATAGTGCGAGTTTTTAGAGGGCGGAAGTATGTAGGGCGAAGGCTGAGAGACCATTAGTTTCACGAAGCGGTAAGTTAAGTCGAGCACGAATTCGTAGAAGGCGTGTGGGTGAAGGGGGGGAGCCCATGGAGGGTGTGAGTGTGCAGGTTCGATGCTTACCTGATGGGTGAAGCACGTTTTGGATTGAGCTTTTGTTTCAGTCCTCTAAGTTAGGAAGCTTCTTCAGCTACCATATGTGCACTCATATATGATCCTTCCCATCATTCATCTAACTCCCCGCATGGGGAGCGAGGCTACAAAGCGAGCGCTGGTGGCGCGCGGGGCGAAGTTGGGGCGCGAGGTGCGCGCGACACAACTGTAGCATGTGTGCGAGGAGAACAACGAAAGCACAAGGCCGTGGAGCGAGCATAGCATAATAGTAGAGCGAGTGCGCGACGAATTTGGTTTGTATGCGAGGTTTGCTTTTATTAATGTTGTTCTTTCTGCTTGTGATAAAAAAATTGCTTTCCATTTGGTCAATTGTTGTTGTGAACTTACTATAAGATCTGAAAAATGTATTCATATTAACTCTATCATTAATGATTGGACACCCCAAATATTTTTCAAGAGAGGTAATGTTAGTAATAGTTAGTATTCCTTGGATACTTCGTTTTCTGTTATTTGGTATTTTCTCATGACATGAAATGCTCATTAATAACGTCATAATGTCATCAACACTCATTTTACAATACCGAGATTTTTTGTCTTTCTTGCAGTTTTCTGGTTTCACTTTTGAGAAAATCATAATGTCATCAACAAAGGCCATAAAGGATATTCTGGACCCATTTTTGTGATTTGAAAACCTATTGGGTTGCGTTCCCGGTCAAAAGAATGGTGAGAGTTGACAAGGCTAAAGTCGTATACCCAAATCAAAGAAATCCTAAGCAACCTACTATAGAGTATAGTAAGCAAGTCAGGGTCGAATCCACAGGGAATCAAGTTATCAATTCTTGCAATTCAAGGTTACCAACTTGGAACAAGGGGGGGTTTATATGTGTTTTCGAACCAAGTTAATAAGAAGACAAGAGAGCAAAATCGCAGATTTATGGTTGTAAATATGATGAGGAAAAGCGCCACACTTAACAAGAAATCCACCGAACAAAAGATAAGTTGATCCTAGAATTCTATCAATCTCAAGTTCTTAACAATCCTGTTGTTGTTCTTATCCCGATCTTAGGTAATTGTTAGTTCTACCAGCCCTAACAATACTTATTACTAAATCAATACCGAAAACCTTCAGGAATCAATAAAGCAATAGCATTCAACCAAGGATTAACAAGATACATGCAATAGAAACAACCCGTTACTATAAGCATGCAATTAATTCTCTCTCACAATTGTGCGCTCGGATCCCCTATACGCACAACCGTGTTCGCTACTAGATATGCAACCTGAACACAGAATCACAAGTCCTAGCACTTAGGAAAATATCAATAAACCTAGGTGATCAATCTAGATAAACCAACATAAGCCAATATAAATTAAGCACAAGAGAATCAATCCAACCAATAGGAAACGAACAAGAGTAGAAAACTCACAACCAATCAATTGTTGGCTTCAAACTGTCAAGTGCAACAATGGAGGGTTTAGTTCTCCATAAGGTTTGTAAGCAAATACGTAATAACGGCAATTAGGGTTCAAGAGAGAGAAGAAAGGTCCTCTCCAAATAGTCTTAACCCTACTTAAATACTAAGGAAACAATTCAGAAATAAAGATAAGGAAATAACAAACTTGGAAACAAAGTTTCAGAATAAAACTAAAACGGAAATAAAAACTCGCAAATAACATTCAGCACACGCAACCGCGGGTTGCGGTCGCTCCACCGCAGGGTGCGGTGGACCTCCAGTACGTGTTCAGCCGAGCTCGCCGCAGGGGCGGTTGTGGAACCGCAGGGTGCGGCCTAATGGCAGTAGCTCCAGCTCTTCAACCGCAGGTGCGGTAGACTCCGGCGCAGGTGCGGCAAGGCTTCAGTCCTCCTCTTCTCATCAGCTCTTTCTTGCTATCTCTCGCACCGTGCTCAGCTCTTCTCTTCACTCCTATGGCGTTTCTCCTTGGTGGCTGTCTTCCTCGGTGTCTCCTATGATCTCCAAAACCGCTCAAACACCTCCAAAAACTCTAAACTTCGCCTCCAAACGCCTTGTACATGAATGTGCCTAGATATACCCGAATGACACCAATAAACCCTCTAATGACTCCTAGTTAAGCCCTACAAAGTAGTGCTTATCAAATTCCCCCATGCTTAGACCTTTGCTCGTCCTCGAGTAAACTAAAAGAAAGTTCACCCCTCCAAAATAGCACACAAGGTCTCAAGAAGCATCTCCTCCTACTACGAGTCACCTAACCCATGCCAAAGCTCCTGGCGTCAATCTCATCTACAACACATCATCATCAACAACAACAGAACTTGGGGGCAAGCAGAGTACTTCCCCCAAGCTTATCCCGGACATCCAATAGTGTAAAGTGACCTCTAATCCTATCATCCATCTAAGACTTCTTATGCCTCCCAAAGTGGCCTACCCGACATTCCTTCTATGTCTCCCTTCTTATGACGCCTCGCCAATAAATAAAGAGAAATCATAAGAATCACTCTTCTTCTTTTCGCTCATTTTGCCAAGGCGCCCTTTCGGGTTTTCACCAAGCCACTCTTATTATTATTTTTTTTTTTAAAGATGGACTCACATATGCTCACGTCACTCCGACACCATATTACCCCAGTCTAGCACTGGTCCGGGTCACCTGCTTGTTGCCTGAGTCGCCCTTTCGGGTTTTCAACTCATCCCAGGATTTTTTTTTTTTTTTTTTTCGAAACTAAACTAATGCAATGCAACTCCGAAAAACAGAATGAAACACACAAAGAAAAATACAGAAACTGTACATAAAGATAGAAAGTGAATCTACTCCCTCCCCCATGCTTGTAATACGCATTGTCCTCAATGTGGAAAAGAAGACAATCATAAAATAAGGGGGAAAAAGAAGAAAGACTCACTGCTGTGATGGTCCCGGTGGTGGCCAAGGGTACTGGCTAAAGTACTGGTCCTGTCGCTCTCCTAAGCGCTGGAGACGCTCGTCCATCTGCCCCAGGTGCTCATCCTGGTGGTCCATTCGCTGGAAAACCCGGGACTGAAATCCGTCAAACCGCACATCATAGCCCTTTTGCCAAGTCTGCTGCTGCAAACTCAGCGCCTCCATCTGTCGGGACATCTGATCCTGCCAGGGATCCATAGGTGGCGGGTCCTGACCGGCGCTCATCTCCTCATCCTCCGCAGGGGCCTGGCTCGAGCTGCCCACATCTCTCCGCCTCCTCCGAGGTCGGTGTCCCTCGTCTACAAACTCAGTCGCATCCGTCCCCAATGGAGCTATGGTGGGGTCGGGGTGCATGTACCATCCTCGGTAAGTAGAGCTATATGGGATCTCCTGGGTAAGGCCATGATATGGCTACTATCAGAGTAGGAGCACCAGAAGGGCTGTCGCTTCGTCACCTTCAGCATGTAGTTTGCCCGCAGCCGGGCGACATCGAACACATGGGAGAGGATGGGGTCCTCCTCCTCGACCGGAAAGACGGTCTCAGCGATGCGGGTGAGCAAACCACCCTGTACGATATCATGCCTCGCTCCGCGGCGAAGCTTCTGGAGTCCCTCGAGAATGAGCATCAACCAATCTGGGGTGAATGTAGCCTGTGGCAATGCAGAGTATAGCCAGGGGAGGTCCTTCAGGGGGACCTTGTTGGCCTCGGGGTGTCCCAGCAGCGTCCCCATAATCAGCTTGTGGAGCAAACGCAGACATGGGTGAGTAAATTTGTTGCTATACTCGTCACCCATGTGGTACGTCTGCCCCGTGGCACCTACCCAGAAATCAATCAGCGCGGCCTCCTTCGTGCCCTTTCTCCACGCAGCGGTGGGTGGTCTAGTCACCCCAAGCGCATCCCGAGCCTGCTCAGCGTCGACCGTGTACTCTCTCCCCTTGTACTTGAAAGAAAGGGAGACAAGGGTCTCACCATCCATGGTGAGGCTGAGCGTGGTGATGAACTGCCTGCTCAGAGTCTCGTATGTGGGGGCATACACATCAACGAATCCCCCCAATCCCATCTTTTCCAGACAGAGCTGTGTACACTCAAATAGCCCCAGAGTCTCCAGAGTTCCCCTATCCAGGAACTTAGTCGGGGTCACATCCCGGTCCTTCACAATCTCAAATATTTGTTTCTCTTCCGCAGTCATCCCGACCTTTCGTGATCTCGACATGGTATAAATGAACAATGAAGAGAGCGAGAGGCAAAGAGAAACTCACAAAAGACACCGGGATGGTGCCTACTGCTTGTCTGCCGCGGGTTGCGGTGGTGTAGCCGCGGGGAGCGGTGGACTGACAGGGAGGAGCAACGTTCTGGGCTCTCGCCGCGGGGGCGGTGGACTAACCGCAGGGGGCGGTCTGGGCACTGGGCGAGTTCTTCGCGTGGGGGCTTCTCCGAAAGCTACGAAAAGGATTTCCTTCAACTCCTTAGGGCCGGGTTTGGGTCAAGGGTGGTAGATCTGGGTTAGGAAGGGTTGGATCCGACGCGGGTGCGGTGGATCTTGGGGGTGCGGTGGTTATGGGGGGGGTGAGGATGTTGGGATGAAACTTTCGGGTTTGCTTGTGGAGGTTTCGGGTGAGGAAGGTCGGTTTGGGTGATGGATCGGTGTTGTGTGAGGGGAAAGGTGAAGGTTTGGACGAAAATGGTGGTTTTTGGTGGAGGTTTGAGGGTTATGGGGTTATGGGAGCTTTGAAAGCTATGGAGGCAAAGGGAGTTCGTGGGAATGAGGGCGGAGAGGGAGAGGGGTTAGGGATGGGGTGGGCTGGAAAGAGAAGGGTATGGTGGGCCCATAAGGCCTCTTTTATTTAATCCAATTTTTACTCCCCATTTATGGCTTTTTCGGGGCCCAACTTTTTCAATTTTTACTCTCCCACTTGGTTTTTGTCAGGGGCCCTTTTATTGCCTTTTTTTCGCCTTTTTCTTTTCGAACAGGGGCTTGCCGCGGGGGCGGTACTTACACCGCGGGGTGCGGTGGGTCTCCAGAACACCGGTGTGACTTTCCTTCGTACCTGCGAGGTTAGTCCGCAGGCGAAAATGAACGAAAAAGAAACACAAAAACCAACACAACTACCTAACTAAGCTATGAAAAAGAAAAGACAAAAGAAAAAGAAAGAAAACAATACCTCGGGTTGCCTCCCGAGCAACGCCTTGGTTCACGTCGTTGGCTCGACGTAGACTTTCGTCTATTCCTTTTCAGCACTCGGCTCCTCCAGAGCCATCTCATCAATCTCCGCAGTGGAGAAACCCTCATGGTAAGGTTTTAACCTTTGACCATTGACCTTGAATGTCTTCTGAGTTGTCGGCTCGATTAAGTCAACGGCGCCATGTGGGTAGACCTCAGCAACAATGTACGGTCCTATCCACTTCGATCTCAGCTTCCCCGCAAAGAGTTTCAGGCGGGATTGGAACAAAAGGACTTTGTCACCGGGGTGGAAGTCCTTTCGCAAGATGTTCTTGTCATGCCACGCCTTGGTTTTTGCTTTGTAGATCACAGCATTGTCATATGCATCAAGGCGTAGCTCCTCTAACTCTTGCAGCTGAAGCTTGCGAAATTCTCCTACTTCATCAATCCTCATGTTGCACTGCTTCACTGCCCACCATGCTTTGTGTTCCAACTCCACAGGTAGATGGCAAGCTTTGCCAAATACGAGCCGGAAAGGAGACATCCCGATTGGAGTCTTGTAGGCAGTGCGGTAAGCCCACAGTGCATCATTCAATCTCAAACTCCAGTCCTTCCTGTTGGGTGCCACTGTCTTCTCAAGGATCGTCTTGATCTCTCTGTTTGACACCTCAGCCTGCCCATTAGTCTGTGGATGGTAGGCAGTGGAAACCCTCTGTGTGACATGATACTTCTTCAGTAGGGCGGTCACAGTCTTGTTGCAGAAGTGGGTTCCCCGATCACTAATCAAAGCTTTAGGGATCCCAAACCTGGAAAATATGTTCTCTTTCAAGAAACCTGCCACAACTTTAGAATCATCAGTCCTGGTGGCCTTCGCTTCCACCCACTTGGAAACGTAGTCCACCGCAAGCAAAATATATAGGTTCCCATGAGAATTGGGAAAGGGTCCCATAAAGTCAATACCCCACACATTAAAAACCTCACAAAAAATCAAAGAGGACTGAGGCATCTCATTCCTCCTAGAGATATTTCCCATCCTCTGACATCTATCACATACCTTGCAAAAAGCAAATGCATCCCGAAAAAGATTGGGCCAATAGAAACCTGCATCTAGCACTTTCCTAGCAGTTTTATTTGCACCAAAATGGCCCCCACATGCCTCAGAATGACAAAAGCTAAGGACAGATTGTACCTCGTTATCCGGAAGGCATCGACGGATTACCTGATCGACACAGTGTCTCCAGAGATAAGGATCGTCCCAAATATAGTACCGAGCTTCTCTCCGCACCTTTTCCCGTTGCGCCTTGGTATGATCCGGAGGGAATTCCCCACAAACCAAGTAGTTCACGATGTCGGTGTACCATGGTCGGAGGGGTCGGATCCCGAGGACGGACCTGTGGAAGTACGCCTCGAGTGAGGAAGCGCTCTCAGCAGAAAAATCACGAACATCTTCGCTCACCGCAGGTTGCGGTTTATCCACCGCTGGGTGCGGCCAAATAGCAGAAACCTCTCGATAAAAGTCGCCTCTCGCCGCGGGTGCGGTTGGGTCCACCGCTGGGTGCGGTATATCTGGGCAATTTTCTCGAGAAAAATCACCGCCTTCGCGGGTGCGGTCATCCACCGCAGGGTGCGGCCATTCTCCAGAACCTTGGCCTTGTAAATCCTTCTCCTTACCGCAGGTGCGGTGGGGGTGACGCCCGGTGCGGTGTGGCTCCAGTACATCCACTGAAAAGAGGGTGTCATCCGGGAAGTTTCCATGGATTGGGGTTTGCTTCCCGGGCTTGTCCTCTTCGTTCACCAATCTACTCAGATGATCCGCTACCAAGTTCTCTGCTCCTTTCTTGTCCCGTATCTCCACATCGAACTCACTCAGCAGGAGAACCCATCGAATCAATCTCGGCTTCGCCTCTTTCTTCGTCATTAGATAACGAAGGGCGTCGTGATCCGTGTAAATAATCACCTTCACTCCTAACAAATACTGCCTGAACTTCTCCAAGGCAAATACCACAGCTAGCATCTCCTTTTCAGTAGTGGAGTAGTTCCGTTGCGCGCCATTCAGAGTCATGGACGCGTAGTGAATCACATGAGAGGCCTTTCCCTCTTTTTGTCCCAGAACTGCTCCAACTGCATAATCGCTGACATCACACATGATCTCGAACGGTTTTGACCAGTCCGGTGCTTGAATAATCGGTGCACTAGTCAGGCGTTCTTTCAAGCAGTCGAACGCCTTCTTACACTCCTCGTTCAGATCAAAGGTCACCTCTTTCTTCAGCAGCTCGCATAAGGGTGATGAGATCTTCGAAAAATCCTTGATAAACCTGCGATAGAAACCTGCATGGCCTAGGAAGGAACGAACTTCACGCACATTAGTAGGATAAGGTAAAGACTGAATTACATCAATCTTCGCCTTATCGACCTCAATACCCCTAGCAGAGACAATATGACCTAACACAATCCCTTGTTCAACCATGAAATGACACTTTTCAGAATTTAAAACCAAGTCAGTTTCAACACATCTTTTCAGCACAAGTGTCAAGTGGGCCAAACATTTATCAAAGCTATCCCCATGTACTGTAAAATCATCCATGAATACCTCAATAAAATTTTCAATGTACTCAGAGAAGATACTAACCATACATCGTTGAAAAGTACCGGGTGCGTTACATAGTCCAAAGGGCATTCTGCGGTATGCAAACGTGCCAAAAGGACATGTAAAGGTAGTCTTCTCTTGGTCCTCTGGCGCTATGGCCACCTGGAAGTATCCTGAATATCCATCAAGGAAGCAGTAGTAGGGGCGCCCAGCAAGGCGTTCTAGCATTTGATCGATGAATGGCAAGGGAAAGTGATCCTTTCTGGTTACCGCGTTCAGCTTGCGGTAATCTATGCAAACTCTCCAGCCCGTTTGTGTCCTTGTAGGGACCAACTCTCCTTGTTGGTTCTCAACCACTGTGATTCCTCCCTTCTTGGGAACAACCTGAGTGGGGCTAACCCAACGACTATCGGAAATCGGGAAGATCATGTCAGCTTGAAGGAGCTTCAGCACCTCCTTCTTCACCACCTCCATCATAGGTGGATTTAATCTCCTCTGTGGTTGCCTGGACGGCTTGGCGTCATCTTCTAGGAGGATCCGATGCATACATGTTGAGGGACTAATCCCTTTGATATCGGCAATGGTCCAACCTAATGCAGTCTTGTGCTCCTTTAAAATCTCCACTAGCTTCTCCTCTTGCTCCTTCGAAAGCTTACTAGACACAATGACTGGCAAGGTGTCGTTGACTCCAAGGAAAGCGTACTTGAGGTGATCTGGGAGTTGTTTGAGTTCACTCTCGGGAGCCTGTATAACAGAGGGAACGAGCTTCTCGCCCGGGGTTAGTAGAATGGGGCCAACGCCCAAAGGGTCTATAGGAAGCTTCTCCATTTGAGACATCATCGCCTGCATGTTAGTTGACAGAGCATATTCTGTGTGGAACTCATCTATGTCATTCTCAATAATAGACTGCAGCTCATCAATACCAGAAATATCAAATAAATCTTGCACAATGGGTTCAATCACATCAATAGAGCATAGAGAATGGTCATCAATAGGGTGTTTCATAGCGTCATAAATGTTGAATTGTACCACCTCCCCATCGAATTCCATAGTAAGTGTCCCACTTACATAATCTATCTTGGTCCTAGCAGTTTTTAAGAAAGGTCTTCCTAACAGAATAGGGGCCGCATGCTCATCATGTTCCATATCTAGGACAAAGAAATCAGCGGGGAATATCAAGTTGTCAACCATAACAAGCACATCCTCAACTACCCCCTTAGGGTAAACACTAGACCTATCAGCAAGTTGCACAACAATTCCTATTTCATGCAAAGGTCCCAATCTAAGAGATTTGTAAAGAGAGTAAAGCAACACATTAATAGAAGCACCTAGATCAAGCATGGCTCTATCAAACTTAGTATCACCAATAACACAGGGGATGCTAACCATACCTGGGTCGGAGCATTTCTTGGGCATACGCCTTTGAAATACCGCAGACACACGTTCGCTGACCTTCACCTTTTGTTTCCCCTTCAGCTTCTGGTTCCTCTTGATCGTGCAGAGCTCCTTCAAGAACTTAGCATACTTAGGAATGCTCTTCACTAGATTGAGCAATGGGATGTTGACCTCGCATTTGCCGAAGGTCTCAAAAAGATCTTTGTCATCAACGACCCTTCTCTCCCTGAGTGCTTCTGGAAAGGGGGCGGGTGGCTTCTCGGAACCGAGAGGAGGGAAGTAGGGACGAACGTAATCGTCGACGTAAGGCTCTTTGACAATCCCGGAAGACTCGCCGCAGGTGCGGTTCTCGTCCGCGGGGTGCGGTGGAGCTACAGGAATTTCCCGAGAGAAATCACCGTTCACCGCAGGGTGCGGTACTCCCACCGCAGGGTGCGGCCTATCGACAGTAGCCTTCTGCTTCTCCAGGTCTTGCTCGCCGCAGGTGCGGCCACCGTGCCGCTGGATGCGGTCGTTCAGCAGAGCATCCTCATTCTCCGAGTCGTCCTCTTCAGCACTAGGATCGAGATGTAATTGCTTCCCACTTCTTAAAGTCACAGCACTGACGTTTTCCCTCGGGTTCACTACCGTTTGTGACGGTAATTTTCCCGAATCACGAGCTTCTAGATTACTCACAGCTTGAGCAATTTGTGCCACATGCTTCTCAAGATTCTGAATGGAAGACTTCGTTTCAGCATCCTTTTGCATGACCGACTGAGCCAATGACTTGATCATGTCCTCAGCTGACATGGTTTGTCTAGGGTTGTACTGTGGCCTCGGTTGTTGTTGTGGTTGCAAAAGGTGAGGGTTCTTGACATTCTGCTGGTTACTCCACCTGAAATTCGGATGATCTCTAGTTCCGGGGTTGTAAGTGTTAGAGAATGGATCATATTTTGGCCTTGGTTGCCATCCTCCTGCAGCGTTTACTTCCTCGGTTCCATCATCCTGAACTTGAGGGCAAGCCTCGGTGGGGTGGAATTGATCGGCACATACCCCACATGCTTTGAGTTGTTGAGGGGCTCCTTGCAGCGTAAGTCGCTTCACCATGTCCTTCAACTCAGCCATATCATTAGCATACGAAGAGCGACTAGACTTAGCAACATGGACTCCTCTCTTGGTAGCAGATCTACCAAAGTTTCTCGTGCCCTCAGCCATCTCCTGAATCTTTACCATAGCAAGTGCTGGAGTTATGTTAAGAATGTTTTCACCACAAGCAGCGTCAACCATCCTCCTCTCATTATCCAGCAGCCCGTTATAGAGATGAAGTACCAGGTCCTGGTTGGAATACCCATGGAATGGGCAGCTTGAGCAAAGTCTCTTGAACCTCTCATAGTAATCATATAGGGTCTCGTCACCCTCCTGCTCGATGTTGCTAATGGCTTTTTTCAAACTGTTGGCCTTCTTAGCAGGGAAATACTTCTCCAGAAAAGCCTCGTGAAGCTTGGTCCACGTGTCAATACTTCCAGTAGGAAGATGGTAATACCAGTCATCAGCGGTATCTTTCAAGGTGAACCCAAAAGCTCTCATTTTTATTTGCTCCTCAGTAACATTCGCCGGTTTCATACTCATGATGACTGTGTGGAATTTACCCAGATGCTTGATTGGATCCTCTCCAGCCAGTCCATGGAACTCTGGAAGCAAATGAATCAACCCCGGCTTCAACTCAAAGTTCACGCCTGCAGCCAGCCCAGGGATTACTACAGCCAAAGGTTGCTGCTGCAGGTCTGGTGCAGTCAACTGTCTCAACGTTCGATCCGCGCCATCGTTAGCCATCTCGAATGTAGGGTTGTCAAACACCAAAGAACGATTCACTCTGCGAGCCTGTGAAAGAGTTCGTGTAGTTTCTGGATCAAAATCAAGAAGCGGTGAATTAGTAGCACGAGTGTGGACCATAAGATAGATCCACACCAAGGGTTAGTAACAACAAATCACAAAAATAGAAAATTTGATTCCCCGACAACGGCGCCAAATTTGACAAGGCTAAAGTCGTATACCCAAATCAAAGAAATCCTAAGCAACCTACTATAGAGTATAGCAAGCAAGTCAGGGTCGAATCCACAGGGAATCAGGTTATCAATTCTTGCAATTCAAGGTTACCAACTTGGAACAAGGGGGGGGGGGGTTGTATGTGTTTTCGAACCAAGTTAATAAGAAGACAAGAGAGCAAAATCGCAGATTTATGGTTGTAAATATGATGAGGAAAAGCGCCACACTTAACAAGAAATCCACCGAACAAAAGATAAGTTGATCCTAGAATTCTATCAATCTCAAGTTCTTAACAATCCTGTTGTTGTTCTTATCCTGATCTTAGGTAATTGTTAGTTCTACCAGCCCTAACAATACTTATTACTAAATCAATACCGAAAACCTTCAGGAATCAATAAAGCAATAGCATTCAACCAAGGATTAACAAGATACATGCAATAGAAACAACCCGTTACTATAAGCATGCAATTAATTCTCTCTCACAATTGTGCGCTCGGATCCCCTATACGCACAACCGTGTTCGCTACTAGATATGCAACCTGAACACAGAATCACAAGTCCTAGCACTTAGGAAAATATCAATAAACCTAGGTGATCAATCTAGATAAACCAACATAAGCCAATATAAATTAAGCACAAGAGAATCAATCCAACCAATAGGAAACGAACAAGAGTAGAAAACTCACAACCAATCAATTGCTGGCTTCAAACTGTCAAGTGTAACAATGGAGGGTTTAGTTCTCCATAAGGTTTGTAAGCAAATACGTAATAACGGCAATTAGGGTTCAAGAGAGAGAAGAAAGGTCCTCTCCAAATAGTCTTAACCCTACTTAAATACTAAGGAAACAATTCAGAAATAAAGATAAGGAAATAACAAACTTGGAAACAAAGTTTCGGAATAAAACTAAAACGGAAATAAAAACTCGCAAATAACATTCAGCACACGCAACCGCGGGTTGCGGTCGCTCCACCGCAGGGTGCGGTGGACCTCCAGTACGTGTTCAGCCGAGCTCGCCACAGGGGTGGTTGTGGAACCGCAGGGTGCGGCCTAATGGCAGTAGCTCCAGCTCTTCAACCGTAGGTGCGGTAGACTCCGGCGCAGGTGCGGCAAGGCTTCAGTCCTCCTCTTCTCATCAGCTCTTTCTTGCTATCTCTCGCACCGTGCTCAGCTCTTCTCTTCACTCCTATGGCGTTTCTCCTTGGTGGCTGTCTTCCTCGGTGTCTCCTATGATCTCCAAAACCGCTCAAACACCTCCAAAAACTCTAAACTTCGCCTCCAAACGCCTTGCACATGAATGTGCCTAGATATACCCGAATGACACCAATAAACCCTCTAATGACGCCTAGTTAAGCCCTACAAAGTAGTGCTTATCAAGAGTGGATCACCTTGTCGAAGGTCTTGACTAGGTTTGAAAATTTCTGTTGGTCCATTATTAATCAGAAAACTGAGGTAATGCATTCCTTGATCCAAATTTATAAAGGTGTTACTGAAACCAAAATTTCCAAGAACTTTAATAATATTCCACTCAATACGATCATATGCTTTTTCCATGTCCAACTTAAGAGCAATGAACCTTTGATACCCGTTTTAGATTTGAAGGCGTGAAAAATTTCATGTGCAATAAGAATACACGTTTACTTTTTAGCGCATAGGCAAAATTGTCTTTCAGCGCATAGGTTCACACGTAACGTGGTGAATGGATCACCACGTTACGTGTGAAAAAAAGGTCCACACGAGTGAACTATGCGCTGAAAGGAAATTTTGCATAGGCAACAAAACGGCTTTCAAATTACAGTAGCATAGCCTATCTGCGTTTGTTGATAATTTTGATGAAGATGATATTATTTGTTGTAGTGTTTGGGTTCTTACAAATATCATAAATCCATTAATATCATAAATCAGTGTTACTAAATCGATAGAAATTGGAAGGAGAAGCTTACCCAAAAGTTTATCTGTAGGCGCCGCTTGTGTTGGGATTATTGTAGTGAACAAACAACCCTAATGCTTCTTATATAGTGAAAAAAACAGGCAATGTGTTTGACAACTAATAACTAAGTGGAAAAAACCTAACTAACGTGTTTGACAAATGTTTGACAACTGTGTATATAATTGTATACAGCTGTGGTCACGAGTCTTTTATCATAAACCTCAAAACGCTAAATCCTAAACCATAAACCGTAAATGGCTTGATCCCTAAACCCTAAATCTCCCTAAACATTAAACCGTAAACCCTAAACACAAAACCCTAAAACCTAAGGGGGAAATGTATCACCACGTTACGTGTGAGCACCTCCAACACTTAACGTGTGGAAGATGCTCATATGTAACGTGTGGGAGATGCTCACATGTAACGTGGGGATATGGTGGATGTAAAACGCATTGAATTAATGTCTTGTCCCCACCTAACTGAATTAATGGTCCCCTAACTTCATCTTCTCCAGCTAAGGACACAATTTCGAGCCTAAACCCTCAAATTTTAAACACCCTCAAATTTTTCAAAAAAAAAAGGACAACATGAACAACAATGATTATTGGAACAACAATGATGAAGAGGATCCACCTCCAAATGAGTTAATTTCCCTTATTTGAAGTTAAAGTTTTCATTTTTTGTTAGGGATATGTTCAAAGTTTTGATCTTTAGTTGTTGAAAACAATACAAGATATTTGTTGTTTAGGTGTTAGAAACCAAGTTTTACATGCTAGATTTTCAAAGTTTTGAACTTGATATTTGTTGTTTAGGTGTTAGAAACCAAGTTTTACATGTTAGATTTTGAGGGATACATGTGTAAAAAAGCAAGATCCACGTTACATTGAAGAAACATATCCACACATAACGTGTGAAACATGTCCACACATAACGTGTAAAACATGTCCACACATAACATGTGAAGCAGCTCAACACGTTATGTGTGGAGATGCTTCCCACATAACGTGTGAAACTACTCCACACATAACGTGTGGAATAGCTTCCTTAAAGAGAATTATGGTTTCACACTTAATAATTAGTTCACTGCTTGATGAGACGATTCCATGTGTATGCAGGCGAACTATTTTTTGTACGAGGGGTTGAATAATATTTCGCTCGATGATTGGAGCACCCCACAACAATCCTTTTCTGGTTGGGAAACACCTCATGAATCGTTGCCGGAATGGAACACACCATCTGAGTGGAAAACACCAGAAGAGATACCATCCTTCTCACTTGGAGTGTTTGACGAGAGTTGTCCGCCTCCAGAAGCATCTTTATCTCATAAAGAGACTCAGAATTCAATTTCTGCTAACCCACAATTTGGCTTTCCATCCCTACACAGAGCCTCAGTTCAGAAATGATCTAGAAGAGGATGTTTTTGTCTCTGCTGATTATTTAGAGTTCTTCATAACAGACCAAATCTGGGAGTCCAGAGAAGAAACATTTAAATGGGCACGAGAGACTGCTATGTGTCATAACTTCTGCATCATAAAGTGGAGGAATAAACCTTCCATAGGAGGAGCCCTTGTGGGGACTTGGTTACCGTGCGATAGGCATGGACAAAACATCCGTAAACAAGCTGACCAAGTGAGGGAGATCACAAAGTCGAAGAAGTGTGGGTGTCCATTCATGTTGAGGTTGAAAGAAGGGCCGAAGGGATCATGGAAGATCAATGTACAGACTGGAACTCACAATCATGTGATCAAAGAGAATTTGTTTGGTCATGCATTAGCTGGTCGACCAAACGCTGAAGAGAAGAAGATTATTAGGATGATGACAGTTAATCATTGCAGGGCTCAAAAGATTTTTACTACAATCAGCTCGTCCCCAGGAAACTTGACCAAGATGAAGCAAGTGTACAACATGATGCATGCCATACAAAAAAAACGGTATGGAAGGAAGAACAGTGGTGTAACAGTTATTCTATGAGTGTAAGGAGAAGGGATACTTCATGGAGCATAGATTCAATAAGGAGACCAATAAGATCACAAATATCTTCTTCGCAAGCCGAGTCCAGTTGTCGCTGCTGAAGGCATTCCCGTACATTGTGTTGCTAGACTCTACATACGCAACTAACAGGTTAGTAACACACATATCTATTATATTCTTCACTTGTTCATGTAATCATTAGCATGCCATAACATATCATTATGTGTACATTTACGATTTGCCCTTCCTTGAATTTGTCGGCATCACATCTGTTTGGAAAAACTACAATGTTGCTGGGGCGTTTCTGGAGCGTGAGAACGAAGAGAGTTACATGTGGGCCATACAAAAACTTTCAAAAATGTTTGTCAAGGTCCAACGAGCACCCACATGCTTGGTCACAGATCCGGAGAAGGCGTTGATAAACGCCTTAGAGAACCTGTTTTCAACTGCAAAATTCCTCCTATGTAGGCGCCATGTGAGGAAGAATATTGAAGACTTTGGGAAGAAGGCCATGGACAAGTTTAGGGGCACAACGTTTTCCAATGATTACATGAAACTATTCAAGGAAACAACCATAGAAGGGTATGAAGCAAAACTTAAGAAGATTCAGTAAGATTGGAGGAAATATCCAAAATATCTTCAGTATGTACAAAAAAACTGGCTTGACTCGTAGAGGGAAAGAATCGTCTCAGTATGGACAGATACAGTCTTCACTCTTGGAACTTTCACAACTAACATGTTTGTGCATTATGTTTTTAAAGTAAACTAGTTATTTGAACTTAGACTTTTACAACAACATACTGACTTCAGATTCTTGATTGTAATACAGGGTTGAAGGGGCCCATTCCAGTCTTAAAAACTTCTTCACTAGCAATGATGGCAACCTTTGCACTGTATTCGATCAGTATGATGCACGATTGCGCATTCACATTAAGGAGATAAGGGGGACCTTGAATGAGAGCTTAGAAACGTGATTTACGCTGATAACCAAATCACATCTTTTCGGCAAGCTGTACTACAAGGTCTCTGCGATTGCACTAGCACGACTGATTGAGGAATACAAGAAAGGCGAAGATCCATTGTGGAACACTATATGCAGATGCCAGATGAGGGTCAGAGATGGCTTGCCTTGCGTGCATGACATGGCGCGGAATGTGATGAACCAGGAACCAATTGAACCTAGCTCATTGCATCCGTTCTGGAGGCAATTGACCTTGTCAGAAGTGCGGACGGATGAAGAAGAAGAAGCCATACCACGTAGATTGAATAGGTCGTTGCTTGATGAATTTGCTTCAAGCGTCTTCCCCAAATTGTCAGTGGATGATCAACACAGAGTTGTCTCTGCACTAACAAGTATAGCACATCCAGAGCGGACTACTCTGCAAGAGCCAACTAAAGTTAGGCATAAGGGTCGGCCTCAAGGAACTCTAAACATTCCCACCAAAAGGCAACCGTCGGCATGAGAGTATACTGACCAAGAGATGGAGGGAACACCTCCGAAGAAGCAAAAAGCAAGACCACCTAAGGAAGCTTCAACCATGCCATGGCAACCATGGAAGCCTATGCCTTCGGGTCACACGACGTTGATCAAACACCCTAGGCAATTGATAGGTGTTATTTCATACACCTTTACTAGCAGTTATGAGTGGTTTTTAGGCTAAGTCTGTGATCCAGAAGTTATGGAGAGAAGTGAAGATATCCCAGGATTTACAGCTTAGATGGAGACATGAGGATGGAGATGGAGCTGCTGAAGCATACATGGAGAAGACTACCAACACTTGGTAGTAATGAAGAGCAGCAGACGAGAAGAAGAGTTGAAGAGGAGTGGGCGACGTCACCGCCCCACGCCAGAATCACCGCGACCCGGCGGTGGTTCTCAGAGAAGATTGAGGGTCGCGCCAAGAGGAAGCCACTGCCCCGCGGTGGGAGCCTGACGCCCCGCGGTGGCCGTGTTAAACGCCTCGCGGCTAGAAGACATTTATTTCCTTTTATGCATTTTCGGATTTCCTTAGTTTTATTATTTTATTTCCTTTGTTATTCTCGTTAGTTTTAACCTAGTTTTCCAAAAACTTATATAAGACTTCTTCCTAGGTCTTGAGAAGAGACACGCCCCAGAGAGACTACTTTTCACTTTACTTCGTACGCAATTTTACTTTTCATTAGTTTTTCATTCTCATCTGAATGGAGAACTAACTTTCCCTTTGTTCTACTAGACGTTTGAAGTAATACAGCTGATGTGTTTGTGAGATTTCTATTCCTTGTTCTTATTCTTATAAGTGTTGGTTTGATTCTCTTGGTAATATTGAATATTGATTTCTTGTTATTCTCCATAGCCTGATCAACTAGGTTGAATACTTTTTATCAACTGCTAGGATTTGCATATAGTGGAATACAAGTGCATATCTAGTAGCATACACGATTGTTGCGTATAGTGGAATACGAGCGCGCAATCGTGAGTGAGAATCATTTGCATGTTAAGTAGTAAGGAAGCACCTTCTATTTGCATGTATCCTATATCCTTGTGTGTATTGCTATTGCTTTGTTAGTGGTAAAGTCTATCAACAACTGTGAGAATTGGTAGTACTTTTCCATTGATATAGTAATAAGTCTATCAACAACTATGAGAATTGGTAGTACTTAAGATCAGGGTGGGAACAACTATAAGAATAATAAAAGAACTTGGATTGAATAGATTTCTATGATCAAATTATATCTCTGTATTGTGGATCTCGCTCTAGTAGGACTACTTTCCCAATCATATTTTCTCATCAACTAAACTTGTTTGCTTTGCTCTGCTTGATTACTAAAACCCCCTTTTATTGTTATTTGTCAATCACAATTGTATACTGCATCAGATCTTCCCTGTGGGTTCGACCCTTACTTGCTTACTATACATCTGTTTAGTAGGTCTGTTAGGACATTTACTTTGACTAGGCTAATCAACGATATTTGCATTGCGCATTTCTCGCCCCGTCAGCAATATATTACCCAGTTTCCCAAGTGTATGAAACCACACGTGGGAGGATGGTGGGAAATACTTGGTGTTGGAAACTGCGGATACAGATCAATTGCGCATGGTCTGGGTTTCGGGCAAGAGCAGTGGGATTTTGTTCGACGTACCATGATCGCTACGTTGAAACAAGAGTATGAGCTATTCGCGCCAATTTGGATGTCTACGATAACACTTGAGGCAATGGAGGCGAAGCTTGCATGGTTTCCTGCGCCCTACATGCCTGCCCCACGTGAGACATGGTTGGACCTCTCGGATATGAGATGTTTGGTGGCTACTACATTCAACTGTGTGTTCGTCTCCATCGGTGCTGGTGTAGGCACGCCATACATGCCTATGAGGGCGAATCCAAACCAAGCGGTTAGAGAAAAGCTTAAGACATTATGCATTTGTCATGTTGAGAAAGAGAAACATTTCATTGTGGTACATTAATACAATCAAATCAGTACAAATACACGTTGGTAATATGCATTACAAAATTAATATTAGATTCAAAATATGTAGATTGGCCTTGTCGAAACCTTGCCCTTGCCGGACCTTTACACCGCGTGGGTGAGATTCCATGACCCGTCTGCAGATTCCTTGGTAGATCCATTCCTTGAACGATTGACGAAGTACCAAGCATACAAACCAAAGGGTCGCGGAAAGAAGAAAGTTTAATATTGTATTGTAATGCTTTTAAAACATTGAAACTATCTTATGTTAAGACATATGTATGGTGCAATGACTTTGATGTAATGTTAAGACACACGTTCGCTGTATTTATGACTTGTTGGTGATTTTGTTGTCATCGGCCATTTCGTGTAGTCGGGATTCGCTCAAGACTTAAGGAGTTCGTTCGGCGCATGACGAGTTTTGGAGGGTGCGGAGTGCACACTCGTGTGCTTGGTTTCTGTAAAAGGGCACGGTTTGTAACAGAAATTGCCAAAAACTGCCAGATTGTGCCTTTTGTATAGGTAAAAACCCGCCAAAACCCGTTCCCTGACAAGGGGCACCTTTTGTGACAAATTGTGCCAGGCATGTCACAAATCGTGCACCTTTACAGAAGGCACAAAAACCGCCAGAAACCACATTCTAGCAAGGCGCACGGTTTGTGACAAACCGTGCCAGACATGTCACAAACCGTGCACCTTTACAGAAGGCACAAAAACCGCCAGAAACCACATTCTGGCAAGGCGCATGGTTTGTGACATGCTTGGCAAACCGTGTGCCTTGCTAGAATGTGGTTTTTGGCGGTTTATGTGCCTTCTATAAAGGTGCACGGTTTGTGACATGCCTGACACAGTTTGTCACAAAAGGTGCCCCTTGTCAGGGAACGGGTTTTGGCGGGTTTTTACTTATACATAAGGCACAATCTGTAAGACACATGTACGTAATTCATTGTTGCAATAATTCAAAGTTCAATATCTTTCATAAAAACCAATAACTTCTATAAAAACCAAACAAGTTCAATAATAACACAAATTTCATAACAGTTTCCTCAAGGATTGGGAAGGAAGGGATACATTCGATCCAATGATAGGCGTAGCGCCTCTGCTACATCTTCACATTCATGGTTGCGATGTGGCTGAAGACCACTATAGCAATATTCGATGCACTGCACACAACACAAAAACGTTGATATGTATAATAAATATAGATAGAGTTAACCGAAAATTAAAAACCTACAAATTAGTCATTTTCATACCTGTGTCGCGTCATCAATGCTCGGGGGGTTGACGAATGGGTGTGTATGTGGGAGGTACCAACCCATGTAATCACTACTACACTAGGGCTAAAAATGGGTCGGGTTATGGGTGGATGGAGCAATTTCACCACCCGACCCATGAAAAAAAATCGCCACCCGATCCATCTATCACCCACAAAACACTTCATCCATATTCGACCCACCCGTCACCCACGGGTGATTCGGGTGACCCGACCCACCCGTAAAACTATATCTAAGAAACCACTATTGTCCAAACAAAACTAAAAAAAAAATATTTGAGAAACCACTACTGTCCAAACAAAACTATATCTGATAAACTCAAAATTTAACCTAAAACAAACCAAACCCAGGTTAAAGACAACCTAAAACAAAAAACGGTAAATCATCAAAATCCAGGCTTACCTTCACCGAGTTATTGTCAATGGCAGACGAAGGGCTCCGAGGTGCCGGTGGTGGCGATGGATGGACTGAGAAGTGAAGAAGTAAGGGAGGTCGGGAAGGCAGCAGACCTAGACGCCTAGTCACCTAGCAGAGGGAGGCGACGAGGCTCTGGTGCTCCGCGAAGAGTCGACGACAGACTGGCGGAGGGACAGTCAGGAATCGACGCGGCGCCGGATGAATCAACAAAGACGATCGGGGACAGAGAAGACTTTGACGATGAGAGATTGAGAGAGATAAGAGAATTCGACGATGGAGGAGACTTCGACGGCGCCGAAGATGAGAGTGGGCAGCCGACAGTGACTCCAGTGAGAGATTGAGAGAGATGAGAGAGTTCAGTAAAAAATAAAACAAGCGGCTGAAATGGAAAAAGAATTAGGTTTAGAGTAAAAAATGTATATATACTAGGTTATAAATTTTAGCGGTGATGGGTGAACTACGGATTAATGGGTCGGGTGAAATGGGATGAGCTCTCACCCGGATCCGATCCACCACCCGTTTCACCCGTTACCCGACCCATCCATCACCCACAATTTTCAGGTTTTCGTCCATATATTTCGGGTCGGTTATTTGGGTGGATCGATCACCCACGGATAATTTCCAGCCCTACGCTACACTCATGCCCTTGCTCGACAGGAGAGCCCATCGCATCTAGACTCATGGAATGTATATTCTGGGCATCCCAGACAAATTGAGCTATGTCGTAGTCCACAGTGTATGTGCTGATTTTGGTTCCCCTCCATGCCCTTATTGGCACTATAGGCGGTCTTGGAACTTGTTGTACCTGACCAAACTGTCTCGCCACATGATCTGGCATGTACGACTCTGTGATCCAAAGACACGACAGAACTACATGGAAGAGCGAAGGAGCGAAGAATTCTTTGCTGAAGTCAATCGGACTGTATGGCATCCAATCAACCTAAACATAATGGGATGCCAAATAATTAAACATACCTATCATCGAATTTCTAACTTAATAGAGAGAGACCATAGATGCACTTACTCTGTCCACAATCATCAGATCAAGCTATGTTCTGTAGTCTCTCATCGGGTTAGGTTTCTCTGAAAGGTCCCATCTACGAGCATATGGGATCGGCTGCTCGAAGTCCCAACTTCTACTCTGTGCAGGTCGGAACATGTTGAAGTACTAGTAGATTCACGCCTGAAAATGATGATATGTACCAAATGGAGTCAATGAATAAAAACATTTATAACAAAATTCATGGTAGACAACAATTTTTTTATTTATAACAAAATTCATTGTAGACAACAAATTTTTTACCTGTATCAGAGTGTAGCATGTTGACATCAACCTCGCCTCTTTTCTTGTGTACTCGCCCAAGCTACAGTACACGTGGGCCAAAACGCCAGCACCCCATGCATAATTCATGGTAGACAAGGGATCAGAGACAAATGGAGTTTTGTAGACGGGCAATTTGTGTTGGGACTTGTCCGGAAAGAGACAAGAGCCCAACAAGTGAAGCAAGAACCCAGACACCCGCTGCTCTTCACTCAGCTATTCGCAATGCTCCTTAAAGAACTGAGCATGTACGATGCCAGATGTCACAGCCCCAACAGGCAGCTCAAAGACTCCATGCGCCTCCTCCACCAAGGCCTTCTTCAGATCATTCATTCCCAACTGCTCATGCCATTTTTGTGGAGGTCCCATGTCTTTTCCATGGATGTTCAGCCCAATGATCAACAATACGTCATGGAGAGTTATAGTCATCTCTCCCCATGGCATATGGAATGAGCTGGTTTCTGGATGCCAGCGCTCAACGAACGCACTAATCAACGCCTCGTCCACATGCTCGTGCATCAGCTCCGGTATATGACACAACCCTGACGCAGATGCCAGATGACACCACATGGCATTTCATTTCAAAGGCCATGAACGTATCTGCTTGCCTCGTTGCTGAAACCTCAATGCTGACACTGGCTTTAAATATTTGAATTTTTAACATATGTAAGCAACCCATTTGAAATATTTAAAATAAATGTGAAATTTCATATAAGGTTTTTGTTGCAACTTACAATGCGCTGGTAAAGGTAGTACGATATGTGATTGGCAAAGCCCTTCAGAAGTTCAGGCATCTCCGGACCTCTAGGTACTCCAACCACCAAATCAGGGTCATATTTGCCCTTTTTCTTCGACCGGAGCGGTTTTGACTGCGAAGAAGAGGCTTTCTGTGGCTCCTCGTCCGCATAATCAGGTTCACCTCTTGGAGCCCAAGCCTGACTATCCTCGTCATACATTTTTTTTTACAAATGATAAGTAATTACATTTTTATCATACGCTCATCTTTTCATATATTAAGGCTGCTTACCATAGGCTGAGGTGCGTTCGGGTAGAGGCTCGGGTTCTCCCATGGGTTGTACCGCATCTGATCATCTACGCCCTGATAATAGACGTGGCTGTGATAATGGATGTGAGGGCTCTGATGGAGGTGAGAGCTGTGATAGGGCAGCGGGCTATGATGACGGTGAGGGCTCTGCTGGGGCGGCGGACTAAATGGGGGGCCGTAATAGTTATTCTGATCCATCGTATCAGAATAACCATGAAGCGGGCTCGCGTTATAATCTGGGTACAACTATAGCTCCGAGTCAGCACGACCACTCGCCACAAGAAACGATGGCACAAACGGCAACACAGGGGGGTCAACATTGACCGCCTGCCCGTATCCTCCCTCATTCTGACTACCGCCCGCAAACCTACAGGTTACCTCTTCTTTAGTCCGAAACAAAACATCCCGGACGAGGTTTCTTCTGTTTCTACGCTTTGTTCTCTCACCGGGCTCTATCTACAATAATAAATCAAACCATTTTATCTCAAAAATACAATTCCGGGTATACAAAAAAAAACATAATTTACGTGGAAACATAATCCACATGTTAAGTGTAGATTACATCCACACTTAACGTGGGGACTGTCTCCACACGTTATGTGTGGAGATCATCCACACATAACGTGGGTACAGTCTCCACACGTTACGTGTGGACTGCCTCCGCACTTAATATGTGGATTTGCATTTCCCCCTTTCCGGTCAGATTTTCGGCGAGATTTACAGATTCCGGCGAAGCATTATTTTTTCATAATTTCCCCAAAATCCAACAAAACTAACACTAATTAAACAAATCCCACAAAACTACCACTTGCATTTGGCTATTTTTATACAAATCCAACAAAAGCCCTAAACACCCTTTCATACAAATCTATCAAATTTCTACCATTTCATACAAATATATCTATCAAATTAACCAACAAATGCAAATAACTACTTCAAAATTACACAAAAACAAGATCAAAAACACAAAAACAATATGGATCTACAATAACCTAACAAAAAAACTAAAAACTAAAACTAAAAATTAACAAGAATGTTTATTACTAACCTTTAAAGAATATGGATCTATGTAACGTGCGGACCTTGTTGATTCGTAACGAGGAGACAAGCAAGCGACGTTATGTGGGGAGGGAGGACGAAGAAGAGAGCGGCGATTTAGGGTAGAGGAGGAAGAAGAAGAAGAAAATTTGGCTTTTAAAGCCGGAGAGGCTCCCCATGTAACGTGGGGAGCCTGTTTCCACATAACGTGGGAAGCCGTCTCCCACGTTACGTGGGGAGTCTCTCCTCACGTAACGTGGGGGGTCTTTTTTTCCTCACGTAATATGGGGAGCCTCTCCCCACGTTACGTATGAGCCTATGTGTTAAAAAGTAATTTTGTCTATTCGTTAAAAAGTAAGCGCCTAGGAATATTATCTTGGATTGCTTGATTTGCAATAAATGCTCCCTGGAGCAGGTGAATTAACTTTTTCATTGTTTTTTTTAGTCTTGTTGTCAATATTTTTGAGATGATCTTATAAATCGTAGACCATAGACTAATTGGGCTATAGTGATTTGTCGAGTTCGGGTTCTCACATTTGGGTATTTAGGAAATAAATGTATGGTTAATTTGTTTAAGCATTCTTGTTGACAAGAAAAAACTTTTAGCTGCTTGGATGACCGATGGTCCCACTATATCCCAGTATTTTTGATAGAATTTAGCCGTCATTCCGTCCAGGTGATTTATCTGATCCAATGTCAAATACAACAATTTTGATCTCTTCATTAGAAACATTTTTGGCAATTTTATATTGTCATCCTCTGATACTTCTGTTTGTATGAGCTCAAGATTCTCCCGAAGAAGATTGTCGTACAATTCCTCACTTCTAAATCTCTTAATAAAATCACTTCGATCTATTCCGACAATCTAACTCTTAGCTTGCTCCCCTTATTTTCCTCTGGTGGTCTATTTGGAACTATCAGAATACTAAAATTTTCCAATCTCAAAACATTTCTCCCTCCTAATGCCCAGCTACCCAGTCGTTTTACTACTACCAAGATTGGTTGACCCTAACCTCCCCGCTTGCACCAACTACTCTAAGACGTAATCGACTGCGTCCTTCCAATCGAACTTGGAAGAAACCACCCAACAGTGGCATAAACTGAACTTTGATGGATCAAAGCGCCGGGATGGTAGCTACCATATTGGACATTTAATTCGTGATGATCGTGGTAGATTAATTAACTTTCACAATCAAATCATCCCAGCCACATCTGTCCTTCAAACTAAAGCCCTTGTTGCTCTATCTAAGATCCAACAAGCGGCTAGATTGAATATCTCTCATCTAATTGTTGAGGGGGATAATTTAGTCATTATTAACTCCATCAGGGGCATCTGGAAAATACCATGAGAAAGAAATACCATTATACAGGATATTATTGTACTTTTGTCGTCTTTCGCTTCTTTTCAGATACATCATAGTTTCCGTGAAGCAAATCGTGCGGCGAACTTCCTAGCTTGTCACACTCTTCCTCCGACTGTCCTCTACAACTTTCAACGAGTTCTAATTTCAACAACACGTCAACCACTTCCTTTTCTGTTACATTAGACTAGATATGAGTTCCAACATCTGAACTTTACCTTCAATTTTTTCGGTTCCAAGTTTATAAAGATCATCCATTTGGATGATTTAGGATTGTCATCTAGTTAGATGGATCCTACAAGTTCACTGTAATAAAAAAATCATTTCGGATTGAGTTTTACATTTTTTGTAGCTTTTTGATTCCAATAAGTTAATTAGGGTTTGTTTGGTAGGTGTATTGATAAAGATTTTTTTGGTAGACAATTACTTTTTTAAAAGAAGTAGTTTTTAAAATTTAAAATTTAAGTGTTATGAAAAAATGTAAAAATAGTTGAAAAAGTACTTTTTATATAAAAAAAAAGTCTTTATAAATTGTGTGCCAAAGAAGGCCCTAGTTGTTTTTATTTAATTTTTTTGAACTACATAAGAGTGAGTATATTTTTAATGGCTTCTACTATTCGGCTAATAGGCATTTTTGCCGTTTGGCACATAGGCTCGCGCGTAACGTGGGAAGATGCTTTCCACGTTACGCACGGGAAATGACCCGTTCAAGCCCCACACGTAACGTGTGACGAACCTCCACACGTTACGTGTGAAGCGCATCCACGCGTTACGTGTGGTTTTATGCCACACGTTACGTGTGGAGGAGATCTGGCTTTAAAAGTCAGATGTTGCTTCATCCTCCATTCATTCGAGCATGTGGATGAGACGCTGATTGGTGCCTTCGTCGAGCGTTGGCAACCGAAAACCAACTCATTCCACATGCCATGGGAAGAGATGACTATAACTCTTCATGATGTGTGGATGATCCTTGGGCTGAACATACAAGGGCAAGACATGGGTCCCCCAAAGAAATGGCACGAGCAGCTGGCCCGCAATGATTTGAAGAAGGCGTTGATGGAGGAAGCGCATGAGTTTTTTGAGCTGGAGGATGGTGCTATCGTCACCGGTAACGTGCATGCGGCAGATTTTAGGACTCATTGCCAGGATTTGGCTGACAAGAAGCAGGCGGTTGGGTTCTTGCTGTACTTGGTGGGGTCTTGTCTCTTTCCTGACAAGTCTCAGCATCGGTTGCCCGTTTATTACACTTCGTTCGTGACTGATCCCTCGTCAGCCACGAACTATGCATGGGGTACCGGTGTTCTTGCCCATGTGTACCGCAGCTTAGGCGAGTGCACAAGGAATGAGGCGCGGGTCATGTCCACATGTTTCACTCTGATTCAGGTATTAAATGGCTTGAATAAAAATATCTGTATTTTTGTTATAGATTAATATTTGTTATTAAGGGAATTGACTTACATGTAATTGTTTTGTAGGCATGGATATATCAATACTTTCCCATGTTTAGACCTGCACAGAGTGTTTACTGGGACCGCCAACAACCGAACCCATACGCCGGTCGATGGGACATGTCACATTCATCCAACCGGACTAGGAATTATAGGGAGGAGCTGGATGGGATGCGTGCTGAGAGTGTAAGTGCATATACGGTCCTTATCTAGTATGTTAAAATATGAAATTATATGCATGATTAGTTGTTTGAAATTCAATTATGTTTAGGTTGAGTGGATGCCATACGGCCCGATTGACTTCAACAATGGGATGTTTGCTTCATCGCGATTCCATGGAGTCATATCCTGTTTGTGGGTCACCGAGCCTTACATGCCAGATCGAGCAGCTAGGCAGTTTGGGCGTGCACAACAGTGTCCAAGACAACTGATTGTTCCAATTAAGGCATGGAGGGGCACGAAGATTATCAGCTACACGGTGGAATACGATAGATCCTTACATGCATGGGATGCCCGCAATGAACATTCCATTAGCCTACAAGCCATGGGTCCTCCAGTCCTTCAACCCCACCAGTGTAGCGGTGATTACATGCAGTGGTACCTCCAGCATACACATCCATTCATCATCCCTCAAGAGGACCGTAACCCTCAGCACCATGTAAGAAATTGAATAATTATATCTTGTTTAATTTCGTGTACAAACTTTATATTAATCGTATCCACTTATTGTGACTGTAACACCCACAAATTTAACCCCATTTGAAAGCGCTACTGCCGATGACCCCGGACGTAAACCCCGAAGTCACCCCAGGCTTTTCCGACGTCATAACTGACTTAAAACACAGTTACAATACTACAATCATAACTTTTATTAAACCACATGGTCGCGGAATTACACGATTCCAAAAACGACCCAATAATCAGAAATACAACAACGAAAGTCTTTAACAGAATACAAAATAGCACAGCGGAAAACTTTTAAATACAAAGCGACAAAACAACTTGTCGAAAACACCGTTCATCTTCATAGTCGTTCTAGCCTTCTCGAATCTTCAACACACCTGATGTGCCGAATCGGACGGATGACACCAGCCAACCATGCAAGAAATATAACGGTTGGTCAGTCTAATGAAAGACTACGCAAGGGTACAAAGCAGAGTGGTTCGAAGCAGTCGTATTAGGTTAGACTCATCGTTCCTCGCATAATAACCGAGTACGCTAGTCAACCATCATACTCCTACTAGAATAACAAAAGGTATGCACAAGAGAAGATTCTGGAGATCGAGTCTCACAGCAATCAATCCCAAAAGAAGACTCCAAAATGAAATGAGCCTTAAAGGAAACATGACAAATGTTGGGAAACTTAAACAAACACACACACATCATCACAATATCGCATACGAGCGACTTACAACTAAGACGAGTTTTTCCTAGCTGCACTAGCGCCTAGCTGCACTACTCGCCACAGCATTTTAAATAAGTGCTTACTCATACGGCACTTTATATTATGGTCAAGGCATTTTAATTATGTGCGTTATTCATTGCATGTATCTTATTAAATGTCATCACACACACACATCACGTTATAAACTTTTATCATGATCAACTCGTCCCGAGACGAGAGATCTCTTGGGAGCATCTCCCGAGATTTGCCCCCCAGATATGTGACACTAGCTAAGTGCACCACCTCTATACCCGAGTATAGAGGCTAGTCATGACTCACCAATGGTATTAGGGTCTCAATGCCCTTTTCTCCATTTAATTATCAAGAAACGATTGGACCTCCTCGGCCCTAGTAAACGTTCCTACGAATACTCGTGCTAACTAAACAGTTCAACACAGTCAATTCATATACAGGACCATCACGGCCCAACCTGCACAAACATCTATATCTTTGCCCACCTGGCAGTCATCCTAGATTTAATAATCTAAGCCACACACAATAAATCATATCAGGGACCCTTACGGCCTTCACTTGCACAACAAATCTATCATATACTAGCGTCGGTTCTAGCAGAATATACAACCTAGTAATAATATCCGTTTTATTTCACATAACGTTATCAAATCAATTTCCAACATAATTAACAATCATCCCAAATTATTTAACAACAAAACTATTGATAATAATCAAATATGGAATGATGAGCAAGAGCGAACCGCCACTTGCCTTGGATCCGACAACTTCGAAACAAGCTGAGCAACGTCTAGTTCCGGGATCTAAAACTGGAGCAGGTCTTGGATATCAAATCCCTAAGAAACGGCCCATAACAAGACCCTAAGTTAGATTCAATACACTTATATATGAATCTAAAAGAATACGAAAAGAAATCAAAGGAAACGAGCAAAGCCCAAAGCCAAACCAACAAGACACACAACTCGGACACACATACCGCGATCGCGGCAGGTCGCGGTCGGTCGCGGTTTTCGTGATGTGACAGTGGCTAGCTCGCGAGACAACAATGGAGAATTTCTTACCCAAACCGATTTGTTTGCCTTCGATTTGTCTATGGTTCAATCTCCCAACACCTCAAAGCTTCTCACAACACTCAAGAGCACCTTCTCAACTTAAGAGACACTCAAAATCTCCCACACACGAAGCTCACAAGCTCGGCTTTAATGGAGAAAAACAGAGGAAAACAGATGAGAAGAAGAAGGAAGAAGAAGAGAGCTTCCACTTCGGGTTTCACCTCCTTTTATAGCTCCAATCCGAGCCTCAACTGAGGGGACAAGGGGACAAAGGCGAAGGGCAAGTTGGCTGCCCACTTGGCCTGCCCAAATCTGAGCCAAAACAGAGCTACAGTAACCGCCACGCGAGGAAGACGACTCTGCCCAGCTCTTGGCATTACCGCGATCGCGTCCGGTCGCGGTGAATCGCGGTCAATCGCGGTGAGTCGCGGTTTTAAGGCCGACTTCGTAAATTCTTATCCGAACTTGGTTTGGATTAAATTTCTTAACTCCGGGTTAAATATATTCGTACATTAACGATACATTAACCCCGAAAACACCTCAATTGTATTATATAATGCTCGGAAATTTTTACAAAGCTCAGACCCCTTTTCAGAAGGTCCGAGACTCACTGAATTAAATCCGTCTAGCAAAACGGGCATAAGAAAAATTTAAAAATAATTCAAAATACCCTTAAAAATTACGGGGTGTTACATTACTACCCCCTTATTTTAAGTTTCGACCCCGAAACTTGCATTATCAAGGCCGACAACAAGTAGGGAAAGTATCTAAGTACACCCGTCTCAGTCTCCCAAGTAACCTTTTCGGTTTCTAACTTGGAGCACAAACTCGTACCAAAGGTACCACCTTGCTGCGCAACTGCACAAAGCCAAAGAGGAACCTTGCCTCAGCACAAAACTTACCACATGAACTCAACATCCTTAATCACTTCATTAACTTACAAACCTTATCTCCCTACTACATACCATGTAGTAATTCTTACTAACTCCTCAAGATCATGACTATCTTAGAGTAAGAGTTTCCCAAAATCATCATAACGCTAATAATGCACCTTTAATAGGAGAACCTACGTTCCTCCTTCACAATTCCTTATATACAAAATCCCAAAGTTCACATCTTAATTCCTTATAATCCAATTATTAACTCTTAGTAACCTCGAAATATTACATCCTCAATTTCCTTAATGGTACTTCATACCATTCCATCATTTATTTTAAAGTAAGATTATCCTTATGCCGTCTCTATCTTAAAATCCTTACATGAATAATTTAACATATCTCTTTAAACAATCTCTAACTTAAATCCTTTCAGATTCCTTAATTTCCTCCAAAAATAATCATAATATCTCATTCCTACGTTCCTCGAAACGTACCACACAAGATACTACTCCTATTTCCTCAAAAAGAGTGATACCACAAGTCTTATAACCTCAAAGCATAACAAGGAAACTGGGAACTCAAGTCTAACTAGAGGTGGCGAAACCACCTCGACTTCTTCCGAGTCCTTCAGAACAGAGCAGAATGCACCCCTAACTACGGGTGACAAACAGAGAGTCTTAGTCTTTCTAGACACAGAAGCAACTTCCGTATCAGACTTAAGAAGGCACGACTATGAACGGTGTAACTTTTTCACTTTTGAAAAATTTAGAGCCTTCGCAAATATTTCAAACAAGTGAAAATATTTCAACGAATGAAAATATTTCAAACTGGACCTGTAACATCACCAGGCCAAGCTACCCCAGCAACCAAGCCACCCAGCCACCCAACGGTGCCGGTGCCGGTACTGGTGCCGCCCGTGAGTTCACAAGAGCCGTTTGAAAATATTTTCAAACACAACGAGTAAATGGTCCATTAAATCCCAAACCCGTTTTAAAAACTTTTGGCTTTGATACCAACTCTGTAACAGAGCCTACGAAAATGGTTTAGCTCTGATACCATTTCTGTAACACCCCCAAATTTAACCCCATTTGAAAGCGCTACTGCCGATGACCCCGGACGTAAACCCCGAAGTCACCCCAGGCTTTTCCGACGTCATAACTGACTTAAAACACAGTTACAATACTAAAATCATAACTTTTATTAAACCACATGGTCGCGGAATTACACGATTCCAAAAACGACCCAATAATCAGAAATACAACAGCGAAAGTCTTTAACAGAATACAAAATAGCACAGTGGAAAACTTTTAAATACAAAGCGACAAAACAACTTGTCGAAAACACCGTTCATCTTCATAGTCGTTCTAGCCTTCTCGAATCTTCAACACACCTGATGTGCCGAATCGGACGGATGACACCAGCCAACCATGCAAGGAATATAACAGTTGGTCAGTCTAATGAAAGACTACGCAAGGGTACAAAGCAGAGTGGTTCGAAGCAGTCGTATTAGGTTAGACTCATCGTTCCTCGAATAATAACCGAGTACGCTAGTCAATCATCATACTTCTACTAGAATAACAAAAGGTATGCACAAGAGAAGATTCTGGAGATCGAGTCTCACACCAATCAATCCCAAAAGAAGACTCCAAAATGAAATGAGCCTTAAAGGAAACATGACAAATGTTGGGAAACTTAAACAAACACACACACATCATCACAATATCGCATACGAGCGACTTACAACTAAGACGAGTTTTTCCTAGCTGCACTAGCGCCTAGCTGCACTACTCGCCACAACATTTTAAATAAGTGCTTACTCATACGGCACTTTATATTATGGTCAAGGCATTTTAATTATGTGCGTTATTCATTGCACGTATCTTATTAAATGTCATCACACACACATCACGTTATAAACTTTTATCATGATCAACTCGTCCCGAGACGAGAGATCTCTTGGGAGCATCTCCCGAGATTTGCCCCCCAGATATATGTGACACTAGCTAAGTGCACCACCTCTATACCCGAGTATAGAGGCTAGTCATGACTCACCAATGGTATTAGGGTCTCAATGCCCTTTTCTCCATTTAATTATCAAGAAACGACTGGACCTCCTGGGCCCCAGTAAACGTTCCTACGAATACTCGTGCTAACTAAACAGTTCAACATAGTCAATTCATATACAAGACCATCACGGCCCAACCTGCACAAACATCTATATCTTTGCCCACCTGGCAGTCATCCTAGATTTAATAATCTAAGCCACACACAATAAATCATATCAGGGACCCTTACGGCCTTCACCTGCATAACAAATCTATCATATACTAGCGTCGGTTCTAGCAGAATATACAACCTAGTAATAATATCCGTTTTATTTCACATAACGTTATCAAATCAATTTCCAACATAATTAACAATCATCCCAAATTATTTAACAACAAAACTATTGATAAATAATCAAATATGGAATGATGAGCAAGAGCGAACCGCCACTTGCCTTGGATCCGACAACTTCGAAACAAGCTGAGCAACGTCTAGTTCCGGGATCTAAAACTGGAGCAGATCTTGGATATCAAATCCCTAAGAAACGGCCCATAACAAGACCCTAAGTTATATTCAATACACTTATATATGAATCTAAAAGAATACAAAAAGAAATCAAAGGAAACGAGCAAAGCCCAAAGCCAAACCAACAAGACACACAACTCGGACACACATACCGCGATCGCGGCAGGTCGCGGTCGGTCGCGGTTTTCGTGCTGTGACAGTGGCTAGCTCGCGAGACAACAATGGAGAATTTCTTACCCAAACCGATTTGTTTGCCTTCGATTTGTCTATGGTTCGATCTCCCAACACCTCAAAGCTTCTCACAACACTCAAGAGCACCTTCTCAACTTAAGAGACACTCAAAATCTCCCACACACGAAGCTCACAAGCTCGGCTTTAATGGAGAAAAACAGAGGAAAACAGATGAGAAGAAGAAGGAAGAAGAAGAGAGCTTCCACTTCGGGTTTCACCTCCTTTTATAGCTCCAATCCGAGCCTCAACTGAGGGGACAAGGGGACAAAGGCGAAGGGCAAGTTGGCTGCCCACTTGGCCTGCCCAAATCTGAGCCAAAACAGAGCTACAGTAACCGTCACGCGAGGAAGACGACTCTGCCCAGCTCTTGGCATTACCGCGATCGCGTCCGGTCGCGGTGAATCGCGGTTGATCGCGGTCAATCGCGGTGAGTCGCGGTTTTAAGGCCGACTTCGTAAATTCTTATCCGAACTTGGTTTGGATTAAATTTCTTAACTCCGGGTTAAATATATTCGTACATTAACGATACATTAACCCCGAAAACACCTCAACTGTATTATATAATGCTCGGAAAATTTTACAGAGCTCAGACCCCTTTTCAGAAGGTCCGAGACTCACTGAATTAAATCCGTCTAGCAAAACGGGCATAAGAAAAATTTAAAAATAATTCAAAATACCCTTAAAAATTACGGGGTGTTACAGTGACTGCAGTGGGTCGATAGTTGCTACGGACGTCTGGATCCATATCGCGATCACCAACATGGAGATGACCAATATGAAGACCTAGCCGAGGCATTACGGCAATCATTGGAGCAAATTTATCCCTACCTTTCGAACCATTGAACTTGGCTGCTTCGTCATTTGAGCATTAAACTTTGGATTTCATTGAACTTTGGAAGGTGACAACAATGAATGTTATGACTTTTGTTTGAATGTTTTTTATGAGTTGTTTGGATTATGACAACAATGAATATTATCACTTCTATTTGAATGTTTTTTATGAGTTGTTTGGATTTAGGGATGTGATAGCATGCATTTAGGCTAGTTGGTCGAGCTGGACCGAGTTGTGTGTTGCTTGAGTTTTCTTGAAGATTGGAGATTGTTCTTGGATCCAAACAAGTATTTCTCTTCTTTTTGGATTAGAAACGTCGAACTCATTGCATCATAATTCATACATATCATTCATTACATAAATCGACTATTTCAACCTTCTTCTTTCGTCTTGTCTTCTTTTCGGCCTTGGCTGCTTCGTACTCCAACAACCGATCACACGTCCTTTGATCTACGTAATCACCCGCAGACGGGTCATGATATACCACCCACGCCGGGTAAAGAGTAGGCAAGGGCGATGTCTCGGCAAGGCCAATCTAAATCAAAGTCAATGCATCATACATATGTTTTAACACAAGATAGTATCAACATATGTGATTGTATTAACGTACCGCAATAAAATGTTGCTCTTCTTGGACATGGCAAATGCATATCGTCTTCAGCTTCTCGCCAACCGATGCTTCGTTTGGCTTCCCCCTCATAGGCAGGTATGTCGTTCCCACACCACCACCGACGGTAACGAACACACATGTGAATGTCGTTGCCACCAAACATCCCATATCCGGGAGGTCCAACCACGTCTCCGGTGGGGCCGGCCTGTTCGAGGAAGGAAACCATGCTAGCTTCGCCTCCATTGCCTCAAGTGTCATCGTAGACACACAAAGTGGCGAGTAGCTCATACTCTTTTCTCAACGTAGCGATCATGGTACGTCGAACAAAAGCCCATTGATCTTGCCCTAATCCCAGACCATGCGCAATTGCTCTATACCCGCAGTTTCCATCACCCACTATCTCATACCATCCTCCCACATGTGGTCTCATACACATGGGAAACTGGGTACGATATCGCCACGAGTTCTTGATCAAAGATGTGTCACCCGAAGGCTTTGCTGCAAGCGTCTTCGATGGTCTTCCTTTTTGCTTTTTCGGAGGCGTTTCATCCATCTGTTGGTCAGTGTACTCCCATGATGACGGTTGTCTTTTGGTGGCAAAGTTTAGAGCTCCTTGAGGCCGACCCTTATGCCTGACTTTAGCTGGCTCTTGCAGAGCAGTCCGCTCTGGATGCGCAATACTTGTTAGTGTTGAGACTGCTCTTTGTTGAACCTGTACTAGCAATGTGGGGAAGACGCTTTGGGCAAATTCTTCAAGCAACGATCTATTCACTCTGCGTTCTCTGGCTTCTTCCTCTTCTTCTGTCTTCACTTCTAACAAGGTCAATTGCCTCCAGAACGGATGCAATGAGCTAGGTTCAATTGGGGCTTGGCTCCTCACATTTAGCGCCATGTCATGCACGCAAGGCAAACCATCTCTGACCCTCATCTGGCATCTGCATATAGTGCTCCACAATGGAGCTTCTCTTTTCATGTATTCCTCAATCAAACGAGCTAGTGCAATCGCAGAGACCTTGAAGTGTAGCTTGCAGAAAAGATGTGCGTTCGTTAGCAGCGTATATCTCTTTCCAATGCTCTCATTCAATGCCCCTTTATCTCACCAATATGACTGCGCAACCGTGTATGATATTGATCGAACACAATGCAAAGGTTGTCATCATTGCTTGTGAAGAAGCTTTTCAGACTGGAATGTGCCCCTTCAACCCTGTATTACAATCAAGAATCCGAAATCAGTATGTTGCTGTAAAGGTCTAACTAAGTTCAAATAACTAGCTAAATTTAGAAAAAAACATAATGCACAAACCTGTTAGTGGTGGTAGTACCGAGCGTGAACACTGTATCTGTCCATATGGAGACGATTCTTTCCTTGTAGGGGTCAAGCCAGTTCTTTTGTAGGTACTGGAGACATTTTGGAGATTTCCTCCAATCACACTTCAGCTTTTTCAGTGTTGTTTCATAACCTTGTATGGTCGTTTCCTTGAAGAGTTCCATGCAGTCGTTGGAAAACGTTGTGCCCCTAAACTTGTCCATGTTCTTCTTCCCGAAGTCTTCAATATTCTTCCTCACATGTCGCCTACATAGAAGGAATTTTGCTTCTAGAAACTGCTTCTCTAAGGCGTTCATCAACGCCTTCTCCCGATCAGTGACCAAACATGTGGGTGCTCGTTGCACCTTGACAAACATCTTTGCAAGTTGCTCTATGGCCCACTTGTAACTGTCTTCGTCATCTTTCTCTAGAAACGCCCCGGCAATATTGTAGTTTTTCCAAACAGATGTGATGCCAACAATTTCAAGGAAGGGCAAATTGTAACTGCACACATAATCATATATAAAATATGATGGCATCCTAACCTTGACATGAACAAATGAAGAGTATAATAGATATGTATGTTACTAACCAGTTAGTTGCATATGTAGAGTCCAGCAGCACAATGTACGGAAATGTCTTCAGCAACGACAATTGTTCCTGGCTTGCGAAGAAGATATCCGTTATCTTGTTGGTCTCCTTGTTGAATCTATGCTCCATGAAGTATCCCTTCTCATTGCACTCATAGAAGAACTGTTGCACAACTGTTCTTCCTTCCATGCCCTTCTTTCGTATCTCATGCATGATGTTGTACACTTGCTTCATCTTGGTCAAATTGCCAGGGGACGAATGGATTGTAGTATGAATCTTTTGAGGCTTGCAATGATTGACTGTCATCACCCTAATAATCTCCTTCTCTTCAGCGCTTGGTCGCCCAGCTAATGCACTACCATACAAATAATATGCTATGACATGATTGTGAGTTCCATGTTGTACAATGATCCTCCACAGTCCCTTCGGCCCTTCTTTTAGCCTCAACATGAAGGGACACCCACACTTCTTCGACCTTGTGATGTCTCTCACTTGGTCAGCTTGTTTAGGCACGTTTTGTCCATGCCTATCACACGGTAACCAAGTCCCCCCAAGGGTCGAAGGAGTGAAAGGTTTATTCCTCCACTTTTTGATGCAAAAGTGTTTACACTTAGCCATCTCCCACGCCCATAAAAATGCTTCTTCTCTAGACTCCCAGATTTGATCAGTTGTAAAGAACCTTGAGTAATCAGCAGAGACGTAAACATCCTCCTCCGGTGGTACACTAAACTGAGGCTGTGTGTGTAGGGATGGAAAGCAAAACTGTGGGGTAGCATGAGATGAAGATCGCTTCAGGAGGAAACTGTATCCCAAGTGAGAAGGATGGTATCTCAATAGCTGGTTGAGGCGTGTTCCAATCCTGTAGCTTTTGAGGCGTTTTCCAAACCGCAAATGTCTTCTGTGGGGTGCTCCAGTCATTGAGGGAGATATTGTTTAACCCCTCGTATAAATAATAGTTCGTCTACATACACATGAAATCATCTCATCAAGTAGTGCACAAATTATAAACCTAAATTCAAATTTTTCTTTGAGAGAGCAGATTCTGTAAAATGGCACGGTTAGTGACAAACCGTGTCATTTTACAGAATGAACCTACAACCAGTTTCTGGTGGTGATTCCACACGTAACGTGTGGGAGCGTTTCACACGTTACGTGTAGAACTCTCCCACACGTTATGTCTGGGAGAGCTATATATCATGTCTAGCTTGGTTAAACCCTAAATAACAAATATCATACCTTTCAAAACCCTAACCATTAAGCTAAAAACTTTAAACAAGTTCAAAACAACAAAAAAAGAGAACTTTAGGGTTACATAATAGAAATTACCTCGTTCGAAAGTGGAATATCTTCCCCATTATTGCTCCAATACTCGTTGTTGTTCGGATTGTCCATTTTTTTTACAAAAATTGAGAGTGCAAAACAAGAATTTGTGAGTGTTTCAAATGAGGGTTTAGGCTCGAAATGGATCGTTAGCCGTGGAAGAAGACGGGTCACTATTACAGTTAGGTGGGGACAAGACGGTTAATTCAATGCGTTTTGCCACAGACTGAACCACACGTTACGTGTGAGCCCCATCCACACGTTACGTGTGGGATAGCATGACACGTAACGTGTTAGCTGATTCCACACGTTACGTGTGGTTCAAGGTTTAGGCGTATGAGGCTTTTTGTTAGGGTTTGGGGTAGGGCTTGGGGTAGGGTTAGGGTTTAGGGATATGGTATTGGGTAGGGTTTAGGTTTATGGATTAGGGTTTAGGGTTTAGAGTTAGGGTTAACTATTTGTCTTTAATTAATAAGGATGAATCGGGTATTTTAATTACCATGTTTGTGAGATTGAGGAGATGAACTTTTAATTAGAGTTTAGGGTGGTAAATGATTGTTGGGAAGTTATTAATGCTAGTGGTTGAGTTCATTAATGCTAGTGGTTGAAGTCATTATATACTACAGTTATATACAGCTGTATATTAGTTGTCAAACACATTGCTTTTCACTATATAAGAGGCATTATGGTTGTTTGTTCTCTACAACAAGTCCAACACAAGCGACGCTTGAAGATTCAATTGTGGGTAAGTTTCTTCTTCCAATTTCTTTTGATTTATTATCCCCAATTTTTTATATTAATGGATTCATGATATTTGTAGAAAACCAAGCACTACAACAAATAATGACATCTTCATCCGAATCATCAACAAACCCACTATGCGCGTGTAATTTGAAAGTCATTGTCCGTACTTGGGATTTGCAGTGAAACTACAGAAGAAGGTATTGGGGATGCCCAAGACTGGAGTGTTTTTACAGGAAGTGGATTAATCCTATATACGAGGACAGGGCACACGCGATTATTCGACAACAATGGCGGGAAAAACAAGATCTTGTTAAGGAGAATCAAGATCTTGTTAAGAAAAATCAAAAACTTTTACAAGATGTGGATAAGATGCGTAGGTATAACCTCAAACTATATAATGATGTACATCGTATACTGCATTGATGTCGTATTTTTTGTGTAATGTTGTTTACGTACTATCAACCTTTGTAGGGAGCAAACAATTTTATCAAAGCAGAGATATGATAGGAAACGAACTTTTACCAGAGACTATCCTAATTTCTTCAAACGCAACTAGACGATGTCATTTATTTTGTGTTAGGGTTTCTAAGTTTATGAAGAAGGTGAAGAACATGTATTATTTACTTTATTTTGAGATAAATGTGGTTTTAGTCATCCAACGTAATGAATAATTCTATTATGTCTTATAGGTTGATTATTTTGGGGTATTTTTTTATTAATTTTAGATAAATAAATAAACCCTAAAAATAAACAATAATATGATACAACATTCATACACAACATTATAATATATATAAAATAATTCAACATTGAACCACAAATAAATACTAAAAATATACAATAATATGACATACACAAATACCCTAAAGTATACTATAACTAAACAATTTAATATACTAAAACACCACACGTTACGGGTGGTGTATACCCACACGTAACGTGTAGTATGGCTCCACACGTTACGTGTGAGGTACAACTACACGTAACGTGTGGTAAGGCTTCACACGTAACGTGTGAAGCCTATGCGCTAAACGGCAAAAATGTCTATGTGTCGAAAAGTAATCGTGTTTTTAAAGCTAGTATAATTTGAAACAAAACCCTAATTGACTATTTTTCACCCCATCTTTCAGCCCGCAGCCGCTCCATCAGTCCATCCCCATCTCCATTCTCCAACCGGCCAACCTCCCCCAGTGGCCAGTGGCGACCACGCCGGCGCGAAACCTCCCACTCGCCCCTCCGTGCAGCGGAGCCGGTCTCCCCCTCTTCCCTCCGCGCACCGCCGCCGCGTCACGTTGTCCCCGACACGCTCATCTTGACCCTCTCGGTTCAAATTTGACCACCAAAAGGTAATGGCTATTTAGTATGCTGTATCTTGAATGTAATTGGAGTTGAATAGATGGGGCAATAGCTATTTGGTTTGTGTTAATTTTGACTCGCTGAAATGTTTTGTTTCTCATTGCATTTCATCTGATTTATATCGAATGTAATTGGAATTGAATTGACAGGGGGCAATAGTTATTTTTATTTAACAGGTATTATTGGTTTGCAGATTTATTCAAGTTTTTATTTATTTTACCAATCAGCCAGCATTTTCTTTAGGCAAATTTAATAAACTGTTATCAAGTAAAGGTTCACGCGAAAAATCACCCGACCCACCCAATCACTCGATGGATTTCGGGTGGTTCAGATTCAGGTGGTCCAACCTCCGGGTGAAGTTCCGGTCGCCGACCGGGTTTATAAGTCGGGTCTCACAGTTCTTATTTTGTGATTACACATTAGATGTGAATCATGTGAGCATACAATAGAAACATTATTATGTTTGTAGTGCTTGTCGAATTTGTTGTTATTCTTGAAGAAATGCTAGCTGCAAAGAAAATATCAACATATTTTTGCATATAAATTGCAGATAAATGTGGACTAATTTATATCTGAAGCCTGTAATAGTCCTCTTAGCTAGTATTTTATGTCCAGATTGTTAATGTGTTATCATACTACGTAGAAATGCCTATGATAAGTAATTTCTTCTATCTTTGTTTCCTCATCTTAGCTAGCAATTTCTGCTAACGTTTGCAGGGAAGGATAACTAAGTAAAAATGCCTACTGTCAGTGTTGGAAGAGATCGTCTCTTTGATGCTCTTGGCAAGACATATGGTAAGTACTTATCATATTGTTCTGATTCAATTGGCTATTTACTTTGGTAATATCAGACATAAGTCCAGTCTATTTTTGTTGAAAATAATTCTATTTCTTATGGTATTTTCTGTGTCCCTCCCTTCTTTCAGAGGATGAGGAGTTTGATGACCTGTGCTTTAGATTTGGTATAGAGCTTGATGACATCGTGAGTATCAATCTGATTCTATCGATTCAGTTTGTTTTGCCCAAATTTGATATCTTTCATGTTCTGATATACAAATTAGACCACGGAGAAGGCAATTATTCGAAAAGAAAAACATATGGATGATGAAGAATCTACTGAAGGCGAGGAGATAATTTACAAAATTGAGGTTCCTGCAAATAGGTATCATTTTTCTTATTTATTTGATAACTTCTTCTTGTAGCGTACATTATTGTTTTTACATTGGATTAGGGTAAGATTTATATTGGAAATATAAAGAATTGCTTCTGAGATAGCAGCAGAGTTAGATATGGTAAATTTTTTAGAATGGACTTGATGGATTGATTATGTATGTAGATATGACTTGCTTTGCCTTGAGGGTCTTGCTCAATCCCTTCGTGTTTTTGAAGAACTAGAAGAAATACCAAAATACAGTTTGGCCAACATTAGCAGCGAATCTATGCTTAAAATGCATGTGAAACCGGAGGTATGAATGTTGAAACAAGTTTGACAGTCACTAGTCTTTCTTGTGATGATATGTGGTTTAGATGAGGTTTCTGTGCACATTTTGTATTGAGATATCCTTGTTTCCTCATCTTGTAGACTTCAAGGATCCGGCCATATGTTGTTTGTGCTGTTCTTAGAGGAGTTACTTTTGATGAAGCAAGATATAATAGCTTCATTGATCTGCAAGATAAGTTACATCAGAACATCTGCAGGTAATTCTTTTGCATCTGACCTTCTGAGTGGTTGTACTTCTTCATTGTTTGTTTTTTCAGGTACATTCCCTTTGTGGTCCCTAACATTTTCAGAAATTTCATTTTTGGTCCCTAATCTTTACGGATGTTAATGTAGTCTTTAACCTGTTGAAAGTTTGTCAATACTTGTCCTTCCATCAACAAGTCCGTCAAGTTCCATCTATGAGCTTATGTGGCAGTTGACGTGTACACCTATTCTGTGTTTTGAGATTTATGGTATAACATGAACAGTTCATATGATAGCATCCTAAATTTTTGAAATTTATACAGGGCATAAATTGTATTATATTTACTTGAAAGAAATGGAAAAAATGCATTTCGCATGATTTTGCTTCTTGGGTTTGTGCAGTGTGCTTCTCTTGCTTAACTCTTGCCTCTCATACTGGCAGTAGACCTCCACTTTGCCTTGCCCCTTTTTTATACTGCTATTTGTTTAGTTATGGGCGGTCTTCCTTTTCTTAATTCATTAGTTCTTTTTTCTTTGACTTCTGGATATGCATAGGTGATAGGACTATAATCATTGATGTTTATAATAAAGCACAAAAACTGCTGTGAGGCCTTTATGAGCATTAAATCATGCTTGTTATCTGGATTTTCATATTGTAATTTTTCGTTGATGTTGATTTATTTCTTCAGCTGTAAACTTGCAATTGAGATTTATCAAATTCAACAGCCAGCACTTTGCTTTTATTTAGGTTTAAACTTAGAAAAGTGGTTATGAATAATACATAACTAAAGAGTCTAAAGTGTTACTTCTTGGTGCTGAAGAGTTTTTAGATCATTAATGATGGATCATGGCACATATATAGTTGAGCTAGATGAAAGTTCAGTCCTTAAGAGTCACTTTTTTTCTGGCTATGTTATTATTGTTTTAAATATTCTAATAGTGTTTACTCTGGAATGTACTTTTTATAGGCGAAGAACCTTGGTTGCAATTGGTACACATGACTTAGATACCATCCAAGGGCCTTTTACTTATGAGGTAGGTCATATTTCCCGTTTCTTTGATCCTTGTGTCACTTCATATTGTTTCCCATTCATCTTCTGTTGATTTCTTATATGTAATTGTAATTAAGTTATGAATATTTTCTTCTCATAGATAGGAATTGTGTCTTCCCATTTTATTATTAATTGATTAATGAAATGGTTGTTGTCTTTTGGTCAAAATAATCATTCAACAGAAAAGAAAATTTGGGGATGAAATGTTAAAATGTGGAACATATATAAGTATTTAATTTTTCAGTTTACCCTATACTGCTATGAGCATATTCATTTAAGTTGATAAATTGTTCAAATTAGCTGCTTTTACATGAATCAGTTAGTTTGAAACACCGACTTGAATCAATGTGCGAGTGAAAATGTAGTGACTGAAGCTTTGTACTTGTATGCTGTTTTCATGTTGTCAGGCAATACTACCCGAAGAAATAAGCTTTGTGCCACTAAAGCAGGTAAATCCTCCTTGGCATTAACATTGTTATACTCTTAACTATAAGCTATTTGTTTGTATTTTTTTAGCATAAATGTAACCTACACAATATTTTCTATCAGTCAACAGGGTAATTATACAAATGAAAATCAATAGGACTATCTCTATTTCGGACTTTAAACAAAAATTGCATGGTAGGTCTCTGGGGGCATTATTAATGTTTTTTTATGTGACTTATGTCTAACATATATAGTATCGCGCATATAATATATTTTCTATAACTTTCTAAACCTACTGTCTTCATAAATTAATATCTGACAATGTCCCGTGGCCTTCTTTCCTTGGCTCTCACCTCACCTTCAAGTACACTTTTACATTTAGGTTCATTAGTTTTCTCTTTTATTGTAACAGTTTTATCATATATTATATAATATGTTTAAAATAAGAAAACCAAGTATGGGAAGCATTTACCTCTTGGTCTCACTGCTTACCTAGTTGAAGGATGTTCCTAGAATACATATAGTTCACACAACTGAGCAGTAAATTGAGAGGGAAATGATGAAAAATTAATGGGAACTGAATTGTATAAAATGTAATAATTGAGCAAACAACTAAGGGAAGATTTCCCATCCCAAGGGTGCCCCTGCACCTTGCCACCTATTAGCCGAAAATACTGTAGATCCCTGATGATCCTAGTATGTAACAGTTCCCCTACTTTTATAATACCCTAGCTTTAATCCTAGTTATATTCTAATTGAGTTATTCAAGTATATCCTAATTTACCTAAAGCATATCCTAAAAGAACTTGTGCTTATCTAATGATCTAATCTACACCAGAAAGTGCTCAACAGAAATTCGCAAAATAAATACAGTGAATAGGGCCCATTTTCCTCCTGGAAACTGCTTTCATGTGGGTGTCTGTAAGTCAAAGAACACATCATCCACTGGAACTCTGAAAAGATCTAGAAACAGATTATATGGAGAGGGATGGCTATTTTGTTTGATCATCAAGTTTCAATTACTTAAAACTCAATGGCCTCTAATTGTCAGAATGGCTGGCCATTTAGACGGCTGTTTGTGTGGGTTAATTTGTTTGTGTGGGTTAATGTGTTCGTCTATCAAATAATTTTTATCAAATACTGGGATCCTGGCTGTAGGATCCCCAGAGTTTATGCTGATTGAAAATCTGCTGTTTTTAGAGTTGTGCTTCTCTCTTTCATTTTGATTGTAGTGTTAATTGATGTATCTAGTACTTATGACAGCAACAATTCTGCGTCATTTGTATCTTCTAAAAGCCGTCTGTTTGGTAGCCCCTCCAACTTGTAACTGATTGGTCTGGTCCATGTTTTTTAATCTAGGGCTATTTCCTGTTTTCATTTTGTATACTTGAATAACTCAGGGCTCTTTTTAAAGTATTGATGGATTGGTTCTGAAAAACCTTATTGATTGGTAACATATCTTTATTATGTAGGTGAAAACATTTCGTGCTGATGAGCTAATGGAGTTTTATAAGGTTAGTTCATTTCTTTTCAACTTAATGTCAACAATTGATTGTTTTCTCGGTGACAGCTTCTTTAGGACCTTTACTGCGGTCGGAATGTAGATAATTATTTGAATAAGCCTTTTTATCTTATGGTTCATTGGATGTCTACTATGAATTTGGTGTTTGTATAATTGGTTGTATTGCTATTGACAGTCAGATATGAAGCTGAAGAAGTTCTTGCACATAATTGAAAAGTCACCAGTGTACCCAGTTCTGTATGACCGCAACAGGTACTGTACTTGATCCCCTTAATAGTTTCACCTTCTTTACTTTGATTTTTATGCTAAATGTTTGTTAATGTCTGCTTGCTTATAATCCTATGATCTGACTGTGCTTTTGACGTTTGACTGTCCTTCTGAAAGTGTAATTAATTCCCTAAACTGTCATTTTTGAGTTGTGTTTTTTATTGTACTTTTCCTTTTCTTAGCTACTTGATTTCTGTTATCTGCAAAAGGAATTGTTTACTTGCGAGGACTGATTGGATACATGGGATTATTTTTTCGCTGTTGCTTTGTTGCAGCCTCATGCCTTTATAGCATAATTCTTTTTTCAGGACTGTGCTGTCCTTACCACCAATAATAAATGGTGCACATTCAGCAATAACTCTCAAGACGAAGAATGTTTTTATCGAGTGTACAGCCACTGACTTGACGAAAGCGAAGATTGTGTTAAACACTCTAGTAAGAAGCAAAGACAACCGAAATTCATGCGTGCTTGTTCATTTTAACTTCATTTAATTTTTCACTTATGCATATTCAGGTTGCTATGTTTTCGGGGTTTTGTGAAAGAAAATTTGAAGTTGAACCTGTTGAAGTGGTGTACCCTGATGGGAAATCACATGTTTATCCTGATCTTTCATTGTATAATATGGAGGTTTCCCTGTCATATATAAATGAAGCAATCGGAATCTCGTTGGAGGCAGAGGAGGTACTTCACATCTCTAATTTTCAAAATGAAGAAAATTGCTTATGCAAAATATCTTCATTGGTAGATTGCTCTTTGGTTTTAGCATGTCTGCTATTTTTGTAATGGTGATGTTTCAGTTAAAATATTTTTCTTCATTTTATTGATTTAAGAATCATTCGTACTACTACTGATCGACTAGTGTCACCTGCGATGTAAACGCTAGAACTCTTTCACATTCATACTGTGTCAATTATATGGATAAATTACAGGACTTTTCTGTTGTTTAATGCATGTGCACTTTTGTGAATGTGATACATAGTAATTTGCCCTGGAGCTTTGGAATGCATGATGCATTTTATGGGAGTACGTATACATCTTTTTTTTCTAGAATCTTAGGGCGTGACACAGATTACCTTATTAGGTTTGAGCATCAGTATATTATTACTTTTTCAGTTATCTTATCACACCTTATTAGCATGTAACATTTTCAACATGACTTACCATACACACCCTTATTTATATCTGTCATGTCATGTGTGTTCTATCGAAAGTATATTTTGTTAGTTTAGTGCGTTGATTGTAAAATGAAAATATATTCAGTTTTTAAATTGGTGAAGTATTATGTTGAAAAGGTTTCAAGCGTTTGTGTTTTGCTTGGCTTTGCTGTTTTAAAGACCACATGTATTTTTTTTCATTTGTCAGTTTTTAGCAAATAATATATAAATGCAGATGTTATGTTTTTAACGAGCTGGAAGTACTCTGTACTAATTTGTATTTCAATTCTTCAGGTGACTAGATTATTGAAAAGAATGCAGTTGCATGCTAAGCATTCAATTTCAGCTGACAAGTGCATTATCAGCGTTGCTGTACCTCCAACCAGAAGTGACATTCTTCATCCCTGTGATGTTATGGAGGTAAGCAACTTACTCATTGGACCATTTTACTGCTTACATTTTCATCACATATTGAAGAGCTTTGGTATTTTCTTTTTCCTGTTTCTTAGGATGTTGCAATAGCTTTTGGATACAATGAAATTCCCAAGCGAAGGCCTGCATCATTGAGGGCACTGCCTCTTAATGAGATAAGTGATCTTATAAGGTCAGAGGTAAGCTGCATCATTGACTTTCAACATGAATCCATTTTCTTGCATAATGGGAAATAACTTGGTGCATCAGTCACTATATATGCATTACAGCATGAGTTTCTTAGTCAGAAGGATGGAAATTTGGAAGGAAAGGATAAAAAGGATTAATTAGGAATGAACATAACAATCTCAATAATGAAGCATTGAAGCCAAATATGCACCTCTTTGCCTGTTATCTTGACTCGTGTCTTCCAAACACTCGTACACCAAATATATTTTCGAGCTGTTGATTTACGGATTTTTTACCAGGTTAAGACTCCCAGTATATACGCCATATCAATCTGTGTGCTTTTTGTTGAAGATTTCCTTTTGGTGGCCTCATTTGAGCTTATTTTAAAAGGGAATAATATATGAATAGGTTCATGCGTTACAATGATTTACCGCCGTCTGTTTGCCACATTTGTTTTCTTGCATTTAAATCTTGAGCATGATAACAGGTATTGTTGTCATGCTGGAATATATGTCTGGAGAATGGAATGCTGGAATATATGTTCGTAGAATTCCATGGATCCCCCCCCCCCCCCCCCCCCCCCCTTCTAGTCATGCTCATTTTTTCCTAATCCAATCCTATGATCCTAAATGTACTCCCTCCATTCTATTATATGAGTCCTTATTAGCTAATAGTTTGTGATACAATTTTAAGGAAACCATTAATCAAACTAAAAGGCTATAAAGTCTTCCTAAAACTTATCACTTATTAATTTTCTCCACGCTTTGCAGCCAATGTACAACATGAGCTTGGGAGAAAGTAGTCAACAAAAACAAATTTCAAGGACATTTTCATAACTAAATTTTAATAAATTGCCTGGAAAACCTCAAACAACTTATAGTATTGAACAAGATCAAAAGCGGAGGGATTATCTAGCAGTGTCACTTGTTCATTGTATCCAATCATATGCTATTTGGATGGAATGTCCAAATTATAATTGCTAGCTCGCATGGGGTATGGGAATTGGTGAGAGTGAAGGGTCCAATTAGGTGGCAAATATATCTGTCCTCTGTTTCCTGGTTCAGAAATGCTGATCTTGTTGTGGGTATGAAAATTGGTTAGTGTAGAGTGATGACTTGAATGATAAATGGGAACCCTTTTTGTTTTCTGCTTTCTGAACATACATTTGTCTTATGTCTATTTGCTGACCATAAGATTTTTTCACTTGTTCGTCTGTGGGCTGATCTTACTGTGTCATAATTTATGCTAGAATATGCTTGCTTGATATAGTATTAGGGTCTTAGTTTAGAGGTTCTAGGGTTTTACTGTTTTTGTGTGCTTGTTTTTGTTGTTTCCTTCGTTTTGTCTGCGTTTTTGTACTTGATTTTACTGCGGTATTCTTCTCTGTCTCCTTTGACTCACTTTTCCTGGGTCTTTGGGGAACATCCTCTCGATTCGCTTGTGGAAATAATGCGTACATCTTGACCCCCTAGGCCCCACATGTGCGGGATACACTGGGTCGATGTTGTTGTTTTGCTTGATTTATGAATCATTTGCATTCTGATGTGGTGTTGGTAGAAAGAAAACATCACTTTTGATGTTTGCAGTTTATTCTTCATATTTTGCACTTGAATCCCTATCTGGTTATTGTCCTTGGGCAGTTTGCTTCCATGCTTATGTTTGGTACTCTTAGACCCTAGTCTGTTATGAGTAGAGATCTGTAGCATGGAAATGTGGCAATTTGTTAATCATGTTTTCATTGTTTGTATGATTATACAGAACTGCTTTTTGAGCACTGCAATGTTCTATGTATGCTTGTGTATTAACACGTGTGCATGGAAGAACGTGTGTGCACATAATGGTTTCTTGTTGATTTTTGGCCTGGGTTCTCAAATTCTTGGTGTTTAGAGTCCCTTAATTTTACGAGTAATGCTTACATTTCAGATTGCGATGAGTGGATTCACTGAGGTACTCACGTGGATATTGTGCTCTTATAAAGAAAACTTTGCCATGCTGAACCGGAAGGATGACAGATCAACTGCCGTTACTATTGGAAATCCACGTTCTGCAGATTTTGAGGTTGGTCTTATGGATTGTAATGTTGTAAAGTGATGTGCAATAGGCGAACTTGAATGCTATATCTTGATTGCTCTTCACCTTCTTATTTTTCCTCCGTGGTCTTCATTTTCTTTTTTCGTGTTGATATTGGTTTAGCTTGTCAAAGGTCATTGTCATTTAGTTTATTATAAAGTAATATGTTTTGAATTGATAAAAAGAAAAGAAAATTGGATCACATGTTATTGATGGATATGAATCAGTAGGAAAAAAAACACAATTGAGGGGTTCTCAACTAGACACACCTTTAGCATGAACCTAAAGTAAGGTCAGGTAAACAATCCCATCTCAAAGTTACTCCAAGTTGATCAGTTAGAAAAGAACTTATCTCTGTTAGGAGGTGTTAATGCAATACGTAAACATGTCATGACAATGACCTTAACTTCTTTGATTTGCATTTCTTTAGTCAAATGTTGTGCCCGTGCCTAGCAATGATGAAAGAACGAACTTTGCTCATAACACAAAACATATACATGTCATGAGTCATGACAATGACCATTGACATCTTTTAATTTGCATCATGTCTTTGCTCAATGTTTAATGACCCATGCCTGGGTTACTTAGTTGTGGGGGTGAACCTGGGCTCTAGCCAAGCTCTGCTTGTAGCTAGATAATTTCTACCGATTTCTGTTAACTGTTGCTTGTTCGTTGTGACTTGTGCAATGTCCTGATCCATAGCTTTATTAGCTTATCACCATTAATATCTTCCTATACTTGTTGATTTTTTTCTGAGTGTTTAGAATTCTTGTTTGGCTGGTGAACCGACCTCTTTATATTTGTGAATACACAGGTTGTTCGGACAAGCCTTATGCCAGGCATATTGAAAATTGTGGCCCATAACAAAGATCATCCAAAGCCTATAAAGGTACCCTTTTTATGTTCTATATACTTCATATTGTTGGACCATGAAAGAAAGAGGGAAACTGTTCTGTTGTCTTGATCTAGCTGACATTTGTAGTGTTTTATACCCTGTGCTATATTTGCAGCATTTGACCACTTTATTAATTTGACTCTACAAGCTTTACCTTAGTATTATTCATATTGACACTGCCCTTTTCTGCCGATCCGATTTGTTGCAATTAGTGGAGTTCTTAGCACTTGATGACACTGCTATAATTATCACTCTATGCAAGCGAAATTTGTTGCTGAAAATGCCTTTAATGTTTTGACGGTTTTTCTAGTGTGTGCTCATGGGCACATGCTAAGAGCTTAAATTTGGAAATTATTTCCAAACTATTTCACTAAAGTGGATGGAATAAACCCTTAGAAAAATAAGTTAAACTAATGGCGAAAAAGTGTTATTGATAAACATGGAATTTCTATTGGGCACACACTAGAAAAAACCATGTTTTAATATGAATAACTCGTCTCTCTTTTTCTCTTTTCCTAGGATTGGGATGGAAGGAACTATTGTTACATTTATTTGTTGCCTGATTTTATGAATTTCAATACAGATTTTTGAAGTTGGGGACATTGCTCTTCTAGATGACCAGAAAGATGTTGGTGCAACCAATCGACGCCAACTTGCAGCGCTTTACTGTGGTGCTACCTCAGGATTTGAGGTATCATAGCTTCTCTGATGTTATTGTGGCATAATATTTGTTAGTATTACATAATCAAATATGCTAAGAATTTTTATTAGAATAATTATGTAATTATGACTAAATGTAGTGCTTGATAGAGAGTGTTCCACCCTTAGTTGGTATTGATACTTTTTTGAAACATAGAATCTACCTTTGATGCACTCTGTTTAATTTCATTCCAACTTGATGATTGTATGTCATCTGCATTCTCACTTGGGTGCATTGACATTTGCAATTAACTGAAATGATTCGCTAAAATAAAAATAAAAAGGGTATTCATTCACCAAGCATCGCTCATCCAAGCGCCACCACCTTTGTGCACCTCGGACTAATACATTCTGTTCCCAGAAATGTGGTATGACAAAGTAGATAATAGTATATGGAAATTGGGGAGACTCAGCAGGAAATTTCTATAAGTGATAATTGCATTATTGTTTTTAGCATTTGGTATTTGAAAATTTAGGCTTTCCATGGATAATTTAACCATATCTTCTTTATGTTGGCCAACTCCTATTGTGAACAAAATTAGAACTTAATTGGCTGAAAATGCATACTTCCTAGTAAAATTGAGAGGAAACTACATTATTACTTGCACATTTTTTCCGGTTACAACCGATTTGTGGGTACACAGGGAACTTCTAATCATTGACCATTGTGCTGTACAGCTGATACACGGTCTGCTTGATAGAGTTATGGAAGTGGTCGGAACTCCTTTTGTCTCTGTTGGCGAAAACACTGGCTACCACATAAAGCGTTCAGAAGTATGTATCTCCTTATATGGCTGGATTTTAAGTACCGGTATTCTGATTATGCTGACGTTTGAACAATTTCCCTATGTGAAGGATCCTGAGTTTCTCAGTGGAAGACAAGCCAATATCATCTACAAAGGAAAGAAAATTGGCATCTTTGGAATTGTACACCCGGAGGTACATTATTCCTTTAATTACATGTGCTAATTCTCACTGTTTACTGTCCAATTTATCTGGAATTTCATTTTGTGAACATTTGATGTCTTTATTTTGAGGTGGCATTTTGTTGCATAAAGTCACTCAGGTGTCATGTAATGAAAATTTCTAGTTGGAGGCCTCAATGATGTCATCAAATATTCAACATGATTTTTTTTGGCATTTATTAGTTTGGGTTGGGGTTTTGATTTTATCTTGGATGCGGTCATATTTTGACACGTCTAATCAATTTAGACACGCGTAAAGCTGACATGGTTTACCCATTTTTCTTTGGCAACGTTTGCAGGTGTTGGACAACTTTGACATTCCAGATCCTTGTTCCTATTTGGAACTCAACATGGAGAGCATCTTGTAGTTGCCCACTATGATGTCAGTACAAGCTCATCATATTTATATGTTCTGCATCACCCAATTTTTTGTTTGTGGAACAACCGCATGCTTGGTGGTGCTCTTTGTTTATTTGCAGGTATACTTGCTCGTTAGATTGTTCCGACTAATGTTTACAGATTTCGGTGAAGGATTGTTGGACTAAATAGACAAATGTGTACAAACAAACGAACCGTTTTCGCCCCCTTTCCCGGAGACATGGTTCCTGGATCATATTTAGTGGCCAAGCCATAAGATATTAATCTCCTATGCAGAGGAGTCGGATTAGAGCTTGATTCAATCTCGATGACATTCATCCTGTTAGAGCTATTCTTGCTATACTAAAAAAGTAACAGCCCTTGCTTTCGGTTTATATGTTCAAACCCATATTTTCTGCTAGTCCATCGTAAAAAATTATTAGAACACTAGCTGTGAGCATGAGACACGTAGAGAAACGCATCTCCTCAACATGGTCATGCGTTTTAGAGATGTCCAAGTTTAAATCTCTTGCAATTGGATTTCAAATTCAACTTTTGAAGGTGAAATGCAACTCTTGTGGAGATAACTTTTCATCGTGCATCGGTTTAACGCATTTGGTGCATCGGTTTAAAAATCGGCCAGGTCTTCCATTCAAGATTTTTCTGAATTTGGTTCCGGTTTGGTCTAATTTTATCGAAATTCAGTGTTCGGTTTGGCTTTGAATCGATGCTCACTCCTAGTTATGTCGTTGTGGAGCAGGTTGGTAGGAGGACTCTCTAGAAAAGTGCGACAAAACTCTAGAAAATTGCTCTTTTGAGTCTTAAGAAAACTCATCTAGAACACAAACTCGGTTTAAAAGCCCAAGATAAACTCCACACAGAAAATATTTTTTTTTATTGTTTTCTTTTACCAAGCATGCACAACAAGACTTAGATGAATTAGGTTGAATATTAGTTACTGTATTTTTTATTTTTTTCAACATATTATATAGTTGGGGTAGAGCTTGTGTAAATCGTGACCAAAGGGGACTTTTACTCTTTGTTCACATCACCGGCCAACTGTTTGTGGTGCAGTAGAGCAGGGGCTATTTTTTTCAGACTTGCTATTCAACGCCTCCTATTTTTTTGCGCCCTATCTATGTCTGTAGTCAATATACGGAAGAGGCGATTCAGTCTGTTAATTGAATACAAACAATGTAGCCTTGTCCTATGGACGAAGACACTCCGTCCTTCAGTCAACTATGGATGGAGTGTCTTCATTCGTAATGGGTAGTGACAACTACCGCGTTTATTGTTACTTGTTCCCACATAAGAGAATTTAATTAGTAAGAATGAAGATGTATTACGAGATTCTCATTCTTATCTTCACAAAATCACTCTTCCATCCTAAAACAAAAACTCTCTCATTCTTCTTAATCTTCTATTATGACAAAAGATGATGATTTCTTACATTTCGTGAGTATGAAAGATGATTCATTGAGGTTTAATCATAATGAGGTAAGATTTTTGGTAGCATGCTTGGTTATAACTTAAAACTTCTAGTTTTTAGGGAATTTGCAAACATGTATTTAAAAGTTTTAGTTTTTAGTTTATTTGCAACTTTTGCAACAAAAAAGTCTTAAGTTTTAACTTCTTTAAAGGTACTTGTTGTAAAAAGATTGTTTCTTAAAAATATTCTAACCATAAGTTTGTGTTTTGAACTAGCTATAGGTAAATGTTTGTGTTTGTAAGTAGTTCTAGGAACACGTTTGTGTTTCAAGTATTTATAACTTATCAAGTATTTGAAATTGTTCTAGGTAAAAGTTTATGTTTGTGTTTGTAAATAGTTTTAGCTACAAGTTTGTGTTCTCAAATACATGTTCGATCCAAAAAAATCATAAGGAGGAAAATTTTCATGTCTGTTACGTACAATGTCACACCGCGTTACAGATAATGTTGCACCGCGTTACGGACAGTGTTGCACCGTCCGTAACGGACAGTGTTGCACCGTCCGTAACGAACAATGTTGCACCGTCCGTAACGGACAATGTTGCACCGTCCGTAACGGACAATGTATCCTTGTTCGTAAAGGACATTATCTGTGACAACCATCGTATCTCTGTGCGTTTAAGTCCGTGCTTTTTGAGTGCACAGACTGTGTGTTTCTCTTTGTAACATGTTTAAGCTCGTGCGTTTTGTATACATACACCATGTGTTTCTCTCTGTAATGCATTGATATCCATGTGTTTTGTATAAGTTTCTTCTTGTTGAAGACTCCTCTATGCCCCTCTCATATGTGCACGACCTAATCCGGTCACATTCATATGCAACGAAAACAACATGGTATATGTATAAGTTTAGCCATCAATTTGACTACAAAAGGGTCTAATCTATACATCCAATTGACCACGGAAACACAAAAAAAAAGAAACACGTTCGTGACGGGGGCAACCCCCACGTTACGAGGTGACCATCAGTAATGGACGGGTTGCCCTCATATGTAATGGACGAGTCGACATCGTGCGTTACGGTCGGTGTCACCTTCTTCCCCGATTCATAGCGAGAAGGTACACCACAATTGTGGATATTTGAACGCATACTTCAACTAAAAGACTTATAAATTGATCGAATTCAACTTGAACAAATACAACTTACAAGTTAAACGAATTCAACTTTCAACTTGTGGGTATGAAGTTTGACCAAGTTTTATGGAAACAAAACTCGAATGCACAAATATGAACTAATTTGGTGAAATCAAAACATAAATTACCTTGAACGAATGTAATGTTGAACGAATAAGAAGTCTGGTATCTAGGCGTAATATATATATATATATATAGGGGCGCATTCCGGTAAAACGACAATTATGGTAAAACGGAAGTATTAATCTGGAGCGTTGGATGAATGATGATGGATGGTTGAATGATTGGGCCTTACAATAGATATAGTAGGGGTGTAACCACCAAATCTACTCAAATAAAGTAATTAATTAATTTTTAATTAACAAAAGATAATTAAGGAGGTTGTTAGATGAGAGAGAAAACACAATAATCTTCTCTTTCCTAAACCACACGTCTCATGTTGTTCTCTCATTCACGTTCTTCAAAGTTCAATCCGATCGAAGAACCATCAACGTTCATGAATATCGATCACGTCTTTATGAATATCGTTCATGCGTTTATGAATATCGATGGACGTGAATATCTCCACTTAAAACATGAATATCACCACTTGATTTTTTTCAGCGTCCTAATGCTTTGCAAATTCGTAGATTCGTAGATTTGTTTTTGTTGCTTTTGTCATTGTTTCTTGAATATCGTTCGTGTTTGTATGAATATCTTTGTTTAATATGTGGATATCACCAATTAAATACATGAATACTACAACTTAAAATATGAATCTCATCACTTAATAATATATGAATAACATAATCAGTTACATGAATATCACACTCAAGTACATGAATAACGTAACTCAATTCATGAATATCGATCACTACCAATTACATTAATATTACCACCCAATTACATGAATAGCAATACATATTACACGAATATCACCCCCGATATCATGAATATTACCAATCAATTTATGAATATTGATCACTGTCCAATTGCATTAATATTACCACCTAATTACATGAATATCAACAAATATTACCCGAATATCACCCCCGATATCGTGAATATTACATGAATATCATCACTCAATTCATGAATATCGATCACTATAAAATTACATTAATATTACCACCCAATTACATGAATATCAAAACATATTGCACGAATATCATCACCGTGAATATCACCCCGATCGAATCTTCGATTCCTGACAGTTACTTTTTGTTTAGACATACAACCATCGAACCATTCACGAACCCTAAAATTAAAACACCATTGACATTAAAATAAAAAACAACATCTAACATTACCAATGAAAATCCAATGCATTCTTCCCTTTCAAAAAGAAAAAGAAAATCCAATGCATTGAGGACAATTACCTGCGCAAACGATTAAAAAAAAAGTGTTAACCAAGCTTAATTAACAAAAAATCAATTAAAACTAACGATCTGAACAAAGAATTGAGCATCTTGTTGATCAACCGAGTGAGACCGAAGAAAAATAAAAAAAATGAAAAATGAAATCTTATTTACACATAGATGAAAAATGAAAAATGAGGAAACCCCACTAACATTCCATTAGTTAATTTCAAACCACGTAAAAAAGCATATGCAAATTACCTAAGATATTGAATTGACTTCAGAACAGTGTTGATCACTTCTAGTTGGCCCATGATTATCAAACTCCCAGCTTCTTCATCCCCTGTCTGTATGCACGGAAAAACCAGGCTTCTTCATCCGTATCCTCTTCACTCATCGAAGACCTCCCCTGATGGATCTCAGCGTCGCCTTCCAATCAAGACCTCCGGTGGCGACAGTGGCCAAGGAAAGAGCGTCGGAGTGGATCTGCAACCGAAAAAATTTAAAGAAATTAATCGTGGATCTAAGACAACCTGTGGATGAAGAACATGGAGAGGAAAGAGAGAGAAACAGAGGATTGCTTCCGGCGCAAGCAGCTCCGACAAGTCCACTCTCGTCGACGCGCTGGCCTGCGACGACGAGATCTGCTCGGCGCGAGCGACTCCAGCAAGTCCACTCTCGACGACGACGGTGAATGAGGCGGGTTTGGATGGGCTCCAGATGGGTGGTGGTCGGATCTGGTGGTGCGCGGTGGGGACTCGGTTCTGGGCGCGACTCGCGAGGGAGTGGGGGCAGTGTTGGTGTCGGTCGCCGCGAACATGGTCGTGGGCGATGAGGTTCAGTAGCGGCGGTGGGGATCCGAGCGGGCTCGGTTGATGGTCGACGGCGGGTCTGCGAGGACAGTGGGCAAGGGCTCGGTTGATGGTCGACGACGGGTCTGCGAGCACAGTGGGCATGGCTCAGTTGATGGTCGTCGGTGAATTTATGGAGAGACTAGATCGGTTATGGAAATTGGGAGAGATATGGGGATATGGAGAGAAGAGATCCTATAAATAACGTAAATAGAATTAATCAGGTATGTGCATTCCACAATAAAAATTTGTATCCTTTTAGATCCGATCTGGACCATTGATTTGGTTCTAATCTAAAGACCCTTATTTATACTTCCGTTTTATCCTAAATTGCTGTTTCACTAGAATCAGATTATATATATATAAAAGGTGTGTTATAAAGAAAAATTGGGTCGATGTTATTTAGAAATGGACTTTTAGTTTTGCAAGAGGAGGGACAAACCTAGAGTAGGGGGCTATTATATTTTTTCTTTTCTCTTTTATAAAAGTTTGTTTACTACCGTACAAAGTATGCTGTTTTTATTTTAACCATTTTTCAATTTTCTTTCCCTATGACATTAGGGATTTGGGATCGATGTCGATAACATCTAGTGAGCACATCAAGCAGCGGTTCAAGCATGGTTCGGTCCGACAAGCGGTGGTTTAACGTGGGTTGAGTTGAAAAGCAGCGGCGGATAAGGCATGGTGCAGACTTATGGAAGTTAATAAATTTTAGATTTGGTACGATGATGGTTGGGCAGACAAGCGGCGGTTCAGACATGCTTGTTATGTTAAGGGTGGTAGCTTATGGCGGTTTAGGCGACAACCGACGACAAACAACCAGGAAATTAAGCCTTTTGTTAGTTCATTTCCTTATGGCGGATTAGCGGTGGTTTGTGTGGGGGTTCAATCGTTGGAGGTTTTGGTGGAAGCTAACTTTGGAGCTTTCAAGGAAGGGATTTCCGTAGATGATTTGCTAGGGGGTTGTACTTGTCCTAGTGGTGTCGGTGGGGGTTGCCCCGAAATTGTTGGGTGGGGGACTAGTGGACTACCCTAGAGTTGTTAGATGGGGATGTTTCATTTCCGAGTCATATTGAAATTCCACTATGTAGCTTTCGCCCGTATCATTTCAAGTTCGGGTACGCTACTTGCGCTCTGACACGGTGCTATTTGCACCGTGTCAGTGGCGCGCGGCAGTGGCAATGAGTGGGTGCCGGCGGTGGGTGTCGGCGGAATCCGTCGTAGGCCGGCGACACGTGCAGGGCCCAAATAGTACCCTGTAGTGGTGCAAATAGGTTATGCCTTTCGAGTTCGGGTTATATGGATCACTTCGGTTTGATTTTCGGGTCATGGAATTTTATAATATTCTATCCGTTAATAATTAAGTGTCATTTTAGTCTTTAATTTTTCGGAAATTTCGTATGGTATCCCTGAGATTAAGCAATTTTCGTGAAATACCTAGAAGTTTAATCATTTTCGCATGATACTCCTTAATTTTTTACTTTTTTTCGCGAAATACTCTCTCGTTACCAAATCGTTAACCAAACGTTATCTCTTGAAATTAAAAAAAAAGTTACGCAACTTTCTCTTCCCAGCGCAACCAAAATTTGGAAACGTTAGCTTCGCGAGGTAAGGCATGTGGCTGGGCATCTGGGTGGTGGTGGTCGAGCATCTGGACGGTGGACGACAATGCCTGGGCGACAGTGTAAGCGAAGGATGTTTGTGGGAACATGGTAAACGAGGGAGACGACGAAGGTTGTGGACGAAGGTGGCGGTGGACGACGAAGGTTGCTACTCCGTTCAGCCGGTTCAGGTAAGATCTCTTTCGGGAAGGAAATTAGATTCTGAAATGGTTGGAATTTGGGGATGAAACTAGATTTAGGGTATCAGCTGAAATTTGGGGTTGAACTGAAGTTTTGGGGATGAATTTCGTATGAACGAAACTTGATATCTCATACTATCCAAGTTCCATTCATATGAAATCAAGTTACGCTGCTAGTGTTGGTCGGATACATGGCTGGAGGGAGACCTGGTGGTAGGGCTGTTCATTACCGGATATCCGATCCGATCCGGCTTATCGGATCAGATATCCTCAAATGAAAAATCCCGAAATCGCTATCCATATCCGGATATCCAATCCGAAAACCTCGGATCAGATCGGATATCCATATCGGATATCCTAAATATCCAATCTATATATAAATTAATATAAAAATTATTTTATTTTTAAAAATATTATCACAAATTTATAATTCATCAACTATATTAGCTACAAGTTCAAACATATAAATTCAAACAAAATACCTAGTAGTTTAATCAATATACAATTTCAAACAAACCACCGAAAAACAACAAAAATACTTTCAAAGTCCACTAATTCGAGTTCAAAACATAATATTTAAATGTCTAAACTTCAATACTTTCAATCCTAATGAAAATATTAATGTTTACACATTTATAAAAATGGGAAAACAATTGGCATATTTAATTTTCAAGTAATATATATTATTTTTTATATAAATATTATAATAGTGACATACCCCCGGATATCCGCCGGATATCTAACCCCGATCCGGTGATCCAGAATATTTCCTCAGATCGGATCAGATTCGGATAGTATTCCACTGGACTCAGATATTTTAGGATCGAATCGGCAGATTGGATCGACCAGATCGGATAATTATGAACACCCCTATCTGGTGGTGGTCCGACAATGTTCTTTTTTGTGGTACTATTATTCCACTCTACATATTTGTTACAATATGAGGTAAATATTAGGAATTGTGGATTTGTATTTAGGTTTTTTAAATTTAGGGTTGGTTTAGGGATCACTTGTGTATCCAAGTAAGGATTAATTGTGTCAGAGGGATCGACTAACATCAAGTTGATGGCATTTTTAAGCTAATAAAATTTTGTGATCGTGTCATTCTACAACTTTGTAGGATGTAACTATGTAAGGCATAATTGTTTGGACATGCAGGTTTGTTTTGAATTTGATTACAAAGTATATGAGTTCATTTAATGAGTTCTACTAACTCAATTTTTTATATGGCTGATTTATATTGTGTGATCTCTGAGTAACTATCTGCTAGTTTTAAGCATCACTTTGTTGGTTCTACTACCATTTTTTGTATTGTTTGTTTGGCTGCATATTGTTGTGCAACTTTGTGCATTCTTTTGTTGATTTCTAGCATCTCTTTCTTGGTTTCTCTACAAGTTACTATTGGAACTTTTATAGTTTCCTACCTTTTGTTGTTTATTGTTGCTACATGGAATGGGTAAAACAAGCATACTTCAAAATAATAAACCAACAATTTTCATTATAATCAAGTAATAACTTTTTAGCCTATTAGCTCAAACGGTAGAGCAATGTGTTCACTACACATTAGATGTGAGTTCAAATCTCACATAGGCTATGTCCATTGTAAATGTTATTAGTGCATGAACAAAAAATCATACATTTAAGATCATATAAAATATATAATTAGAAATATATTTAACTTATGTATTCTCCTTTTAATGACCTCCTTAAACTATAATTTTTAAATAATTTGCTTATCTTGAGTTTTCTAATATATCTGATTTCTAAAGAGATATGTGTACAATTATGGTCATCGATCCAAGCTGAATTATATGTTGTGCTCCATTGGACTCCAATAAGCTTATCTTGATTTTTACTTGCTGATGTTTCTAGTTTTTTGCTTACTTGATGTAGTTTGCTTATCTTGATTTGTTTTCCCTCCTTCATATTTGAATGCTTAGTTGCTTACTCTAATGTTAGTTCGGTAATGAAATTTTCATGGGCTAGCTCCTTACCTCAACCTGAAAGAATAATTAGCCTGATGGAATGTTAGAAGCAAAGAAGGGACTAATAACATAAAGTTTTATATCTTTGTTTACATGATGTGAAATTGAAATGATAAACTAATTAGCCTATGTGGGATTTGAACCCACATTTATGTGCGATTTGAGCTAATAGGCTACAATCAAAGTTACTGCTCTCAAAAGTCTGTTGAATAGCTCTATCTCGACATAATCACAATCCTTGTTCATTGTAAATGGAGGGTCTCATCTCATTTAATTCAGAAAGTGAAAAAATTATTGTTAACAGTGCGCTCTCGTTCAACCGATACATTGAGTTCTAAATAAGGAGAATCAAAGAGAATATAGTCTCCAAGCATGACAACACTCCTCTTCGCCAACCAATCATCTGTAATAATCCTCATGTTACCATAGGGGTAATATGATAGAATGTATGTTTGGTGAAAGCAAGTTATAGAATTCTCTTAGGTTGAGAAGGGTCTAAATTATGGTTAACCTGACGTTAACTGTAATTTGAACCTGGATAGGATGTCTAAGCCCTAACACCCTTTCCTGGTCATGACTATCCCCTATCCGAGTATAGGGGAGGTGCACACAACTGGTGCCAACAATCAAGATTTATTTCCAAGATATCTCTCGTATCGAGATGATATATTATATGATAAAAGCTTTAATGTAAATATGCGTTTTGGAATTTAAGAAGATAAGTGCGATTATGCACATAATTAATATACCCTCGGGCGAGGAGTATAACGTGGAAACCGCCCGGACTTCGGTTAGAGTAAGTCTTCTTTCCAATCTGGATTCGCATTGCGCGGTGAGGTTGGTCGTTGACCCAAATGATCAAATCGTTTTTAAACGCTTGTATGAAACTATAACGTTCCCAAACATTTGTCATACTTTCCCATAAGACTCAATCTTTTAGAGTCTTCTCTTCATACATTTCCCATAAGGCTCAATTCCTTTGGAGTCTTCTTTTCAATGCATGTCTATTCTAATCATTCCAAGAAAGTTTCGGGTTATATATCATTCCTTCGGTTATTATTCGAGGGACAATGATAGTAAACGGTTACGATCACTAGAACCATTCTGTTTTCACCCTTGCATAGTCTTTCATTAGACTAACCAACCGGGTTTTATTCCTTGCATGGTTGGCTGGTGTCATCCATCCTATACGGCACATCAGTGGTTGGTTCCCGAAGTCTTGAATTAACCAGTTGAAGAAGAGGCTTGCAGTTGCAAATTTAAGTGTCGGTATTTCAAAGTTGTTTAGTATTACTTTAATACATATTGTTATAACCTAGTCATGTAATAAGTTTATTCTAAAAGTCTTCCGCTGTGTAATTTATAAGTCTTCCGCTGAGATTTAACTTTGTTGTAAAATCGCTACTCTCGTTTGATGAGAGATCTTTTAATAAAAGGGTTGAGTTTCATATTTAAATGTCTTCCGCTATTTAATCTTTCGTTAATTAATATGTTCCTTTAAGTTTAATTGTTTCGATTAAATCCTAGGGTGACATCGGACAATAACGTCTGAGGTCACTGGCGTGTGGCATTTCCGACAATAAATCGGGGGTGTTACATCATAAACTTGGTTAGCCTGTCTTAGAATGTGCAATATTTTATCAGTGCAAAACATGCTCCAGACAGGGCTTCAGTCGCAACCCTTGCTTTCACCATTTCAAGAGCATCTATATGGAAAACAAGCTCACTTACAGGGTGCTTAATTCCCAGTTGTTTGGCTACCATAAGACCCTGCAAAAGTCCCAAGAACTCCTCTTCATATGCATAATTTCCTCTACTCTTGACCCCAAAAGCCTTGATGAATTCGCCTTCATGATCACATATGATTCCTCTAACCCCAATCCAGTGAATGCTTGCCCACCATTAGTTCATGAAATATTAGGTTATATCCTAGGAGTAATTTTATTCTTTGTTAAACAATCAATTCAAAGCCTTAAATTTCTGATTCAACATCCCATTTTACCTATAATCAATTCAGTTTCTTAAAGGTGAATCAAAATCCCTAAATGTTGATTCAACTCCATCACGTTCGCTAAATCGGTATCTTAAAGAATCAATAAAAAATCCATTATTTTCGAACCCCTAATATGAAAATCCCTAAACACTAGGGTTGTTCAAAATGGGACCGGACCGGTGAAATTACGGTCCGGTCTCCGGTCCAAACCCGGAAAAAAACCGGTCCGGACCGGTGGACCAGAATTTTTTAAATTTTTTTTTCTTCTTCTTAAATTATATGTTTTTATATGTTTTTTTAGAGATTTATATGTTTTTGTTTATATATATTTTTCTTAATTTAATAAGTTAGGAGTATAAATGTTTTTTAGATATTTTTTATAGATTTTAAATAAGAATTAATTTTTTTTTAATAAGGACCGGTCTAAACCGGTCCTAGACCGGTCCAGACTTTTGAAAAAATCCGGTCCGGTCCGGATCGAATGAACACCCCTACTAAACACACTCTAAATTTCGAAACCCCAAAAATAAAAAACCCTAAAATTCATACCTGAAATCACTTCATCCAACACCGTATAGCTCAGTCATCGTTGCCTCGTTAAGCTAGCGGACCACCGTCGTCGCGTGCAAGTCCATGACCCTTGTCCAACCGCATCTTCTTCACCTTCAAGCAGCAGCCGCTTGTGCGACCACCTCCCAGTAGTGTCTTCTCATTTTTCAAGCAGAAGCGGCTCGTCGTCGACTTCAGCCACACCTTAGATCTTCTCCTGCTTCAAGAAGCGCCGCCCACTTTGCTTTCTCCTCTCTCAAGCAACGCCGCTTGCTTCGCCTTCTACTCCTTCAAGCAGCATCACTTGGTTCCTCAAGATGTCCAACGACTTAAACGCATAAAATGTTTTTTTTCCTGTTTTGTTGTTGTTTTATTTTATTAACTTAACGGCCTCTTAACTCTTTATTAACAGAAGGGCATTTGACAAAAAAACGCAAAAAGGTTAGGGGTACTATGCGAAAATTACCATATCTCTGGTATTTCGCGAAAATTGCATAACCTCAGGGGTATCGTACGAAGTTTCCGTTATTTTTTTTTTAAATATTTGTTATTTTAGAGTTTTAAGTAATGATTTATTAGTGAGTTACGACCCTTGCTATTTCACGCACCCCCTAAATTGCTATTTACCGCACCACTTTGTCCGTGACGGACCAAATACATCCGTCCGTGACGGACATAGTCCATCCGCGCGTCACGGACGAACAAACTTCATTCTTCACGGACGAAGTTGCTGCCTTTAAAAGCAGCAACTTCGTCCCTTTCGTCATTTCACCCAAAATCAGAACTCACTCTCTCTTCCCTTCGTCCTCTTCGCTCTCTTTTGTCCGTCACGTAATATGTGCATCCATACGTGATGAACCACTTATACAGATAACATAAATAAAAAGCTATACAGATAACAGAAATCCCCCAAAATATAGCAAATGAGAATGCAGTACAGATTAGACAATGCACTAACCTGTTTGTCGTTGACGTTCCAAGCGTGAAAACAATATCTATCCAAGCTGGCACAAGTCTTTCCCTGTACGGGATGAGCCATTTGTTTCTTACATACTGAGTCAGATGTGGCCAAACCCTCCATTCCGACTGAATTCTACGCAACTCCATCTCGAACTCGGATACAGTTGTTTGCTTGAATAAATTATAGTATGCATTTGCAAACCTTGCACCCAAGCTTTTATCCTTCATCTCCTTCCTAGCATTGTCCTCTATGTTCTTCTTCACATGGCGCCTATAGAGGATAGACTTGGCACTTGGAAAGAGTCTATCTAACGCATTCATCAAGGCCTTTTCACGATCTGTCACTAGGCATGTCGGTGTTACTTGACACTTTTTGCACATTTTAAGAAGTTGTTGTGCGGCCCACACGTAGTTGTCTTCTGTCTCATGCTGTAGAAACGCCCCCGCCATATTATAATTCTTTCATGTAGACGTGACTCCTATTATTTCGAGGAAAGGCAAGTCATACCTGCACAAAAAGATGTGTCATGCATAATTAATAAACATATCAACAAGTACATGTAGATGTGTTATACTAACCTGTTAGTGCCGTATGTGGAGTCTAGCAAAAGGACGTACACAAATGCCTTTAGGAGTTTCATGGAATCTGGACTGGCAAAGAAAATGTCGGCGATCTTATTCATCGTTGGATCTGACCTATACTCCATAAAGTAGTTGTTCTCCTTGCACTTATGGAAGAACTCTTGGACCACGGTTCTTCCTTCCATCCCACTATGTCGGACATTGTACACTTGCTTCATTTTAGTGCAGTTGTTCGGGTCCTGGTTAAGTGTTGTTGCAATCTTTGATGCTTTATTATGATTTTCTGTCATGACCTTACACAACTTCTTCTGCTCAGGTGTCATCCTGCCAGCTAATTCATGCCCGTACAAAGTCATCACCAATGACATGGTTGTGGGTTCCAACAACTACCTTGATTGTATATAAGTCCCTCGGTTTTTCTTGACACAACAATCTGAATGGACAATCACATTTTTTGCTCCTTGTTCTTTGCCTTACTATGTTTTCATCTTTAGGAATGTAAATTCCCGTTTTTTCACACAACAACCATGACTTCCGAAGGCTTCCTCCACCAAAGTTTCTATCCCGACCAATAGTGATGCATAAGTGATTATCAAAGGCAATCTGTCTAGCCCATTTAATTGCATCATCTCTGGAGCCGAATACTTCACCCGTGGTAAACTTCTCTGAATAATCTTCCGAAACAATCACTTCTTCAGGTGTAGGATAATAAAACTGCGGCTGTGTGTGTAATGCCGGAAACCCATACTTAGGTGGAGCCTGCCACCTTACGGATGAAATTCCACTATGAGCAAAACAATCTAATCCCGGTATATGAGGTTGTTGAGGCGCCATAGGTTCGCCGAACAACCCAAGTGAGAAGGACGGTGGTGCCATGTCCCACGCATCATTCAGGGACAGATTGTTAATACCGCTGTTCACGATATTGTTCTCCTATTGAAGTAAAAAAACAAGTTAGCATAGAAGCATGTAAGAATCCAGTTTATGTCAAACACATCCATCCGTGACGAATAGACACATTCCATCCGTGACAGATGTAATCACCCCATCCGTCACATATGAAGTGAATCCATAAGTGACAGATGAATGACATCCATTCGTGACGGATCGCACAAGTTCATCCGTCACGGACTGTTTTTCTTTAAAAAAACAGTCGCCGAACAAAGTTCTTGCACTTGCAATGATCTAGTAAAAATTCAGTATAACAACGCCAAACACTTAAACATGCAGTTTTGCACACAAAATCTACAACTTTTTAGTACAACTTAATCAAAGATGAAGTTTTTATGAACATATAGTAACAACTATTGAAATTACCTTATGAAAGTGTTTGTTTTTCTCAAAGAACAACTCAAACATATACATTCACAAGAAAGAATCATAAAATTCTTAACTTTTACTAACATGTAAAATAAAAGCTTAAAAAACATACCTCATTGTAATTGTAACTCCTTGAAATATCTTTTCCACCATTGAAGTTGGAAAAATCATCTTCATTTGCCATGGAAAAGAACTCTTGGAAATGGAAGAGAATGGAAGATGTGTTGTGGGAGGGAAAGGGAAGAGTGATGGAGAGGTTTAGGGTTTAATTTTGGCAATAATATTGATGAGATATGACGGGGTAGTTAATGTTGTTAGGTGGGGACAAGTAACATTCAATTTTCTAGTTTAGGGGTTCGTCCGTGACATACCATGTGTATCCGTTCATGACGGACCAAAGTGATCCATCCGTCACGGACGAATTACTTTGGTTCGTCATGGACGGATACACATGGTCCGTCACGGACGAAACGGTGCGTTAAATATCAATTTCATCTGTGCGTGAAATAGAAATCGTGTTATTTTATGCAAATTAACTTTATTCATTGGTTAAAAATAAATTAGATGATTATAAGATTATAAATTTTGGAAAAAATTGAAATATTCTAACTTAATGTTTGCATTTTTTAATACTTGTATTAAACGATAAATGACATTTATTTTTCAACAGATGAAGTATTTCGGTGGGTCGAATCCGACTTCTTCCGGAGCGGATCAGTTTGTGCCGTTTTATCTATCTTATACAATACCTTAGTTCGTAAAAAATACAATATCATAAGGGTCCATTTAAATTCTAGAAGATAACGCAGTTTAATAATTATCCCGAAAATTAGTGGCCATTTTCAATTAATTTTGATTTTGCAGATTTTTTTTTCCAAATTTGGAAAAAAATAATATTTGATGAATGTGAAATGAGAAAATGGGGACCACAAATATCAAAAGGTAACACTGTTAGCTCTAACTAGTGTAGTACCCGCGCCTTGCACGTAATTTGTTTAGTTTTTCTTGCATTTGTAAAAATATTTTATTTTAATTATCTATGAGTCAATTGTTCAATATATATTCGATGTTATTTAAAGGAAAAAAATACTAATCGACTAAAAATATTCAAAATATACAATAAATTACACTATATAAAGAGAGGCGGAACTCTCCATAACTTTATTAATAATAAAAATTGGCTAAGTAGTCTTTGAAATAGGGACAACCACACCCCTTACATCAAAACAATGAAACATAAAAAAAATGTTCATCTAATACATGACAATGAAACGCTAAACATAAAATCCGGCAATATGTTTCAAATTGCTACAAATTATCAAAAACTTCCTTGTATACTACATTGGTTGTAGTATTAGATCTCTTCTTGTCTTTATCGCAAACCAATATCTTCAAACCTTTCTTGCTAGTCACCCTTGATGATGCAACATAAAACTGGCCATGACTGAAAACAGACCGTGGAAGATACAAACCGGCATTTGCAAGAGATTGTCCATGGCTCTTGTTTATGGTAGTTCAACCTTTCTGATTCAATCATTGTATAAACATCAACCAAGAATTGTTGAAACAACTTTCTAGATGACCTAAGAGTCCCAGCTTCCCCTCGACGCTCGTGGATTCTAAACTGTATAAACTCTTTGAGTGTAACCCTTGTCCTCTTCCTTGCAAAAGTGTTGCTCCTTTCACTTAAAGCAATGTCAGGTCTGTATCCGTCCTCACCATAAGGGAATGCCAACGGATATTGAAGCGCAAGGTACAAAGGATGCAATTCGTGAATCCGTTGTAACTGACCAGACCTTGTATGAAGTATAATGTCCCTTGGCGAGAGATTTGTACAAATATCACCAATAATAAGAGCAGCAACCTCAGAGCTTGTTGGGAGATTATATCTCCAACCATTCGTTTTTCTTTTGCTAACCAGACGCAACTTGACATCTGCCACACCTTCATCATTAAATCGATCTCTTGCCATTCTAAATGCATTTGTATGGGGGTTGTGTTGATCTATCATCTTTCTCAACTCAGTCACAAGAGAATCATCAACTTTTTTGATTCTAGAGCTGCAATAAGTAAACATCAAATTAATGTCTTAATAATAAAGGTTAATATGAAATAATCATATATACTAACAAAATAAATATAAATATACGTCATTGACATACCTTATGACACTAATTCTGTTTGAATCTTCATTTTCAGTATCATATACATTCTGGTTGCCTGCAAAAATAGATGGATGTTTCTACATATTTAGGTTTAAGAAAACAATATTATAGAACAATTATATATTGGTATAGTTATAAACATAATTAACTTTATTTTTAACGTACTAATCATTTTTGCGATCATGAAATTAAAATATTTTGAAATATTGAACATCAAACAATATCACAATATATATGACCAAATCGAAGTAAATAGAAACTTTATAGCATAACAATTACTAACCATTTGAAATGTCGGACATGGGAATATGATCATTAACAACAGAATTGTTACTAACTCCAAGAATAGAACCTGTATAATTAGTACGTATATTAAAGTTTATATTTTAATTTATCGGCAAATATTATAAGAAATTGAATAATTACTATTAACCTGATCGATTTGAATGTGTCCGTTGTCGTTTCTCTCTAATAGCATTCAATCTCAATGTTCTGTTATATCGGGTTAATTCGTCCATTACAAAATCACCTGACAAACTAATATATATTAAAAGTTAATTGTCCCTTCACATGTATATCTAATATATATTATTTTGTTTTAATTCGTATATAAAACTTTCAGTGGAAAGTTTTAGATATATATTGCAAAGAAAAAATATACAAATTTAACTGTTAATATAATAATATAATTACATTTAAACAAATGTAAACAACTTTAAAAAAATTATAAATAATATTGATTTATTTTAATATTATTAACAATTAATACATATTTTAAATTTAAAATGGACTAATAGGCTCACGTTTAACTATTTGAAATTTACATGAGTTAATGGGCTTGAAGGCCCAATTAAATACAATCGGTTAAGCCATTTGCAGCGAAGACAAACTCAATACGAAGCCCAAGCCCAAGCCCAAGCCCATTGAATTTTTAAAAACAAAATCGAAACGCTGCATATTTGGCCCAAGCCTATTTTGTTTCTCAAATTCGGCCATTTTGAACACCGAAACAAACCCTAATCCTCCGCATACCATTCTTTCTCTACTCCATCGTTTCCTTTCGCTCTCTCATTTCTTGAAGTTTCCCTTTCGCTTCTCTTTTCTGCAAGCTTGAAGAAAAACCTTTCCTCTTTCAATCTTTCCAGTTCAATCACATGTTTCTTTCCAATTTCAGAAGTCGAATTTACTCTTTCTGTAAATATCGTCCAAGCGTTCGTATTGTTTATTTTAAAATCTTCGAGATTGAAATTCGTTTTTCACAAAGAACCATCTGATCTAGAGGTTCCAGATCCAAGTTTATTCTAGATCGAAAATCGTTTCTCACAGATCCACAAAGAAATATTATTCTCGAAACTCATTCACATCCAGAGGATTTTTGAGATTATTGTCGAAACTCATTCAAATCCAAAGGATTTCTGTTTCAGATCCAAAAAAAGTTATATTCTCTAGATCTGTGTAGCATGCAAAGGCCGATGAAGAACGCAAACGGAGATCTAGAAATTGCTAAATTAGGGTTACCGAACCCCTAATTTTTGACAGATCTAGAGCTTAGTAAAGGTATGTAACACTTCTATGTAATTATCTCCTTCCCCGGAATTTTTTTCCTTTTTAAATAATAGCCTGGCTTGTCCACTGTCAACATTGAGCAAAAAATGACTACTCCGAAATTGTGGATTTCATTATGTGTTGACATTTTTTGTCCTGCTTTATCGATTAGCCATATACTGACTCATTTTTTTTCTTCATATCATGATATGTCGATTTCTGGACATTTCTGCGGATTTTACTTTGAATAAGGATGCTCTCGCGCTCTCCCTACAGTCAAGAAGGTAATTTGTTTATTTTCCATTCGGTTTTATTTTTTCTGTTATGGTTCATTAATCTATATAATGCTAGGATGTGTAAATTATGTGTTAACATTTTTTTACCTGCTTTATAAGTTTGGCATATACTGACTCATTTTTGTTTCACATCATGATATGTTGAATTCTAGACATTGATGCGGATTGCACATTGAATAAGGATGCTCTCACCTCTCCCAACAATCAATAAGGTAATGTGTTGATTTTCCATTTAATATTGTTTAGTTGTATTTAGGTCATTTTTTTTATTTTTAACTCTGACATTTGTTCTTGCAAAAAATATCATAGCTAGCCGAATTTAAAAATTTATTTCGGAAAAAAATGTAAGAGAAAAGGAAAATGAGCAAAAACTAAAATGGACTAAAACGCAAATGTGCTGGTCATTATATCTGTTCTATGTCGTTATATGTATTGGGCTAAATGGACCATTAAAGTATATGTTTAATATATAAACGAACGCATAAGAAAATAATTTCGGATAAAAATCTAAATTAAAAGGAAAATGGGCTAAAACTAAAGTGAACTAAAACGCAATTGGGCTAAATGACCCATTAAAGTATCGGCCTAAGAAAATGAGTTCGGATAAAATTCTAATATAAAAGGAATAGGCTAAAACGAAAATGGAGTAAAACACAAATGGGTTGCTATCCTATGTCAGATTGCATGTGAGCTCTTGAGGAAGTTCAATCTGTTAATATTCTACAAGGTAGTACCCGTGCCTTGTACAGAATCTGTCTATTTTTTTCTTACATTTATAAAAATAGTATATTATAATTATATATTTAATTGATATAGAAATACGTAGTTAATGATTGTTATAGAGTAGAGAAATTCTTATATAAAAAATGTCGAATTGAATAAAAATATTCAAGATGTTAATAAATTACATTATATTAGGAGACCCGTATTTCCACTTGAAGCAACAATAAAGACTATTTCATCTTTAGACCTTATAGCAGCTGAAAGTGCCCTCCATATAAAAGTTTTGCCTGTGCCACCATATCCATATAAGACGAAGACACCTCTATTATTTGATAAAACAACATTCATGATCTTATCATACACCCTTTTTTGCTCCATTGTAAATCTAGAAATTAATTGTGTATGCTCATCAACTAGACATGTTGTGTTATATTGAAGTTCATCTTGTATAAGCTTGTTGACACCTTTAGATATGAGACTTTGATCTACATGAGACATGGTCTTGTAGTGGCTCAAACTACTACCATTTCGTTGTAATAACTTGTCAATTTCAACAAGAATAATGTTTTATAATTGATCATCTGTTAGATGCAAATCTGCATATAGATGCAATTTCAGCAAGAGCATAATTTTGCCTGGTAACCCTGAGTTTTTTACTTTTTCACGAAATCCCCTAAGGTTTTGACAAATTCACCTAGTAATCCTGAGTTTTTGAGAATTTCGCTTGGTAACCCTGAGTTTTTGACTTTTTCACGAAATCTCCTCAAGTTTTGACCCTGGATTTTTTATTTTTTTCGTCGAATATCCCTCCATCCATTTCACTTTAAAAAATGTTTACTTTAATGGTTTAGGATTTATATTTAGGGCTTATGGGCTTAGGGTTTAGGTTTTGGGGTTCAAGGTTAGGGTTTAGGTTTATATTTCTAAACTTAAAATAAATATAACTCTAATCCCAAAACCCTAAACATAAATCCTAAACCCCAAACTCTAAACATAAACCCTAAACCCTAAATCCCTAAGCCCTTCACCCTAAAAAAGTTTTTATGGTTTATTTTTTAAAAAACTGAATATGTTTCTATTTAACGATTTGGGTATTTTACAAAAACCCTAATCGTAAACCTTAAACCTAAACCCTAAATCCCAAACCCTAAACTCCTAAGCCCTAAAAAATTAAAAAGTAACGTTTTTTAAGTGAAATGGATGAAGGGGTATCCGACGAAAAAATTAAAAACTCAGAATTACCACACGAAATTGTCAAAACTTGAAGGGATTTTGCAAAAAGTCAAAAAACTCAGGGAAAATAGGCAAACTTGTCAAAAACTCAGGGTTACCAAGTGAATTTGTCAAAACCTTAGGGGATTTCGCGAAAAAGTAAAAAACTCAGGGTTACCAGGCGAAATTTTCATTAAACTATTATACACTTATTGTGACATATCTTTGATTTATGAAAAAAAGAAAAACACCGAAAAAATGAGAGTTTGCCACGTGGCAAATTCAATATCGTGATGCCACGTGTCAGTAGAAAATTTTGGTTTATTTAGGAGGCGCCACATGACGTAGTAGGTATTCTACTTTAGTAGATATATAATAGATTAAAGATAATCTTTTTCTTATTTGGACCTTTATCACACAAAAAACTTGCGAATAGTATATAGGTTTTTTTTCCAATGGACTCTAAAAATGAGCATTTGTTAAGAGTGACGAAGAAGATTGTTACTTAATTCTCACTTTATTTATTTAAGAAGGATTTGAAAAAACTACCAGAATTCAGTGGGCCGTTTGCATAAATATCAAATTTTAGAAAGTATTGCAAATATGCCATAAAGCTGCAACACTTTTGAAAACAAAAAAGGTAAAATAAAATCTGAATAAACCTTTATCAAAATAAGTAAAAGTGCTTAAGATGCAGTTAAGTGTAAAACGGTTATATGAGTAAGCCTAATTATATACCTGTTCAACCGGTAGCACTTCTCATCTTCCCCAATTAATGTTCTCCGCTGAAGAACCTTTTTTCCTTTCATCCCTGAACTCCTGAAGCGTATTCCTCACAGCAAATCCTAAATCCCCAAAGGCGAGAAGCCCTTTGTTCAGCCCTTTGTTAAGCCCTTTTTGAAGCCCTTTCTGAAGCCCTATATCGACAATGGTGAGGACCAGAGGTTTGCAGTCTGCGAAAGCCAGAGTGAAGAAGCAGAAGCCGAATGGTTCTACAGAGTCGAAGAGAAGGGTTGAGGAGAGCGCGAATGCGAAGGCGGCTCCAGTGGCTGAAAGAAGAGAGCCTACAGTTCGTCAGAGGAAGAAGAATCACCAAGTCCAGTCGTTTCGATGCAGAAGAAGAAACCGAGAATGGCTGAAGAACCAAAAGCCAAGAGGTTGAGGAAGGAGCCATCGAAAATGGTTGGCGGGGTTAGTGATCTTCTCAAACTCTTAATTTTCTGGAAAAAAAAAAACAAAATTTTGTCTGAATGTGATGCATGCTAAAATTAGGCTTATGTGAAAATGAGAGCATGATTTGCTCTGTGATAAACAGAGCATGATTTGCTCTGTGATAAACAGAGCACGGAGAGATGTGCAAAATTTATAGTAGCCTAAACTGTTACATCCATATGGTGATGTGACTACGTCGCATCACCAACAAGACTCAAGCCACTCAAGCCAAGAAGAGTCAAGCTCCGCCACCGCCGCGTCTAGGGCATCCGAGCTAGGGCATGAAAGTTGGCCCGGCAATTCTCACCATTCTCCGAGCCATCTTTTGGAGGATGACTCCACTGGTCCTCTAGGAGATATGGAGCACAAGAATGCCTTTGAATCAGGAGTTGAAGCAAGAAAGTGCCGCACACCTAATGTTGGCGCAAGGGAGGCCGGCGCTCGGGTCTTTCCGGGTCGAATCACTCGGGCTCGGGCTCGAGCCTTGCAAGAGGGACTCCAAGCTGGCTTGATGACCATGGGATCTCCGAGCCTAGTGGAAGAGAAGGCCATGTGTGCTTTGGTGCAACAACCGGACCAAGGCGCAAGGTTTCCTTAAGCCATGTGGGGCTTGATTTGAAGAGGCATTTAATGCCGATTTTGTGTGGGTCTTCATGACATTTTCTACCTTAGTTATTGGCTATGTGATGGCTAAATTTCAGCATTAGGGGCTGGGTATATTAGGGTAGCCGGCCCTTGTTTTTCATGAAGCAAAACTTGAACCAAAACCTTGTCTTTTTCACTCTCTTTTTCAATGGAGTTTCTGCAGCCTTTTAGGGTTTAATTTCATCATCTAGATAGCTTCAAATCCCAGGTTGTGAGTCATATCAACCTTCGTGCAAGGCCTCCTTTGGTGCGTCATATCCAAGGCGAGTTCTTCACTAGTTCTTACAAGGTGCGGTGCGTCATATCCAACCCTTGTAAGTCCATACCCCTTCGACTTTTACCCTATCTCTCCACCTAAAATCTTGCCCTCAAAACCACCCTTGAATCACCCCAAGATCATACAAACAACCAGCCCAATACGTGCTTCCAATCTGCCCTCAAACTTCCTCTCGCCGGAGCCAAGTTCCTTGCGGAAACCATCTGCGACACCTCAGTAGATTCGCTATATCTTCTGATTCCTAGATCGGTTCACTCTCAAATTTTGAGGCTTTCATCTGGACTTCCGGATCTACCACTGGGATTTGGAATCGCTCAATTCGGAGCCCGGAACAGAGAGAAACATCCATCTGAATACAGACGATTCCCCTTGCCGGTTTGGTGTTGTCTCGCCTAATTCCTTTGGCTCTTGTGGACTTCCTCGCACCGAAGGCTTCATCCCGATCCTCACGCATCATGTGGTATCAGAGCCACGCGAGGTATGTCCTAAACTTGGCTTAGAATTTCAAGTTACAATAGTGCAAGTGAAGTTCTAGCCGAATTGTTGTTGCCTTGTTGTCCATGCGTATTGTGTCTTGTTCTTGGACATTTTGCTGCAAATTTTTGGGTTAGATTTCTGCATATTTCTGAGTGGAGATGAAGGGTTAATGCAGCCATAAAAGATTAGGAGTTGTGGTTTGATGAAAGGTCTTGTGCATTGAATTGTTCGGTTTCCTTGTGCACTTTCACTTGCCCGAATTTAGTGCATTTGTGACTGACCTTTGGCTGCTTTAAAACACATTAAAACAGAACATTTTGAGCCCATAAACCGAGCCTTGTATCCCCTGGACCACCCTTGCATTTTATGCAATCTTGACTAGTAATGCTTGCCTAGTCTTGTGTTTAGGATACGGGAACGGTTGCCTTGGTTGATTCTCTTTGTTTTGTTTTGTTGCATGCTCATTGTGACTTGTCTTTGCTTGTCTCTACTTGTTTTTAAAAAAAAAAGGCTCAAGAAAAACCCGGTCTAAACAGGAGAGACCATAGAAAAAAGTGAGCTCATTCGGCTTGTTGTTTGCTCTTGAAAAAAGAAGGTGCTCAAGAAAAACCCGGCCTAAATAGGAGAGGCCATAGAAAAAAAGTGAGCCAACCTAAGAGCCAATTCAGTTTTTTTTTAAGTGAAAAAGAGTTTTCAAAATCAAGTGCGTACTTAGTAGCTTCCTAGACATAGGTCCGGGCAAGCTAGCTAGTCTTTGTTCGCCTAGCCAAACCCTTTCCTAGCCGTGACCTACATTCACTTGCATCTTGTTGTGATTTGAGTTTTAGGTCAGTTTTGGGGCTATCTTGTTTGGCTTGGTATACTACATTTTTGCTTGGTTTTGTGTTGTTGCATTTGGTGCTTGGTTTTTTTGCTTTGTCTAGGATGGTGGACGATAACCAAGCCGGGAAGGGCCTTGACACATGTACACAAGGGCGTGTATCTCCAGCCCCGGAAGTGACCTTGCATGACATTCAACAAGCCTTGCTCGGCAATCAACAAGCCTTGCTAGCTATTAATGCACGGCTGGAATCTTGGGAGCGCAACTTCATATGCGTCAAGTGTTTTGGGCGAGGCCACTCTCCCTGGGACTGCCCTAATCAAAGGCAGCCTACTATGATCCAAAAACCAATTTGTGAACCCTTGCAAGTTGTGAAATCATCCTTTGGTGATGGGGAGTTGAAGGAAGAACCTCCACTTATAGCCGAATCATGTCAGCCTTCTATGCCCATTGAAGATGAGCTAAAGCCAAAAGAAAAGGAGGAGGAAGTTGATGAATCATCTCTTATATCTACAAAAGGAACACATCCACCCATCATTGCTCGTAGTTCACTCAACTCTTTGGGTACTCCATGGATGGATGCAACATATATGGTTCCTTCATGTTTGCCGTTCCTACTCCAAGAAGAGGTCGAGACTAGGGATGAGAAGCCTCTTGAAAATTCTGTTTGTGGCCAAGAAGAGAAGAATGTTCTATTCAAGACTAACTCTAGGGGAGTATCTCTTGGCCCTACTTTATCTATTCTTTTTGCCTTGCATCAAACTGAATATTTTTCAAGGGTTATAGAATGTCAAGTTCATGGAGTTGATTTTGTTGGTAGAACTAGAAATTCTCGCATCCATCATAGTTCTCTTGCCCAATTCATGACTTATTGGATGCATCTAGTTCGTCATGAGCATGAATATAGGACATTGAAGTTGTTTAATTCAGTTTTTGCATGTAGAACTAGGCATTCATGTGTGCATCATTGTTCTCATTCGCAATTCTTGTTGCATGATAAAAAAATGGTCCTATGCATTGCATTTGTTACAAAGTATGTCGTGTGCATCTCATGTTCTATACTTAAGCACATCTTTAGACTGAAGCTGGGAAATACTTGTGCATGGAAATTCATCCATGGATACTCAATGGAACTAATCATGCTTGATTACATGTAGCTTGATTCCCCTAAAGATGTCTTGGTCTTTCACTTCCTTGTTTTTCTTTGTGCAGTTTTGTGTGCTCTAAAGCTATTTCCTGAAGTGCACTTGGATTCGAGGACGAATCCTTTTGAAGGAGGGGAGGATGATGTGACTACGTCGCATCACCAACAAGACTCAAGCCACTCAAGCCAAGAAGAGTCAAGCTCCGCCACCGCCGCGTCTAGGGCATCCGAGCTAGGGCATGAAAGTTGGCCCGACAATTCTCACCATTCTCCAAGCCATATTTTGGAGGATGACTCCACTGGTCCTCTAGGAGATATGGAGCACAAGAATGCCTTTGAATCAGGAGTTGAAGCAATAAAGTGCCGCACACCTAATGTTGGCGCAAGGGAGGCCGACGCTCGGGTCTTTCCGGGTCGAATCACTCGGGCTCGGGCTCGAGCCTTGCAAGAGGGACTCCAAGCTGGCTTGATGACCATGGGATCTCCGAGCCTAGTGGAAGAGAAGGCCATGTGTGCTTTGGTGCAACAACCGGACCAAGGCGCAAGGTTTCCTTAAGCCATGTGGGGCTTGATTTGAAGAGGCATTTAATGCCGATTTTGTGTGGGTCTTCATGACATTTTCTACCTTAGTTATTGGCTATGTGATGGCTAAATTTAAGCATTAGGGGCTGGGTATATTAGGGTAGCCGGCCCTTGTTTTTCATGAAGCAAAACTTGAACCAAAACCTTGTCTTTTTCACTCTTTTTTTCAATGGAGTTTCTGCAGCCTTTTAGGGTTTAATTTCATCATCTAGATAGCTTCAAATCCCAGGTTGTGAGTCATATCAACCTTCGTGCAAGGCCTCCTTTGGTGCGTCATATCCAAGGCGAGTTCTTCACTAGTTCTTACAAGGTGCGGTGTGTCATATCCAACCCTTGTAAGTCCATATCCCTTCGACTTTTACCCTATCTCTCCACCTAAAATCTTGCCCTCAAAACCACCCTTGAATCACCCCAAGATCATACAAAGAACCAGCCCAAGACGTGCTTCCAATCTGCCCTCAAACTTCCTCTCGCCGGAGCCAAGTTCCTTGCGGAAACCATCTGCGACACCTCAGTAGATTCGCTATATCTTCTGATTCCTAGATCGGTTCACTCTCAAATTTTGAGGCTTTCATCTAGACTTCCGGATCTACCACTGGGATTTGGAATCGCTCAATTCAGATCCCGGAACAGAGATAACCATCCATCTGAATACAGACGATTCCCCTTGCCGGTTTGGTGTTGTCTCGCCTAATTCCTTTGGCTCTTGTGGACTTCCTCGCACCGAAGGCTTCATCCCGATCCTCATGCATCATATGGCCTGACAAACGAAATTATATTCTGACGAAATGAATTATCTTACCTGACAAAGTAAGTTTTAGGGTTTATGTGAATATGAATGTCATGTATTTGTTCTGTGGTTAGAATGTTAGACTTATACTCAACAACTTCCATTTGTTGATACAAAAGTGTAAGTTATACTCTAGGGTAAAGACTTATCCTCAACAACTTCCATTTGTCCTGGCAAACCGCAATGTAGTCTGACAATTTATTTTGTATCCTGAAAACATATATCTTTACCTGATAAAGTAAGATGGTGCCTCTCTTTTATGTGAATATAAAAGTCATTCTTACCTGTCATGTATATGTGAATGTCATTCATTACAGATAAGTTACAAGTGGCATTCTGAGGAGTTGTTTTTTGGTCGGATAAATCAGAACTCAAGGCTTCAGTATCTTTCTTGTATCGAGAACACGCTAACTCGAACAGACTGGCAGACAGTTATGCAGGGGCCCTTTGGCCCAATAATCAAAATAATGAAAAACATGAAACTGTCTGCACAACTGATTCACCATGTCTTGTTTAGGCAACTGGACACAAAAAAGCAGTTTGAGACATGGTATGATCTTGGTGGACAACCATGTAGGTTTTCAATAGAGGAGTTTAGGCTAATAACAGGATTGAATTGTGGGATGCCCGATGAGGAGGACAGTATGCAGGATAAGAATGCAGTGTTTGAATTTTTTGGTGTGAGGAGTATTACTATTGCTAACCTTTTAACCAAGTTCTTATCCTATCGGGAGGACAATGTATATAAGCTGAAGATGGCCTTGTTGTTAATTCTTGAGGGTGTTGTACTTAGGGGTGATAAGAAGAGGAAAGTCAGACCCTTACATGTGAAATTGACCCAAGACTTAGATCGTTTCAATAATTTCCCATGGGGTAGGAGTGCATATCTTGACCTCCATCAAAGTCTGGCTTCTGCTTTGGACACAAGAATGGAGTCAGTTCAGGCTGCACTTGCAGTTTCAGACAATGCCAGAGCAGGATACACCATATGGGGTTTCCCGATGGTGTTTCAGGTAATGTGTTAGTAGTTGAGTATGTAAAACTGAGAAAGGTTAATGCCTCCGTTCATAATTGTGGATTAATTCCAATTCTGTTTGTTTCAGATATGGTTGTATGAGGCAGTGCCCCATATTGGCAGAACATTTGCCCAAAAGCTGAATAAAGATGTGCAGCCCCGAGGTATGAGGTGGCTTAAATCTAGTAGGACAAGCTTGGATGCGATTTCTGCTGCCCTAGAGGGGAATTTCCCTGCTAAACAGATCCTTGTTGAGGAGGACGAAGAGGACTTGGGAGAAAGCTGTTATTTCCCGGAGGAGGAAGGACACAAATCCTTGGATGAGATTGTTAAGCACTTGAAGCCCAGATGGAAAAATGCTGGTAAAAAGGCCAAGGGAGTTGGTAAGGGAGGGCAAGCTGGAAACATTAAGGGTTTCGACCCAAGGCAATTTATGTGTTGTTTGAATGAATTGCATGAAATGATGCATGCTCTAAGGGAGGAATTTATTGAGTTAAACAAGTTCATAAGAGGCAAAACTCCTAGAACAGGGGCATCTTCATCCAGTGATCAAGACATCAGTACACAATAGGAGTTCTCTGGGGAGGTTAACAGTGATAATGAACCCAACATCACCCAACACCAGCAGAGCATGAGGGAGGCAAAGACGGAGTCTGAAGCAAATGATGAAGAGGAAAAGATGGAGTCTGAATATGACGAAGACAATGAGTCCAAAGAGGGAGAGTCCGAAGAGATTGAGACTGATGAGGTATGTATGCCCAAAACTTTCAGTTAGTATATGTACAGTTCAGTCCAGATGTACATATTTCAGTCCATTTTTGCACATTTCAGATCATATATCATCGTTTCAGTAAACAGTTCAGTCCATATATGTATTCAGTCCATATATGCACATTTCAGTCAATTTGAGCACAATTCCAAAAATATTTGCTTATTTCAGACCTTATATCATCGTTTTAGGAGACAATGGATGGAGAGCAAAATACTGGTGAAATAGTTGTGTATGATGCAGTTAATGTAGGTTGTCAGAAAGAGGCGGGTGAAGATGTCGCAATAGTAGATGAGGAAGAAGAGCAAGGGGATGCAACAGATCCACTGTCAGTTCTTGTCCAAACTTGTACAATACTACATGCAGATGAGAAGTTGGTTAATGAGGCAACACCGCAAGATGTGGAGGGACTCATCAAGGAGTTGGTTAATGACGAGTTGGTTAATGATGGGAATGTGGTGGCAACACAAGTTGAGGTGGCAACAAAAGCAGTGTCTGATGAGGGTGTGCATGACGGAGTTGTGGAGGAACTAAAGGAAGCTGTTGTGAAGGGAGGAAGCAAGGTTGATGACGGAGGTGTGGATGTTGAGGAGGTAGCAAAGGGAGCTGATGTGGAGGGAAGAACCAAGGTTGATGACCAAGTTGTGGAGGAACCGAAGGGAGATGTGGAGGGACTAAACCCGGTTGATGAAGGAGTTATGGAGGAATCAATGGGAGATGTTGTGGAGGGAGGGACCAAGGTTGATGAGCTAAGTGTTGAGGCGAGGACTGAAATACAAGGTGAGAAGGTATCACAGGCTGATTTTGATGACGTGGGGGGTGATGAAGGGGAGACCAAGGAGTCCAAAGTGCCGAGGAAGGGCAGACCAATGAAGGGTAGCCAAGTTCCGAACAAGACATATCCAAGTCGCACTCGCGAGCTTGCTGCCAAGGCAAAATCACCCTACCGCAATATGGATGAGCAGAAATTGGCAAAAAAGATTACCAAAAATAGCAAGGTGGAAGGGATGATAGAGCTGGTAAAGTGGATGCAGAGTGAGAGGTTAGTGACTTAACCATTATACTCAACTTAATAAGGAATAGATGAATTGAATGTCAAAATCTTATCTGGCCTGACTGTTAGAATCCTGACCTGAAATTGATACTTTGTGGACTGACTAACTTGTATATAGCCTGTATATATACTAATACATATATTGCCTTGCATAATATTCAAATGAATATGTACCATCATGCAGTATTGAACCCCGAACTGGACCGAGTGGGCAATCATTGGACAATGAGTTCTTTGAGAGATTGTTTGCCCTAAAGATCTGGTTGCGCGATGAGGTAATATTCCAATGCATTCTTTCAAAATAGTATGCATGTGTAAAATAGTTTCCAGTGGATACATTAACATTGTTGCACCATTTCAACATCTGGCGCAAATGATGGTCCTCTATCGTCAAAGGATTTTAGAGGACCCACAACGGTTTTCAAAGGTGGTTGTGCTTGACCCATTTTGGCAAAACTATGTCAAAGGTGAATTCGATCGCTTCCAGAATAATACCCCACTTGTTGGTAAGGATGAACTGATACTGTACATGATGGGTTCATGTCCGCAAGATTATGGCAAGAGATGGGATGATGCGGAACGCATATATGCGTGCTTCAACATCCCAGAGTACCACTGGTTTGCCTTAGAAATTGATCTATGCGACTGGTGTGTGACGGTTTATGACTGCAATGTGGACCTGCACTCAGACAAGGATATTTTCGATATGATCCGCCCTATCGTTGAGACTGTTCCAAGATATGTCAAGATGTACGAGCCACTGGCAAAGAGATGTGAACCGTTCTTGGACAATCCAATGTCGGTGTCCCGTCGTGATAACCTTAAGCAGAACAAGCACGGGTAAGTATACATGTATTTATGCAATGATAAATCCTTATCAAACTGCAATTGATATACATTCTAACGTGTTTTGTACATCTTGCAGAGGAGATTGTGGGGTCTACACCTTGAAGTACATTGAGTTATTGATTCTCGGCATGTCAAACTTGGATCTTGCGTCGGACAAATTCATAGATGCACATAGAAGTCAAATGGCTCATAGTATTTTTAGATGTTGTTGGGATGGTCTTTAAAGACTTTTGATGTAATGTGGTAATTGTATTGTGTTATTGGGAAACATTCGGCTAGGAACATGCTTGTGATGGTGTTTATGTCAGACAAGATACTGTTTTCAACATGTTTACATGCTTGTGATGGTGTTTATGTCAGACAAGATATTGGTTTTACAAGCAGGCACCCCGGTTTGTCAGGTGAATTTCATTTAAAATGGTGGGGTTAGTTTTCGAATAAAACCAAAGCTTTGAAAAAATGTGACTTAAGTCAGGCTAGATTACGGATTTACAGTAAATATTCACATTTGTCAGGTTGTTTTGATATATCTTTTTCAAATTCATCCTTTCCAATGAGTCATGTCATCGTACAAACATCAACCTAAATTGTCAAAGACGCTAGAAAAAAACTCCCACATTGAAACCTAATATTTCCTAAATTTAAAGGGTTTTTAAATTGAAAAATAGCCTTTAAAAAGAGGGGGGTAAAGTACATATTAACCTAAATTTGTGCTACATTTCAACGGTTATGAAATCGGGAAAAAATGGTACAAAAACGGTTAAAAACGGTTTAAAAACCGTGTAAAATGGCGGGGTTAGTTCTGGAATAAACCAAAGGTTTTTTCTAATTGTTACATACGTCAGGCCAGATTACGGCTTTACAGTAAATATTCACATTTGTCAGGTTATTTTGATATATCTTTTTCAAATTCATCCTTTCCAATGAGTCCTGTCATCGTACAAACATCACAATTGTCTTTGAAAAAACTCCCACATTGATACCTAATATTTTTTACATTTAAAGGGTTTTTAAATCGAAAAATAGCCTTTAAAACGAGGGGGGAAAGTACACAAAAACAGTTAAAAATGGTTTAAACCGTTTTTTACCGTGGGGTTAGTTCTTGAGACCAAAGCTTTTTTCTAATAGTTACTTACGTCAGTCCACAATAAAAATTTACAGTACATATTTAGCTTTGTTAGGTTATTTTGTAGAATTTTATTCAAAGTCATCCAATGACTTATGGCGGATCTGGAAGAAACATCACAATGGTAAATAACCGTAGGAAAATACAACGTTTGTAAAAGGTTTTGAAACCGAAGCTTTGGCAATAAGCTAGTTAAAAGATGGGGTTAACAAGTTTTCGAATCAAACCAAAGCTTTGGCAATAAGCTTTGTCAGGTGACCTTACTTCCTTACAGTAAGTGATGTACTTTGTCAGGTCATGATGAATAAATCCTATTCAAAGTCATCCTTTCCAATGCATATCCGATTTGACCCCTCTTAAATTTCAATTAAATATCCTGTATTCCCTCAACTACCCGTCATTAACTCCATTATCCACTCATCTTTGTGTATAAATAGCGTTCTTGCCTTGTCCCAACCCCTCACATTTCCACTCTCAAACTCCTCGCACTCCTCTCAAACTCCTCGCATTCCTCTCTCATTTCCAAAAAAATCTATTGCAACATGGCCGAGTCATTCAAGAAAGTTTTCCTGTAAGTGTACTGGGATGGCCAAGTATCGCCATCCAGCGGGGTGATGGCCCTCTTGACTACGCACGAGTATACTGGCGGGAGCACCAAACTCCTGAAAGTGCCAGCGATCAAAATGAATATCTGGTACCTGCATGGTCTGATAAGCCTCCTCTCTCCCGGTTCAAAATCCTTATATTTTGAACAGGTCCCAGCATCGGGGCAGCGGTTCCTTCAACCGCTGCAGACCGACGACGACTATGTAGACCTTGCCCGCCTCGGCGAGAGGGTCGCCGGAGTCAAGGTCTATGTGGTGCGGGACGATCCAAATGTTTCTCTGCCCTAGTGATGATGGCCGTGGGGATGTTTTTTAATAATGTTGCTTTGTTTTTTATGCTGTTTGTCATGGTTGTTTACTTATGTAATGCTAGCGACTGATAATAATATAGATCCTTTGCCCTTATTCTCGCATTTACTACTTTTGACTATTTTCATTTCAGGACAAAACTTATCATGTTCATACTAAATGTACTAATGTTCAGGGCAAAAAGATTAATACTTTAGAGCAATAACATCGAATATGTGTACATGAAAATTCAGGACAACTGAAACTTATTCAAGAGAATCCGCGTCATATGTCAGAGTACTAACAACATGTAGTAATTGTATTTGAAATTATGATGACAATTTCAAGGATGTTTTCAAGCAAATTGGTGCTTAAGTCAGGAAATATTCATGTTTTACCTGCAGAAAACCCTCGTTGTATAAACAAGGAACCAGAATACATTGTATTGCTAAGCATACGGTTATGAGTAGTTATTATAATTTAACCAACAAGGTGACAAATTGGACAACGAAGACAACAAGTAACAACACAAGTACCACCACACCAAGTACAACTTTCAGAACGAAATTTTCTGTTTTGATATTCATAATGTCATTCATTGAAGTCGATTGATGCGGGTAAATATTTGGCCGAGAGGTTGTCCCGTGATCTTCAACAACTCTTACGCTTTGAATGGACTCATTGGCTCTAAAATTATAAGCTTGACCATCCACCCATTTGAAGTATTTGCAATCGTGCCCTGCCTAAGGTTTAATACAAAATTAAACCAATCAACTAATTTACGACTATATAAAATCCCAATTGAAAAGCATATTTCGCACGAAATTTCACATTCAACAATACCTTTCATAATGGACACCCATAAAACTGTTTTCCCGAATTTTGAGTGTGTTTGCAAGTTTGTATTGTTACAGGGAGGCCATGGAAACATTTTTGAGTTGATGATTCACCAGCTTCGTGCCCTCTCCTCCATGAATTTGAATTGGCAGATGATCTTCCTTGTGTCCAGCCGTTTGTCATCGTAAAATTTCGGCCAAATTTTCGAAGACGGTGTTCCTCTTTCTACTCTGCGTTGTTCTTTGTTTTTTCTTCGGTGCAAATTTTCGAATTTGAATTGGCAGTTGTTCTTCCTTGTGTCCAGCTTCGTGCCCTCTCCAGAAGATGATCTTCCTTGTGTCCGTACTTGTTTTTTGTTGTTTGTATTAAAGAAAGAGAAATGAAATGAAAGTTCAATGCTGATGTGATGTCTGTCAGGTCAACATCTTTTTCTTATAGAAGGATTTCAGTCAAAAAAATTCAAATTGTTGAAACCGTATACAAATACTTAAAAAACTGTGTAAAAGCTTCCACCTTAACCAAAAGAGTATTTAATGGGTTTTTAAAATCTTGACCTGACGTCATCCTTATCCTGTGTAATGAGATTAGTTTTTGTAAAATCTTGACCTGACGTCATCCTTATCCTTTCCAATTAAGTCTTCTAGGATAAGTTTTCAGGTTATCACTTAATTATGTATTTCCAATGAGTTTTTTTTAAAAGGTAAAATAATATAATGAGATTAGTTTTTGTTATTTAAACAAATTAACGGGGCCAATTTTATTTAATATATTTGATTATCAATAAAAATAATCAAAATTTTTCAATGAAAATAATTAGTATTATTGAATAAAAATAATTAATAGTATTCAATTATATAATGAGATTAGCTTTTCCCAGGCTCTGTAGCAAGGTTCTTAAAAAAACTTCGATGCTCTCACTTGCTTCTCTACATACTCAAAATTTGGCCTGACAACGTAGTTATAAGCCTTACAAACAACCATATGTCGACTGACGATTAATGCTTGTTCTGTTTCTGACATATATAGTTTTTCAGGGCTTATTGTTTGTCTGACTCGCGCGTCAGGTCATATTGAAGTCGGATAAATAACAACATAGATAGTTTTTACCTTTTCGGGTTTCTCATGCATTATAAACATTTTTACAGTACGTATTCAGGTTTGTCAGGTAACATTGAAATAAGTGAGTTCATTTCAAATTTGTATCCGATTTCACCCCTCTTAATTTTCCCTAAAACACCCATACTTGCCCAAATCTTTTCTATCAAGTCTCTTCAAATACTCACCGGTCCATTACCAAAGTTATCTACCAAGGATCTCAAAACACTCCCACGCTGTCTACCAAGGTGCTTCAAAAACTCCCACGTTCTTTTGTTAACTCAAATACTCCCACTTTCCCAAATACTCCCACTCCCACGTTCTTCAAATACTCCCTCTCTATACTCTAAATTCATGGCGGGAGAACATCACTTTGTCAATGGGACATACTTTGAAGTAAATGAACTGCTTCAATCTGCCCGGGAAGTGAAGGATCATGTTGGAGGCCGAAAGATGACTGAGGCCGATTTTCAGGAGTACAATCGCAACATTGTGGCCAGAGATTTGGAGTTGGTAAGTTTAGTTAAGGATTTGCGCCGCCTGAGGCAGGAGCTTGCTGCAGTGAGTCCGGAAGGGGCTCAGACCGAAGAAGAAAAGGCATGGACAAGCTCAAGCTTAGACTGGTAAGGCTTTTATTGTATATTTTCTTCCTATGTGCAAGGGACGTGCCTAAGATGCTTAATTTTTGTTTTTGCAGATTGAATGGGACACCACCTTCACTGAGCTCAACATAAAAAGGGTGTTGGACCATGCTCAGTCGCTGGAGGGAAAGCTGAAGTCCCGATATCTATCTTGATGGGATAATGTTTTCATAACAGGGTAGTTTCTGAGTATGTATGGATAAGTGTTTTTAATGTATGAACTTTGCAATGCTAGTTTTTTTGTTCTTTTGTGTGTGGGAATGCCATGCCAAGGGCACGTTTTTTGTAAAGTTGAACAACGTAATATAATGATTGTGTTTATAAGGTTTATACCATGTTGGAGTTTTACAGGACGTATTGTGAATTTACAGGTCGTGTTTATGTATTAGGTTTGTCAGTACAACTTTGTTAGTACAACTTCACACCTGATTCTAGGGTTCTTATGAATAATTTATAGACTTCGCAACTGAAATGGTTTCGCACATGTTTGTCAGACCATGTTAGAGTTTTACAGGACGTATTGTGGCTTTACAGGTCGTGTTTATGTATTAGGTTTTCCTTTGTCAGACCATGTTAGAGTTTTACAGGACGTATTGTGGATTTACAGGTCATTTTTATGTACTAGGTTTTCCTCGAGCAAATGAGTATGTCAGGACATATACGTTGTTTTACAGGGTGTTATAGAGTCTTATGGTTTCTCCTTGTGAGGAGTTTAACACTGACTGATACTGAGAAGTAATCAACTCTTAAGCAAAGATGATGACAGGACAAAATGCAACGTTTGCAGAGAACCTGAGAACTTTGTCAGTACAACTTCGCACCTGATTCTAGGGTTGCTGAAGGTTCAAGATGACAAGTAAATCTTAAGCAAAAGCTTTAATTTATCTAGTTTGTATATCATCCAAAAGGGAGCCCCCACAAAAAAAGAGGTGTGGTTTACGACTATATAGACTTAAACCATACATCTTTTCACTGAAACACCCAACCACAACATTTACTAGCATAAACACCCAAAAACACCAACATGGTGACAATTCTAAACAACCCTAAACTAACCCATTCTATTCCTATAATCCTTTGTCAGTCCTTCTCCTCCTACAGTACTGTTTGTTGTGGCCTTGGTTGCCGCAATACGAACACCGCCTCTTCCTAGTATAGTTCCCCTCCCGCGTCGCCCTGTATCGGTTAATTCGTGGCCTTCTAAGAGGACGTTTTACATTTGGTGGACAACATGGAATGGATGACACGGCTTCAGGAATTGACCATCGGCCTATGGGAGGAACAAGATGCACAGTTTCCTTGTACACTTCTCTCACGCACTCGTTCTTGAACATGGGATGGACGAGATCAGTGAGTCGCACTCCCCTATCACTTACAACCGCTATGGCATGAGCACAAGGAACTTTATCAATCTAGAACATGTTACAATCACATGTACGAGCATTAAGGTTCACCGAGTATCTACAAGTTCCTACCATGACCTCCGCTTCAAACTGGCTTAATCTTCGAACACTCATCTTTGCTGCCCTTCTGTAGTTCACCTCTACCAGCGTGTACACAGAGGGTGACAAGTATTGGTCCTAGTTTGAGGCCGCTTCCCATCTTTGACAAAACCATTTAGAAATGGTCTCAACAATCGCATCAAACAGAGCAAGAATAGGCCACTGACGCTGTGTTTTCCACAAGCCATTAAGACACTCGGCATTGTTGCTTGTCATGATGTTAAACATGTTCCCATGAAAATGCGCTCTCGCCCAGTTTTCAACTCCAGCTTCTTTTAGATATTGACCAATCTTTGGAGATGCAGCTGTTATTTGAGCAAACTGATGATTGAACTCAGCTACTGTGTAAGCATGAGCAGCTTTTTTGAATATGCCGAAGAGGTCTTGCCTACCAAACTTCCTCTTGAAGTTTTGGTATATGTGATATATGCAATATCCATGCTTGGCAAAACGATAGCTATTTCTCATACCCTTCCCAATGCTAAGATGACGATCAGACACGAAATACAACTCGGGATGATCAGGAACAACAAGCCTCAATTCACTGGAGAAAAATGACCATGCATCATCGTTCTCACTATTAACAACGGCAACAGCAAGTGGATATATTTGGCCGTTTCCATCTTGTGTCGTTGCCAAAAGAAGTATCCCCTTGAACTTGGCTGTGAGGTGAGTGCCATCAACTGATATTACCTACACACGCAGAACTATTTTCTCAGATGTTGCCCTGACAAGAGAGTTATAAGCTTTGAAGCTACGTTATATAGCCTGACAAATGATGCTTGTTCTGTTTGTCACATATGCAGTCATATAGTAGATTTACCTGACAAAATGACTATATTTTCTAACGTAACAACATCACGACTGAATACTGACCTTTTTTAGATGTGGCGCTGCCCTTATCCATGGACCTAAAGTCCAGAAGACGTACTTGAAGCGTTGATCAGCATCTCTGACTATTCTCGTGTATGTTCCCGGATTACATTTCTGTAACATGTGCATGTAAGAGTACATTGCCTTATAGCTATCCTCAGCTGTACCATGTGCCATGTCCTGGGCGAAGACCCGCGCTCGATTGGCTTTGTAGTAGCTTGTCCTTATCCCATGCTGTAACATGAAATCCTGAATTTCTAAAGCAAGTAGGCCTTTACGGCCGTTTAAAAACCTGAGATGTAACGAAGTGAATCTATAGATGCATTCATATTGGCCTTTGATCACAAAAACTGTTCAAATGCAAGAAAAACATACTTGTGAAGTACTTTATCGGCAATCAACTGAGAAGTTGCTCATTTGTGATGATTGTGGTTTACTCTCATGCCACAGGTATGATCCGCAACATATTGTCGCACCATAAACAACGACGTTTTTCGATACAATGAGCCACGGCACAAAAAGGTGCATTTGTCGTCAACGCACTCAACATCATAATTGGACTTATCGGACCTCTTCACACGCATCTCATAGAAGTTTTCCATTGCCAGGGAGAAGAGTGCAACTTTGAACTCTTCCTTAGAATTGAAGAGCTGACCAACCTTCATTGTTGGATATGAGGACTTGTTTTCACTTGTTTCCTCATCTTCAACTAACATTTCCATCTCCGCTGGATAGTACCTCTTTTCAATCTCTCTAAGCATGTCTTCATCAACATCAATCTCTTCTTCTTTATCCGCCTCTATTTGCTTCTCGTTCTGTGTTCCCTCAATGCCATTTATTTATTCCCACACATCATCTAGACCAACAGTATTCACATCATCACCTGAAGCATACCCTAACCCTTCCACACCATCAACACGATCATCATCACCTGATTGATAATAGCCCTCATAGTCAAAGCCATCTTCTATTTCATCCTCCAAAGAATCTCCACTGTTGGCATAATCAGTCATTTTCTCCTTCCCTTTGTTTCTTGATATAGCAGCTTCAATGTCCTCATCATCGCTACTCAATGATATAATGTCTTCCACTATCAAGGGACAATTTCTCTTGTCTTTCCCCCTCACTTCATCCCTTTTTAATCTCCTTAACTCTGCTTCGTTGTTAGCTTTAATAATTTCATCAATCGACCTGACATCTGTGTGAGGTGCTCTATCTTGTTTAAAAATTGACCTGAAAAAGTCTTTATTACCTTGGCTCTGGCTATGAGTTGGTGGTGGAGCTGTTGAAGGAAGAGTACGATGTTCAGCCCTTTCACTTCGAATCTCTTCCTTCTTTAAAAGGTTGGTGTACAACTCAATATTCCACTCTGATGAATTTCTCCACATTTGTTCAAGAACTTGAACGCACCAAGATCGTCGTCATCATTTATAAAGATGGGTGAAAGTTCTGGTTTATTTTCATAAGCGTATTGCACAAACAATTTTTCTTCATCAAATGGATTCTTCTCAGTCCATTTGTTGCGCAGTGTAGCCAAGTCCATGTCAGGGGAAAACAACATGGCTTTCACTGTTCTATCACCCTCATACAACCACCTTTTCCCTTGTTGTTTCCATTCTCCACCACTGATGAACGTCACATACACTAATTTCGTACCTACAAATAAAGAAGGTTTTTGAACTTCACGTATACAGAGGGGGGAAATCGATTGTTTTTCAGGAGAGTTTACTTACCCATTCAAGCTGTATTTGCATGCATCAGGTGTTAAATATCAGGTGGGAAATATCTCACGTGTAATAAGTGGTCAGGCTGCTTTGAAGTTCTCCAGGAATATTCAGGGATATTTTCAGGGGAGCTTAGCTGGAGGGATTAAAGGTTGAAGGAGGCCAGATTTTTGGAGGGAAACTTGCCCGCCAGTTTTAATGTGTGGAAATTTAGTCACAGTTCAAGCACCTTGGTTGATGTGATGCCTCTATCACCGGCGGCTTCAATCTCATTAAGGAGAGATTAACCCTTCTTTTATATTTTTTTGAGATAATATTAGCCAACTTTTACCCATTTTCTATTTAAAAGAAAAGATAAATTCCACACTCAACAATAGCAATAATACCAGAAATCGTACAGAATTCTGATACTTTTGCAATACTTTTGAAAATCTTGGATTTCTGCAAGTTGCTTTAGCAAATCTGGTATATTTGCTAATGCGCCTTTATTTAATCGAACATATAACAGTTTCTTGTTATAATTACCTCGATCAAGGCTATACGATTTCAAAAATTTCCATTTTATATATCTTGCATTAGTTGCATACGATTTTAATCTATTCTTAATTTATTTTACGTATTGCATGTCTTATAAAAGACATTTAAAATGATTTCACATTTTTGTTGATTTTGTATGAGATTTGCAAGCTTAGTTTTTGGCACAAAATCATTTAATTGGTACGATTTTTTGTTTTACTCTAGGTTTAAAATGGAAATAATAGTTATAACAAATATTGCAGAATTATTTTATTCCATATGTTATGGTCTATTTTGGAAATAATATATCTTACAGATATTGCAGAATCATTTTATGGCATTAGACTAATAGCTTGCAGAGAATAAAGTAGGAATATAGTAATTTTGGAAATAAATCTTTATTCAAATATTGTGGCTGATCTTTGATTACAAAAAATTTGGAAATAAATTATTTTACAATTATTGTGTCAGATCTTTGATTTATGAAAAAAAAACAAAAAAACGATATGCTGACACGTGTCAAATTGAATACTGTAACGCCACATGGCAGAAAAACTTTTGAGTTATTGTAGGAGCGCCACGTGACGTAGCAAATATTCTGCTTTAGTAATTATATAGTAGATATGAAATTATAATACAATTGGTTGGAATTTGTGACAACATTTTTTTAGTATTTGAAATTATGCATTATATTATAATTTCATATGTACTTTTATATTATATATATTCAGTTTACCGTCTTTTCCGTTCCGGTTAGTAAAGGTAACAATGTTGTCACCAATTCCAACCAATTGACCAATAAAATCTACACAATAATTACTATTATGAGTAAAATAGAATAATAGATGTACTGAATTGATAGAATAATAAATGGACTGAAATAGTAATATTTCTAATATAATCATGTGATAAATTTAAACAATTACTAACCATAAAGATATCCTTGATCTAGCGACTCGTCGAGGATTTTTTCGAAATTGATGAACTTCGCTTCATTGTAGTGTTGTGATAAAATATAATCTTGTATTTATGATTAGAGAATTTAAAAGGTATATCATAGAGTGCAACTCCAAAATTTGAAATAACATATACACCTCCTTCCTCTAATATTGCTAAATTCACCATAAAAGCTTCCTTAATGAATACTGGATTTTCTCACCCTTAAGACAATTAGAAATAGATCTTAGTCGTATTAAAAAATTAGGCAAACAATTTTGTATATATTAAAAACAAATTATTAAAAAACTGAACCTTTTCATCCATTTAAATTATTTCAGTTGTACTGTATTGCGTACAATCTTCTTTCTTCGGAACTTTAAACAATCGAATTACTCGAACCTTTAGCTCATAATTCCCTCGGGTACCCGTAATATCCTTTATTTCTTGTTGTTGTTTTGACATTCCTACAAAGTTCATACAAAAAACCATGACAATTCAGTACAAAAATAGTTATAAAAGGCAATATAAACATTTCGTATGTACACTGTGTGAATCGTAAACTGAAATAGGAATCATACAAAAAACCATGACAAATTCAGTACAAAAATAATTATAAAAGGTAATATATACATTTCGTATGTACACTGTGTGAATTGTAAACATTTCGTATGAAAATTAATTGCAGAAAAACCGAAATAGGAATCACTGAATAGAAACGAACTAAGAAATCAGTTCATTTCATTTATTATTACTGAACAGAAAATCTGTTCAGTAATTGCTGAACAGAAAATCTGTTCATTATATTTTCATATATTAACATTTCGTATATTTTCAGCAATTACTGAACATAAAATATGTTCAGTATATAAATATTTCGTATATTTTCAGCAATTACTGAACATAAAATATGTTTAGTAATTGTTGAAAATCAGTAGAGTTAGGCCCAATGGAAGAAGAAGTGAAATCAGTTCTAAAACAAAAAAAAAACAGAAACGAACTAAGAAATTCATAACAAACTCACTATTTATATGGCTTGTGCAGGAGAAGAAGCGAAATCGATATTGTGCAGGAGAACAAAACTTTAGATTGTAATTGTGGGAGAGCCTCTCTATTTATATGGCCTAAAGGTATGTATTATAATGATTTATTTGATTGTGCACATATTGAAAATTCCTTAATCGAACGGATTTTATTCCGTAAATTTATTGTGTACATCTTGAAATTGGAAAAAAATCGTGCCTTGCAAATTTCATATATTGCAGAAAATATGTTCAGTAATTGCAGAAAATCGTGCCTTGCAGATTTCATATATTGCAGAAAAAATCGTGCCTTGCAGATTTCCAACATTGGTCTACTTCATTTCTTACGATTTTATTTTATGTACGTATTATGTAATTTGTTTGAGTTTCCAGCCAATCATTTATTTATGACAATGCAGTTTTTTTTAAGCTAATTTTCAGCAGCAACATCATTTTTGTGTTCTTTGCATTGATGGTTTAATGCAAAGAACACAAACGACTATTAGCACAAACGTCTATTTGTTTATTTTTTTGTATGCTTTTTCGATTCATCTATTAGAATAAAAAATAGGCCCATTAGCAAATATACCAGATTTGGAAAGCCAACTTGCAAAAAACCAAGATTTTGAAAAGTATTACAAGAATACCAGATTTTTGTACGGTTTATGGTAATTTTGCTATTGTTGAGGGTGGACTTTAACTTTTCTTTTAAATAGAAAAATCAGATAAAGTATTAAAATTTCTGAAAAGAAAAGGTAAAAAAAAATCTTAATCCTACTAATCTAACCCTAATCACCATCTTCCTCGTCTCACTCCGCTGCTTCCCTCTTCCCCGATGGCGCCGCCATTTCGTCCGCTCCGTCGTCGCTGCTCCCCGATTCCCGGCGACTATCAGATTTTGCAAAGAGATTTTGCTAGTTGCCATGTCAGGAGCCTTAACCCCCAATCTGACAATCGCTCTCAATCATAAATCTCTCTCATCGGCGACCTTCCGATTCCCGACGACTATCAGATTCGCTGGCCAATTCGTTGCAAAGTCGGCGATGTTGGTTAGATGCGCAGGAGATGGAGAGAGCGGGAAACTGAAAGGCGCGCTATCGAATTTGGTGGGAGAGAGCGTGGATGAGCTTCTCAACAGGGAAGAGAACAAGGAGTTACTGGATAAGCTGAACGCCGCAAGCGAGAGAGTGGAGAAGGCGAGGAATGAGCTCGCCGAGTGATGAATGAGTATATACATAAGATGGACTTGCTTAATTAAGTTGCAACCATATGTTGTTATTGTTAAACTTTGGATTGCTTGCTTGCAGAGTTGGATGGCGTTCTATACAATGAGGCACAAGGTGATGGAAGCTACTGCAACCTCGTTAATGACAAAGGACAACAAAGATACGGGTAGTTCGGATTAAACTGGCGCATCTCTGAGCTGGAGAGGGAGTGCGTGGACATGAAGCAGGAACTTCAGAAGTTTGTTAAGAGAAAGAGGAGCTGGAAGTGCTAGATAGTTCGGATGTGACTTGCTTAATTAAGAGCAAGAAACCTCGATAACAACTCTCTTTAGCCATCTTTTAAGTAGCTCTTTGGTTGGTCGAACGACAACCCCATGTAGCAAGGGCGGTGTTGTTGTGTTTGTGACGCTGCAAGGTTTCTCCGAGGATAGGTCGCGGAGTCTAGGATCTTCCACCTGCGTTGAAAAAGAGCTTCAAAGTGGCATAGTTACTGGTTTTCTATGCACAAAGTGGGCCGATACGGAGGTGATTCGATGTCGTTCGGAGATGATTTCAAATGATTCAAAAGTCGGGTTTAAGTAACTTGAGCATGACGAAGACGATGGTGTGGTCAGATTTTTAATTTAATGAATCAAAATGTGTTTTTTTGGGGGTCGAACAAGGCTTGGTGGTGATGTCCACATGGGTTGCTTTGATCTTGAATGAACACTGAAGCTGAATTGTCAGAGCGATATCCACTTTATCAGGCTATATTTGTACGTTGTCAAGTCATTACTCTGTTATATCAACTTTAAATTTGAAACGAACATTAGTTGGTTTCGTAATGAGAAACACTTAAGTTTTCATTTATTAGTTGTGATCCTCGTTGAATTGATAATCACTAAAAATATTAGGACAAAAGGAAAGGGAGAGATATAAGCAACACAAAATACATGTTCCAATGTGACAGAGTATCTAATGCATAATTTCAATTCACTTAAGAAATCATTCCTATCTTGGTGACATCTTTGACATTTTCAAACTTGTACCTTCTCCATAATTGTATAGATCTTGCAGCCCTTATCTAGATCAATTACATACTTTACTTTTTAACTTCATTTTTCATTCAAAAGCAAAGTTCAAGCTAGGCTAATTAAGGTCCAAGATTCGAATTGCTAAATCAACCATCTTATATATTAGACTTTCTTGTACACTCTTCAGTGCCTCAGTATAAATGTGGTCTGATAAAATGAATATTGCTCTGACATTTAAAACCGACTAACATTTAAAACTTCATTTTCGTAAATTTTGTTACATAACAGAGCATTATGTACTTTGTCAGGCCACATTTAAACGAAGTCAGGTCACATTTATACGAAGTCAGGTCAATGCTCTGTTATATCACAATTTCAAATGTTAGTCAATTTCAAATTTCAGAGCAATATTCACTTTATCAGGCCATATTTGTACGTTGTCAGGTCATTACTCTGTTATATTAACTTTAAATTTGAAACAAACATTCAGTATTGACAAAGTGCTTTGATCCTGGTGTAATATTTTGGCTTGCTGAATGCATATTTTGCAGCTTGTTGGTGCTTTCTGGTAGTTGCTAGTGATAGAGTGAACTGATACTTGTTGGCGGCAAGCATGTTCTAGCAATAATTCAACCTGCACTACACACTCCTTGTATTGTAATAGCAATCTGCAGGAAATGAGTGACTACACTAAATGACACAATATCAGTGGCTCTGCTCTTGATACTCAATGTACAACAGATGGTGATAATCCACCATTTAATTTTGGCATCTTCTCATAGGTTGTTTCTTGGTTTATGATGAAGGCTAGTGGTCCATTCTATCCATTGCATACTGGAAGGCGAGACAACAATGCTTCATTTACTACGTATACATGTGGCCTGATAAAGTGGATATTGCTTTGAAATTTAAAATCGGCTAACATTTGAAATTTTGTGATATAACAGAGCATTGACCTGACTTCGTATAAATGTGGCCTGACTTCATACATATGTGGTATGATAAAGTACATTATGTTATAAAGTTTTAAAATACCTTGTTCATTGCCTATATACATTACCACGACACCAAGCCTTGTTCGACCCAAGAAAAACACCTCTCGATTCATTCAATTCAAAATCTGACCACACCATCGTCTTCGCCATGCTCAAGTTACTTAAACTCGACTCTTGAATCATTTGAAATCATCTTCGAACGACATCGAATCACATCTGTATCAGCCCGAGTAGAATGAAGATTTATTCGAGGAACAATGATAGTAAACGGTTACGATCACTACAACCATTCTGTTTTCACTCTTGCATAGTCTTTCATTAGACTAACCAACCGGCTTTTATTCCTTGTATGGTTGGTTGGTGTCATCCGTCCTATACGGCACATCAGTGGTTGGTTCCCGAAGTTAAAGTAACCTGTTGAAGAAGAAGAGGCTTGCAGATGAAGATTTAAGTGTCAGTGTTTTAAGTTGTTAAGTACTACTTTAACATGTATTTTTATCACCTAGCCATGTTATAGGTTGATTCTTAAAAGTCTTCCGCTGTGTAATTTATGAGTCTTCCGCTGTAATTTTCTCTGTTGTAAAAAAATACTTCTCTCGTTTGATGAGAGATCTTTTAATAAAAAGGGTTGAGTTTCTTATCCAAATGTCTTCCGCTGTTTAACCTATTGTTATTTAATATGTTTATTTAAGTTAATTGTTCCGATCAAAGCCTTGGGTGACATCGGACAACAACGTTTGAGGTCACTGGCGTGTGGCATTTCCGACGTAAGTCGGGGGTGTTACAACCGCTCTCAGAGTCGACTCCCTTCTTGTACACTCTTACAATAGGTTTTCCATGCACAAAGCGGACCGATACACGAGGTGATTCGATGTCGTTCGGAGATGATATCAAATGATTCAAGAGGCGGGTTTAAGTAACTTGAGCATGACGAAGACGATGGTGTGGTCAGATTTTGAATTTAATGAATCAAGAGGTGTTTTTCTTGGGGTCGAACAAGGCTTGGTGGTGATGTATATAGGCGATGAACAAGGTACTTTAAAACTTAAGAGCATTATGTACTTTATCAGATCACATGTGTACGAAGTCAAGTCACATTTATACGAAGTCAGGTCAATGTTTTGTTATATCACAGATTTCAAATGTTAGCCAATTTTAAATTTCAGAACAATATTGATTTTATCAGGCCACATTTGTACGTAGTCAGGTCATTACTCTGTTATATTAACTTGAAATTTTAATATTGTTTATAATATTGTTTCTGGTGTGTATTATAGTTTGCTAAATCACATCAATTTATATTAATGGCAAAACATATTTTCTTGGAAAAATTCAGCAACTAAACTCTGCTTTCCCAGTGTTTCGATCATAAAGAACTTGAACAAGAACATACATTTAACTTCTGCAAGAATCAGTTTTCATGTCAACACTATACAAGATTGTATAAACAGTACAAAAGATATTTGGTGAGTGTTTTTATTCACCAAAACAACCATCAATTAGCACATTAGAAATCATTCCTCTATAAAACTAAGCAACTGAGAAATATTATTCAGCATATACAGATCATTTTGCTTGAGTTGCGTTTTGATTCTTTGAATGCTACCAATCTTATCATATAGTTTGCATTTTCAGAACATTGTTCGAACATATATACGAACATATATACATCACCACCAGGTCTTGTTCGACCCCAAGAAAATCACATTTTGATTAATTAAATTCAAAATCTGACCACACCATTGTCTTCGCCATGCTCAAGTTACTTAAACCCGCCTCTTGAATCATTTGAAATCATCTCTGAACGACATCGAATCATCTCCTATATCGGCCCGCTTTGTGCATGGAAAACCTATTGTAAGAGAAAAGGGAAAATTAGTTAAAAATTTAAAGTTAATATAACTAAAAATGACCTGACTACGTACAAATGTGGTCTGATAAAGTGAATATTGCTCTGACATTTAAAATCGGCTATAACAGAGCATTGACCTGACTTCGTATAAATGTGGCTTGATAAAGTACATAAATGTGGGAGAGATCTATATATAATTTAAGAGTTTAAGTTTTCCATGCACAAAGCGGGCCGATACAGAGGTGATTCGATGTCGTTCGGAGATGATTTCAAATGATTCAAGAGCCGGGTCTAAGTATATTGAGCATGACAAAGACGATGGTGTGGTCAGATTTTAAATTTAATGAATCGAAACGTGATTTACTTGGAGTCGAACAAGGCTTAGTGGTGACATATATATGTTCGTATAAATATTTCTCCCCCTGTCAGTAAGAGGTTAGTTGATGCCTAATGATGTTGCAACACTTCACAATGTGTAATATAAAAGCAATATATACTTGTGTTCTCTGATATTGCTCCATATATCTTGATCGAATAATTCAAGCCTCAGAATATGACAAGCCATGCTCCAATTTCTTCAGCAAATGGTTCGACTTCATTCCTGTCCGCCCCCAGATATCCTCTGCTTTTCTCCCCACCTCCATTGCCAGGCCCACACAAGCCTGCATGTCAGCATAGAGTCCAAGGTTGCCCATGAAACTGCTCTTGTACATGGATTTCGTCAAAAGAGGAGTTAACCAGATGTTCAGAAGGCATGTGCTCAGTATTAGAAAGAACAACACTGTCTTTACAATTGTTGAAGGCATTAGAGAGCAAAAAAAAAATTGAAACCCGCTTTTGGACCGATTCTGGACCAATTGAAAAGTATGTTCCCTTCCAATTCATGCAATAGAGCAAAAAAAATGAAATCAAAGATACCACGAACAGAGAGCAAAGTAGCTAACCCCGCTTTTGAACTGAAATCGCAGATCGGAAGCTGAAAATTCGCCGCAGTTGTTCTCTCCGACGACGAAAAGCCGATCGTCGTCGCCTTTCCGCACCGGCGGCCGCTGACAGCTCCTCCTTAAAGAAAATCTCCTCGAGCGCGAATACCGTCTGGCTCCAATTCATGTCGGTGTCCGGGAGGAAAGTCTTCGGAGAACCGCGCATAAACTTGTGGTTCATCTCCACTGAAAACTTCGACGGGAAGAAAAAAAGAGAGAGAAGAAAGAGGGAGAGGCGGAATCGAGATTAGGGACAGCGATCTGGGAAGTTTCCAGCTAGGGTTTTGTGAAGAACAGTAAACATGTTATTAAGTATAATTAACGGTTATTAAAAGTATAATTTTAAGGAAAGAAAAGATAAATAGAAATATGATTTTATATTTCTCTGAAAATAAACTTTTGCAGCTTTATGATAGTTTTGCTATACTTTTCAAAACATGATATTTTTGCAAATGGGCTATCAAATTCTGGTAGTTTTTGCTAATGCTTCTAAAAAATATACAGGGTTTAATTTTAGGCATATATATAATACTGGGTTAGATATTAGGTTTATTTTTAGCCATACATAGTGTGACATATCATATATTTACGATTTGAAAAAAATTAGTTACTATTTGAAAAATATTTTCTAATATATGATGACAAAAACCTTTCTTCTCCACTCCGTGATGCAATCGTATTTTGCGTTTAGTAGATATATAGTAGATTCAATAATAAGATTACACGTGTAAGCACCTACCCACAATGATTCACAGACGACCAACCCCCGCATCTACCCCCCCACCTAAAACCTCCCCATTTCGATCGATCGAGCTCCCCGTTTCTCCATCTCCACCAGCCGACGAACTCCTCTCTCTCTCTCTCTCCGCCGCCGCCTACACCCTGCAAAATGTCATCCTCTCTCCTCCAAAAACCTTTCTTCTCCACTCCGCTTCCCTCGTCTCGCCTGGCCTCGGTTGCTCCTCCACGCCGCTCTCTCGCTGTCCGAGCCACCGCCGCCCCCGTAGCGACCGCGTCGAGCCGAGCGACCAATGAGCACGCCGTCAAGTCGATCAAGGCCAGGCAGATAATTGACAGTAGAGGAAACCCTACCGTCGAGGTCGATCTCGTCACCGGTGACGGTCTTCTCTACCGATCGGCCGTCCCCAGCGGCGCATCAACTGGGATATACGAGGCGCTCGAGCTCAGGGACGGAGATAAGAGCCGTTATGGCGGGAAAGGCGTGTTGAATGCCGTTAGTAACATCAATGGGATCCTCGCTACTAAGCTCGTTGGCGTCGATGTCAGGTGAAAAGCTTCGCTTCGCCCTACCTATTATATCTTGCTAGTATAATGTCTTCTTTTTTTTGTTTGAAAGATTCTTATTTTGAGGCATTTGAGGAGAACTTTTGACGGAAAAAGACTGGCTTAAGATCTGTAATAGATAAAATCACGGACTTGTTTTGGAGGGCGATCGAAAATGACGTTTTTGTGAGTGATAGTGATGTTTGTCATTGTGAAAACTAAATTTAGAGCTTCCGTACGGTGAAGTTAATCAGGATTTATAATCTTAGGGGATTATTTTTTTTTCTCAAGAATATGGTCTGTTACAAGTTACAACTACATGCTTGTGTACGTTAAGCCAAGTAGTTGTGTTTCTTGTTTCTCTTGGTTGGAAGACATATTCTGAATGGCAAGTGTTTGATATCTGCTTTCGTTGCAATCTTGATGCATTGGGGTTTTCTACTGTAGAATAAGAAGTTTGGTATCTCATGAGATGCCAATTCAAGTATTTTAGGGTGCTCTTTCAGTCCAATATGTTTTCAGGAAATTAAGGTTATTCCAGTTCTTGAGAGTTCAGTCTGATAATTAATTGTGGGAGTGGGAAAGAGGGAGTTTCTTTTACTCTGCTTTATACCATGTTATTTGGATTCCTATCCTTAACACTTGCTTCTGATTTTTTCCCCTGAAGAAATCAAGGTGAAGTTGATGCCCTGATGATGGAAATTGACGGAACTCCAAACAAGTCTAAACTGGGAGCAAATGCTATACTGGGAGTATCACTTAGTCTATGTAGGGCTGGTGCAGGAGCAAAGAGAATTCCCTTGTACAAGCACATACAGGATATATCTGGCACAAAGGAACTGGTTATGCCAGTTCCAGCGTTCAATGTGATAAATGGAGGCAGCCATGCTGGGAATAATTTGGCAATGCAAGAATTTATGATATTGCCTGTTGGTGCCTCTTCTTTTGCAGAGGCCCTCCTAATGGGCTGTGAAGGTATGAGTGTCATTCTTGATGAGAATTTCTCTTGTAGCTCTATGTTTTTGTGGGTGTACTTTTATGTTTTACCACTTACTAAAACAGGAGCATTCTGTTCCTCTTCCTTTATTCTTTCTTCTTGCCTTTGCTTTGTCCCCGTTGGTATTCAGCATAATCTGATGTCTACTACAAAAAAAGGTATGTTGAAAAATTGCTTCCTTTTCATGTTGCAGTTTACCACATTCTGAAGGGGATTATCAAAGCCAAGTATGGACAAGATGCATGCAATGTTGGAGACGAGGGAGGTTTTGCTCCGAATGTTCAAGATAACAGAGAGGGATTGATTTTGCTTATGGATGCAATTGAAAAAGCTGGCTACACTGGCAAAGTAAGAGGCCAAAATGCAATTCTTCATCACTTTATGCCTTATAGTTCCTTCAAGTGTGTAATGTTGGATTTGACTGAATGATACAGATCAAAATAGGAATGGATGTGGCTGCATCAGAGTTTTATACTAAGGATGGGAAATATGATTTGAATTTCAAGAAACAGCCGAAGGATGGGTCTCATGTGCTCAAAGCTCAGAGTCTTTGTGACCTTTACAAAGAGTTTGTTAGGGACTTCCCAGTTGTTTCAATTGAAGATCCATTTGACCAGGATGACTGGAGTTCATGGGCAACCCTACGCTCTTCAGTTGATATCCAACTGGTTGGAGATGACTTGTTGGTAACCAACCCCAAGAAAATCTCTGAAGCGATTGAGAAAAAGGCTTGCAATGCATTGCTATTGAAGGTAGGTTTCATCTTTTTTACTTGCTCCAGAATTTGTTTTTGGCTCTGACGGAAACCATAATATATTGTTTTCATATGATTTGAATAATTTGATTCAGCTTAATATTACTTGTTTTGATGAATAGTTATAGACATTGCAGTTGAGCAAATATTTTGTATAACTTCTGAATTTCCAGTCTTGCTGATTCTGTAATTCTGATACTCCCTCTCCAGATCATATGTTAGATTAGACTTAATCGACGGTTGTAAGTGGATTTTTAGGGGAAAAGCTCATTCAAATAGTTCAGCTGGAGTTTGGAAAATGATTTTTTAGCACATTTGTCATATTTCTTCCTCAATCATGTGGTCTGGCAGCAGGCTAGGGTGTACTAAAAAGACCAGATTATAATTGTGGGTAAAAGCACCTGACGCCATGCTTAGAGTAGTTGTCTGCTGTCCCTGAAGCAGCGATGCGATGCTCATTTTTTTTATAAAAGGAATTTGTTTTAATATGGAATACCTTTCAATGTGCTCATATGACAAGCAAAGCATATCAAAGTAGTCAAGTACTAAATGTTGCTTGTTTTTTCCATCTGTTTTAATTTGAGCTTGCACTTATCCATTGGATTGTAGGTGAACCAAATTGGAACAGTAACTGAATCAATTCAAGCAGCTTTGGACTCTAAAGCTGCTGGATGGGGTGTTATGGTCAGCCACCGCAGTGGTGAAACAGAGGACAACTTTATTGCGGATCTCTCTGTTGGCTTAGCTAGTGGACAGGTCAAACTTCGCTCATCCATAGTCCTGTTTCTGTTACTTTATTATTTCCATTTCTTGTGAATTTCATAGTGGAGTAGCTGTGAAAAATAACATTCTATTCTACCCATTCTACAGATCAAAACTGGCGCTCCTTGCCGAAGTGAGCGACTAGCCAAATATAACCAGGTAAAAAACTTCAAAATACATTTATCTTTTGTTGCATCACATAAGTACCAGTGTCATTAGATTATTTGGCATGAGATTGTGAAGTTACATATGCATATTTATATAAAGTCTAATGATTTACAAAATTCGTACTCATTGCCGTCTCTCTATAGAATCTCATGATATACAAAATTCTGTTATTTGAGCTGATGCCTTATTGGTGTTTGCCATTTCACGCTCGTCCAATTATTTTTGCAGCTGTTGCGCATTGAAGAAGAGCTGGGTAGTGTGCGTTATGCTGGTGAAGCATTCAGATCTCCATAGATGTGAAAGATAAATCTGCATTGACAACAAATGCAGGCAAAGCTGAATGAGAAAATGAAGGAATCCGGAAGTAAAATGTAGCATTGCTGGTAATAGTCTCTGCATAAATAGTTGCAAGAAGCAGATGTACTAGTCGTTTAGTAGGAACTCTGGCGAATTTGGAGAGCATTTTTTTGTTCAATGAGTTGATTCACCGAATAAAAATACCGCCATGACTAGCAGCAGCTCTGTTGTAAGATGCTGAAGCATGGAACGCGCTTGCCTAGTGAGCTCGTCACCGGGAGGCTCTCTTTAGGGGTTTGTCGTCGTGTGGGTTTACTCTTTGTTTTTTTCACTCTGTGATGAGCGTGAACTTCACTTTATAGTACGGAAATTAAAATGTGATTTTGATGTTATATGGGTGAATTCTATATGGTTCCTGACTTTTCAATCTTGTTCACTATATTGGTCACAAATGTTTAATCTAGTCTCACTTAAAGGGTTATTATCTAATTTGGTTTTTAATTTGTGCTAAGACTAATTACATTAAACCTTCACTTTAAGGTTGTTTTTCAAACTGTTAATCTTTATCATATTTAGAAAATTACCACAATTTAGTAACTTTTGGGGGAAAATCATACTATCTCCATTTAATTGCATCATTTTCACTAAACTAGGCTGATTGCTCCGTGCGAAAAGATGAATCCCATAAGTTGTTATTTCTCTTAGTGTAGAAAATGTAAAACTGGTTCATCACGTAAGAGTTCTGTTTTTACATCTAATAAAATGATGAGATGTGATTTATTTAATAATAGAGCAAATAATTCATTGTGACTGACAATTTTAATTTAATAATACAACATTGAAACAAATGAGTTGACGTAATGAATGATCCTCAAAAACACCAGCGACAGAGGCTATTTGACCAAGGTGTACCAACTTATCAGTCAACATTATACGATTTTTTCCATGAAAATATACCGGATAAAAACTTATAATAATCTTATGAAATCTAATTTAGAATATGGGATGATCATCTCAGTTTTAAATTTTCACAATCCGTATTTGTTTGAAAAATATCAAGAAACGTATATAGGTTTTACAAAAAACATATAATTTCTTTTTCTTAGAAATTCTTAAGGTTTTTGCAAACAAAATTTTTTACAGTAAAATATATCAAGATATCTAATTTTAGTGTAAAGTATTCTATTCAATTTCACTTTATTCTACTATTACACTGATAAGTTTTAATTTTTGAACAAAAATATTTTTCAAAAAAGGTTGTATTATTGTTGGCTGGGTTGAACTTTAGGCAATAAAATTGGCCCAATCTAGCAACAACCTTTCAGATTGCCATCTATTGTCACCCTACCTAAATGACCTGAGATACTTGAAAATGTACAATTGAAGGGGATGTTTATATAATAATTTTTCGCACAATGAGACTCAACACAAAGCTTTTGAAGGAGCACACATTTTGATACCAATGGGAACTGCAGTCCATCAACTCATGGTAGTCAATTCAGAGAGAAATTGCAGGGAAGAAAAGAAACACAGGTTCCACTATGAAGGGCTTGTTTGGCCAAGAGTTTATAAGCTCTTTATAAACAAAATCCACTTTTTTTTCTTCCTTCATATTTTTCTATATCACCCAATATTCAAATTTCAAATACTATTTTTTCAAAAAACCTCATTATAAACAAAAAACTTTTTATAAACACACCTACCAAACAAACCCGAATTAAGTACTGTATGGGTTTGTGAAGGGTTACCTTGTGCAACAAAATCTATATCCTTTCACTTGAATTGTGAGATCACTGCACACTTTAGAGGAAACAAACTTGCGCCCATGTTTAACAATGAATCACAACCTTCCTTCATGGTATTGGAACTCTTTTCGTTTCCCTTTCTATGTAGGAGAGCTAAAAAAGAATCCCATTGTCCAGTTTCTTCTTCTTGTATAAACAAAATTCAGATTCACTAAACAGTGGGTTACATATATTATATAAACATGCTAAAAAGAAAATAAGTTAAAAGAGTAAGCAATATTCACAAGCTATATTATGTTGATCATGAACCATAATATGACTCACCATGTCAAATAGGGTCTTCACTGAAATGCTCAAAATCTTCACTCCCACTAAAACAAAAGAACAGTAAAATGAAATTATTAAATGTGTAAAAAGATGTCTCCAAGAAAATGCACAAAACATGACCTCTAGAAAACAAGAATCCATTATGAATAACAATATTTACGATAAAGAAATTTAGTTTGTATTCAACCTTTATTTTAGCTAACCAAGAAGGACAACCTACTGATTATATGCAAAATCATTTAAGTTGATGGTTGGCAATCAAGGTCCATGAATAACATTAATCCTTATAAGGAGAAGGAAAATGAAACATTTTACAAATGGATTCAAAAACTTAGCAGATAACTACTCTTAAGAATATTATCTTATCATGTGGAGTCATCTTGAAGATCTCTCGTACATCTCTTCTCGTGTCTGGAAAGAATACATCTCTCACTAAGGGTTTGTTTGATAAGTGTATTTATAAAGATTTTGTTTGGTTAAAAAGTACTTTTTTGGGAGAAGTAGTTTTTGAAATTTAAAATTTGGGTATTATAAAGATTTGTGAAAGGAGTAGAAAAAGTTTTTTTTTCGCAAAAAAGTCTTTATTAATAATTTACCAAACAAGGCCTAAGTTGTATATATGTATATCTTATAATCTTATTTCTTAAGTTTGTTGGAAATTGTTGTGGCCTAAAGCCAACTCAAGGGTCTCAATCTTTCTGGAGTTATACCAACTGATTTTTCAAGTCTCACTAAACTGGAAGAAATGTAAGTAGCTTCAGCTCAAGATCATTGCTTCATATATACTTGTTGAAATTGTTTTACAAATTTTAATCTAGGTACTATACTACTATATTTGATTTATGGATGTCACAAATGTTTACTTGTTCTTATTCATCATTGACCTCAGTAGGAACTACAACAACGAATCCATACCCGCAAATTTGACAAAAAAATCCTCTAGTCACATCGTGAGTACAGGGGCTAGTTATTTCAAGAGGATGAGTGCGAAATTGGTCAAAACTCCACCCTCCAACAATTATAAGTTGTTGAATATAGAATGTACTGTATAGGATTTGAATTAATCTATTTTGACTTTCATATGTTTTCTTTTCAGGGTATTAGACAACAACTTTGTTGGAGGGCAACTTCCAAAAAGCCTGGGAAACTTGAAAAGTTTGAGAAGATTGTAAGGAATTCTCATTCTTTTGATGTGTTATTATTTGTAGGTTATTTATCCATTTTATCATAGATTGATCTAATTTGAAAGGGTAATTTATTGCCACAACCCAAGCAGCGACTCTTGGTGGTGGCTAATCGGCTCCCGTTTTCCGCTGTAAGAAGAGGTGAAGATGCATGGTCACAATTTAGTGGCTTCCAATAAAGGACATTTGTAAAAGATTGTACTTTCTAACATGTCTCTAGAACTTCCATCTTGGTTATGGTTTGTACTTAATTGTTCATTCTTGAAAGAAGGATAATTGACATGTTAAATATAGTGACAACACACTGAGTATGTCAAGAACATGCAGTTTTATTCGTGTTGTGCACACGTTTAATTAGACTCCTAAAATATCATATTTTTCCGCCTATTAAATAATAGCTAAAATGTCTCTAATAGAACAACTCTTTAATCTTCTTTGAGATCTATGATGTCGAATTCCTCTTGCAATGTTTTGATAGGAAAATTGAGCCTCTTCTCACACTATGACGTTGGTTATCTTTGTTTTCAATTCAACATGTGAAGCACTTTGTATTCGAAGCTCAACTTCTTTGTAGAACATACCAAAGATTGTGCATCTTGCTTTGCTCCTGTGTTGATACCTATCATTTGTTTCATTTTGTCGATCTTATATTTAGTTAACACTTTTATCTTAATGTTATCAAGTGTGTGCTCGTAAGATGTCGGTGCATTTCCTAATAAAATGCGTGCTTTAAGCATGCAAGATCCTTGTACATACTATGACTTCCAATCAGCTTATGATGTTTTTTTTTAAATTGACTCTTATCATTGTGACAACGATTCTTTTTGTTTCTAATTCAATATGTGATGACATTAAATACTAAAGAAACTGATTGTTTATGGTATAAAACTATGAACTGGAATACCTTATTGATCGTTTGCAAAAGAATTTCTCCATGGTAGCAAAAATGAATTTTTAATGGCTAAGTGATCAAGATTCAAGAGTCATGACATCTGTTCTTAATGCTATGGTTGCACGATCAACCTCATGATAGAGATTGTGAAGCATCCAATATGGAAATATCTGCATCTTAGTAGAATGGGCTTCTTGGTAGGCTGGCAACAGTCAGTTTATCTGCATAAATTAAGACGTGTCACATACATTTAAATCTATAAAGACGTGCACAACACGAATAAAATGCAGATATTTCCAGCCTACCAAGAAGCCCATTCCAGAAATTCTTTTGCAAACGATCAATAAGGTATTCCAGTTCATAGTTTTATACCATAAACAATCAGTTTCTTTAGTATTTAATGTCATCACATATTGAATTAGAAACAAAAAGAATCGTTGTCACAATGATAAGAGTCATTTAAAAAAAAAACATCATAAGCTGATTGGAAGTCATAGTATGTACAAGGATCTTGCATGCTTAAAGCACGCATTTTATTAGGAAATGCACCGACATCTTACGAGCACACACTTGATAACATTAAGATAAAAGTGTTAACTAAATATAAGATCGACAAAATGAAACAAATGATAGGTATCAACACAGGAGCAAAGCAAGATGCACAATCTTCGGTATGTTCTACAAAGAAGTTGAGCTTCGAATACAAAGTGCTTCACATGTTGAATTGAAACAAAGATAACCAACGTCATAGTGTGAGAAGAGGCTCAATTTTCCTATCAAAACATTGCAAGAGGAATTCGACATCATAGATCTCAAAGAAGATTAAAGAGCTATTCTATTAGAGACGTTTTAGCTATTATTTAATAGGCGGAAAAATATGGTATTTTAGGAGTCTAATTAAACGTGTTCACAACACGAATAAAATGCAGATATTTCCAGCCTACCAAGAAGCCCATTCCAAAAATCTATAAAGACGTTTTAGCAGGTTGAATGTATAAACAGCGACGAAGCTATTTGCCCCCTGACACATCCCTTTTTGCACCGGTTGCAGTTGCAGGCGCAGTTGCAGGCGCGCGGAGGTCATTGGCGCGCGGAGGTAGTTGGCGCGCGGAGGTAGTTGGCGCGCGGAGGTCGTTGGCGCGTGGAAGTTAATTCCGTGGAGATGTCCGTCCGTGAATTTCACCGTGGAGATGTCGGGTCCGTGAATTTCGCCTGCAGAATGGACACTGATGGAAATTTGGACAGCATAGGTAGTAGGCTAGCGGTCCGTGAAGTAATAGTGAGATTCGTTCAATTATGATTTCAGTGTATATATATAGCATTGAGGAGGAGCTTCGGAAAATTCATATCATTCATATCTTATAAGATTTCAGTGAATATTAATTCTATTACAAAATGTCGTGGCATAACGAAGATTACGAAAATTATGAAGAATCGCTTAAACTGGTATGTATTTTACAATTATTAAAACTATGAATAAAATTAGTATAAGATTTATAATCTATATAGTGGTCGTTCGGTAGTTAAAAAAATCAACTTCCACTAGTTGAAGTTGAAGGAATTCCTTCATGTGTGTGTGTGTGGGGGGGTGGGGGGAGATTACGCATTTCCTTCAACTGGTTGAAGTAAACCAAGGCAAATGTTGCCTTCAACTAGTTGAAATAAAATTCAACCAAACGAAGCCATATTAAGATTTTTGTATTGTATTAATGCATATTATGAGTAAATTAATTGTATTCAAATTCTCTTGAAAATTATGTCATTTACTGAAGTTATATTAATTGTCTAGTCATTTACTCCCTTCGATCATTAATATATGTCGTTTAAGGGCTCGAAAAATGATTATCAATATATGACTTGAAGAGTTGAATTGTATCTTCTTTAAGTAGATTAATTATATTCAAATTCTCTTGGATAACATTTTAATTTGCATGACATGATTTTCAAAAGAAATTTTTTTAAGTACTTGTTCGATGACATTTTAATCATATACCGCCTTAAAATTGATTATCAATATATGACTTGAAGAGTTGAATTGTATCTTCTTTAAGTAGATTAATTTTTTTAAAGTACTTGTTCGATGATATTAATGCATATTATGAGTAGATTGAAAATGTCATCGAACAAGTAGTTAAGAACAAATGAATTACACATTTTAATTTTTTCTTAACTACTTGTTTTTAACTACTTGTCCGATGACATTTTAATTTGTTTTTAACTACTCATAATATGTGACATATGATTAAAATGTCATTGAACAAGTAATTAAAATGTATAAAAATTGAAAATGTTGAAACATATTAATATGTGTGAATTAATCATATACTCTATTGATTTTGATAGAAAAAAATTGAAAATGTTAAAACGTACAAAAAAGATAGCATTAATTCCAACTCGGGGGGAGTAGTAACATATTGAATTATAATGTTTACGAATTTTGGCAGGATTTTACGGCATACTTTCAAACAGATTATATGTGGGGAGATCGAAAAACCATGTTAGACTGGGCACGTCAACAAGGACGAAATCTAAATATGGTTCTAACCATAACAAAATCTTGGGAACGGAAGGTTATATTAGCATGCGAAAAATCAGGTAGTTATAGGCCATACACAGATAATTTGACACGGAAAACACGTACAAAGAAGAGCGAATGTCCATTTGAGCTGAATGGGCTTATGCAAAGGGACGACACTTGGATACTAAAGGTGATATGTGGTACACACAATCATGACCTTCCACAAAATCTAGAGGGTCATGCCTATGCTGGACGATTGACTGAGGAACAACGCGTGGATGTCTTGGTGATGACAGAAGCTCAAGTAAAGCCCAAGAGTATTTTCACGTTCTTACGTCAGAAGTACAAATCCATTGTTACATCGCGGAAGCAAATTGACAATGTACGACAAGCATACCACGAACAAGAAAAGGGGGACATGTCAGTAACGCAGTTCACAAAGCAATTTTTATCGGATAAGGGTTATTATGTTAGTGACCGAACGGTGCCTGGAAGGAACGATGTGGTTCAAGACTTGTTTTGGGCCCACCCCCAATCACAACACCTGTTGAAGTTGTTTCCTTATGTCGTCATAATGGATTCGACATACAAGACAAACAAGTAAGTTTAAGCCGGTGTAATATCTTTTATATAGTAATTTTAGCTAATCAATAGAGTGTGGTAATAACGATATTTATTATCTGCATTGAATTTATTTGTAGGTACAATATGGCACTTCTTGAGATTGTCGGCTTTACGTGCACAGGAAAGACTTTTAACGTGGCATATTCTTTCATGGCACAAGAGAACGTTGACCACTACGCATGGACATTGTCTGAATTGGAGCACTTGTACGATAAAATCAGAAAAAGACCAACGACAATAGTCACAGATCGAGATTTGGCTGAAGTTAAGGCTATAGCCCAATTTTTTCCCAATGCCCAACATCTGCTGTGTTGGGTGCATATACTAGCCAATTGTAAAGCTTATGCGCTTACTGTGACAAGTAATAGTGGTTTAGCAAATGCTTTCTCAAACCAATGTCGAGATTTGTTCAACTCCAAATCCCAGGATATCTTCTTGATACGGTTAAATGAAATGCGGGACACGTGGAAAGGTAGTTTGATGACATACGTTATGCAAATGTGGCTTGTGCCTTACCTAGATCGTATTGTTAGGGCTTTGACTGATACCAATCTCCATTTAATCACTAGAACAACAAACAGGTATTTACTTTGCGGTTTATGAATTACTACATGCTACTCATACACGATATGATTTATTGATAATTATATTATGTTTACAGGGTTGAGGGGGCCCACTCTGTGCTGAAAGAATTCATCGATTCTTCTGTTTGTGGCTTCAACACAATAGCAAAGAAGATCCATTGTTTGATAGAAGATCAGGTTGCTGTTGTGAGAGGATCCATGGAGAGGGATTGTAATACGATCCCTGCGCGTGTCCAAACACTAAAACCACCTATGGATTGTCTTTTTCTCCGGCTTACCAACAAGGTGTCAAAATTGTGTATTGACACAATATTAGGCACGATGGATAGGGTCTTGCACCCAAAATATAAATTTGACCCGACTGTTTGCAATGACCGTTGGTGGACAACGGTCAGAGGACTTCCATGCGCACACGATGTTTATGAAGCAATGATGACAAATACCCCGTTGAAGCCAAGTCAGATTCATCTTTTCTGGAAACAAGTTGTATGGGAAGGTGTTACGAAACATGCACTCCCGCAAGACGATGTTCCCCTAACGATAGATGACCTAGTATTCGAGGAGTTGATGGGGGATATAAATGCTGGGAGGCTGAGCGTTGATCAGATCCACCATATTAAAAGGGCATACAAAGACGGGACCATGCTTGGGAGGTCCTCACTGCAGGAGCCTCCTACTAGCTCCATCAAATCAAAGGGGAGGCCAAAGAAGGATTCAATGAGAAGGGATAAGACCTGGTTGGAGCATGCAGTAGAGAATACACGTATCAATCCGTCCACCTCGACACCCGGTTCAATATTAAAAGGTTAGGGTAGTCAGAGCCAGCGTGCATGCCGTAAGCCATCAATTAGCGAAGTAGTGGTCGAGTCCGAGGATGACCAACCTGACATGCATTTAGGGGTCAATTTTGGCGTCCAGAATGTGGACCCGTTTATGTTCATGTACATCACCAGAGCCTTGGACGTGGCGGGGGACGGTCACTGCGGGTATCGGGCACTTGCAACACTACTTGGGTTGCCCCAGAGCCAATGGAAGCAAATTCGAAGGGAGATGGCGATAGAGCTGAAAACAAACATACACGTATACACTACAATCTATCCAATGGTCACGCCGCTGTCCGATCTGATCCATAACATCAACTATACTGGAAAAAATTATGGGCTCCAACATTGGATGGAGATGCCGATGTGTGGCTTGATTTTTGCTACAAAATACCAAAAAGCTTTGGTGTTCTTGGCTTGGAACGGTGCGCATACTAGTCTCCCAATGATTTGCTACAACCGTGATGCGCTCCCTCCTACAGAGGTGCTTGCAGTGGCTTTAGTGGGAGCACGTAATCATTTTATACCGGTGAACTACGTTGTCCTATATTATTTTAATTTTTTTATACTTAAAATCGTATATCTGTAATAATGAGTTTATTTGTTTCAGGTATGGTTGGAGAATGATGCGCCAATCCCTCCCATGGTGACGCAGTGGAGAGAATTCCATCATCAAAGTGCTGATGATTGGGATCGTGCATTTCTTCCGCGAATTCAAGAGTTTCAAAGATATCGTGCTGAAAATGATCGACCGACGACCTAATTATATAAATGTAATTTTGGATAATAATGTATACTTTTTACAAATTTATCAATTAAAATTGTTGTTACACATTCTCTAATCCGACCCAAACACGTTATATTTTTTAATCCGAAAATATTTATCCATCTTAACCGATTCCGCCCGATAACTATTTTATTATTCTATTTTTAATTTAATGTATATATATTATAGTTATACCTATTATATATATTAAATATATAAAAACCCCACAATCCCCTTCTACCCACCATCGTTCCCCTTCATACCCACAATCCTTCCCCCAGCGCCCCCCCAAACGGAGCCTCCCACCACCGCCCCTCGACTCGCACCGCCGCTCGCCTCCCAACTCCGCGCGCCGCCCAATTCCGTGCGCCGCCCAGTTCCGCGCGCCTGCCAGTTCCGTGCCGCCATCTGCCGCCCTCTGCTCCATCGGAAGCTGTTCTCCGGTGCATGTCTCTCGATCTGGGGCGCCGACCGCTCTCCTTCGTTCTCTCATAAGCTCACATTAATTTCTTTTGCAGATTAAATTCGTCCTCTCATAAGTTCTGGATTTGTGTTTTTTTTTGCAGATTTTTCAAGTGATTATAGTAGAAATTATGGCACGGACTCGAGGACGCAGTAGTATATGGGTATTTTACTATCCTTCTTATATAATTAATTTCTTTCTTAATTTATGGATCTTTTATATACACTAATAATCATGCCACGGGACAAATTATTTGTTGATTATTATGTATATTATCGTATTGAAATATTATGAAATACAAAATTCTGTTACATTATTTTCTTTACAAAAATGAATAATTCATATTATTTATTAAGGAAAGTGCATGCACGAGTTAGGGTTATAAATTTTCTAATATAAATTTTATTAGGTAAATATCATATTATAATTTATTATTATTAGAATTAAATATTATAAATTATCTCTCTTTACCAAAAATTAGAAAAATATACGAAATTAACAAAATTATTATTATTAGATATTATCTTCTTAATGAAAATATAAAAGTTAGTTATGGCCAAAGTTTTTGTATAAGTATGAGGAAAATTCTTCACAATAATATTATGATATTTTAGTATATATATAGATTATTATGCTATTTTAGTAGTTTACATGCACGAATAATATTATGATATTTATAATGATAATATTATTCATTTGTTATTATATGGTTTTAGAGTTCTTTAGCAAACAGATTCGGCTTGGGGGGAGGGTCACGACACGTACACGAGCAAGGGGTCACACAATCCGCTCGCAGAGAGAACGAAACCAGAAGAAGGGAAGTCGTTGACGAGGAAACAAATTTAGGACCCCAAAACGAGGAAACGGGTGTCCGCGCGGAAGAGGAGGAAACCAATGTTGCAGGTCCGTCCGCCAGACGAAGCTTCTCTGGCACAGCCGGTCGGTCAGGAAGTGGGCCTTCATCTTCTAGGTTACGCCCGTCAACTAGTGCACGACACTACTCTCCGGCTGATAATGTACCTACACCGATGAAGGTTGACGGATATGGCGGTGGACCTACAGATCTTACATTGCTAAGGAATTTCGATACCCACATTGCCAGATTTGTGTGGAAGAGTATTGAGAAGAATTACGTAAGTTGACATATTATATCCTTACCATATCCAATCATTCAAGTATACAAAATGTATTGATTTTCACCTGTTGTTGCAGGTCCAAAAAGTACTTAAATCACACGGAAGGTCTACCGGACTAGTGCCGTGGAAGCAAGAAGCGATCCCACGTGGGCCATGGTTCACACGAGCAAGAGAAAGCGGGTTGACTAGGCTGTTGTCCCTAGAGTGGAAAATAATGGATTGGGTCTTGATTTCGGCATTCGTAGAGCGTTGGCACCCCGAAACGAACAACTTCCATTTTCCATGGGAGGGAGATTACAATCGCGCTCCATGATGTGTACAAGATTATGGGGTTGGAGATTGACGGCATGCCTCTGGTCCAAATAATGTCGGAAGATGAATTGTTTTCCATCCTCGGTTCTGTGTATGGCTTCAATGAAGGAGAGATGGCTAGAAATAAAACCAACGGTGGTTTTGTCGTAAGTGAATTGAATGGGTGGTTGAAGAATTTCGTAACAGGTGAAACATATATACACCCAGATATTATCGCATCTGGCTTTCTGGCGGTTCTCATAGGGTGCACCCTCTTCCCTGACAAGTCTACGAGCAAGATAAAGCTCAATTTATTTGGAGTTGTACTGGACATCGATTCGACACGAGACTATGCATGGGGTGCAACAACCCTTGCCTACCTATATCGACAATTAGGTATGGCAAGCCGTAGAGATGCAAAACAAATATCTGGTTGTTTGCTGCTTCTCCACGTAAGTATCCAAATCTCTTAATATTGTCATCTAATATTATGATATATCTATTAGTTACCAATTTTCGTGTAGATTTGGATTTGGAGCTACTTTCCCAAGTTTAGGGGTCATCTTTCTCAAGAAATGGCCAACATGAAAGATTGTCGAGCTGCAGCTTGGGATGAGCATCGACCGTCTAAATTGCCAGGTTGTGACAGGATAGAGGGTATGAGGCGGGAGCTCGACTTAGTATCCCTTGATGAGGTACTACAAATTTTGATATATTGCTTTATTCTAAATTCATATTTTTATGCAATGCACACTAAAGCGTTTTTTTACAGGTAAATTGGGTGCCATGGAAGGGCATCAATTTCAATGATGAATTCAAGATTTCCATGTACAGAGGCACCCTGAAGTTCCTCACCCTGAAGTTCCTCACTTTATAATTTGCAATAATTTTAAAGTAAAATTGAAATCATTATTAATCAACATTAATAACTTTTTAATAAAAGACTTAGGGCTCGTTCGGTGAAAAGACAAGTAGCATAAACAATATTTACGATAAAGAAATTTAGTTTGTATTCAACCTTTATTTTAGCTAACCAAGAAGGACAACCTATTGATTATATGCAAAATCATTTAAGTTGATGGTTGGCAATCAAGGTCCATGAATAACATTAATCCTTATAAGGAGAAGGAAAATGAAACATTTTACAAATGGATTCAAAAACTTAGCAGATAACTACTCTTAAGAATATTATCTTATCATGTGGAGTCATCTTGAAGATCTCTCGTACATCTCTTCTCGTGTCTGGAAAGAATACATCTCTCACTAAGGGTTTGTTTGATAAGTGTATTTATAAAGATTTTGTTTGGTTAAAAAGTACTTTTTTGGGAGAAGTAGTTTTTGAAATTTAAAATTTGGGTATTATGGAGATTTGAGAAAGGAGTAGAAAAAGTATTTTTTTTGCAAAAAAGTCTTTATTAATAATTTACCAAACAAGGCCTAAGTTGTATATATGTATATCTTATAATCTTATTTCTTAAGTTTGTTGGAAATTGTTGTGGCCTAAAGCCAACTCAAGGGTCTCAATCTTTCTGGAGTTATACCAACTGATTTTTCAAGTCTCACTAAACTGGAAGAAATGTAAGTAGCTTCAGCTCAAGATCATTGCTTCATATATACTTGTTGAAATTGTTTTACAAATTTTAATCTAGGTACTATACTACTACATTTGATTTATGGATGTCACAAATGTTTACTTGTTCTTATTCATCATTGACCTCAGTAGGAACTACAACAACGAATCCATACCCGCAAATTTGACAAAAAAATCCTCTAGTCACATCGTGAGTACAGGGGCTAGTTATTTCAAGAGGATGAGTGCGAAATTGGTCAAAACTCCACCCTCCAACAATTATAAGTTGTTGAATATAGAATGCACTGTATAGGATTTGAATTAATCTATTTTGACTTTCTTATGTTTTCTTTTCAGGGTATTAGACAACAACTTTGTTGGAGGGCAACTTCCAAAAAGCCTGGGAAACTTGAAAAGTTTGAGAAGATTGTAAGGAATTCTCATTCTTTTGATATGTTATTATTTGTAGGTTATTTATCCATTTTATCATAGATTGATCTAATTTGAAAGGGTAATTTATTGCCACAACCCAAGCAACGACTCTTGGTGATCGCTAATCGGCTCCCGTTTTCCGCTGTAAGAAGAGGTGAAGATGCATGGTCACAATTTAGTGGCTTCCAATAAAGGACATTTGTAAAACATTGTACTTTCTAACATGTCTCTAGAACTTCCATCTTGGTTATGGTTTGTACTTAATTGTTCATTCTTGAAAGAAGGATAATTGACATGTTAAATATAGTGACAACACACTGAGTATGTCAAGAACATGCAGTTTTATTCGTGTTGTGCACACGTTTAATTAGACTCCTAAAATATCATATTTTTCCGCCTATTAAATAATAGCTAAAACGTCTCTAATAGAACAACTCTTTAATCTTCTTTGAGATCTATGATGTCGAATTCCTCTTGCAATGTTTTGATAGGAAAATTGAGCCTCTTCTCACACTATGACGTTGGTTATCTTTGTTTTCAATTCAACATGTGAAGCACTTTGTATTTGAAGCTCAACTTCTTTGTAGAACATACCGAAGATTGTGCATCTTGCTTTGCTCCTGTGTTGATACCTATCATTTGTTTCATTTTGTCGATCTTATATTTAGTTAACACTTTTATCTTAATGTTATCAAGTGTGTGCTCGTAAGATGTCGGTGCATTTCCTAATAAAATGCGTGCTTTAAGCATGCAAGATCCTTGTACATACTATGACTTCCAATCAGCTTATGATGTTTTTTTTTAAATTGACTCTTATCATTGTGACAACGATTCTTTTTGTTTCTAATTCAATATGTGATGACATTAAATACTAAAGAAACTGATTGTTTATGGTATAAAACTATGAACTGGAATACCTTATTGATCGTTTGCAAAAGAATTTCTCCATGGTAGCAAAAATGAATTTTTAATGGCTAAGTGATCAAGATTCAAGAGTCATGACATCTGTTCTTAATGCTATGGTTGCACGATCAACCTCATGATAGAGATTGTGAAGCATCCAATATGGAAATATCTGCATCTTAGTGGAATGGGCTTCTTGGTAGGCTGGCAACAGTCAGTTTATCTGCATAAATTAAGACGTGTCACATACATTTAAATCTATAAAGACGTGCACAACACGAATAAAATGCAGATATTTCCAGCCTACCAAGAAGCCCATTCCAGAAATTCTTTTGCAAACGATCAATAAGGTATTCCAGTTCATAGTTTTATACCATAAACAATCAGTTTCTTTAGTATTTAATGTCATCACATATTGAATTAGAAACAAAAAGAATCGTTGTCACAATGATAAGAGTCATTTAAAAAAAAACATCATAAGCTGATTGGAAGTCATAGTATGTACAAGGATCTTGCATGCTTAAAGCACGCATTTTATTAGGAAATGCACCGACATCTTACGAGCACACACTTGATAACATTAAGATAAAAGTGTTAACTAAATATAAGATCGACAAAATGAAACAAATGATAGGTATCAACACAGGAGCAAAGCAAGATGCACAATCTTCGGTATGTTCTACAAAGAAGTTGAGCTTCGAATACAAAGTGCTTTACATGTTAAATTGAAAACAAAGATAACCAACGTCATAGTGTGAGAAGAGGCTCAATTTTCCTATCAAAACATTGCAAGAGGAATTCGACATCATAGATCTCAAAGAAGATTAAAGAGCTATTCTATTAGAGACGTTTTAGCTATTATTTAATAGGCGGAAAAATATGGTATTTTAGGAGTCTAATTAAACGTGTGCACAACACGAATAAAATGCAGAATTTCGTGAGCATAGATTATACAAGATTTCCATGTACAGAGGCACCCTGAAGTTCCTCACTTTTGATGAATTCAATTTCAATGATGAATTAGTTTAATTAATTAAGTAATGTTTAAGTACATAATAAATTACGAGAGAAAAGTATGAAGAATTTCGTGAGCATAGATTATACAGGTCAAACATAGAAGCATTATGAGAGAGAGAGAGAGTACCACTGGAAGAAACAGGAACTTGGGAAACAAGGATTCCACAACAAGACTTGAAATTCTTTGGGCTGACAAGGGTTTATTGATTGTTGATCGCCGGCCTGACAAAGGGAGCAAAGAAGATAAAAGAAAGAAAAGGAACATATTGATAAACCTATACCCTAAAAAATCGAAACAAAGAGACTAGAAAGGAAGGGAGGATGAAATTAGATCTGATGCAATCACCTTTTTTGCCACTGATTTCCCGGATTTGGTTGTCGGTTCAATTGTATCAAAATTTCTCAACCTCCTATATCGATCTGAGTCCATACGAACAAATTCACACTGAACACAAAATATGGAGGATATCTAGAGTTTCAATGAGTTGAAACTTTAAAGTGCCGAAATTGGATCAGATTAATCGAGAGGAGAATATCGTCGACATAATTACTCGGATTGGAGATTAGGGCTCGGATCGAGATTCTATCTAGCGGAGGCGGTGGACATGTGGCAATACAGGCGGAGGTCTTGATGACATCCATTTTATACATATTTAGGACATGCATTTAGGCTATAGTTTTTTAGGCTATAGTTTAGGCATTTCCATGTTTATTATCTTGCATTTTTAGCTAGTTGTATCAATTTGTTTAGTTTAGAGGTTTACACTAGTCTTTTCATGTTTTCAGGTACTTTAGTGGGCAAAGGAGGTGCATTATGAGGCATGGACGTCATAGGAGATGTGCACGGTCGAACACAAAGACGAACGACGACAAAGAACTCGTCTTGGCGCGCAAGAGATCTCTATTTTCTGTCCCGTCTTTGAAAAAGTATAACTTTTTCCACGTAACTCCGAATTGAGTGATTCCAACGCCAGATTAAATATCACGATGTCAACTACAACGCCTCCAAATTTCAGCGCGTTTGGACCAGGGAATAAAAAGTTATGACAATTACAAAATCATGTCGCAGTTCTACACGGTTTGCGACAAACCGTGCCGGATGCTGCAAACCGTGCTGGCCTCCAGAACAAAGGAAAACACATTCTGTAAAGAGGCACGGTTTCACAAACCGTGCGGGTTTTGTCACAAACCGTGCGCTCCTCCCGCGGACCCGAAAGTTATTTTTTCGACCCCTTTTATTTTAGGACAGTATAAATAATTTCTAGGGTTTTTTGGCACATCTCTTTTGCCACTTTTTGTCACTCTCTCTAGCCCTAGTTGTGTTTTGGAGTTTCTTTGAAGATTTCTGAAGATTGGAGATTGTTTCCCTGGATTTGATCAAGTATTTCTCTTCTTCTAATCTAGTTGAATGATTTCTATTGTTCATATGATGTTTTTGATTGTTTCTCCAAGCATGTCTGGCTAAATCTCTTAATTCTAGGATTGGGGTGATCCCAACAATGGATTGATAGACTTTTGTGTGGTATTTGCCTGAATTGAAATCTAGAACCTTGTCTGATTCAATCCTAGAGTTCTTAATACAATTGATGAATGTTGATTAGGTTTCTATTAGGTTTGAGTCTGAAAGGAGATAACCTTAATAGATAACTCAGATATGATATGAGTCTGAAAGGAGATTACTTTATTAGATTACTAGGTATTGAACATGAGTGTTATTTGTGCGACAAAAACCTAACTACTCTTGTGGAATCCTAAGCTATCATAGAAACCCTAGGTTTGCCTGGACTTAGCGGAGCACGACAACGAATGTTAACCCTGTTTGATCCTAGATTCTAAGTACTCAAAGGGTCTAGATTTGATTAGCTCTGCGCGACAGCGATTGTTAGTTATAATTTAGGCACATATATTATCGTCTGAAAGGAGTTAGTAGAGACATTAGATAGCTTACCTTCAGACAAGTTCAGACTAATTTCAGACAGATATATGTAAGTTTACCAAGACATTGTTGTGGGGATCCCTAGTCCTAGGATCTTCTCCCTAATTATTTACAATCATCTTTTGCAATTCTATTTCTTGTTTTCTTATTTCCTTAGTTATTAGACAAACGAATCTTCCTTTCTTATGGTTTAGCTTACCCGTTTAAGTTTATAAAAAGGTACTACATAGTCCTCGTTGGAAACGACACTTGAAAAGCTATAATTGAACCTTGTGGGTAAATTTTTGTTCTATCTTGTCTAACGAAAGAGACGATGATGACAATGCAAGAATTGCATGTTCGTAAATGCTACTAAATTCTCAATGCAATTACAAAGAGCTAAACCTGAATTATGTAAAAAGAATAAAAGAAATTAGGAAAAAGGAAAATTGGGATATTGTTTAATCCAATACAAAACAACACGCATGAGAAGATGAGGTGGTGGCAACTGATAAATTCGACACCTTATCATATGCAAAAGTTTTTTGATGGATTTCTAATGACAGTTCTTATTCTCACTCTTTAAAATTTGTTATATATATATATTTATTTGATGAATGAACGAAATTGACCTCTGTTTTTTAGTTTTTTTAAAAAAAATCCAAAACACTATCAATTCTCAATGGGCACTCGCAGGAGCTAAATGAGTACCCATATCCAATGGGCAGGTAACAACGAAAGAATTAATTAAATAAAATAAATATTGCTAAAATTATTTAAGTTTAGTTAAATATTATTAAATACATACTAAAATTAGTTAAATTAAATAATTATTGCTAAAATTAGTTAAATTAAATAAGTATTGCTAAAATTATTTAAGTTTAGTTAAATATTATTAAGTAATACTAGAAATTAGTTAAATTAAGTTAAGTAGCTTTAAGTAAATACTAAAATTATTTAAATTCAGTTAATTAGTATTAAGTACATATTAAAATTTTTATATTTAGTTAAATAACTTAAAGTATATATTAAAATTAGTTTAATTAATTAAGTAATGTTTAAGTACATAATAAATTACGTATATAAATAAAAGAAAATATAATATCATATATATGAAAAATAAAACATATAATAAGTGTGTAGAAGTATCCATCCCAATGGATAGTAGAAGAGTGGAGCTACCCATCTCCAATGGACAGTGGAAAGATTTTGAACTACCCATCCCCAATGAGCACCAATACAAGGATGTGTATAATAAAAATAAAATGGTGAGAATATGAATCCCCATACATGTACTACTCCCTCTTTTAGAGTAGTTTGGATATTCACCATTTTTTTCCATATTTTTTCTCATATTGCTTAGCATTGAATAAGACCAGAAGTAGAGGGAGTATCTAGCAGTGTCACTTGTCCTTTGTATCCGATCATTTGCTAGTTGGCTGGAATGTCCAAGTTAAGATTGCGAAATCGGATGGGGTATGAGAATTGGCCAGAGTGAAGGTCCAATTTGGTAGCAAATATATATGTACTCTGTTTCGTGATAAACAAATGCTGATCTTGTGGTGGGTATGAAAATTGGTCAGTGTAGAGTGATGACTCAAATGATCATATGGGAACCCTTTGTTTTCTGCTTTCTAAACTTATATTTGTCTTATGTATTTTGTTGACCGTAGTAAGGTTTCTTCTCTTGTTCGTCTGTGGCCATGTTTTAAAAGCCGTTAGGTGGGAGCTTGGCGGTGAGGGGGAGCCTAACGCCTAGGTGGCTAGGCGGGGGTTTATGCGGATTAAAAATTAATGTTTGATCCATGTGATTATTTAACTATGTTATCCCAAATCCATTAATATTTATAAAACTATATTTGGATGAGGTTTGATTTATAATAATGGGCCTTATTTTACAAAACCTCACCAAAAACTATGTTCTATGCATACGTCATCTCCTAAGATGTTGCTGCTTCCACAACATGAGACTTCTTTTTGCATAGGCGGCCCTAGATGTGGTCCTATTTCGACGTTGATTGAGATAAAAGCTTCATTTAAGTGGTCTTAAGTGGGTCAATTTCGACGTTGACTGGTCAACATTTTTTTGCGATATTTCTCTTTCTAGTCCAAAATTTTTCGTGCACAATTGTTGGAAAAGTTATGCACAATCCAACAAGATTTCATACCATTTTGACCGATCAACTTTTTTATTTTTTCGGGACCTTTTTTTCGGACGATTTTTTTTGTATGTGGGCTTAAATTTCCGGAAAAGCTAAATGCACGCGAAATATTGTCTATATCGACGCTATTTTACACGCTTATCTTAAGCGTGTGGTTTTACACGCTTATCTTAAGCGTGTGGTTTTACATGCTTAAGGTAAGCGTGCAGGGGTATTGTGGGTATTTTGAAAATACAGCTCACGGTTCTTACACGCTTAGCTTAAGCGTATGCCTACACGCTTAGCTTAAGCGTATGCCTACACGCTTACCTTAGGCGTACAACACTAATTTTTTTTTTCTTCCAAAATTGCATTTTTTCCCATAATCATGTAGAGAATTTCAATACGAGTCCGTACATATAAAATTCGTCCAAAACGGACATCGTTTGCCCCTCCAAAAGCCCAAAAAACGAAGCCTTCAACCCGTGCGCATCCGTAAGCTTTTATAAGCTTCAATGGAGGATTTGACAAATTTCTTGGATTCGATTGAAGCCATTAACTATTGGGCATTTAAGAGGACCTTATCATACATGTAATTCCACATTTAATCGGATTGAATGACGATTAAAATCGTAGAATTTTATCCCCAAAGCCACCGTGTCGTCCAAGGGGCCGATTTGAAAAAATCCAAAATTGGATCAAATCGTCTTCAATTGGAGGGCATGAACCATAGGGCCTTGTTGAGGGTATCCTAAGATTCAAAATGCCTATAAAATCCCCTTCAATTGTTGCCCCAATGCATCCAATTTCGAAGTCAAAACTCATGAACCTTAAATACCGTTACCGGTTATTCTTGACCGAAATTCGAGCACATGCAAGCTTTATTCTTGTAATTGTTGGTACTACTAGCCTTGAAAATTGGTCCTCTTTCAAAGCCCTCTCTTTACATCGCCGGAAAAAGACCACTTCCATTCAATTTGGATTTTTTCCGACGAGGTGTCAAGAAGGTAATCCGACGGGATTGAATTTGTGCCCATTTTGCGATTTTTGGGGTATTTTTGATTTGTTTTGTCTTAATCTTGGTTAAATTAATTAATCTAGATTAGTGAAAAAATATTTTAGGATCAATTTGGTGAAATACTATAGTATATAAGTGTAACTATATGAAATTTAATGAAATAATATAGTATATAAGTCTAAGTATACTAGATTTAATGAAATACTATAGTATATAAGTGTAACTATATGAAATATAATATAATAAAATACTATAGTATATAAATCTAAGTATACTAGATTTAATGAAATACTATACTACATAAGGGTAACTATATGAAATATAATGAAATACTATAGTATATAAGTCTAAGTATACTAGATTTAATGAAATACTATACTACATAAGTGTAACTATATGAAATATAATGAAATACTATAGTATATAAGTCTAAGTATACTAGACTTAATAAAATACTATAATACATAAGTATAACTATATGAAATTTAATGAAATACTATAGTATATAAGTCTAAGTATACTAGATTTAATGAAATACTATAGTATATAAGTGTAACTATATGAAATATAATAAAATACTATAATATATAAGTTTAAGTATACTAGATTTATTGAAATACTATACTACATAAGTGTAACTATATAAAATATAATAAAATACTATAATATATAAGTTTAAATATACTAGATTTAATGAAATACTATAGTATTTCATTAATCAAGTATACTTAGACTTATATACTATAGTATTTCATTAAATTTCATATAGTTACACTTATGTACTATAGTATTTCATTACATTTCATATAATTACAGTTATGTACTATAGTACTTCATTACATTTCATATAGTTATACTTATGTACTATAGTATTTCATTACATTTCATATAGTTACACTTACGTACTATAGTATTTCATTACATTTCATATAGTTACACTTATATAGTATAGTATTTCATTAAATCTAGTATACTTAGACTTATATACTATGGTATTTCATTACATTTCATATAGTTACACTTATATAGTATAGTATTTCATTAAATCTAGTATACTTAGACTTATATACTATGGTATTTCATTAAAACTAGTATACTTAAAATTATTTAAGTAGATAGAGAAATAAACATATTTATATATATATATTCTTTTATTAAATAAAAAGTAATCTATGAAAATCATAATCACACTAAAAATTTGGCATAAACATTTTATAGGAAAGCAAGCTCATATATACATAATAAACAAGGAAGTAGAATTATCAAGAATCATACTAAGAATTGGAAATCTATGATTTTTAATAAAAAAATAAAATAAAGTAAAAAAATGAGAGAGTGACATGTGACTAGGGGTGGACGCAGGATATTAGCCCAGTGGGGGCTAAAATCTTACTTGGCTAAAATCAATTAAATTACATTAACATATCGCAATACAATACTTGGAAAAAATCTCTTCATTTTCTGAACCACCAATACTTGGAAAAAATCTCTTCATTTTCTGAAATAATCAAATTATAATTTACATTAACATATAGCAATACAAGCAAAGAATCAAACAAGAGAAGCTTAAGAGGATTTCTTGCATTGCTAATCTGCCTAATCAGACGGTTAAAAAAATGATCTCAAATTGAAATTAAATAGAAATTAAACTATCTTACTTCATTGCTAAAGCCTAAACTGCTAAACATCCATTATTACCTCACAAATCAGACTTAAAAAAACTAGCTCACACATTTATCAGATCTCTAACTTGAGCCAACCAACAATTCCAATAGGTATTGCAGTAAAAATCATTTAAAACATAAAACATATTCACCTTTATCCTCCACGACACGACTCTACCATCAAGATATCACCCTCGTGACCCCGAGCAACTCAGCAAGCTCGGCACCGCACCACCGCTGGGTATCGGTCCTCCCAACAGACACCAGTGGCAGTCACGACAGTCACACCACCGCACCACCGCTGGGCACCGCACCAGCAACTCATCAAGTTGCAAGCGCGAAGTAGCACCACCGCTAGCAAAAAATGTCATAGATGATGTGACTTAAAGAAGGAAACATGTGACCTTAGTTAATAACTATTTTAGTATTGTAAAATATAGATTTTGATTATAATAATATAAATTCTAACAAAAATATTATATTTAAGTAGGTAGAGAAATAGACAAATATATATATATATTATTTTATTAAATAAAAAGTAATCTATAAAAATCATAATCACAATAAAAATTTGGCATAAACATTTTATAGGAAAGCAAGCTCATATATACATAATAAACAAGGAAGTACAATTATCAAGAATCACACTAAGAATTGGAAATCTATGATTTTTAATAAAAAAAAAAATAAAGTAAAAAAATGAGAGAGTGACATGTGACGAGGGGCGGACGAAGGATTTTAGCCCAATGGGGGCTAAAATCCTACTTGGCTAAAATCAATTAAATTACATTAACATATAACAATACAATACTTAGAAAAAATCTCTTCATTTTCTGAACCACCAATACTTGGATAAAATCTCTTCATTTTTTGAAATAATCAAATTGTAAATTACATTAACATATAACAACACAAGCAAAGAATCAAACAAGAGAAGCTTAAGAGGATTTATTGCATTGCTAATCTGCCTAATCAGACCGTTAAAAAAAATGATCTCATATTGAAATTGAAATTAAATAGAAATTAAACTATCTTACTTCATTGCTAAAGCCTAAACTGCTAAACATCCATTATTACCTCACAAATCAGACTTTAAAAAAAACTACCTCACACATTTATCAGATCTCTAACTTGAGTCAACCAACAATTCCAATAGGTATTGCAGCGAAATCATTTAAAACTTAAAACAAATATTCACCTTAATCCTCCACGGCACGGCTCTACCATCTAGATATCACCCTCGTGACCCCCAACAACTCAGCAAGCTGGGCATCGCACCACCGCTGGGCACCGATCCTCCCAAAAGACACAAGTGACAGTCATGACAGTCACACCACCGTACCACCGCTGGGCACCGCACCAGCAACTCAGCAACTTGCAAGCGCGCATTAGCACCACCGCCAACAAAAAATGTCATAGATGATGTGACTTAATGAAGGAAACATGTGACCTTAGTCAATAACTATTTTAGTATTGTAAAATATAGATTTTGATTATAATAATATAAATTCTAACAAAAATATTGTATTTAAGTAGGTGGAGAAATAAACAAATTTATATATATATATATATATTATTTTATTAAATAAAAAGTAATCTATGAAAATCATAATCACACTAAAAATTTGGCATAAACATTTTATAGGAAAGCAAGCTCATATATACATAATAAACAAGGAAGTAGAGTTATCAAGAATCACACTAAGAATTGGAAATCTATGATTTTTAATAAAAAAATAAAATAAAGTAAAAAAATGAGAGAGTGACATGTGACCAGGGGCAGACGCAGGATTTTAGGCCAATGGGGGCTAAAATCCTACTTGGCTAAAATCAATTAAATTACATTAACATATAGCAATACAATACTTGGAAAAATCTCTTCATTTTCTGAAATAATCAAATTATAAATTACATTAACATATAGTAATACAAGCAAAGAATCAAACAAGAGAAGCTTAAGAGGATTTCTTGCATTGCTAATCTTCCTAATCAGAACGTTAAAAAAATGATCTCAAACTGAAATTGAAATTAAATAGAATTTAAACTATCTTACTTCATTGCTAAAGCCTAAACTTCTAAACATCCATTATTACCTCACAAATCAGACTTTAAAAAAACTAGCTCACACATTTATCAGATCTCTAACTTGAGCCATCCAACAATTCCAATAGGTATTGCAGTGAAATCATATAAAACTTAAAACATATTCACCTTAATCCTCCACGACATGGCTCTACCATCTAGATATCACCCTCGTCACCCCCAGCAACTCAGCAAGCTGGGCACCGCACCACGCTGGGCACCGGTCCTTCCAAAAGACACCAGTGGCAGTCACGACAGTCACACCACTGCACCACCGCTGGGCACCGCACCAACAACTCAGCAAGTTGCAAGCGCGCAGTAGCACCACCGCCAGCAAAAAAATGTCATAGATTATGTGACTTAAAGAAGGAAACATGTGACCTTAGTCAATAACCTTTAGTATTGTAAAATATAGATTTTGATTATAATAATATAAATTCTAACAAAAATATTGTATTTAAGTAGGTAGAGAAATAAACAAATTTATATATATATATATATTATTTTATTAAATAAAAAGTAATCTATGAAAATCATAATCACACTAAAAATTTGGCATAAACATTTTATAGGAAAGCAAGCTCATATATACATAATAAACAAGGAAGTAGAGTTATCAAGAATCACACTAAGAATTGGAAATCTATGATTTTTAATAAAAAAATAAAATAAAGTAAAAAAATGAGAGAGTGACATGTGACCAGGGGCAGCTGCAAGATTTTAGGCCAGTGGGGGCTAAAATCCTACTTGGCTAAAATCAATTAAATTACATTAACATATAGCAATACAATACTTGGAAAAAATCTCTTCATTTTCTGAAATAATCAAATTATAAATTACATTAACATATAGCAAAACAAGCAAAGAATCAAACAAGAGAAGCTTAAGAGGATTTCTTGCATTGCTAATCTGCCTAATCAGAACGTTAAAAAAAATGATCTCAAATTGAAATTGAAATTAAATAGAAATTAAACTATCTTACTTCATTGCTAAAGCCTAAACTGCTAAACATCCATTATTACCTCACAAATCAGACTTTAAAAAAACTAGCTCACACATTTATCAGATCTCTAACTTGAGCCATCCAACAATTCCAATAGGTATTGCAGTGAAATCATATAAAACTTAAAACATATTCACCTTAATCCTCCACGACATGGCTCTACCATCTAGATATCACCCTCGTCACCCCCAGCAACTCAACAAGCTGGGCACCGCACCACCGCTGGGCACCGGTCCTCCCAAGAGACACCAGTGGCAGTCACGAAAGTCACACCACCGCACCACCGTTGGGCACCGCACCAGCAACTCAGCAACTTGCAAGAGCACAGTAGCACCACCGCCAGCAAAAAATGTCATAGATGATGTGACTTAAAGAAGGAAACATGTGACCTTAGTCAATAACTTCTTTAGTATTGTAAAATATAGATTTTGATTATAATAATATAAATTCTAACAAAAATATTGTATTTAAGTAGGTAGATAAATAAACAAATTTATATATATATATATTATTTTATTAAATAAAAAGTAATCTATGAAAATCATAATCACACTAAAAATTTGGCATAAACATTTTATAGCAAAGCAAGCTCATATATACATAATAAACAAGGAAGTAGAATTATCAAGAATCACACTAAGAATTGGAAATCTATGATTTTTAATAAAAAAAATAAAAAAAAGTAAAAAAATGAGAGAGTGACATGTGACGAGGGGCGGACGAAGGATTTTAGCCCAGTGGGGGCTAAAATCCTACTTGGCTAAAATCAATTAAATTACATTAACATATAGCAATACAATACTTAGAAAAAATCTCTTCATTTTCTGAACCACCAATACTTGGATAAAATCTCTTCATTTTTTGAAATAATCAAATTGTAAATTACATTAACATATAACAATACAAGAAAAGAATCAAACAAGAGAAGCTTAAGAGGATTTATTGCATTGCTAATCTGCCTAATCAGACCATTAAAAAAATGATCTCAAATTGAAATTGAAATTAAATAGAAATTAAACTATCTTACTTCATTGCTAAAGCCTAAACTGCTAAACATCCATTATTACCTCACAAATCAGACTTTAAAAAAAACTAGCTCACACATTTATCAGATCTCTAACTTGAGCCAACCAACAATTCCAATAGGTATTGGAGTAAAATCATTTAAAACTTAAAACAAATATTCACCTTAATCCTCCACGGCACGGCTTTACCATCTAGATATCACCCTCGTGACCCCCAGCAACTTAGCAAGCTGGGCACCGCACCACCGCTGGGCACCGATCCTCCCAAAAGACACCAGTGGCAGTCACGACAGTCACACCACCGCACCGCTGGGCACCGCACCAGCAACTCAGCAACTTGCAAGCGCGCAGTAGCACCACCGCCAATAAAAAATGTCATAGATGATGTGACTTAATGAAGGAAACATGTGACCTTAGTCAATAACTATTTTAGTATTGTAAAATATAGATTTTGATTATAATCATATAAATTCTAACAAAAATATTGTATTTAAGTAGGTGGAGAAATAAACAAATTTATATATATATATATATATATTATTTTATTAAATAAAAAGTAATCTATGAAAATCATAATCACACTAAAAATTTGGCATAAACATTTTATAGGAAAGCAAGCTCATATATACATAATAAACAAGGAAGTAGAGTTATCAAGAATCACACTAAGAATTGGAAATCTATGATTTTTAATAAAAAAATAAAATAAAGTAAAAAAATGAGAGAGTGACATGTGACCAGGGGCAGACGCATGATTTAAGGCCAGTGGGGGCTAAAATCCTACTTGGCTAAAATCAATTAAATTACATTAACATATAGCAATACAATACTTGGAAAAAATCTCTTCATTTCCTGAAATAATCAAATTATAAATTACATTAACATATAGCAATACAAGCAAAAAATCAAACAAGAGAAGCTTAAGAGGATTTCTTGCATTGCTAATCTGCCTAATCAGAACGTTAAAAAAATGATCTCAAATTGAAATTGAAATTAAATAAAAATTAAACTATCTTACTTCATTGCTAAAGCCTAAACTGCTAAATATCCATTATTATCTCACAAATCAGACTTTAAAAAAACTAGATCACACATTTATCAGATCTCTAACTTGAGCCATCCAACAATTCCAATAGGTATTGCAGTGAAATCATATAAAACTTAAAACATATTCACCTTAATCCTCCACGACATGGCTCTACCATCTAGATATCACCCTCGTCACCCCCAGCAACTCAGCAAGTTGGGCATCGCACCACCGCTGGGCACCGATCCTCCCAACAGACACCATTGGCAGTCACGACAGTCACACCACCGCACCACCGCTGGGCACCGCACCAGCAACTCAGCAAGTTGCAAGCGCGCAGTAGCACCACCGCCAGCAAAAAATGTCATAGATGATGTGACTTAAAGAAGGAAACATGTGACCTTAGTCAATAACTATTTTAGTATTGTAAAATATAGATTTTGATTATAATAATATAAATTCTAACAAAAATATTGTATTTAAGTAGGTAGAGAAATAAACAAATTTATATATATATATATTATTTTATTAAATAAAAAGTAATCTATGAAAATCATAATCACACTAAAAATTTGGCATAAAAATTTTATAGGAAAGCAAGCTCATATATACATAATAAACAAGGAAGTAGAATTATCAAGAATCACACTAAGAATTGGAAATCTATGATTTTTAATAAAAAAATAAAATAAAGTAAAAAAATGAGAGAGTGACATGTGACCAGGGGCGGACGCAGGATTTTAGCCCAGTGGGGGCTAAAATCCTACTTCGCTACAATCAATTAAATTACATTAACATATAGCAATACAATACTTGGAAAAAATCTCTTCATTTTCTGAAATAATCAAATTATAAATTACATTAACATATAGCAATACAAGCAAAGAATCAAACAAGAAAAGCTTAAGAGGATTTCTTATATTGCTAATCTGCCTAATCAGACCTTTAAAAAAAATGATCTCAAATTGAAATTGAAATTAAATAGAAATTAAACTATCTTACTTCATTGCTAAAGCCAAAACTGCTAAACATCCATTATTACCTCACAAATCAGACTTTAAAAAAACTAGCTCACACATTTATCAGATCTCTAACTTGAGCCAACCAACAATTCCAATAGGTATTGTCGTGAAATCATTTAAAACTTAAAACATATTCACCTTAATCCTCCACGGCACGGCTCTACCATCTAGATAGGGCTCAACTATTCGGCGCATATGCATTTTTGCCTTTTGGCGCATAGGGCCGCGCGTAACGTGGGAATAGACTTCCCACGTTACGCGTCGATACTGACCCATTCAAGACCCACACGTAACGTGTGACATTGTATCACACGTAACGTGTGGGAATCTGGCTATAAAAGCCAGATTCGGCTCCTCCTCTTCATTCATAACCAGCACTCAGCCGCTGCGCCTCCTTGCCCCTCCCGCGTAACGTCTCCTTGCCCCTCCCGCGTAACGCCTCCTCGCCCCTCCCGCGTAAGGTTAGTTCCTAGAAATAATTATTTGATTTTGTTTTTAATAAATTTAAAGTGTTTGGTTAGGAAATGTAGATCCACACATAGTATTTGGTTATGTAGATCTAGGTTTGGATGGTAGATCTACGATGTGGAGATGATTTGGATGGTAGATCTAGGTTTTGTAGAAGTTTTTGTGATGTTTAGGGTTTTGGTTAGGTAGATCTAGGTTTGTTGACATTTTGTGTGGAAAAATGAAAGTGGAAGTGATGATATTGTTAGATTGGTAAAAATTGTGGATTTGTTGTTGAATTTTGGGTATATTTGAAAAAAAAAAAAATCGGACTGTCTCGCCGGAGAAGACGACCGGAATATCGCCGGAAAGTCGCCGGCGATATGCCGGTGAAATTGGAATGTGCACATTCACATGTAACGTGTGAATGTGCACCACGCGTTACGTGTGAGAGCAAGTCACATGTAACGTGTGAATGTGCACCACGCGTTACGTGTGAGAACAAGTCACACGTAACGTGTGAATTTGCATTTTTTTTGATATCTGAAACGTTGATTTTCTGTTTGTTGATTTTTGTTGATTAAAATGTGTTGATATGTAAACGCAGATGGAACCTGGGGAAAGAACTGAACGCAGGATACGTCGCAACCTTGTACGCCAACAGTCGTATGTGACTGGCGAAGAGGTCAAAAGGTCGGAAAGGAGGCAACGGAGGGATGTGTGCTACCGGGATGATGAGACCGGCGCATACCAGATTGGAGCAGGTAGCAGTACTGGGGCTGGTTTAGGGTTTCAAACTGGAGTCGGTAGCAGTAGTGGGACTGCTGGCGATACTGGCATGATAGGAGTGCATAGCCTAATGGCAGTGCCGTCGTTTATTGGGGGTAGAGCAGGCTCTGAGCCTCCGAGGGACCCAGACTATGAAGGAAGTCCGCTGCATTGTTATTCTGATACAATAGATCAGAATAACTATTACGGGCGGAATTTTAGTCTGCCGGTACTACCGCCGCATGTGAGCCCTCATCATAGCCCGAGGGATTATTATCAGGGAGATGAGGAGCAGGGCAACCCGTGGGAGAACCCGACAGTGTACCCGAACGCTGCCTATCATCAACCTATGGTAAGTACATTTAGTATAACATGCATTTGTTTACAATTCATTATTGCATCTGATCTATTTAATAAATGTAGGATCATGCCTGTACATGGGGGACTCAGGACCAGGGGACTCAGGCCCAGTCCAGCAATGCGTGGATTCCAAGAGAAGACGCCCCAAACACGGCGGGCGAGGAGCCGGGCGAGGAGCCTCAGGAAGCCTCTTCTTCGCGGGGAAAACCACCCCGGTCAAAGAAGAATGTCAGATACGACCCTGAACTGGTGGTGAGCGTTCCTGGAGGTCCGGAGAGACCTGAACTCCTAAAGAGTTTTGTAAACCACGTGGCGTACCTCCTTTACCAGCGCGTTGTAAGTTGCACGTAACACAATTTTTTTAATTATTAATCTTGTTTTAAATAAGTATGTATGATTGCTTAATTATGTTCATATACAGTCGGTGCAACCCTTGAGGTTCCAGCAGCGAGGCAAGCAGTTACGCTCATGGCGTCTCACAACGGAAGACGCGTGGGGTACCATGGCGTTGGCGTCCGGGCTATGTCATCTATCGGACATCATGCATGAGCATGTGGATGAGACGCTGATTGGTGCCTTCGTCGAGCGTTGGCAACCGGAAACCAACTCATTCCACATGTCATGGGGAGAGATGACTATAACTCTCCATGATGTGTGGATGATCCTTGGGCTTAACATACAAGGGCAAGACATGGGTCCCCCAAAGAAATGGCATGAGCAGCTGAGCCGCAATGATTTGAAGAAGGCATTGATGGAGCAGACGCATGAGTTTTTTGAGCTGGAGGATGGTGCTATCGTCGTCGGTAACTTGCACGCGGGAGATTTTAAGACTCATTGCGAGGAGTTGGCGTCGAAGAAGCTGGCGGCTGGGTTCTTGCTGTACTTGGTGGGGTCTGCCCTCTTTCCTGACAAGTCTCATCATCGCTTGCCCATTTATTACACTCCGTTCGTGACTGATCTCACAAAAGTCACGAACTATGCATGGGGTACCGGTGTTCTTGCACACGTGTACCGCAGCTTGGGCGAGTGCACAAGAAAAGAGGCACGGGTCATGTCCACATGTTTCACTCTGATCCAGGTATTAAATGGCTTGAATAAAAATATCTAAATTTTTGTTATAGATATATTATATGTTTGTTATGTAGGGAATTGACATATGTGTAATTATTTTGTAGTCATGGATATATCAGTACTTTCCCATGTTTAGACCTGCACAGAGTGTTTACTGGGACCCACAACAGCCGATCCCATACGCCAGAAAATGGGACATGTCACATGAATCCAACCGGACCAGGAATTATAGGGAGGAGCTGGATGGGATGCATGCTGATAGTGTAAGTGCATATACGGTCCTTATCTATTATGTTAAAATATATATGCATGATAAGTTGTTTGAAATTCAATTGTGTTTAGGTTGAGTGGATGCCATACGACTCCATTGACTTCAATAATGAGATGTTTGCTTCATCGCGATTTCATGGAGTCATATCCTGTTTGTGGGTCACCGAGTCTTACATGCCGGATCGAGTAGCTTGGCAGTTTGGGCGTGTACAACAATGTCCAAGACCACCGATTGTTCCCATTAAGGCATGGAGGGGCGTGAAGATTAGCAGTTACACGGTGGAGTACGATAGATCCTTACATGCATGGAATGCCCGCAATGAACATTCCATTAGCCTGCAAGCCATGGGTCCTCCAGTTCGTCAACACCACCAGTGTACCGATGATTACATGTAGTGGTACCTCCAACATACACATCCATTCATCATCCCTCAAGAGGATCGTTACACTCAGCAGCAGGTAAGTAATCATGTAATTATATCCTGTTTATTTTTGACTTCGTGTATGTTTATTAATCGTATCCACTTATCTTCTGTGCAGTGCCTTGATAGTTGTTATTCACGTATGGATCCATATCGCGATCATCACCATGGAGATGACCGATGTGAAGACGTAGCCGAGGCGTTACGGCAATCATTGGAGCAAATGTATCCATTCCTTTCGAACCATTGAACTTGGCTGCTTCGTCATTTGAGCATTAGTTTGAATGTTTTTTTGAAATTTGAATGTTATGACTTGAGTTTGAATGTGTTTGTTGAAGTTTGAATGTTATGAATTGAGTTTGAATGTTTTGTTGAAGTTTGAATGTTATGACTTCAGTTTGAATGTTTTGGGGAAGTTGTTTGGATTATGACAACAATAGGAATGTCGTACTCATTGCATCATATCATTCATTACATAAATCGACTGTTTCGACCTTATTCTTTCGTTTTGGCTTCTTTTCGTCCTTGTCTGGTTCATACTCCAACGAACGATCTAATAGCCATTGATCTACGTAATCACCCGCAGACGGGTCATGATGATACAGCCACCCCGAGTAAATAGGAGGCAAGGGCGAAGTTTTGGCCAGCCCAATCTATATGAAAATCAATGCATCATACATATGTTTTAACACAAGATAGTATAAACAGATGTTTTAACACAAGATAGTATAAACAGATGTTTTAACACAAGATTGTATAAACGTACCGCAATAAAATGTTGCTCGTTCTCGACATGGCAAATGCATACCGTCTTCAAATTCTCCCTAATCGATGCTTCGTTTGTCTTCCCCCTCATAGGCAGGTATGTCATCCCCACGCCACGACCGACGGTAACGAACACACATGTGAATGCCGTTGCCACCAAACATCCCATATCCGGGAGCTCCAACCACGTCTCCGGTGGGGCCGGCCTGTTCGGCGAAGGAAACCAATCAAGCTTCGCCTCCATTGCCTCAAGTGTCATCGTAGACACCCAAAGTGGCGCGAGTAGCTCATACTCTTTTCTCAACGTAGCGATCATGGTACGTCGAACAAATTCCCACTTATCTTGCCCTAAGCCCAGACCATGCGCAATGGCTCTGTACCCGCAGTTTCCATCACCCACTATCTCATACCATCCTCCAAAGTGTGGTCTCATACACTTGGGGAACTGTGAAAGATATCGCCACGGGTTCTTGATCAATGACGTGGCACCACACGGTAAGGGTAGGCCCGTCTTCGGTGGTCTTTCTTTTTGCTTTTTCGGAGGTGTTCCGTCCATCTGTTGGTCAGTGTGCTCCCATGATGAGGGTTGTCTTTTGGTGGCAAAGTTCAGAGCTCCTTGAGGCCGACCCTTATGCCTGACTTTGGCTGGCTCTTCCAGAGTAGTCTGCTCTGGATGTGCTATACTTCTAAGTGTACAGACTGCTCTTTGTTGAATCTCCACTGGCAATGTGGGGAAGACGCTTCGGGCAAATTCGTCAAGCAAAGATCTATTCACGTTGCGTGTGCATAATTCTTCCTCTTCTGATGTCTTCACTTCTGACAAGGTCAGTTTCCTCCAGAACGGATGCAACGAGCTAGGTTCAATTGGGGTCTCGCTCCGAACATTTTGCGCCATGTCATGAACGCAAGGCAAGCCATCTCTGACCCTCATCTGGCATCTGCATATAGTGCTCCACACTGGAGCTTCTCCTTTCCTGTATTCCTCAATCAAACGAGCTAGTGTAACCGCAGACACCTTGAAGTGCAGCTTACGAAAAAGATGTGCGTCTGTTAGCAGCGTATATCTCTTCCCAATGCTCTCATTCAATGCCCCCCGAATCTCAGTAATATGATTGCGCAACCGTGTATCATATTGATCGAACACAGTGCAAAGGTTGCCATCGTTGCTTGTGAAGAAGCTTTTCAGACTGGAATGGGCCCCTTCAACCCTGTATTACAATCAAGAATCCGAAAATTTGTTTGATTGTTGTAAAGGTCTAACTAAGTTCAAATAACTAGCTAAATTTAGATAAACCATTGATGCACATACCTGTTAGTGGTGGTAGTACCGAGCGTGAACACTGTATCTATCCATACAGAGACGATTCTTTCCTTGTAGGGGTCAACCCAATTTTTTTGTAGGTACTGAACACATTTTGGAGCTTTCTTCCAATCACACTTCAGCTTCCAGAGTGATCTTTCGTACCCTTGTATGGTCGTTTCCTTGAAGAGCTTCATGCAGTCGTTGGAAAACGTTGTGCCCCTAAACTTGCCCATGGCCTTCTTCCCGAAGTCTTCAATATTCTTTCTCACATGCCGCCTACATAGGAGGAATTTTGCTTCTGGAAACTGCTTCTCTAATGCGTTCATCAATGCCTTCTCCCGATCAATGACCGCACATGTGGGTGCTCGTTGCACATTGGCAAACATCTTAGCAAGCTGCTCTATGGCCCATTTGTAATTGTCTTCGTCCTCCTTCTCCAGAAACGCCCCGGCAATATTGTAGTTTTTCCAAACTGATGTGATGCCGACAATTTCAAGGAAGGGCAAATTGTAGCTGCACACATAATCATATATAAAATACAATGGCGTCCTAACCTTGACATGAACAAATGAATAGTATAATTCATATGTTTGTTACTAACCAGTTAGTTGCATATTTAGAGTCCAGCAGCACAATGTACGGAAATGCCTTCAGCAACCGCAACTGATCCTGGCTTGCAAAGAAGATATCCGTTATCTTGTTGGTCTCCTTGTTGAATCTATACTCCATGAAGTACCCCTTCTCATTGCACTCATACAAGAACTGTTGTACAACTGTTCTTCCTTCAATGCCCTTCTTTCTTATCTCGTGCATGATGTTGTATACTTGCTTCATCTTGGTCAAATTTCCAGGGGACGACTGGATTGTAGTATGAATCTTCTGAGGCTTGCAATGATTGACCGTCATCACCCTTATAATCTCCTTCTCTTCAGCAGTTGGTCGCCCAGCTAATGCACTACCATACAAATTGTCTCCTATGACATGGTTGTGAGTTCCATGTTGTACAATGATCCTCCACAATCCCTTCGGCCTTTCTTTCAGCCTCAACATGAAGGGACACCCACATTTCTTCGACCTTGTGATGTCTCTCACTTGGTCAGCTCCTTTAGGGACGTTTTGTCCATGCCAATCACACGGTAACCAAGTCCCCCCGAGGGTCGAAGGGGTGGAAGCTTTATTCCTCCACTTTTTGATGCAGAATTGCTGATTCATAGCAATCTCCCACGCCCACAAAAAGGCTTCTTCTCTAGACTCCCAGATTTGATCAGATGTGAAGAACCTTGAATAATCGGCCGAGACGTACACATCCTCCTCCGGTAGTACACTGAACTGAGGCTGTGTGTGTAGGGATGGAAAGCACAGCTGTGGGGTAGCATGAGATGAAGATGCTTCTGGAGGAAACGGTATCCCAACATCAAATGATGGTATATCAATAACCGGTTGAGGCGTGTTCCAATCCTGCAGTTTTTCCGGCGTTTCCCAAACCGGAAATGTCTTCTGAGGCGTGCTCCAATCCTACAGTTTTTCAGGCGTTTCCCAAACCGGAAATGTCTTCTGTGGAGTGCTCCAGCCATTGAGGGAGATATTGTTTAACCCCTCGTATAAATGATAGTTCGTCTGCATACACGAAATCATGTCATCAATTAGTGCACTGATTATAAAAAAGCACGTTTACTGTCAAACCGTGCCATATTACAGAATGAAACCTGGTTTCGGGTGGTGATTACACACGTAACGTGTGAAGAGTGTCCACACGTTACGTGTGAAACACACCCACACGTAACGTGTTGAACACCTTCACACGTTATGTGTGAACATTCTTCACACGTAACGTGTGAAACTGTTCTTCAATGTAACAGCAAATTCGTAGCCCTAAACCCTAAACAACGCTCAATCTTTGTTTCTAATACCCTAAACAATAAAATGAGATCTTTAATATTAAACAATAAGTATCAAAAATAGCTTTCCTAAATCCTAAACAACAAATATAATGGGCCATCAAAAATAACTTCTCTAAACCCTAACCATGAAGCTAAGAACTTTAAACATTTTCAAAACAAGAAATAAAAAAGACAACTTTAGGGTTATTTATAGAAATTACCTCGTTCCAAAGTGGAATATCTTCCCCATTGTTGCTCCAATACTCGTTGTTGTTCGGATTGTCCATTTTTTGTACAAAAAATATGAGTGAAAATCAAGATTTTGGGAGTGTTTAGGATGAGGGTTTAGGTTCGAAATGGATTCGAAATGGGTTGTTAGCAGACAAAGAAGATGGGTCATTATTACAGTTAGGTGGGGACAAGACGGTTAATTCAATGCGTTTTGCAACAGACTGAACCACACGTTACGTGTCAAACCGTGCCACACGTTACGAGTGAAGTAGATTGGCACGTTACGTGTGAAACACACTAACACGTAACGTGTGATTACTAGGGTTTAGGGTTTAGGCGTATATAGGGTAGGGTAGGATAGGATGGATAGGGGTAGGGTTTAGGTTTTTTGTGGTATAGGGTTATGGCATTTCGGTAGAGTTTAGAATAATGAGTTTTAAGTTTAGGGTTTAGGGTTTAGGGTTAGGGTTTAGGTCTTAGGGTTAGTGTTATGATTAAGGTTTGAGTTTAGAGTTTATCTTTAATTATTAAGGGTGAATTTGGGTATGCGAGTTACATTGTTTATGAGAGTGGTTGACGTTTAGGGTTTAGGGTTATTAGGGTAAGAGTGGTTGAGGTCCTTAATGCTAGTGGTTGAGGTTTTTAATGCTAGTGGTTGAGGTCTTTAATTCTTGTGGTTGTGGTCTTTAATTACTACAACTGTATATATCATTTCACTATATAAGAGGCATTAGGGTTGTTTGTTCACTACAACACTTCCAACACAAGCGAGATTGAAGATTCATTTGTGGGTAAGCTTCTTCTTCCAGTTTCTTTCGATTTAGTAACCCTAATTGGCCTTTTCATATTAATGGATTTGTAGGAAACCAAACACTACATCAAATAATGACATCTTCATCCGAATCATCATCAAACCTAAATAGGCACCATCAACAAATAAGTGCTCTACAATGCGAGTGTAATTTGAAAACCATTGTCCGTACTTGGGATTTGCAGTGGAACTACGGAAGGAGGTATTGGGGATGCCCAAGACTAGGGTGTTTATACAGGAATTGGATTGATCCTGTGTACGAGGAGAGGGCACACGCGGTTATTCGACAACAATGGCGGGAAAAACAAGATCTTATTAAGGTGAATCAAGATGTTGTTAAGCAAGAACTTTTACAAGATATGGATAAGATGCGTAGGTATAACCTCAATCTATATAATGATGTACATCATATAATGCCTTGATGTCGTATCTTTTGTGTAATGTTGTTTACGTACTATCAACCTTTGTAGGGAGCAAGCAATTTTATCAAAGCAGAGACATGATATGTCGCGAAGTTTTACAAGAGACTATCCTAATTTTTTCAAACGCAACTAGACGATGTCATTTATTTTGTGCTAGGTTTTCTAAGTTTATGAAGAACTTGTATTATTTCTTGTATGTGATTGTATTCATCCAACGTAATGAACAATTCTATTCTATCTTCTATGTTGATTATTTTGGGGTGTTTTTTGTAGGGTTTTAGATAAACAAATAAATACTACAAATAAACATTCTAAACCCTATTGACTAACCCACACGTAGCGTGAGGGTACAAACCACACGTAACGTGTGAAATTGTCCCACACGTAACGTGTGGAGCACTGTCACACGTAACGTGTGGTTTGTACCCTCACATTACGTGCGAGCCTATGCGCCAAACGGCAAAATGCCTATGCGCCGAAAAGTAATCGTGTCTAGATATCACCCTCGTGACCCCCAGCAACTCAGCAAGCTGGGCACCGCACCACCGCTGGGCACCGGTCCTCCCAAAATACACCAGTGGCAGTCACGACAGTCACACCACCGCTGGGCACCGCACCAGCAACTCAGCAAGTTGCAAGCGCGCAGTAGCACCACCGCCAACAAAAAATGTCATAGATGATGTGACTTAAAGAAGGAAACATGTGACCTTAGTCAATAACTATTTTAGTATTGTAAAATATAGATTTTGATTATAATAATATAAATTCTAACAAAAATATTGTATTTAAGTAGGTAGAGAAATAAACAAATTTATATATATATATTATTTTATTAAATAAAAAGTAATCTATGAAAATCATAATCACACTAAAAATTTGGCATAAACATTTTATAGGAAAGCAAGCTCATATATACATAATAAACAAGGAAGTAGAGTTATCAAGAATCACACTAAGAATTGAAAATCTATGATTTTTAATAAAAAATAAAATAAAGTAAAAAAATGAGAGAGTGACATGTGACCAGGGGCAGACGCAAGATTTTAGGCCAGTGGGGGCTAAAATCCTACTTGGCTAAAATCAATTAAATTACATTAACATATAGCAATACAATACTTGGAAAAAATCTCTTCATTTTCTGAAATAATCAAATTATAAATTACATTAACATATAGCAAAACAAGCAAAGAATCAAACAAGAGAAGCTTAAGAGGATTTCTTGCATTGCTAATCTGCCTAATCAGAACGTTAAAAAAAATGATCTCAAATTGAAATTGAAATTAAATAGAAATTAAACTATCTTACTTCATTGCTAAAGCTTAAACTGCTAAACATCCATTATTAACTCACAAATCAGACTTTAAAAAAACTAGCTCACACATTTATCAGATCTCTAACTTGAGCCAACCAACAATTCCAATAGGTATTGCAGTGAAATCATTTAAAACTTAAAACATATTCACCTTAATCCTCCACGGCACGGCTCTACCATCTAGATATCACCCTCGTGACCCCCAGCAACTCAGCAAGCTGGGCACCGCACCACCGCTGGACACCGATCCTCCCAACATACACCATTGGCAGTCACGACAGTCACACCACCGCACCACCGCTGGGCACCGCTGGGCACCGTACCAGCAACTCAGCAAGTTGCAAGTGCGCAGTAGCACACCCGCCAGCAAAAAATGTCACAGATGATGTGACTTAATTAAGGAAACATGTGACCTTAGTGAATAACTATTTTAGTATTGTAAAATATAGATTTTGATTATAATAATATAAATTCTAACAAAAATATTGTATTTAAGTAGGTGGATAAATAAACAAATTTATATATATATATATATTATTTTATTAAATAAAAAGTAATCTATGAAAATCATAATCACACTAAAAATTTGGCATAAACATTTTATAGGAAAGCAAGCTCATATATACAAAATAAACAAGGAAGTAGAATTATCAAGAATCACACTAAGAATTGGAAATCTATGATTTTTAATAAAAATAAATAAAATGAATTAAAAAAAATGAGAGAGTGACATGTGACCAGGGGCGGACGCAGGATTTTAGTCTAGTGGGGGCTAAAATCCTACTTGGCTAAAATCAATTAAATTACATTAACATATAGCAATACAATACTTGGAAAAAATCTCTTCATTTTCTGAACCACCAATACTTGGAAAAAATCTCTTCATTTTCTGAAATAATCAAATTGTAAATTACATTAACATATAGCAATACAAGCAAAGAATCAAACAAGAGAAGCTTAAGATGATTTCTTGCATTGCTAATCTGCCTAATTAGACCGTTAAAAAAATGATCTCAAGTTGAAATTGAAATTAAATAGAAATTAAACTATCTTACTTCATTGCTAAAGCCTAAACTGCTAAACATCCATTATTACCTCACAAATCAGACTTTAAAAAAACTAGCTCACACATTTATCAGATCTCTAACTTGAGCCAACCAACAATTCCAATAGGTATTGTCGTGAAATCATTTAAAACTTAAAACATATTCACCTTAATCCTCCACGGCACGGCTCTACCATCTAGATATCACCCTCGTGACCCTCAGCAACTCAGCAAGCTGGGCACCGCACCACCGCTAGGCACCGGTCCTCCCAAAAGACACCAGTGGCAGTCACGACAGTCACACCACCGCTGGGCACCGCAACAACAACTCAGCAAGTTGCAAGCGCGCAGTAGCACCACCGCCATCAAAAAATGTCATAGATGATGTGACTTAATGAAGGAAACATGTGACCTTAGTCAATAACTATTTTAGTATTGTAAAATATAGATTTTGATTATAATAATATAAATTCTAACAAAAATATTGTATTTAAGTAGGTAGAGAAATAAACAAATATATATATATATTATTTTATTAAATAAAAAGTAATCTATGAAAATCATAATCACACTAAAAAATTGGCATAAACATTTTATAGGAAAGCAAGCTCATATATACATAATAAACAAGGAAGTAGAATTATCAAGAATCACACTAAGAATTGGAAATCTATGATTTTTAATATAAAATAAAATAAAGTAAAAAAATGAGATAGTGACATGTGACTAGGGGAGGACGCAGGATTTTAGCCCAGTGGGGGCTAAAATCCTACTTCGCTAAACTCAATTAAATTACATTAACATATAGCAATACAATACTTGGAAAAAATCTCTTCATTTTCTGAACCACCAATACTTGGAAAAAATCTCTTCATTTTCTGAAATAATCAAATTATAAATTACATTAACATATAGCAATACAAGCAAAGAATCAAACAAGAGAAGCTTAAGAGGATTTCTTGCATTGCTAATCTGCCTAATTAGACCGTTAAAAAAATGATCTCAAATTGAAATTGAAATTAAATATAAATTAAACTATCTTACTTCATTGCTAAAGCCTAAACTGATAAACATTCATTATTACCTCACAAATCAGACTTTAAAAAAACTAGCTCATACATTTATCAGATCTCTAATTTGAGCCAACCAACAATTCCAATAGGTATTGCTGTGAAATCATTTAAAACTTAAAACATATTAACCTTAATCCTCCACGGCACGGCTCTACCATCTAGATATCACCCTCGTGACCCGGGAAATAATCTCAGTGCGTCTTATATGTTCGACGAAATGCGTGAACGAAGTGTGAACACGGAATAGAAGCCTTCTTTATGAAATGGACATGTGAGGATATTGTTTGGTGCTCATGACAGCAGGATTGTGTGGGGCTTGACTCTTCAAAGAGGTTGGAAGGTGTGAACGCGGGTGAGGCGGAGTGAGCTACATTTTGTAGACGGTGAAATTGGGGTCTTCTAGGTTATTTGGGAGAAGTCCATAGAATCTGTGTGAAGACGAGCTCGCGATTTCCTGAATTTGGTGTGACAATCCATGAAATTGGCGGGTTTGGGTTTTAGATGGGTTTGTTATAATTTTAGCCGGTTTGGTTTAATTAATTAAAATCGGGTTCGGTCAGGTTCAAATTAATGTCATTAATAGTTGGACAAAACCGGTAAATTTGGAGAAATAAGAGGGGTAAAAGGGTCATTTTACCCATTTTGACAGAAATTTGGACGACAGAGGTCTGTGGGTGGTGATTCGCTAACGGAATGTAAGTAACGGGTGATTTAAAATAATTTCGAATCAAACGGGTGGTTTGCCGCATAAACGTGTATATAACGGGTGTTTGCCGAAAATGTCTCTAAAAATTAATGCCTAATCTATATGATTATTTTACTACGTTCTCTCAAATTCTTTAATATTTATAAAACTATGTGGGATGAAGTTTGATATTTTATTATGGGCCTTATTTTACAAAATATAACCCAAAACTATGTTCTATACATCCGTCATCTCCAAAGATATTGTCTCTTCCATAACATCGGAAGCTTCTTCTCGCCTAGGCGGGGTCCTATGCGGGGGATGACTGCCTACCGCCCAGGCGAGGCCTAGGCGGGGATTTTTAGAACACTGCTTGTATCCCGAAGTCGAAACCTCGTCGTGATGAAGTCACACATATTCGTCGATCTATCGATGAAGTATGTCCAATCAGAGTTATCGACCAAGATAGTCTCTCCACTTACTCCTTCATCAAATTGAGGGATTTGGTATCCATGATGATTGCAAGAATCTTGCTCATCTTTTACGATCATATTATGTAGAATGATGCAAGCCCTCATTATCTTTCCAGCCTTCACAAGTTCCCAAATTGAGCTTGCAACACGCCAAACGGCCTTTTCACATATTTACAAACAAACTATTGGCGTTGGGCAAACAACTTTGCTTTAGGCCTTTGAGGGATCCAAATTGATTGGACAAATGTCGCCCAATGTGGGTAGATACCATCAATGAGATAATATCCCATGTTGTATTCATGTCTATTAATCGTAAAATTTACGTTTAGAACTTTACCTTCAAAACATCATCAAAAACATGAGATCGATACAGTACATTATATCATTATACGTACCTAATACCCCAAAAAATGCATGCCAGAGCCACATGTCATATGAAGCAACGGCCTCCAAAATGATTGCCGGATGGCCATGATCTCCACGGGCAAATTGACCCTTCCATGCAACTGGACAATTATTCCACCCTGAATGCATACAATCGATGTTATCCAACATCCCAAGAAATCCACGAAACTCTCTTATGCTTAGTAGGTATTGTATGTTTGTCGGGGTTGGACGACTGAAAAAAAAGGTAATGATTCCATCAATAAAATGTGCCAAACTTCTTTCACATGTTATCTTTCAATATCACATGCCTCTCAAAGCTGTCACATGCTATCAATTACTTGTGCATATATCACATGCTATCTCTATCTCTATATGATTTCCGATGAAATGACAAACTTTTGCAGATGAAATGACTTGTGCATATATCACACGTTATCTTTGCATGATTTCAAACCTCCTAATGTCCAAAAACCTAAAAGCAGAAGTTATCACATGCTATCTCTGCATGATTTCAAATCATTAATTAATTGTTATCTTTGCGGATGAAATGACTTTGCAAAAGCTATCATATGTTGTCAATTACTTGTGCATATGAAAATAGTAGTCTCTACAAATACATAAACATCATTACATTAAAAAAGGTGTATTACAATATTGAAACATGCATTACAAGATTCAAACATGCATTACAAGATGGAACTAGGGATGTTAATGGGTGGAGATTTCCCATTATCCGTGGGGATTCCTTGCTACAAGGGTGGGGTGAGGATTTTAAATGGGGATGGGGGTGTGGATGAGGACGGAGATAAAGCCCCCCACCCCACTCCTCGTCCCATCCCCGTTAGAAATCCCCACGAGTATCTCCATTGGTAATTCCTATGGTATCGCCCATTGAGTTTCCCACGGGATTACCCATTGAATATCCCCATTTGGAAGCTCGATGAGATTTCCGAGGGTAAATTTTCATGGGTGAAGTCGCAAGCTCATGCGGTATTTTTTTCATATTTATAATTTATAGTTGGTAATAGATTTTTTATTTGAAAAAAAAATGGTGTGATTGACCTTTATAAGTATTAGTACGCATATACTATGCAATATACAATTATATCCTTAACCTATAAAAAATTAATCATTTCTTAATTTATGGAAAATCCTATTGTAGATACAACCTACAATTTAGTAAATATTAAGCATAGAATTTTTTTTAATTGTAGTTTCACTATCTTTTTTCAGAATTAACCAACCATTAAAAAAGGAGCTTCTGGAGTTGCCACCACAAGGGCACAAATTAAATATGTTGAGCATATTATAATGTTAGTCAACTTTGGTTCATAAATTTTAGTGACTTGTTTTTTATTGAATGCAACTCACGTATTATATTGTTGTCTTTTGTTTGACAATGTAGATTAATTGAAGAATCATAATAGGAAAACTAGTGAGAAATTTTCATGGGGGTTAAATATAGATATTTATGGAAAATTGCTTGACTATAAGTGAGGAATCCGCATGAATTTTCAAGGAAAGACCCAAAATGAATGTTAATTGAGAAAAATTAGCGAGGACGGGAATTTCGTGGGGACGGGGACAACTTTAGCTCCTTGCGTGGGGATTGGGACGGGGAGTGCTTTTCTAAATAGGGACGGGGATGCTACTCCCCACCCTGATCCCGGCCTATTGACATGCCTAGATGGAACATGCGTTCAGAAATTCAAACATGCGTATGAGGCATGAAATAAACACTACTGCATGAAAACCAACTACTATATCTTCTTCACTCATTTTTGAGTTCTTTCATCAAAGAAAGCAAGTATGCTTGTCCTTGCAAGATGAAACATGCATTTAGTTTTATTTTGTATGTCATTAAGTCCAAATATGATATATTTGGATTTAATGACATACAAATTACATAAAAAATCTAGAAGTATCAAATATATCAAAAATGGATGTCTATGAATAGAGAAAATAAAACTAGAATTATGGTAATTCTATTTTAATGTTTAAAGGTCGAAAATGAATTTTTAAATTATATATACAGATAGCTACATATAAATCTTGATTGTCCGCACGCATCGCACGCGCGAATGCATGCGGTGAGCTTTTGCGCGCGACACGTGTGTTTCAGGCGCCAAAACGCGGCGTTTTGGTTCAAAACACTGCATTTTGTTACGGTTTGGCCATAAAAAAATTGCAACCAAACGCGGCGTCCCAAACATCACTCATTTATCGATTCTTGGCGTTTAACTTTCAATGATCGAAATGGTAGATCCTCCAACCTTTACGATATTTTATTCTAAACAAAGCCCAAGGATGGGTAAAAAAATGACCGATAAACATGCTCTATGAACTTCAAGGAGAGCCTTCCTTGAATCTAATAGAAGATAGAGCCACATCTACCGGCCATGCAAACAAAGTTTTATCTTTGGCTTAATTATTTCGGTTGTGGGAGAGCCTAAGCTACAAGGCCAAGTCTTCACCGTGGTGACACAAAGATTTTTGGTGATTGGTGAGATCAACGGCCTACAATGTTTTTGGGTTCTCGTGCAAGGGGTGTTCTCTCTAACCTTTAGTATACTGTATATATATATATATGAATTGGTTCATGTGAGAATAGGGCCTCCAACGAGGATGCGTTAAAATAACTAGTTTCAATATTGTTTTGGGCAAAAAGATTACAGTGGGTCGAAATAGTAATAATAAAGCTTAGCTACAAAGGATTACAGTGGGTCGAATGAGAATGAGTCGAATGACTAATGTCGAACGGATGCTCAGAACAATCGGACTTTGCCTTGCTTAGAAAGATCGTGCTTCGAATTACAATGAGAGCTCCGAATATCAGTAAAATGGAGTCATGAGAGATCCCCTACAATGTGCTTATTGGGGATGTATTTATAATAATGAATTTAATGCTAAGATCTTGGTAAGAAATGGTCGTTGGAAGATCTGATCGTGTCCTTGATTTTCTCTAGGGAGTTAATGCTCCCTTGATTTCCTCCATTGGTTTAATGCTCCATGATTCTCTTTGTAGCTGAGATCTTTGCTCAATAGCTCCTCATATCGGTTGAGACCGAAATCAGCGGACGTCGCTTTCCGTATACCGACTAGACCGAGATCTCATGAGGTTGTTTCTGAATGGACTAGGATTTCTGGAGGCTGAACGGACCGGACCTCGTCGGAAGGTAGCTTTGGTTCAGGTCATTGGACCGATCTAATGGGCCGAAAAATCGAGGCCCAACAAATGTTTTGTTATATTGAGCATGATAATATAATAATTAAATAGGTTGTGTAAAATAATAAAATCAACTTAGTGTAGTTGGTACATGGATGATTGGAGAGTATTTCTACCTTAGGTTTGAATCCTCCCAACTCAGCACTCTTGTTTTCATTTTGTTTCTTCATTTCTCTCTTTCTGTAACTATCCAAGTGAACGTAAATGTAAATTGATTAAATTTCAACCAAAATACTTTTATTCACCCAAAATAGCTACGGATTAGATTACAAATTTAAAATATTATTGTTTTGACCTTAATTATGTACTATTTTATACACATACATAACAAATTCAAAATGCACATGCGGTACGATCCAAATGCACACAATATACAATAAAAGACACTAATAACTCAACCGAGGATATATCCTTGTCCCCGATCTCCCCCTCTCGACCAACTTGAATTTATCTTCAAAATTCAAAATGCAGATACAGAACAATCGAAATGCACATATTGTACAAATAAAAGCACATATAGTTAATTAAGCTAATTTCTCCCACCGACCAACTTGTGTTTGATTGAAAATTCAAAATATGCATATTGTACAATCCAAACGCACATAATGTACAATACAAAAACACATAGTTTAAAATGATGCACATTTATCCAAATTATTTTGACGTTATAAAACAATGCATATCCATTCATTTCAAAATGCACATCAATTTAAATCCAAATTCATGTCTAGTTAAAAACCAATGTACATTCTCCTTGTTAATTGCATTTGAATATAATTGTGTGTGCATTTTTATTTTGATAAGGTAATAATTAGACCGGAAACCACAGAAGAAACGATTTCTCAGTCCATAGCATCCTTGCGGATGAGAACTAACAACTCTAAATTGGCTTGAATATCTTATAAGGAACTCCGCTGGCCCATCTTTGCAATGCAGTTGGACGCATCGTTTGTTTCTCGAAAGATGTGACAGATCTTCAATAAAGAAAACAATTGTAATAAACAAAAAATATAAGAAATTAAAATTTCAATATTCCAAGGACAGTGTCAGATCTTATCTAGGACGTTTACAATAGTAAGGTTGTCGCATTCCACTTGAATGTTCGAAAGGCCTAGTTCATAGGCTTTGACCAAAACATTCCTAACTGATAGGGTTTCTGTCTTTAGAGTGGTTGAAATTCCACATTTGTCATCAAAGAGGAAAATCAATTCACCTTTACTATTTCAAAAGATGAAACCAGAGCTAGACTCTCCATTAGTCTTGGTAGATCCATCAGTGTTTATTTTAATAACATTATCCGGTAATTTTTTTCATTTTTTCTTTGGTCGTCTATTTTTATTGCAATTGTTCTTCTTTTGTTTAGTTTCAGTCACACATTCTGAGTTTTAGTTCTTTGTTTGTTTCCAATTATGGATTTGATTCTTAATATAAAGTGGTACATCCTTGATCATGTCGATGTCATCATTTGTTCTACCAAAGCTTTGTTAGTTTCTATAAAACCATATTCCCCACCACGAAACCACCAGTTCAACAAATTGTGAACGATCAGTTTTGTGTCGGATTTCCTCAATTATTTCATATGTTTTTTTTGTTCCAATGTTTAAAGAGCTTATAATTCTATACGCTTGGTTGTTCATTTTTTCTATTGTTTTCATAGTATGGTGGAATTGGAATAAAAAATGATTAGTGTCTTCTGTTTGTGCATTATAACGGATACATCTCTGTGGGAGTGCAACTCCTTTTTCAGCTAGTCGTGCTTAGTTGGGAGTCCATTTTTCATAATTTTCCAAAGAAAGTTTATAACTTTAGGGCAAGTGTCCAATTTACAAATCCAGGAAGAGTCATATATTGTATATCTTTTGTTTTGATGATCATATTCATAGCAAATTTTGCTGAAAACCAACCATTTTTATTGATTTCCCAGTACATTCTATCATGTATTTTGTTTTAGGGTATTGGTGTAGATATGATTTGTTTGGATATGTCAGGCGGTAAATTTTGTTCAATTATTTCCTTGTTCTAGGTATTATTTGGTAGCATAAATTCTGCTACTAAAGCATTTTTGTTTAGAATTGATTGCATCGTAATAATGTCACATAATGAGACCTTAGATAACCATTTATCAGTCCAAAACTTTATAGTTTACCATTTCCGACTTGCCAAATGAGCCCCGTTTTGAATTCGTCGAGAATTTCAATCATTTTGAATCAGTGCTAAGAGCAGTTTCCTTTTTTCTCATATTGTAAGATATGTGTTTTCGGGTATTTTTCGGTTATAATTTTTACCCAATAATTATCTGCATCGGCCAAGATTTTCCATAATGATTTAAATTTTAATGCTTTGTTCATATCCTTTGATTTTCTCAACCTGAGTCCTCCTTGTTCAGTTGGTTTACATATCTTTTTCCATCCTATAAGAAGTTTATATGAATGATCTTTGTTCCAGAAGAAACTCCTATTTAGTTTATCAAGTTCATTATGGGTTTGTGTGGGAAGCATAAAGCTTTGCATAAGGTAATTTGGCCTTGATGCAAGATTGACTTTAATCAAAGTTGTATAGAGAATTAGTCTTTCATTTGGTTAGTTGTTGTGTGCTAATTAAAAGATCAAGAAAGGTATTGGAATAAATTTTGTCATTAATAATAGGGTATCCAAGATATTTTTCAAGTAATGTCATATTTGTGATTGTAAGAATTCCTTGTATCGCCAATTTTTTTGTGTTAGTTTTTTTTTTCGTAACCTGAAAGGCATATTTATGAAAGTTAACTTTTTGTCTAGATATTTTGCAATTTTCATCCACTATATCTTAATTTCCTTACAAATTTCTTGTTTTTCTTTTGAGAGTATTATAATGTCATCCGCAAAAGCCAAGAAAGGAATTTGCGTTCCATATATAGAGATTTGGAAACCAATAGGTTTTCTTGGTCTATCCGATGCTCTTTGTAGTTTTTGAGCTAGAATTTCAGATCCTAGTATAAAGAGAAATGGGGATAGTCGGTCTCCCTGACGGAGTCCTCTGGTTGGTTTGAAAATTTATGTTGGTCCATTATTGACTAACACCGAGAAAAAGACTGTCGTAATACATTCTCTTATCTAGTTAATGAATTTAGCATGGAATCCAAATTTTTCCATTACTTTAATAATGAAGTTTCATTCAATTTTGTCGTATGCTTTTTCCATATCTAATTGTAGAGTTATGAATCCTTTAGTTCCTTGTTTGGACTTATGAGATATTAAGACATTATCTTGGATAGCTCTGTAAGCTACGAATGCACCCTGCAATGGGTGGATTAATTTTTCCATAGTGTTTTTTAGTCTCGTTGTTGAAAATTTTGATATTATTTTATAAATTGTGGAACATAGACTTATAGGTCTATAGTGGTTTGTAGAGTTCGGATTATTGTATTTTAATATTAAAGATATAAATGTATGGTTGATTTGTTTAATTGGGTGTGCATTTGAATATAAGTAGATGTGCATTTTTTATCTATACGTGCATTTAAGTTATGCTACATGTGCGTTTTAAATTATATGTGTATTTGGATATGGGAAAAGATAAGGTGAGGATGGAGGCTTAGGAAAGGAGTGAGGACATTCGAGGACCGTCGGATCAAGAAAAAGACCGTCCAGATCAGACAAGGAAAGAATTCGAAAACAATTCGGCACGGCCGAATTTTTCGCGAAAAAAACGCGTTCCGTGTGCACACGCATTTTGGTCCGTATGCACACATACATTGTTTCGCATGCACACACACGTTGTTTTCATGTGCACACACAGGTCATTCCGTATACACACGTAGGTTATTTTTGTTGGTTTTTATACATATGCACACATGTTATTTCGTACGCGCTTTGAGTCATTTTCGCATGCACACATATGTTATTTTCATGTGCACACATGCACACCTATGTTGTTTCACATGCACACATGTCTATTTCACATATACACATAGCACATAGTGCATTTCGTATGCACAAATAGGCCATTTGCACATGCACACAGTAGTATACTTCGCATGCACACAGTCGTATTTTCATGTGTACACGTTTTGTTCATTCCATATGAACGCACGCGTTTTATGCATGCACACAAAAATAAATTTCACGTGCACACCGTAGTGTATTTGGCATGCACACAACAATGTATTTGGCATGTACACAGTGAAGCAAAATTTAATGGGTACAAAACTGAACTGGGTACAAAACTGAACTGAAACTGTCTTTTTCGCGGATGACATTATAATACTCTCAAAAGAAACTGACACTATATCTTAATTTCCTTACAAATTTATTGTTGGCATGCACACAACAATAAATTTCACGTGCACACCGTAGTGTATTTAGTCCTCTACGCGAATCCGTCTTTTTCGCGAATAATTCGGCCGTGTCATTTTTTTGCCGAATTTTCCCCAAATTTTTAAAAAGCAATCTGGGCACTCTGTTTGCTTCCCATCCAACGGCTCTCATGCGTCCTCATTCCTCTCCTCCCTTCCCATCCTCATCAGATCTCAACCCTTTGGATATACCTATATATGCATTTGGTTGTATTTTGTATGTGCATCAGGGTTATAATAGATGTGAATTACATATGCATTTAAATTTTGCTTAATATTCAATATATTTGAGTGAATGAGCATTTGAATTTAACTGAGTATACGTTTTTCAACTTCAAATTCGTATATAAAAATGACTTAGAACTATATGCACATTAGACTACATTATATATGTACATTTTGAATATATAAGTCAAACAAAAGTTGGTAGAAAAAAAAGTTGATCCCAAAAAACAAAAATTGGTCCATAAAAAGCAAAAAAAATAATCTCAAAATGCATTAAGCTTTTATTTTAGCCTTTACCGAATCTAGGAGTATTCATTTTCGGACATGATCATAAACCCGGACCAAACCGTAAACCCAAACCACACCAGAAATTACGGTCCGGTTCTAGACCGTATATGAAACGATATGGTCCACGGTCCAAGGGTTTAATTGTTTACCTAGACCGTATATGAAACGGTCTAGTCCACGGTCCAGGGGTTTAATCGTTTACGAGTTACGTTGCAGTCCAGGACCGTAAATGTTTTTTTAAAAGATATATCTCGTTTAACCCTAATTTAACCCTAAACACATTTATTGTTACGATCTAATTATAGACCGGTCTAGATTTAAATCGTAAATAAATATATAACATTTAATCGTAAGTAAAACCATTATAAGACCAATTTTATCTAAATATAAAAAAAATGAAAAAAATGAAAACATTACATTACAATCCTCCGAAGCGGACCGTAATTAGACCGTCCGGTCCGGTCCAAGTGTTCAAATATTTACGATCCACTGGTACAAACCATTTGAACACCCTTAACCGGATCCACTAACCGGACACGAACACAACCCAACCCATGCTAGACGAAGTCCGAATACAAGCCGACCCGACGAAATCCGGACACCCTTAACCGGATCCACTAACCGGACACGAACACAACCCAACCCATGCTAAATGAAGTCCGAACACAAGCCGACCCGACGAAATCCGAACACAACCCGACCCGCAGTAACAAAAACCCAAATCCGAACACAACCCGACCCGCCCCGCAGTAACGGAAACCCAAATCCGAACACAAGCCGACACACTCTTTCGAACAAGCCTGAAATAGGCACAAACCCATGCTAGACGAAGCCCAACCCAACCCATGCTAAACAAAGTCCGAACACAAGCTGACCCGACAAAATCCGAACACAACCCGCCCCGCAGTAACGGAAACCCAAATCCGAACACAAGTCGACGCACTCTTTCGAACAAGCCTGAGGGTCTGTTCGGTTCGCATAGACTGAATTGAACTGAAACTGAACTGGGTACAAAACTGAACTGAAACTGTAAGGTAAAATTTAAGTTGACGACTGAACTAGACTGAAACTGAACTGAAATAGAGGACTAAATTTAATAAAACTGAACTGGGGGTTTGATGTTTTTTTTTGTTAAGTTCAGTCACCTCAAATAAAAAAAGTCAGGATTCCTAACTTAAAATTTTTGAGTAAGTTCAGTCCTTTTAAGTCGCTTTAAGTCGACTTAAATTTTTAGCGAACCGAACGGACTTTGTATGTAAGTTCAGTCATCCTGACTTAAAATTTTAATTAAATTCAGTGACTTTAAGTCGACTTAACTGGCGAACCGAACGGATCCTGAAATAGGCACAAACCCATGCTAGACGAAGTCCGAACACAAGCCGACCCGACGAAATCCGAACACAACCCGACCTGCAGTAACGAAAATCCAAATCCCGCCCTGCAGTAGCGGAAACCCAAATCCGAACACAAACCGACGCACTCTCGCCGAACAAGCCTGAAATAGGCACAAGCCGCACAAACCCAACTCCGCCGGAGCCGAACCTACTCGATCCGAATTCCACACAAAAGTGCCAAAATGGACCAACCCGATTCGAAGAGAGATCCAACATTATCGTTCCCATAGTCCACAACTATACGTCGCATTTGAAAATACAAACTAACAAGCATCGAGACGTTTGAGAAACTATTACAAGCTGAGCAAACTAACAGTTCGATAATATATGCTTCTCTATAAGCTGAGCAAACTTCCACAAAAAATGGTGTCATGCAAAGCTGAAATAGACTTATTCATAAATACAAGCAAGCAAATAATCAACGGAGGGAAGGATATCATACTTACATTTACTCTTCTTTTCCCCTAGCTTTTGGTTTAACATTGTCAGGAATGCAGGATGACCAGAAGAGAGGCACAAGTGTGCTAGCAGTCGCAATAAGAATACACTTTGGCAAACCTGAGAAGTCATCGGAAGTAATCCCGAGAAAAGATGTAAGAGCAACACCAAGATACCCGCTCATAATGAAAGCAAGAGCGATGGCAGACATGACAAAGGCCATCAAAGATCCCTCACAGCCAGGTGGACATAGCTGAGCCATCAAGACACTGAATGGTAGGATCTTGGAGAAGTACAAGGTCTCCAGCAGGCCGGAGAAAACCACGACATACACAGAATCTGGCACCCCCAATTTCCTGTAGAAGTTGTTCACGAAAAGCACATCAGAGACGATAAAAACAGCAATAGTTGCTTGGATTCTTGTGATCAGCTTCCTTGGCGACGCAGACTTCAAGCGTTTGTTGTATATGGCACTCCAAAATAACATAGCCGCTTGAGCAAACACCTTGGAGATGCCCAACACTGATGGGTCGACGTTCAAGATTTGGGTTTGATAGAAGAACATAATTCCGGTTAGGGCTGGGATTACAGCATAAGATGCTGTGAACCATGCAATTGCCTTTGCAATCTCAGGTTTGCGTAGTGCAACAACAAGTTCTGACATCTGTCTCTTGATGCTTCCACTAGATGGATTCTTGGGAAGATGGAGATTTTTTTCCCGCACTATAATGGTTATGCAGAACTGAAGAGCAACAAAAAGGCCAAACAGAAGGAATAAACCTTGGGGTGAGACTCTTGCAATGGCTAACCCGGCGAGCAAGTTTCCTAGAATTCCTCCCACCGATGATGCCATCCAAACAAATGATTGCAGCTCGCCTGATGACGATGACTCTGCATTTTTTGAAGCAGTATGCCTTTTACCAATTTCTGCAACAATTGCATCATTTGCAACCTCAGCTATGGACGCACCCAAATTCCCGAGTAGGAGAAAAAGGGTCATTCTAAAAATTGAAATTCCGGAGGTCGAAAGAATTGCAACCAGAATCCAGGAGATTGCTTGGAGAAAAGCTGCAAGAAAACATGACCAATTGACCACATAAGAATAAAGCCAGTGTCAGATTGTCAGATGCCATTCAGCACTTAATGCCAGAAGAAAAATTCCATTATTTTTTAATTCCAAATAAAATAGTAAATGCAGAGTATGCTTATGAGAGAATGCATAAAATAGAGAAAACGACTCATTCTACAAAAACCTAAAGCATAACAATATGTACCTCCAAAGGCAATGTATGGAATGCGATGCTCGCCATTGATATAAACAGCATCTGAGACTATTCCATACAATGACTTGCCTACCATGGGAAGATTAGCAGTGTTTTGCAGCATTTGGAGTGTAGACGGGTCAACCTGTAGACTGTCTTTGAGGAAAAAATTGACAATCATCCATGGGAAGCACCTGAAGCCCTGTATACAATATCCAAGTCCTAGTAGGCAATATATCAGAGTACCACCATCTGTTGACGCCTGAACCATTTTCAACCTCTAAGGATTGCTCACAGTTCTAATACGCCACTAGGGTATTCACTGTCTTTTTTCAGCCACCTCCCGTGTATCTCCACCAACACCTAAATGTTGAAACAAATTAAATTCAATTTAAAAGAGCTATTACTTAACTATAGTTACAAAGTAAAAAATAATAATTATGTACCGTGCATAAAATACTAAACCCATAAGCCTTTTCTTCTATAGCATGCCAGATCCTTAAGTGCAAACCTATTGAGGGATTTGAGTTTATAACCAAAGCTAAAACTTATGCATTGAAATTGACTTTGTTTCAGCAGCGTTCTTCTGTGTTGAATAAGTTATAAAATCATTGCATATTTCATTTATGCTTGCATCAAAGTACCCCCTATGCTTGTCCTATACCTATAAAGACAATCGGAAAGGGTTATGATTTGGATGCAGCACCAAGTATCAATTCTCTCTTTTAAGTTTCTGATATGACATTTATATCCAACTGCAGTATTGGAATCTAAAATTGTAGTACGATACACAAGTTACCCAAGCATGCACATTGCTTCTAATTATATTAAATTAATCTCTTCCATTTATAAAATGAGAAACCTTTCATGGTTACCAACTCATAACATAGTGTAAGGTTCATTGTAAGGGTGCAAGCATAGCATGAAGGTGAGAGCATCATAGACAAGCTCCGATGGTACATACCAACTGAAACATCCAGGCCAAAGACATGAAGAAGGTATCATGAAACTATAGTACTCAGCCATGAAAAACATCATCAACCACCAGAACAGAGGTCAGCTTGAAGCCAGGAATTTGAGATGCAATCATATTACACTTCCCTGATGATATATGGAGCCATTCAATGTTTCAATAATTAGCAACTAAATTCCTGAAAAAAATCCTTGCATCTTAGCTGAACGATAAAAACTAAATTCGGAGAGACTCCATCTTCTAAAATACAAGAGAACACTCTCAAACACATCAGGTAAGACTCTCTGATAAGAGATATCTCTGCAAGGCTTCTCAATTGACCAATAATTTCGAATTCAGGCCAAATTACATAATGATAAGAGATATGTACATGTACTCTATTTACACCTAGCAGATCCCAAGTGTTGCGACAAAATCAAATTCCATTTCCAGATAGACTGTCAAAACTAATATAAATACAATCACAACATAATCAACCTGCTATCTGATCAGCCAAAGAAGACTCGACTCTAGAACCTTGTAGAAAACTACGATATAAAATTCAATCCACACAGAAAACAAGAAAGTGTAACCGAAAATCTCGAATTGAAAACAATAAGGGGGAGATAGATGAAGAAGAAAAAGGCAGTACCTAGAAATCTTCGATCCGTGATTAGAGGGAGCAGGAGATCTGGAACTCGTCCACGAGCAGCGAAGCAAGATTGTGAAACAAAAAGAATCAGAAAAATGGATTTAGGACATGGAAATCGGTGGTGCCATGGACGAGGGATCTGGTTTGTAGCATGGAGATAGGATTAGGAAGGAGGTCGACTGAAAAGGGAAAAGGAAGGTACGAGAGAATGATGAATTCGTGTGCAGTGAACCCGGTCAACACCCACGAATGCTACTGCCCGTGCGCCACCTGTTCTTTCAATCTCAGTATTGTTTTTGCCCGTTTGCGATTTCAAAATGGAAATTTATTCTGTGATCCTTCTGGAATATTTTATCATTTAGAAATGAGATACTCTAAATTATGGCTGATACTCGAAAGCTCCTGTTTGTCTAAAAAACCTCCAGCTACCCTTCAATTGAGATAAAGCTCGCGTTGCAAGTGACCTTGCAACCTCAAAGTCTATCCTCGGTTTCATAGCCATGGAAGAAGCGGGTAAAAGCTCCCATTGACTATGTACTCTCTCACCTCTTCCCCATCAGTCAAAACCCTTGATTTCCCATTCCATCTCATGATCAACAACGCCTTGCTGCAGATTTTCGCCTCATCACACCAATCATCGGATGTTTGAACAGTCGGGAGAGTCAATACAATATGAGTGGTGTCTTATGGCTCCACAACAGTTAGGCAACCCGCACAATGTTTCAAATCATGACTTGATAATCTCCATCTGGTCCTGATCAGGCCACTTGAGATGGTGCCTAGCTCCATCCTCCATGGCTTCTACGCCTCCAAGTCACCCGAGTGACAGTTGATTGGCCAACCCCAATCCACGAGCCCACTGAAACCTGTGAGTCACCAAATGACAGCCTTCTTACAGAAATTGTGTAAAACCAGATCCGCTCGGATCTTCCTCCATCGTTCAAAAACAAATGCTTGGACAGTTAAGAAAAACAGAAAACAAACTTGTGTTGAGCCCAATGCCCATTTGTTTGTCCAGCCAAGGTCTCCCATTTGCTTCACATATAAAAGCAAATTTGGAGGGGAAAGAGAGGCACGTGAGCTGTGCATTTTTGGGAGCAATTGTTTGCCCTAGTTTGTAGCCCCATTTGAGAGATTCAAAGGAGCACAAGAGAGAGGAGGGAGATTGGAGAAGAGAGAAGAAAAATTGGTGGAGAAAGTAAAGACTTTTCCATTGTCCGTTCATCTCTTGCTTTCAGAAGTTTATAACTGGAGTTTGTTGATTGGTATCCTTCTTTGGTTAGGTCTAATCACTAGTTACAAGTGTTTGTTGTTAGATTGGAGATTTGCTTGAGTTGATTCTCCATATCTTGTTATCCCCTATGTGAGATTGATATCTGTATGAACACTTGTACTCATTTTGATGATTAGTGGATTTCGTGCTCTGACGGACGACAATGGTTTTTTTTTACCTCTCCTTAGGAGGGTTTTTTCCACTTAAATCTTGTGTTGATTTTGTGCATTATTTTTGTTGTGCTTGTGTTGCTTGATTGTGGTTTGATTTCTGCTATCTGGTTGGTCTTGATTTGGTTGCCGGAAAGAGACTTAGGTTCCGCATGTTCATTGATTTTGAGCTTCCGCTGATTTGTTAGCGGGACCGAATAGTGATCGATCCCGACAGTGGTATCAGAGCCAGAGATAGCTTAGTTTGAGTTTGGGTCTAGATATGGCGACTAAAACAGAGGAGTTTGCGGATACGATGATTAAGCTGACGTCTTCGAATTACTCGATTTGGAAGTCGAAGATGGAAGATATTCTGTACTGCAAAGATTTGTATGATCCGATTCCGTTAGGGGACATGCCAGATGAGATTAAAGAGGGCGACTTGGTAAAGTTGCACAGAAAGGCATTTGGAACCATGAGGCAGTGGGTAGACAACATTGTCTATCATCATATCAGCAGCGAGACATATGCACAGGTTTTGTGGAAGAAGCTGGAATCCATGTATGAGAGAAAGTCAGCGCAGAGCAAGGCCTTTGTAATCAGAAAGATCGTGAATCTGAAATACGAAGATGGAAAGTCTATTGTCGAGCACCTGAGTGAGTTTCAGGAGCTAGTGAATCAGCTGAACAGAATGAAGTTGGTCCTAGATGATGAGCTGCAAGCTTTGTTGCTTTTGAGTTCTTTGCCAGATACCTGGGAGACTCTGATTGTGTCCATCAACAACTCTGCACCGAGTGGTGTCGTGTCCTTGAGTACCGTGATTGACAATCTCTACAACGAGGAGACTAGGAGGAAAGATATGGGCACTAACACTTCGCAGACTCTGGCGACGACTTCATAGAACAAGTCCAGAGGGAGAAGTAAGGAAAGAAAAGGACGTGGAAAATCCAGAGGAAAGTCACAGAATAGAGGAACATCTCAGGGTAAAGGAAAGTTTACTTGTTTTCACTGTGGCAAAGAAGGGCATATGAAGAGGAATTGCTATGCCTTGAAGAAGAGCATGAGTGAAGAGAAGAATCAGAAAAAAGACGACAAGAACACCACTGCAGCTGTATACAATGATGAAGAAGGTCTTGTTGTTCTTTCCTGTGTTGATGATCACAGTGATGAGTCAGATTCTCGTGTAGAATGGATAGTGGACTCAGCTGCATCATATCATGCTACACCGAGAAAGGAGATATTCACCAACTATAGAGCAGGAGACTTTGGCAAGGTGAAGATGGGGAACACCAGCTATGCAGAGATTGTTGGTATGGGTGACATTTGTGTTCAGACAAATGCGGGTTGCACGTTGACTCTGAAGAATGTGCGTCATGTACCTGATCTGCGTATGAACTTGATTTCTCTTCATGCTTTGGACCTAGAGGGTTATCACAGTTACATTGGTGATAAGAGATGGAAGCTGATTAAAGGCTCGATGGTGATTGCTAGAGGGAGTCTGAGCTACACGATGTACAAGACTCAGATGAAGGTCTTGAGAGATGACCTGAATGCAGTTGAAGATGATGCATCACCAAATTTATGGCACAGACGTCTGGCTCATATGAGTGAAAAAGGACTACAGATTTTGGCGAAGAAGTCCCTCATTCCTTCCGCCAAAGGTACTCCTCTGAGCCCTTGTGATTATTGTTTGTTTGGTAAACAAACTAGAGTGTCATTTAGCAAATCCTCTGAAAGAAAAAAGAATTTACTGGAACTGGTGTATTATGATGTGTGTGGTCCCATTGATGTACCCATACTTGGTGATCATAGATATATCCTTACCTTTATTGATGATGCTTCACGTAAGGTTTGGGTGTTTGTTTTGAAAACAAAAGACCAGGTCCTTGATTGCTTCAAGCAATTTCATGCCATGGTGGAGAGAGAGAAGGATCATTCTCTGAAATGCCTTCGCAGTGATAATGGAGGCGAGTACACTTCCCAGGAGTTTCAGAAATATTGCCAGGAGCATGGCATACGACATGAGAAGACAACTCCGGGCACTCCACAACACAATGGTGTTGCAGAAAGGGCAAACAAGACCATCATGGAGAAGGTCAGATGTATGCTGAAGATGACGAATCTTCCTAAGCCATTTTAGGGTTTGATATTCCTGAGAGAGTTTGGTCTGGAAGAGACATTTCATACTCTTATTTGCGGGTCTTTGGCTATAAGGCATTTGTGCACGTGCCTAAAGAGAAGAGACAAAAGCTGGACGATAGAGCAGTTCCATGCACTTTTCTAGGCTATAGAGATACTGATTTTGGATACAAGTTGTGGGATCCAGAAAGGAAGAAGGTGATAAGGTCCAGGGATGTGATCTTTCACGAAGACAAGTTGTTGTCAGATTCTGAGACACCAGATGAAGTTGATCAGCTTCCAGTTTACTTGCATTCTCATTCAGAAGGGAATGACACAAGTGATGAGTATTCTTCAGAGAATGGCACAGATGAGATTCCTGCGTCAGATGATGTCTTGCCAGATGCTGAAACTGGTAAGGGATCTGAGCAGGGGGAGCCAGAAGAGAGTGAAGAAGCAATTGAGCTCAGAAGGTCGGAAAGAGAACGTCGTCCGTCCATTAGATATCCCTCGTCTGAGTATGTTGCAGTTACTGAAGAGGGGGAGCCTAAAAGTTTTCAAGAAGTGCAGAACCACAAAGAAAAAGCTCAGTGGGTGAAAGCCATAGAAGAGGAGTTGAGTTCTTTGAAGAAGAACAACACATATGAGCTAGTGAAGCTTCCAGAAGGAAGAAAGTCATGCCCGTCTTCAGGTGAAGAGAAGAAGAAGATGGCCACCATTCCTTATTCATCAGCAGTTGGTAGTTTGATGTATGCTATGGTGTGCACACGGCCAGATATAGCTCATGTAGTTGGTCTCGTTAGCAGGTTCCTTGCTAATCCTGGAAGAGATCAATGGGAAGCTGTGAAGTGGATCTTCAGGTACTTGAGAGGAACTTCCAAGACGAGCTTATACTTTAGAGGAGCTAAACCTATTCTTGAGGGTTTCACAGATTCAGACATGGCAGGAGATCTCGATGGTAGAAAGTCGACATCGGGGTACTTGTTTACTTTTACAGGGGGAGCTGTCTTATGACAGTCTAAGTTGCAAAAGTGTGTTGCTTTGTCCACGACAGAGGCAGAGTACATTGCCATGACAAAAGCAGGAAAATAGATGCTTTGGGTGAAAAGATTCCTTCGAGAATTGGGTCTGAAGCAAGGAGAGTATGCAGTGAATTGTGACAGTCAGAGTGCTCTTGATTTGAGCAAGAATGCTACATACCATTACCGGACAAAGCATATTGATGTGAGGTACCATTGGATTCGAGATGCTGTGAGTGATCATCAGATGAGTTTGAAGAAGATTCACATAGACAAGAATCCAGCTGATATGTTCACCAAGGTGGTGACTGTTGACAAGCATCAGTTCTGCACCAAGATGGCGGGACTGGTGCGCAAGTGAAGATCCGAGACGACGTGGACGTCTTCCCCTGGGCTGGAGGGGGAGATTGTTGGGCCCAAGGCCCATTTGTTTGTCTAGCCAAGGTCTCCCATTTGCTTCACATATAAAAGAAAATTTGGAGGAGAGAGAGGCACGTGAGCTGTGCTTTTTTGGGAGCAATTGTTTGCCCTAGTTTGTAGCCCCCATTTGAGAGATTCAAAGGAGCACAAGAGAGAGGAGGGAGATTGGAGAAGAGAGAAGAGAAATTGGTGGAGAAAGTGAAGGCTTTTCCTTGTCTACACCATTGTCCGTTCATCTCTTGCTTCCAGAAGTTTACAACTGGAGTTTGTTGGTAGATACCCTTCTTTGGTTGGATCTAATCACTAGTTACAAGTGTTTGTTGTTAGATTAGAGATTTTCTTGAGTTGATTCTCCATATCTTGTTATCCCCTATGTGAGATTGGTATCTGTATGAACACTTGTACTCATTTTGATGATTAGTGGATTTCGTGCTCTGGCGAGCGACAGTGGGTTTTTTACCTCTCCTTAGGAGGGTTTTTCCCACTTAAATCTTGTGTTGATTTTGTGCATTATATCTGTTGTGGTTGTGTTGCTTGATTGTGGTTTGATTTCTGCTATCTGGTTGGTCTTGATCTGGTTGCCGGAAAGAGACTTAGGTTCCGCAGGTTCATTGATTTTGAGCTTCCGCTGATTTGTTAGCGGGACCAAATAGTGATCGATCCCAACAACTTAAACACCAGAATTGTTTACGTAGTTTGGACCAAGGTCCTACGTCTGCGGAGTCATCAGGAGGGGAGGCTCACCCAATCCACTAGGAAACTCAAGGCCAAGAACAAGTTCGGTTACAAGCAAGCACAAAGAGAGCAAACACAGAACACAACACTAGAGAAGAAGCGGCACACAAGCCAAAAGAAGAAGACGAGATAAAGAAATGTCCCTTGAAAAGACAACCGCGAAGCTTGCTCCTAAACTTCGCACCGCCTTGACACCACAGCGACAAGGAAGGTTCTTCACAATCTCTTTTTCTCTCTTTCTGTATCTTCTCTCTAAAGCTTCAAGCTACAACTTCGAGCAATAACGGAGGAGCCAGAGTTTTGCTCTCAGTGAATAGAGCTCTCTAGGTTTTCCATCACTGAAAAGGATGAGAGCAGCTCAAAGTGACGACGCTTAGGGCAACAAAAGAGGTTAACTACCTCTCTCCATTTTCCCAAAATGCGTCATTCCACCAGCAAGGAAGCCGAGTCTCCACCTTCAGCCAAACCCAGCAAATTGGGCCTTTAACCCGAGGTCGGTGATAAGGCCCATAAAGGAGTACATGCCCATTACAAGGGAAACCGAGACCAAGTGGTGTAACATGCCCAAAGCTATGCCAGAGCCTCATGTTCCGGCTTGAAGTTGTAATATCCCACATTTTGTAAGGGTGATTTTGAATTTTCTTATGCCCATATTACAAGTCAGATTAAATGCAGGGAAGTACGAACATTCTGTGAAATGTTTGATCTCTGTAGTATTTTTCTGAGTAATATAAAATACAGTTAAGGTATTTTTGGGTTAAAATATCGTTCGTGTATGAATATATTTAACCCGGGGTTAAGAAAATTTAACCATTCGGTAAGAAAAGACAAAACGGGCGAAAATGGGTAAATTTGGCCTTGACCGCACCCTGGCCGCACCCTGCCGCACCCGCGGCGAAGGCCAATGCCAGAGGCGGTAACAAGTTGGCCACTGCACACTGCCGCACCCCGCGGTCGTCGTCAGCTCTGTCGTCAGCGTCGGAGTTGCAGGCCGTAGCTCGCCTTAGCTGGCCTTGTAGCCTGTTGTTTTGGTCGGGCCACCTCCTCCTTGGTGTCATCTATGGGTAAGCACCTTGTTTGACTTATAAAAGGAGGAGAATCGGATCAAAACCGAGCTCAAGAACAGAGCACTTCATCTCTTTCCTCAGAAAACCTCCATTAAAGACCAAGCTCTTGAGCTTCGTTTGGAAAAGTTCGAATCCCTCTGAGTGTTGGAAAAGGTACTCCTAAGTGGTATTCAAAGGCCTAAGGTGTTGGGAAATCAAACTAAGAACGAATCAAAGTCGAAACGAATTGATTTGGGTGAGTTTTCTTCCCAAAAAAGTTGTCGAAGCCCCGCCTCTGTCTCTTGACCGCACCCCGCGGTGAGGGCCGACCGCACCCGCGGTGAGCTGGGTTCGTGTTGTGTCTCTCGGGTATTGTGGTCTTGAGCAAGGCTTGATTCCTTTGATTCTTTCCTTATTCTTTTAGATTCATATATGTAGATATTGAATCTAACTTAGAGTCTTGTTATGGGTCATTCCAGAAGGATTTAATATCCAAGATCTGTCCCAGTTCAGACCCAGAAACTGTTATCTTTAAGCTCGTTAAGCTTTCGTCAAATATAAGGCAAGTGGCGGTTCGCTCTTGCTCATCATTCCATATTTACATTGATTATCAATTAGTTAATTGTTAATTAATTTGGAATGAATATTGTTTCTGTCTGAGATCAGTTTTGATAAACTATTTTGGAAAATTAAAAGATGACATTATAATAGGTTGTATATTCTGTTAGAATCAACGCTATTATATATATATATATTAATAGATTGAGATATATCTATGATGTTGGCCTTGAAGGCTTTGATATGAGTATCACTATGTTAGACTGCTTAGTTAGCCAGAGTAGTAGGAACGTTGGAATCTTCGACGTCCAGTCGTTTCTTTATAATATTAAATGGTGTGTAGGGCGGCAAAACCTCTAACATCATTATGTTGGTCATGACCGGCCTCTATACGTTTAGTGTAGAGGTGGTGCACTTAGCCAGTGTCATAAATCTCGGGAGTTGCTCCCAAAAGATCTCTTGTCTCGGACGAGATGATTATAAAAGGTTATAACGTGATTGTGCGTTTTGGAATTAAATAAGATAAGCGTTGAGTCGCATATGATTAATACACATGTGGCGAGTAGTGCAGCTCGGAAAGCTCGTCTTGACTTGATCAGAGTACGTTCTCTTTCCAATCTGGATTCGCATTATTGCGGTGAGGTTGGTCGTGAACCGAAACATCTTGTCGTTTTTGAACGCTTGTATGAGATGTTTATGTTCCAGACATTTGTCATGTTTCTGATAAGACTCAAGTTCTTGGAGTCTTCTCTTGGATAATTCCTATAAGGCTCACTTTCGTTGGAGTCTTCTTTTGATCATGTCTTTTGATATATATATATATTCAGTAGAAGTATGAAGGTTGACTATCGTTATCGGCTGTTATTCGAGAAACGATGAGCCTAAACCTAATACGACTACTTCGAACCACTCTGCTTTGTACCCTTGCATAGTCTTTCATTAGACTAACCAACCCAAATTGTTCTCTACATGGTTGGCTGGTGTCATCCGTTCGATTCGGCACATCAGATAAGTTGCCACCTCGTGAAGGCTAGAGCAAATATGGACGTAAATGGTGTTTTTGATAAGTTTATTCAGGTTGAGATCCTTGGCAATGATCGCAGTGATCAAGACTTGTATTTATTTTAAAAGACTTTCGCTGAACTATGTTTACTCTGATTACACTGTATTTCGTTTGCTTTGACTACTCTTTGTTTTGTCCTACAGGGGATTGGGATGTAATCCCCAGACTTATGTTTTATTAAACATTTTGGTGTGTTGCACCTTGATTATCGTGTTATGAATTGTGTGTTATGGAAAAGCCTGGGGTGACTTCGGTGTGAACCCGAGGTCACTGTCAGTAATACATTTCCAAATGGGTTAAGATTTGGGGGTGTTACAGACTTGGTATCAGAGCTGAAGGTGTTTAAAACGGGTTTGGAATTTTATGAACCATTTACTCGTTTTTGAAAATATTTTCAAAGGCTCTGAGTTTTCAAAATGAGATTATACCGTTCATAGTCATGCCTTCTTCTTTAGTCTAATATGGAAGCAACTTCTATATTTAGAAAGACTAACTCTCGTTTTGTCGTCCGTAGGATATGGGTGTCTGCATTTCACTCCCGAAGGAAAAGGAGGAAGAAGAGGTGACTCAACTCTCCCCTATGGAGCTTGACTTCCCAGTTCCACTTCGTCGTTTTGAAGTTGGAGAACCAAGTGAACCACCTGAGGAAGTAAAGCATGTACTTCCAGAGTCAGTGGTGTTGGTATCCGATCAGACTATGGTTCCAGTGGCTGAGCCGGTAGTGGAGCCAAGTGTGAATGTGAGGAATGTGGTAGAGTTGTCAATGTATGCTAGAGGATATTACGACAACGACTACACAATTGAGACCATCCCAGAAGGAGATGAAGGGGATAAGGACGAAGAAATCCTTGAAGCAAATGACGAGGCAGAGGATGAGCCGTCAGAGTACTCATTGGGGTGCCTCGCGAGTGACCTTAAGATTGAATTAGTTCCGGAAGAGGATACCGAGGAGGATCCAGTGGAAGATGAAGATCCAATAGAGGATCTCGAGGAAGTCCCAGCGGAGCAAGGTCAAGAGCCTGATGAGCTGAGGCACTTGCTAGTGGATCATGGGGACTCGGGAATGCAATTTATGTACCCCAGTCTGCCACCCGAGCCAGTATACCCGCCATTGACTGATGCTGAGTGGGAGGCGCTATATGTCGAATGTGGCATTAGAGAGAGGACCGACTCACGTTATGCATCAGAGGACGTGCCGCCTCTTCAGGTTCGAAGGAGGTGAAGGTCGACTTCTGAGTTGCAAGAGATACTCCGCCAGAGTGAGGAGATCTCTTCTGAAGGGCAGCGTCAGTTAGACGAGATGAGGGAGCAGGCCCAGAGAAAGGCAATACCGCGAGAGCATGATCAGGATGTTACCAGGCCAAGTATGAGGCCGAGGACACCAGGATCAGTTGATGAACCGAATTTGCCAAGGCCAAGTAGGGTGAGAAGTTTATCACCAGACCCTGATGAAGAACCCGGTCCAAAGAAAACCTGTATGGGCAGCCTGCCATATAGGAAACGTTTCAGGGGACTGTGAAAATAACCGATGTAACTTTAGTAGTTTTATTTTGTGTAAAATACTTTAGTATGCATGCGGTAAAGTAGAGAATTCTCTGAGCAATTTTGTCTAGAAGCTCAGGAGATTTTCTTTGTGTAAAAACTTTATGTGTTCGTTGAAAGTCCATCTAATATAAATTACCCAGTTGATCTATTCTGAGTTGATTTTAGTACATTAAGTGATAAGCACTACTTTGTAGGGCTTAAGTAAGAGTCATTAGAGGTTTTATTGGTGTCATTCGGGTAGATTTAGACACATTCATGTGTATGGCGTTTGGAGGCGAAGTTGGTGTATTTGGAGGTGTTTGAGCTATTTTGGAGATCATATGAGACACTGAGGAGGAAGCCACCAGTAGTAGACACCAAGGAGTTATGAAGCTTGGCGAGGAGGTGCGGAAGACACAATTTTGGAGGCTTTGGGAGTTGAAGAGAAGAAGCTGGAGAAGCAATCACGACAATCGCCGCGGAATTACGGCGACCGCCGCCAATTCCATTCCAGCGACCGTAGCTACGACTTGTCCACGGCGACCCCCGTGGAAAGACGGCGACCGCCGCAATTACGGCGCCCGCCGTGAAGGTTGCAGCGGCCGCCGCCCGTGTCAGAAGACCGCCGAGCCGAATTTTCCTTATATGTTATTTCAGATTATTTTATTACTTTTTATTATTTCGTTTTATGTTAACTTAGCTTTATTTCCTTTAGTATTTAAGGGTTGAGAAAAGGCTTGTTTGCCAATCTTGGATTCTCTCTCTAGAACCCTAATTCCCATTCTACGTTCTACGTTATGAAGAACTAAGCCTCCTTGGCTTAGTCAGACGCTGAAGCTTTCGTTTTGATTCAGTTGTGAGATTCTCGTTCTTAATCTATTGCATGGTTTTAATCTCTTCTCTTGCTTAAGTTGCTTATGTTTGATATTGATAATCTCTAGTCTGATCATCTAGGGTTTGTTGTTATTGGTCTATTGCTAGATCTAGATTGTTACTGGTTGAACATATCTAATTCAGAGTAGCAACTGCATCGTACTAGTATCTGGTTGTGCTAGTCTTATGCAGAAGAGAATTGATTTACATTCTAGGATAAAAGCTGGTTGTTTTATGCTAGAATTGTATCCAACTATATTCCTATCCGTAAGGCTGCTGTTAAACTGAATCTTGATAGTTTCGGGGTTGTTTAATTAGTTAGTGCTAATAGTATCTGGTTGTGCTATTAGTTATATCTGAAAAGGAATTGGAATCACCATTGCATGAGATTTTGAATAAGTATCTATGATCAACTTGTCATACGAATAGTGGATGTTATTTGACTAAGTGCTTTTCCCCATCACTGATTTCACAACTCTTTCGCTTGTTTACTTTTGCATGCTTAGATTACTTAAACTCACAAAACCCCCCTTTGGTTACTTTGGATTGACGCATAACTTGCATATTGGGATAGAATCCGCCTCCCTATGGATTCGACATTTACTTACCTAGGACTATGGTTTAGGGTTTGTTTGGATATTTTGCATAGTAGGAATTAGAACGACAAATTCCTGTTATCATTAAGTATATTGGGAAAAATATTAATGTATGAAATCCTTGGAATTTGATCGGTAAACAGATGGTGAACACAAGAAATCACGCTTGTAATGGTGCTGGACCGAGTAACAATCCCAGACCAAACGAGGGAAATGCAGCAAACCCCGAGGATGTGCAAGAGTCTGCATCCCATGTTAATCCTAGAGGCAACGGCCAAGCTCCGGCCAACGCCCCGATGGTTTTTGACGCTCCCGCAGTTGAGGCAATTCGGGGAATTGTCATGCAAGCGTTCACAGACATTGTGCGACCCGTCGCACCTCAGGCGCAAGAAGTGCCAATTCCGCCAGTGGTTCCAAGGGCTGAGGAACCTAATGTCCGTGTATATCAAGAGAATGTGATAAGGAATAGAGATAATTATGGCCGAGATTTAAAGACCATAAACTCTATGAGACCCGATAGCTACAATGGGAAAGGTGAGCCAGTCCGAGTGACTCACTGGTTTTCCCACATGGAGCGGTTATTCCGCAATGTGGAATGCACTGAAGCTGTAAAAGTGCATATATCGTCTCTCCAGCTGAAGGAAGATGCTAGTGAGTGGTGGGAGAATACCGGTCTTGCTGAGAGACCTGATCTGAATTGGGCAACATTCAAGACCAAGATGACTGATAGGTTCTTCTCTCGGGCTATGAGGGAAGAAAAGCACAAGGAGTTTCTTTACCCGAAGACTGATGGGCTGAAGATGACTGAGCTGGCAACCAAGTTCAATCACCTACTGCAGTATGCTGGATCAGAGGTATCCAGTGAAGAACAGAAAATTTGGCACTTCCATGAGTGGATGAGCCCAGAAATTAAGCCAATGATGATGAGCCACAATTGCTCTACCTTAGAGCAATACGTGGATGCTGCTTATAAGTTGGAGGTGACTCTGGATGAGTCGACCAAGAGAAGGAATTGCCAGAGGTCAATGCAGAATCAACCTCAGGCGAGTGTATTCAAACGTCTTGCACCACCGTCTAACTTTGCTAAATCTAGCAAGGCGAAGACAGATGGGACGCAAGGAGGGTCGACACAACAATCGGGTCAGGGCAAGGGTCTGATCCAATGCTATAATTGTGGTGCTGCTGGGCACAAGAGAAATGAGTGTCAGAAGGAAAGAAAGACATGTTTTGGTTGTGGACGTGAAGAGCATGTGCAGAAGTTCTGTCGGCAAGGGAAGCAGAAAGGTGCTGAGTCACAACAGGGGTCAGTTAATCAGAGTAACCGACCTAGGTTCAGACCAGTGGAGGCTCCTAGTCCTTCAACTCAGACAACTGCTCAGAACAAGAGGAAAGCCCCAGCTGCTTCCGGAGGACAAGGTCAACGTCTCTACGAAATACATGAGGCGGATGGACCTAATACTCCAATTGCTCAAGGTACTCTATACCTCCACTCTACTTCTGTATGCATATTGTTTGATTCGGGTGCTACCCATTCCTTCATATGTGAGAGCTGTGTTAGTAAGTTAGGGTTAGTATGCAACGAGATTTGTGAGCCTTTCGTTGTGAACCTTCCTAATGGTGACCATTTAGTGGGAACCAAGCATTTGTCAGAATTTCCAGTTACCATTCAGGGTAAGGAATTTGAAGCGGATTTAATCTGCATTGCCATGGCTCCATACGACATTATTCTCGGTATAGATTGGCTGACGCATCATGGGGCGGTATTCGACTTTAGTTCAAGGACTGTAACGGTGTCATCTGGGGGCTAGAGAGTATGCAAGTTTAAGGGTCGAAATAACGCTGATAACGGCAGGCTTATCAATGCGATGGCTGCGTTTAAGCTACTACGGCAATGTTGTATCGGGTACCTTTGCTATCTAAATACGCCCGTGAAAGATGAACCATAAGTTCTTAATATTCCAATGATTCGTGAGTTCCCGAATGTCTTTCCAGAGGAAATTCCTGGATTACCCCCACATCGTGTCGTGGAATTTTCTATAGATCTCGAGCCTGGTACTGCGCCGATTTCTAAGGCACCGTACTGGATGGCTCCTGCCGAGATGCAAGAATTGAAGAGGAGGATCTTCTTGATAAGGGATATATAAGACCGAGTGCATCGCCTTGGGGTGCTCCGGTTTTGTTTGTCAAGAAGAAAGATGGATCGTTTCGACTTTGTATCGACTATCGAGAGTTGAATAAAGTCACGATCAAGAACAAGTATCCTTTACCTAGGATTGATGATCTGTTAGATCAACTTCAAGGAGCTAAAGTCTTTTCCAAGATCGATCTGAGATCTGGTTACCATCAGCTCAGAATTCGTGAGGAAGATATTCCGAGGACGGCATTCCGGACAAGATATGGTCACTACGAATTCGTAGTTATGCCATTTGGACTTACCAATGCTCCTGCAGTCTTCATGGACTTGATGAATCAATGTTTTCACCAGTACTTGGATAAGTTCGTGGTGGTATTCATCGATGACATTCTGATTTATTCCCCGAATGAGGAAGCTCATGAGGAACATCTGCGGATTGTTTTGTCAATCCTTAGACAGAACCAGCTTTATGCTAAATTGTCTAGGTGTGATTTTTGGATCAAGGAACTGGCTTTCTTAGGCCATGTGATCAATACAAATGGGGTGATGGTTGATCCCCAGAAGATTGAAGCTGTAGCCAACTGGAAGCGGCCTCAGAATGTGAAAGAGGTGCGTAGTTTTCTTGTACTTACCGGATATTATAGACGGTTCATAGAGGGATTTTCTAAGATCGCTCTACCTATGACCGGTCTGCTTCGCAAGGTCCACAAGAAGTTTGTCTGGAATGACAAGTACGAGGCCAGTTTTCAAGAATTGAAACAACGATTGACCTCGGCACCAGTATTAGCACTACCAGAAGGAAAAGATGGATATGTGGTCTATAGTGATGCTTCAAAAAATGGTTTAGGATGCGTGTTGATGCAAAGAAGCAAGGTTATTGCTTACGCGTCAAGGCAACTGAAAACCTATGAGGAAAACTATCTGACACATGATCTGGAACTAGCGGCGGTAGTGTTTGCGTTGAAGATCTGGAGGCATTATCTCTATGGCGTGAAATGCCAAGTCTTCACCGACCACAAGAGTCTCAAGTATGTATTCACTCAGAAGGAGTTGAACATGAGACAACGTCGTTGGCTAGAACTACTCAAGGACTAGGATCTTGAATTATTGTATCATCCGGGCAAGGCTAATGTAGTAGCTGATGCATTGAGCCGGAAGACACCGCATGAGACAGTAGTAGCTCTCCTCACTGCTCAAGCCAAACTGAACCAAATGGTGTGCGAAGCCGAAGTCTTGTATGATCAGCGTAGAGGATACCTGAGTATGTTGGAAATTCAGGCTACGCTACTCGATCAGATTTGAGAAAAGCAAGTTGATGATATAGTTTTGGTGAAGTTAAGCAGTGAAGTGTTGAACGGGAAAGCTCCCGGTTTTGTGATTCAGGAGGACAGATCACTCTGGTTTCAGAACCGCATTTGTGTGCCTGACGTTGATGGTCTTCGCCAGTTGGTGAGGGAAGCCCATTCGTCAGCCTATTCTGTACATCCAGGTTCTAGTAAAATGTACAAGGACCTCCGGAAAAATTTATGGTGGCCCAACATGAAATGGGATATAGCAGAATTTGTGGCAAAATGCTTGACTTGTCAGAGAGTCAAGATAGAACACCGCAGACCAGGTGGTGAATTGCCACCTCTTCCAGTTCCAGAATGGAAATGGGAAGATATCGCAATGGACTTCATCACAGGATTACCCCAGAATCAAACTCAGAAAGATGCTATTTGGGTGATTGTTGACAAGCTCACGAAGAGTGCTCATTTCGTGGCTATCAAGTCAACGTGGGGAGTCCAAAAGCTAGCAGAAGTGTTTTTACACGAGGTTGTCCGTTTACATGGTATTCCCAAGACCATTGTATCGGATCGTGATGGCCGTTTTACGTCGAGATTCTGGAAGGAACTCCACAAGGCCATGGGAACCGAGCTAAGGTTCAACACTGCATTCCATCCTCAGACGGACAGATAGTCTGAGAGGACTATCCAGACCCTAGAGGATATGTTGAGAGCATGTGTACTCGATCGTTCGACTAGCTGGGAGGACAACCTGAGTCTAATCGAGTTCACATACAACAATAGCTGGCATGCTACTATCAAGATGGCTCTATTTGAAGCCTTGTACGGTCGGAAGTGCAGATCGCCGATTTGTTGGGATGAGAACGCCGACAAGATTCTGCTCGGACCAGAGTTGGTCGAGAGAACTGCCTCAGATATTGCTTTAATCAGACAAAGAATGTTGACAACACAAAGTTGACAGAAGTCTTACGCCGATCCAAAGCGTAGAAATGTCGAGTTTGAGGTTGGTGACAAGGTATTTGTCAAAGTGTCGCCATCCAAAGGTGTATTCAGATTTGGTAAGCGTGGGAAGCTTAACCCTCGCTACGTGGGACCGTTTGAAATCTTGGATAGAGTGGGATCTCTAGCGTACCGCTTGGCATTGCCGCCATCGGCACATCCAGTGCATAATGTGTTCCACGTATCTCTGCTGAGGAAGTACGTATCAGATGAGTCTCATGTGCTGAGTTATGAAGACATCGAGATTCAAGCAAATGGTACCTATGAAGAGATACATGTGCGTATTCTCGAGCGTCGTGAGAAGCAGTTGCGCAACAAGGTGGTACCGTTGGTACGGATTCTGTGGTCCAAGTCAGGAACCGAGGAGGTTACCTGGGAGACTGAGGAAGATATGCGTAGACGCTTTCCCGAGATGTTTACGATCTAAGTTTCGGGGTCGAAACTTCTGTTAAGGGGGAGGTAATGTAATATCCCACATTTTGTAAGGGTGATTTTGAATTTTCTTATGCCCATATTACAAGTCAGATTAAATGCAGGGAAGTACGAACATTCTGTGAAATGTTTGATCTCTGTAATATTTTTCTGAGTAATATAAAATACAGTTAAGGTATTTTTGGGTTAAAAGATCGTTCGTGTACGAATATATTTAACCCGGGATTAAGAAAATTTAACCATTCGGTAAGAAAGGACAAAACGGGCGAAAAGGGGTAAATTTGGCCTTGACCGCACCCTAGCCGCACCCTGCCACACCCGCGGCAAAGGCCAATGCCAGAGGCGGTAACAAGTTGGCCACCGCACCCTACCGCACCCCGCGGTCGTCGTCAGCTCTGTCGTCAGCGTCGGAGTTGCAGGCCGTAGCTCGCCTTAGCTGGCCTTGTAGCCTGTTGTTTTGGTCGAGCCACCTCCTCCTTGGTGTCATCTATGGGTAAGCACCTTGTTTGACTTATAAAAGGAGGAGAATCGGATCAAAACCGAGCTCAAGAACAAAGCACTTCATCTCTTTCCTCAGAAAACCTCCATTAAAGACCAAGCTCTTGAGCTTCGTTTGGAAAAGTTTGAATCCCTCTGAGTGTTGGAAAAGGTACTCCTAAGTGGTATTCAAAGGCCTAAGGTGTTGGGAAATCAAACCAAGAACGAATCAAAGTCGAAACGAATTGATTTGGGTGAGTTTTCTTCCCGAAAAAGTTGTCGAAGCCCCGCCTCTCTCTCCTGACCGCACCCCGCGGTGAGGGCCGACCGCACCCGCGGTGAGCTGGGTTCGTGTTGTGTCTCTCGGGTATTGTGGTCTTGAGCAAGGCTTGATTCCTTTGATTCTTTCCTTATTCTTTTAGATTCATATATGTAGATATTGAATCTAACTTAGGGTTTTGTTATGGGTCATTCCAGAAGGATTTAATATCCAAGATCTATCCCAGTTCAGACCCAGAAACTGTTATCTTTAAGCTCGTTAAGCTTTCGTCAAATCTAAGGCAAGTGGCGGTTCGCTCTTGCTCATCACTCCATATTTACATTGATTATCAATTATTTAATTGTTAATTAATTCAGAATGAATATTGTTTCTTTCTGAGATCAGTTTTGATAAACTGTTTTGGAAAATTAAAAGATGACATTATAATAGGTTGTATATTCTGTTAGAATCAATGCTATTATATATATATATTAATAGATTGAGATATATCTATGATGTTGGCCTTGAAGGCTTTGATATGAGTATCTATGTTAGACTGCTTAGTTAGCTGGAGTAGTAGGAACGTTGGACTCTTCGACGTCCAGTCGTTTCTTTATAATATTAAATGGTGTGTAGGGCGGCAAAACCTCTAACATCATTATGTTGGTCATGACCGGCCTCTATACGTTTAGTGTAGAGGTGGTGCACTTAGCCAGTGTCACAAATCTCGGGAGTTGCTCCCAAAAGATCTCTTGTCTCGGACGAGATGATTATAAAAGCTTATAACGTGATTGTGCATTTTGGAATTAAATAAGATAAGCGCCGAGTCTCATATGATTAATACACCTGTGGCGAGTAGTGTAGCTAGGTAATAGTGTAGCTCGGAAAGCTCGTCTTGACTTGATCAGAGTACATTCTCTTTCCAATCTGGATTCGCATTATTGCGGTGAGGTTGGTCGTGAACCGAAACATCTTGTCGTTTTTGAACGCTTGTATGAGATGTTTATGTTCCAGACATTTGTCATGTTTCTGATAAGACTCAAGTTCTTGGAGTCTTCTCTTGGATAATTCCTATAAGGCTCACTTCCGTTGGAGTCTTCTTTTGATCATGTATTTTGATATATATATATATTCAGTAGAAGTATGAAGGTTGACTATCGTTATCGACTGTTATTCGAGAAGCGATGAGCCTAAACCTAATACGACTACTTCGAACCACTATGCTTTGTACCCTTGCATAGTCTTTCATTAGACTAACCAACCCAAATTGTTCTCTGCATGGTTGGCTGGTGTCATCCGTTCGATTCGGCACATCAGATAAGTTGCCACCTCGTGAAGGCTAGAGCGACTATGGACGTAAATGGTGTTTTTGATAAGTTTATTCAGGTTGAGATCCTTGGCAATGATCGCAGTGATCAAGACTTGTATTTATTTTAAAAGATTTCCGCTGAACTATGTTTACTTTGATTACACTGTATCTCGTTTGCTTTGACTACTCTTTGTTTTGTCCTACATGGGATTGGGATGTAATCCCCGGACTTATGTTTTATTAAACATTTTGGTGTGTTGCACCTTGATTATCGTGTTATGAATTGTGTGTTATGGAAAAGCCTGGGGTGGCTTCGGTGTGAACCCGAGGTCACTGACAGTAATACCTTTCCAAATGGGTTAAGATTTGGGGGTGTTACAGAAGTGACTTGAACCAATCTTGGTTAAGTCATCCGATCGAGCCCACATGTGCCTCAATGGCTAAGCTAGCCAACTAACCCATATGTCTCAACATTGTGTCCTAGTCTACATCTCTTAAGTGCTTGCAATAAACCAAACAATGTTCAAGTTACAACAACTTAGGATTAGATTACATAACAAATGCCCTCCTAATCCAAATGTTGGTGTAGTGCCAAGTGCCGCCAGTAGTGGAATGAGTTCAGCTATCACAATCCCAAATGAGTTCAGCAACATCCCAAATGTGCAGGAAATTCCTGCAAAATGAGAATTTATCAGCTGTCACAATCTTAGTGCCACAATTTGTAGGATTTTCATCCCCTTTCACCTTTCTTACCACCAGAACCTTTTCTTCCACCTTATCTCGAATAAAGTGGTGTCTTACATCGATATGCTTAGACCTCTCATGGTACATGGGATCCTTAGATAAGTACAAGGCACTTTGACTGTCCATATGCAAGACATGCATTAATGGAGTAGTCAGTATTTCACCAAGTATCACAGTTAACCATATTGCCTCTTTTGCTGCTTCAGTAGCAACAATATATGTTGCTTCAGTAGCAGCAATATATGCTACTTCAGTGGAGGAGAGAGCCACCACTGACTGTTGCTGTGATTTCCAAGAGATATAGTTACCAGCACAAGTATAGTAATAGGCTGTAGTAGATTTTCTAGTATCTTTATTACTGGCATAGTCAGAATCAATATATCCATGTAGCTCATTTCTAGAAGTATGCTCACAGTAAACAAGACACAAGTTCTCAGTTCCACACAAGTATCTCAACAGAAATTTCATGGCATTCCAGTGACACTCAATAGGATTAGACATGAATCTACTAAGCACACTAATGGAAAAAGCAATATCAGGTCTAGTGCATAACATGGCATACATAACAGACCCAACAATAACATTATATGGAACATGAGACATCTTAGCCATCTCAGCAGGTGTGTTAGGACAATGCTCCTTGGTCAAACCTAAGGGCCCTCCTAAGGGTATTGAGGTGGGTTTAGAATTTAGCATGCTGAATTTTTCAAGAACCTTATGCACATAATCACATTGAGAAAGCCACATTTTCTTTTTCTTCCTATCTCTAGTGATATTAATGCCAAGAATTCTCTAGGCAGGGCCTAAATCTTTCATATCAAAATACAGTTTTATGTCTCTTTTCACACCAAAAATAGGCACCTTAGAACTATACATGATTAAGATATCATCAACATACAGAAGCACAAACAAGGGAGTTTTAGATTTTATGCCCTTAAAATAAAGACAAGTGTCATAACTGCTCCTAATGAATCCCATATTTTTCATGCAAGAGTCAAATTTAATATTCCACTGTCTAGGGGATTGTTTAAGTCCATATATAGATTTTTTCAATAGACAAACATGCTCAAATTTAGACTCTATTACAAACCCCTTAGGTTGTCTCATATAAATAGTCTTAAGCAAATCACCATGCAGGAAAGCAGTTTTAACATCCATTTGTTCTAACTCCCAGTCAAACACAACAGTCATGGCAAGAAGTAATCTCAAAGTTTTGTATTTTATCACAGGGGCAAAAATGTCATTATAATCAAGTCCCTATTTCTGAGTGAACCCCTTAGCTACAAGCCTAGCTTTATATCTAGGGGGATCACCCTTATGAGTTCCTTCTTTTAATTTATAAATCCACTTGCAGCCTATTAACCTAGCAGTTTTAGGTTTTGGAACAAGTTCCCAAGTATTGTTCACAAGCATAGACTTACACTCCTCATGCATAGCTTTCAACCAATCCTTAGCATGCAAACACTTAATAACAATTTCATAAGTCTCAGGAGTAAATGAATTTACAACATGCTTAACAGCAATGAAGGCAAACTCAACAAGATTCAAATCAGAATGCTCAGCAAGCAAGGATGATATAAATCTCCTATTAGGTATTCTCACTCTAGGTTGTCTGTCTCTAGTGAGTTGATAATCATTTAAATCATTCACCACGAGAATTTCAATGTTATCATTTTCATGCTCAGAATCATGAACATACACAATACTAGGAGAATTAGTGTCACTTACCTCCCCACCTGATTGGTGAGGGTTCTGATCTCCACTCACATGGTCATTTTCAGCAGCTTGACCTTTCTCATTTGAGTCCAGTGACTCTTCAGATGATGAAGCACTTGAGTTGTGGCCGCTGTCAAACTCATCTTCTCCATCACTTGCAACTTCATGAGGTAAGAAGAACCTCATTCCTCCTTGTTCACCATTACATGTGCTCACATAAGAGGTGTTAGTAACATTTTTAAAATGAAAATCTACCTCATTAAAGGTTACACTCCTAGATGTCATGACCTTATATCCATGAGGTTGGACAAGAAGGAGTTTATAACCCTTAACACCCTCAGGATACCCCAACATCACACATTTCAAAGCCCTTGGCTGTAACTTACCTTGAGACATTTGGGCATATGCAGTGCAGCCAAAAGGTTTAAGATGTGATAAGTTTGGAGCCTTACATGTCCACATCTCTTGTGGTGTTTTGAAATTCACCACAGAAGATGGGGACCTGTTAATGAGATAACAAGCAGTAACAACTGCCTCTCCCCATAGTGAGGGTTTCATCCCAGCACTAATGAGCATGCACCTTGCTTTTTCAAGCAAGGTCCTATTCTTCCTCTCAGCAGTACCATTCTGTTGAGGTGTGCCAGGAACTGTGATGTGTCTTTTTGACCCCAGATTGAGCACAAAATTCATTGAAGGCATGGTTACAGAATTCAATGCCGTTATATGTTTTTAAGCATTTCAATTTCTCATTTGACTCACTCTCAGTTGAAGCCTTTCATATCTTAAAGGTATGAAAAGCCTCATCTTTAGATTTCAACAAATACACCCACACTTTTCTAGAGTAATGACCAAAAAAAGGATATAAAGTATCTTCTACCTCCTATTGTGTCAACCTGAGTAGGTCCCCATAAATCAGAGTGAACATACTCTAAAGGCTTCTTAGTGACATAAGTGGATTTGTTGAAACTATGTTGAGTCTTTTTTTCCAAACACACAGTTTTCACAGAAAATAAGATCAACAGGTTTCTTATCAAGCAAGACAGTTTTAAACAGATAATTAAGGCCTTTCATTCCAATGTGACCTAACCTTTCATGCCATCTTTTTGTATGTTCAAGGCTCATAGTATTACTCACAGTTGTAATGTTTAGTTCAGGAGTTGTCATAACATAGTACAATCCTCCTCTCTTAACACACTTGATAAGGGAGACATCATTTCTAGTGACCTCCCTTATACCATTATAAGTAACAATATGTCACCCTAAATAATCAAAAACAGACTCAGACATCAAATTTCTTCTAAGATCAGGCACCCACATGACCTTTTGAAGAACCCTAATAACCCCATCATGCATTCTCAAAGGCACATTCCCAATACCCCTAATTGGTAATGAGGTGTGGTCCCCAAGGAGAACCTCACCCCCATCACACTCATACAAGGAACTAAAGGAAGACTTATCATAAGCAGCTTGTATAGTACATCCAGAATCAAGTATCCAAGCATCACAAGTATTGGAATAAGCACACATAAGCAATTCATAAGGATACTGAGAAGGATTTTCAACAAGAGCAACAGTCATTTCATTGTTATTAGACTTGTTCTTTTTATCTTTGTGTTTCTTGTGACAGTCTTTAATAAAATGACCCTTTTTACCACAGTAAAATCAGCTCTTAGTATCTTTCTTCTCATTCTCAGTTTTGTCATGTTTTTCACATTTAGTCTTGTCTTTCTTCTGAAACCTCTTGTTTTTAGTCTTAGTCTTAGCCATAAGCACTTCAGACTTAGCCTCAGTTTTCTTATCACCTTTAGACTTAAACACATTCATAAGTTCATTTTTCTCTTGTATAGCCTCAACAATTTTTTTTTTAGTCAATTTCTCAGAACTATACTGGATAACATCTTTAAAGGTGTCAAACTGTGAAGGCAAAGAGCTCAGAAGAAGAACAGCCTGATGAGTATCTTTTATCTTGTCATCACATCTTTCAAGTTCTTGGTTCATTCTAAAAAAATTATCCAAGTTTTCATTCAATTAAGGACAAGTTGATATCCATCTTAAAAGTGAACAAACGACACATCAAAGAAATCCTACTAGGCAGAGACTTAGTCAAGTATAAATCCTCTAAAGCCTTCCAGAAAGATTTAGAGTCAGTAACACTTACCACCTGATGAGCCACGTCGTCAACAAGCCTAATCATGATCTCAGAATGAGCCTGCTCACCAAGCTCAGCCTTAGCCTCAACAATAATGTCAGCAGGTAGGACTCTTGTCAATGCCTTCCAACATTTCTCCTTTACGAGGATGGCTTTCATTTTGACTTGCCACATGGCAAAGTATATGGTGACATCAAAGGGTTTAACCCTTACACTGTTCTCTTCCATAGCCAACACACAAGTCAGAAAATCAGAAGAACAATATAATAGCAACACACAACAGTAGACACACAGTCCAACTTCACACTTGACAAGCTAGGTCAAGAGTAAAGACACACACAACTCCTTTTGCAAGGAATATCAGCACATGTACACATCTCAAGAACCTAGGGATAAAGCTTACACCTAACTTAGAGTTAGGGCTTCGTCCACTGGAGGTTCACTGTCATAGAAGACATGAATCTTAATAGTCAACAAGCAAAATAGCTATTTGAACGAGAGCAGATGAACAGATAGGTTTAAAAATAGGTAAAAGAGAAAGCATGTAGTCAAGCTTCTCCAAGTTTTCCAAATTTGAAAAATACACCTTTGCGGCCTTTCAAGTAAGCCACCACAGATTGTCACTTCTCAAACAACCGTAGGCTCATATCAGCAAAAGTAGTAGATTTTCCAGAGAAAGAAGCAACAAGAGACAACTCAACACAGAAAGCCTTTTCTAAAACCCTAAAAAACACTAGCGGAAGCACAAATCGAGAGCAGAGGCTCTGATACCAATTTGTAAAACCAGATCCGCTCGAATCTTCCTCGATCGTTCAAAATCAAATGCTTGGACAGTTAAGAAAAATAGAAAACAAACTTGAACACCAGAGTTGTTTATGTAGTTCGGACCAAGGTCCTACGTCTGCGGAGTCCTCAGGAGGGGAGGCTTACCCAATCCACTAGGCAACTCAAGGCCAAGAACAAGTTCGTATACAAGCAAACACACAGAAAGCAAACACAGAACACAACACTAGAGAAGAAGCGGCACACAAGCCAAAAGAAGATAACGAGATAAAGAAATATCCCCTGAAAAGACAACCGCGAAGCTTGCTCCCAAACTTCGCACCGCCTTGACACCACAGCGACAAGGAAGGTTCTTTACAATCTTTTTTTCTCTCTTTCTGTATCTTCTCTCTAAAGCTTCAAACTACAACTTCGAGCAACAATGGAGGAGCTAGAGTTCTTCTCTCAGTGAAGAGAGCTCTCTAGGTTTTCCATCACTGCAAAGGAAGAGAGCAACTCAAAGTGACGGCGCTTAGGGCAACATAAGAGGTTAAATACCTCTCTCCATTTTCCCAAAATGCGTTGTTCCACCAGCAAGGAAGCTGAGTCTCTACCTTCAGCCAAACACAGCAAATTGGGCCTTCAACCTGAGGTCGCTGATAAGGTCCATAAAGGAGTACAAGCCCATTACAAGGGAAATAGAGACCAAGTGGTGTAACAGGCCTAAAGATATGCCAGAGCCTCATGTGCTGGCTTGAAGTGACTAGAACCAATCTTGGTTAACTCATCAGAGCCCACATGTGCCTCAATGGCTAAGCTAGCTAGCTAACCCATCTGTCTCAACATTGTGTCCTAGTCTACATCTCTTAATTGCTTGCAATAAACCAAACAATGTTCAAGTTACAACAACTTAGGATTAGATTACATAACAAATTGCTACTTGCTTTTCAACACTAATACGCCTCCCTTCAATGTTGATCAGTCCAGATGGGGGTATTGAGATCAAGTCCTCCTTCACAAGTTCCTCATCAGCTAGTACAACAACACTTGAATTTCATGATATTTTGGTCATTAAGACAGTTGATCAGTGGCATTAGAACTAGAATTTTAATTTTGTCAATTACAATTATCCTTTTCTGCATACTAAAAACCCTAATTGCTTCTTCCATCTCAAACTAAGTAGTGAGGATAAATAACATATACAACACGATTTCTGAGAAATCCAGAAGGCAAAACACACAAAGTTTTCAACCTCACGTGAATTAAACTACAGAACTTGCATAGCTAAAAAGAGAAAGGGGAAGCAGGCCTGGAAAATTGAAGTTTTTGTGCCAGAAAGTATCCCGCCAGTCATATTCTATGGCCCTTAAATCAATTGGAACCACATTCACCTTCTTTCTTCTATTTCTTATTCAATACGGCAACATCACTTTCACCCTCGATAGAATTGGGCATAGTTTCGCTAAGGTGTACAGATAGTGCAAAAACAGTACAAGAGACAAGCACCTGATTTTCTACAGGTAATGTGCTTGGAGAAGTCGAAGATGACGTGCGATCAACATCAGAAGAAACTTTTGAATTCATCCTCAATACGAACATCGTGAGCTTTTTTTTAAAGGGAGACAAAGCTTCACAAGAAATCAAAGTATCCATTGAGTGAACCAATCCTGTCTATACAAACAAATTAAAAGTCGTTGACACACCTTCAATTATAAAACTTTTCCTATCAACATCATAGGTGTCTACCAGGAGTATTAGAAACTCTAAGAGAGATTGTGTCATGTTAACATATCTTGGTATAGAGTTCAGCATCAGCAACATTACATGCTCAATGTTCATAACCATGTCCACCTTCTCATCAAAGAAAAGCCAATCAAAGAACCAGGCGAGCTTCATATTAGCTTCAACATATTTTTTGGTACAACATGTGAGAAGCCAACCAACGACAACCCATCTAGGGATGATATCAGATTGAATATCTTCATTAGAAGGGTGATGTGCGTAACAAATGAACTGCACAATGTCACATATTAGAGTCTCCCTCTCCGGCACACATAAGAATTTGGTTGCAGACCAAGTAACTTTATACTAGTCAATAAGAATCTCAACTGAATCTCCACCTCAGGAGTGACTCTGAGAAGGAAGCATCGACTTGAAGTCCTCAAACGATACAAATCACGAATATTGCAGAATCCATGACCCTTGAGCAAACTTGGTTCTAACACTAATGTCTTCCAAAACCCTCGGAATTCAGGAATATGAAACAAATCATGCAAAAGCCTAATCAAATCCCTACCAAGCTTTACACACAAACTAAACTGCTCTCTGATAATCTTGAGGCCAAATTCAATCTCCTTATGTTTTAATTCCCTATATTTTGTGCTATTTGGAAGCCTATAGTGACCAGTTAACAACCTGAGATACACATACAAAGCATTGGTCAGAGCATCATGCTGGAATATGTGTCATTTAATCAAGATGACAATTACTAATGATAGAATAGGATTATAATGGAGATTAATAATCCGGATATTTTAGGTAGTCTTAATGCTTTGTTAGAAGCCAACTATGACTTATGGGATAAATTAGATTTAGCCCATTGCTATTTTATCCGGGTCCTATAAGATGACACATAATAGAGTAATTGGGCTAGATCAAAGCAACCCGAGGCCCATAGTGGGACTAGGGAATTTTGGCCATATGGTAATATTGGAAGAGTGGATTATTCATCAAGTAATAATAAAGTGTTATCTTTTCTTATGTCACTAAGTAAATAGATAACACTTTATTATTATTTGATGAATAATCCACTCTTCCAATATTTGTATGTCCTTTACCTGTGGATGTTTTTAATTTGTATGTGTATTTATTCTCTTTAGTTTTGGATGGATCCTTTAAATTGGTTTGTTTAGATAGCCTTTTTGTGCCATAAATCTGCTAGTAGTGAACATGGAAAGAATTATGTTTGTAGGCAATGTATACAGATCTTCCATGGAGCAAGACACTAGGCATTGAAAGCTTTGTAAGTAAATGATCTCTCATCTGCATATTTCAAACAAGCTGATGAATATGTCTTTTCAGTTTGAAACTAATTCCTTGCTGCTTGTGATTCCAAGAAGAAAAAAACAGAGATTTCGGGGATGTTAGCAAGTGTTGGTTCTCCTTGTTGTGATGTTTGCAACTGTCATAAGATTACAACTGCAACATTTAACATCTCAGCAAGCACTGCAAACAAAAAAGTGTCCCGCACAATGCAGAACACGATGACGATGAATCAAAAACAGATCTCTGAAAACCTACCAACCTTGAATGAAATTATACTGCTTATGTGACAATTATTCACTTCAAAACCATGACAATACTTGTTATTCAAGGCGACACCAGTGTTGCTCCAAGGGGACAAGGCAAGGCTGTTTGATACATGCTGAATATTTGTCTTCTACTCATCCAAGAGTTTTTCGATCTCTTTGTGTCATTCAGTGGTTGAAATGGATACTTGATGTTGTTTCTCGTCCTAACTCCCTAGTCCCTACTAGAATAGATTCAGCTGGGTGCGTAACTACAATATGCATGGGTGTGAATTTTATCTGCTATAGAAAAAGGACTAGGCTGTGCTAGAGGTTGTTTCTTTTCTATCTTCTGCATATTCTACTGTAAGCTTGGGTGTAACTACATCAAAAACATTTATTGGCATTCCAAATCCTACTTGTCAAAGAACAATAATAAAATGAAGGAGAAATTTAGGAAAAGGGAAAGGTCAATCACCAACCTCTGACTAGATCCATTTGAGGAATAGGTCTCTTTTGCCTACTGGTTCATTTCAGATTTCAGGCAGCTTGCTGACTTGGTGCATTCCCTACATAAGTTGTTTTAAAACAATTATCTGCAAAAAACAGTCTTACAAACTCCTCCTTTCACGATCATGGCAGATTGATTTGACATGTATTTAGTTTGGAGTTAATTTTATTTCTAACTGAAGCCGAACACTGATAAGACATGAAAATTGCCATTTCAATACCACTCAAGCTCATGAAAATTGTGATATGATAACCAATTGTTGGTTTCTGTCTTAGAAGAGTCATTTGACAACACCTATTAATATATTATCTACAATAAGCTTAAAGCAAAGAGGAAAAATAATAGGTGTGTGATGAACAAAAAATACAGTCGCCATTTGAACTTGATTAGACAAGCAACTTCACCATACCTGGTTCATAGGTTTACTGCTTCACTGGACCTGAAGTACTCAAATCGCAACAGTCCCATTTTGTGTATTCAGAATCTAGCACAGGGGGGAGTTGAGAGCATAAACAACGCAGCTGCATTTTCTTACTACTTGTACACTACCAATAATCCCCACAAGAATAAGAACCGTCACGAAAATGATGGAAACGGTTGGTGTCCCTCACTATGATTTCTCTGCAGACCACAAACTTAATTGCTCAATGGCAATAACCACAGACTCTAATGTTCTTTTTTATTATGATAGTAGATCCAGGAGCTGTGTTCAAAAGAGCAAATGGCAGAGCAAGCTTCTCACTGTGGTACTGCAATTTTGCCGCCCTTTCCTTGTCATCCACATTCAAAAGAGCATGGCTAGTGTTTGGCACGTAACCAATCTCTTTAATCTTCCTCCTTAACTCGCCCCACAATCTGTGAATTTCCTTCTTCTGGGCGTGGGTTTCGTCATTTGCCACAAACACATGGACTACATTTCCAATCTCTACCCAGTTAAAAGCAGGCTCTTTCTTTATGCCATTGTCTCTCATCATCTTCCTCACTTTCGCAACATCATGCCATTTACCAGCTGAGGCATAGATGTTAGCTAGTATCACGTACAACCCAGAGTCATGGGGGTTAAGTACAAAAAGCTGCTCAGCAGCATATGCCCCCAATTCTATTTTTTTATGCATCCTGCAAGCACCCATCACAACTCCCCAAATAGATGCGGTTGGCTTGATTGGAATATCCCTTAACAAATTTTAGACTTGATCAAAAAGGCCAGCCCTGCCCAAAAGATCCACAATAGCGACACAGTGTTTAGGCTTTGGTTCTATGCTATACTTTCTCATCAGACCAAAATAATACTGTCCTTGCTTCAGAAGTCCAGAATGGCTACAGGCTGTGAGAACAGAGAGGAAAGTTATGGAATTTGGCTGAATTCCATTCTTGAGCATACACTGAAAAGTCTCAATTGTTTCCTTCCCAAGGCCATGTTGGGCATACCCGGTCAGAATAGAGTTCCAGGTAACTACGTCTTTCTCCAGCAATCTATCAAATACCTTTTCAGCATCCTCAATGCTACCCGCCTTTGCATACATATCAAGCAATGTGTGCCCAACAAAAGCAATGAGTTTTACCCCTGATTTTTGTTGGGAAAAATACCGTATTTTCCTCTTTCGTGTGATAAGATGGGAATGTAGGACAACTAGGAAGGCTAGCTAATTTTGTATGGTGGATCATACAAAGTGCAACCAAATACCACTATATATAGTGGTGATGAGTCGGTGGAAATGGCTCAATTTGCCACCGACCTTCATCAACATCAATGTTGATATTTTAGAGGATTAATCTGGACAAATCTAGTGTACTTATCCTCTAACATATTCTAGATTAGTCTTCATAGTGGGCTAGCATTAATGGGTCAAGACTTGGGCTAAGGAGTGAAAAGCCCAACAAATCTCCCCCTTCCCGACATAGCCTGAGTGTGTCACGACGTTGGTGCCTTGACAACAAGCTTCGAACTTCTTGATTGGCAGTACCTTGGTCATTATGTCTGACCAATTCTCGTCTGTGTGTACCTTGTTAAGATGTAGGAGTTTTTCTTCAAGGACTTCTCGGATCCAATGGTGTCGTATATCAATGTGCTTCGAGCGGGAGTGCAAGGTCGGATTCTTTGCTAGATGAATTGCGCTCTGGTTATCACATAGTAGAACGTACTTGTCTTGCTCGACTCCTAGCTCATGTAAGAAGTTCTTCATCCACAACATCTCCTTGCAAGCTTCAGTAGCTGTGATGTACTCTGCTTCAGTGGTAGACAAGGCAACACATTTTTGTAGCTTCGATTGCCAGGAAACAGCTCCCCCTGCAAAGGTAGTTACATAGCCTGATGTTGATTTCTTGGAATCACCATCACCGGCCCAGTCTGCATCTGTGTAGCCCTTCAGCTCAAGCTTCCCATTTCCAAAGCATAGGCACCGTTTAGTCGTGCCTCGTAGATACCGGAGGATCCATTTGACTGATGCCCAGTGCTCCTTCCCCGAATTGGCTAGGAAACGGCTCACAACTCCAACTGCGTAGGCGATATCAGGTCTGGTACACACCATGGCATACATGAGACTGCCTATGGCTGATGCATAAGGAGTACTCCTCATTTCCCCCTTCTCCTTCTCACTTGTTGGACTCTGTTTCGAACTCAGCTTGAAATGTCCAGCAAGTGGGGTGCTCACCGGCTTGGCCTTGTGCATGTTGAATCTTTCTAACACTTTTTCAATGTATCGATCTTGGAATATCCATAGCAGCTTCTTCGGTCTATCACGAGTGATCTGCATCCCAAGAATCTGTCTTGCTAGTCCCAAATCTTTCATGGCAAAGCTCTTGCTCAGGTCTTTCTTAAGGGCGGCTATCTTGTTGCGGTCATGACCTACAATCAACATATCATCAACATAGAGCAAGAGTATGAGGAAGTCACCGCTAGTGTACCTCTTCATGAAGACACAATGGTCATTCATGATTTTCTTGTAGTCATGTTCTGCCATGAAGGAGTCAAACTTCTTGTACCATTGTCTCGGTGCTTGCTTCAAGCCATAAAGACTCTTCTTTAGTCGGCATACCAGATTCTCCTTGCCCGGGATTTTGAATCCTTCAGGTTGCTCCATATAGATCTCCTCATCGAGATCACCGTGAAGGAAGGCCGTCTTGACATCGAGATGCTCAATCTCGAGGTCTAGGGTAGCTGCTACACCGAGTACGACTCGTATGGAAGACATCTTTACCACCGGTGAGAATATCTCTTCAAAATCGATGCCTTTCTTCTGGTTGAATCCTTTCACAACCAGTCGGGCCTTGAACCAAGGCTTCGAGTTGTTCTTCTCGGACTTGATTCGGTACACCCATTTGTTCTTCAAGGCTCTCCTCCCTTTCGGCAGCTCCACTAACTCGTAGGTGTGGTTCTCATGCAAGGATTGCATATCATCTTGCATGGATTTAACCCACTCGGCCTTGTGAGTGTCGACCATGACCTCTTTATAACTCTGGGGCTCCCTCTCCTCCGTAAGGGTCACATACTCGTCTCGACTGTATCGAGTGGACCTTGTCTTCTTTCTAGATGACCGCTTTGGCTCTGGCTCCAGCTGCACTTCTTCAATTTCTGAATCACTCTGATCGGAAATAGGCTCACCTTCTTCAGTATCAGCATCATCGTTCCATGTCTCTCCTTCCGAGTCATTACATGGTTCTTGAGAGGACTTGGGATATGTGCTCCTACTAGCTCTTATCTTTGGCTTCTCCGACCTCTGGATGTCTTCGATGGTCTGGTCCTCGAAGAACACAACGTCTCTGCTTATGACGACCTTTCTATTGATGGGATCCCAATACCGATAGCCAAACTCGTCTTTGGGTGAACCAAGGTAGATGCACTCCTTGGTCTTGGAATCTAGCTTGGCCCGTTCGTCCTTGGGGATGTGAACGAACACCCTGTACCCGAACACCTTCAGATGGTTGTAGGAGACCTTCTTACTTGACCATACCCTCTCTGGGACATCACCCTCCAAGGGAACTGATGGTGAAAGGTTGATGGTGTCTACTGCGGTTATCACAGCTTCTCCCTAGAATGACTTGGGTAATTTTGCATGAGAGAGCATGCATCGAACTCGTTCTTCTATGGTTCGATTCATCCTCTCAGCAACCCCGTTTATTTGTGGCGTCTTAGGTGGTGTCTTCTCCATTCTGATCCCATGAGATCTGCAGAACGCCTCGAATGGACCTCGGTACTCACCACCGTTGTCCGATCGAACACACTTGAGTTTCTGACCCGTCTCTCGTTCCACTCGTGCTACAAACTCCTTGAAGGCGTCAAGGACTTGGTCCTTGAATTTCAACAGGTGCACCCAAACCTTCCTTGAGTGGTCATCAATGAAGGTGACAAAATACTGTGCACCTCCATTGGATCTCTCGGACATAGAGCATACGTCGGTGTGCACGAGTTCAAGGATGCGCTTTCTTCTTCTAGGTTCTAAAGGTCTTTGGAAAATGACTCTATGTTGTTTACCAGCTAAACAATCGGAGCATGGTTTGAGGGATATACCTTTTATATCAGGAAGGAGTTGCTTTTGAGCGAGGATATAGAGAGCCTTCTTGCTCATGTGCCCGAGCCTTTTGTGCCATATCTCCATCTCATTGCTTGCAAGATTCACCTATTCCTTGCAGAGCTTAGCCTTCATCACATATAGTGATCCTTCTTTTCTTCCTCGATCCATGACCATGCTTCCTTTGGTGAGCTTCCACTTGAGATCGACAAAGTGGTTTCCTAGACCAGCATCATCGAGCTTTCCAGTTGATAAGAGGTTGAGGCGTATGTCAGGAACATGCCTTACATCCTTGAGAACGAGCTTACATCCTGTGTTTGATGTAAGGATGACATCACCCTTTCCGACAATCTTGCTTCTTTCTTCATTCCCCATTAGAACGTGTCCAAAGTCACCACTTCGATATGATGTGAAGAAGCTTCTATGAGGGGTGGCGTGGAAGGAAGCACCAGAGTCCACGATCCAAGAGCTATCATCAGAGGCAAGATTCAGAAGATTACCTTCTCCGACGAGGTACAAATCATTGTCTACGTCTGCCACGACAGTGGTGGTCTTGTCATCTTGCCTCTTCGTTGGGTTGTACCTGTCTGGCTTGACGTTACCCGCTTGCTGATCCTTCTTTAGAGTCTGACACTCTGATTTCCTGTGACCCGCCTTGCCACAGTAGTAGAAGGTAACCCTCATGCGTGACTTGGATCGCCCTCGAGATTGATCTCGGCCTCGGTATCTGTTGCGCCCACGTGTCTCGTCTCTACCTCGGTTGTTGACGACATTTGCGTTCGAGTGAGTACTCATGCCTCATTCCTTCCTCCTGGCTTCTTCATTGAGAAGGCTACCAGTGATGGTATCCATGGTAAGCTTTCCCTCGGGTGCTGCGTTGTTGAGAGTGACAACTAGCGTGTCCCAACTCTCTGGTAGGGAACTGAGGAGTAAAAGGGCTTGCATCTCATCTTCAACCTTCATGTCGGTTTTATTGAGCTGATTCACGAGCACCTTGAAATTATTCAGGTGTTCCATCATGCTCTCTCCATCCTTATACTCCATCTTTACTAACCGTCGAAAAAGGAGAGATTTATTCCGAGGCGTTTTCTTTTGAATCAAGGACTCAAGTTTTGTCCATAATTCAAAAGCATTTGTATAAGTAGAGACGTGCTCAAAGAGAGATCGGTCAATGTACTTACGGATTACGGCGACCGTCTTCCGGTTTAGGAGCTCCCATGCCTTGTCGCTCTTTCCTTCCGGTTTTTCCATGGTGGTGATAGGTTCGTGCAAGTCCTTGTAGATCAAGTGATCTTCCATCATCGGCTTCTAGTAGGAGTAGTTGTCCATCGTGAGATTGAATGTAACACCCCCAATTTATACCGGAGATATTACATGTCAGTGACCTCAGACTTTACCGTCCAAAGTCACCCCAGGCTTTTCCAGAACAGTTAAGCTTAAATACATAACATAAATACATATTAATTAAAAGATTAAACAACGGAAGACTTTAAATTACACAGCGGAAGACTTTAAAGAGCCAACTTAACATGGCTAAATTATGAAGATAGATTGAAGTAACACTTTAACAATCTTAAAACATTGACTTTTAAATCTTCGTTTGCAAGATTCTTATCCTTCAATAGGTTACTTAAACTCCGGGAATCAACTCCTGATATGCCGAATCGAACGGATGACACCAGCCCACATGCAGAGAACAAAGTTCGTGGGTTAGTCTACTTGAATAGACTAGCAAGGGTACAAAGCAGAGTGGTTCGAGTGATCGTGACCGTTTACTATCATTGTCCCTCGAATAATAACCGAAGGGACGATATATAACCCGACACTTTCACGGAATGATTTAACAATTAAGATATGCACTGAAGAGAAGACTCCAACTGAAATGAGCCTTATAGGAAATTATGACAATTGCTAGGGAACATTAGAGTTACACACACCAATGATTTAAAAGTTGACTGAGATGCTTCGGTTCACAACCAACCTCATCGCCTACAGCGAATCCAGATTGGAAAGAGAACGTACTATGATCAAAGTCGAGACGAGTTTTCCTAGCTGCACTATTACTTAGCTGCACTACTCGCCAAAGGTTTATTAATCATGTGCACTCGGGCACATATCTTATTTAATTACAAAACGCACTTTACTGGAACACGTTAATGTTATTAAGAGCGGCACACAGCTTAAATCTCAGGGTGACAATCATGTCGACCCAAATTAAAACACACACAACACACACGCGGGACTTAACATTATTATGCCGAGTAACAATGGCGTTATTATTACACCGGGTGACCTTACGTTCACCCTGATTGCACTATTACAGTGCTTACACTTTAATTATGTGCTTAACTGCACTTATCTTATTTAATTACAACACACACACACACACACACACACACACACACACACACTGCTGAGACTTTTAATATTATTCCAAGAACACGGAAGTTATTATGACACCGGGTGACCTTACGTTCACCCTGATTGCACTGCCACAGTGCTTACAATTTAATTTACAGGGTGACAGTTACGTCCACCCCAATGCACTAGCTAAGTGCTTAATACAGAGGACTGCAATTAAGCTCATCCAATGGCGCTTGCAAGGCGCTTAAAACACTTCAGATCCTTACATGTGGATAAGAAGCATAGGTCATGACCCTTAAATTATTCGGAATAAATCCGAGGAATATTATGATTTAAAGAAACGACAAATCCTTACTTGGATTAGCATTCCTACGAACATTAAGTTATAAAGAAACGACTAACCCTTACTTGGATTAACGTTCCTACGAACACACACGAGATTAAGCATTAAAGATTAACATTAAACCACCCGATACCATCACGGTAATTATCACATATAATAGCGTTGTTCTAGCAGATATACAACATATTATAACATTACTTTAATCACGCTTATTTATGAACTTAGTTCCCAAGCAAAACAACAGTTCACTCCAATTTAATTAACAATTAAATAATTGATAATTAATGAAACATGGAATGATTAAGCAAGAGCGAACCGCCACTTGCCTCAATCCGCAGAAAAGCCTAACGACGACGGGATTCCGGGCTCGACACGCGTATAGCTCCACTAGCATAAACACCTTCGAGTCGACCCAAAAAGGAACCCTAGGTTAGATTCGACAAACAATAGTACGAATATACGAAAGGATGAAAGGAAATGAAGGATACGAGACCCGATCGAAGGTCTCGGAAGCCAACGCAACAACTCTCGGGCAGCAACCCTTCACGGCCGACCACCAAACAATTGCGGCGGGCGCCGCCACCATCACGGCGGGCGCCGCCTCAAGCACGGCGGGCGCCGCTCATCGGCTTCCTCCACGGCGGCTGGCCACACACCACGGCGGTTGGCCACACACCACGGCGGCTGGCCACACACCACGGCGGCACCAAGATCTTCACGGCGGTCGCCGTCCCCAACACGGCGGTCGCCGAGCTCATCACGGCGGGTGCCGGGATCTTCACGGCGGTCTCCATTCCTGGCGGCGGGCGCCGTCTCCCTGGCGGCGGTCGCCATTCCTGGCGGCGGTCGTCGTCGCTGAACAGAAACTTAAAAACGGGCGAGAAATCTTACCCGCGACGCTCGATTTGGTTCGCCTTTCGCCTTGCTTGGCTTCTAGGCTTCTAAGGGTCTTCCAAGCCTCCTTTGGCCACCGAGAACGACACCAAACGAGCCTCCAACGATCCACGAGAGCTTTCCGAGAGAGAGAGCATTTTTCTTTGGGAGCGTTTTTGAGAGACGAGAAATGGACAGCGTAATGGCGTCTTTCCCCTCCTCCTTACACTCACCCCATGCTCTCTATTTATAGGCAAAGATTAGGGTTTTGGAGGGAGCTTGGGTATTAACCCTTGGTTAATACTCTTGTACTTTTGCCTCTTGGATATTAGCTCTTGGACAATAACCTTCGGATAAAGAATCTTGTACTATTGCCCATTAGATAACAACTCTTGGGCAATAAACTTGTACCAATCTTAATCCGCGTTAACAAAAGTCGTACACGAACGAGTACGAACTTTCAAAACATGTCGACTGTATATTATTTCACTGAGAAAAATATTACAGATACAGAGCACATTACAGAATGCCTCCAACTTTCTGAATTAAATCCGACGTACTAAACGGGTGTTCGGGAAAATTCCAAAAATTCCCAAAATAATCCTTATAGAATTACGGGGTATCACATCACCTCCCCCTTAAAATAAGTTTCGACCCCGAAACTTGCATTAAGTCAATGAGGATACTACCTCAACACCAATCTTACCACCTGGATCCAACATCCTTAATCACTTCATCCTTGAAATGGATCACCAGAGATATTACTCTTAATTCCTTAGGATATCATTCTGAAAATGATTCATCCGTCTCAAAGCTTATGGCACAAACTCACGCATGAGAGATAGCTCATGATCTCTCTGAACAAAACTCTACAAGCTCATTCCCTTTCCTTAAGAAATCTCGAAAGAACTCGGCGTATGAGATAACGCTTACCATAGTATTCCTTAGATGCGTAGACAATTCTCCTTACTGAATCTTTAATACATCGGGATCATCAACATATCCCATCCTTACTGCAACCTTTCCTCTCAACATGACCGCTCCACAACTTAATCTTCCTCAAAGAGTTGCATCCGTTCTTATAGATGACATACTCTATGTATGAAGAAGAATCTTATGAGTGGATTTAGATTTAAACAACACAGTCGACCTTGGGATTAACCACAAGGGACGAACATCTAAGTTATCCACAAAACTCCACCACCATAAGTCCGACAGTCCTTATCCTTACTTGGCATAAGCTGTTCTCGACACTTACAGGGTTTCGTATGAACAACTAATTCGCAAAGATAACACATTCTGAAATTTTCCAAAGCACGGAAACACTTCATTAACATCCAACATTACATTAATTGACAAAAGTCGATCAGGCAGATCTTAATACCACGGAGATTACCGACACACGTCGTTACTCCTTAATCTTAAAGAAAGTCTTAACACAAATACAACTTAATGGATCAGGGTTCTTCTCCGTTGGCTTGACTCATTACAAAGAGTCGTTGCCCTTGGCCTGAAGACCCCATAGGCGCTTTGCCTTTATTACGAGCCATAGATTGCTCAGGAGTAGATACCACTGGCCTTGGGTTCTGCCCACCACCAACATTTGACGCTTGGTAAGACTGCATTGGTCCTTGACCCTTCAGTCTGCAGTACGTTTTTATGTGGCTTTCCCTTCCACAATTATGACACATCCTCTTGTCCTTTTGGCAAACAAAACTTTTATGCCCCACTTCACCATAATTGTGGCACTGAATTGCTCCACCGCTCCAACCTGAGCCTCTGGCAGAGTCTGACTGAGTTGTCTCGGTCTTAGCACGACCAGACTTCTCAAACTTGGTAGGCGATATCGGTCGTTTGAATGAACCAACCTGGCGATCCTGTTGCCCACCCTTTCCCTTAACTTGCTTCTCCCTCTTAAGGGCAGACTCCTCCAATGTGACTTCCGTCTTGTAGGCTGCATCGACATATTGTTCTAACGTAGAACAACCATGACGCAACATTAGAGGCTTGATCTCTGGATTCATCCATCCATGGAAGTACCAGATCTTTTGCTCTTCGGTTGACACCTCAGGTCCAGCGTACTGCATCAAGTGATTGAACTTAGCTGCGAGCTCAGTCACCTTTAACCCATCAATCTGCGGGTACATAAATTCCTTATGCTTCTCCTCCCTCATAGATCGGGAAAAGAAACGATCGGTCATCTTGGTTTTGAACATGCTCCAATTCAGCTCGGGATGGTCAGCCAGACCGGTGATTTCCCACCATTCGCTAGCCACATCCTTGAGTTGAAGAGAGGCGATGTGTACTTTTCCAGCCTCAGTGCAATTAATGTTCCGGAGCAACCGTTCCATATGTGAGAACCAATAGGTCACCCTGACCGGTTCTCCAGTACCGTCATAGCTGTCGGGCCTCATTGAACTCACGGCTTTTAACGCTTGCCCGTAAGTTCCTCTATCCCTAACAACATTGACCCGAGGTACTTGCTCCACTGACTCCTCGAATTCAGGAGTAGCTTGAGGAACTGGACCACCTTGTGCTTGTGGTGCAACTGGTCGCATAACATCAGTGATGGCCTGCATGACAATTCCTCGAATTGCCTCCACTGCTGCAGCATCAAACAACATCGGAGCATTGGCCTGAGCTTGGCCATTGCCTCCCTGGTTATTGTTGGAAGCAGCCTCACGCTCTTCCCTTTGATTAGCGGTGCTCCTCAGAATCAACCTTGGTTCAGCACCAGCATGGGCTGTGTTCCTTGTGTTCACCATCTTCTGGTGAATCATAACGTTACTTTAAAACTTATCCAACTTAATTTTGATACTATAGTCAAATACGTCATGATGTAGATTATAGAGGTCCAAACTAATAACTTTATATTAGTCTGACTATCCTTCACTGTTAACTGCAAGAACGACCTTCTTCTGCTCACTAAAGACTGAGAACCTGGGAGAAATGTCAACCTTTAAATGACATTAATCCCGAGAATAGACAATATTCTTAAGAATGGATCTAAGGAATAAGTAACACTTGAAGCTTGCAGAAGTTTGAAACCACTTATTAACAATCTCACTTTCAAACTTCAACCCTTTTAAACTTTAAGTTAATCGCTTATAACACAACACTTTTATAAACCAATTATAAATAGCTTTCGAACTTCGAAACGCTAAATCACTTAAATTAAATCACCGAGTTACTTACAACTCTTAACATTGAAATTCTCAAAATTCCATTTTAATATAGAATAGGTTCGAAAACAGTTTCAAAATAAACTTTCGAAAATTCTCAAACCTAACAATAGGCCAAGAATTTTAAAACCATTGCTCTGATACCATAACTGTAACACCCCTAATTTATACCGGAGATATTACATGCCAGTGACCTCAGACTTTACCGTCCAAAGTCACCCCAGGCTTTTCCAGAACATTTAAGCTTAAATACATAACATAAATACATATTAATTGAAAGATTAAACAGCGGAAGACTTTAAATTACACAGTGGAAGACTTTAAAGAGCCAACTTAACATGGCTAAATTATGAAGATACATTGAAGTAACACTTTAACAATCTTAAAACACTGACTTTTAAATCTTCGTCTGCAAGCTTCTTATCCTTCAATAGGTTACTTAAACTCCGGGAATCAACTCCTGATATGCCGAATCGAACGGATGACACCAGCCCACATGCAGAGAACAAAGTTCGTGGGTTAGTCTACTTGAATAGACTAGCAAGGGTACAAAGCAGAGTGGTTCGAGTGATCGTGACCGTTTACTATCATTGTCCCTCGAATAATAACCGAAGGGACGATATATAATCCGACACTTTCACGGAATGATTTAACAATTAAGATATGCACTGAAGAGAAGACTCCAACTGAAATGAGCCTTATAGGAAATTATGACAATTGCTAGGGAACATTAGAGTTACACACACCAATGATTTAAAAGTTGACTGAGATGCTTCGGTTCACAACCAACCTCATCGCCTACAGCGAATCCAGATTGGAAAGAGAACATACTATGATCAAAGTCGAGACGAGTTTTCCTAGCTGCACTATTACTTAGCTGCACTACTCGCCAAAGGTTTATTAATCATGTGCACTCGGGCACATATCTTATTTAATTACAAAACGCACTTTATTGGAACACGTTAATGTTATTAAGAGCGGCACACAACTTAAATCTCAGGGTGACAATCATGTCGACCCAAATTAAAACACACACAACACACACGCAGGACTTAACATTATTATGCTGAGTAACAACGGCATTATTATTACACCGGGTGACCTTACGTTCACCCTGATTGCACTATTACAGTGCTTACACTTTAATTATGTGCTTAACTGTACTTATCTTATTTAATTATAAGAATTCCAACGCCCTCTTGTTACCAATTACGCTGCAGCGCAATTGGTAACAAGAGGGCGTTGGAATTCTTGTTAAAGCATGAGGTCTCGAGTTCGAGACTCACGAACAACCTCTTGGAGATGGCTGCCTATTAATTAGGTGGAGCCACCAAGGAAGGGTTGGGTGTATGGGCTGTAGCCCTGTGATGGGCCGGCCCAATGTGGTGGGGTATTACATTGAACATGTCACCCTCAACGGTAATGGTACCCTCCATCTTGAATCGCACGAGCTATCGGTGATCGAAAACGAGCCTAGCTCTGGTACCACTTGTTGGGAAAAATACCGTTTTTCCTTCTTTCGTGTGATAAGATGGGAATGTAGGACAACTAGAAAGGCTAGCTAATTTTGTATGCTAAGGAAGAGACTAGAACAAGGCTAATTAATTTTATGGGCAAACTAGATAAGAACAAGAGAGGATAACTAACCTTTGATTTTAACCTCTAATGCTTTTTTATTGCCTTTGATTCTTTTTGATGGTGGATCATACAAAGTGCAACCAAATAGCACTATATATAGTGGTGATGAGTCGGTGGAAATTGCTCAATTTGCCACCGACCTTCATCAACATTAATGTTGATATTTTAGAGGATTAATCTGAACACATATAGTGTACTTATCCTCTAACATATTCTAGATTAGTCTTCATAGTGGGCTAGCATTAATGGGTCAAGACTTGGGCTAAGGAGGGAAAATCCCAACAATTTTATCATATGGGCGTGGACCCATTTCCCTTGCTCTAGAGCTCCGGTGCTGGCACATGCACTAAAGATAGAGAGCTTTCTCTCCTTCGTCCTGTCTGGCATAGTCGGCAATCATTGCATTCCAGGAAATATTGTTTTTGTAGGGATTTAGATGCTTAAAGCGGAATTTCAGGAAAACGTTTCTCCTAACATCTAACCAAGGATCTCATGCATAAACTAAATAGATCATAGATAAGAAGAATTAATTACCTCTTGATGCGTGTTTGAATCTTCCTGGAATGGGGAGATTAGAGCCTCAAGTGTGACTCCTCTAGTTGGTCCACCCGAGTATGGATCTGGATCGCCTAGGGCTCGATTGCTAGAACGAGGAACAAATGCGAACAATAGAGAACTTCAGGGAGAGGGGTGGCCGAGTGTATGGGTTAGGATTTTTCACCTAGAAAGCCCTCATTTTATAATACCATATGTAGATATATTATTTCCTAAATTAATATATCTTTTATTATCAGTAATAACTCTTTATTACTAATAAGCCTTATCTCCCAAGTTATATCATATATAACTTTATATCATATACTTTATATAATATGTCTCCCAATAAACTAATCCAGTCTATAAACTCTAAGGGTGTGACCTCGTAGGACCCGATAATAATAGCAATAGACTTTATAACATATAGTCCATAAATCATAGTTGGCTTCTAGCAAAGCACTATGACTACCTAAGATAACCGGATTATGAATCTCCATAAATGGTCCCACTTCATAATTAGTAATTGCACCTTTGATTAAAGGACACAATTCCTTTAATCTCCCACTTGTCCTTAAAACAAGTGTGCAATGTTAAAATTCCTTTGTCACTTAGTGTCTTATTTGACTATATGATGAAACTCATCTTTACCGCCAAATACGTTTCTTGAACTCTTGAGATCAAACTGTCAGTACAGATAATTACTAATAATCCATCTGAGCATGACCATACGTTTTCACAGTTCTCACTCTTCAAGTGGCCGAGACACCAATCCTTTCCAAATGTATTGTGGTATACACGGAATAGGAGGACATATTCAATCTTGTAAGATTACAGCTCCCATTTAACTTTTGACAATCTCAATCACTGTTTTTATAACTGTCTGTTACGGTCAGCGTTTCATAGCGTCAAAGACATAACAGCAGTCAAATGATAACTATATCATACTCATGTCTAAGGAACTCACTAATCATGAATAATCCTAGAAATCCGCAATAAAGTCCCGAGGAGTCCTAAGATCGGTTTGTCCAATATGTATCGATATACACATCTATGTAACCGATTATACATCTCTATGTCCCTATAACACATGAAACCCGGTGTAATTAATCAATCTCACAATATGGTCTTTTGATTATGTCATTTGTATCCAAGTTAACGACTTAGACCATGGACTTCTAACAATTTTATAATTTCAGTTCACTTAATGGGGTTTCATTCACCAAAACAGTTTTGATGAGCCCATTTGATAATTATTAAATTGTTTGGATACTTTATCTAATCACAAGCAATGATTAAATAATAATATGAAACTCATATAAACATCAAGCATAAATGTATGTGATAACAATAAACATGGTTTATCATAAAACAAACAATGTGTCTCAAAAAAACTCTCTAATGTGCTTGAGCCCCTTTGTCCGAGTGTGAATGTCATGCTTGGGCCTAGGCATGGGCTTGGTCAAAGGATCTGCAATGTTGTATGTGTGCGCTTTGCACATCCTCACGTCTCCTCTATCAACATAGTGTCTGATCACGTGGTACTTCCGTAGAACATGTCTGGATTTGGAGCTAGATCTAGGTTCCTTGGCTTGAGCAATAGCGCCATTGTTGTCACAATAGACGTCAATAGCTCTAGATGTGCTAGGAACGACACCGAGCTCATCTATGAACTATCTAATCCAGATAGCCTCCTTGGCTGCTTCACCAGTAGCAATGTACTCTGCCTCCGTTGTAGAATCTGCTACTATCCCTTGCTTCGAGCTCTTCCAGTTGTCGGCTCCTCCATTCAGAATGAAGACATATCCAGACTGAGATTCAAAATCATCTATGTCTGTCTGGAAACTTGTATCAGTATAGCCCTTGACGATCAGCTCGTCATCACCTCCAAATACCAAGAGATCATCCCTAGTCCTTCTCAAGTACTTCAGGATGTTCTTGGCTGCACTCCAATGTGTATCACCCGGGTTTGATTGGTACCTGCTACATATACTCAAAGCATATGTGATAGGTGTCACTGCATGCACCTTAACTAGTGATTATTGACATATTTTAGATGGAGTTTTAGAGTAGATTTAGGCTAAGTCTGTAATCCAGAAGAGTAGTTGAGAAGTGAAGAAATCCAAGGTTTTACAGCTTAGATGGAGATGATGAGGATCTGCTGGAGTTTATTGGAGAAGACTACCAACACTTGGTAGTAATGAAGAGCAGAAGAGCTGAAGAATGGCGCCCCGCGCCAGAGCCACCGCGACCCGGCGATGGATCTCAGAGAAGGATGCCGCCCTGCGGTAGAAATCACCGCCCCACGGTGGGAGATGGCGCCCCGCGGCCACGCGAGGCAAATCATCTGAATTTAATACAAGCCCGCGCCGCGTGATTGCTGGAAATAGAAGAAGATGGGCCGTGAAGAGGAAATAAGGCCCAATTTGGAGGAAAAGGCCCACGAAGGAGATATCAGCCCACGTGAGTGAAAAAGCTGGAGAATGCGCGTGTTGGATTTGAAGCAGCGAAGGCGGGAGATGAATTGGAGCGTGACATCATGGTGGCATCAGCGAGAAGCTGTTGGATGTTGGGCCGAGATGATGCAATTGAAGTGGGTCGTTGTTGTTGATGGTGTTGGGCCGCCGAGCTGCTTATTGTTGGGCCGTGCTGGGACAAGAAGCCGCTGATCGAGATTGCTTGCGAGAGAAGGCGGGGCCGAGCTATTGGCTTCGTTCGGATGGGATTAATTTCCCTGATTCGTTTATTTACTTACCTTTTATTAGTTTTATTATTATTTCCTTTTATTATTTTTACAATCTTTTAGGTTTAGGTTAAATACTCTTTGCTAACCTAGTTGACATTACGTTAGAATTCAGTTTTAGTTCGTAGTTTTGCCTCCGGGGTTCCAACCCATGGAGAACTAAACACCTTTGTTCTACTAGACGTTTGAAGCAATACAGTTGATGTGGTTGTGAGATTTCTATTCCTTGTTCTTATTCTTATGTGTGTTGGATTGATTCTCTTGGTTATATTGATATTGATTTATGTTGGTTTATCTAGAGTTGCTAACTAGGTTTATCGATATTTATCATATTGCTAGGATTGCATATAGGGGTTCCGAGTGCATATCTAGTGGCAAACACAATTGTGCGTATAGGGGTTCCGAGCGTACAATTGTGTGTGAGAATCAATTACATGTTAAGTAGGGGAGTGAGTACTTGTACGTCTTTCTACTTGCATGTATCCTATATCCTTGTGTGTATTGCTATTGCTTTGTTGGTGGTAAAGTATCCCGGTCTGGTACCGCGTGACAGGCGTGACTGGCGTATTTTATCATTGGCATAGTAATAAGTCTATCGACAACTGTGAGAATCAGTAGTACTTAAGATCAGGGTGGGAACAACCATAAGAATAGTTAAAGAACTTGGATTTAATAGATTTCAGTGATCGACTTACATCTATGTATTGTGGATCTCATTCTAGTAGAACTACTTTCCCCATTCATATTTTCTCATCAACTACACTTGTTTGCTTTGCTCTGCTTGATAACCAAAACCCCCCTTTCCTGTTACTTTGCATGCTTATAGACACATAGATTGATTACTTCCTCCCTGTGGATTCGACCCTTGCTTGCCTCTACTACTTGTTTAGGTTTGTTTAGGATTTTATTTGTGTAGGTGTCACGACGACAAACGCCTATCAAATTGGCGCCGTTGCCGGGGAGGCAAGATTTGATTTTTCTGTGTTTGTTTGTGTGTTTGTTACTTTGGTGTGGACCTATCTTATGGTCCACACCCTTGCTACTGATTTTTGTTTTTCTTTTTGATTTTTGTTACAGATATGGATTTCTGGGGAGAACCACACGAAAGACCAGGCCCCTACTCATTTTCACCAGAAAGGATATACGACCCAACTCCCAGTGCAGCAAGGCCAGCTAATGCCTGCAGAATCTGTCGCGATGCGCTGCACACCACTGACGACTGTCCAGGACTTCCCGCATTAAGAGCAGCAGTAAAAGCACGTCGAGATGCAAACTCGCAGGGACCGAGGCATGAGCCATATCCGGACACTTACAGCTCAGGGTGGAGGGAGCATTATAACCCAGTTCCATATGGAAATCAACCACAGTGCTCGCCTGCACCCAATGCTGATGTACTCAGGACCCTGATTCAAAATATGGCAACTATGGCCCAGAACGTGACCTCAATGCATACAACCATGGCCCAAGGTATGACATCCATGGCCCAGAGTGTCTCCTCGTTGGGGGAAATTATGGCTCTGAAAGTCTCTTCGATGGGAGAAAAAGTAGAAAAAATAGTCCACCAGCAGCAAGAGGCGATTTCCAGTCTCCAAAGCCAAGTTGACCAACTGAGTCAAGCGTTGATTGAGTCGAAGTCTGCTAAAAAGGAGAGCGACCGTGAGATGGAGAACATCGCCCACCGCCCCGCGTCACCCGTCACCGCGACCCGGCGTGAAGTCCCAGTTATCTCACCGCCCCGCGGCGAGACTGACCGCGACCCGGCGGCGTGCCTCAGTATCTCCACCGCGACCTCACCGCCCCGCGGTGATGACTACCGCCCCGCGGTGGACGGAGTGCCTCCTAGTGATATCCCACCGCGACCCGGTGTCCAATATTTCAGATATGCTGGTGAGGTTTGGGTAGACCCTTACGGGGTTACACGGCAGGTGCTTTCTGAGGAGGAGAACTTGTTTGGAGAGGAGTGGAGCGACGATGAGGAGGAGTGCTGTGATCGCGAAAATACTCCAGAGACAATCGCCCCGGCAGTCCCCGATCCTCTAGAGGCTGCCTATGATGAGTTTCTGCATCTCAACTCCTTCCCGCTTATCTCGCCGCAGCCTACAAACCGCGCCCGCGGCCTCTCCTCTCCTTACGTGGATGACTATGTGTGACCTTACTTTCCTCCTCTTGGGTCCGAGAAGCCTCATGCGCCTTTCCTTGAAGCTCTGGAGGACACTAGGAGGCCAGTCAAGGACAACGACATGTTTGATTGGTTGAGCAACTACGAGATAAACTCCCCTTCGCTCAAAATGGAGGACAACACCCCTCGCTTCAAGGAATTTCTAAAGGCGCTACGCGAGATCAAGAAGAAATCGAAAGGGAAGCACAAGAAGGAGGACTTGTTGCAAGTGGCTAATGTTTATATGCTGGATACGGGGCAGGACTTACATGCAGGCCCTGCGATGTTGGGTAGGCCATTTATGAAGATGGCAAGTGCATTCATAGATATGAACAACGGTCCAACCACAAAGAAGTGCACATGCATGGGGGAGAAGCTCAACAGGGAGTATACAAAGAGGCATCCCCCTGATATGGATCCCAGGAGTTCAAGCGCTAGGACCAATCCAAGTTGAGGAGGATGGAGTAGTATGTCATGCCATGACAATAACTAAGGCGCTATCCAGGAGGCAACCCGAGGTATGTTTTTCTTTTCTTGTTTTTCATTATTTGTTTTTGCATTTTTCTTTAGTGTGTTTTTGCTTTGTTTTTGTTTTGGTTTTTGTTTCTGACTAACCTGCAGGGAAGAGACCCATGCCTATTGAAGAAGGTGTTTCCACACCAATGTAAGTCTCTTCCTTCCCTGCACTAAGTCGCTCCCCGAAAAAACCTTAAACGGGGAGGCAAAAAAAAAATCAAAAAAAAAAAAAGTTTTACCGAGTTGTCCAGAGTCACCACGGAGAGGTGCGCTTCATGTTGTCACGGATGATACATTAGCCCCACACATTATTTGGCAACGATGATAGCCCTACATTCGACAGCTGAGGAGGAGGAACGCTAGAGCCCCACCATGATGATATCTGGGCTCCACCATGTATTCCTAGAAGGTCGTGTGACCCCGCCATACTATGCTATACCACTATTCACCAAAGTGGTTTCCAATGGTTGCACGGTAGGAGAAGACGATGGATTTGATGAAGACACCCGCTCAACACCAGAGACCTGGGCATTTATTGAGAAGACCGCCAGCGACACCTACAGTGTCCAAGCAGCTTGGCGACGTTTGTGAGTTATTTTTTTTTCTTCTCCCTGTGCTTCTATTCTTTTGTCTTTCATTACATTGAGGACAATGCAATGTTTAAGCATGGGGGAGAGTTCTATACTTGCTACGTTGTTGAGGAGAAAAATTAAAAAATGAAAAAAGCCAAAAATTGAAAAAAGGCATACATAAAAAAATCCTGGGATAGGTCGAAAACCCGAAAGGGCGGCCTAGATAATAAGCAGGTGGCTTGGACCAGCATTAGGCTGGGGTAATATGAGGTCAAGAGTGACGTGAGCTTATGTGAGTACATCTATTGTAAAATGAAATGAGTGGCTTGGTGAAAACCCGAAAGGGCGCCTTGGCAAATGAGCAAAAAACAAGAAGAGTGATTTTAGGATTTCTCATTATTCTTGGCGAGGCGTCATAAGAAGAGGAGTTATAAGGAGGATTCGGGTAGGTCACTTTGGAGAGATAAGAAGATAGATGGGAGATAGGATTAGAATTGATTCACTCTATGGTGTTTGGGATAAGCTTGGGGAAAGTACTCTGCTTTCCTTTTAGCTTGGATGTGTGGGTGTTGAGATTTATTGAGTTGTGTTGTATTGTGTTGATGTGCTGTGCGTATGGTTTTGGTTGTCTGGAGCTGATGGTTGAGTTGTTGTAGTCACTAGTATCATGTTTGCTCACACTTCCTGAGACTTTGGTGTTTGATGATTGGAGTATGATTGGTTTTGATTTACTCGGGACGAGTAAAGGTCTAAGTGTGGGGATATTTGATAGGTGTCACTGCATGCACCTTAACTAGTGATTATTGACATATTTTAGATGGAGTTTTGGAGTAGATTTAGGCTAAGTCTGTAATCCAGAAGAGTAGTTGAGAACTGAAGAAATCCAAGGTTTTACAGCTTAGATGGAGATGATGAGGATCTGCTGGAGTTTATTGGAGAAGACTACCAACACTTGGTAGTAATTAAGAGCAGAAGAGAAGAAGAAGAGAAGAAGAAGAGCTGAAGAATGGCGCCCCGCGCCAGAGCCACCGCGACCCGGCGATGGATCTCAGAGAAGGATGCCGCCCTGCGGTAGAAATCACCGCCCCGCGGTGGGAGATGGCGCCTCGCGGCCACGCGAGGCAAATCATCTGAATTTAATACAAGCCCGCGCCGCGTGATTGCTGGAAATAGAAGAAGCTGGGCCGTGAAGAGGAAATAAGGCCCAATTTGGAGGAAAAGGCCCACGAAGGAGATATCAGCCCACGTGAGTGAAAAAGCTGGAGAATGCGCGTGTTGGATTTGAAGCAGCAAAGGCGGGAGATGAATTGGAGTGTGACGTCATGGTGGCATCAGCGAGAAGCTGTTGGATGTTGGGCCGAGCTGATGCAATTGAAGTGGGCCGTTGCTGTTGATGGTGTTGGGCCGCCGAGCTGCTTATTGTTGGGCCGTGCTGGGACAAGAAGCTGCTGATCGAGATTGCTTGCGAGAGAAGGCGAGGCCGAGCTGTTGGCTTCATTCGGATGGGATTAATTTCCCTGATTCGTTTATTTACTTACCTTTTATTAGTTTTATTATTTTTACAATCTTTTAGGTTTAGGTTAAATACTCTTTGTTAACCTAGTTGACATTACGTTAGAATTCAGTTTTAGTTCGTAGTTTTGCCTCCGGGGTTCCAACCCATGGAGAACTAAACACCTTTGTTCTACTAGACGTTTGAAGCAATACAGTTGATGTGGTTGTGAGATTTCTATTCCTTGTTCTTATTCTTATGTGTGTTGGATTGATTCTCTTGGTTATATTGATATTGATTTATGTTGGTTTATCTAGAGTTGCTAACTAGGTTTATCAATATTTATCATATTGCTAGGATTGCATATAGGGGTTCCGAGTGCATATCTAGTGGCAAACACAATTGTGCGTATAGGGGTTCCGAGCGTACAATTGTGTGTGAGAATCAATTGCATGTTAAGTAGGGGAGTGAGTACTTGTACGTCTTTCTACTTGCATGTATCCTATATCCTTGTGTGTATTGCTATTGCTTTGTTGGTGGTAAAGTATCCCGGTCTGGTACCGCGTGACAGGCGTGACTGGCGTATTTTATCATTGGCATAGTAATAAGTCTATCGACAACTGTGAGAATCGGTAGTACTTAAGATCAGGGTGGGAACAACCATAAGAATAGTTAAAGAACTTGGATTTAATAGATTTCAGTGATCGACTTACATCTCTGTATTGTGGATCTCGTTCTAGTAGAACTACTTTCCCCATTCATATTTTCTCATCAACTACACTTGTTTGCTTTGCTCTGCTTGATAACCAAAACCCCCCTTTCCTGTTACTTTGCATGCTTATAGACACATAGATTGATTACTTCCTCCCTGTGGATTCGACCCTTGCTTGCCTCTACTACTTGTTTAGGTTTGTTTAGGATTTTATTTGTTTAGGTGTCACGACGACAAACGCCTATCAATATGCAACATCTGGGCAAGTACAAGTCATTGCATACATGATGGATCCTATGGCTGAGCATAGGGAATCCTGCTCATCCTCTCAGTTTCACCAAGTATCTTAAGACATTGGCTCTTGCTGAGATGTAAGCCATGTTGCATAGGAAAGAACCCTTTCTTAGAGTTCATCATATTGAATCTATCAAGGACCTTATCTACATAAGTTCCCTGACTCAGACCAATAAGTCTCTTAGATCTATCTCTATAGATCTTAATGCCTAGTATATACTCAGCCTCTCCCATGTCCTTCATTGAGAAATACTTCTTAAGCCACTCCTTAACTGTCTCCAACATAGGAATGTCATTCCCAATGAGTAATATGTTATCCACATAGAGAACTAGGAAGGCCACTTTGCTCCCACTAAACTTCTTGTAGACACAGGGCTCTTCTTCGCATCTGATGAAGTCAAACTTTTTGACTACTTCATCAAAACGAAGATTTCAACTCCTGGATACTTGCTTAAGTCCATAGATGGACTTCTTAAGCTTGCATATCCTCCTAGGGTTTTCTGGATCCTCAAAACCTTCTGGTTGCATCATGTATACATCCTCTTCTAAATATCCATTTAGAAAAGCGGTCTTGACATCCATTTGCCAAATCTCATAATCATAATAAGCGGCAATCGCTAGGAGTATCCTAATGGACCTGATCATAACGATCAGTGAGAACGTTTCATCATAGTCAGTACCATGAACATGTCTAAATCTATCAAGTTCCATCCTTGTCTGTCTTGATCTTAAAGACCCATTTGCATCCAAATGGGTTTTATCCCATCAGGCAAATCTATCAAGTCCCAGACTTGATTCTCAGACATGGAGTCCATTTCGGATTTCATGGTACCAGCCATTTCTCAGAGTCGGGGTCCGCCACTGCTTGCTTATATGTCACAGGTTCGCCGTTCTCAAAAAGTAGAACGTCAATGCTAGCAGTCAAGATGTAATCCTCATATTGTCTAGGTTGCTGCCTTGGCTTGTCTGATCTCCAAAGTGGTCCAACAATAAGAGAGAGTTCAGCAGAAGGGTTGACCACATCGGTATGCGGGACCTCAGGTGCTTCATCTACTTGAGGAATTGCATCTTGAATAGATACGCCTCCAAAGTCAAGTTCCTCAGTGACATCGTCTATGTCCTCGTGTTGTTGGGTTTGTTGCTCAGCTTGAATCTCATCAAGCTGAACATTTCTCCCACTTGGCTTCTTGGAAAAGAAATCATTTTCAAAAAAGACACTATCCCGAGCAACAAACACTTTGTTCTCAGCGGGATTGTAGAAATAATATCCCATTGTTTCCTTGGGGTAACCTATAAAGAAGCATTTGTCTGATTTGGGTGCTAGCTTATCAGATAGTAAACGCTTTACATAAGTCTCGCATCCCCAGACCTTCAGAAATGACAAGCTAGGAACTTTTCCATACCATATCTCATGTGGTGTCTTGTCAACTAATCGTGACGGAGTCCTGTTTAGTGTGAACGCAGCAGTGGTGATGGCATATCCCCAAAAGGATGTAGGAAGATCAGCAAAGCTCATCATTGAGCAGACCATGTCTAACAATGTCCTGTTTCTCCTCTCAGATACGCCATTCAGTTGTGGCGTGCCTGGTGGAGTCAGTTGTGTCAAAATGCCACAACTTCTCAAGTGATGGTCGAATTCTTGGCTCAGATATTCGCCCCCTCAATCTTATCGGAGTGCCTTTATCTTCTTGCCAGTCTGTGTCTCAACTTCATTCTGGAATTCTTTGAACTTTTCAAAGGACTCAGATTTATGCTTCATTAAGTAGATATACCCATATCTACTAAAATCATCAGTAAATGTAATGAATAATCGATAGCCTCTCCTAGCTTATGTGCTCATAGGTCCACACACATCGGTATGTATGAGAGCTAAGAGCTCAGTAGTCCTCTCACTTGTACTAGTGAGAGGTGACCTTGTCATCTTGCCCATCAGACATGACTCACATGTTTCAAATGATTCTAAATCAAATGACTTTAGGCTACCAACTGTTTGGAGTTCCTTCATGCGTTTGATGTTAATGTCACCCAAGTGACAATGCCATAGATTGGCTTCACTTATATCATTCGACTTTTGCCTCTTTGTATCAACGTTATAAATTTCAGATTTGAGGTCCAGTATGTATAGTCCACTACTACTCATATGGGCTCGAGCATAGAAAATATCATTCTTATAAATGAAAAAGCAATCCTTAATGACAAAATCATAACCCTCAAGGTTCAAAACTAAAATTTAAATCAAATTCTTAGTAATAGAAGGAACAAAATAACAATTATAAAGTTCTAAAACTAAGCCAGAAGGTAGAGGTAGACTATAATCTCCAATAGCAAGTGCAGCAACCCTTGCTCCATTTCCAACGCGCAGATCTATCTCACCCTTTTGCAACCGTCTTCTATATCTTAGTCCCTGCACATTCGAAATAATGTGAGAACCACATCCGGTATCTAATACCCAAGAATGAGACTTGGTTGATAAGATTTCAGTAACGTAAATACCTGAATTGGAGAATGTTCCCCTCTTCTTGTCTTCCAGGTATTTGGGGCAGTTTCTCTTCCAGTACCCATTAGCCTTGCAGTAGAAGCAGTCGTGCTCAACAACCACCTTCACCTTAGGGGTGTTTCCCTTAGGTTGGACAACTTGCTTGACCTTTCCTTGGTACTATTGCTTCTTCTGGGGCCCTTTCTTAAACCCTTTTTCCTTTGACCATTAGAAATTCCTTCAAAGGGTCGACCATGACGTTCTGCTCAGCTGTTTTGAGCATCACATGTAGCTCGTTGAGAGTCTTGTTCATGGCTCCCATGTGATACATTTGCCTAAAGTGGGCAAATCCATCATGCATGGAGTATAAGATCATACCTGTAGTCGTCTCAACATTGTAGGGGTTACCTAGTCTAGCCATCTTGTCAAACAAGCCTATCATGTTGTAAACATGTGGCCCAACTGGTTTCCCTTTCTCGAGCTTCCTCTGCAATATGGACTTGAGGGTCAAATACCTCTCAATCCTGGCCTGCTCCTTAAAGAGATCTCTAAGGTTTCTCATAATTGTATTAGCATCCTGATCCTCAAACCTGTGTTGAAGAGCAGGTTGATAGGTGTTATTTCATACACCTTTACTAGAAATTATTAGCATGATTTGGAGGAATTTATGAGTGGTTTTTAGGCTAAGTCTGTGATCCAGAAGTTATGGAGAGAAGTGAAGATATTCCTGGATTTACAGCTTAGATGGAGACATGAGGATGGAGATGGAGCTGTTGGAGCATGCATGGAGAAGACTACCAACACTGGGTAGTAATGAAGAACAGCAGAAGAAGAGAGTGTGCTAGCTCACCGCCCCGCGCCAGAGTCACCGCGGCCCGGTGGTGACTCTCAGAGAAGAATGACGCCCCGCGGTGGAAAGCCTGACGCCCCGCGGTGGATCTCACCGCCCCGCGGTGTCCGTGTTAAGTGCCGCGCGTCTGAAGACTTTTATTTCCTTTTATTGTTTTCAGATTTTGTTATTTTATTATTTTGTTTCCTTTATTATTTTCATTAGTTTAACCTAGTTTTCTGAAGACTATTTAAGCCCTCTTTCTAGGTTAAGAGGGAGAGACTTAGAACACAACTCGTTACTGCTTTATTTCAGATGTTATTTCCCTTAGTTTTCATTCTCGTTTGAATGGAGAACTAACTTCCCTCTGTTCTACTAGACGATTGAAGCAATACAGTTGATGTGTTTGTGAGATTTCTATTCCTTATTCTTATCCTTATAAATGTTGGTTTGATTCTCTTGGTTATATTGAATATTGATTTCTTGTTGTTCTTCTTAGCCTGATCAACTAGGTTGAATACTTTTTATCAATTGCTAGGATTGCATATAGGGGTTCCGAGTGCATATCTAGTGGCATACACAATTGTGCATATAGGGGTTCCGAGCGTACAATTGTGAGTGAGAGTCAGTTGCATGCGAGTATTAATACGTCTTTCTATTTGCATGTATCCTATATCCTTGTGTGCATTGGCATAGTAATAAGTCTATCGACAACTGTGAGAATCGATAGTACTTAAGATCAGGGTGGGAACAACTATAAGGATAGTAAAAGAACTTGGATTAAATAGATTTCTGTGATCAAATTATATCTCTGTATTGTGGATCTCGCTCTAGTAGGACTACTTTCCCATTATATTTTCTCAACTCAATCAAACTTGTTTGCTTTGCTTGTTTTGCTTTCTCGTGATAACTAAACCCCCTTGCTTGTTACTTGTCAATCACAATTGCATATTGCATCATACCTTCCCTGTGGGTTCAACCCTTGCTTGCTTACTATACATCTGTTTAGTAGGTCTGTTAGGACTTTTTACTTTGATAAGGCTAATCAACGATATTTGCATTGCGTATCTTTAGCCCATCAGACATGACTCACATCAGTAAATGTAATGAAGTATCGATAGCCTCTCCTAGCTTATGTGCTCATAGGTCCACACACATCGGTATGTATGAGAGCTAATAGCTCAGTAGTCCTCTTTCTTGTACTAGTGAAAGGTGACCTTGTCATCTTGCCCATCAGACATGACTCACATGTTTCAAATGACTTTAGTCTACCAATTGTTTGGAGTTCCTTCATGCGTTTGATGCTAATGTCACCCAAGCAACAATGCCATAGATTGGCTTCACTTATATCATTCGACTTTTGCCTCTTTGTATCAACGTTATAAATTTCAGATTTGAGGTTCAGTATGTATAGTCCACTACTACTCATATGGGCTCGAGCATAGAAAATATCATTCTTATAAATGGAAAAACAATCCTTAATGACAAAATCATAACCCTCAAGGTTCAAAACTGAAATTGAAATCAAATTCTTAGTAATAGAAGGAACAAAATAACAATTATAAAGTTATAAAACTAAGCCAGAAGGTAGAGGTAGACTATAATCTCCAATAGCAAGTGCAGCAACCCTTGCTCCATTTCCAACGCGCAGATATATCTCACCCTTCTACAATCGTCTTCTATTTCTTAGATCCTGCACATTCGAAATAATGTGAGAACCACATCCGGTATCTAATACCCAAGAATGAGACTTGGTTGATAAGATTTCAATAACGTAAATACCTGAAGTGGAGACTGTTCCCCTCTTCTTGTCTTCCAGGTATTTGGGGCAGTTTCTCTTCCAGTACCCCTTAGCCTTGCAGTGGAAGCAGTCGTGCTCAGCAGCCACCTTCACCTTAGGGGTGTTTCCCTTAGGTTGGACAACTTGCTTGACCTTCCCTTGGTACTGTTGCTTCTTCTGGGGCCCTTTCTTAAACCATTTCCCTTTAACCATTAGAACTTCTATCAAAGGGTCAACCATGACGTTCTGCTCAGTAGTTTTGAGCATCACGTGTAGCTCGTTGAGAGTCTTGTTCATGGCTCCCATGTGATACATCTGCCTAAAGTGGGCAAATCCATCATGCAGGGAGTATAAGATCATATTTGTAGCCGTCTCAACATTGTAGGGGTTACCTAGTCTAGCCATCTTGTCAAACAAGCCTATCATGTTGTAAACATGTGGCCCAACTGGTTTCCCTTTCTCAAGCTTGCTCTGCAATTTGGACTTGAGGGTCAAATACCTCTCAATCCTGGCCTGCTCCTTAAAGAGATCTCTAAGGTTTCTCATAATTGTATGAGCATCCTGATCCTCAAACCTCTGTTGAAGAGCATGTTCCATAGTAGCCAGCATAAGGCAAGTGACATTCCTTGCCTTCTCGCATATTGTCTTGTGACATGCCTTATCCTCATCAGATGAGGTGACAGTCACATCTTGGATGGGGGTTTCTAGGACATCCTCTTGTCCCTCAGACCTGAGAATGATTCTCAGATTTCTTTCCCAATCAAGGAAATTTGTGTCGTTCAACTTTTTTTTTCTCAACAATTGAGCCGAGAGTGAATTTGAGGTGTTCAGAAGACATAGTAACTACAAAAAAACGGAATAAAACATGCAGATAAATTATGCTTGACATGCAAGAACTTAAAATTTAGACAAGCTATAAATAGTAAGTTATTGCACATTCTACTCAATTAAATTATATCTTGTGAGTAAAATGATTCCAATATCCTATCTTAAATGAAACTCGAGCGTACTAAGGCACTTCCCCAAGTCTCATGTAATCAAGGTAAGTAAACTCTTACTAATTATAACACCTTATAACTCTTGGTTGATGGCCACATCTTATGTAAGACTCATCCTTATGCCTCGAGATCCAAAACTAAGCCTTTTCGTCTCTTGTTGAGTGTAACCATATCAAGGCAGCATGTCCTTATTAGACATACCCGCACTATCCCAAGGTCAAGGAAGGACACCTCGCTAGGGCAAAAACTATCCAACGAATTCCAAGGGCCTCATGGTTATGACATGGAAAGGCATTACCTCAATATTCTTTTAAGGGACTTAAACATGCAGTGGTTGTTTATCTATAAGTGAACTAAATAACATAAACAGACAAGCAAACATGCAAAGTGGGAAATAGTAAAGCATTCAAGTAATGCAATAATAAATAATTAAATTTGTGATCCTAGTATGGCCCCTAAAGAGATCTAATCGTCAATAGTCTTGAACTTCTTGGATCACCATCTTTCAGTCTTTATAGGATCTTCTTCTTCTTGTCTTACATAAAATTGAAATAAACTCTCTTGCGGAAATTTAAAATACAAAAATACATAACGATACGCAGATCGTATACAAGAAAAGCATAACGATACGTAGATCGTATTTATCTATCCTAATGTGGGCCATACTAGTCACCGCATGCAATAATATCATAATATTAAAGATAAATGCAATAATAACATATAAAATTTCATCTAAATAAAACATGCTATTAATCCAAAATAAAAGCATAAACAATTAATCATAATAACTATTTAATATAGAAACTGATTTCTTATAATTTTAATTCAATTAAATTGTGTATGGAATTAATATCTTATATTAATCATCAATTTGCTAAAATATGATGAATCTAATTTTTCAAGATAATATTTAATTATGGTAACTCAAAATTTTACCAAATAAGATATCAAAATATCTAAAAAATAATAATTAAATCTTTATTTACCAAATAACATATCAAATATATTATTGAATAAAAATAAATCTATTTTATTAAGATAAAATATCAAATATCTTATCTTATTTGGGTAAATAATATCGTTTTAGGGTAATTTCTATCCAATCGGGAATTTATCCCAGAAACACAAAACCCTAATAACCATCCAACGGGCCACCGCGGGCCGCCAGTATCTAAACTGCGGTCGCGGTTTTTGGACCGCGATCGCGGTTTGCCCTCTGGTTTGCTTCTGAATTTGTATTCGAAGTGCAGCCATCGCGACACCACATAATAAAACCACGGTCGCGGTTTTTGGACCGCGATCGCGGTTTGCCCTCCGGCCGCCAAGATGGTCCCGAACCATCTACACCGCTTAATTTCGGTGTTTCTCACACTTTAAAATTGTAATGTTTACAACTCTTTGGTAGGAAAACTTATGGTAATGGTTTTTCATAAAATTCAGGCTTTTTGATTCATAATTTAAGCATGAAAAATCAGATTTTTACATGTTCGTTCACAATCTATACAACAAATTTGCATAAAATAATCAAAAGAATCAACTTTAGGGCCAAATAGCATGAAAATTTCAAAAAATTCAGCAACTATACCCACGTGAATAGACACAAATTTTAGCCTTCAAAAAATCATTTTTTCGTTTTAATCATGCAAATTAATCCATACAATCAATCTCTATATAATTGAATCAAAATAATCAAGAACATGCATCAAAATTAAAGACTTTAAATTTGATCTAATCAATTTATGCAAGAGGCAACTAATACCACTGTATGAATTTAGATGCTTAAAGCGGAATTTCAGGAAAACGTTTCTCCTAACATCTAACCAAGGATCTCATGCATAAACTAAATAGATCATAGATAAAAAGAATTAATTACCTCTTAATGTGTGTTTGAATCTTCCTGGAATGGGGAGATTAGAGCCTCAAGTGTGACTCCTCTAGTTGGTCCACCCGAGTATGGATTTGGATCGCCTAGGGCTCGATTGCTAGAACGAGGAACGAAAGCATACGAGAGAGAACTCCGGGGAGAGCGGCGGCCGAGTGTATGTGTATGGGTTAGGGTTTTTCTCCTAGAAAGCCCTCCTTTTATAATACCATATGTAGATATATTATTTCCTAAATTAATATATCTTTTATTATCAGTAATAACTCTTTATTACTAATAAGCCTTATCTCCCAAGTTATATCATATACAACTTTATATCATATTGATCAGCTCTACTTTGTAGTGCGTAACTAGGAGTTGTTACCGGAGTTTTAGGTGCCATTTGTATGGGTTTAGAGCATAAGTTAGGATAATGGAGTTGAGGAGAAGGAATGTTGATTTGGTGGTTTTGAAGTGCTTAAATGAAGACTTAAGAAGATGGAGAAGAAGCCACGAGAGAAGACCGAAGCAGAAGAAGAAGACGTTGCAGGAAGATTTCCGCGGGCGTGGAAGTCACCGCCGCGGTCGCGGAATAATGCAAGAGACAGTGAGACAGCAGAAAGTTTTCCGCGGTCGCGGATATCTTGCTGCGGTCGCGGACACTGTTCATACGCGCGGAGCCGGGATTTCGTCCGATTTACTTTATTTTATTTCTTTTTCCTTTTATTTCTTTTATTCCGTTTATTTCCTTTTAGTTATTATTTCTTATCTTTTGAGTATTAGGTTTTGCTAGGGTTATAACCTAGTTTAGTTAGCAGCCTTTTGATCATTCAGAATTCATTATTCAAGTTTTACAATATTATCATTCAGTTTTTCCCTTAGAGTTTTTATGCTTTGAAGACTATGAAGAACTAAGCAACTTTTGCTTAGTCCGACGATTGAAGCCTTCGTTTGTATTTGGTTGTGAGATTATAACTCTATTTCCTTTCCTTTGATTATATATTTTCTCTTTGAGCTTCATCCCATTGATTCTTGCTGATTTGACTAGCCTGATCAACTAGTTGATATTAGTATTTATCTATTGCTAGGGTTTGGATATTTTGGGTTGAAATCCCTTATCTTGTGTAGCAAACATGATATTCTAGGACTGGTAGGACTAGTTTATTGTGAAGAGAATTGATTACATGTCGAGTATTGATGGGTTGTTAAGTATTGCATGTATCATGGTTAATTCCTATGCTTACTGCTACTATTGAATTGAATCTTGATAGTTTCTTGGTTATTTGATAGTTAGGGTTACCAGGACTGGCTGGACTGATAACTATTTCAGAATAGGAACATGAATATTCATAGGAAGGAATTGAGATAATCTAGGATCAACCAATGAAACTGAATGGTGGATATTTATTTGGCTAAGTTACTTCTCACCCATAGATTACACCTTTTGCTTTGATTTACTTTGTTACTTATTTACAAACCAAAACCCCCCTTTTGTTACTATTGGTATACACCTTTGCACTTAAGAAGATTGCTTTCCTCCCTGTGGGATTCGACCCTTGCTTGCCTACTATACTTAGTTAGGTTTTTGAGGATTACTTTGATAGGCACTACGACTTTAGCCTCGTTAAATTTGGCACTGTTGCCGGGGAGGCATAGTTTTAATTTTTCTTTGTGTTTGTTTGTGTGCCAACTTTTGTGTGGACCTATCTTATGGTCCACACCCGTGCTACTGACTCTCCAATTTTAGACTTTGATACAGAAAATTGAACGAACACTTTCCAGAAACCGTCTAGCAGCCCGTACACCAATCGAGATGGCAGAGGAAGCACCGACTTTGAGGCAGTTGACTATACCGAATCTAGAGCAGCAGCCGCTTGCTGTGCAGTTTCTAGAGTTGACGGATGGCATGAATTTTGAGCTCAAATCTGGGTTGATTCACTTACTACCTCACTTCCATGGGATGAGTGGAGAAGACCCCAATAAACATCTTTCTGAATTCCACGATGTCTGCAGCAGTATGAAGCCCAGGAATATTACTGAGGACCAGATCAAGCTGAGGGCCTTTCCTTTCTCTCTGAAGGATTCGGCCAATGATTGGTTCTACTATTTGGCCCCAAGAAGCATAGATACATGGACTAAAATGAAAAAAAAGCTTTCCTGGAGAAGTATTTCCCTGCAACGAAGCTCAATAGCCTGAAGAGGAATATTAGCAACATCGAGCAGCATGCTACTGAGACGTTGTATGAGTACTACGAGAGGTTCAAGAGGTTGATCTCTAGTTGTCCCTATCATGGGTATTCTGACCAAGACCTCGTGTTATATTTGTACGGTGGACTTATTGACGACGAGCGTCGGATGGTGAACGCAGCTTGTGGTGGAAATATTCTGAACAAGACGCCAGCTGCAGCTTTTGAGATTTTCTATGAGCTATCTGAGGGATCAAGAAAGTTTAGCAAGAGAGCGAGTGCTCACACAGTCAAGGTTGCAGACTCTTAGCCATCATCCTCAATACTTTCTGAGATGGCTGAGATGAAGGAGATGATGAGGAGATTCATGATGAAGGGAAACCTACAGCAAGTCAAATCCTACGGACTATGCTATGATACGATGCACCCTATAGATGCATGTCTAACGCTGCAGGAACCCACTGCTGAAGTAAATGCTATTGGAGGTTTCGGCCCTCCTAGACCGCGATATGACCCGTACTCCAACACTTACAATCCAGGGTGGAGAGATCACCCTAATTTGAGATACGGGAACTAGCAGAATCCTCCTCAGGGTTATGATAATCAAGAGTTTCACCAGAGGCTGCCACAATTCTTACAGCAACAACAACAATTTCAGCGGCATGGAGGTCAACAACAACAACAATTTAGAGCTCCATATGACCCTAGACCTCAAGCCCAAAATGCAAGTTCATCTATGTCCAGTGATGACATCATCAAGTCTCTCGCTCAGAGCGTATCGACGTTGGCAAACATTATGGTCCAACAAAATCAAGAGATGAAGTCTAGTATTTAGAACTTGGAGAAGCAAGTGGGGCAAATCTCTCTCGCAGTGAGCAAACTGGAAGCCCGAGATTCTGGGAAACTACCATCTCAAACGGTAGCAAACCCGAGGGAGAATGTATGTGCAATGATGTTGAGGAGCGGAACACAAATCAAGGAAGTGACGGATGCTGCAGAAGAAGAACCGTGACCGCGGAAACATACCTGAAGGCGGTGTTTTTTCCGAAGAATTTCCGCGACCGTAGAAAAGTCTCTAGAGGAGACAAAAATTTTGAAGCAATTCCGCGACCGCGGAAAAGTCTCTGGCGTCCCAGATTGCCCAGAATCTCCATATTGCTCGTCCGTTGATCCGCGACTGCGGGTCTCCTCCGTCGTTGAAGACGATTACGTTCGCCCCTATTTCTCTCCGCTCGGTTCGCTAAAGCCACCCGCTCCATTCCCTGAGGCATTAAAGGACACCAGAAGGCTGGTGAACGACAAGGAATTATTCGAGACCTTCAGTAATTGCGAGGTAAGTATTTCTTTGATCAAGCTGGTTAAGAGCATTCCTCGCTATGCAAAATTTTTGAAGGAATTGTGCAAGATAAAGAAAAAGAAAGCAGTGAAAGCAAAGAAGAAGGTCCAAGTTAGTGAGAATGTCTCCGCTATGCTGCAAAAGCGGTTGCCCAAGAAGTGCAGTGACCCAGGCATGTTCAGTATTCCCTGCAAGATAGGTGACACCACGTTTGATAAAGCCATGCTGGATTTGGATGCATCTATAAATGTACTGCCTCTATCACTGTACGAATCTTTAGAGCTTGGGCCATTACAAAAGACAAGGACGGTGATTCAACTAGCGGACATGTCCTATGTGTATCCCAAAGGAGTTGTGCAGGATGTTCTAGTAGAGGTCGACAAGTTGATTTTCCCTGCGGATTTCTTTGTGCTGGATACGGGGCAAGACAAGCATGCAGCCCCTGTGATGCTGGGTAGGCCGTTCATGAAAACGGCAAATACAAAGATTGATGTGAGTAGTGGTTCGCTCACAATGGAGTTTGATGGGGTGAGGGTCGAGCACAACATTGATGATGCAAAGAGACACCCTTCTGATTGTAACCCCAAGTGTTCCGTTGATGTGAGCAACCTAAGTTGATCTGAAGGGCATTAAGTCGAGCCACGACAATAACCAAGGCGCTGCTCGGGAGGCAATCTGAGTTATGTAACTCTTTTCGTATCTTTACGTTTCAAGTTTTTATTTGTGTTGTTTTCGTGTTTTAGACTAAAACGCAGGTAGGAGACCCGAAGCCAAACTTAGAAGACAGTGTTCAATTCGCACCAGACACGTTTCCGCGACCGCGGTTTCGCCCATGTAAGTCTCCTTTACCTGGAAAAAAAAAGTACTGCAAATTTCGGCGACCGCGGCCTTAAAACCACGATCGCGGCCCAGCTGTCCGTGTTTTACTTTGAGAGACAGTGCGCATCATGCTGCCAAGGAGGAGACATTCGCCCGACAGTTTTATTTGGCACCGATGATGGCCCGACATTCGACAGCTGACGAGGAGGAGCGATGGAGCTCGCTACACGATTACATTAGGGCTCCTATTCTGTGTTTGTTGAAGGCCCGTGCAGCCCCATTTTCTTTGATGTACCACTACACCTTATAGTGGAATTATTTGGTTGCACGTGGAGTTACTTGAGGAAGACCGCCGCAACACCAGCGACATGTGTTTTCATTGATTTACCGTCAGCCCCAACATCCACATCCAGGCCACCTCGGCGACGGTGTGAGTACTTTTCTGCTTTTCCTTGTGCTTCATCTTTTTTGTCTTTCATTACATTGAGGACAATGCAATGTTTAAGCATGGGGGGGTGATCTATACTCACTAGTCGTCTGAATATGAAAAAAATTGAAAAAGTCAAATAAATTTGAAAAAAGACAAAAATAAATCTTGGGATAAGTCGAAAACCCGAGAGGGCGGCTTAGACAATAAGCAGGTGGATTGGACCAGCATTAGGCTGGGGTAATATGAGGTCAAGAGTGATGTGAGTTTTGTGAGCTCATCTATTGAAAAATGAAATGAGTGGCTTGGTGAAAACCCGAAAGGACACCTTGGCAAAATGAGTGAAAATAAGAAGAGTGACTATTAGGCTTCCTTATTTTTCCTGGCGTGGTGACATAAGAAGAGGTGATATAAGGAGGATTCGGGTAGGTCACTCTGGGAGGTATAAGAAGATAGATGGAGGCTAGGAATTAGATGGTTACTTTCACTCTATGGTGTTCGGGTTAAGCTTGGGGGAAATACTTTGCTTTCCTTCAAGCTTGTATGTTGTGTTTATTGTGTTGGTGCCTTGGAGATTCATGTTTAGGTGCAGTTCTTGGTGGAGATGGTTTTGCTATGCTTCCTGAAACCTTGGGTATTTCATTGGAGGAGTAGGTTTCTATTAGCTTACTCGAAGACGAGTAAGGTTTAAGCATGGGGGAATTTGATCAGCTCTATTTTGTAGTGCGTAACTAGGAGTTAATACCGGAGTTTTAGGTGCCATTTGTATGGGTTTAGAGCATAAGTTAGGAGAATGGAGTTGAGGAGAAGGAATGTTGATTTGCTGGTTTTGAAGTACTTAAATGAAGACTTAAGAAGATGGAGAAGAAGCCACGAGAGAAGACCGAAGCAGAAGAATAAGACACTACAGAAAGATTTCCGCGGGCGCGGAAGTCACCGCCGTGGTCGCGGAATAATGCAAGAGACAGCAGAAAGTTTTCCGCGGTCGCGAATATCTTGCCGCGGTCGCGGACACTGTTCATACGCGCGGAGCCGGGATTTCGTCCGAGTTTACTTTATTTTATTTCTTTTTCCTTTTATTTCTTTTATTCCGTTTATTTCCTTTTAGTTATTATTTCTGATCTTTTGAGTATTAGGTTTTGCTAGGGTTATAACCTAGTTTAGTTAGCAGCCTTTTGATCATTCAGAATTCATTATTCAAGTTTTACAACATTATCGTTCAGTTTTTACCTTAGAGTTTTTATGTTTTGAAGACTATGAAGAACTAAGCAACTTTTGCTTAGTCCGACGATTGAAGCTTTCGTTTGTATTTGGTTGTGAGATTATAACTCTATTTCCTTTCCTTTGATTATATCTTTTCTCTTTGAGCTTCATTCCATTGATTCTTGCTGATTTGACTGGCCTGATCAACTAGTTGATATTAGTATTTATTTATTACTAGGGTTTGGATATTTCGGGTTGAAATCCCTTATCTTGTGTAGCAAACATGATATTCTAGGACTGGTAGGACTAGTTTATTGTGAAGAGAATTGATTACATGCCGAGTACTGACGGATTGTTAAGTATTGCATATATCCTGGTTAAATCCTATGCTTACTACTGCTATTGAATTGAATCTTGATAGTTTCTTGGTTATTTGATAGTTAGGGTTACCAGGACTGGTTGGACTGATAACTATTTCATAATAGGGACAAGAATATTCATAGGAAGTAATTGAGATAATCTAGGATCAACCAATCAAACTGAAGGGTGGATATTTGTCTGGCTAAGTTACTTCTCACCCAAAGATTACACCTTTTGCTTTGATTTACTTTGTTACTTGTTTACAAACCAAAACCCCCCTTTTGTTACTATTGGTATACACCTTTGAACTTAGAAAGATTGCTTTCCTCCCTGTGGGATTCGACCCTTACTTGCCTACTATACTTAGTTAGGTTTTTGAGGATTACTTTGATAGGCACTACGACTTTAGCCTCGTCAAATTTGGCGTCGTTGCCGGGGAGGCATAGTTTTAATTTTTCTTTGTGTTTGTTTGTGTGCCAACTTTTGTGTGGACCTATCTTATGGTCCACACCCGTGCTACTGACTCTCCAATTTTAGACTTTGATACAGAAAATTGAATGAACACTTTCCAGAAACCGTCTAGCAGCCCGTACACCAATCGAGATGGCAGAGGAAGCACCGACTTTGAGGCAGTTGACTGCACCGAATCTAGAGGAGCAGTCGCTTGCTGTGCAGTTTCCAGAGTTGGCGGATGGCATGAATTTTGAGCTCAAATCTGGGTTGATTCACTTACTACCCCACTGTCATAGGATGAGTGGAGAAGACCCCAATAAACATATTTCTGAATTCCACGATGTCTGCAGCAGTACGAAGCCCAAGAATATTACTGAGGACCAGATCAAACTGAGGGCCTTTCCTTTCTCTCTGAAGGATTCGGCCAATGATTGGTTTTACTATTTGGCCCCAGGAAGCATAGATACATGGTTTAAAATGAAAAAAAGCTTTCTTGGAGAAGTACTTCCCTGCAACGAAGCTCAATAGCCTGAAGAGGAATATTAGCAACATTGAGCAACATGCTACTGAGACGTTGTATGAATACTACGAGAGGTTCAAGAGGTTGATCTCTAGCTGTCCCTACCATGGGTATTCTGACCAAGACCTCGTGTTATATTTGTACGGTGGACTTCTTGACGACGAGCGTCGGATGGTGAATGCAGCTTGTGGTGGAAATATTCTGAACAAGACGCCAGCTGCAGCTTTTGAGATTTTCTTTGAGCTATCTGAGGGATCAAGAAAGTTTAGCAAGAGAGCGAGTGCTCACACAGTCAAGGTTGCAGACTCTTAGCCATCATCCTCAATACTTTCTGAGATGGCTGAGATGAAGGAGATGATGAGGAGATTCATGATGATGGGAAACCTACAGCAAGTCAAATCCTGCGGACTATGCTATGATACGATGCACCCTATAGATGCATGCCCAACGCTGCAGGAACCCACTGCTGAAGTAAATGCTATTGGAGGTTTCGGCCCTCCTAGACCGCGATATGACCCGTACTCCAACACTTACAATCCAGGGTGGAGAGATCACCCTAATTTGAGATACGGGAACTAGCAGAATCCTCCTCAGGGTTATGATAATCAAGAGTTTCACCAGAGGCTGCCACAATTCTTACAGCAACAACAACAATTTCAGCGGCCTGGAGGTCAACAACAAAAACAATTTAGAGCTCCATATGACCCTAGACCTCAAGGCCAAAATGCAAGTTCATCTATGTCCAGTGATGACATCATCAAGTCTCTCGCTCACAGCGTATCGACGTTGGCAAACACTATGGTCTAACAAAATCAAGAGATGAAGTCTAGTATTTAGAACTTGGAGAAGCAAGTGGGGCAAATCTCTCTCGCAGTGAGCAAACTGGAAGCACGGTATTCTGGGAAACTACCATCTCAAACGGTAGCAAACCCGAGGGAGAATGTATGTGCAATGATGTTGAGGAGCGGAACACAAATCAAGGAAGTGACGGATGCTGCAGAAGAAGAACCGCGACCGTGGAAACATACCTGAAGGCGGTGTTTTTTCCGAAGAATTTCCGCGACCGCAGAAAAGTCTCTGGAGGAGACAAAAATTTTGAAGCAATTCCGTGACCGCAGAATGACATCCGCGACCGCGGAAAAGTCCCTGGCATCCCAGATTGCCCAGAATCTCCATATTGCTCGTCCGTTGATCCGCGACCGTGGGTCTCCTCCGTCATTGAAGACGATTACGTTCACCCCTATTTCTCTCCGCTTGGTTCGCTGAAGCCACCCGCTCCATTCCCTGAGGCATTAAAGGACACCAGAAGGCTGGTGAACGACAATGAATTATTCGAGGCCTTCAGTAATTGCGAGGTAAGTATTTCTTTGATCAAGCTGGTTAAGAGCATTCCTCGCTATGCAAATTTTTTGAAGGAATTGTGCAAGATAAAGAAAAAGAAAGCAGTGAAAGCAAAGAAGAAGGTCCAAGTTAGTGAGAATGTCTCCGCTATGCTGCAAAAGTGGTTGCCCAAGAAGTGCAGTGACCCAGGCATGTTCTGTATTCCCTGCAAGATAGGTGACACCACGTTTGATAAAGCCATGCTAGATTGGGGTGCATCTACAAATGTACTGCCTCTCTCATTGTACGAATCTTTGGAGCTTGGGCCATTACAGAAGACAGGGATAGTGATTCAACTGGCGGACATGTCCTATGTGTATCCCAAAGGAGTTGTGCAAGATGTTCTAGTAGAGGTCGACAAGCTGATTTCCCATGCGGATTTCTTTGTGCTGGATACGGGCAAGACAAGCATGCAGCCCCTGTGATGCTGGGTAGGCCGTTCATGAAAACGGCGAATACAAAGATTGATGTGAGTAGTGGTTCGCTCACAATGGAGTTTGATGGGGTGAGGGTCGAGCACAACATTGATGATGCAAAGAGACACCCTTCTGATTGTAACCCCAAGTGTTCCGTTGATGTGAGCAACCTAAGTTGATCTAAAGGGCATTAAGTCGAGCCACGACAATAACCAAGGCGCTGCTCGGGAGGCAATCCGAGGTATGTAACTCTTTTCGTATCTTTACGTTTCAAGTTTTTATTTGTGTTGTTTTCGTGTTTTAGACTAAAACGCAGGTAGGAAACCCGAAGCCAAACTTAGAAGACGGTGTTCAATTCATACCAGACACGTTTCAGCGACTGCGGTTTCGCCCCTGTAAGTCTCCTTTACCTGGAAAAAAAAGTACTATAAATTTCTGCGACAGCGGCCTTAAAACCACGATCGCGGCCCAGTTGTCCGTGTTTTACTTTGAGAGACAGTGCGCATCATGCTGCCAAGGAGGAGACATTCGCCCGACAGTTTTATTTGGCACCGATGATGGCCCGACATTCGACAGCTGACGAGGAGGAGCGATGGAGCTCGCTACACGATTACATTAGGGCTCATATTCTGTGTTCCTTGAAGGCCTGTGCAGCCCCGTTTTCTTTGATGTACCACTACACCTTACAGTGGAATTATTTGGTTGCACGTGGAGTTACTTGAGGAAGACCGCTGCAACACCAGTGACATGTGTTTTCATTGATTTACCGTCAGCCCCAACATCCACATCCAGGCCACCTCAGCGACGGTGTGAGTACTTTTCTGCTTTTCCTTGTGCTTCATCTTTTTTGTCTTTCATTACATTGAGGACAATGCAATGTTTAAGCATGGGGGAGTGATCTATACTCACTAGTCGTCTGAATATGAAAAAAATTGAAAAAGTCAAATAAATTTGAAAAAAGACAAAAATAAATCCTGGGATAAGTCGAAAACCCGAGAGGGCGGCTTAGACAATAAGCAGGTGGCTTGGACCAGCATTAGGCTGGGGTAATATGAGGTCAAGAGTGATGTGAGTTTTATGAGCCCATCTATTGAAAAATGAAATGAGTGGTTTGGTGAAAACCTGAGAGGACGCCTTGGCAAAATGAGTGAAAAGAAGAAGAGTGATTATTAGGCTTCCTCATTTTTCCTGGCGTGGTGACATAAGAAGAGGTGATATAAGGAGGATTCGGGTAGGTCACTCTGGGAGGTATAAGAAGATAGATGGAGGCTAGGAATTAGACAGTTACTTTCACTCTATGGTGTTCGGGTTAAGCTTGGAGGAAGTACTTTGCTTTCCTTTAAGCTTGTATGTTGTGTTTATTGTGTTGGTGCCTTGGAGATTCATGTTTAGGTGCAGTTCTTGGTGGAGATGGTTTTGTTGTGCTTCCTGAAACCTTGGGTATTTCATTGGAGGAGTAGGTTTCTATTAGCTTACTCGAAGACGAGTAAGGTTTAAGCATGGGGGAATTTGATCAGCTCTACTTTGTAGTGCGTAACTAGGAGTTAATACCGGAGTTTTAGGTGCCATTTGTATGGGTTTAGAGCATAAGTTAGGAGAATGGAGTTGAGGAGAAGGAATGTTGATTTGCTGGTTTTGAAGTACTTAAATGAAGACTTAAGAAGATGGAGAAGAAGCCACGAGAGAAGACCGAAGCAGAAGAAGAAGACGCTGCAGAAAGATTTCCGCGGGCGCGGAAGTCACCGCCGTGGTCGCGGAATAATGCAAGAGACAGCAGAAAGTTTTCCGCGGTCGCGGACACTGTTCATACACGCGGAGTCGGGATTTCGTCCAAGTTTACTTTATTTTATTTTCCTTTTATTTCTTTTATTCCGTTTATTTCCTTTTAGTTATTATTTCTGATCTTTTGAGTATTAGGTTTTGCTAGGGTTATAACCTAGTTTAGTTAGCAGCCTTTTGATCATTCAGAATTCATTATTCAAGTTTTACAACATTATCGTTCAGTTTTTCCCTTAGAGTTTTTATGTTTTGAAGACTATGAAGAACTAAGCAACTTTTGCTTAGTCCGACGATTGAAGCTTTCGTTTGTATTTGGTTGTGAGATTATAACTCTATTTCCTTTCCTTTGATTATATCTTTTCTCTTTGAGCTTCATCCCATTGATTCTTGCTGATTTGACTGGCCTGATCAACTAGTTGATATTAGTATTTATTTATTACTAGGATTTGGATATTTCGGGTTGAAATCCCTTATCTTGTGTAGCAAACATGATATTCTAGGACTGGTAGGACTAGTTTATTGTGAAGAGAATTGATTACATGCCGAGTACTGACGGGTTGTTAAGTATTGCATATATCCTGGTTAATTCCTATGCTTACTACTGCTATTGAATTGAATCTTGATAGTTTCTTGGTTATTTGATAATTAGGGTTACCAGGACTGGTTGGACTGATAACTATTTCATAATAGGGACAGGAATATTCATAGAAAGTAATTGAGATAATCTAGGATCAACCAATCAAACTGAATGGTGGATATTTGTCTGGCTAAGTTACTTCTCACCCAAAGATTACACCTTTTGCTTTGATTTACTTTGTTACTTGTTTACAAACCAAAACCCCCCTTTTGTTACTATTGGTATACACCTTTGAACTTAGAAAGATTGCTTTCCTCCCTGTGGGATTCGACCCTTGCTTGCCTACTATACTTAGTTAGGTTTTTGAGGATTACTTTGATAGGCACTACGACTTTAGCCTCGTCAAATTTGGCGCCGTTGCCGGGGAGGCATAGTTTTAATTTTTCTTTGTGTTTGTTTGTGTGCCAACTTTTGTGTGGACCTATCTTATGGTCCACACCCGTGCTACTGACTCTCCAATTTTAGACTTTGATACAGAAAATTGAACGAACACTTTCCAGAAACCGTCTAGGAGCCCGTAAACCAATCGAGATGGCAGAGGAAGCACCGACTTTGAGGCAGTTGACTGCACTGAATCTAGAGCAGCAGCCGCTTGCTGTGCAGTTTCCAGAGTTGGCGGATGGCGTGAATTTTGAGCTCAAATCTGGGTTGATTCACTTACTACCTCACTTCCATAGGATGAGTGGAGAAGACCCCAATAAACATCTTTCAGAATTCCACGATGTTTGCAGCAGTATGAAGCCCATGAATATTACTGAGGACCAGATCAAGCTGAGGGCCTTTCCTTTCTCTCTGAAGGATTCGGCCAATGATTGGTTCTACTATTTGGCCCCAGGAAGCATAGATACATGGGCTAAAATGAAAAAAAGCTTTCCTGGAGAAGTACTTCCCTGCAATGAAGCTCAATAGCCTGAAGAGGAATATTAGCAACATTGAGCAGCATGCTACTGAGACGTTGTATGAGTACTACGAGAGGTTCAAGAGGTTGATCTCTAGTTGTCCCTACCATGGGTATTCTGACCAAGACCTCGTGTTATATTTGTACGGTGGACTTCTTGACGATGAGCGTCGGATGGTGAACGCAGCTTGTGGTGGAAATATTCTGAACAAGACGCTAGCTGTAGCTTTTGAGATTTTCTTTGAGCTATCTGAGGGATAAAGAAAGTTTAGCAAGAGAGCGAGTGCTCACACAGTCAAGGTTGCAGACTCTTAGCCATCATCCTCAATACTTTCTGAGATGGCTGAGATGAAGGAGATGATGAGGAGATTCATGATGATGGGAAACCTACAGCAAGTCAAATCCTGTGGACTATGTTGTGATACGATGCACCCTATAGATGCATGTCCAATGCTGCAGGAACCCACTGCTGAAGTAAATGCTATTGGAGGTTTCGGCCCTCCTAGACCGCAATATGACCCGTACTCCAACACTTACAATCCAGGGTGGAGAGATCACCCTAATTTGAGATACGGGAATTAGCAGAATCCTCCTCAGGGTTATGATAATCAAGAGTTTCACCAGAGGCTGCCACAATTCTTACAGCAACAACAACAATTTCAGCGGCCTGGAGGTCAACAACAACAACAATTTAGAGCTCCATATGACCCTAGACCTCAAGGCCAAAATGCAAGTTCATCTATGTCTAGTGATGACATCATCAAGTCTCTCGCTCAGAGTGTATCGACGTTGGCAAACACTATGGTCCAACAAAATCAAGAGATGAAGTCTAGTATTTAGAACTTGGAGAAGCAATTGGGGCAAATCTCTCTCGCAGTGAGCAAACTGGAAGCACGGGATTCTGGGAAACTACCATCTCAAATGGTAGAAAACCCGAGGGAGAATGTATGTGCAATGATGTTGAGGAGCGGAACACAAATCAAGGAAGTGACGGATGCTGCAGAAGAAGAACCGCGACCGCGAATCTCCATATTGCTCGTCCGTTGATCCGCGACCGCGGGTCTCCTCCGTCGTTGAAGACGATTACGTTCGCCCCTATTTCTCTCCGCTCGGTTCGCTGAAGCCACCCACTCCATTCCTTGAGGCATTAAGGACACCAGAAGGCTGGTGAACGACAAGGAATTATTCGAGACCTTCAGTAATTGCGAGGTAAGTATTTCTTTGATCAAGCTGGTTAAGAGCATTCCTCGCTATGCAAAATTTTTAAGGAATTGTGCAAGATAAAGAAAAAGAAAGCAGTGAAAGCAAAGAAGAAGGTCCAAGTTAGTGAGAATGTCTCCGCTATGCTGCAAAAGCGATTGTGCAAGAAGTGCAGTGACCCAGGCATGTTCAGTATTCCCTGCAAGATAGGTGACACCACGTTTGATAAAGCCATCCTGGATTTGGGTGCATCTATAAATGTACTGCCTCTCTCACTGTACGAATCTTTGGAGCTTGGGCCATTACAGAAGACAGGGACGGTGATTCAACTGGCGTACATGTCCTATGTGTATCCCAAAGGAGTTATGCAGGATGTTCTAGTAGAGGTCGACAAGATGATTTTCCCTGTGGATTTCTTTGTGCTGGATACGGGGCAAGACAAGCATGCAGCCCCTGTAATGCTGGGTAGGCCGTTCATGAAAACGGCGAATACAAAGATTGATGTGAGTACTGGTTCGCTCACAATGGAGTTTGATGGGGTGAGGGTCGAGCACAACATTGATGATGCAAAGAGACACCCTTCTGATTGTAACCCCAAGTGTTCCGTTGATGTGAGCAACCTAAGTTGATCTGAAGGGAATTAAGTCGAGCCACGACAATAACCAAGGCGTTGCTCGGGAGGCAATCTGAGGTATGTAACTCTTTTCGTATCTTTACGTTTCATGTTTTTATTTGTGTTGTTTTCGTGTTTTAGACTAAAACGCATGTAGGAGACCCAAAGCCAAACTTAGAAGACGGTGTTCAATTCATACCAGACATGTTTCCGCGACCGCGGTTTCGCCCTTGTAAGTCTCCTTTACCTGAAAAAAAAAGTACTGCAAATTTCCGCGACCGTGGCCTTAAAACCACGATCGCGGCCCAGCTGTCCGTGTTTTACTTTGAGAGACAGTGCGCATCATGCTGCCAAGGAGGAGACATTCGCCCGACAGTTTTATTTGGCACCGATGATGGCTCGACATTCGACAGCTGACGAGGAGGAGCGATGGAGCTCGCTACACGATTACATTAGGGCTCCTATTCTGTGTTCGTTGAAGGCCCGTGCAACCTCGTTTTCTTTGATGTACCACTACACCTTACAATGGAATTATTTGGTTGCACGTGGAGTTACTTGAGGAAGACCGCCGCAACACAAGCGACATGTGTTTTCATTGATTTACCGTCAGCCCCAACATCCACATCCAGGCCACCTCGGCGACGGTGTGAGTACTTTTCTGCTTTTCCTTGTGCTTCATCTTTTTTGTCTTTCATTACATTGAGGACAATGCAATGTTTAAGCATGGGGGAGTGATCTATACTCACTAGTCGTCTAAATATGAAAAAAATTGAAAAAGTCAAATAAATTTGAAAAAAGACAAAAATAAATCCTGGGATAAGTCGAAAACCCGAGAGGGAGGCTTAGGCAATAAGCAGGTGGCTTGGACCAGCATTAGGCTGGGGTAATATGAGGTCAAGAGTGATGTGAGTTTTGTGAGCCCATCTATTGAAAAATGAAATGAGTGACTTGGTGAAAACCCGAAAGGACGCCTTGGAAAAATGAGTGAAAATAAGAAGAGTGATTATTAGGCTTCCTCATTTTTCCTGGCGTGGTGACATAAGAAGAGGTGATATAAGGAGGATTCGGGTAGGTCACTCTAGGAGGTATAAGAAGATAGATAGAGGCTAGGAATTAGATGGTTACTTTCACTCTATGGTGTTCGGGTTAAGCTTGGGGGAAGTACTTTGCTTTCCTTTAAGCTTGTATGTTGTGTTTATTGTGTTGGTGCCTTGGAGATTCATGTTTAGGTGCAGTTCTTGGTGGAGATGGTTTTGCTGTGCTTCCTGAAACCTTGGGTATTTCATTGGAGGAGTAGGTTTCTATTAGCTTACTCGAAGACGAGTAAGGTTTAAGCATGGGGGAATTTGATCAGCTCTACTTTGTAGTGCGTAACTAGGAGTTAATACCGGAGTTTTAGGTGCCATTTGTATGGGTTTAGAGCATAAGTTAGGAGAATGGAGTTGAGGAGAAGGAATGTTGATTTGGTGGTTTTGAAGTACTTAAATGAAGACTTAAGAAGATGGAGAAGAAGCCACGAGAGAAGACCGAAGCAGAAGAAGAAGACGCTGTAGAAAGATTTCCGCGGGCGCGGAAGTCACCGCCGTGGTCGCGGAATAATGCAAGAGACAGCGAGACAGCAGAAAGTTTTCCGCGGTCGTGGATATCTTGCCGCGGTCGCGGACACTGTTCATACGCGCGTAGCCGGGATTTTGTCCGAGTTTACTTTATTTTATTTCCTTTTCCTTTTATTTCTTTTATTCCGTTTATTTCCTTTTAGTTATTATTTCTGATCTTTTGAGTATTAGGTTTTGCTAGGGTTATAACCTAGTTTAGTTAGCAGTCTTTTGATCATTCAGAATTCATTATTCAAGTTTTATAACATTATCGTTCAGTTTTTCCCTTAGAGTTTTTATATTTTGAAGACTATGAAGAACTAAGCAACTTTTGCTTAGTCCGACGATTGAAGCTTTCGTTTGTATTTGGTTGTGAGATTATAACTCTATTTCCTGTCCTTTGATTATATCTTTTCTCTTTGAGCTTCATCCCATTGATTCTTGCTGATTTGACTGGCCTGATCAAATAGTTGATATTAGTATTTATTTATTACTAGGGTTTGGATATTTCGGGTTGAAATCCCTTATCTTGTGTAGCAAACATGATATTCTAGGACTGGTAGGACTAGTTTATTGTGAAGAGAATTGATTACATGCCGAGTACTGACGGGTTGTTAAGTATTGCATATATCCTGGTTAATTCCTATGCTTACTTCTGCTATTGAGTTGAATCTTGATAGTTTCTTGGTTATTTGATAGTTAGGGTTACCAGGACTGGTTGGACTGATAACTATTTCAGAATAGGGACAGGAATATTCATAGGAAGTAATTGAGATAATCTAGGATCAACCAATCAAACTGAATGGTGGATATTTGTCTGGCTAAGTTACTTCTCACCCAAAGATTACACATTTTGCTTTGATTTACTTTGTTACTTGTTTACAAACCAAAACCCCCCTTTTGTTACTATTGGTATACACCTTTGCACTTAGGAAGATTGCTTTCCTTCCTGTGGGATTCGACCCTTGCTTGCCTACTATACTTAGTTAGGTTTTTGAGGATTACTTTGATAGGCACTACGACTTTAGCCTCGTCACATATACTTTATATAATATGTCTCCCAATAAACTAATACAGTCCATAAACTCTAAGGGTGTGACCTCGTAGGACCCGAAAATAATAGCAATAGACTTTATAACATATAGTCCATAAATCATAGTTGACTTCTAGCAAAGCACTTTGACTACCTAAGATAACCGGATTATGAATCTCCATAAATGGTCCCACTTCATAATTAGTAATTGCACCTTTGATTAAAGGACACAATTCCTTCAATGTCCCACTTGTCCTTCAAACAAGTGTGCAATGTTAAAATTCTTTTGTCACTTAGTGTCTTATTTGACTATATGATGAAACTCATCTTTACCGCCAAATACGTTCTTGAACTCTTGAGATCAAACTGCCAGTACAGATGATTACTAATAATCCATCTGAGCATGACCATGCGTTTTCACAGTTCACACTTTTCAAGTGGCCGAGACACCAATCATTTCCAAATGTATCGTGGTATACACGGAATAGGAGGACATATTCAATCTTGTAAGACTATAGCTCCCACTTAACTTTTGGCAATCTCAATCACTGTTTTTATAACTGCCTGTTACGGTCAGCGTTTGACAGCGTCAAAGACATAACAGCAGTCAAATGATAACTATATCATACTCATGTCTAAGGAACTCACTAATCATAAATAATCCTAGAATTCCGCAGTAAAGTCCCGAAGAGTCCTAAGATCGGTATGTCCGATATGTATCGGTATACACATCTATGTAATCGATTAGACATCTCGATGTCCCTATAACACATGAAACCCAGTGTTATCAATCAATCTCACAATATGGTCTTTTCATTAAGTCATTTGTATCCAAGTTAACGACTTAGACCATGGACTTCTAACAATTTTATAATTTCAGTTCACTTAATGGGGTTTCATTCACCAAAACAGTTTTGATGAACCCATTTGATAATTATTAAATTGTTTGGATACTTTATCTAATCCCAAGCAATGATTAAATAATAATATGAAACTCATATATAAATCAAGCATAAATGTATGTGATAACAATAAACAAGGTTTATTATAAAACAAACAATGTGTCTCAAAAGAACTCTCTAATGTGCTTAAGCCCATTGGCCCGAGTATGACTGTCATGCTAGGGCCTAGGCATGGGCTTGGTCAAAGGATATGTAATGTTGCCTGTGTGCACTTTGCACATCCTCACGTCTCCTCTATCAACATAGTGTCTGATCATATGGTACTTTCGTAGAACATGTCTGGATTTGGAGCTAGAGCTAGGTTCATTGGCTTGAGCAATGGCGCCATTGTTGTCACAATAGACGTCAATAGCTCTAGATGTGCTAGGAACGACACTGAGCTCAGCTATGAACTGCCTAATCCAGACAACCTTCTTGGACAGCAGCAATGTACTCTGCCTCCATTGTAGAATCTGTTACTGTCCCTTGCTTCGAGCTCTTCCAGTTGACGGCACCTCCATTCAGAATGAAGACATATCCAGACTGAGATTCAAAATCATCTCTGTCTGGAAACTTGCATCAGTATAACCCTTGACGACCAGCTCGTCATCACCTCCAAATACCAAGAGATCATCCCTAGTCCTTCTCAAGTACTTCAGGATGTTCTTGGTTGCACTCCAATGTGCATCACCCGGGTTTGATTGGTACCTGCTACACATACTCAAAGCATATGCAACATCTGGGCGAGTACAAGTCATTGCATACATGATGGATCATCTGGCTGAGGCATAGGGAATCATGCTCATCCTCTCAGTTTCACCAGGTGTCTTAGGACATTGGCTCTTGCTGAGATGTAAGCCATGCTGCATAGACAGGAACCATTTCTTAGAGTTCATCATACTGAATCTATCAAGGACCTTATCTACATAAGTTCCCTGACTCAGACCAATAAGTTTCTTAGATCTATCTCTATAGATCTTAATGCCTAGTATGTACTCAGCCTCTCCCAAGTCCTTAATTGAGAAATACTTCTTAAGTCACTCCTTAACTGTCTCCAGCATAGGAATGTCATTCCCAATGAGTAATGTGTTCTCCACATATAGAACTAGGAAGGCCACTTTGCTCCCACTAAACTTCTTGTAGACACAGGGCTCTTCTTCGCATCTGATGAAGTCAAACTTTTTGACCACTTCATCAAAACGAAGATTCCAACTCCTAGATGCTTGCTTAAGTCCATAGATGGACTTCTTAAGCTTGTATATTCTCCTAGGGTTTTTTGGATCCTCAAAACCTTCTGATTGCATCATGTATACATCCTCTTCTAAATATCCATTTAGAAAAGTTGTCTTGACATCCATTTGCTAAATCTCATAATCATAATAAGCGGCAATCGCTAGGAGTATCCTAATGGACCTGATCATAACGATCGGTGAGAACGTTTCATCATAGTCAGTACCATGAACCTGTCTAAATCCTTTGGCAACTAGTCTTGCCTTATAGACAGAAACGTTTCCATCCTTGTCTGTCTTGATCTTAAAGACCCATTTGTATCCAATGGGTTTTATCCCATCAGGCAAATCTATCAAGTCCCAGACTTGATTCTCAGACATGGAGTCCATTTCGGATTTCATGGCTACCAGCCATTTCTCGGAGTCGGGGTCCGCCATTGCTTGCTTATAGGTCGCAGGCTCGCCGTTCTCTAAAAGTAGAACGTCAATGCTAGCAGTCAAGACGTAATCCTCATATCGTCTAGGCTGTTGCCTTGGCCTATCTGATCTCCAAAGTGGTGCAACAATAGGAGAGAGTTCAGCAGAAGGGTTGACCACATCGGTATGCGGGACCTCAGGTGCTTCATCTACTTGAGGAATTGCATCTTGAATAGGTACGCCTCCAAAGTCAAGTTCCTCAGTGACATCGTCTATGTCCTCGTGTTGTTGGGTTTGTTGCTCAACTTAAATCTCATCAAGCTGAACATTTCTACCACTTGGCTTCTTGGAAAAGAAATCATTTTCCAAAAAGACACTATCCCGAGCAACATACACTTTGTTCTCAACGGGATTGTAGAAATAATATCCCCTTGTTTCCTTGGGGCAACCTATAAAGAAGCATTTGTCTGATTTGGGTGCTAGCTTATCAGATAGTAAATACTTTACATAAGCCTCGCATCCCCAGACCTTCAGAAATGACAAGCTAGGAACTTTTCCATACCATATCTCATGTGGTGTCTTGTCAACTGATCGTGACGGAGTCCTGTTTAGTATGAACGCAGCAGTGGTGATGGCATATCCCCAAAAGGATGTAGAAAGATGAGCAAAGCTCATCATTGAGCGGACCATGGATAACAATGTCATGTTTCTCCTCTTAGATACGCCATTCAGTTGTGGCGTGCCTGGTGGAGTCAGTTGTGTCAAAATGCCACAACTTCTCAAGTGATGGTCGAATTCTTGGCTCAGATATTTGCCCCATTAATCTGATCGGAGTCCCTTTATCTTCTTGACAGTCTGTGTCTCAACTTCATTCTGGAATTCTTTGATCTTTTCAAAGGACTCAGATTTATGCTTCATTAAGTAGATATACCCGTATCTACTAAAATCATCAGTAAGTGTAATGAAGTATCGATAGCCTCTCCTAGCTTTTGTACTCATAGTTCCACACACATCGGTATGTATGAGAGCTAAGAGCTCAGTAGTCCTCTCACTTGTACCAGTGAAATGTGACCTTGTCATCTTGCCCATCAGACATGACTCACTATTTCAAATGATTCTAAATCAAATGACTTTAGGCTACCAACTGTTTGGAGTTCCTTCATGCGTTTGATGCTAATGTCTCCCAACCGACAATGCCATAGATTGACTTCACTTATATCATTCGACTTTTGCCTCTTTGTATCAACGTTATAAATTTCAGATTTGAGGTCTAGTATGTATAGTCCACTACTACTCATATGGGCTCGAGTATAGAAAATATCATTCTTATAAATGGAAAAACAATCCTTAATGACAAAATCATAACCCTCAAGGTTCAAAACTAAAACTGAAATCAAATTCTTAGTAATAGAAGGAACAAAATAACAATTATAAAGTTCTAAAACTAAGCCAGAAGGTAGAGGTAGACTATAATCTCCAATAGCAAGTGCAGCAACCCTTGCTCCATTTCCAACGCGCAGATCTATCTCACCCTTCTGCAACCGTCTTCTATTTCTTAGTCCCTGCACATTCGAAATAATGTGAGAACCACATCCGGTATCTAATACCCAAGAATGAGACTTGGTTGATAAGATTTCAGTAACGTAAATACCTGAAGTGGAGACTGTTCCCCTCTTCTTGTCTTCCAGGTATTTGGGGCAGTTTCTCTTCCAATACCCCTTAGCCTTGCAGTAGAAGCAGTCGTGCTCAGCAGCCACCTTCACCTTAGGGGTGTTTCCCTTAGGTTGGACAACTTGCTTGACCTTCTCTTGGTACTGTTGCTTCTTCTGGGGCCCTTTCTTAAACCATTTACCTTTGACCATTAGAACTTCCTTTAAAGGGTCAACCATGACGTTCTGCTCAGCAGTTTTGAGCATCACGTGTAGCTCGTTGAGAGTCTTGTCCATGGGTCCCATGTGATACATCTGCCTAAAGTGGGCAAATCCATCATGTAGGGAGTATAAGATCATATATGTAGCCGTCTCAACATTATAGGGGTTACCTAGTCTAGCCATCTTGTCAAACAAGCCTATCATGTTGTAAACACGTGGCCTAACTGGTTTCCCTTTCTCGAGCTTGCTCTGCAATATGGACTTGAGGGTCAAATACCTCTCAATCATGGCCTGCTCCTTAAAGAGATCTCTAAGGTTTCTCATAATTGTATGAGCATCCTGATCCTCAAACCTCTGTTGAAGAGCAGGTTCCATAGCAGCCAACATAAGGCAAGTGACATTCCTTGCCTTCTCGCATATTGCCTTGTGACGTGCCTTATCCTCATCAGATGAGGTTGCAGTCAGCTCTGGGATGGGGGTTTCTAGGACATCCTCTTGTCCCTCAGACCTGAGAATGATTCTCATATTTACTTTCCAATCAAGGAAATTTGTGTCGTTCAACTTGTTTTTCTCAACAATTGAGCGGAGAGTGAATTTGAGGTGTTTAGAAGAACTACAAAAAATGGAATAAAACATACAGATAAATTATGCTTGACATGAAAGAACTTAAAATTTAGACAAGCTATAAATAGTAAGTTATTGCACATTCTACTCAATTAAATTGTATCTTGTGAGTAAAACGATTTTGATAATTCCTTTAACACATTTATGATCAATCATTTTATTTTATCCAAAACGTGTCACAAGATCACCTTAATAATTATAAATAACCTTCTCATCAAGCTTAGATGGCAAGAATTTATAAACTTATTTTACTTCGTGTTTTAATCAACACAATTCAAACAAACCTTTATCGACTGAATTTATTATTCACCAATAAACACTTAATTTCCCTCACACAATCTATTATCCTAATTAAAGCACACTTTTTGGCTAACCAAATTTACCATCTACCTCGTATTAAATCCCTTGATAATCCTCATATCATTACATTACTTCCTAAAAACATGTCCTTATAATGTCATTTATCACTTGAGTAAGTTTCTCCAATTAAAACATTTATACACTTAGCTCCTTCCAAAAGCTCTAAACCATTAGGCCTATAAATAATACACCTACTCATAATCACAACGTTTAAATCCTTATATGTTTAAATAATAAACCATTAATCGCATTATATTGCGATCCTCTTAGGGAAAAACAACTCTTAGTAATTTCTTTTTCCCAAAACGAACCACATAAGGTATTACTCTTATTTCCTCAAAATATCATATCGATAAATGATTCATTACCAACAAAATCAATCACTTCAGTCATAATACTTCAGTAGATATATACGAGTAACATTTGTTACCTTACTCCTTAAGCGCACATAAGACAAATCTCTTTACTAAATCCTTTAGTTTATCGAAATCCTCAACATAACCTATTCTTATACTATAACGCTCGACCACTACACTCACGAGACAACGCTCGACAACTCGACTGGAAAAGAAAATAATGCCAATACCCAACTTGGCATTTAGAATTTTCCAACTTATACGTGACTCTTCAATCACTATGTTATGATACGAATTGTAAGGGTCCAAACAAATAACTTTATATTAGTTTGACTGACCCTCCACCATTAACCTTAAAACGATCTTCTTCTCCTCCTTGAGAATGGATCAATTAGGAGAAATGTCAACCTTTAACTGACATTAACCTAAGGAGAAACACTATCCCTAAGAATGGATCTAAGGAATAAGTAACAACTCGAAGCTTGCAGAAGTTTGAAAACCACTTATTATTAAACCCTATACTTATACGTATAAATCCTTTATACTTAACTTGGCAAAATCATTATATAGTTATTTCCTTGAAATAAAGACATTATGATTTCTTTATACCTCTTACGAAAATCCAAACCACACTTTTTGAAGTATAACACAACTTAGTTTTTAAAAGTTTATAACATTATTTTATAAAAGTACTATGAAAATTAATGCTTAACAGAAGAGACTTTAAACATTACTTTTAAATTTCATAATCCTTTAATAAATTTTAAGACTTAATTTTAACACTAACAATTTAGATTTACGAAATTCCTTTTTAAAAGAACCTAGTTTGAAAATAGTTTCGAAATTAATTTATCGAAAATTCTCAAACCTAACAATAGGCCAAGAATTTTAAAACCATTGCCTTGATACCATAATTGTAACACCCCCGACTTATGTCGGTAGTGCCACATGCCAGTGACCTCAGACGTTACTGTCCAAAGTCACCCTAGGCTTTAATCGGAATAATTAAGCTTAAATAAGTAACGAAAGATTAAGCAGCGGAAGACATTTTAAATGAAACTCAACATTTTATTAAAAGATCTCTCATTAAATGAGAATGACGATTTTACAACAGAGTGAAATTACAGCGGAAGACTTTTATAATAAACCCTATTACATGACTTGGTTATATATTAAAGTAATACTTAACAACCTTTAAAACACTGACACTCAAATCTTCAACTGCAAGCCTCTTCTGTGATTGGTTACTTCAAGTCTTCGGGGACCAACCACTGATGTGCCGTATAGGACGGATGACACCAGCCAACCATGCAAGGAATAAAACCGGGTTGGTTAGTCTAATGAAAGATTATGCAAGGGTACAAACAGAATGGTTCAAGTGATCGTAACCGTTTACTATCATTGTCCCTCGAATAATAACCGAAGGGACGATACATAACCCGAAACTTTCACGGAATGATTAGAATTAGACATGCACTGAAAAGAAGACTCCAAAGGAATTGAGTCTTATGGGAAACGTATGACAAATGTTTGGGAACGTTAAGTTTTCACACAACTTTTAAAACACGACCTTGACAATTTGGGTCAACGACCAACCTCACCGCGCAATGTGAATCCAGATTGGAAAGAAGACTTACTCTAGCAAGAGTCCGGGCGGTTTCCACGTTGTACTCCTCGCTCGAGGGTTTATTAATTATGTGCATAACCGCACTTATCTTATTTACTTCCAAAACGCACATTAACATTGAAGCTTTTAATACAATCTCGAATAACTACGAGAACAACACAGGGTGACATTACGTCCAACCCAATTGCACTAGCAAGGTGCTTAAACACCTCTTATCCTTAACGGGTGGATAAGAAGCAATGGTCATGACCTTAAAAGTATTAGAGAATTATTCCGACTAATACCGAGTTATAAAGAAACGACTAATCCTCGTAGGGAATTAGTGTTCCTACGAATACTCGTGCTAATCTAGCATTTAAGTCCACATATAAATCCACACAAAAATCCATTTACAGTAATATCATATCAAACTATATAATAGCGTTATTTCTAGCAATATATACAACCTATTATAAAGTCATATTTTAACACCTCGTTTAATTAAATCTGTTCCCAAACAGAAAACAATAACTTTTATCCCATCTTAATTAACAATCAATTAATTGATAATCAAGGGAAACATGGAATAGTGAGCAAGAGCGAACCGCCACTTGCCTTAATCTAGACGAATGAAGATGTCGGGTTCCGGGATCTGGAAACTCGAATCTGAATACGGATTCCTACGACGACGTCGAGACAAAAGACAGAACCCTAAGTTAGATTCGATACGAACGAATAAACGATACGAACGAATAAACAATACGAAACGAAATACGATATGAATCAAAAGGGACAAAAGCCTAAGCCGTGACCGTGGTTGTCCAAGCCACGATCGCGCTTGCTAAGGCAAGCCGCGGTCGCGGAATTTATCCCCGTGTCCCACATGGCTTCGAAGCTTACCGACGACGCAAACGATGACTTCTTGCTTCGGACGAGGGCTCACTACGATCACCACTACTACGACACCTCCAGGGCACTTTCGGCGACCTCCAACAACTCCGGCGAACTCGAAAAACTTTGGCGAAACTTAAAATGAGAGAGAGAGAGAGCTTGAGAGGCTGTGGATGATGATGAGAGGCTCATCCGGCCTCCTTTTATAGCCCACAATTCGAGAACGTTCACTCCCCATTGGCAAGCCAATCGCTCCAGCTCCCCTCCACCGGAAATCGTTGAAGGAACGAAGGGAAAACGAATCGGCGAGCTCGGATAAGAACGACGAAGAAGACGAAGAGCAGAGATCCGCGGTCGCGGAAACACTTCCGCGGTCGCAAAAATGCCGCGAGCGCGTCCTTTGGCCCTTGGTCGCGGATTTCGTTCCAGGGCATGCTAAATCTTTATTTTTAGCACTTCTAAAAATATTCTAAGACCCACTAATGCATTAAACGTATATCCAAACATTCAAAAGATTAATACAGAGATTACAGAGGTTACAGAAATTGCCCATTATGTCATTCATACAAAACGACAATTCGGGACTTTTAGGGGTTATTACACACCCGAGTATGGACTTGGATCGCCTAGGGCTCGATTGCTAGAACGAGGAACGAAGGAGAATGAGAGAGAACTCCAGGGAGAGGGGTGGCCGAGTGTATGTGTATGGGTTAGGGTTTTTCTCCTAGAAAGCCCTCCCAATAAACTCTTTATTACCAATAAGCTTTATCTCCCAAGTTATATCATATATAACTTTATATCATATACTTTATATAATATGTCTCCCAATAAACTGATCCAGTCCATAAACTCTAAGGGTGTGACCTCGTAGGACCCGGTAATAATAGCAATAGACTTTATAACATATAGTCCATAAATCATAGTTGGCTTCTAGCAAAGCACTATGATTATCTAAGATAACCGGATTATGAATCTCCATAAATGGTCACACTTCATAATTAGTAATTGCACCTTTGATTAAAGGACATAATTCCTTCAATCTCCCACTTGTCCTTAAAACAAGTGTGCAATGTTAAAATTCCTTTGTCACTTAGTGTCTTATTTGACTATATGATGAAACTCATCTTTACCGCCAAATACGTTTCTTGAACTCTTGAGATCAAACTGTCAGTACAGATGATTACTAATAATCCATCTGAGCATGACCATGTGTTTTCACAGTTCTCACTCTTCAAGTGGCCGAGACACCAATCATTTTCAAATGTATCGTGGTATACACGAAATAGGAGGACATATTCAATCTTGTAAGACTACAGTTCCCACTTAACTTTTGGCAATCCCAATCACTGTTTTTATAACTGCCTGTTACGGTCAGTGTTTGACAGCGTCAAAGACATAACAGCAGTCAAATGATAACTATATCATACTCATGTCTAAGGAACTCACTAATCATGAATAATCCTAGAACTCCGCAGTAATGTCCTGAGGAGTCCTAAGATCGGTTTGTCTGATATGTATCGATAGGGGTGAGCAAACGTATCATTTTCCCGAGCTATTTTTGGCCTAGTTTCGGGGTCGAAACTTTTTTTAAGGGAGGGGGGGGGTATTGTAATAACCCCTAAAAGTCCCAACTGTCGTTTTGTAAGCAAGACGTGTTAGGCAATTTCTGTAACCTCTGTAGGAACCATTTGAACGTATTCGTAAACGTTTAATAAACTCTGGGTCTTAAAATTATTTGAGGGGTGCTAAAACCAAAGATTTAGCAAAGACCGCGATCAAAGACCCAGAGCATGAGCGTGGCAGTTCCGCGACCGCGGTTTTGCCTGTGAGCAAACCGCGATCGCGGTTCTGAAACCGCGATCACGAGAAACCTCTATTCGTCTTCTTCGTCTGCTTCCAGAAGGCCGACGATCGAAATTTCCCCTCGTGCCGAACGGCGGGGAGTTGGATCGGTTGGCTTGCTCGGAGTTGAGGTGAACTCCTCCTTCTTTGAGCCTATAAATAGGAGTTGTAGCCGAGCTTCTCCATCATCCTCAAGCTTCCTCCTTCTCTCATTAAAGTTGTGTTTGTCGCCGGAGCCGAAGTCGTCGCCGTGGGAGTTCTTGGGTGTTGGAGGTGCTCTTTTGTCCAGAAGCGAAGTTGTTGTGCCTCATCGTCGTCTGTATGACTCAAAAATTCGAGTTAAGTTTGCGTCGGGATGGAGTCCTGCGACCACGGCTCCATCCACCGCGGCCCCGGCTGGGCGCGAAACCGCGATCGTGGTTATAAAACCGTGGGTGCGGTTTTGCCCAGCATGGCCGCGATCGCGGTTATGCCATCCGCGACCGCGGCACCGGCCTTTTTCCTTCGTTTCGCTTCGTCTTTTCGTATCGTATCTAACTTAGGGTTTTGTCGTAAAACTCGTCGTCATCGTAGGGAACCGTACTCAAGTGCAAGTTTCCAGATCTCGGAACCCGATCTCTTCGTTCGTCTAGTTTAAGGCAAGTGGCGGTTCGCTTTTGCTCATTATTCCATGTTTCCCTTGATTATCAATTATTTGATTGATAATTAAGTTGGGGTAAAGTTGTTGTTTTATGTTTGGGAACAGATTTAATAAAACAAATTAAAATATGAATTTATGATAGGTTGTATATATTGCTAGAAACAACGCTATTATATATTTCTATATGATATTACCGTAATGGATTTTGGTGTGGATTTATGTGTGAACTCATGTGTAGTTAGAACGAGTATTCGTAGGAACGCTATGTACCTTGCGAGGTCTAGTCGTTTCTTTATAACTGGTATTATGAGGATTTTGCCCTAGTACTTCTGGTCATGACCGTACCCTTATTCGAAGGGTAGGTGCACTTAGCTAGTGCCAACGTACGGGATTCTTTCCTAGAAATATCTCTCGTATCGAGATGATGTGTATTAAAAAGCTATAACGTGAATGTTTGTTTTGGAATTAAATAAGATAAGTACTTTTACGCACATAATTAATATACCCTCGGGCGAGGAGTACAACGTGGAAACCGCCCGGACTCTTGTTAGAGTAAGTCTTCTTTCCAATCTGGATTCGCATTGCGCGGTGAGTTTGGTTGTGGACCAAAATAATCAAGGTCGTGTTTTAAACTTGTGTGAAAACTTAACGTTCTCAAACAATTGTCATACGTTTCCATAAGACTCAATTCCTTTAGAGTCTTCTCTTCATACGTTTCCCATAAGACTCAATTCCTGTGGAGTCTTCTCTTGATCATTCCTTTTCTTGTGTTTCCGTAGAAGTATTGAAGTTCACCTCGTGTATCGGCTATTATTCGAGAAGCGATGGGTGTAACTTAATACGACTACTTAGAACCTTTTTTTTTTGTACCTTTGCATAGTCTTTCATTAGACTAACCAACCGGTTTTTATTCCTTTGCATGGTTGGCTGGTGTCATCCGTCTCATATGGCACATCAGGTAAATTTCCTCATCCGTGAAGGCCAGATTCCGACGTTGAAGGCAGTTGACGTTTTAAGTGTTTTCCCTAAGGTTGAAGATCCTGGCGTGAGATTGCACAGTTCTAAACCCCTTTATGGCGTTTATTTATTTCAAAGACTTCCGCTATAATAAATGTTTTCTGTATTTGGTTACCAGTTGTAACTTATGACGTTGGTATAAATAATATTTGGTCAACTCACACATTATTTACTAAAGTTTGCAATGTTATATCATGTGTTATAAAATCGGTAAGCCTTGGGTGACCTCGAGTGTGTATTCTAAGGTCACTGGCGGTAATATTTCCAAAGGTATTTTGGGGGTGTTACAATGTGACAGTTTTAATGATGTAGTGTCATGTGGCGATTTTAATAAGGGGGTGTCATATGGCATAATTAGATTCTAGTTTAGTAGATATATAGTAGATTGTCTCAAATACGTAGATTACTTAAAATTATCATAACCGGATAGCAAATACTCGATCAAGAATATCAATAAATAAAAGTAATTGGTACTTTGTTTAGAGAATTGTATATCATCATATTCAAGCCTAGTGATCCAACTACTTTGTTTAGGGAATATAAAAAATAAAATTATTTGTTACGATTTAGTCCACCTCTTTATCAAGAATCTAATTTTATTTTGAAAGTAAATAAGCTGAAAGCAAACTTGAACAAATTCTTATTTATAAATAAAATTAAAATCACATAGAGTCGCAATATTTTGATAATATAACTATTATATATTAATCAAGTTTAAGATTATTTGTAAAAAGAGGTTTATCTATTACCCCCAAATTAAATCGTTAAAGTATATATGAAATAGATAAATTTTAGGCGGAATTGCAAAAAATACCAACTTTTGCATAGCTCTTTGCAAAAATACCAACTTTTAAAAAGTATTGCAAAAGTACCAAAAAATTGCAAAACTTTTCAAAACTAAAAAGGTAAAATGAATTATGAATAAAACTTTTTCAAAAAACATAAAAGTGTTTTGGAAAGGTTTAAAGAAGCAGTTAATTTTAAACAGTTGAATCAGTAGCGTAATCAAGTACCTGTTCAACCGGTAGCAGTTCATCATTTCCATCCGTTTCTTCCCCAAAATCTTTTGGCTCTCAAGAACCTAATTAATCTCGCTTTTTCCTTTCATCCCCAAATCGTATTCGTGACACCAAATCCTAAATCCCCAAAGTCGAGAAGGCGAAGCTTTTTGTGAAGCCATTTCTGAAGCCCTTACTAAATCCCCAGACCGAGAATGGTGAAGACAAGAGGATTGCAGTCTACGAAAGCCAGAGTCGAGAAGGAGAAGGCGAAGGCTTCTACACTTTCAAGGAGAAAGAGGGTTGAGGAAAGCGAAGAACATCCGGCGAATGCGAAGGCGGCTACTGTGGCGAGTGGCCGAATGAAGAGAGCCTACAACTCGTCGGAGGAAGAAGAATCACCGAGTCCAGTCGTTTCGGTGCAGAAGAGGAAACCGAGAATCTTGGAGGTTGAAGAACCAAAAGCCAAGAGGTAGAGGAAGGAGCCATCGAAGTCGGTTGGCGGGGTTAGTTGTCTTCTCTAACTCTTGACTTACCTGAAAAAGCAATATTTTTTCTGAAATTTGTGATGCATGCTAGGTTTAGGGTCTGGATAAACTTCATGCTAAAATTATGTAAAAAACAGAGCATGATTTACTCTGTAAAAAAACAGAGCATGGAGATGTCTGGAAAAGTCATAGTAGCATAAACTCTTGACATCCATATGGCCTGACAAACCAAAATGTATTCTGACAAAAGAATTATCTTACCTGACAAAGTAAGTTTTCGGGTTTATGTGAATATGAATGTCATGTATTTGTTGTGTGGTTAGAATGTTAGAATGTCATAGTAGCCTGATTCATGTTGATACAAAATTGTAAGTTATAGTCTAGGGTAAAGACTTGTCCTGAACAACTTCCATTTGGCCTGACAAACCAAAATGCAGTCTAACAAAGTAAGATGATGCATTTCTTTCTTTTATGTGAATATGAAAGTCATTCTTACCTGTCATGTATTTGTGAATGTCATTCTTTACAGATAATGTACAAGTGGCATTGTGAGGAGTTGTTTTATGATCGGATAAATCATAACTCAAGGCTTCAGTATCTGAATTGTATCGAGAATACCCTAACTCGAACAGACTGGCAGACAGTTCTACAGGGCCCCTTTGGCCCAATTATAAAAAATTATGAAAAACTTGAAACTGTCTGCACAGCTGATTCACCATGTGTTGTTTAGGCAACTGGACACAAAAAAGCAGTTTGAGACATGGTATGATCTTGGTGGACAACCATGTAGGTTTTCAATAGAGGAGTTTAGGCTAATAACATGACTGGATTGTGGGATGCCCGATGAGGAGGACACTGTGGAGGATAAGAAGGCAGACTTTGATTTTTTTGGTGTGATGAGTATTACCATTGGTAACCTTTTAATCAAGTTCTTATCGTATCGGGAGGAAAATGTATTCAAACTGAAGATGGCGTTGTTGTTAATTCTTGAGGGTGTTGTACTGGGGGGTGATAAGAAGAGGAAGGTCAGACCCCTATATGTGAAATTGACCCAAGACTTGGATAGTTTCAATAATTTCCCATGGGGTAGGAGTGCATATATTGACCTTTATCAAAGTCTGGCTTCTGCTTTGGACACAAGAATGGAGTAAGTTAAGGCTGTACTTGCACGTTCAAACAATGCTAGAGCAGGATACACCATAAGGGGTTTCCCGATGGTGTTTCAGGTAATGTGTTAGTATTTGAATATGTAAAACTGAGAAAGGTTAATGCCTCTGGTCATAATTGTGGTTTAATTCCAATTCTGTTTGTTTCAGATATGGTTGTATGAGGCAGTGCCCCATATTGGCAGAACATTTGCCCAAAAGCTGAATAAATTTGTGCAGCCCCGAGGTGTGAGGTGGCTTAAAACGAGTAGGCCAAGCTTGGATTTGATTTCTGATGCCCTAGAGGGGACTTTCGCTGCTAAACAGATCCTTGTTGAGGAGGACGGAGAGGACTTGGGAGAAAGCTGTTACTTCCCGGAGAAGGAAGGACACAAATCCTTGGATCAGATTGTTAAGCAGCCGAAGCCAAAAAGTAAAAAGGGTTGGTAAAAAGGACAAGGGAGTTGGTAAGGGAGGGCAAGCTGGAAACATTGAGGGTTTGGACCAAAGGCAATTGATGTGTTGTTTGAATGAATTGCTTGAAATGATGCATACTCTGAATGAAAAGCATGATCTGTTAAGGGAGGAAGTCCTTGAGTTAAAGAAGTTCATAAGAGGCAAAGCTCCTACAACAGTGGCCTCTTCATCCAGTGATGAAAGTGATCAAGACAATAGAGAACACCAGGAGCCAGAGTCTATGGAGGTTAAAAGTGATGATGAACCCAACATTACACAACACCAGAAGAGCATGAGGGAGGTGAAGTCAACAGATCAGAGTGATGAGTCAGAGCATGAAGATGAAGAAGAGGAAAAGTCAGAGTCTGAAGATGACAAAGAGAATGAGTCCAAACAGGGAGAGTCTGATGAGGTATGCCCAACTTTTTCATTTTATATATGCACAGTTCAGTCCATATATGCACATTTCAGTCCATTTGTGCACATTTCAATAAATATTTGCTTCTTTCAGACCATATATCATCGTTTTAGGAGACAGTTCAGTCCATATATGCACAGTTCAGTCCATTTGTGCACATTTCAATAAATATTTGCTTATTTCAGACCATATATCATCGTTTCAGGAGAAAATGGATGGAGAGCAAGATGATGGTGCAATTGTGCTAACTGGTGGACAATGGGAGGTGAAGAAGGTTGGATCGCCCCCATATGCTTATTCTGCAGATAATGTAGGTTGTCAGGAAGAGGCGGGTGAAGATGTTGCAATGGTAAATGAGCAAGAAGTTCAAGGGGATGCAACAAATTCACTATCAGTTCTTATCCGGACGGCTACAATACTACGGGGGCTAACAACTGAGGAGGGGGTAAATGAGGCAAATGAGGAGTTGGTTAATGAGGCAACACCACAAGATGAGGAGAGACTCAACAAGGAGTTGGTTAATTAAGAGTTGGTTAATGATGGGATTGTGGTGGCAACACAAGATGAGGTGGAAACAAAAGCAGTGTCTAATGAGGGTGTGCATGACGGAGTTGTGGAGGGACTCAGCAAAGTTGATGACGAAATTGTGGAGGAACCAAAGGAAGATGTTGTGGAGGGAGGAAGCAAGTTTGATGACGGAGGTGTAGATGTTGAGGTGGTAGCAAAGGGAGATGATGTGGAGGGAGGGACCAAGGTTGATGACCAAGTTGTGGAGGAACCAAAGGGAGATGTGAAGGGACTCAACAAGGTTGATGAAGGAGTTATGGAGGAATCAAAGGGAGATGTTGTGGAGGGAGGGACCAAGGCTGATGAGCGAGGTGTTGAGGCTGGGACTGAATTACAAGGTGAGAAGGTATCACAAGCTGATTGTGATGACGTGGGGGATGATGAAGGGGAGACCAAGGAGTCCAAAGTGTTGAGGAAGGGGAGACCAAGGAAGGGTCGCCAAGTGCAGAAAAAGACATATCCAAGTCGCACTCGCGAGCTTGCTGCGGCGGCAAAATCACCCTTCCGCAATATGGATGAGTAGAAATTGGCGAAAAAGATTACCAAAAATAACAAGGTGGAAGGGATGACAGACCTGGTAAAGTGGATGCAAAGTGAGAGGTTAGTGACTTAACCATTCTACTCAACTTAATAATGAATTGAATGTCAAAATGTTAAATGGCCTGACTGTAAGTAATATGACCAGACAATGATTCCTTATGGACTGACAAACTTATATATTGCCTGTATATGTACTAAAATAATTCCTTATGGACTGACAAACTGATATATTGCCTTGTTTATTATTCAAATGAATATGTACCATCATGCAGTATTAAACCCCGAATTGGACCGAGTGGGCACGCATTGGATAAGAAGTTCTTTGAGAAATTGTTTGCCCCAAAGGACTGGTTGGTCAGTGAGGTAATATTCCAATGCATCCTTTCAAAATATTATGCATTTGTAACATCGTTTTTAGTTGATACATTAACATTGTTGCACCATTACAACATCTGGAGCACATGATGTTCCTTTATCGTCAAAGGATTTCAGAGGATCCGGACCGGTTTTTGAAGGTGGTTGTGCTTGACACATTTTGGCAAACCTTGGTCATCTCTGAGTTCAATCGCTTTCAGAAGGACTTTCCATGTAAAGGTGAGGATGCAGTGATTAAATACATGATGGGTGCATGTCCGACTGATTATGGCAAGAGATGGGATGATGCGGAACGCATATATGTGCCCTTCAACATCAGAGAGTCCCACTGGTTTGCCTTAGAAATTGAACTATGCGACTGGGGTGTGACGGTGTATGACTACAATGTGGATCTTTACTCAGACAAGGAAATTTTCGAGATGATCCAGCCCATCATTGAAATTGTTCAAAGATATGTCAAGATGTACGAGCCACTGGCAAAGAGATGTGAACCATTATTGGACAAGCCAATGTTGGTGTCTCGTCGTGATAACATTAAGCAGAACAAGCGCGGGTAAGTATATGTGTATTAATGCAATGATTAATCCTTATCAAACTACAATTGATATACATTCTAACTGCTTTTGTACATCTTGCAGAGGAGATTGTGGGGTCTACACCTTGAAGCACATTGAGTTGTTGATGCTTGGCATGACAAACATGGATCTTGCGTCCGACAAATTCGTAGATGGACACAGAAATCAAATGGCTTATAGTATTTTTAGATGTCGTTGGGATGGTGTTTAAAGACATTAAGTTTGTTGGGAACCATTCGGCAAGGAAGACATGTGGTAATTGTAATTTAATTTGGAAGCTCGTGTTTTCAGGATGTTTACAAACTTGTGCTGACAATTTCCAGGATGTTTTCAAGCAATGTGGTGCTTAAGTCAGGACTTATTCTCGTTTTACATGCAAAAAACCCAGTTTGTCAGGTCATTTTCAGTACGTAAACCTAAGCTTTTCAAACAACATGGTGCTTAAGTCAGGACATATTCTTGTTTTACAAGCAAGGAACCCGATTTGTCATGTCATTTTCAGTCAAGAGCTGGATACACCATAAGGAGGACAGTACCACCACACCAAGTACATAGCCTTATGACGGACCCTACAAAATACGGCGAAATACATTGTCTTGCTAAACATAAGCTTATGACCAATTATCATATTTTAACCAACAAGGTTACAAATTGGACAACCAGTACAACAACTAACACCACAAGTATCACCATACCAAGTACAACTTTCAACACTAAATTTTTTATTTTGATATTCATAATATCATTGCTTGAAGTCGAATGATGCGGGTAAATAAGCGTAGAGGTTGTCCCGTGATCTTCAACAACTCTTACGCTTTCAATAGTCTCATTGGCTCTAAAATCATAAGCTTGACCATCCACCCATTTGAAGTATTTGCAACCCTGACCTGGCTATGGTTGAATACAAAATTAAACCAATCAACTCAGTGAAATCGTCCTTGAACTTAGTTTAAGTGTAAATGAAATCCCAATTGAATTACCAATTGAAAGTCTAAATCATCTATCACAATAATACATCGTTAGTCTAAATTTTGCACCAAATTCAAAAAACCCCAATTATACCCTAATTGAAAAAGCCTCAAATCAGAACCCTAAATCTATAACCAAAATCCTACATCAAAACCCTAAAATTCAAATTCAATATTACCTTCCATAATGGACACCCATAGAACTGTTTTCCCGAATTTTGAGTCTATTTGCAAGTTTGTATTGTTGCAGGGAGGCCATGGAAACATCTTCGAGTTGATGATTCACCGGGTGCGTGCCCTCTCCTTCATGAATTTGAATTGGCAGATGAGCTTTCTTGTGTCTAGCCTTTTGTCATCGTATAATTTCCTATTGTTTCTTATAAGATGTTACTCTCGATTACTCTCTTTTCGAAGAGGGTGATACCTCTTTCTCCTCTTCGATGTTCTTTCTTCTGTGCAAATATGAATTTTTACTTGTTTTTTTTTTTGTTTTTATTAAAGAAATAAAATGAAATTTCAATGCTGATGTGATGTGTGTCAGGTCATCATCTTTATCAGTTTTTAGTACATAAACAAAAGCTTTTTCAAGCAATCATTTTCTTACATGCAGATTTGAGTCAATATTCTCCAACTTTACTTTTGCATAGCCAGAGCAGGATACACCATAGAAGGATTAGGAGTTAGGGTGGAATTGAAACAAACATCAGACTTTTTTTAACCATTTTTAAAATGGTTAAAAAAAGTCTGATAAAAAACTTTCACATTAATCTAATATTTCCTACATTTAAATGGTTTTTAATCTAAAAATTAGCCTTTAAAACGGTTTAAAAAGTGCATAAAACCGTTCAAACTGGCATGGTTAGTTCTCAAATAAAACCAAATATTTGCAAAATTTTGAATTAAGTCAGGCCATATTGAAGTCTTACAACAAATATTCAGATTTGTCAGGTCATCTTCTCCAAAGTGATCATTTCCAATGCATATCTGATTTGACCCCTTTTAATTATCAATGAAAGACCCTTAACCCTTAATTCCTCAACTACCCGTCATTAACTCTACTCTCCACTCATCTTTGTGTATAAATATCGTGCCTTTTAATTATCAATGAAAGACCCTTAACCCTTAATTCCTCAACTACCCGTCATTAACTCTACTCTCCACTCATCTTTGTGTATAAATATCGTGCCTGCCTTGTGCAAATCCCTCACAAATCCCCCCTTACTCTCAAAGTCCCAAATCTCTCTAAAACTCATCTCTCAAACTCCTAAAACTCTTTCGTAAAATGCCGGACTCATTCATTAAGGTCTACCTACAAGTATACTGGGATGTGGAATTATCCCCCACCACCGGCGATATGGCCTTGTTAACGACCCATGTCTACACGGGGGGAGCACTAGACTCATCAAGGTGCCCAAAAACAAGATGGAGATTTGGTCCTTACATGGGATGATCAGCAGCATGTCCAAGTATGCAGGTAGTAAGTCGATTTTTTTTAACAGGTCCCAGACTTCGGGCAGCGATACCTTCAACCACTGCAGACAGACGATGACGTTGCAGATCTCGTCCGCCTCGGCGAGAAGGTAGCCGGAGTCAAAGTCTACGTGATTCGTGATGAAAGCGATGTAGTGTTGCCCCAGTGATGCCCGTCGGGATGCCGTGATTTGCGTGGGCGTGGAAAGGATTGTTTTAATGTAGTTTTAGTGGTGTTCCTTAGTAGTTTTAATATTGTTTCTTTTGTGTTTGGGTGTCTACTTATTAATTTCTATGGAAACTTTGTCATGGAAAGGGAAGTTTGTAAGGTTATGTGTTGTTTTGGAATGATAAAAAGTATGATCCTCTGTCCTTATTCCTACGTTTACGAGTTTTGACTATATTCATGTGTGTTCAGGACAAATGTAACGTTTTCATAATGCATGAATTGATTTTCAGGGCAAACGCTGTTATATTTCAGAGCAATAACAACATCGAATATGTCAACATGCTTTTTCAGGACAAATGTAACGTTTTCAGGACAAACGTTGTTATATTTCAGAGCAATAACAACATCGAATATATCAACATGCTCTTTCAGGACAAATGTAACGTTTTCAGGACAATCGATGTTATATATCAGAGCAATAACAACATATATGCAGAACAAACCACCCTAACATAACAAAATCGAATTTGTAAATACTTATTACTTCATACACTTAAATCCTCTCAACCACCATGATAACATAACTTTTTTCCTTAGATGATCTCACCCAAAAATGCACATTAAAAAATGTCATACCATGTTTTCTTCTTTTAGGGAGGCAAGTTCTAAGATATATAATTTTTCAGGGCTTATAGTTTGTCTCCCACGCGCCATGTTAATTGAAGTCAGAGCAATAACAACATATATAGTTTTTTCCTTATTCAAGTTTCTCAGGCCATATTTAAGTCTTACAATAAGTATTCAAGTTTGTCAGGCCATATTGAATTAAGTCAGTTCCTTTCCAATGTATATCTGATTTGACCCCTCTTAATTTTCACTAAAAGACCCTTATTTTCCCAAATCTTCTCTACCAAGGTTCTTCAAATACTCCCAGGCTCTCTACCAAGGTTCTCTACCAAGGTTCTTCAAATACTCCCACGCTCTCTACCAAGGTTCTTCAAATACTCCCACGCTCTCTTGGTTCTTCAAATACTCCCATGCTCTCTTGGTTCTTCAAATACTCCCACTTTCCCAAATCTTCTCTACAAACTCAATATTCTGAAGCCATGGCCGCAGAGCATCAATTCGTCACTGCCGTGTACATAGAGGTGTATGACCTTCTGCAAGCTGCAAAGGATGTTATGGATCCTCTTGGAGGTGGGTCATTGGTTTGTGGTCGGTATCGAGTTATCCCGTAGCCTTTTTTGTACTGTGTTTGACGTACTTTGTGGTTGTTGCAGGGAGGAAGATGAGCGAGGCCGTCTTTCAGAGCTACTTGAGCGACGTTGTCGCGAGAGATTTGGAGTTGGATGCCCTGGATAAGGATTTGGTCTGGCTGAGGCGGGACCTTGTTGCGCTGAATGCGGCAGGTGCTCAGACCCAAGAAGAGCTAAGTCGGAAAAAGCTCAGATTTAGACTGGTAAGGCTTTTCTTGTATATTTTCTTCCTATGTGCAAGTGACGTGCCTAAGATGCTTTGTTTTTTTGGCAGATTGAATGGGATGCCGTCTTCAATGACATCAACATAAAAAGGGCATTGGAGCATGTTGAGTTCTTAAAGGGAGATCTGATGGCGAGCTATCTATCTTGATGTGTGCGTTTTTAATCTTCCCTCTTTTTGTATGAACTTTGCGATGCTAGTTTTTTTTTTGTATACGTGGGGATGCCTTGCCAAGGGCACGTTGTTTTGGCAATGAACAATGTAATCTCTGGATAATGTTTTCATAACAATGTAATCTCTTAGTATGTGTGGGGATGTGTTTATGATTTTTTACCATATGCATGCGTTTTCAAGACAAATATAACGTTTTCAGAGAACATGAACACAATGTCATGACAAACCGTAGATGATTGTGTTTTAAAAACATGATTCAAAACATTCTAGGGTTCATATGAAGAATAATAGACTACGCAGATGATTGTGTTTATGTATTAAGTTTATAGACTAAGGTTCAAATCCTATTAACTCAAATGGTAGAGCAGATGATTGTGTTTATGTATTAAGTTTATAGATGTAGGTTGTCAGGACGTATTGAAGGTTTACAGGTCATGTTTTACTGTTACAATGATTTGTTCTTCACGCAGATGATCATGTCAGGACATATATGTGGTTTTACAGGGCGTCCTAGAGTTTTACAATTACAGCTCGTGTGAGTTTTACAAAAATAGAGACTCCTCCTATTGTCAATTGATTTTAAAAACATGATTCAAAACATTCTAGGGTTCATATGAAGAATAATAGACTACGCATATGATTGTGTTTATGTATTAAGTTTATAGACTAAGGTTCAAATCCTATTAACTCAAATGATAGAGCATATGATTGTGTTTGTATTAAGTTTATAGATGTAGGTTGTCAGGACGTATTGAAGGTTTACAGGTCATGTTTTACTTTTACAGTGATTTTTTCGTCATGCAAATGATCATGTCTCGACATATACATAGTTTTACATGGTGTCCTACAGTTTTACAGTTTGTTCTTGTGAGTTTTACAAAAATAAGAGGTAATACGAGCAACTCTTAAGCAGAGATTGAATTTATCAAGTTTATATCCCAGCCAAAAGAGGAACCCCCACAAAAGAGGTATGGTTTAAGACTATAAAGACTTAAACCATACATCTTTTCAAGCACCCAACAACAACAGACTCAATATTTACGCAACGACGTTTACCAACATAAACGCCCAAAAAACACCAACATGGTGACAGTTCTAAACCCCAAAACTAACCCATTCTCTTCCTATAATCCTTCGTCAGTCCTTCTCCTCCTACAGGTATGCTTGTTGTGGCCTAGGTTGCCGCAGTAAGAACACCGCCTCTTCCTAGAATAATTTGTCTCCCACGTTGCCCTGTATCGGTTAATACGTGGCCTTCCAAGAGGACGTTTTACCTTTAGTGCATAGCATCTGATGGATGACAAAGCTTCAGGAACTGACCATCGGTTTGTGGGAGGAACAAGATGCACAATTTCCTTGTACACTTCTCTCACGCATTCGTTCTTGAACATGGGATGGACGAGATCAGTGAGTCTCACTCCCCTATCACTTGCAACCGCTATGGCATGAGCACATGAAACTTTATCAATCTGGAACATGTTACAATCACATGTACGAGCATTAATGTTCACAGAGTATCTGATAGTTCCTTGCATAACCTCTGCTTCAAACTGGCTAAGTCTTCGAACACTCATCTTAGCTGACCTTTTGTAGTTCACTTCTACCAGCGTGTACACAGAGGGTGACAAATATTGGTCCCATTTTGAAGCTGTTTCCCTTCTTTCACAAAACCATTTAGAAATGGTCTCAAGAATCGCATCAAACAGAGCAAAAATAGACCACTAACACTGTGTTTTCCACAGGCCATTAAGACACTCGGCGTTGTTGCTTGTCTTGATGTTAAACTTGTTCCCATGAAAATGCACACTCGCCCATTTTATAACTCCAGCTTATTTTAGATATTGACCAATCTTTGGAGATACATTTGTTATTTGAGCAAACTGATGATTGAACTCAACTACTGTGTAAGCCTGAGCAGCTTTTTTGAATATGCCGAAGAGGTCTTGCCTGCCAAACTTCCCCTTGAAGTTTTGGTATATGTGATATATGCAATATCCATGCTTGGCGAAATGATATCTATTTCTCAGACCCTTCCCAATGCTAACATGACGGTCAGACACGAAATACAACTCGGGATGATCAGGAACAACAACCATCAATTCACTGAAGAAAAATGACCATGCATCATCGTTCTCACTATTAACAACGGCAACTGCAAGTGGATATATTTGGTCGTTTCCATCTTGTGCCGTAGCCAGGAGAAGTATCCCCTTGAACATGGCTGTCAAGTGAGTGTCGTTAACTGATATTATCTACATACGCAAAACTATGTTGTAAATAGGTGCCCTGACAATGTGATGATATGCTTTGAAAACAACCATATATGGCCTGACTTATGATGCTTGTTATGTTTGTCACACATGCAGTCATATAGGCTTTTGACCTGACAATGAAACTATTTGTTTTGACATTGACAATAATAGGACTGAATTAGAAGACGTTGTACTAACCTTTTTCAGATGTGGCGTTGCCTTTATCCATGGACCTAAAGTCCAGAAGACATACTTGAAGCGTTGGTCAGCATCTCTGACTATTCTCGTGTATGTTCCCGGATTAGACTTCTCTAACATGTGCATGTAAGAGTACATTGCCGTGTAGCTATCCTCATTTGTACCATGTGTCATATCCTGGGCGAAGAGCCGCGCTCGATTGGCTTTGTAGTAGCTTGTCCTTATCCCATGCTCCAACATGAAATCCTGAATTTCTGAAGCACGGAGGCCTTTACGGCTGTTTAAAAACCTGAGATGTCACGAAGTGAATCTATAAATGCATTCATATTGGCCTTTGATAAGAAAAATTGTTCAAATACAAGAAAAACATACTTGTGAAGTACTTTCTCGGCAATCAGTCGAGAAGTTGCTCCTTTGTGATGATTGTGGTTTACTCTCATGCCACAGGTATGATCCGCCACATAATGTCGCACCTTAAACAAGGACGTTTTTCGATACAATGAGCCACGACAAACGAAGGTGCATTTGTCGTCAACACACTCAACATCATAATTGGACTTGTCAGACCTCTTCACACGCATCTCATAGAAATTTTCCATTGCCAGGGAAAAGAGTACAACTTTGAACTCTTCCTTAGAATTGAAGATCTGACCAACCTTCATTGTTGGATATGAAGACTTGTTTTCACTTGTTTCCTCATCTTCAACTAACATGCGTTGCATGTCCCTCTCCGCTGGATAGTACCTCTTTTTAATCTCTCTGAGCATGTCTTCATCAACATCAATCTCTTCTTCTTGGTCCTCCTCTATTTGCTCCTCGTTGTGTGTTCCCTCATTGCCATTTATTTCCTCCCACACATCATCAAGACCAACAGTATTTACATCATCACCTGAAGCATCACCTGAAGCATACCCTAAACCATCACCACCATCAACACGATCAACATCACCTGATTGATAACAACCCCCGTAATCAAAACCATATCCTATTTCATCCTCCAAAGAATCTCCACAATTGGCATAATCATTCATTTTCTCCTTTCCTTTGTTTCTTGATGTAGCAGCTTCAATGTCCTCATCATCGCTGCTCAATGATATAATGTCTTCCAATATCATGGGACACTTTCTCTTGTTTCCCCCCCTCACTTCTTCCCTTTTTATTCTCCTTAACTCTACTTCGTTGTCAGCTTCAATAATTTCATCGACTGACCTGACGTCAGTGTCAGGTGTTCTGTCTTTTTGAAAAAACGACCTGAAAAAGTCTATATTGTCTTGGCTCTGAGTTGGTGGTGGAGCTGTTGGAGAAGGAAGAGTACGATGTTCAGCCCTTTCACTTCGAATCTCTTCATTCTTTAAAAGGTTGGTGTACAACTCAATATTCCACTCTGATGCATTTTCTCCACAGTTGTTCAAGAACTTGAACGCATCAAGATCGTTGTCATCATCATTTATAACGATCGGTGGAAGTTCAGGTTTATTTTGATAAACGTATTGCACAAACAACTTCTCTTCATCAAATGGATTCTTCTCAGTCCATTTGTTGCGCAGTGTAGCCAAGTCCATGTCAGGGGAAAGCAACATGGCTTTCACTGTTCTATCACCCTCATATAACCACATTTTCCCTTGTTATTTCCATTCTCCACCACTGATGAACTTCACATACACTACTTTCGTACCTACAAATAAAGAAGGTTTTTGAACTTCACGTATACAAAGGGGAAAAATCGAATGTTTTTCATGAGAGTTTACTTACCCATTCAAGCTTTAATGGAGGGCGTCAGGTGCGAAATATCTCATGTGGAGTCAGGTGCGAAATATCTCACGTGGAGTAAATGCTAGAGTCAGGCTGCTTTGAAGTTCTCCAGGAATATTCAGGGATTGTTGTCAGGCAGAGTGAGCTACGCTGGAGGGATTAAGGGTTGAAGGAGATGATTAATTTTCTTTTGGAGGGAAACTTGCCCGCCAATTTTAATAAAGGTACAGTTCTAGGAGGCCATAGGAGGTTGATGGGATGTGGCTGCCACCGGGAGGAGAAAGATTAAGGAGAGATTAAGGATTTCTTTTATCTTTTTTGGGAAAAATATTAGTCAACTTTTAAGGATATTTCATTAAAAAGAAAAAGTTAAATTCAACCCTCAACAATAGCAAAAATACCACAAAAAGTACAAAAAGTTGGTACTTTTGCAATATTTTTTAAAACATGGGTTTTTTGCAAGTTGTTATTGGAATCTGGTATTCTTGCTAATTCGCCTAAATTTTATATGAAAAGACTAAATGCTAAAACTTAGAATATGATTCATGTCCAACAATATGAAGAATTGAATATGGTGACGATACGTAGGCGAATTGAATGTGGAGACGTCACGTAAGATTTATGTCTTCCCTTTAGTATATATTTAGATATAGATAGATTTGTTTTTTCATTTACCGATAACATATATGATTATAACTACTCAACAAAAGAATCGGCCTAGTGATAACAATAAATATAGAGGTAGATATTATACATATGTTTCATTTACAAAAAAAACGACTTATAATTTATATACATATCAGACTTGCCTTGACACCAATTTTAAACATACATATAACTTTACTAATTCTAAACTGCAATCAACATATATATATATGCAAATGTTAATTGTATGTGCTTATGCTGATATTAATACAAAGTTATAACAACCTCTTAAATATGAATATTTGTTTTAATGTGTATCGTCAGCTTATTTATGTTAATCTCGTAATGGTTCATTTAAATAGTTTGGATTTACAAACAAAAAAAGATTTGATATTAAGATATTGATGTACAACTAATAAGATTTTTAAGAAATGGGTTGATACAATTCAATCGGGGTTGTATGTTGAATAAAATGGGTTGATATAATTTTAAAAAATCCATAATTAATAATTAATTATTTTATTATATGTTTGTTAGAGGTTGTTAAGGTAATTTGTTTAGATATTTGGTGATAAATTAAAATTAAGTTAGCTAAATTATAGAAGCATAAAAGATTAAAAAAAAATTATCATAAAATGGCACATAAGATTTGTGGGGCCAGAATCGTTTTAAGAGCTCAAAAGGAGAGAGCTTTAATATATAGTAATAGATAGATAGATACACTAGTCTGTGTCCCCGTGCCTTGCACGGGTATGGTCATATATTTTAAGAATGAATTTAAATTTGTTTATAGTATATAAAATATAAATGATAATTATATAGGAAAATTAACATGATGTATTAGAAAGATAATTTCTTGATTGGAATAATTTATAAGGTGTATTGTATGATAAAAATTGAAGGTAAATGTGTGCATTTATATTAACAGAAGAAAATATAATTTAGGAATTTTATATAATTATTAAAAATAAACTACACTAAAGTAGAACTGCATATTGTATTCTTTATAATGAAGTTTACGGACAATCTATTCACCCATGTTAAAATCATGAACACTAATTAAGTATGATAATAATGTGTTTGGTAAGTGCATAATTATATGTATGTTGGTGGATGAATCGTATAACGTTAGCTATTTATAGACCATCTATCTATATAAATATCTTTATAATGGAGTTTACAGACCATTAAGATACATATTATATTATGTATACTAATTAAGTATGATAATAATGTTTTTGGTAAGTGCGGAATTATCATATACAATGAGAAATATTTTGGAGTGGTAATTTAGAAAATTTATATAAATAAAAGATAAAATAAATTATAAATAAAATAAGGATGAATAAGTAAATATACACAACTATTTGATGATATAACATACTTAGATGAATGACACATAGGAGAGATAATTACGATTTTAATAATAGTATATAGATATAGATATATAGATAGATTATAGATGAGAGTCTATAACAAAAATAAAAGGTGAGAATACGAACTCTTTAAAAAAAAACTTTCAAAATTATTGAATAGGACGATCTTCACAAAACTATAAGAAAGAAAAAAGACCTCGTTTGCCGTCGCACCGCCTCCTCTCTGCCGTCTAACTTCCGCTGCCTTAATTTCCTTAACATGGAGCAACCGGAAGCCGAACAATCTTTTGGACAGACCTCGGAGAGAGAGAATGGTAAGGCGACAGAGAAGAAGAATGAAAAGAGAAAGAGAGAGGTTGCTGCTGCTGCTGATGATGGAGAGAAAGAGAGAGGCGAAAGCCAAGGGGAACACAACGAGGGAGAAGATGAGGCAATTGCAAAGCAGAAGACGTTGAAGAAAAGCTTCAGCAATGGAGGATTAGGTATTATGACTACAGAGTCGTTCTTTTCGCTTCCGATTTCAGAGCCGACGAAGAACGCGATCAAAGACATTGGCTTCGTCAATATGACTCAGGTGATTACCAGTTATATCTCTCTTTCTATTTTTTCATCCTTGCGGAATTTCTTCACTGTATCAATTTTTATAAACTTGCTCATCCTTGAGCAACTTGCTATATGACGAAATATTATCGTTGTTTGTTGTTTCTATGAGATCGGACTTACTATATGTGTTGTAGATTGTGGAATTGTTGAATTCATTGTTTTTGTTTCCCTTTTCCGGAACTAGGGTTCGCAGAGAGAACTTCATGTCTTCTCTTTCGTGGAAAATTTATGTGCAAAATCATCCCAATTGAAGAACTTGTGGAACACGATAGCAGTACATGTATTTGTACAAATAATCCTTCGAATTTTCGGCACCTTCAACGAATTTGCCACATAACATTGCCACGTCGTTATAATAGAAAATATAAAACCGCTAAAGAATAAGAAAATAATTTTTTTTTTTTTGCCTACATCGGGATCGGTCTTGGACTGGACCCCGTTAGGGGTGTCTGACCTCCCAACCCCTCTTGCTGCATACACACGGCCATGAGGTCTCGAGTTGGACAAATGCTCAAGCGGCCTAGCGCCAGTTACTTACTTACTGCTAGACCAAGATGGAGTTGGTAGAAAATAAAATTGTTAGTGATGATGTAAGAAAGGTATATTTTTTACCCAAAGAAGAAGAAATAAAGCTCGAAAATTGGAAGTTTTGTGGAAATAAACAGAGTAAGGGAGGGAAGAGACCTAATCTGTGTTCTTTGTTTGATTTCAGAACTTGTGTTACGATAAAGGCTCTTCCTTGTTCTAAAAATTAAACCATCAAACAAACAAAATTGTGTATATCTCCCTTGTATGGTGTTTTGTAGATCTTCCAATTTTGTGGTGTTTGTTTCCGATGAATCTCTGTAAAAACATACTATGTATTAGTGATTGGTGACTGAAAAGCATACTGAGTTATTTTTAATTGTAGTAATTTTTTTTGTTTGTATTTATTGTATTTTTAATTGATGTGCCAATATTATGTGGCAAATTCAAATGTCATGTGTACTTGCAAATATTGATGACACGTCATCTGCGTGTCATCTGTGGACACTAGAGTAGTTGTGGCATGTGGAAAATTCGGATGAGATGCACAAATACATGAATAGTTGGGACCGTTTTTTCACGAATTCGTCAGTCGAGATTATTTAGCACGTACATGCGTTCAGCTAATAGTGGGGATTGTTATATAAACCACTTTACCTAAGAATTTGTTAGTGATGTATTATTCTGATTTCCAGATTCAGGCTAGGGCTATACCACCCCTGTTGGAGGGAAAACATGTGCTTGGAGCAGCAAGAACTGGTTCGGGAAAAACGCTTGCTTTTCTGGTTCCCGCTGTTGAATTGTTATATAATGCTCATTTCAGTCCACGTAATGGGATGGGTGTGCTTGTAATTTGTCCCACAAGAGAGCTTGCTATACAGGTACGTGAATATATGAAAGGAACTATATTCTTGAATTTGATCGATGTGCTTTTTGTAATCGCATGCCTTCCTTTCCTACCCTAAGGAGGAAAGAAAATTGGTTAAAGTCACTATGCTTGCAGCTGTATGAGTCTTGTAATAAGCCAGTCTACGTGCTACCTCTTTCTCTCTTTCCCTGTGCTATTTGTTTTTCTTATGCATGATTATCACACTTGCTGCCTATTCCTAGAGGCTCCATAAGTTAACAACTATGTTTACAAATGCTGCAGACACATGCTGTGGCCCAGGACCTACTTAAGCATCATTCGCAGACAGTTGGGTTGGTAATAGGTGGTGTGGGCCTAAGTGGGGAAAGGAAACAGCTTGCTAAAGGAGTGAATCTCTTAATAGCTACTCCTGGACGGCTTCTCGACCACCTCAAAAATAGCAAGGGGTTTGTCTATAGAAACTTATTGGTGAGTTTCTTACGTGTAGATGTGATATGCTTTCATGTCATCATGCAGCCATAGAAAAAAACCTTTATTTTTCTGAAGCATGCTTTAGATTTGGCGCTACTACGTCCCCATGATCTTCTTTGAAATATCCATATGCATTTAGGCATACGTACTAATGTACTACTGCTACACTTGGGTTAATTACTTAATATAAAAATTGAATTTGCCTATCTTTTCAATCATTATGAGAAGTTCCTTGAACACAAGTAATTCTCTAGCATGTTTTCTTGCTTTAAGACAAACTATTCTTTATGATATACATGCGTTTAATCAATGATTATCTCCTTTTTTGAGGTGGCTGGTATATCTTGAAGTCTTGAACTGTTACTAGTTAAGGAAACTGCATAGAGTTTCCACCTAGGCTACGAGGGCATTATCTTTGTTTTTGTTCTGTCTTGAACTGCTATTCAGTTGCTCCTACATGATCTTGTTCTTCTTTGCTTGCTCTGTTTTTTGTTTTAATGGTTTCCATTGCTTAGAATTGACTTGTACTTTCTCACTGTGGTTTCTCCTTCTTGGTTCTTATTTTCCCATACATGCTATGATCTTTTTGTTTACTTGAGCTTCATTTTCTCCTTTGAAAGTAGACTAAGTTTCTTCATGGTGCATGTAAGATGTAAAGTTGTTTTTAGGCTTGATTTCATGATGATATAAAACTCAAGTTTGTAAAATTTATATTTCTTTCAAAGTGAGGTACATGCTCATGAAAATGTAGAAATCTTCCAAAAATATAATATTTTTTTGTGACAGCAAGTGAATTTTGTGATATATCAAAATTGTGATAGATACGTGCGGGTTGAATACACTTTCAACATTACCTTTTGAATGTCTTATATCTGTCAAGTTATCTTCTTACATAATGTATTCTTGTGTTTTCAGAGCCTCATAATTGATGAGGCAGATAGGATCTTGGAAGCAAACTTTGAGGAAGAAATGAACCAAATCCTTAAGATTGTACCAGAGGTATATTTGATTTTGTAGTAGTTTTTAGATCTTGCTTCTGCTTATCAAGCAATACGAAAAAACAACACTTTATATGTTTTTGTAATTTTGCCTATTCTTTTGCAAGTATGCAGTTTATTCTCATACCTACTGTAAGTAGACTAAAATATTCTTTTAGCTGTAGAAGTGTATTTAGTCAGAACGGTCTGAACTGATTTCTGTTGACCTCTTGTGGTCTCAGCATCTATCGTACTAGAAGTTTCATTGTTGATAATTTTATGATCTCATCATGGTCATGCACTGTCATAAGTTAGTTTATTCTAGCCTCCCATCAATTCTTGATATGTGCAAAAATTTCTATGTAATAAGATTAGTACTCACTGCATTCATGTTCTTGTCTTCTTGGAACAGAACCGACAAACAGCTCTTTTTTCAGCTACACAAACCAAAAAGGTATTTTCTAAATATGTTTCTAGGGTTTCTGCTGCATCCATCTTTAGAGATGATAGATTCAAGAAGACTATTGATCTTAATTTTGTTGCTTCAATGGGTTTGTTTGCAGGTTGGAGATCTTGCTCGCTTGTCTTTTCCATCTGAACCCATCTATGTTGATGTGGACGAGGGGAGGAAAAAGGTAATGCACAGATCGACAGGATATCTAATTAGTAGACTGTTTCTGACTTTCACCTTCAATGGTTTCTTAGTTTGCAACTGATATGTGGGTGCTTTAGGTTACAAATGAAGGGCTCCAACAAGGATACATTGTTGTTCCAAGTGAAAGAAGATTTATACTTCTTTACTCTTTTCTGAAGAGGAATCTGTCTAAGAAGATAATGGTGTTCTTCTCATCCTGCAACTCTGTCAAATTCCATTCCGAGCTTCTGCGTTACATTGACTTCGGGTATGACCCGCGGGATAACTCTCGGGTCCCGTGCTACGATATTCATGGAAAGCAAAAACAACAGCACAGGACAAGCACTTTCTTCAAGTTCTGCAAAGAAGAGAAGGGTGTATTGTTATGCACTGATGTGGCAGCTCGTGGGCTTGATATTCCTGCTGTGGTATGTATGCTCAATTGCTCAAAGTTAATTGAAGGATGAACTGTTTGCTTTATCATTCACTTGTGGAGGAATTGAGCTTTATTAATGTACGTGTGTTACCTTATATAAACAATTCTTACAGGATTGGATTGTGCAGTTTGACCCTCCAGATGATCCCAAGGTACCATTCTTTCTCTGTTTAGCTTAGGTGGAAGTGGAACCAATCTCTCCTGTATGTAATTAAGGTTACAAGCTGGCAGTATTGTCGTGCTAAGTGTTTAATTGGTGTTAGGAATATATCCATAGAGTTGGACGGACAGCTCGTGGGGAGGGTGCCAAGGGTAATGCGCTTCTTTTTCTGATTCCAGAGGAGCTCCAATTTCTCAGCTATTTGAAGGTGGGAATACTTGAGCTTTGAAGTGGGAAGTTAGTATATATAAGAACGGAGAAAGCTAATGCATATGGATATTGCTTATATATATCCACACGATTTCCAGAAAATAGAAATTTATTAGGGTCTGAAACCTAGCTAGCGGACACTAGTTGATTGATGTAAATTTGGGTTCAAAATGAGCACACTAGTCTGTCAAATTTGTGTTCATGTCCTTCACACTGGTAATTTGGTACGGTATCTGGTATCATATCTTCATAACATGCTAATAGATGTTTTGTTCTTTTTCTTTCAGAAGGAAAAAGTACCAGTGAAGGAGTATGAATTCGACCAAAAGAAGTTGGCTAATGTGCAATCCACATTGGTATTTTCTCCTTGCGCGTAGACTGTTGTACATTAGATTTTATGTTAGCATGAGCACCTCTTTTATCAACTCCTTTGTTCTCGCAGGAGAAAGTCGTGTCCAGCGTTTTCCCTCTGAACAAGTCAGCTAAGGATGCATACAGGTCTTATATTCTAGCATATAATTCGCATTCTATGAAGGATGTATTCAACGTCCACCGCCTAGATCTCAAGGTAATGACTAATGATGTGTACCTGCTCAAGCAATGTACAAAACTCAGCAAATTTGTGCCATTGGTGATGAGAAAAATCTCTCCAGGCATTATTTTTCTGAAGGGACAAAAACTTTGTCTATGTTTTTTCGCATGTTTCGTGGCATGTTTGTTATGGGATGAAGCACAAAGAATGGTGTTTGTTGTTGCAGGCTGTGGCTGCTTCCTTCTGCTTTTCTTGCCCTCCAAATGTGAACCTGAACATAGGCAGTAGCGTCTCCAAGGTGAGGAAGAAGATGCGCAAAATCGAAGGCGGTAAGCACGGATTCAGTGATAGCAACCCCTACGGAAGAACAAGGAACAGCTGATATGATACCCCTCCAAGATTACGTTAGGTATTTATTTGCAAAAGTTTCGTATTTGCCAGATCGTATTCGGACTGCTGCTCAGAAGAATTGTAACATATCACCGATTTTGGGCCTTCTGGTAACTTCAGTTTCGTAGATATGGCTATACATGCCTTGCCTTTATATAAACTTTTTATTATACATAGTTGTCACGACCTCACTCACTTCGCTCACGTAATGAAAAATAACAATACAAATCTCCGTCAAAGATAAGGAAAAAGCCACGTAAGTTTCCTAGCAAGAACTCCCCTTGTTATAATTTAAACCATTTCCCTTTTTCTAGAGGGAATTACCAAACTAAAAGCCTAAGGTTATTATGTTTGGATTTCAAAAATAATGTATAAAGTATTTAAGTTGTATTATATGATATATTTAATATAAAATAATGCAATTTAATGCATTAGATTTTAGAATTCAAACATACCCTACATAATTCAATAGAAGAAACTAAAAAAAATAAGTAGATGAAATGTGTCATAAAATTCCAAAAATAAGTACATTGATGTTTGTGCTAGTGATACGGATCGCGTTTCCGAACCAAAAAATTCAGTCTCGAGACAGTTCTAGGGATTTTCAGAGCCTTCCGAAAGCATACTGAACCGTCCGAAAGCATGCGAAACACTCCAGATGTATACGGAGCATTCTAAAGAACTCCGAGCAAACCGAAGCGCTCCGGAGTATGCTCTAGAAGCCATGCCTTTGGCTTCCTCTAGAAACCATCCTTTGCTTCCTCTAGAAGCCAACTAGGCTAGCTTATTTTAGATTTCTTATATCTAAAATTTTCTTTGTACAAAGGGAGACCTTGCCTATAAATAGCAAGTCATCCCCTCCATTTGGATACATCCAAGTTTCCTAAGCAGTCAAGCACCATAAGCTTTGTAAGCAATTTTACTCAAATCAATAAAATTCTCTTTCTCACATTTCCTTTGGTGTTCTAGTCATCGTCTTGTTGCTTCCGCTACGCTTTGCTTTCACTAGCTTCGAAGGGGTCAAAGGCCGCTTGACTTAGCAACTTGAAGGAGGCCGAGTGGTCTAAGAGCCGCACGGTAACAAGGTACGTTCTCTCGTTCCGTGTCAAAGTGGTATCAGAGCAAGTTATTCCTAGGCAAGTGTGATGGCTAGCCACGAGCAAAGTGTGTCTGAGTTGGTTGAGGCCATTGCCCCCCTAAGGGGAAGGGGGCCAAGAAGACCCGTGACACCTTGAAGGATATGGTGTCCAGCTTCGATGCATGCTTGGAGAAAGTCGAGCGGTCCGTTGGGGAGATGCGCGACTCCATGGAGGAGGATCACCACGACTTGGAGGGGGTGTCCAGTCAGGTGGAGGAACTTGAGACCACGGTGGACGGTCTTAAGGAGAGCATCGAGTCGCCGCTAGAAGAGCTCAAGGACGAACTACATGAGACACGGGGTAAGTCTCGAACCGAGCTTGATGCTAAGGACACGACTCTCAAGTCGATGGTGATGGCCTTACGTACTAAGGTCGAACAACTCAAGAAGAAGATGAAGGCATGCCAGGTGGCCATGGGGGCAGACATGCTCGGGGTCGCGACGTTAGTGTCCAAGCCGGAGGCACCCAAGCCCAAGGAGTTCAAGGGCAACCGAGTGGCCCAGGACGTGGAGAACTTCCTATGGGGCATGGAGCAGTACTTCAAGGCTGCGGGAATCACGGAGGATGACTACAAGGTAAGTACCGCTGCACTCTATCTATTTGATTCAGCCATGCTTTGGTGGCGTTGTAGAACTTGTGCGAGGACCGGTAAGTCCCTGATCACTACATGAGATGAGTTTGTGTCTAAGTTCAAGAAACAATTCCTCCCCGCATATGCCAATAGAAAAGCTCGGACCAAACTCCGATGACTTACGCAACGAAACTCGGTGCGTGAATACATCAAGGAGTTTACGGAGATCACGCTCCAAATCGATGATCTTCCGGATAGCGAGGCGTTCTACCAGTTCATGGACGGACTTAAGCCATGGGCTAGGCAGGAGCTCGAGAGAAGGAGCGTGCAAATCCTTACCGACGCCTTGACTGTCGCCAACTCCTTGGTCGAGTACCGGACCCAGGAGCATAACGACTCCCACCGTAACAAGGGTAAAAGTGGGGGAGACAAGAGCAAGGCCAAGTCAACAACCAAGGATGGAGAGTCGTCCAAACCAAGGGATCGGTCCACCAGGGACCAAGACAAGGGCAAGAAGAAGGAACGCAAGCCCTTGACATGTTTCTTATGCGATGGAAACCACTTGATGAAGGAATGCCCGACAAGGTCCAAACTTAATTCCATTGCTTCTAAGGAGGAAGAACCCGAGTTGGAGAAATTGAAGCTCTGGTCAATCATGTTGAGCTCCATCAAGATCAAGAGGTTTGCCAACCAGAAGGGGCTCATGTTCGTGGATGCTACGATGGCTAGGACCAAACTTAGTGCGTTGGTAGACACTAGGGCTTCAGATCTCTTTATCTCGGAGCCAATAGCCAAGAAGTTGGGGCTTCAAATCACAAAGAGCACTGGGTGGATCAAGACGGCGAACTCCAAGGAGGTATCGACCATGGCGTAGCACAAGGAGTTGAGGTGAGTTTGGGTGATTGGTCCGACAAGGTTGTGATCCAGGTAATTCTACTTGACGACTATGACTTAGTCTTGATTCTCTTGATCGCATCAATGCCCTCCTTGTTCCCTTTGCCAATTGCCTATGCGTCTTGGACCGACAACGACGATGCATCGTGTCGGTGTACCGAGAGAAGGGTCCAAGCCAATGGGTCATTTCGGCAATCCAATTGTCGAAGGGTCTAAAACGAGAGGAACCGACATTCTTGGCGACTTTCAAGATGGAGGAGTCACATAAGGGAGATACCCCAACACCAACAAAGGTGACTAAGGTGTTGGAGGACTACAAAGACGTGATGCCACCCGAGCTTCCGAAGAAGTTCTGTTGGGCCCAAACTTATCCCATGAAAACGGATCAAATGAATTGGGCCAAGATCCAAGCGGAATCGGAAGCTAAGAGAAACCAGGAAGAAGTGTCGGACTCCCTACAGTCGAGTGCCTCCCGACCAACTGCGAAGATCACGCTGGAGCATTGAATGCTTGATTGAGGCAACGACAACAACATTCAAACACTCAGATAATGACGGTAATAAAGAGCAAATCCTAGCAATCACTCACAGCATTAAGTACGAGATAATATCATCAATGGGCAATGGCCACAACATTCAACACAGAGATTATGGTGGCAATCAAGAGTAAATCCCAAAGATCTCGCCTGGAATTAATAGAAGATATTGCAACAATAAATGACGGACACAAGATAAAGCTATCATAAATAGACCACGAAGAAGAAAACAAAGACACACTCATCTACACCCGGCATCTACCGACTTACTCTTTGGAAGTCTTACGAGTACACCCACTCCATCTTACTCTCCTCGAAACCTTGCTCAAATCTCCACCGGTCGAGCCCCAGAATCACCGGTCGGACCCGATCCGATCTTCTATCCTCCAAGGATAAGTTGTACTTTGGTCCGACTCAATCGTCAATATATCAATAAAATTACCTTGCTATTTCGCATTTCTTCTTCATTGGTTGATTGTCTGTTTGAATTGGTTTGATATCTATAATCCGATCGACTAGTTACCCCGTCTAAGGCAATTTAGGTCATCTGATCTTTTCGCCCCAAAACAATTTGGCGCCCACCGTGGGGCAACTTGCCGATCACTCTCTTGAAACCTTCCAACCTTGACTATCAACCCACCTACCAATACCGAAGAGCCAAGTCTCGAAGACAACACCCAAGCTCAAGGAAACATGACCCCTACCAAAAATCCTACTCCAACCCAATTCCAAGAGCTTACCCAGAAAATGACTGCCCTTCAAGAGGAACTTGCCCAGCAACGCCAAAAGACCGAAGCCTTAGCTACCTTATCCACCCAATCTGAGGCCGAGATCACGCAACTAACCCGTGAAAACGAGTCTCTTAAGTCGCAGGTACAATCGATGACTTCCGGATCTAGGCGCATGCCCATCCACAACAACGTCCAGACACGTCTCGACATGGATGGCATCGAACTGACCCCTCCGAGCGTGTGGCGTCCAGGACATACTGAAGGTACATCTCGAACTCATTTGGCTAACCCATTTTCAACTAACAATGTTACTTTCTCCACACTGATCGGGTCGGCAAGGACCCGAATCGATGAACCACAGGTTACCAATCCTCCCGACATCCTAGCTTTCATCCAGCAGACGCTCAATCAACACATGAAGACGCTCGACGATCGCATCGCAAGGATTCCAGGAGTCCCACAACCGATCGAGAAAGAAGCGTCATGCGGATTCGAAAAGTCCCCGTTCGTCGAAGAAATCGCTAGGGTCGAGATCCCCAAGAAGTTCCATCTCCCCACCATGGCGACGTTCGACGGCATCAACGATCCAGACGACCACATCTCTCTCTATAAACAAAAATTAATGACTGCATCTGTTTCAAGGGCGGCTGTCATGTGCAAAAGCTTTGGCACGACCCTCGCAGGCCCCGCACTGATTTGGTTTATGCGTTTGCCTCAGGGGACGATTGCGTCATTCGCGGATCTAGTCAACTCCTTCAAGAGCCAATTTTCCAGAAGTCGGAGGCTCGAAAGGCAATCGAGTGATCTCTATCGAATCACCCAAAGGTATAACGAACCTCTCCGAAGTTATCTTAACAGGTACAATAAAGAGAAAGTCGCGATCCCCCATTGCGACGTCACCACCTCCATCGAAGCCTTTCGACAAGGCCTGGTCAAAGACATCAACCTCTACAACGAGATCACCAAGTACTCGTGTAAAAGTTTCAAAGAAGTCCAGGCCAAAACCATGGCCGAGGTAAGATTGGAAGAGGACCGTGAGTCGCGAAAAGCCTCTCACGGACCTGATCCGTCCGATCGCAAAAACCCCTTCGACAATCGTCAAGACAGACGTCATCATCCCTACCCTCGTAATCGAAACGAGCAAAATCAGGTAAACTCTTTCCAAGACAGGTCACAAGACTGGAGAGACGGTCCGGCGTTGCCTCCTAGGGTCCAATCTTATAACTTCAATATTTCTGTGTCGGAGCTCGTCAAGAGTTTCGACAAATATGGAAAAGAAGTAAGATGGCCCCCGACCTGACGCCAAAAAAGACATGAGCCGATGGTGCGAATTCCACGGCGACCATGGTCACTCGACTGATGAGTGCATCGCCTTGCGAAAGGAGGTCGCCAGGTTGCTCGCACAGGGGCTCCTGCGCGACGTAATCTTGGAACGAGCCAAAGCCACCATGGAACGACGAGATCAGGTAAAACAAGACAAACCTTCATCACTTGTCCATACAAAAATTGTCAACACTATTTCAGGTGGTTCGGACGTATGTGGAAACACATACTCCGCAGCCAAGCGACATGCAAAAGAGAGAAAGGGCGATAAGCCCGAAGCGCCAGAATTCAAGTCAAGAAAAGTCTCCGACCTTCCGACGGTCACGTTCGACGAGTCCGACACTGACGGGTCGAAGAGTCACCACGACGGTCTGGTAATCTCTTTATCTATTGGAAACTGCTTAATACGTCGAGTACTAATCGATACAGGGAGCTCGACCAATCTCTTAACCCTCGACGCCCTCAAAGAGATGGGTCTGAGTGAAGACGACCTGATCAAAAAGTCGACTCCACTGGTCGGATTTAGCGGCAAAGTTAAGCATACGACCGGCGAAATCGTTCTCACAACGTACGCCGGGGGAATCAACCAACAGGTGAAATTCCTAGTCCTAGATTGTTCGTCTCCCTATAATTGCATTCTTGGCAGGCCATGGATACACGCTATGAAGGCGGTACCTTCGACGTACCATCAAACCATCAAGTTCCATACCAAGTGGGGAGTCCAAGAAATCAAGGGAGACCAGGGGGCGGCCAAAGAATGCTACGTCGCCTCCATGAAAAGCGTCGTCGAGCCTAAGACCGCATATCAACCACAGAGCGGCGAAGGACCTAGTCGGTACGTCGAAACAGAAATGGAAAAGCTCGACGAGATCGTACTAGATCCTTCAAAGCCAAACCAAACGGTAAGGGTCGGGTCGGACTTGGACGACTCGACCAGACAACAACTCCTCGATTTTCTCAAGACCAATGCCGACTGTTTTGCATGGTCGCATGAGGACATGGTCGGAATATCTCCAAATATTATTACTCATAAATTAAATGTAGATCCATCTCATCCCCCTGTCAAGCAGAAACGCAGGAAGTTCGCCCCCGAGCGGAACAAGATAGTCGACGACGAAATCAAAAGCTTATTAGAAACAGGGAAGATAAGGGAGGTCCACTACCCCGAGTGGCTGGTCAACATAGTCGTAGTCCAGAAGAAGAATGGCAAGTGGAGAGTTTGCATCGACTTCACAGATCTCAACAAAGCTTGCCCTAAAGACTCATTCCCACTTCCCCACATTGACGCCATGGTCGACGCTACAGCAGGACATGAAATGCTTACCTTCATGGACGCTTTCAGTGGCTACAACCAAATCCTCATGGAACCCGAAGATCAAGAAAAAACGGCATTCGTCACTAGTCAAGGTATCTATTGTTACAAAGTAATGCCTTTTGGTCTAAAAAATGCAGGGACTACCTATCAACGACTAGTCAACAAGATGTTCAAAGACCAGATTGGGGACATGATGGAAGTCTACATAGACGACATGTTGGTCAAGTCAAAAAAGAAAGAAGATCATATAGACCATCTTCGCGACAGCTTCGAGGTGCTAAAAAGGTACAACATGAAACTAAACCCTACTAAGTGTTCCTTCGGAGTGTCGTCAGGAAAGTTCTTGGGGTACATGGTGACACAAAGAGGAATAGAAGCCAGCCCAGAACAGATCAAGGCTCTCATCAACCTTCGATCCCCCCGATGCATCAAGGACGTACAGAAACTTACAGGTCGGATAGCAGCCCTGAATAGATTCATTTCAAAGTCGTCCGACAAGTGCAAACCCTTCCACGACGCTCTCAAGAAGAACAAGTCCTTTCAGTGGACGGAAGAACACGAGGCAGCGTTCCAGAACTTGAAGGAATACCTGGCCAGTCCCATGCTACTAACCAAACCTAAAGGCGATGAGCCCTTATTTCTATATCTAGCAGTGTCAGAATCAGCCGTAAGCGCAGTACTGGTTAGAGAAGAGGACGGCAAGCAGTCGCCAATATACTACGTCAGTCGGACGCTATTGCCAGCAGAAACGAGGTACTCATCACTTGAAAAACTTGTACTATCATTGGTAATGACCTCAAACAAACTCAAACCCTATTTCGAATTCCATACTATTATTGTCCGCACTAATCATCCCATGAGAGCGATCATGAGGAAGCCTGAGTTCACAGGACGGATGACCAAATGGGCCATACACCTTAGTGGCTACGACATCGAGTATGAACCCAGGACAGCAATCAAGTCGCAGGCCTTGGCTGACTTTGTGGCAGACTTCAGCCCGACCCTAGAACAAGAAGCTGCAAAAGAAGCAACACAATTGCTCGCGACAGACGAAACAGGTAAATGGGAACTCCACACAAATGGCGCATCGAACGCCAGAGGATCGGGGCTAGGGGTCGTGCTGAAATCGCCACAAGGGGACAAGATAGCCCAGGCCGTAAGATGTGATTGGGACGCAACTAACAACGAAGCTGAATACGAGGCACTCATATTCGGACTTGTCCTGGCTCGCGGCCTAGGGGTCCGAGAGATCGAAGTCATCTACGACTCCCTTCTAGTCGTGAATCAAGTACAAGGATCGTACAATGCAAAGGACGTCAGAATGATAGCCTACCTGGAAGTAGCTCAGAAACTGATCGGCCAATTCCAAACATTCGACATCAGACAGGTACTAAGAGATCTCAACTCCCAAGCTGACGCACTTGCCAATCTAGGGTCCGCCCTGGATCCAAAAGAATTTCCCTACATCCCATTGGCACACATCATGACGCTAGCCGTCCCGAAAACATCCACCGAGCCAAGCACACCATTACAAGAACTTGTCGCAATGGAGATAGGCGACCAACCAGAAGAAGACATTATCAACGCCCGCGGCGACTGGACGCAGCCTTACACCAAATGGCTAAGAAATGGCATCCTACCCGACGACAAAACAGAAGCAAAAAAGCTCAAGATTTGGCGTCACATCAGAAATCGTGTACGACAATGGCTCCCAGTTCATCAGTCATAAAACTCGAGCCTTCTACGACCAATGGAACATCAAGTTGGTCACATCCACACCTCGGTATCCACGATCCAACGGACAAGCCAAATCCAGCAACAAGATCATCATCAACAACCTCACGAAACGCCTCACAAGGGCTAAAGGCAAATGGGCGGACGAACTCTCGTTCATTCTCTGGTCCGACAGGACCACTCCAAAGAACACGACACATCTGAAATTAAACCGCTTCTAAACTAGCAAGGTAAGACACTAACGTCTCTCCACATATCATACATTACTTGTTATCGCAAGCATAACTCTATTCCTTGAAACTCAACATTTGCACAAAGTAAGGACATTTTCCTTGCAAACATAAGTACATGACGACATCAACGTACACACTGGATCCAGTCATCCGCAAAAAGCGCTTATACTACATTTACACGATCGATCGGAACACGGAGAGATGAACAACACAGGCACGTCGGCACACCGCCTGCCTTACACATTACATAAGGTTAAGACACCTTATTACATTTACGCAATAGAAACATATTGCTTACCTCCCCGGCATAAAGTCATGACTAAACACAAACACATACATAAGGCCTCTTTCTTTACATACATACGGCAAGCCCTACTCGACGGAGCACACGGGAAAACCCGACATACATACGGCAAGCCCTACTCGACGGAGCACACGGGCAAACCCGACATACAAATCAAAGGCGTCAACGACAATCTTCTCTAGAAGAATCCAACAAAACATACGAACACAAGACAAGCTTGACCCTTTGTAAAACAGATTACGTCAATAAAAGTTTAAAGCTTTTACATACATACGACCCACGATAACGAACGGGTCGCCAAAGCACATTGTCTGCCTACACACACGTAGGACTTCAAATCGTCTACGAAGCACATTCTGTGACCCGCGATGGTGGACAGGTCGCCAAAACAGAAAGTATTCTACCCACACACAGGTGGAGTCACAAATCAAGTTACAAAAGAAAACAATCAAGGGTCAGGGTTTGCAACGTCACCCGCAACAGGGGCCAAGTCGGGAGAAGGCTGGGGATCAAGCGGCACGGTGTCGCCAGAATGGACCTCGTCATCACCGGCGCTTTCATCCAGAGATTCCTCTCCGACGCCGACCAGATGGAAAAGCTCTGAGCCTGGATTCCCCTTCGGAAACAAAGTCTCCACGGTCTCCTTCTCCGCCTTCAAATCCCAGATCCCCTGCTTGCCCTCTTCAAACTCCTCGATCATCTCGACACGCGACTTCAACGCGTAAAAAGCACCTACGTCGCCTGCGATCCGATCAGCCTCGATCCGGGCTTGCTTCACCTTCTCTTCAACACTCGATTGGCTCTCGCTGAGCTCCCTCCGACAAACGTCCAAGTCATCTTGGCAAATCTTCAACTCTCTAACGAAGCGGCGCCCAACGTCCCTGCAACGGCTCTCAGCTCCCTCTAACTTGGTCTTCAAAGACGCCATGTCGGACTCTAACCTAGCAGCCTTGTCCAAGGCACTCGTATTTTCCTACAATACATACAACTCCTCCCCCGACACACAAAGCATGCTACACTACAGGCCTACACGACCAACTACAGGTCTACACGACCAACTACAGGTCTACACGACCAATGACAGGTCTACACGACCAACGTCGCACACAATTACAGGTCTAGACGACCGACGACAGGTCTACACGACCAACGTCGCACACAATTATAGGTCTAGACGACCGACGACAGGTCTATACGACCAACGTCGCACATAATTACAGGTCTAGACGACCGACGACAGGTCTACACGACCAACGTCGCACACAATTACAGGTCTAGACGACCGACGACAAGTCTACACGACCAACGTCGCACACAATTACATGTCTAGACGATCGACGATAGGTCTATACGACCAACAACAGGTCTACACGACCACCGTCGCACACAATTACAGGTCTAGACGACCGATGACAGGTCTACACGACCGACGTCGCACACAATTACAGGTCTAGACGACCGATGATAGGTCTATACGACCAACGACAGGTCTACACGACCAACGACAGGTCTACACGACCAACGTCGCACACAATTATAGGTCTAGACGACCGACGATAGGTCTATACGACCAACGACAGGTCTACACGACCAACGTCACACGACTTGACCAGGAAGCGACTGACGAGTCCACCTATAAAACAAAACAAAACAAACGACAAACAAGGAGCGGTCTCCTGACCCTTCGTCGTCACAAGAAACGACCTTAGTCGTCTTCACACGATTATTGGTTGTATTAAGCTAACTCTCAGTTTGAGAAATACACATGTCGGCCCTGTCGCCAGAACGCCTGTAACAGAATCAAGATCATGCCAGAAGAGAGAGAAGTTATAAAATCAAACCGTCCCATCACTTGACGCTCTGGCCCAGTTTAATTTTGGGGCTATTGTTGGGCCCAAACTTATCCCATGAAAACGGATCAAATGAATTGGGCCAAGATCCAAGCGGAATCGGAAGCTAAGAGAAACCAGGAAGAAGTGTCGGACTCCCTGCAGTCGAGTGCCTCCCGACCAACTGCGAAGATCACGCTGAAGCATTGAATGCTTGATTGAGGCAACGACAACAACATTCAAACACTCAGATAATGACGGTAATAAAGAGCAAATCCTAGCAATCACTCCCAGCATTAAGTACGAGATAATATCATCAATGGGCAACGACCACAACATTCAACACAGAGATTATGGTGGCAATCAAGAGTAAATCCCAAAGATCTCGCCTGGAATTAATAGAAGATATTGCAACAATAAATGATGGACACAAGATAAAGCTATCATAAATAGACCACGAAGAAGAAAACAAAGACACACTCATCTACACCCGACATCTACCGACTTACTCTTCGGAAGTCTTACGAGTAGACCCACTCCAGCTTACTCTCCTCGAAACCTCGCTCAAATCTCCACCGGTCGAGCCCCAGAATCACCGGTCGGACCCGATCCGATCTTCTGTCCTCCAAGGATAAGTTGTACTTTGGTCCGACTCAATCGTCAATATATCAATAAAATTACCTTGTTATTTCGCATTTCCTCTTCATTGGTTGATTGTCTGTTTGAATTGGTTTGATGTCTATAATCCGATCGACTAGTTACCCCGTCTAAGACGATTTAGGTCGTTTGATCTTTTCTCCCCAAAACAATTTCCCACCAAAACGGGAAGTCAATCATAAGATCGAGTTGGTACCCAATGCCCAGCCACCTGCCCGTGCACCCTACCATATGTATCCGCCGGAGCTAGAGGAGCTAAGGAGACAACTCAAGGAGCTATTGGACACGGGGTATATTAGGCCATCTAAGGCACCCTATGGAGAGCATGTGCTATTCCAATGAAAGAACAATTGGATCCTGCAGATATGCATCGACTACCGGGTGCTATGAAGAACAAGTACCCGATCCCGCTCATAGCCGACTTGGAGAGGAGAAGTGGTTCACCAAGTTAGACTTGCAATCGGGATACTACCAAGTGTGGATTGTGGAAAGGGACGAGCCGAAGACCGCTTGCGTGACGCAGTATGGGTCGTATGAGTTCATGGTGATGCCTTTCGGCTTAACAAACGCGCCATCAACGTTCTGTACCATAATGAACAAGGTACTTCACCCCTTCCTTGATCACTTTGTCGTTGTTTATTTAGACGACATCATTATCTATAGCTGCACCCTAGAAGAGCATGTGGATCACTTACGACAAGTATTTCAAGTACTAAGGGAGCACGAGTTGTACGTCAAAAGGGAGAAGTGCTCCTTTGCTCAAAAGGAGGTGCCATTCTTGGGGAACATAGTTGGCGAGGGACGCATACACATGGATCCAGCGAAGATCAAGGCAATAGTGGACTGAGAACCGCCAACTAAAATACCTTCGCTTCGGTCTTTCCTGGGGCTAGCAAACTACTATTGTCGGTTCATCAAGAGCTACTCGCACATCATCATGCCCCTGACCAACCTACTCAAGAAAGGGAGGTCTTGGTCGTGGGATGATGAGTGCTAGAGGGCATTTGACCGACTAAAGAAGGCGGTGACGGAGAAACCGGTGCTAGCCCTACCCAACTATGAGAAGTCGTTCGAAGTACACACGGACAGTGGTGGATCCATGAATTATCTAAAGAGGGGGCAAGATTACTATGCATAATTGAATATATATGTCACTTAATATATATTAGTTTTAGTAATTACAAAAATAGCGATAAAAGAGTTCATTACAGGAAATTGAAAATGATTAAGTCATGACATCATTTCCTACTCTTCAATTGGTAAAGGGGGTAAATCCATCTTGCGAGTTCTCATAGTCTGAAAATGTTGAATGATGACCTCATTATCAATGCTTCTAAAAACATCTTTCTCCACATAACACACAAGAGAATCAGTGAGAAAATCATCATCCATCTTGTTACGCAAATCGGTCTTGACAATATTCATTGCAGAGAAGGCTCTTTCCATTGTAGCAGTCGCAACATGTAACACTAAAACCAACTCAATAAGACGATATATCAAGTGAAACACTTTGTGAATTCCTACCTCAACCATCTTCTTAGCAAGAGCTCCAATATTCTACAACTTTGAGAAACTCTCATTATCTCTCATAGTAAAAATCCACACCATCAATTGGTTCTTAAGCTCCATTTTGTCACACTAGGAAAAGTCTTGTGGATATAATTATACAAGTCGAAGTAGCTTTGCCTCATTGAAATTGAAGAACAAATTCTTCGGATCAAGACATGCTATACAAGTGAGCAATTCCGTGCTTGACTCATTGAATCGGTTCTCCATCTCTTGACTAACTTGGTCAATTACCTAGAAATGTAGCATAATATTAGTTTAATTAATAAACAAATTAGTAAAATAGTAAAGAAGAAAATAATAAAATACCTGGCAAAATATCTCAACTAATAGTAATATGTAATAGGATGTCCAATACGTCTAGAACGATTGCGACCTGGAACATTATCCTCCATGTTGGGAATGATGATATCATTCTTAGCACAAAAATTGTCGACTTCTTGTAATAGCACATCCCATCCATTCTCCCTCACATCTTGCACTTTCTTTTTAGTGCTTTGAAGAAAACAAACGGCCTCTAAAATATTTTGATCTTTTTGTTGCAAGAATTGTGAGAGATATTTGTTATCCCCAATACTAGCATCATCAAATGAGCAACAAAAATGAATTCATAATTCTCCATTTTTTCCACCATGCCACCGACAATGCATCGAGTATTCACATTGGTTCCATAATCAAATATATTTTCAAGCACTTGAATGGTTGGGGACCACAAATATAAAAGATGAACAATGATAGTATAGTGTGAACCCCAACGTGTAGCTTCCGGCCGAGCTAAGCAACTTTCTTGATTCAAACCTCTCCCGGTAGAAATGTCACCATTTAGTAACCTTTCCACCAAATGTTCATGTTGCTTTTGCCGGAACTCATCTTTTCTTTTGCAAGATGCTCCAACCGTGTTCGTAATCACGAACATGTACTCGAACAAATTACTCACAAATTGATTAGTGCGTGAAACCTCCACAACAACTAATTGGAGTTGATGAGCAAAACAATGAATGTACCTAGCACTTGGATTTTCATTCAATATAAGAGTCTTCAATCCATTGAGCTCATCTCGCATATTCGAAGCTGATGAGGAATCATCCCCGCCATTAGTGCCAACCTTTGATGGACCGATTACTAGGTCAAGATTGAAGGAACTACGTCAAGAGCTGGAGACGTTTATGGCACATGATGTATCACATGACGAAGATGACAAGTCCAAAGTCAAGACGTTGACTTTATTGGTCAACGTTACCTATGTTTAGTCTTATTAATTTCTGCATTGGATATTTTTAGGACTATTATTTAATTGTTTTAAGCTTTCTATTTTCGGATATTTTGGGATTAAGTGTAACCCGTTTTTGGGAAGCTAGGGCCGGCCCTCCTAGGGTATTTAAGGCCTCCCTTGTCTTCTTCATTAGGCAGATTTCTCATATTGTTAAAACACAAAAACAGAGCTTGGGTTTTGCTTTGAAACTCGGCTCCCCGTGAGAGTCTCAATCGATTGTTCTTTCCTGCTTAGTTGTTTTCGTCTTTGTCAAGTCCCTCTGGAGTTGGTGATTTCGTACTTCATAAGCAATCTTCTCCGTGCTCCAAGTTCGTCAGCGATTCTTGGTTGTGTGGCGTTGTAGAGATCGGGTTGGTAGATCGTTCGACAAGGTTCCTTGCTATCAAGCAAGCGGGTTTTCTCGTCGTTTCTATTGGTTCTATCTATTATCCTATCCATTAGTTTCACTTCCGCCATTGTTCTAATCTTGTGTTTTCTTTTGTTTTGAGATCCGTTGCCTAGATCCATCTTCTACACGGCTAACCCCGTATCAATTGGTATCAAGAGCTTTGCGGCTTCGGATCGCCTTTGACGGTTCCCGATTCATCATCAAAAATTGGATCTTCCTGTTTTCAATCGTCAATTGAATTTCTTTGTTTGAGTCACATTAGTGAATTGTTAGTCTGACTGATTGTTTGCTCTTGTTTGTCTTGGAAAGGAGTTCGTTGCGGTTGATTGTGACTACGAGGATCCACAAAAACATACCAAAACCGTCCAAAAATCAACAAAAAAATTTCGCCCCCCCCCCTTCCACCATTGTTGTTCGAACCCTAGCTTGGCGAGCAAGACACGACGGCGTCCAGGTTCGTGCGCGCCAGAGATCCGGTTGTTCAATTTTGGTAATCTTCAAGATACTTGCTTGATTTTCTAGAGATTTTATTTTATCTTTATGGTGTAATATCCCAGGAAAAACAAATTGCCTAAAAGAAAATTATATCAAAAAAAAAAAAAGCATTATCGAAATTCAAAAAAAAAAAGAGGAAAAAGCATCTGGGATTTTTGAGAATTTTTCAGAATTTTTTTTTTTTTCGAAATATATATAAAAAAAAATTTAGGGTTCCGTTTCAGATTTTTTTTCGGACCTCTTTGTCGCCGCAACAGTACCCGGCCACAACCCGACCGGGTCCAGACCGGGTGAGCCTCAGTTAACCCAGCCCTCACGTACCTGCCACCGACCCGGCCCCAACCCGACCGGGTCCCACCCCGGGTTGCGCCCAGTCGCCACCACCCGGCCACCACCCGACCGGGTCCTGCCCGGGTTCCGCTCAGTCGAGCCCTACCCGGCCTGTCCCCATCCGAACCCCTTCTCCCTTCCGTTCCCTCGGGTCACTCTCGGCTCCAATTGGCTTCGTTCCGAGTCGACAAAGGTACGTCTTTCTGACTTGCAATTCGCATTTCTTGAGTTCGAAACACATATATAGCCCCATCTTTAGTTGTATTTCATTCTTGTGACTATAGTTGTGTCACTTTCCTTGTTAAGTCATTCTCTAGTCTCGCTTTTGTTTGAGTCATTTTCGTCGTACATCTACTTGTCTTGTCTACTACATCTCTGCTTGACCTTGATTTGCTGCGTATCTTGAGCACATAGAGAACTTGTCATTTACGAGCCTAACTTCGCAGGTTGTACAATCACCGAGTGCAAACACTTGAGAGTTTTTTTTGGTTTTCCTAACCTTAACGTCTTTCTGTGTTCGTCTAAGTGGTGATCATGTCAGGTTCCGGTGATGAACAAGTTACTGCAAATGGTTCCCATGTCGCTATGCAGGCGATGCTACAACAGTTGGCTTCTACAGTCGCGCAGTTGTCTGCGAAGTTTGACTCGTTGGAGACCCGCTCCAACCCACTCCCGGCTGCGCAGGAACACATTGGTCCATCGCATAGCGCACCGATTCCCGCCACCGAGCCCTTGGTCGACCAAGCCACGGCCTACCAAGCGGCGATGGACGAGCGTCGCCAACCGCTAGCCACTGGCACCGACCGCATACGCCCGATTCGGCATCCCGCACCTCGTGATAGGTCTGAGTCCCCTCCTATGTCGATACGTTCTAGTTTATAGGGTGATGATGATATGCATGACTATGAGCGCGAGGAGCATAATGAGTGGCGTCCTTACTGCCCCCGGAATGACCGCGGACAGCCCCGCCGCCGTGAAGCCGAACAAGACGGCATTGGACGGATCAAAGTGAAGATCCCGGCTTTTGATGGAAAGTGTGATCCAGACGTCTACCTTGAATGGGAGACGAAGATTGAGCAGATTTGGGGTTGCCACAATTTCCCTGAACATAAAAAGGTACAACTCGCTGCTCTTGAATTTACTGGTTATGCTTTGGTTTGGTGGGATTCTGTTGTGAAGGCTCGAAGACAAGCCATGGACCCTCCGGTCAACACATGGAACCAGATGAGAGCTATGATGAGGGCCCGCTTCGTTCCCCACCACCACAATAGAGTTCTCCGCAACCGTTTGGAGACTATGAGGCAAGGCTCTTTAGGTGTTGAAGAGGTCTACAACAATATACAGATAGCCATGGCACGCGGCAACGTCGTCGAAGATGAAGAGGCCACTATGTCCAGGTATCTACGTATCTTGCATCCTCATTTAGCTGACACTATAGAATTGTATCCCTATTCTATCATGACAGATTTGCTACACCAAGCAATTAAAGTGGAGAGACAATTCAAGTCCAGCTATACCCAACAACACCGCACGGTGCCATAACGCCAAAGCTGGCGTCCCGACCAGCAGCAGGGCCGCACCGGACACCAGAGATCCCGCCCAGCAACCGGTCCGCCTCGCGGCAATGAGCAGAATTCTCGTGGTGCGCACCCCTCTACCTCCACCGCACCACAGCAGCCCACACGGCCCGCCCCTGTAGTTACACGAGGTAACCCTGCTGACCCTCCTCCTAGAGCTAGAGATATCACTTGCTTTAAATGTCAAGGAAAGGGTCATTACATGAAGGATTTTCCTAATACTCGTGTTTTGATGATTAATCATTTGGGTGAGTTAGAGTCTGAGTCTGACACTGAGCATGAAAATTTAGTTGCTAGCCATGATATGAATGAGCATGCCAATGATGATGATTTGGATTTTATTGAATATGAGCATGGTGATTCATTGATTGTTAGGAGGACTTTGCATGTTAATCAGGCTCCTTGTGATGATAATCAGCGTGAGAATTTGTTTCATACAAGATGTCTTGTAAAAGGGAAAATTTGCAACATGATTATTGATGGTGGTAGTTGTTGTAATATTGCTAGTGTTGAATTAGTTAATAAACTGCAACTCCCTACTTTTTTGCATCCTAGACCTTATAGACTTCATTGGATGAATGATTGTGGTGAACTCAAGGTGAATAAGCAAGCTAAGATTACACTTAAGCTAGGAACTTATGAGGATGAAATTTTATGTGATATTGTTCCTATGCAAGCTTGTCATATTTTGTTAGGTCGTCCTTGGCAATTTGATAGACATGTTATTCATGATGGACGTACTAACCAACATGCCTTTGAGTTTCGTGGTAGGAAAGTGGTGTTGAAACCGATGACGCCGCTTCAAGTGGCTGAGGCTTATGATAAGAAAAGAGAGGCTGAGCGTAAGGGTAAGTCCCCAGCCGAACCATCCACTGCCTCCACACGGACCGACCTCACCCTCGCCTCTACCCCTAGCCGAGTGCTCTTAGCATCCAGCAGAGACCACCTGGTAGATTACCTTCCCCCGGACGTCGCCCTCATGTCCCTTTGTCAGGCCTATACCCTGTTAGGTGACGAAGATCGAGCTACACTCCCAGCTGCTGTCCAGACCCTTTTAGCTGAGTTCCTTGATGTTTTCCCGGATAAGATACCCCCTGGCCTACCCCCTATTAGAGGCATTGAACACCAGATAGACCTGATTCCCGGTGCTACCCTACCCAACCGGCCTGCCTATAGGATGAACCCTACTGAGACCCAAGAAATCCAGAACCAAGTCCAGGACCTTCTAGATAAAGGGTATGTTCGAGAGAGCCGATCCCAGTGTGCAGTGCCTGTCTTACTCGTCCCCAAAAAGGACAATACTTGGCGTATATGTGTTGATTGCAGGGCTATTAATAACATCACGATCAAGTACAAGCACCCGATCCCCAAGCTCGATGACATGTTGGATGAGCTCCATGGCGCCTCCACCTTTTCCAAGATCGATCTTCGCAGTGGATACCATCAAATCCGGATGAAGGAAGGAGACGAATGGAAGACAACATTCAAGACGAAGTTTGGTTTGTATGAGTGGCTTGTTATGCCTTTCGGTTTGACTAATGCCCCCTCTACTTTTATGCGTCTTATGAATCATGTCTTGAGATCTTTTATTGGTAGATTTGTTGTAGTTTACTTTGATGATATTCTGATCTACAGCAAATCTTTGGAAGCACATGCAGAGCACCTCAGGGAAGTTTTATCCACTCTCAGAGCTGTACAGTTGTATGGAAATCTGAAGAAGTGTGATTTTTGCACTGACAGAGTTGTGTTTCTTGGTTTTGTAGTGAGTGCTCATGGACTGCAAGTGGATCAAGAGAAGGTGCAAGCCATCCGTGACTGGCCGACCCCGAGGAACCTAGGTGACGTGCGCAGTTTCCACGGCCTGGCTGGCTTCTACAGGAGGTTCGTTCGAGATTTTAGCACCATTGCAGCCCCGCTGACAGAGATCACAAAGAAGAATACTCCGTTCCGTTGGGGTGAAGCTCAAGAAAAGGCGTTCCAGACTCTCAAGGATCGTTTGACACACGCGCCATTGCTGGTTCTGCCTGACTTCACTCGCCCCTTTGAAGTAGAGTGTGACGCCTCTGGCATTGGTATTGGAGGAGTCCTCATGCAGGAAGGTAAGCCTATTGCCTTCTTTTCTGAAAAGTTGAAAGGTGCATGCTTGAATTATTCTACTTATGATAGAGAATTATATGCCTTGTTTAGAGTGCTGAAAACTTGGCAACACTACCTTTGGCCTAGAGAATTTGTGCTTAAAACTGATCATGAGTCCTTAAAGCATTTTAGGAGTCAAGATAAGTTGGATAGGAGGCATGGTAGGTGGATGGAATTCATAGAAACATTTCCCTATGTGATTAAGTATAAGAAAGGAAAAGATAATGTTGTAGCTGATGCCCTTTCTAGGAGACATACACTCTTGACTACTTTGGATGCTTGGGTCCTTGGATTCGTTTATATTAAGGAGTTGTATGATATGGATGCTAATTTTGGAGTGATTTATAAGCATTGTGTGGAAAAGGGTTCATTTGATAAGTTTTTCTTGTTTGATGGATTCTTGTTTCGAGTTGATAAGGTGTGCATTCCTGTTTGTTCTCTACGGTTGTTACTTGTTGATGAGTCCCATAGAGGTGGATTGATGGGTCATTTTGGTAGAGATAAGACTTATAACATGTTGCATACTCATTTCTATTGGCCACACATGCTTAGGGATGTAGAGAATTTTATCAAACGCTGTGTTGAGTGCTTACAGGCTAAATCTAAGGCAAAACCGCATGGTCTTTATACTCCCTTGCCTATTCCTTGCTTTCCTTGGGTTGATATTAGTATGGATTTTATTGTTGAATTGCCTAGGACTAAGAAGGGGAGAGATTCTATATTTGTGGTTGTTGATAGGTTCTCTAAGATGGCTCACTTTATTGCATGCCATAAAACTGATGATGCTAGGAATGTTGCTGATTTGTTCTTTAGAGAGATTGTTCGGTTGCATGGTGTACCTCGTACTATTGTGAGTGATAGGGATGTCAAATTTCTGAGTTACTTTTGGAAGACTTTGTGGGGTAAACTTGGTACTAAGTTGTTGTTCTCTACTGCTAGTCACCCCCATACAGATGGACAAACTGAGGTCACTAACCGTACATTGGGTACTATCCTCAGGGCTGTTATTAAATCTAATCTGAAAAGTTGGGAAGAAGCCTTACCACATGTTGAGTTTGCTTATAATAGGACTATTCATTCTTCTACTAATATGTCCCCTTTTGAATGTGTGTATGGTTTGAATCCCCTAACCCCTTTGGATCTTAAGCCGTTGCCTTTACCGGAACGAGCAGACTTTGATGCTGATAGACAGGTTGAGTTCATGAAGGAGCTGCACGAGCGGACTAAGGCTCGTTTGGAAGCTACTGCAGCGAAGAACGCAGCCCGAGCTAATCACGGCCGGCGTCAAGTGTTGTTCGAGCCCGACGACTTGGTGTGGCTACACCTGCGCAAGGAGCGGTTCCCGGAGCAGAGGAAGTCGAAGCTGTCTCCCAGAGGTGATGGACCGTTCAAGGTGCTGAAGAGAGTAGGCGACAATGCCTATGTGTTGGAGCTGCCCGATGACTATGGCGTGAGCCCGATATTCAATGTCGGTGATCTTACCCCTTATGCAGCCGCTGATGTTGATGACTCGAGGACGAGTCCTTTTCAAGAAGGGGAGAATGATGAGGAATCATCCCCGCCATTAGTGCCAACCTTTGATGGACCGATTACTAGGTCAAGATTGAAGGAACTACGTCAAGAGCTGGAGACGTTTATGGCACATGATGTATCACATGACGAAGAGGACAAGTCCAAAGTCAAGGCGTTGACTTTATTGGTCAACGTTACCTATGTTTAGTCTTATTAATTTCTGCATTGGATATTTTTAGGACTATTATTTAATTGTTTTAAGCTTTCTATTTTCGGATATTTCGGGATTAAGTGTAACCCATTTTTGGGAAGCTAGGGCCAGCCCTCCTAGGATATTTAAGGCCTCCCTTGTCTTCTTCATTAGGCAGATTTCTCATATTGTTAAAACACAAAAACAGAGCTTGGGTTTTGCTTTGAAACTCGGCTCCCCGTGAGAGTCTCAATCGATTGTTCTTTCCTGCTTAGTTGTTTTCGTCTTTGTCAAGTCCCTCTGGAGTTGGTGATTTCGTACTTCATAAGCAATCCTCTCCGTGCTCCAAGTTCGTCAGCGATTCTTGGTTGTGTGGCGTTGTAGAGATCGGGTTGGTAGATCGTTCGACAAGGTTCTTTGCTATCAAGCAAGCGGGTTTTCTCGTCGTTTCTATTGGTTCTATCTATTATCCTATCCATTAGTTTCACTTCCTCCATTGTTCTAATCTTGTATTTTCTTTTGTTTTGAGATCCGTTGCCTAGATCCATCTTCTACACGGCTAACCCCGTATCAGAAGCTCCATCATATCCTTGCCCTCTAATTTTAGAGATTGATAATCCATGTTTAGCAAAAAATTCATCAACTCCACTTTTCAAAGATAGTGCGATGGTGTCAACAACATGAACAACTCCAAGAAACCGTTCCACCCCTACTCCATGGTTGTCTAAATATCTCAAGACATTAGCCATTTTCTCTTTTATCGAACTATCTCGAGCCTCATCAATCAATAAGGAGAAGAACTTGTCCCCAATATAAATAATTATGGCCTTCATTGTCTCCGATGCACAAGAACTAACAATTTTCTTTTGAATGTCATGACATGTAAGTTGGTGATTTCCCGGCGCATTCTCCATCGCCACCTTTCGACCATTAGGATTTTGTTCCCTTATCAAATCAAGTAGTTCAAGAAAATTTCCTCTATTTAAAGAGCTTTTTGTCTCGTCATGCCCCGAAAAGCCATCCCTTGTTGAAGTAGATATCTAATAGCATCCAAACTTGCGGTCAAACGAATACGGTAAGCATCACCTAATACTTCCTTTCCCAAAGCCACCTTTCTTGTCAAACTTTGTCTTTGATCCTTGAAAGCAAAGAATAGTGTTCGAACATCATTATGCACACTACCTTGAGCTCTCACATGTTCTTTAAATTTATCACAAGCCTTCTTCCAATTACGAAATCCGGTTGTGACAAATACACCATCTCCAAACCTTCTTCCTTCACCCGCTTTAAAAAAATAACACCAAAAGCAAAATACGGAATCTTTAGAGACACTATATTCCAACCACTCTCATCTCTTGAACCACTCAACTTGAAAACACCTCGAAGATTTACCAAACTTACTCCGTACAAAATCATGAGAAAGTGGTTGACAAGGGCCCTTAATCACATATTCTCTCCTAACATCATCTCTAATCCGAGGAACATAATCGTTGATAGGTTTTCTCAATCCCGGATCACTAATCACATCACTCTCACATACTCGAGCTCTTTTGGGACTTGATCCACCCACATTAGTTTGACTATCAATATTTGGATGCTCATAAGATGCAATTGTAGGCTCAATAGTAGTCGGTATTGTTGACTTTTTACTCCGAATAACAAATTTGTCCATAATCCTAATAAAAAATAAATCAATTTCACAATTTTAATTTTCAACCAATTTTCAATCAAACAAAATCAATCTCACATTTCAATTTTCAACCAACTATCAAATTAATCTAACCAACAAAACAACTAAACAAGCGAATAGGCAACAAACTTAAACAAAATCAATTTAATCCAAGTTCAACCAAAATTCAATCAATTAAACCAAAATTTATTCAAACCCTAAGTTTAGTTGTATTTCATAAACAAATAGAGGGAGAGCTCACAATTTGTCACAGTCACAAAATAATCCATCTTTTTCCGGTTTATTGGTTTTGTAATGAAAAGTATAGGGTTTTGTGACCTCTCCAACTATCTCTCCGTTCGGTAGGATTTTCGTGGCCCAAGCACTTATTTGTTGGGGAGAAACTAATCTAATTCGGAGTTGTTGATGTTTATACTGATCTATCATAGAAGAAAATTTTGAATTCATTCCGATTAAGCTTCCACCCTATTAATCTACAAATTCTTCTCAGATGCGCACCCGCACAAGGGGGATCTTGGAGGAGGACGGCCGGTCGCTGCCTCTCCGGCGTGGCGGGTTGTCGGTGAGCAACGAGCTGTCCGGCGTGGTCCCCACAGGCAGCCGCAAGAAATTGCAAATTGCCAAGTTCTGTGAACGTGTTGGTTCACAGTAAACAAGAAAGAACAAAAGGGGTTTTTTGTTAAAATGAAGTATGACCTGTTTAAATTTTTTAGCAAAACGACGTCGTTTTGGCCATAAAATAAAAAAGGACGGGTTCAGTTGAACCCTTCTTCTTCACATCTGGTCAGCGACTCAGGCACTCAGCCGACCCCAAATTGAAATCAACAAATCACCATGTATGGGGGGGGGGGGGCTACAAGCTTCGGAGGTCCGGCTCTCTAGCCAATCTCGACAGTTCTTGGGGGCGAAGCGGGGGTGGCGGCCCACTCAAGCCCCCCCCCCCCCCCCCCCCCCGATCCGCCACTGCACTCGGATGCCTATGACTTTTCCATCGGATAAGTATTGATGCATGAGGGGCATCCAATAGCTTTCGAGAGTCGAAAGCTAAACGACACTGAGCGGCGCTACACGGTACAAGAGAAGGAGATGACCGCCATCGTCCATTGCCTAAAGACTTGGCGTCATTATCTCTTGGGGTCACGGTTCGTGGTAAAAACCGACAACGTCGCCACGAGCTACTCCCAAAGCCAAAAGAAGCTGACGCCCAAGCAAGCAAGGTGGCCAGATTTTCTTGTTGAGTTCGACTACGATCTGGAGTATAAGCCAGACAAGGCCAATGTCGTAGCTGATGCGCTGAGTCAAAAGGCGGAGCTAGCGGCCATTAGTCGACTACAATGAGCTTTGGAAGACCGCATCAAGGAAGGTCTCACACACGATCCAACTGCCAAGAACCTAATGGAACTTATCAAGGATGGCAAGATGAGGCAATTTTGGATCGAGGGAGACCTAATATACACAAGAGGACAACGACTTTATGTCCCGCACTACGGGAGACTTAGGAGAGAGGTCATCCGAGAATGCCATGACTCTAAGTGGGCTAGACATCCAGGTACGCATCGTACTCTTGCTTTATTAGAGGAACACTACTATTGGCCTCAAATGCGGGATGACGTAGAAATCTACATCAAGACTTGTCTTGTGTGCCAACAAGACAGGGTGGAGCAACGACTACCAGTAGGTCTATTGCAACATTTTCCTATACCAGAGAGACGTTGGATACCAAGTTGGGGACTTAGTCATGGTCAAGTTACATTTCACCATGCGGCACACGGGGCTACATAAGGCATTAATCAGGCGGTACGGAGGGCCTTTCAGAGTTCTTAAAAGGATAGGTAAGACCGCCTACAAGCTGGAGTTGCCGTCCAAGTTCAAGATTCATCATGTCTTCCACGTGAGCCTGCTCAAGCCATACCATGAAGACAAGGATGACTCGTCCCGAGGAGATCACCAACGGGCACCCATGAGAATCAAGGCCTCTTACGACAAAGAGGTTGACGAGATCGTTGCCAACCTAACCCCTTTCCATCCTTCTCCTTTATAGGATCTTCCTCCTCCCATCAATTATGCTGCAAGAGATTGTAAGAGAAGCTCCAGATCTTCCTCCTTCTTCAGATGGTGTGTTATCTTCGTTGGAGAAGTTCCATATTCGAAGATCCATAATCGGGAAGTAATTGAAGATCTGGAGATCCATCGATAAATTCTTAGGAGAGGCTGGGATCATGTGAGGATGGGCATCAGGGAGAGGAGTGAGGACGACCGCGGGTAGTTGGACAAAAACTGATGCTCCAAATCGCGTTTTCATTAAAAGTGAAAAAATCGGCACAACCAAATTTTATGTGAAAAAATACATACCATGTGCACACGTTTGTTGTTTCATATGCACACATAAGTTATTTTCATAGGTTGTTATACATATGTACACATGTTATTTCTACACTTAGGTTATTTTCATATACACATATAAGTTATTTCACATACACACTATAATATTTTCATATGTACATTGTTTATTCAATATAAACGTATGAGTTTTAATACATGCACACGATAATACATTTTACATGCATACGATAGTATATTTCATGTGCACATGTATACTCTGCGTGCACAAAAATCCTTTCTTTTTGCATAAAATTCTGTCGTGTCGATTTTTAATAGAATTTTTCATTTAATGACGCGCACAATCTAAACCGTCTTTCCTTGTAATTCGACGATTATGGGCTGTACTCAATGTGAATAGTCCTCGCTAATCTCCTCCACACTCATTCTCACAACATCCTTTCCTTATACATCTACCAAAAGGTCCGTTATAATTTGTCTCCACAAGCAAACCCTAAATTAGGTTACGCGAATACAAATCGATGTTGTAAATAGCAGCTTTACTGTACAAATCGAGCCAAATAGAAATTACTTCGAAGACGAAAGCTAGACACTACTTTTCGTTTCTCTTTGGCGATCGAATTAGCAAATTTTACAAATCCATGGCGGATGATACAGAGAAGAGGCTCCACAGCGTCATGGAGAAGCTCTTTCACACTCCCAAACACTCCAGGTGCTACTACTTGTCTCTGTCAGCTTACAATCGACTTTCTACGCTCAATTTCCAATTTTCCCGGCTTCTCTGTCCTCCGATTATTGCACACTCCTTGAATTCACTATTATTCTTATGGCTTAATTTCTGTTTCGTCGCCTTTTTCTTGATGTTTGACAGATTTCTTTCAGTTGGTACTTCGTTCGATTCCATTGGTTGTTCAAGCACGATTAGTTTAGACACTATGTAGCTTCATTTCTAAAAATATCGGACTAGCTAGCAACTTTGAGGCATTTTGTTTGATTGCATTCTTTGAAGCTTGCTGCTTTGCAATGTTTTTGGTGTACTATTGTGGTAGCAGAAATGCGGATAGAATTTTCCTTATAAATTGGCATTTTTTCGTTATGGGTGAACACATTCAGTCAGATTGTTTGTGGTTAATTTGCACTCAATTTTTCTGCTTTTGGCAGCTTGCCAAGTGAGCAAACTACAAGAGGCATAAAGCGTCCCCATTCAATGTTGATGTCGAAATTTAAAGGGAGTAATAGTGATAGAGATCAAGACGTATTGGCGAAAGCTCTGCCTTGTAGACCATGGGATAGGGGAGATCTTATGAGGAGATTAGCTACTTTCAAGGCCATGACATGGTTTGCCAAACCTAAGGTTCGCCATGTAACATATGCTAGCAATATTGCATATTTCTTACACTATCCTTGTGTTTTAAGCTACTGTCAGTGAAAGGTTAATGAGCTCATATAACTTTTTTCTCTTATTTACCTACTTTTACTTAAATGTAGCTGATATTCTTCATAATATGGCTAAGTAATATCTTTGTAATGTTTTCCAGGCTGTAGATGCTGTCAATTGTGCACGAAGAGGCTGGATTAATGTAGAGATGGATGTCATAGCATGTGAAATGTGTGGAGCACGCCTCTTATTTACTACACCAGCATCTTGGAATCGACATCAGGGTATATTATGTATTCCTTGATTCCCTTCCCCCTCCCTTACCCCAACATTTGCTCATTTTTCTTGTGTCACCCTCCTAAATATTGCTGATATTTCACACCTTGACTTAGGCTGAATTTTATATTTCCCTTGTAATTTTATTTTGCCTCTTGCTTCCAAACAACTAAAATTGCCTCCCCCTTGTGAACCAAAAGGATGGGGGAGAATTGTTGAGTAAGCTTCTTTTGTTGATAATGACTAGTTCTCTTTCCCATTTTAAATTCATGATTGCAGTTGAGAAGGCAGCATCAGTATTTAGCTTAAAGTTGGATAATGGACATAAGCTGCTTTGTCCATGGATGGACAATTGCTGTGATGAGAAACTTGCATTTTTTCCACCTACTCGAACGGAAGTTTTGGTCGAGCACTATAGAGAACGTTCTTCTGCTTTATTGAAGCTTTCAGCATTGCCTTTGATATCAGCTTCAGCTATTACAAGTATGAAAAGCCCTCAGCTGGAGCAGTTCCTCAGACAATCAGTCTCAGTGGAACACGACAAAGGGCCTGATGGTTCTCCATGGACTGAGTTTCTTGGAACTGACTGCGAAGCTGTTTCCACTAACTCATATTATCAGGTTTATTTTTAACTTGCATGTCATGGAGTAATGTGGTTTTTACTTTCTTTCTTTTTCAATAAATTTTGAAGGGTTTTCTTTGACAATATCATACTCCCGCCTGGGTAGAACACGAAATGGGAGTTTATATATATAACTTGAAATTCTTGCTGCAGTGGCATTTGCATTCTGTGTCGTTTTCTGTTAGTTTTTATGGTGCACATGCTGCTACTTTCTGTTAAGAAGAAATTTATGATGGGTACTTGTCATGTATAGAAAGTAAAGGACACTCTTGATTCTTCTTGCCAACACGATTGATCTAATATTCCAATTTCTAGTTACATTTGACCTTCATCTTCCTTTGCTGGGAATGAGTCACTGACACTGTTGCTGTATTCCATTCTTGCCTAATACATGATATACACACTCTCCTCCAAGGGAAAAAAAACGACGTTTCTCTTTTCTTAGTAGTGTGAACTGAGTAACTACATATCTTATAAAATTATGTTTGAAATACTACCTGTATTTTGTTACCATGTTTAAATCTAATGCAAGGTATCATAGGATGGCGAGAGATTATAGTCCTGTGAGAAATTATTAACTATAAAGTGTCTGAATCTTTTAGATCAATACTTCATAACTTATTTGTATTCATATTATGATAAAAAGACTTTAAATACTTGCAGGCACATAGGCTCTTGAGTCTATGTGGATGGCAACCTCGTTTCCTACCTTATTTCGTTGATTGCAATGAAGGTGTAAAACAGTCAACTACTCCTTTCGCATTCTCTCAAGCAAATTCTGCTGAGCTGAACAACAAACTTACTGTTTATAGCTCTGGTTCTAGTGAGAAGAGCGGGTCCGACGAAAATTCTCTTGCTTCTGATATCCAATATGATCCCAATTCTGTTGTATTAGATTGCAAGCTTTGTGGTGCCAGTGCCGGGTTATGGACTTTTGCTTTAGTTTCAAGGCCGCTAGAATTGGTTAGAGTTGTTGGATTCACTGAAGCTGACTCCAGAAGTCTGGGAAATGACAATCCTGGCAGTGGAAACCATGCTGTTGGAGGTAGTTTGAACAGAGTAGCTCTGTTGCCAAAGGGCGGTATGGCCAAATTAAATATGACAATTGCTGGTGGTCCTCTACCAGCACAACAGAATTTTAGAGCAACAATTTCAGTACCTGTTGTCGGTCGAAACTTAAGAGCTCGGTTTTTTAATTCGTCATCAACTGGAGGAGATTCCAGTGAATTAATCCATATATCTAATAATCCCAGTAGAGAAGTTGCTACAGAGAACTTACAGGATGTTGAAGTAGCCTCTGTTCAAGGTGACAAGTCTTCTCATGCTGTGGAGGATACCGAAACCACCAGTCAAGTAGCCAGTAAGCTCAGTGCTCAAGAAGGTAGCAATTTCACAAAAGGGACAGATCAGAATGTAGGGTCAAAATGTCAGGATGTTGAGGGTGGTTTTCATCCACGACTGGAAGTAAGAAATGAAATGACATCTACTGCTGAGGTACTTTTTTAGTGCAGCGAACTTCTTATGGTAACTTGAGTTATAGGTTATATATTAGCTTAATCTATAATTTATAACACATCCTTATAATTATGCAGGACATGGTGCCTGCATCCAGTGATAGCCAAAAAGAAACTGTTGTCGGGGATGCTGTGCAGAGCCTTATAAACAACGATGTAATTCTGCCTAGAATAGGTAAGTGAGTTATATATTTGATTCTTTCATTATTGCTGCTATATTATCATCTTTTAAAAGAATATGCATGTTAACCTCACTTTTTTGGTGAAGCTGGTTTATTAGAAACATTAGTTTAATTTCTATTGCTTAGACATAAGAAATAAATTAGTCAGTAACCGTGTGCGTCACGTGCTACCAGAAGATAACACAGATAGCTGTGCTTAGACAGCCAAATGATATGCAAAACTATTCTGCCAATCCTAAAATAATTGTATTCTCTGTAGAACTGGATAGTCTGGATGTCTGAGTGCCCGATACTCCTCTATTTGCCACATGTCCAGATGTCAATTAAAATACAAACATCAGTTCATTTCTTATGCCTGGACATTGCAGCAAGTCTCTGATACATTTTCCTGTCTATGTTCACCACACTGTATCTTCTTATTGTTGCAGTAGAGAGTTACTCATGTATTTTCTAATCTCAAAGACTCCCAGCTTGTGAATTTAGTGTGCATCTTGACCTTTTATTGCCTCCACTTAAGTTTCACATGATTGGAGCTGAAGAGCACACACAAACATACTCATAAATCACACAAGCACATAAACTTAGCAACCTAAGGGTACAATCCACCCTTATTCGGAATTGACTAAGCCACCAGCAGAATTTATCTCTCACTCTGGCCAACACCTTAGGCTAATGCCTTAATGACAATACTCAACGAGTCAACCATAAATCCTAAGTAGGGCTTTATGCCATTATACATGAAGCACCAAATGCTCAGGTCACCACATGGTGACTTTAGATAATTCCCATCACAGCCTAACCGTCGTTTGTTGTGACCCCCTCACTCATTTTCAATTGCCCTAGTCTCACATTCTTTGCTAGCTTAGACCCTTGCAGATATTTGTGGTCTATCACACATTTTGAAAGTGGTTGCTATAGGATATCGGGATCTTTGTCCTCAAATATGATCATGTAGATTTCATCTTCATCTCTTGCATACACTTCATATACACTATTCCAAACTACTTTTCATGGCTCTTTACGGATTTACCTCCAAGTCTAGAACTTTTTATTAAGTATCATTTTACTCAAAAGCGGGTGGCTGTGGTTACTATAGCTTTTATACACACTAAAAGAAAGAAAGAATGAAATGGTTCAACTAACAGAGATCTTTGGTTGTGACTTGTTCCTTTGATTAATGAAAGCGGAGGTGCAGATCTTAGACATCCATTTAGATGTTCGCATCCATCCTGTTGGTTCTCTTTTATAAATCAATTGCATCGATTCCTGGAAGTTTAAAGGGTAGATATATGTTTTTCGTTTCATAGCTAGAGGTACCTTATTCATCGAGACACGGACAGAAGAAACTTGCTTTTGTCAATGTGTTGCTTGAGATAAAAGGATGTTGATCCTTTCCTTTTATAATACCTGCCATCATGCTTCCTTGGAGGATCTCCTCCCTTATTCTCTCTGCAGTTCTCTGACTCACATAAATTGCTTAACTGTCTCGACTCTCGAAGCTGTTGCGAATTTTCCTGTTGATTTTTTTTGTACTCTCCTAAAACTAGAGAATGGTTATGCATCTGATTTACCAGATAAGGATCCCAAAAGAGCATCATCCAGTAATAAAATGGAGTTTGATCCACTCCGTCAACACCGACATTTTTGTCCTTGGGTTACATCAACAGAAACTGTTTTTCCTGGTTGGAAGCAAACTTTATTGGCTCTTAAGAAGGAGAAAGTCTTCACTGCTATAGAATCAGAAGATTCTCCGGTGTCACCCTCCTTGATTAAGGTAGGAAAGAAAATTTTTGTTATCATATATGTTTCTCTGCTGTATCAAATTTACTTCTTATACATGTTGATTGGAGCTGTGAGATAAACTTGCTCAGACTTCTGAACTATATTTTTTTTTTTTACTTTGGTTTGCTGAAGGGTATCCAGTTCATTGTGTACAAAGTTTGGGTAGACATTGATATAGAGTATTATTGTATCAAGTGTCTCTGGCAAACTGAATTAGTAATTATGACCCCTACTTATTTTAAGCGGCATATATTTGAATACAGAGGCTTGTTAGTCTTCTTAGTTGGTGATCTCACATGAAGCTCTATGCTTCTTACATAATAAAGCTTTCCTGTGATGGTTCATTTAGAATGCTAATATGGAGTGTAGAACTTATTGGATGGTTCATGATACAGAAACTAGTCATAAATTCTTGCACGGTTCATCATTTCAAACAAAATCGATAAAAAAGAGGTGATCAGGAACAGGCCTAGCGTTAGTTTTGTGTTTGTTAATGGATGTTACTTATATTGTATATTGGATCTGATCTTTATCGGATCCGTTTTTAGTGTACCCTGGTATTCTTGGAGCTTTATATACTTGTGGTCATGAATGATATTAGCCTTTATTCGATAATTATTGCAGATGTTTAGCCTTCAAGAGAATTCTTTTTCCTAGTGTTTGTATGATGCATTTCTGGAATGGTGAGAATTGTAGTCATTGGTGGAAGAGGCTTTCTAGTTAGAGCATAGGTGTTTGTGTGTTGTAGTCATTGTAATTTTCATTTTTCTCCTCTCGGTTTTCGTTTTCGGTATAGTACAGGGCACAGGCTGGTCACTGTCACTACTGCTTCCATATCTGTGTATATAGCTTGACAAAAATCTTTATATATTTTCTGGCATATTTTCGATAGTACATAACTAGATATCAAGGCGTGCTGCATCACTGTATACTTCAGTTCTTTGCATGGATGTTCATCTGGTGCATCTAGATAACTAGATTGGCCTTACTCTCACCCGGTTGCAATTCAGCCAGGGATCTTTGTTATTTTGTTTCCCCTGTCCTCTTCAAGTACCTTTTATGTGATTTCTGCTCAAAAGGTCTGTAATCTTACATGTAGTTTTACCATATGCAGATTGATGATCCTATTACATCAATCAGAAGGCTTTTCAAGTCCCCATCATCCAAAACAGCAAAAGCTACTCGTTGATCAAGTTAAAGCCACAGAGCGACAATCGTGCATTGCAGGTACGGCTGATCAGATGCTTGATTTTGCCTGCAAACGAGAGTCACATAACTAAAGGCAATGCATCATTTAGTCTTTCTGAATGGGGACTTTTGAGTTTTGCCTTACTGCCTATGGAAGACGAGAGTTGTCGAATTTTGCCAGCTTAGCTGTCTTATTTTGTATGTATAACTTCCTACAGGGTAAATGAAACTTCATTTCCACAACATGCTTGTGTTCACTCTCCTGACACACAAATGGTGGAACACAAAAGCTGCAGCTGAGCGGTCTTTTGGACATTAGAACGACCACCTCGCAGAGTAGCTTCTTTCAAGAAAAAACTCTTACTTGGTCTTGGATAAATCCATTGTTGAAACGCAAACCAACTTGAAAGTTCTACTTTGCCCGATTTGTAATGTGAGATGAATGATATCGACTTTGAAGAGTATATTCCGTTTGTGGTCAGTAACCTCGTGTCTTTGTTTTCTTCGAGTCTCTAACCTTTACTTTTACTTTGTCCAATTGTAATCTAGGTCGGATTTTCATACAAAATTAGGGGTTTACTTTTTAACGCATAGACATTTTTGTTGTTTAACGCATAGGACTGACACGTAACGTGTGGAATCTTTTCACACGTTACGTGCCGTTTGCTACTTTTCAAATCTCCATACGTAACGTGGGACAAGGTTTCACACGTTACGTGTGGAGTCCTTCCACACGTAACGTGGGAACCAACTTTCCACATTACGTGTGGAGTGTAAGTGGTTTTAAAAGCCAAAGTCTTCTTCCTCTACCCTAAACCGCCGTCTCCTATCTCAGCCCCTTCTTCGTCCCGCTCCATCCCGCGTAACGTATCTCGTGGATCTCCTCGTTACAAGTCAACAAACTCCGCACGTTACGTAGAATCAAATTCTTGTAAGGTTAGTGAGTCCTTGTTTGGTTTTTTGTTAATTTTGTAGTTTTTTTGGTTGTATATCTATATTATTAATGTGTTTTTGATGTTTTTATAGTTGGTTTTGTGTATTTTGAAGTAGTTAAATACATTTGTTGGTTAATTTGATAGATATATTTGTATGAAATGGTTGAAATTTGTAATATTTGTATGAAAGGGTGTTTATGATTTATGTTGAATTTGTATGAATTGGTGTGAATTTTTTAGTTAGATTTGTATGAATTAGTGGTATTTTAGTTAGATTTGTTAAATTAGTGTGATTTTTTATGATTTTTTGGAAAATTTTGAGCAATATAATGTGTCCGGAATCTGCAAAATTCGCCAGAAAGTCGCCGGAGTAGACACCGGAGGTCTGGAAATGGTCATTCCACACGTAACGGGTGGAGGCTTTCCACACGTCCGACGTCTTCTCCGGTGACATTCCGACGTCTTCTCCGACGCTTTTTCCAGATTCCAGAATTTTATTATTTGAAATATAATATTTTAATATATTACTGTAGATGGAGCCCGGTGAAAGAACAAGCCGAAAGAACCGAAGAAACCTCGTCCGTGACCAATCGTTTCGGACTGAACAAGAGGTTACCAGGTCCGAGAAAAGAAAAAAACATGAATATTTGCTACCGTCAGGATGAGACATGCCTCTATCAGACGGGAGCTGCTAGCGGTAGTCAGGATCCGCCAGTGATGCCTGCTATGCCATATTTTCCTGATTATGCTGGTGGTCAGGCTGACTCGGAGCCTCAGTTGTACCCAGATTACAACGCGAGCCCGCTCCGAGGTTATTCTGATACAATGAATCAGGATAACTATTATGGACCCATGTTTAGTCCGCCGCCTCAGCAGAGCCCACTGTCCCATCACAGCCCTGTGTATTATCAGGATGTGCATGAGCAGATGCAGCACAACCCATGGCAAAACCCGAGCCTCTATCCGAACGTCCCCTATCAGAGCGCTATGGTAAGTAGCCTTAATATATGAAAATATGAGCGTATGATAAAAATATAATTACTTATCATTTGTAAAAAAAAAATATAGGACGGGGATAGTCAGGCTTGGGTTCCAAGAGGTCAACCTGATTATGCGGACGAGGAGCCATAGGAAGCCACCTCTTCGCGGGCAAAACCTCCCCGAACGAAGAAAAAAGACAAATATGACCCTGAATTACAGGTTAGAGTGCCTGGAGGTCCGGAGATGCCCGAACTTCTGAAGGGTTTTGCTAGTCACGTGGCGTACACCCTTTACCAACGCATTGTAAGTTGCATGGAAAACCTTATTCTTGTAATTTAACATTTTATTATAAATATGTCAAATCGATTGCTTATACTGGTTTCAAAATGCAAATATTTATAGCCTGTGCCACCGTTGAGGTTTCAGCAACGAGGCAAACAGACACACGCATGGCCTTTGCAGTTGGAAGTGGAATGGGGTCAACTGGCATCTGGATCAGGGTTGTGTCATATTCCGAATGTGATGCATAAGCATGTGCACGAGACGTTGATTGGTGCGTTCGTTGAGCGCTGACAACCTGAGACCAGCTCGTTCCATATGCCATGGGGAGAGATGACCATAACTCTCCATGACGTATTGTTGATCCTTGGGCTAAGCATCAACGGAAAAGACATAGCACCTCCACGGAATTGGCAAGAACAGTTGGGTGTGACTGATTTGAAGAAGGCCATGGTGGCGGAGACACAGGGATTCTTTGAGTTGCCTGCTAAGGAGGTGACATCTGGTACCATAACTGCTGATTGGTTCAGGAAGCATTACAGAGAGCTGAATGACGAGCAGTGTGCGTCTGGGTACTTGTTGGGCTCTTGTCTCTTCCCGGACAAGTCCCAACACAAATTGCCACTGTACTATACGAGATATGTGGATGATCACTCGTGCACCATGGATTATGCATGGGGTGCTGGCGTTCTTGCCCACATGTACCGCAGCTTGGGCGAGTGCACAAGAAAAGATGCGAGATTTATGTCCACGTGCTACACTTTGATTCAGGTATTTTTTTTAATTATAAAAACTATTGTTTATACCAAATTTTATTGTTGTAAATGTAATTATTCAATAACATGGATTGCTTACGAAAATTGCCTTTCAGGCGTGGATATACCAATATTTCATCATGTTCAGACCTGCACAAAGTAGAGACTGGGACTCTGAACATGCGATCCCATACGCTCGTAGATGGGACCTTTCAGTGAAACCCAACCCAATGAGAAATTCCAGATTGGAGCTCGATATGATGACTGTGGACATGGTAAGTGCATATATTTATGTTTAGGTTGATTGGATGCCGTTCGGTACGATTGATAGGTATGTTTAGGTTGACTTTGATTTTTACTTATTTTGCATCCTATTATGTTTAGGTTGATTGGATGCCGTACGGTACGGTTGACTTTAACGATGTGAGCTTCGCTCCATCGCACTTCCATGGAGTTATCTCGTGTCTTTGGATAACTGAGCCGTATATGCCAGACCGTGTGGCGAGACAGTTTGCCCGTGTACAACAGATTCCAAGAGCGTCTATAGTGCCTAAAAGGGCTTGGAGAGGAGCAAAGATCAGCAGCTACACGGTGGAGTACGACAAAGCTCGATTTGTATGGGATGCGCAGAATGTACATTCCATGACCCTAGATGCGATGGGCCCTCCTATCCAGCAAGGCCATGACTGTAGCGCTGATAACATGGGCTGGTAACTCCCACGTACACACCCATTCGTCAACCCCCAACCATTGAAGACGCGACACAGGTATGAAATTGACTGATTTATAGGTTGTTCAATGTCCGGTTAACTCTATCTATATTTATTATACATATCAACGTTTTTGTATTGTGTGCAGGCCTTCGAAAATTGCTACAATGATCTTGAGCCACATCGCAACCATGAATGTGAAGATGTAGCAGAGGCGCTACGCGGTTACGCCGGTCATTGGAGCGAATGTATCCCTTCCTTCCCAATCACTGAGGAAGTTGTGGAGACTGTTTTATGATTAAACTTGTTTCGTTTTATGGATTTCATTGAACTTTGAATTATGACAACAATGAATGTTATGACTCCTATTTGATTGTTTGTTATGATATTCTTGAGAGTGTATTCTCAAGTTTAAGATGTATTCATTTCGTATAGTGTATGAGAATGTATTTTAATTCACGTGAAGCTAACGAACTAGATGACGTAATTATGTGTAAATCGCCATCACGATAAACAGTAGATCATACAGATAGGTTTAATTTTTCTTATTTTCCACAAGTTTCAATTTTACAGAAGGCACAGATGATGCGAACAACCCCTGAAGTGTCGTTGTAAACTGATAGGCGTTGTCGAGACGCCTAAAAAAAATAATCCTAAACAAACCTAAACAAGTAGCAAAGGCAAGCAAGGGTCGAATCCCATAGGGAGGAAGTAATCTTTCAGAGTGCAGAGTCGTATGTCAAAGGTAACAAAAGGGGGGAATTGGTTGATTGTTGTGAAACAAGTAAACAAAGCAAAGTAAACAAAACAAAAGGTTGAAATCAATTGGGGAAAAACACTTAGCCAAACAAATATCCACCATTCATTTGATTGGTTGATCCTAGATTCTCTCTAATTCCTTCCTACGAGTGTTCCTATTCCTTTTCGTGAGTTATAAACAGGACAAACAGACCCTGAGAATACTAACTATTAAATAACCATGAAAACCTCACAGTTCAATTCAACAGCAGCAATGAGCACAAGAATTTAGATAGATACATGCAAGAGTAGCAAACAATCATACTATTGCATGCAATTAATTCTCCCTACAATAAACTAGTCCCAAACAGTTCTTAGAGTATTGCAGTTGCTACACATGAATTAGGTAACTCAAACAGTAATTACCAAACCCTAGCAATAGACAATTACTAATAACAACTAGTTGCGTCCAACAAGCGAAATCAGTAAGAATCAATGGGATGAAGAACAAGAGAATCAATACATTCAAAGGGAAAGAAATAGAATTAGAATCTCACAACCGTATATCAATTGAAGGCTTCAATCGTTGGACTAAGCAAAAGTGCTTAGTTCTTCATAGTTCAAAGGAAAAACAATACTCAATGGAAACAACGATAATGATAAAAATGGCTAGGGAAAACTAGGTTAAGAACCCTAGAAACCAAAGTAAAGATAACCCAAAATAATCCAAAAGGAAATAAAATATAAAGTATGAAATAATAAAAGAAAATCGAAATCGAAAATAAGAAACTCGAAAATCTTCTCGCGGACCGCCTGTAATACCCCTAATTTTTAGTAAGGGTATTTGGGTAATTTTCCCAACCCTCGTTCTGTAATCGTGTCGCTTTCAGAGAAGTTCGAATTTTCTGTAACGTGTTCGATCTCTGTAATTTTTCCCTGAGTGATATAAAATACATTCGACGTATTTTAGGGGCTTAGAATATTTGTTCGGGTACAAATATATATAATCCGGGGTTTAAACCCACGACAAACCTTTTCCCGGGCAAACAGACGCGGAAAAGGCATTTCCGCGACCGTGGCAGCATTTCCGCGACCGCGGAAAATTGGCTCTTAGAAGAGCTGGGCACAGGAATATTCCGCGACCGCGGATAAAGTTCCACGACCGCGGAAAACTGCAACACGCCAACGTCGCGTCGCCTGCACCTCGTCGTCCGAGCCGCCGTTGATCGTCTGACTCGCCGTTGATCTGGGCGGGGAGGACTCCTTCCTTGGGATATATAAGGAGGTCGGATTGGGGGTTGTTGGCACACCGAAATCTCTCTTTCTCTCTCGTTTTCTTGCTCGCCGGAGTTTCGAGCTCTCGCCGGAATTCTTTGAAGTATCGCCGAAGCTCTCGTTGGTGGTTGTGGTGCTCGTAGGGTGGTGCATTGGAGGCACAAGGAAGGTTGGATTCAAAGCCCTTACAAATCGAGCCCCCTCGCATCGTAGCCGGTGAGTTTTCTGCCTTTGGAGTCGCCAGAGTTCATGGCCGCGACCGCGGCAGTGACACTCATGCCGCGATGCGAACGCTGTCCTCGACGCCCGCGGTGGCCTTGTCCTCGACGGCCGCGACCGCGGAATCCCAGCCGCGACCGCAGATTGCTCTGGCAATCGCGATTGTGGCATTGGGCATGCCGGTCTCGGACGGGACCTTCGTTCTTTCGATTTCGTTCGTTCTTTCTTAGATTCGTATCATTTTATTGTCGAATCTAACCTAGGGTTTCGTTGTGGGTCGTCGTCGTATGAATCTGTAATCCGACTTCCGTTCCCGTTCCGGACCCAGAAACCCGTCGTCTTTCAATCGTTCTTTAGACCAAGGCAAGTGGCGGTTCGCTCTTGCTTATCATTCCATATTTTCATTAATTATCAATTGTTTAATTGTTAATTAAATTGGGATGAACTATTGTTTTCATTTGGGAACAAATTTTATAAATGATACGATTAAGAAAGTGATATTATAATAGGTTGTTCATACTGCTAGAAACAACGCTATTATATATATATATATATATTATTGCCATAATGGTATTGATGTGGACTATTGTGTGATTTTAACTGTTTAGTTAGAACGTGTATTCGTAGGAACGCTATGTGTCTTACTAGGTCTAGTCGTTTCTTTATAACTGGTACTAGGAGGATTTTGCCCTAGTACTCTCTCTGGTCATGACTATACCCTTACTCAGGGTAGGTGCACATAGCTGGTTCCGACATTCGGGATTTATTCCCTTCGATATCTCTCGCGAAGTACAACTTGGAACCTCGTCTGGACTTCGATTAGAGTAAGTCCTCCTTCCAAATCTGAATTCGCATTACGCGGTGAGGTTGGTCGTGGACTCAAATGGTCAAGTCTTTTTAAACGCTTGTGTGAAATTATAATGTTCCCGAAAACTTGTCATACTTTCCGATAAGACTCAATCTTTTGGAGTCTTCTCTTCATACGTTTCCTTAAGACTCGATCTTTAGGAGTCTTCTCTTGATCTTTCTATTTTGTATCCTTTCGTAGAAGTATTGAGGTTTACTATCGTCATCGGCTTTTATTCGAGAAGCGATGGGTCTAGCCTAATACGACTACTTAGAACCTTTCTGTTTTACCCTTGCATAGTCTTTCATTAGACTAACCAACCGGTTATTTTCCCTTGCATGGTTGTCTGGTGTCATCCGTCTCATACGGCACATCAGGTAGACTTCCGTTCCGTGAAGGCTAGAACCGACGATGAAGGCAGATGAAGTTTTTAAGAGTTTTATCCAGGTTGAAGATCCTAGGCGGGTGATCGCTTCGATCAAGACCCTTATGTTATTTATTTAAAAGACTTTCACTGTATTAAACATATTCTGTATTTCTGTTGTATTTGGGATTTACGGATGTAATTCCGAGACTTTGGTTTAAATAAAGATTATGATTTCTCCTATTATCAGTGTGTTTTATGTTTTGAATGAATGGTTAAGCCTTGGGTGGCTTCGGATGTGAAATCTGAGGTCACTGGCGGTAATACTTTCAAGGAAATATTTGGGGGTGTTACACCGCCTCCGTGTCCTTCCGCGGTCACGGCACCAAATCCGCGGTCGCGGATAATGGATCTTTGCTCTCGACATTTGCACAAGTGGGATTTTCCGCGGGCGCGGATGACTTTGCCGCGGTCGCGGAAGTATCATTCGCTGGTCCGCGCCTCGCCTTTCGCCGCGGCCTCTTCGTGCACTCCTTCTTGGTCGCGGTAGCCCGCGGCTGGTGTCTTCTCCTCCGTCGTGTGGATTCTTCTTCGTCTTCCTTGGTCTCCTCAAGTGGTCGACTCCTCTGGTTTCTATAAATCTTCGTTTAAGCTTCTCCAAACCACCATATCCACACTTCTTCTCTCCAACTCCATACTCCACAGTTGTGCTCTAAATCCCTACATATGACACCCTAAACACCGGTAACAACTCCTAGATAAGCACTACAAAGTAGAGCTGATCACAAACACAAGATCTTAGCCGGGGAAGATGAAGAGGGGACAAGACGGTTAATTCAATACATTTTACAACAGCCGTAACCCCACGTTACGTGTGATGTTATCCCACACGTTACGTGTGAGCTTCTACCACACGTAACGTGTTGAGTATATTCACACGTAACGTGGTACTTCTTTTTCCCTTAAGGGTTTAGATTTAGGGTTTAGTGTTTAGGGTTTAGGGTTTAGGATTTAGGGTTTTGAGTTTAGGATAACAGACTCATGACTACAGCTGTATACATCTATATACAACAACTGGTTATTAGCTGTCAAAGATTTGTCAATCACATTTCTTCTTTTTTTCAGCTGGTTATTAGCTATCAAACACATTGCCTTTTCACTATATAAGAAACATTAGGGTTGTTTGTTCACTACAACAATTCCAACACAAGCGGCGCCTACAGATACACTTTTGGGTAAGCTTCTTCTTCCAGTTTCTATCGATTTAGTAACCCTAATTTTTTATATTAATGGATTTATGATATTTGTAGGAAACCAAGCACTACAACAAATAATGGCATCTTCATCCAAATCATCAACAAACGCAGATAGGCTATGATATTGTAATTTGAAAGCCGTTGTTCGAACTTGGGATTTGTAATGGAACTACGGAAGGAGGTATTAGGGATGCCCAGAAGTGGGGTGTCGTTTCAGGGAGTGGATTGATCCAATGTACGAGGACAAGGCACATGCGGTTATTCGACAACAATGGCAGGAAAAACAAGATCTTGTTAAGGAAAATCAAGAACTTGTTAAAGATCTTGATAACATTCGTAGGTATAACTTCAATCTATTAAATGATGTACGTCGTAGGTGATTAATGTCGTATCTTTTTGTGTAATGTTGTTTATGTACTATCAACCTTTGTAGGGAGCAAGCAATTTTAGCAAACCAGAGATATCATATGAAGCGAACGTCACCAGAGACTATCCTAATTTCTTCAAACGCTAAAGCAGTGTCATATCTTTTCTCTATTTTTTTCTAAGTTTATGATCAATTTGTATTGTTTTCTCTATTGTGTGCTAAATGTTGTTGTAGTCAATTTGGGTTATGAACAATTTGTATTGTCTTCTATGTTGATGATTATTTTGTATTGTTCTTATCAAGATTAATACAAGTTGGGCTATACAATGGGGGTAACCCTCCCCTAATGCCTATTTGAAAATAATCTTATGTTTCATACACAACATTAAAACACAAATAAATTATATGTCATAAACCCTAAACCCTAAACATACGCTATCTTCAGGTTGGAAGCGGCTCGGTGGCTCGATCGAGAACTGTACATTGGAAGGGAAGAAGACCGAAATAAGCGAATTTAACTGACTCGATACAATCGTAACTTGAATCTTAAATGTTTACTCAATACTAATCGAAGAATACTTCGTATAACGTTACTTAATAAAAAAAAAGGTCTACTTAACGTGGGGACACTCTCCTCACGTTAAGTCGAGCCCTAAACCTATGGAGCATCTTCACGTAACGTGTGGAGCATATACACACGTTACGTGGTGCATGGCTCCACATGTTACATATGGTGTTGAGCCACACGTAACGTGTGGTGAGGCTCGGAGCCTATGTGACGAGGCTAAAGTCGTGATGCCTATCAAAGTAATCCTAAAAAACCTAACTAAATATAGTAGGCAAGCAAGGGTCGAATTCCACAGGGAGGTAAGCAATCTTCCTAAGTGTAAAAGGTTGTATGCCAATAGTAACAAAGGGGGGAGGGGGGGTTTGTAAGCAATGTAATAAAGTAAATTAAAGCAAAGGATGAAATCAATGGGTGAGAAGTAACTTAGCCAGACAAATATCCACCATTTAGTTTGATTGGTTGATCCTAGATTATCTCAATTCCTTCCTATGAATATTCATGTCCCTATTCTGAAATAGTTATCAGTTCAACCAGTCCTGGTAACCCTAACTATCAAATAACCAAGAAACTATCAAGATTCAATAGCAGCAGTAAGCATAGGAATTAACCAGGATACATGCAATACTTAACAACCCGCCAGTACTCAACATGTAATCAATTCTCTTCACAATAAACTAGTCCAACCAGTCCTAGAATATCATGTTTGCTACACAAGATAAGGGATTTCAATCCAAAATATCTAAACCCTAGCAATAGACAATTACTAATATCAACTAGTTGATCAAGCCAGTCAAATCAGCAAGAATCAATTAGATTAAGCACAAAGAGAAAATATATAATCAAAGGAAAGGAAATAGAGTTATAATCTCACAACCAAATACAAACGAAGGCTTCAATCGTCGGACTAAGCAAAATTTGCTTAGTTCTTCATAATCTTCAAAGCATAAAAACTCTAAGGGAAAAACTGAACGATAATGTAAACTTTAAATCTCTAAATAATGAAAAGGCTGCTAATGAAAAGAAAGATATAACCTAGCAAAACCTAGTTTCCAAAAGATAAGAAATAATATCTAAAAGGAAACTAACGAAAATAAAAGAAAAGAAATAAAATAAATAAAGTAAACTCGGACGAAAAGGAAATCCGAATCCCGCGCGTATGAACAGTGTCCGCGACCGTGGAAAACTCTCTGTGGTCTCTTCTTGTGGCATCGCCTCCATCTTCAATATATCTTCATTTAAGTCCTTCAAAACCACCAAATCAACACACTTCTTCTCCACAACTCCAATCTCCTAACTTATGCTCTAAACTCATTCAAACGGTACCTAAAACTCCGGTAACAACTCCTAGTTAAGCACTACAAAGTAGAGCTGATCACTATGCGTTAAACAATAATTTTGGGTATGCGCTGAAAAGTAATTGTGTAAACTTAAGGTTTGACGAGGTGTGAGTTAGACATGATAGTTTTTAAAGGGATGGGATCAAATGCTGATAGTGGTTATAGGTTTTTATGTCCGTTTGATGAGTTTCATCCAATGGCCAAGGTAAAATTCATCTTATTTAAGAGTTTAACTAAAGCGGGAGCGTTAATTTTTCTACAAATCTCTTCCCCCGTCCTTACTCCTGATCTCTCTCCAACCTCCATTAAACCATTTGAACCCCTAACCCTGTAAGGGAGCGTTTGTTAGAAATTTAGGTATGGGGTTTGGATGAGAAATTGGTTTAAGTCGGTATGGGGTTGGAATTTGATTCTCTAGGGTGATTTTTGGTTAGATTTTGGAATGAAATTAGGGTTTTGAAAATATTATCCCATTCTCGTCTTCTTCCCCCCTTCTCTGAATATCCTACTTCTTCCCCCCTTCTCTGAATATTCTACTCCTTCCACTCTCTCTGCTCTAATTCCTCCACTAGAACTTCGTCGACCTCAGCCTCGACGAGCTCACCTCTCGGACTAACTAGTTCCTTCGCTCGTCCTTTGCAGAGGAGGACTTACTGGCTCTCTGTCACTCCTTCAACGACTACTCCGTCTGTAGCAGCAACATCTCTGGCGAGCTTCACCTCCTCGCCACCCTCACGGCGGAGCACAAAGACACTGAAATCCAGAATGAAATTAACAGTAAAGGGACGCCACTCTACGAGGCGATGGATAGGGAGAAAATGAAGGAAAACAAGAGTTGAAGATGAAGAACAGTAAAGGGGCGGGAATGAAAATGAAACCCGAGCTTGAGGAGAGGTATGAGAACCCGATACCTGGGTATGAAGAATCAAGTTCAAAATTGAAAAAAGCCAAACAAACACTAGGTATCGGGTTTCCATTCCAGAACCCGATACTTCATTCCCCAACTCCGGTTACCAAACGCGCCCTAAGTCTTCTTCACCATCCTTCCTCCATTACCCATCCATCTTCGAACTCAACTCACTTGGTGGTAAATAGGTACATAGATATCTTGCCTTTTGTTGAATATATATTCAGTAAATTAACTAATGTAGTGTCCGTGCCTTGCACGGGATTTGTTTTTTTTTCCTTACATAAAAAAATAGTATATCAAAATTATATATTTAATTATTATAGAAATATGTAGGTAGTGACTGTTATAGAAGTAAATGAATGCAAATATAAAAAGTACTAATTGAATACAAAATATTATCGAAAGAGGGCGGAACTCTCCATAACTTTATTAATAGTAAAAAATGGCTAAGTAATTTTGAAACGGGGATAGTCACATCCCTAACATCAATACTACTAAAACGATAAAGCATAATCAAAATGTTCATCTAATACATGAAAATGAAACTCTAAATATTAAATCTCGTACGATGTTCGAAATTGCTACAAATTATGAAAAACTTCCTTGTCTACTACATTGGTGTAGTATTAAAACTTTTTTTTTTTTTGTCGGATATCAAAATCTTCAAACCTTTCTTGCTAGTAACTCTTGATGATGCAACATAAAACTGACCATGAGTAAAAACATGGCGTGAAAGATACAAACCGACATTTGCAAGAGATTGGCCCTGACTCTTGTTTATCGTCATAGCAAAATAGACACTCAAGGGAAATTGTCTTCATTGAAACTTGAATGGGTATAAAGTGTTTGATGGTGACATGAGCATGTGAGGAGCCGAGGAATCAAAATTGTATGTCCAATATTGTTGCTTGAAATATTCTTCCTTGTTTGACATAATTATCGAGCTGTGTGGTTATCAATCTTGCCCCATTGTATAAACCTGAAGACTGACCAATATTTTGAAGCATCATAATAAGGACCCCAACCTTAAGCTAAGTACATGATTTGAGACACCAGAATATCTAATACTGTTCAAGTAGTCAGACGCATAAACACTTGTATCGCTGTCTGCAATAAAACATATCTTGCAAAGGCTATCCAAACTGAGATAGACTTTCTCATCACCAAGTAACAAAGACAATATATAGTCATTAACTCTATCTGCTTATTCATGTGTTGGTGCAAGAATTGCCCGTTCTTCAAAGTATTTCGGAGACAACTAATTGTCCAAAAGAGAGGGATAAACAGACTTAACAATTGTTGGAATCAGATCTAAGTTATACTCCTTCACCAATAGCTCATCAGGAATTTGTATTTGTGTTTTTCCATCATTGTCATCACCTAGAATACCATCTCTGATGCTTAATACCTAGTCAGAAAATTCATTTGCTTCTTGGATATCATAATCAGACGTACCTTATTGATTCCACATGTTTCTTGTCAAATTAAGAACTTTGCAATATTCCCACAAATAAGAGGAATTAATGGTGGCGAAATATTAAATTTGTTTAGCAATATGGCATTAGAATTTATAGAGTCATAGTGGTACTTATAAATGATTAATTTTTATATATCAGTGTGCATAAAAAAACATCATATTATAGGAAAAACAATAACAATCAAAACCAGTATTGAACCACTATAGTTCTCCAAATCAAAGTTGAATGCTAAATAGAAGTCATATTATGTTATCTAAGGAAAAAAAAATGAATTGTTTCTATGATAAATTTTACAAAAAAACTAATTTTATATAAAAATCTGTATGATACTACATAATAGTTTTAATCAAAGTGAAATGTTTCTTGTCTTTAACTAATTTCTTAGCTTATTCGATAATTTTTTAAATTAACTTTGAAAAAAATTACACTTGATTTTGTAATGTCTGTGGTGATTTTTTTAAATGTGAGGTAAAAATCTCCTCTATATAAATGTTGTGATGACACATAGAAAAACAAAAATGTGGTGATGACACTCAAGTTTCAGGGTTCTCCTTTAGTATATATAGAATATAGATATCATATTATGAAAATATCTACAAAATCAATTAATAATTGAAAAAAATATGAGTATGAGTATGTAGATATATTCATATCTTAGATTGCTACATAGAACCATAAATTATAGATCCATTAGATACATAGTCTCATTGTAATTTACATGCAAAAATATTATAACAGGTTTTAAATAATTAATTATTTATGTTTATAATAGGATAAAAATTGAAACAAATTTGACTAACCACCAAATTTTCTTGATTTTCTCTTATATATGTTACACTATTTTCTATATTTTATGGTTTATGTATACAACTATTTAATAGTCTAATAGAACTAATTCACTAACCATGATTTATATTATATATGTATACACCTAAATAAATTATTAACACGACTATATATAAGATATGAATTTCGGTCTTGACAATAACGATTTACATTAATGATGATTTTTGAAATCAATTATAAATTCAAATTAGTATTGATAATATTATTGAAAAGTGTAGTCACATAATTGTTTTTTGATAAAATAGATAAGAAATAAACAAAATATTAGAGATATCATGAAATCAGAAGAAATAATTGTTCTAATTTAAATACAAATATTCAAATTCAAGCTCTAATCCTTAGCATATATTATCTTATTTATTCATGGTTTTATTAAGCTTCTTTTAATTTGCCCCAATCACTTATATTATATAGCCATTATCCCTTCTTTCATTACAATTTTAATAAAAAGATACATATCAACATCATTTCAAAACTACATATTGATCTCCATACAATATAAAATATATTGAATGTAAATTTTTTGAAAGTTGAAAATCTTTTTTTTTTCAAAAACAAAATTTATTCATATGAGTTTTATATAATTTCATGGAGTTTTTTTTTTAATTTAGTGGAATACTTTTAAATTATTACTTTGTAACCTTTTCTCTAAAATATAAATAAAAAAATCATGGATAAAAAAATATCCATAAACTCGTAAAGAAACAAATTTTGTTTTAGAATCTTCAACGATATGCATTTCAACTTGATTAATTTGTAATTTAATTAAAATTTGAAGTTTGGTTAATATTTGTTATGGGATAGATTTTATTATTCAAGTACTATATTTAATTGAAAAAAATTGAATAATATCAAATTTATAATTAAGACGTGCAATTTTTATCTAATCAACAAATTTAGTTATTATTAATATGTTACGTAAAAATAATAATAGGAATAAAAAGAATTTAGATTTGATAAGACTTATTTTAGTTTTTTTCTAATTGATATCTTTATTTAATTAAAATAATTAGTTATTATCAAATTGGTAAGTTAATATACAATTAAAACGGACCCACTGTTGTAATTTTTTAAAAGGCTGGATTATGTGATGGACGTAGGTTGAATTATGATGACACAAAAATTATATTGCATTTAAGAAAATCGAATAAATTTTTATTAATTAGTAATGAATATCATAATTTATATAAACTCAATACAAATCATTAGGGCACAATAACAACTAACAACAATCAACTACTAAACATAATATTTTAAAAGATATTTAAAAAAAATAAACGTATCAACCATATATTGTTTTTATGAAAAGATATTATGATTTTTTTTATTGGATGGGTCTAAAATTCTACTAACAAAAGTATTCCTAAAAACAGAAATGAAAAGACATATACCTTAATTAATTAATATTTAGATCATCTAGTAACGACTAATCATTATCAAACAACTTTTAAAAAATTGTGTTTAAAAGATTGCATATGAGATTCAAAATAATCTAAATATTAAAAATGAAAAACTATAAAAATGCATGTTTATATAATTTTCAAATGTGAAAGCTATTGGTTACAATTTATTTAATTATAAATTATTATATTAATTATACTAATAGGCAATTTTATGATAAATAATATAATAACTACAAAGTTATAATAAAGTAATTAAAAGGCTGATTGTCTTGGATTGCAATAGTGCATTGTTTAGATTTGAAAATTTTCGCAGTAATTAATACATATAGGAATTCTTGTTCAAATTGATTATATTTGAAAATATAGAAATATTTTTTAAATTGACTACCACGTACAAATAAAAATTAGAATAATAGGTAAATTTATGGATATTAATTTGTTAAACCAAATTTGTTTAATTATATTGAGTAATCTATAATTAAGACGAGACGCATTGTTTTAACTTTTGTTAAAAGTTCGAATGATGTGGTATATATCAAGGGCCGACATGTAGGCGAATAGAACGTGGTGACGACACATATGCGAATTGAACGTGGTGCTGATACGTATGATTTAGGCCTCTCATTTAGTATATATATATATAATATAGAGAGAGAGAATAGAGATAAATAATAGACTTTTTTACTTTTATTTATAATTATAAAATGAAATTATAAAAATAGTATTTTGGAAATATCCAGAAATATATTGAGAATAATTCATAATATTCTTATTGTTGAAATTGGAAAGAAAGATAATATGGAATTGATTAAAAAATCTTTGTGATTGATTTGTATGTAAATTAGGAAGAGATTAGGTTAGGTTTATGAACAAATCTTGATAAGTTATATGTTTTTGATTGACATGTGTTAGTTTTGAAAATAGAATAATCTTATATATAATTATTGTGATTGATATGTTTAGTTTCAGAAATAGGAGAATCTGATAAATATTTATTATATTGAATTTGAAGAAAAACGAAAAAAAATTGATAAAATGTCACGTGACAGAAAAAATAAGAGGATGTCATGTGGCGATCCCTCAGGGTTGTGTCAGATGTAATGTACGAAATGAATACACAAACCACCTGTTATTCGAATGTGGACATACCTTACAAACAATCGACAAAATTAATAAACAAACGCATAGAACTTTACAATCTATAATCACAGGGAATAAAAAAACAAAAGACATTATTGAATAAATTTGCGATAAAACAGATCAAGCGCAATTTGTGGAATTGGCTGTCGCCTGGTGGGGAATATGATTTTATAGAAATCAACAAAGCTTTGGAACAACGAACAATGATAATGAACTTATTAAATATGTTCCTCTTTATATCAAAAACCAAATAAATTATTGGGCAAAAACTAAGAATTGGAATCCAGATCCCCTTATGGATTGTAAACAAAAAAATAGTAAACAATGTAATGATAGAAGACCAAAAACGAAATGGAAAAAACCACATGAAGACTTTATAAAAATTAATATTGATGGATCAACTTTGACTAATGGTGACTCTAGTTTCGGCTATTTTTTTAGGAACAAATGTGACGAACCTATATATATGTTTGGAGATAAATGTGGAATTTCAACTCCACTAAGAACAAAAACCCTTACAGTAAAAAATGTCTTGTTTAAAGCATATGAACAAGGAATAACCAAAATAGAGCTAGAATGTGATAATCTCACTATTTTAAATGTTTTGAAAAAGATTTGGCACTGTCCTTGGGATATTGAAATCTTGATTTCTGATATCCTTTGTTGTCTACAACTTTTTTCTACAGTGCAGATCTACCATGTCTTCCGAGAGTCCAACGTTGTTGCTGATTTTATTGCAAAGATGAGCCAACGGCATCCCCTGGAAGACTTTCAAGTTAATCAAGATCTTGTAAATCTCATCCGAAATGATGCTATAGACCGAGAAACCAACTTCGTGTGGTTTACATGTCTAATTTTTACCTTATTAAAAAAAAGGATGTCATGTGACATAAAGAAGGGATGGACTTAATAGAGAGATGCCATGTGACTTAGAGAGGTTGGGATTTAATAGATATATAGTAGATTCTCCATGCCTTGCACGAGAGATTTAATTTTTGTTTTTTACACATATACGATATATAATCTACGTAATACATCATTATACTTCAAATGAAAAACTAAATAAAAAATATAATATTAGTTATAGAATAAAAAGTAATTAAAAGATATCTATATCTATATATACTTAAAAGTTAGCTTTTAGTCCAATTAAATGCTTTGAATTTAAGTATTTGATTTTTTGTCAAATTTCTCTATTTTTACAAAAACAACACAAAGTCTCTCTACATTCTACCAGAACGAATGAAATGGCTTTAATTAAATTTTGTAATAATTCTCATGCTTGGTTGAGAAGTAAGAAGTGGCATTTCAAGGGATCAAAAGAAATAAAACTCCCGATATAAGTGGATAGAAAATAATATTAAACTATACATACACAAATAGTAAAATTAACATATGAAATTTGGGGAGATTTAGGTGATTGAGTAATTATTTGTTTTATTAAAAAAATTTATTTCAAATATTGAATTATTTTCTAATTTCTAACAATAAATACATAGTTTCATTTATTTTTTAACTTATTAAAATAAGTGAATAAACTTCCTAAAATGATGCATGTTATACAAAATGGAATTCAAATGAGCTATTAAAAACTAAATAACTTATCTCCTTAGGTTGGTATACAAAATGTTTTTTTTTTTAATTTGGTTATTATTTCTAAAATATTGTTTAAATTTTTGAATGCTTTCAATTTTAAAAATTCACTCTCTTTTCACCCAAAATAACACAATTAGGGCATTTTCATTATTATTACCACAATAAAAAATTATATATTTTCCCTAAATGTAATGTAATCTTTTTTATTAATAAATTTTATATTCAACAAAATAAAGGTCATTTTCACACAATTTAGAAATTGATATATTATCATCTTTATTTTATTTAAGTTTTTGTCTCAAATTAAACTCAAATTAATAAATTTAGTATTCTAATTTGATATTATAAAAAGTTCAACTCTTAATGTCCTCTATTGTACAACAAATAACATTACTTCTCATTTGAAGTACATAATATAAATACTTTAGCAGAGTTAATAGAAACAAATAGATATAAAGATAAAAATAAAACTAAATTACACAATCACAAATCGTTAATAGATCGATCTTAAATCTAAAAAAAATCAAACAAATGCCTTTTTTTATGAAACAAAAAATCAAATACACACTAACGCAAACTTATTATTTATATATTACACAAAAACAAAACAATAATATATTTTGCCCGTGTGAAGCACAAGTTCAAGTATCTAGTATTCATAAGTGAATATGATTATGAAAAAATTAAATGAAAAGTTAATAAATATGGGCTACACAAAATTATAAATCTCTAACATACGTTCCTCTTAAATTGAGCAGTATGAATCATCATTGTATAAGCTGAGAGAAATGTGTGAACTTAAATCATTATCACTTTTATATGACTATTCTCGTACTCGTAAAGATCGTCCAAATTCCCACCACATTCGAACTTCAACTCTGATGAAAATAAATTTTTATCCAACAACTATGGTCTTATTTGCAACCATATTAGGTTAAAATTGCATTTTTAGATATTTAATAAATGATTGTTCTAGTTTTTTTTTACTTTTATTTAGATTTATTTTAAATATCTAAATCATATTATCAAATAGTATTTTATGCAGATCTATATTAATTGTTTTTAGAATATTTTCATATTTTTGTTGTTTTTAAAATTGAATAGAAAAAAGATATGCATTTGATTTAAAAAAATTATATGCAAAATTAAGTTGATGACATGTTGCAAAAATGATGTGACTTATTCTGAAGGCGGCACATGACATTAGAGAGATTATACTTTAATATTATAGTAGACTTTAATCTTGTTTCGCACAGACACACATGAGCACGACTTAATTCAAAGTATAAGGAGAAAAAAAAATCATGTATAAAATTAATTAATTTGAGCCATATAGTTGGGTCTGTTTGATATAATGTTTTAATAAGGTGTGTTGTAGTGATAAGGTACTTAGTTATGTTGATAAAAAAGTTTAAAGCAACTTTATAAGATAAATATGTACATATGGTGAATCAAATAACCTATTTATATTATTATTTTAATATATTTCCTTAAGGGAAATTATTGATTATCTACTTAATTAAATTCTAAAGGAAAGAAGGAACAAAAAAAAATTATGCCTAATGTAAGGACGAAGATTTGATTCTATATATAAACAAAGTATATACTAAATAACTATATAGATCGATGACCTAATTCAACTTCAATTATTTTTGTGTTATTAGTTGGGAACCGGGGCCTGGCCATCCGTCGTTTGCGGTTGACGTTCCGGCAAAGTTTGTCGTCCAATTGTGAAGTTAGAATAAACAGATTTGGGGATTATTGGTCCCTGATTTCGATCTCCCTATGATAGGTAGTTGGTATTACTCTCAATCACTAATTCCAGAACGAATACCGAAACAGCCGTTCCCTTGCCAGTCTACTGCCCGATGGCTTTACATCGCTAAAGAATCAGTAATTGACAGCAAGAGCTAAGAATTCAGAAAAGGAAAGTACCAATTATATTGGCAATGTGCGCTCCCGTGGGAGTCGAACCCACCTAAGCGGTGGCCTTGTTCTACCGAGAGATGAACTAAGGAGCGACAACCCCAACCATCTCTGAAAGACCGAACAAGGCTTGAAGAGTCTGAGCTCGGTCAAAGATAAATAAAATTCGAAATGATCGCACCGACGGACCATGAAAACGTTCTAAATCTACTCGAGTCTCTTTGGGTTTCCCAACAAAAGATTGAAAGAAGTAACAATGGGCGAGCTTGGTAGTACTACTTGAAAGCACTTTTTGCATATTCTGATAGAAAGACGTGTTTCAGGCTCTTGTAGAATGGAAAGCACAAGGGTTCTCTGGTGGTATTTCACTTTTATAGAAGAGTGAGGTGATTCGGGTATCACGACCTTGGTTTTCACTAGGAGTTCTATAAACCGGCTTTTAAAGGTTTTAGGTTTTGACATATTCATTAGTCTTGGAGGTCCGATATTGTAGGTTTTTCTGATAAGTTATGAACTTTGTTGTCAACTATTTAAATGTGGTGAAGCTTCCAACGGGTAGGCTTCCAAACCACATTACGACATCACCTTCTGGAAGAAAACCTTTTTTTTCCTTATTCTCTCGAACCGGGCCGGGAGAGTCCCATTGGCGACCCGGGGCATCGGCATCGTTGACTCCGGAGAAGTAGAAGATTCAGCCAAGAAGGGAATAGTTCCCAAAAGAGTGTTGCTTTAACAACATTCTATTCTAGTTATTAGATAGTGACATATATAGACATATAGAAATATATATAATAATAGAGATCTCAGTTCTATAGTTATAAGAAAGTAAGAAGTGAAAGGTAGTTATGCTTTATGCTCGACTGACGTCAATCTTCCCAATGAAGATAAAGAAAGGAAGATTCTAAGAGACGTGCCTTTTGATATCTACTCTTCTTAGAAAGCATACTCTTTTTCTAGCTGGGCAAGTAAGACTTTTCAAACTATCATGGTCTTTCAGGATTTTTGTCAAGAATTCATTCAATAGCTGCTCCTAGCCCGATTCCAAGACCTGGACCTCTTTCAGGTTTGAAACCCTTATTCCACTTCATTCCATATAACAAAGAAAATCTTCCGTTGAATTGAACTAGCTAGCGCTTCATTCCACCTTTAGACAGTTTTTAGCGAACAACTGAAAGGAAAGGATCGGTAGGCGAGGCTCATTGAGACCTTAGCTAAAAATGAGAATGGAAAAGAAGAGAGAGAGAGCGGGAAGTGGTCAGCAGACAACCGATATGGTAACATTTGAGAATATTCGAGTTGCCACTTTCTCCTTAACGTCTGGAACGCACATGACTTGAAACTCGAGTTTAGGCTTTGGGAAAGGTCTGGCCTGTGAAGAAATCGGGAAAAAACACTCGCAAACAAATATGCTCGGCTGGACTCTTTTATCGTATGCCCGAAAATTTCTTATTCGGTTCAACTCCGCTTGCTGCATAGCCTTCTCGTCCAAACACTCGAGATCTGCACTTCCCTTTACTCCATAGGGCCGAAGCTTTACTAAGAAGTTTTTTATAGAGAGAGTAAGTGGGGATCCATATTGCTTGCCACAACTCTATTCCCGCCTCGAAATCCATAAAGGACTTTAAGAGAGATGAAGTTAACGAAGCACTCCTCTTAGAGCAGGCATGGCGAATTCTTAATGAGACAAAGTCCCTCCGGGCCGTGTCCTCGTCAATCTTTTCCTAATGGAATGGTTATTTCCTTGATTCTTTCTTGGCTTTCTCTCCCAGAACTACGAGGTGAGAACGAGAGGGAGTGAACGGTCCAAGAATTGACCGCTTTCTTAACTTTAAGGGGTACTACACATAGGCATGTTTGGGAAGTACTTATACAAGGTCGTAGGCTCACTGATGTCCAGAGGCGCCAACTACTCACCTTATTAAGTATGGCAGTACACTGAGAGCACCTTTCAAGTCGGCTGACAAAGAAAGAAAGAAAAGTTTCGTCGTCTTCTCAATTACATCGAGCCTTCGATTGCGAAAGGATTTGAGGCCGGTTTTCAATTCGCTTCTCTCTCTCCGGCGAGGTTTGAACTTCGCGTAGTCAACTCATTCAAATCTGTAGCTTACTGTGAGCACCATACCAAACCTTGCCTGTCTATGATTCTCTGGATTCTATCGGAAATCGTCCGTCCATCAGTCCGAAACCGAGTGAGCATCCGTATCCACGTCCGAATCCTTCACAATAGGAGTGGTTAAGCCTCAGTCCAGAGACCTTTTCAGATGCATGCCTTCACTAAAGAAAGGAGAAAATGCCGTATGCTTGATGACTTCCTTACTCTATCAAGTAAGTACTTTCAGTCCTTTTCAATAAAGAATTAGCATGTGTTCAGTTAGTAGGAACCGGGCGTCTCCCCCGTTGGGATGTGTTGGAAATTCGTATGTGATGCTCGACCCGCCTATCTTTTTGGAAGGTGCTTTCACATAGGAGGAAGTGACCTAAGCAAGTAAAGGACAAAAAGAAGAGCGTCCTATTATATTATGCGACAACAATTATTAGGACACTAAAGAGTCCCCTACTCTAATAGGATAGATATAAGATAGAAGGAAGGGATAGAGCCTAGAAGGACAATCAAATTCAAACAAAAAGATTGGTGTTACGAACATAACGAAACAAAGAAGATGAGCCTGACAGCCAATCCCTTGAACTGCCAGGCAAGGAGACCTGAGATTGAGCCTAAGAATCTGTCAATCGAGGACGGAACTCCCTTATTTAAGAATTTTCTTTGCTTTCCGAAGTCCGCTCTCGTCTGCCTGGTCACTATCCCCTCCCTTCTTCGGTTTATGATCACATGTATTATAAGAACGACGACACTCTTTAAAACGCGCTATAACTGCATCTAATCAACTCAAAGCATCAAAGTGCCTATCAAATTCGTCGTCAAAGTTATATCTCATGCTCATTTTTTAGCTATAAGCGTCGAGAGAACATATGCTATTAAAGAGCTAGAAGCTCTACACTCGTTCAACTCATATAAAGCGGAACGTTCCCGCTTCATGTCAATAAACTCTATCTCGCTTAGGATTCTAATAAGGCCTTCCTTATCTACGACAAGCTTCAGACGAGAAAGAAAGAAAGAACTATCGCAGGGGAGGTGAAGATCGGATGTTCATTAACAGGCTTTGGCCTTGTGATTGTTATCGGTGCTCATACTTAATATAGTAGATCTTCAGTCTATCTACGGGCAAGTTCATTCATTCATGGCAATCGCCTACGTACCTTCCATCGTAAGGCAAATATGCTCGCTTCTAGGCTTCGACTTTCGAATCTAGTAGTTGATTGAGCGACTCTCGGGTTAAAGCGGCTAAAGTAGGCAAATGGAGGTAAATTGAATATGATATGAGGTTCGGCTCTCCGGGAGATATGCGACGGTATAAGCGGTATTACATTCTATTTTATGGGCTACAGATTCCGAGAGCCTGTAATCCTATCAGTAAGGTACCCCGTTTGTTTTGGGAATAATCCCTCCTAGATCTTAAGCATAACTATGTGACTTCCGTTGCATTTGTTGGAAATGTAAATTCTAGACTTAGAAGGTAATATATTACTCAATTCTGATGTCCTTGGTTTCTTTGATAACGATAACAGAGAGCAGGTGCGCTAGCTTTGAAACAAGGTAAAAGGAGGCTGCTCCAACTCAATTATTCAATTCTATTCTACTGTAGCTTTGCCATAGACCAATTGCAAGAGATTTGCATTACCATTAGACAGAAAAGAAGACCGCTCGACCCTTACAGATGAGCTGACAAGGTCGGGGCAAGTCTTTATAAAGGAAAGAATCAACCGCACTAATTGAGATCGAAGCGCCTATGCTGCATTCCAAACAAGCAAGGAATGAGCAGCTTCAAATAAATAGGGGGAACTTTTTCAAAAGTCTTTTGACTAATGAATAATAGGTATACTAAAGCACTTATTTCAAAGGGTTCCAAACAATACTCCATAGGCAACTCGATAACTATCCCTAGTGAACTGGTAACACAATTAAAGAAGAACTGGGAATGGGAGAGGAATCGAATGAGTTCAAAGTCGGGCAGATAGATTTACATAAAATGATTTGTGGATGGATGGCCAATAGCCAATGTCGTTGACTGGGAAGGAGAACATATGACCAGACAGGGCAAGTAAGGTTAGTTTACTAAAGGACGGAAACTTTTGCTCAATTTCCAAACACACTTTTTGCTATTTCCCGAGGTCAAGTTCACGTCATCTATTTTCAATGCAAGCAATCCCCGAATTCGGATTGGCTAATTGGGATGTTGAGTCCCCGGGCAAAGCACATTGAAAAAAATGAACAGAAAGATGCTGATCAGATTCCAATAAGAGTTCGTAAGAGAAGGAATTCTGATGAAAAATCCAAATGTTACCATTAGTGTTGGCTAAAGCAGCATCAAAACCCAGTCGACGCATAATATCATGGATCTTTTCTTTATCAATCATAGGCTCAAAAATAGCTAAAATGGAAAATGCAATTGAATGACTTTCTTTAGTCGTCTTATGGAAGCCTTATTACCGATACCTCTAATATTCCAAAGTAGGCTACTGATCATTACGACGTCGAAGATATGGAGTTAATGAATTGGTCTTTGATCTGGTAATGCGATCTGAGTGAGGATGTGAAGGGCCAATTTTCTTTTGAGCCTTAGATTTAGGCTTCACCACTTGAAAACCCTCCTCATCCACTTCCTGGTCAGTTTTCTCAGAGTTGGAAACTTAAACTTGAAGCGAATCAGGAAGCTTCAATTGATCAAGATGAAGCGTTTCAATCTCATTTTTCTTAACACCCTTCTCAACAGCAGGAATCTGTCCGATCTCAAAAGAATTGGAGGGTTGGATGGGAATGAAAAAAGGGGAGTCGGGTCAGCTGGATTCGGGATGGGATCGACTAATTTATATGCTTGGTTTGGGTAGGATAAAACATGTTCTTATTGGTCATGGCTAGCTGCCGCCTAATATCTGTGATACGCCTTGGGCACAAGGAAAAACCCTACTCTTGGACGGCAAACTTTGCCGGAATGTCAACCGCAAACGACGGATGGCCAGGCCCCGGTTCCCAGGGTGTGAGTATTCCATATTATGAGCCTACTCAGATCAGAACTAAACTAGTTTCTTCTTTTTTTCCTATCGGACCCCGGTCGGCTTTAAGCAACCTTCGCATTTTCTGCTGAGATCCCAAGTCTCCAAGTGGGCCCTCTTAGCCACTTTCTACCTTGGCTTTTTAGAGAATCCCGCTCTTGTGTCATAGGACTTATAGCTTGGCAGTCTACCGGATGGGTTTGTTTATCTTTCCAGTTTCGAGTGTCTTCTTGGATAGTTATAGTGGCCCATAGGCGCAAGATGTACCTTGTGGGGGGGGGGGGGGGGGGGGGTCCCCTGGACATAGTCTTTTTAGGCAGTGGCCGTTTAGTCCACGGTCCATTGGATGGTCGGTGCAAGGCCATAAATTGGAACACATTGATTCCGCTCGTTCCCGTCCTTCGCTTCAGGGCTTGTCCCTCGGTGTGGTCAGTACTCTATACTGTCGGGCAGCAAAGCTTACACTTGTTCACTAATTATGACGGTTCACCAGGGCCTCTTTCCTCCTCCCTTTTCTGCTCACTCGTAGGGGTCTGGACCCCCACAAAGAGGGAGGGAGTCGATTGAACATCTCAGCCATTGGCGGGAATTTCGCCCACATCCGATCCCCAATTCTTGTTCACCCCGGATGATCGTGTTGAGTGAATTGTGACCTCATACGATCGTGTCGGGTGAGCAACAACTGCTTCATCACAATACTTACTTATGGGCTAACGAGTCACACTTTGGCCAAGTATCCTACAAAGAGACTCCTGAAAGCCAGAAGTATTAAAGGAATGGCCATAGGAATGGGCGCATCATGACATCATAAGATGTCATGATGCGCCCGTTTAGTCCACGGTCCATTGGATGGTCGGTGCAAGGCTAGAAATTGAAACCCATTGATTCCGCTCGTTCCCGTCCTTCGCTTCAGGGCCTGTCCCTCGGTGTGGTCAGTACTCTATACTGTCGGGCAGCGAAGCTTACACTTGTTCACTAATTATGACGGTTCACCAGGGCCTCTTTCCTCCTCCCTTTTCTGCTCACTCGTAGGGGTCTGGACCCCCACAAAGGGGGAAGGAGTCGATTGAACATCTCAGCCATTGGCGGGAATTTCGCCCACATCCGATACCCAATTCTTGTTCACCCCGGATGATCGTGTTGAGTGAATTGTGACCTCATACGATCGTGTCGGGTGAACAACAACTGCTTCGTCACAATACTTACTTATGGGCTAACGGGTCACACTTTGGCCAAGTATCCTACAAAGAGACTCCCGAAAGCCAGAAGTATTAAAGGAATGGCCATAGGAATGGGCGCATCATGACATCGTAAGATGTCTCGCCCGAATGAATTAGTTGGTACTAGAAATGTTAGAAAAAGTAAACGAAAAGAGTAATAAGAAGTGAAAAGGACAGAGACACTTCCCAACCAGAAAGCAAAGTTCCCACTGATGGTATACTTAGTGTAAGCGAGCTCTAAGATCACATCTTTGGAATAAAATCCAGTTAGAAAAGGAAATCCAATTAGAGATAAGTTGCCCATGAGCATCATGGCATAGGTAAAAGGGAACGAGGAGGCAGCCCCCCCATCTTCCACATATCTTTCTCATCCGACATGGCATGAATCACCAAACCCGCACTCAGGAATAGTAATGCTTTAAAAAACGCATGATTCATTAAATGAAAGACGTTAATCGAATAGTTAGAAATGCCACAAGCAAAGATCATATAGCCTAATTGACTGCAAGTTGAATAAGCTATGACCCTCTTTAGATCGTTCTGTAATATTCCAGTGGTTGCCGCAAGGAATGATGTCGTAGCTCCTGCAAAAGTAATAACAATTAAAGCCGTAGATGGGTATTCAAATAAAGGAGAACACCTTGCTATCACGAAAACGCCAGCTGTTACCATAGTAGCTGCATGAATCAAAGCGGATACTGGGGTGGGACCCTCTATAGCATCGGGTAACCAAGTATGTGATCCTATCTGTGCAGATTTTCCAACAGCACTACTAAAAGGTAAAATACAAATAAGAGTTATGGCATTCAATCTCATATTACGAGAAATCCAATAATTTCTAGGGGCACTAGCACAAGCAAAAACGGTAGAAAAATCTATTGTTTGAAAGAGAGTAAAACGACCCGAAATCCTAGGAGCTAATCCAAAATCACCTACTCGATTGACAAGCATAGCTTTTGTAGCTGCTTTATTTGCCTGAAGTCGTGTAAACCAAAACTGAATTAACAAATATGAAGCAAGACCTACTGCCTCCCATCCAAAGAATAATTGAAGAGAGTTATCTTCAGTCACCAACATTGGCATAAAAAAAGTAAGAATGGATAAATAACACATAAATCGAGGGCTATGCGGATCCTTAGACATATATGAAATAGAATAAAGATGGACCAAGCTACTTATGGATGTAACCACAATTAACATCACTACGGTCGGGCTATCGAACACGGAGTCAGAAGTGAATTACGAGTCGGACCAATCTGCGAATCGAGGGAGCTACCCTTGCATGCAATGATGTGGTGGGGAACCTCTCATTCGAATTCAGTGCTCTCTGAACCGTACGAGAAGATTTCCCATCACACAGCTCACCAACTTGATTTTCTGCGGAAACCGTATGACCAAACAGGCCTGGAAAAAGAGGTACGGTCTCGCTTTCCTTTGCCACTCAAGTGTATGACATCTGCCGTGCTTAGGCCCCTTCTTCCCTTCCCTAATGAAGGAGTCCCCCACCCGCCTTAGTAGTCTCAAATAGAGCGTGCATGCTTGCCCTTTTTTTTGTAGTAGGTGATTAACTACCGAAGCGAAGAAAAGGCTGGATCAAGAAAATGGCATACTACGAGCCCTCTGCCCCATGCATCTAACCATCTCGCGTGGTTCACCGGTTCCACCGACTAGACCAAAAGAGTGATTTAGTCGATACAAAGGTGCGCTTGAAGTGGGGGGTGTGCTATCCCTATTGGGTTGGGCCCTTCCCCATAAGGCCCCACCGTCTAGGCATAAGCGCCCTCTTGCTACCCATATGCGAGGCGCCGTCTTAGCCTTCCCTGACTAGGATCGCTCCCACACCTATAGCGTTCATGATCGGCCTCCTCAACTGTGTATTGATCGAAAGGCAGGGCGGCACAGCCCCCAAGGGAGTGGTTACGTCCAGTATGTCTTCCCTTACTCCCGACATGCTATGGTGCCCGTGGTGGGTAGGAGCGGGTTGAGTCCGTATCGCCGCGGAGCAACAGCCGCGTCCAGATCTGATCTATCTACCCGACAAATCATCCGGTGACTTCACGGTCGCCAAAGAAGCCCCAAGAAGCATCAAACATTTCCGATGAAACCCATGGAGCAATTCTTAGATAGCAAGCACTAGCTCCTGGTGCGACTTCATAAAATGCAATCACAGATAATAATGAAGAGAATGAAATGCACATAATAGTCATTACAGCGCTTCCTTATGATCCTAGAAAACGTCCGAAAAAAACTACTACGGAACTACCGAGCAAAGGCAAAAATACTATAAGTAAATACATAATTTCGATTGTGATCAAACAACCAAAAATCAAACAATGATAGAGCGGCGAGTGAACTAGGTTTTAGTCGATCGTGATAGGTCTGTTGTCCTCCTCGTTACAGTCCTCCTAAAATCAATAGCATTTTGTCGGAATACATCTTGTCTTTTCACCTTAGTAGTCTTATGCATAGTAAAAAAGTCTGAACTACATACCTATAATATGGTCGGCCATACATATCCAGAATGTGAACAAAGTAGATACTGCCCGTGCCATGATTAATGAGATCACAATAGATTTTGTTTAGCCCGAGAATTTGATCTTTTAGATTCTCGTCTATAATAAAGGCATGTTATTTCTTTGAAATGAAGTCCCTCTACGATTGGTCTAATGTCTGAGTGCGTATGGCAGTACACTGAGAGCACCTTTCAAGTCGGCTGACAAAGAAAGAAAAAAAGGTTTCGTTGTCTTCTTAATTACATCGAGCCTTCAATTGCGAAGGGATTTGAGGCCGATTATTGCGGTGCAGTTAAATAGAGATTCAGATTAGTTCAAATAGGTCCAGGACACCTTGTGTGAGACTGTTCAACCCTTTGTCGGCACTTCTCTTGACCATACCAAATAAGGAGAAAAGATGGATTATCTTGTCCCCTTGGATACAGAAGAAATAGGAATTTCAGTCCTCAGTATAAAAGAAAAGAAGAAAAGGAAAAGGTATAATCTGAAACAAAAGCAAACAGCTTACAAACCATATGCTTGATCTACTAAAGAAAAACAAGAAAAGAAACAAAGAAGAAGAGAAGAAATTATGCGTGTTCCATTGGCAACAGTTCGCTTATCGGTAGGAGAAAGAAAGCGGAAAGATCGTGTCTCACTTGAATAAGACGCGCATGCAGCAAAGTACGATCGTGCAGTCGTGGCAGTACCAACCAAATAACAAGATGACAAGAACACATTGATTTCGGAATACGACAGGTCTCCTTTTGAATTCACTCGTTTCTCTGATAGATTCAACCTAAACTTCAGATGAAAGAAAAGAAAGCCGCTTGGCAGCGAGCAGAACAAACCAACCAAGGAAACGATCTTCTGTCTGAAAGACTAGCTAGCTAATCCATATGCTTGTTCAATGACAAGCGAAGACGCTTAGAAGTGGAATGAAAGGGGCAAGGGCCAAGCATCACAACACCCGACTTGCAAGTTACTAACGACTTTCGCACGCTAGCTCATCTCGTTCGTTTCTATTTTTCATAGATACTTTTCTTTGGATTTTTCCTACTTCGAACATTGATACCGACAAGCAAGAGGATTCGCGACAACGCATTAAAGCCTAGCGTTAGCGCTTTAGTTTCCTTGCCCTTTCTTACTCTATTAGTCAAAAATAACTAGCATACCTATTTCAATCATTAACTTCATAACCGTAGGTGTTAGCTTGTTTGATCAGTTTGTCGTGGCAACTCTTAGAATGATCTTCCGCGACTACCTCCCTAAGTAGATGGATTTTTGCCTGCTTACACCTCTCTTAGACCTTCCTTCCTCTCCTGTAAGAGATCGCATTATCCGAAGATATCCGGTTTATGATATTCCGAGCGCGGAAACTATGTATGTGATTATTGTACCCCATTCGAACAATAAGGATTTCGCGCACTTAAGCGGAACAAGCATAAGGATTCCAGCGCTAGCTAGGAAGCCGTTTTAGTTAGCTATGCCGTTTTCTTGCTCACCCATCACTCTTCTTCGATAGAATGGTAGGTTTTGGATGGAAATTAGGCATGTATAATTTTGGATAGAAATCATTAATTTGTAATTGAATGGTGATTAAATAAATTAATAAAAAGTAAAAAAATAAGAAATTGACATGTGGCATGTGATGATGTGGCTTAATTAAGGAGTGTCATATGGCTAAATAAGATTTTACTTTAGTAGATATATAGTAGATTCTTGGGTCTATTTTGAAAAAAAATTATGTTAACAATATTACAGATTTATTTAAGTGTATATGAAATATATGTCAGAGAATTTTTTGTGCTATGTTTTGAAAAAAATGGATTATAAAAATATTCATATGATATACATAGTATGCTAATTAGGGCAGAGATTTGATTTGATTTTCAAAAAAAAATGAAAAAAAAAGATAGCTTGCCACGTTACATTAGAGAAGGTTGGTTTAATTTGAGAACGCCACATAGTAGGAATTCTGATTTAGTGTATATATATATAGTAGATTATTCTTACGATAAGACTTAATTGTCCATTCATTATATAATACTCCCTCCGTCCCATAATGTTCGTCCTGTTTCCGTTTTGGGCGTCCCCTTTTGTTTGTCATACTTTCCTTTTTTATCCATTTTTTCTTTCCAATATTACCCTTATTCATTCCATCTTTTACACCATTTTATCCCTCATCCAAAAACATCCAATCATTATCACCTACCATCTTCATCCATCTTCATCCATCTCAAACTCCATTAATATCCACCATTTTTATTAGGGGTGTTCATGGGTGGACCGGACCGGATTTTCGGACCGGACCAGACCGGACCGATAAAATTCCGGTCCGGTCTCCGGTCCACCATTTCCCCAAAACCGGTTTCGGGTCCGATCCGGTCCAAACCCGGAAAAAATCCGGTCCAGACCGGAAGACCGGAATTTAAAAAAATATTTTTTTTTTTGTAATTTATATGTTTTATATATTTGTTTTAGAGATTTATATGTATTTTTTTGTAGATATTTTTTTAAATTTAATAAGTTAGGAGTATATATGTTTTATAAATATTTTTTTAGATATTTTTTTATAGATTTTAAATAAGAATTTAATTTTTTTATTTTTTAAAATTAAATCCGGTCCAATCCGGTCCAAGACCGGACCGGACCGGGTTAAGACCGGACCGGACCTATCCGGTCCGGTCCGGTCTTTGGTCCACATATGCCCAAAAATCCGGTCCGGACCGGATGAACACCCCTAATTTTTATCCATAACCTAAAACTTAATAAACCATATTCCATTAACCTAATTAATCTAATTAATTAAAGATTTTATTTTTTTAATTAAACTAACAAAATTAACCAAACTACTCCTAAATCCATTAACTTAACCCAAATTATATTTTTAACCAAACTAACTCAAACCCATATTTTAACCTAACCCAATATCTCTAACCCATATTAACCTACCCCTAATCTACCCATTTAATCCGGCCTAATCTACCCAGCCCAATTAACCGAAACCCTAATCTACCCAGCCTAGTCCATTTCCCACCCTAACCCTAAATACCCTAATCTGAGCTCTCACCCCTCACTCTCTCGTCTCACTCTTCGCCGCTCTCTTCTTTTCTCCTCTCTCATTCTCTTTGAAACCCTAGATCTGAGCTCTCTCGTCTCCTCTCTCGTTTGAGCTCTCTTCACCTCTAGTTCTCATTTGTGCTCTCATCTGACCTCTCAATCTCCTTGAAGGTGCCTCTCCTTCTCTACTCTCTCGTCTGAGCTCTCTCTCTTGTCTGAGCTCTCTCTGAAACCCTAACTCATCAAAAATGATCTCGATCTATTGCAGATCTGCTCGCCGGCGATTAATCTGCTCCGGCTGTCCCCAAAACACAGAAAAGGCTTGCTCCTCGTCTAGATCTACCCATATCTCCCAAAACCCGCCCAAAAAAACCCTAAATCTCAGAAATCGTTGCTTTGAAAACCCCGGTCCCCTGGGTTCCCTTCTCTGTTTGCATAAAAAATGGGTGATTCGGACCTATTTAAGTCTGATGGGTCCTGGACTTCTGATGCACTTTTTGTTGCTTGCTCTCAAGTTCCATAGTGCGAGTGGGGTGGCGATTGTGTTGGGGATCACAGCTTCACTCTTGTTGGCTCAGAGGAAACTGTGGAGGGGAAGCTGCGGGAAGAGCCCCCAGAGATCGTTGAGCTCCCTGCTACCCCTGAGTTCATTGAGCTCTTTCCTACCCCTGAGATCGTCGTCCTCCCTGATTCCCCTGAGATTATCTTCATCCCTGATTCCTCTAACGATGAAGCTGCGAGATGAATCGTCCCCGGTTATGGTGATGTTGCCTCTAATTCTGATTTTTAGCTAAGTCTCACTCTTTTTTAGTTGTTTATGCATGGGTACTTTTGCTGAGATTATTGCTCTAAATTATGCATGTTGTTGAATGAGTTTGTTGTGCTGTTGACTGAGACATTGGTATTCTGTTTTGTTGTTGATGTTCTGATGACTAAGACATTGGTATTCTGTTTAAGTTGATTCTCTGTTTTGGTGTGTTGGTGTTCTGTTTTGGTGTTGCTATTCTGATGTTGGATTATGTTGTGTTGCCTCTGTGTTGTGATCGGTGATGATGCATGATAACTGAGATGCAAAACCTTTATGTTCACTGGACTTCTGATGTGCCATGGCAACACTGTGTCACATGTAATTGATTGATGCTTATGTGTATGTTAAGGTACTGTGATTGGTATTGTATCTATGAGGGTTATGGGGACATCCGAGATTATTTATGCATTTCAATGATAAAGTCTTGAAACTGAGATGCAATACCTTTAACGTCACTGCCTTAATGTGCCATAGGAACACTTTTACATGTGGTTGATTGTTGCTTATGTGTATGTTGAGTCTTGTGATTGGTCTTGTGTCTATGATGGCTATGGGGACATCTGAGATTATTTGTGCATTTCAATGATGAAGTCTTTTTGTTGAGATGCAAGACCTTAATATCACTGCTTTAATGTGCCATAGGAACACTTTCACATGTGATTGACTGATGCCTATGTGTAAGTTAAGGTCTTGTGATTGGTCTTGTGTCTATGATGGCTATGGGGACATCTGAGATTATTTATGCATTTCCCTTGTCTGTCCCGAAATGTTTGTCCTAAAGTTCTAAAAGCTCTTGTGATTGGTGGTGTTATTCTCTTTGAGACTATCTATGATGAAGTCTTGAAACTGAGATGCATTCCCTGCATGTTCACTGTCTTAGTGTGCCATTGGAACACAGTCAAATGACTGATTGATGCTTATGTGTATGCTAAGGTATTGTGAATGGGTTTGTGTCTATGATGGTATTAGGGACATCTGAGAAATGCATTGTCATTGTTGTGCCATTACTTGTGCTTGTTTACAAAATTACAAAAGTTCTTGCTCTGTACACAAAATGTTCAATCTTTGTCATATATTGCTAAATAAACTGACTGTCTTCAAGTGCTTCTTCAGTGTCTTGATCTTCAACTTTTGTTATCCCTTGTTGACTCTATTGACCTGCTATTGATGTTCCTGCTTGATCTTCTTGTTGTGCACCCCCATGCACTATGTCCCATGCTTCTATGATAGCCCACATAGGTTCATTGATCTCTCTTGGTAGATTTCTTTGAGCCATTAATTTCTTCTTGTTTACATGTGGCAAATCATACTCATTGCCTCCCTTGCATTTAAGTATTTCATTCATAACAAATTGTAGTGTCATCCACACATCTCTTAGAGTTGTAGGGGCCAATTCAAAAAATGCTTCATGCACTGCTTCTATCATATGATCAATACTTTTTGGCATCTTCTTGTGCATGAGTGACTGAATGCTTCTGAAAAATCCTAGATCTAAGATGTTTACATATGGACTATTAGCTGGCTGTTGTATTAAGATGAAAGTGAATTCATCCTGAATGTATACATGTTGCCATTCTGGATCTCTTTGAGTTATATGGGCTTTTGCATTGTCTTGTTGTATGAATATAACTCTTTGAGCTCCATCTTATGGCCACTTTGCCTTGATTGCTGGAATGATTTGGTTTATCAACATGTTCCTTGTCACTTGCTTATTGACTGATTCAACTAGCTTTGTAACTAGTGTCCCCTTCTCTCTGTTTTTGAATGACCTTTTTGCTACTTGTTGATATGTGAATGGAAAGATTCATAGCTTCCCATAAAAAATGCACTGTCCCTGTGCATCAAATCTAGGCTTTGCTACAACTGCAGTGAACATAACTTTGGGAATAAATTTAGATGAATTTGCAGCTCTGTACTTGCCCCTTTCATTCTGTGCTAGATATACTCTCTGTGATTTCTTTGATAGAAAAAACCACTTCTCATCCAAGTGTACAAAATCAAACATTGGATAATACACTGATTTTTCTTCTACTGTATCCCCACAAAGTAACTTTAGTACCCAATCCAACCTAGCCTTCTTATATCCCTCACTCAAACCAGGATGGATTGGATTTGTATGTGGCTTTATTGTACCTTGCTTGACCATCCTATGCACTTTGGTCTTTGAAAGACTAAGTTTGCTAGCTAAGTCTCTAATGCATGACCTGTCTCCCATGCCCAGTGCTGTGATTGAATCCATCTCTACTTGAATTCCTTTTCTACCACAGTTGTGATATTTTGTGCTTAGATTGTACCTCTGATGTGCATTATGTTGCTTCTTTGATGTGTTCCAAAGTCTGCCTATGCACCTTCTTGACATTTTGAACTCTTCTGCAACTTTTTTTATTGCACCATGTGGTAATTGTCCCTCTCTAGATATTGCTAGCAGAGCATTCAATATGTGCATTTTTTGATCATTGCTGAGCCTGGTATTATGTGTTGGCTGATGATGTTGTGTTGCCTCTGTGTTGTGCTCTGCTTCTGATGACTATCCCTATTCATCTCCTGGTTCCTGGTTGAGATCAAAGCTATGTTCACTATCTTGTTCCATGTCCCCTGATGACTGTCCCTCTTCGAACTCTTCTCCATCATAAATGTACTGTTCATCTGGAAGTGGAGCTTCATTTAAGTCCCATAAAGCTGAGGTCATGACACCACCAGGCTGTGATGCAGAGATTGTATTATGTCCTTAATTTCTCTCTGTGATTTACTGAAGCTTTGAATGTAAATCCTGTAAATTTAGATGAGAATGCTGTAATCCCCTTTTAGGTACTGTTTAGGGGCAATTTTGTCAGGACAATTATGCCCTAAGTCCCCTTTTGTTTAGGGCAATTATGTCCCCAAAATTTGTAAGTGATCCGTGTCCCCTAAAATCAGTCTTTCATTGGCTGAAATTTCATCTGTGGTAAATAACCACAGATTGCACTATAGCAGGTCATGTCCCCTTCTGCCTTAATGTTAATTTTCACTGTAGCAGGTCATGTCCCCAATTGTACTTTGTTAATTTTCTTAATCCAAGAGCTTTTTATACTTTAGGACAAACATTTCGGGACAGAGAGAGTACTCCATATTAATGGTTGTCCAATCCTAATCTGGGGCCCTGTGCAAAAAATGGAATATATATTATAATAATGGTTTAAAAATAAAAAAAAATATGTATAAACTATAATAATACAATTATATTTTCTAAATATACTAGGCATGATTTCATATACAATATATATTACTCCCTCCGTCCCATAATATAAGCCCCATTTGCCAAAAGTGTCGTCCCAAAATATTTGCCCCATTTACTTTTCGACCCAATCATTAAATTTGTTTTATTCTCATTAATTTACCTACCCACATTTACTTTTATTACTCTTCCCCATAAAATCAACTTACCTACCCACATTACCCCTCTCCCCCCATATCTCTCTCTCTCTCTCTCTCTCTCTCTCTCTCTCTCTCTCTCTCTCTCTCTCTCTCTCTCTCTCTCTCTCATACCCCTCTCTCACACCCTCATTTCTCCGATACTCTCTCGAACCCTCTATTTGATTTTGCTGCTCTCTCTCTCTCTCACACTCAACCCTAATCTCTCTCTCTCTCGAATTCTCACTCTCGAACTCTCTAATCTCTCTCTGCTTCTCTGATCTCGCTCTATCTCACACTCAAACCCTAATCTGTCTCTCACACTCAAATGCCGCTCGGACCCTAATCTCTCCCTCTCACACTCTCGATTCACTGGATCTTGGTTTATGGATCTCGTCCCCTCTTCGATCTCATCTCTGGATCTTGCTTTGTGGGTTAGGGTTTCTGGATCTCGTCCCCTCTTCGATCTCATCTCTGGATCTTGCTTTCTGGGTTAGGGTTTCTGGATCTCGTCCCCTCTTCGATCTCATCTCTGGATCTTGCTTTGTGGATTAGGGTTTCTGGATCTCGTCCCCTCTTCGATCTCATCTCTGGATCTTGCTTTGTGGGTTAGGGTTTCTAGATCTCGTCCCCTCTTCGATCTCATTTCTGGATCTTGCTTTCTGGGTTAGGGTTTCTGGATTCAGAGCCGCTTCTTCATCATCTCTGGATCTCATCATCTCTGGATTAGGGTTTCTGGATCTGGTCTCGTATCCTCTAGATCTGCTTTTTGAGAATCCAGAGATGAGCTTCCATTGGACTAGTTGCTCTGATGATGGCAAGGCGGCCCCGAAGCAGAAGAAGAAGAAGAAGAAATCTTCTTCTCACTGCTCTCAATACCCTAAGTGTGAATGGGGAAACCAGTGCCAAGGATTTCACATCTTCAGTCCCCATTACTCTGAAGATACTGTTGAGTGCTCCTGGAAACCTGAGGCCAAGGTGAATGAAGAAGTTGTCGATCAGCTCTCCAAGTCCCCGGAGAAGGAAGCAGGACCCTCCAGAAAAAAAATCCATGCAAAGGTTGAGATTATTATAATCTCTGATGATGAAACCGATGGTTGACTTCTAAACTCTGTCCTCTGTTGATTCCATGTTCAATTCGTCCCCTCTTTTGCTATTGATTTGATTGCATGTTCATTCTCTGTAATGTCCTCTGTTGATTGCATGTTAAATTTTGGGATTCTAGGGACAACAGATTTTGCTTGCATGTTCAATTTCATTGCATGTTGTTGATTTATACTCTATTGTTCAATTAGATGGATTACATTTTACTCTGTTGTTGTGTATCAACTTATTTGCTGTTGTTGATTTTGATTGCATGTTCATTGATCTGCAAATGCTCTTTATGATGAAATGTTCTGCATGATCATTGATCTGATGTGTTGTGAAAATGTATACATGTCTGCAAATGGTTTAGGGTGTTCTGTCTTGTTCATTGATCTGCAAATGCTCTTGTTATTACCTGATTTCTGTTGTTGTTGTTATGTTGTGTATTGATAAACAATGATGAAGTCTTTGAATACCGAGCAACTTGTACTTGATCTGCACATTAAGTTGTGATGTTGTGAAAATGTATGTTCTGAAAATGCTCTTGTTATTACATGGTTTCTGTTGTTGTTATGTTCTGAAAATGATAAACAATGATTAAGTTGTTATGTTCTGAAAATGTAGTTGTTATGTAAACTGAATGTGGTTTCTGTTGTTGTTATGTTGTGTATTGATAATCAATGATGAAGTCTTTGAAAACTGAGATGCATAAGTTGCCATAAGAAACCAGTTTATATTAACTGAATGCGGCTCTGTGTGTATGTTAGTGCTGTGAAAATGTAGTTGTGTCAGTGATGATTGGGGACAACTGAGATTATAAGTCTATAATCAAGGATGAAGTCTTCTTAAAATGAGATGCAACTTCATGTAATTCACTGCATTAATGTCCCATGAGAAATCGGTTGATATAACTGAATGAGGCTTATGGTATTCTTAGTGGGCTTGTGTCTGTGATGATTGGGGACATCTGAGATTAAATTGTTAAATGTTTCTTAGGTTTTAAAAAGATGTAACTTCATTGTTTGACTTTTACTTCTTCTATGTTCCTGCATGACTACAAAATATCAACCATGTTCCTACATGACTACAAAATATAGTTCTTGCATGCTTACTTACAAAATATCAACCATGTGCAAATGAAAACTATGTTCTTGCATGCTTACTTACAAAATATAGTGAGATGCAACTTATTTGCTATGTGCATGCTTACAAAATGTATTGATGTGCAAAATACCAGGCTAGTCTAGATAATAATATTATGTTCTTCTTCTTGAGTTTCTTCTTCTCTGTGTTGCTGTGTATTTGATGGACCTGCTTCTGCTTGCATTCCTTGTGCACCCCCATGAACAATGCCCCATGCTTCCATAACTGCCCACATTGGTGCATGAACTTCTCTTGGCATAATTCATTGAGCTTCCAATCTCTTTTTATTATTATGTGGAACATCATAATCATTGCCCCCTTTTCTTTTGAGTATTTCATTCATAACATATTGTAATGTCATCCACACATTACCTAATGTTTTAGAGTCTAGTTCATAAAATGCTTCATGAACTGCATCTAACATGTGATCAACATCCTTAGGCATCTTTTTGTGCATCAGTGATTGAATGCTCCTAAAAAATCCTAGATCTAATATGTTTAAATCAGGGCTATTAGGTGGTTGTTGAGTCAAAATAAATGTAAATCCTTCCTCTTGATATACCTGCTGTCATTCTGCATCTGCTTGAGTTATATGAGCTTTTGCATTGTCCTGTTGTATAAATATCACCTTGTGATGTCCATCTTGTGGCCACTTTGCCTTGATTGCTGGAACTATTTGGTTGATTAACATGCTCCTTGTCACCTTCTTGTTTACTTATTCAACTAGCTTGGTCACCAATGTCCCCTTTCTTCTGTTTTTTGATGATCTCTTTGCTGGCTCTGTGTATGTGAATGGAAAAATACCAATTTTTCCATCAAAGGTACATTGCCCTTCTGAATTGAACCTTGGTCTTGCTACTGCAGCAGTGAACATTACTTTTGGAATGAACTTGCTTGAACTAGTTGCTCTGTATTTGCCTTTCTCATGTTGTGCTAGATAGACCATGTGTGACTTCTTGCTCAAATAAAACCATTTCTCATCCAAATGAACAAAGTCATACATTGGAATGTATTCTCTCTTTGTTTCTGCTGTATCACCTTGTAGTAGCCTTAGCACCCAATCCAGTCTTGTCACTTTGTTGTTGTCATTCAATCCTGGATGGAGTGAATTTATGTGTGGCTTGATTTCTCCCCTCTTGATCATTCTATGAGTTGTGCTCTTTGATATGTTAAGGTTGCCTGCTAAATCTCTGATGCATGATCTCTCCCCCATATTCAGATTTGTAATAGACCCAATTGATACCTGAACTCTCTTTCTACATGAGTTGTGATATTTTGGTGTGAGATTATACATTTGGTTTGCATCCCTCTGTCTCTTGCTTATGCTCCATATGCTTTGTATGCACCATCTTGATACATTAAATTGTGATGCTGCAGCATTTATTGCACCATATTGTAGCTTTCCATTTACTGATCTCTCTACAAGCCACACCAAAATATTCATTCTCTGTAATGTGATGAGCCTGCTTCTGTTTGTCTGATGATGACTTGTTGCTTCACTGTGATGCTCTGTTTCTGCAAGAATTGTTGCCTCTGTTTCTGGTTCTTGGTTGAGATCAAATAGAACTTCATCTTGTTCCATGTCCCCATATGGCTGGTTGAGATCAAAGAGAACTTCATCTTGTTCCATGTCCCCATATGGCTGGTTGAGATCAAAGAGAACTTCATCTTCTTTCATGTCCCCAACTGACTGGTTGAGATCAAACAGAACTTTGTCTTCTTCCATGTCTTCATCATCAGTCAGAAAATCATGTACCTGGTCTACATCATCATGTGGAAACAGAGCTGGAATATTAAGATTAAAGTCTGAAGACATTCTGGAGCAGGCAGTGATGCTGTTAAATGCAGTTCTCAGAGATGAAATGGTGTTAAATGCTTCAACAGAGATTCAATGGTGTTTTTTGAAGTATTTTAGAGTTGCAGTGATGTAAATGGCTGGCTTTGCGGGAATTTGTAATGTTTAGACTGGATCTTGGCAATCTGTGTGACCCTAATCCTGTGTTTCTATTGGTTGAAAAATATCAACCATGGATTTGCAGGTTTACTTAGTATCTGTCCCCATTTGTCAACAATTTTCCCTGCAAATTTTTTGTACTTACTGAGCAACTTGTACTTGATTTTCAATGTAAAATTTCTCCTTAATAAATGTGCCCATTCTCAAATGGGGGTTATATTACGAGACAGAGGGAGTAGATCTGTAATGGGTTTTGACGTCTTCTTCTCGAGACGGCGCCATCCATGGTTTTTGTGGATGCTCGGGGGATCGATGGTCTTCACAGTCCTTTCGAGTTCCTTGGCAAATCATTGAGCCATACCCTCCTATGAGCCACCATCCACTCTCGAGTTACTTCGTCACCCCGTCGCCGGGTAAATCTGTTCAGATCTAAGCTCTAAGAACTTCCTTCACCGGTTTTTTATCCCCTCTTTACCTGAATTTACCTTGCTCAACCAATCGATTTTATTGGTCGGATTGCCCAGAGGGCTTCATAACCAAACCCTCTTCCAATTTGAAACTCAAGTTTACTTGCAAGTTGCAAGCCTTGTAACAAAAAAGTGATATGTACACAGTATCTCATGTAAACCCTCATCCCAAACAACAACAACAAAAATGATATCGCCAACTATGCTTTGAGGTGGTCACCGGCGATCCCTTGTTCACTCTGCAAAGAGGAAGGAAATAAGAAATATTAGAATAAAAAAAAAAGTATCAACCGCGTTCTAAGTACGCTTGCAAATATATAACGGCCCACCATCATAATTTGTTTATAGGCTATATACGTTGGACCCATAAACTGTCCATCATCAAAATTTTATCCTTTTTTGAATATAAAAAAGAGAAAATTGGGTCTGAAGGGCTTAATTTTCACATAAATAACATACACAGATCCTTTTAATTCGAAATTGCAAGCGTGACCCCTTATTATTCTAACACGTGGGACAATTGTTCTCAAAAGCATTTTGGAAGTGTCTTTTTTAGGGACAGTTGTTTAACAATATTTTCTCTTTAAGGACAGTTGAAAATTGTCTCTTTATGGACAATTGGAAATTGTCTCCATATGCTTCTTGAAGTGTCTCTTTAGGGACAGTTGTCCCCAAATGAATTTTGGAAGTGTATTTTTTAAGGACAGTTGTTTAACAATACTTTCTCTCTAGGAACAGTTGGAAACTGTCCTGATATGCTTCTTGAAGTGTCTCTTTAAGGACAGTTGTTCCCAAAGGCATTTTGGAAGTGTCTTTTTTTAGGGACAGTTGTTTAACAATATTTTCTCTCTAGGGACAGTTGGAAATTGCCTCTTTAGGGACAGTTGGGAATTGTCCCAAATGCGTTTCTAAAGTGCCTCTTTAGGGACAGTTGTCCCCAAATTCATTTTGGAAGTGTCTTTTTCAGGGACAATTGTTCAACAATACTTTCTCTTTCGGGATAGTTGGAAACTGTCCGAGAGACTTCTTTGAAGTGCCTTTATTGGGACAGTTGTCCCCAGATGTCTCTTAGAAGTGGGGACAATTGTTTAACTACATTGTGTCTCTAGGGACAGTTGAAAATTGTATCGTTAGAGTCCGTTGGAAACTGTCCACAGTTGCGTGATCGTACCGTTCAGCTAATGCACGGTAGGCACGATAGAAACCACAACAAAGCTTAGCACAAGAAATCCATCCACAACTCACAAAACAAATAAGACCAATGGAAGGATGAGTTGTAACAAGAGACGATGTTTTTCGCAGCCATAGCTTGAAGAACCGAATCAAGACACAATTCGATTACGTTGAGAAGCCGCCGTCCATTGTCCGAGCTCAACTCACAGCCAAGCCATCCAGCAGAAGAGTTATCGACTCTAAGATCAGCATCTTTGATGCTCAGAAATACTTCAATTGAGCTCATGGCACCAGGGAAAACAACAGCAGCAACAACAACAACCATAAAAATGGAGGAGTCTACGCCATGTCGAATTCCAATAGAAGATTATCTTTGTGTACTCCAAAGCAATCTATCTGTTCCATTCCAAGACTATCATCTGTATCCGACGACAACTATGGAAGGAATTACAGGGCAAGATCATCTCGTGCAACGCCAACGGCGGCTTCAGAAGCGAGCTAGAATAGCCAAACTGGTCTTCTCATGCATCCAATAACCTTAGCTCCAGTATCCATCAGAAACCTCACCATTGCAGCGGATCGAACTAGCAGAAAAACCCGTGGATCTATGAAATGGCTCCTCCGCGGAAACAAGTGTCCTTGTTCAAGGAAGAAGTTTGTCAATGTCGAAGAGTTCAATTCGGAAAGTGAAGTGATCAAAACTCCGCCTACACCACCGCGAACTGTTCAATTGAACAGGATACGCTCCGGCGGCGGTGGCGCTCACTATTCAAGCACACAGAGCAGTCCAAAGACAAAATCAAACCTAACTCCAGATGAAGCAATTAGGAATTTCGTTGCTCGGCCACAATTGAATCAACACAGGCTTATCACAACCAATTCAAACCCTAAATCGGACGAACATCTCAGAGAAAAGAGGTTTTCGTCTGATCGCGTCGCCGTCACAGTAAAAGCCTTCGCTGACGGCTCCGGCACCACAAGCAACGGCTTCACGTTTCTAATTCTGAGCAGCTCAGCAACTTCATCGAAGCGGATCTTCAACATTGTCTAGCCGATCACTGTGTCCGCAGTCGAAGGATCCGCCGGAAATTTCGCATGTATGTGCATATACATGTAAATTCCTCGAAGCTCTCCTCTCACCAGCGCAAGATCTTTAAGGTCGACGACCACATCGGAGTCATCATCGCTGGATTGACCGCTGACGGCCGCGTTCTCTCCCGTTACATGAGATCCGAATCCATTAATTACAGCTTCACCTATGAGGCTCCGCTCCCCGTTGTACGTCTCGTTGTGCAGCTCGCCGATAAGGCCCAGGTATCTGTCGTGCTGAAATTGTTTGCCGATAAGGCCTTTTCCGCCGCCTGGGGAAGATGAAGCGTTGCGGTGGAGATGGCAGCGGAAGGAGCCGGAGTGGTTCGTCGAAGAACAAAGGAGGAGATATTTTAATGACCTAGGGGGTCACGCGGCATATATTCATAATTTGGACCCTTTTTCGCTATTCAAGCCCTCTTAAGGGGTCATTTATCCTAAGCATGGTATAAAAAACCATTAACAAAATGTTAAACAAGTTCAATCAATATTATCAAATGACAAGACTAATTGATGTATTCTTCTCACATCAATTTTCACCCTTACTTATCTATTGCGATTTCGTTTGTTTCAAGTATGGGTGGCAAATTCCTCGCAGCATTTATGGAGCTGATCTAGGGTGTTGCCTGAGTGCCGGTCGTGGTCGTGTCTGTGGCTCAATGAAGATCTCTCTTGTACGAGGGCAACGTCATGGTTAAGGCTCCTGAAGACCCATCTTTGAAGAGAGGGCAACATCATGGTAGTCCGTTTAGCACTTCCGCAGGAGTTCTCTTGTCTGACTCGTCTGTCGGTGACACTTTCGTCTGATCGTGCTTGCTCACTACTCGTTTTAGATCGTTTTAGCTCTATTTTTGTTTTGTTGTAATTTTCATACTTGTTGTATTGTTCTATCTGTCCGGTTTTGACCAGCGTCGATTTATCGGCTTCTCGATCTATCCGGCGTTGTTATGTCGGGTATTTCGAATTTTTTTCTTATCAAAAATAAATAAATATATATATAATATATATATATATATAATATATATATATATATAATATATATATATATAATATATATATATATAATATATATATATATAATATATATATATATAATATATATGTTCCGACAAAAAAATACACATTTTGGAATAATTTCATCTCAAAAGATAACAAAACGAACGAACAAACAAACAAAGGGTGTAAAAATGAAACAAACGATCGTAGAGCCTTTAGTGTGAGTTTAATCTAACTTCATTCATTAAATGTAGTCTAAAAAAAAGTTGGTGTTGGGATACACTCGCATGCAGCGGTGAAAGAAGTACAGGGGAATTGGGGCCCTCCTCACAATACCGGCCCAAAATCTGAACCAATAATATAGTTGGGCTATAAATATCGGGAACCCTAGAAAATTGGGTCCGAAGGATCCGATTTTCACATAAATAACAAGCTTAGACCCTTTTAGTTCGAAATTACAAACGTGACCCTCTATTGTCAGAGGAGTACGAAAGGATGGTTCTCGTGTCTAATACCAATAGAGACGAATCGGTTATTGAAGCCCATTCTCTTGATGAGGCGCTCGCAAAGATTACGGTTTCCGACGATCTTCCTGCCGATAAGCACCCGGAGAAGAGGCTCAAGGCTGCTTTTAAGGCATGCTTATCTCTCCTATGGATAGCACCTTGTTATTCTTCCTGATTTGTATTTTGATCGAATATTTTCAAGATTCTATCGGTGAAGTTTTGTTTTATGGATTGCTAATTTGCCTGCCTAAATAACTTGAAGCATAAATGTCCCAATTACTTCTGAATTTACAGTTTAAGGAGCATCTGATCATCTCTGTACCATTTCCTGCTAGTACATGGTGTAGGGCTTTGACTCACATATTTGAGCTGAAACACATTTAGTATGGAGGATCTTGTTTTGCCAAGACAATGTTTGGTGAATTAGTCTTTATTCTAGTTCTTTCTGTGCTCTTCTCTGCTGAAGATGTGGGTCTCTAAGGGAATGAGGGGTTATAAGTGGTTAATTGTCCCTTTTGCAGCATCAACTTTTTTTTTCTAGGAGTCATTTGACAAAAAATGTGCAAAAATATGTTCAGTTCAATTGCATTGATCTTGACATTTATATGTGAATCAAAGACTCAAATTTGGTTAGTTTGGCTTACATTTGGCGGTTTTTTAAATGTGCAGCTTGCTGAGTAATATCAACAGTCAGAAGCTGTGAGATAGAATTCCGGGCTATTCAACAGAGAACATGGTAACAAGTTTAGGTGTCTGCTGATTTCGATTACTTAAGAAGGCACTACAATTTGCTTGACTTTGCACTGCAGCCTGATTGGTCCTTGGAGTAAACAGGCCTCATTTTTCTGTTTCATCTTGTGGAAATGATTTCATCCCTCCTATTGTCCTTTGCTTCAACTATACAGCCTATGATTCATCATGAATGATGCAAATTCTGTAATAATATCCCCATCATATGTAACTGATGCTATTTCCCCTTCTGCTGTTCAACATTTTGGTTTATATAAAAGTGTACTCTTACTGGCTCTTTGTCTGTATTCTCAGCCACTGGAAGTTTGTTTAGTGAAAAATTATAGATTCAGTGTATGGCAATATATGAAGTGGACGCCTCGATCATCTGCAGCTGTTGATCGTTCATCTAGGCACCACTAATAGAAGTCAAATAGCAGGAATTAGTAATGGGTGATCAGTAGTTACTATCTTTCATTATGTTAGTAATGGGTGGACTGCACTTGCTAACTCATTCATAAGTTCAACCAAGGCATTAAGCCTAAAGTTTGGGCTCATCTTAAACTAATAAACTTTCACTGATGTTAAAGAGGTACCTTACATTATAAATTTCAGCAAAACATACCAATACATAACTTACAGTACCTTTAGGCTTTCAGGTATGGGCTGCATTTTCCATATGTATATATCACAAACTTACAAAATCCAAATTCATTTGCTTTTCTACCCTACAAAAGCAAGCAAACAAGTACACAACCAAGTAACCAACACACCAAAAAATATAAAAAAGAATCCTAAGTAAATATTAGTGGGGATGGAAGTGACCCTCTATTGTTCTAACACGCGGGACAGTTGTCCCCAAAAGCATTTTGGAAGTGTCTTTTTTAGAGACAGTTGTTTAACAATATTTTTTCTCTAGGGACAGTTGGAAATTGTCTCTTTAGGGACAGTTGGAAACTATCCCCATATGCTTCTTGAAGTGCCTCTTTAGGGACAGTTGTCCCCAAAGGCATTTTGGAAATGTCTTTTTTAGGGACAGTTGTTTAACAATACTTTCTTTCTAGGGATAGTTGGAAATTGTCTCTTTAGGGATAGTTTTCAATTGTCCTCATATGCTTCTTGAAGTGTCTCTTTAGGGACAGTTGTTCCCAAAGGCATTTTGGAAGTGTCTTTTTTAGGGACAGTTGTTCAACAATACTTTCTTTCTAGGGACAGTTGTAAATTGTCTCTTTAGAGACAGTTGGAAATTGTCCCCATATGCTTCTTGAAGTGCCTCTTTAGGGACAGTTGTCCCCAAAACATTTTGGAAGTGTCTTTTTTAGGGACAATTGTTTAACAATACTTTCTTTCAAGGGACAGTTGTAAATTGTCTCTTTAGGGACAGTTTGGAACTGTCCCCATATGCTTCTTGGAAGTGTGTATTTAGGGACAACTGTCTCCAAAGGTATTTTGGAAGTGTCTTTTTCAGGGACAGTTGTTCAACAATACTTTCAGGGCCCAATTTCCATTTGCTTCTTGAAGTGCCTCTTTAGGGACAGTTGTCCCCAAAGCCATTTTGAAAGTGTTTTTTTTAGGGACAATTGTTTAACAATACTTTCTCTCTAGGGACAGTTGGAAATTGTCTCTTTAGGGATAATTTCCAATTGTCCTCATATGTTTCTTGAAGTGCCTCTTTAGGGACAGTTGTCCCCAAAGGCATTTTGGTAGTGTTTTTTTAAGGACAGTTGTTTAACAATACTTTTTCTCTAGGGACAGTTGGAAATTGTCTCTTTAGGACAGTTTCCAACTGTCCCCATATGCTTCTTGAAGTGTCTCTTTAGGGACAGTTGTGGGAAACTGTCCCCATATGCTTTTTGAAGTGTCTCTTTAGGGACAGATGGGGCACTCCTCAACTCCTTCGAATTCCTTGTCAAAATTGCAATCTCATAGTTTCTCTGCTCCATCTGTTCACGGACCTCGTTCCTTGAACTGGTGGTTGAGTCAATCTGCTTGAAAAGCTCCTCCACGATCTCGTTTGTCCTCTTAATCACCCCATATGCGATTGCAGGCAATCCAGTGTACTTCTGAGACCTTAGAAGCCCACCGGCAGCGAAATTCTTGACATGATTTGCCTTTCCCGATATCTTCTCAATTCCAGAAACCAACATTTGTGCCGCGTTCTCAATCTCCGATCTTGAAGATTCCTTGGCCTTCCCAGCCTCATCCAAGTGACTGGCGATCTCATCTCTCTGCTTCGAGATCTCATCTCGCGATTGATGCACCTCCGCTAGCTCGTTCGTCAACCTCTCGACTTCTCTGGAAGCTTCTTCCTTAAGCCTGTTGATCTCGTCGCGCTTCTTTATTGCCTCGTGTGCAAGAGATTTGAGCCGATTAAACGAGACTTGCAAATCATTCTTTGAACTCTCCGTTGACAACCGCGCCTGCTTCTCGCGATCGAGCTCGGCGAGCAATTCACGGAACCTCTCTAACGATACGTTGCCGCCCGATGTGGTAGCTATAATCGCCGGATCGTCGTCGGCCTCAACGTTGCTGAGAGCAAAGGCGCGCGCGCGTTGTGAATGGTGACCTAGGGGGTCAAGCGGCTGTTAAGCATAATTTACGGTCCAAACCTGCTATTCCACCCCCCTTAAAGGGTCATATACCCTAAGGACGATATTTTATATGGGGCCTTCTTCCATTGGTTTGTTTGCAGTTTGCACACCTCAATGGACAAGCATGTCCATGTTGACTAACAAACTCGCCTTGTGTCATTGGATCAATTTAAAGGCTCCAAACTCCAGTGGAGAATGCTCTAAAGAATTCAAAACTCTTCTACATCCACTATCTAATCTAGGAGTAGGTGGTTTGAGGTTCTATTCGGTATAATCAGCTGAAGTTGAACAAAACAACTGGTTGAATTTATCAGCTTAATTAAACAAAAAATCTAATTGGGTGTTCGATATTATGAGCTGAAATGAAAGGAAATAAAATTGGCTTGTTAATCTTTATCAATCTTGGGGAGTCGTATTGATAAAATTGGAAAAATTAAACTGTATTTATATACAATATAAGCTTCTTAAGCTAGATTAACATTTTTTTACCGAACACTCATTAGGTAGATGTGGAGGTAAAATATATCCCCTAAACTTATTTTATTTATTTATTCATTAATTTCTATAAGTTGAAAAGTCAAACAGCTATTCAAGAAGGAGAATAATGGGTTGTATCATTAAAAATCCATTAAGGAGGAGCAACTCGTTTACCAAGTTGGGCAAGGTATTTAATCTTCTAAAGATACCATAATTCTAAACATAAGTTTCATTCTTGAATCATCAACCTCCATTCTTCAATTTCTTTACAACGATCCATTACTGACTTCGGCGTCGGAGGAGCCTTAGAGGAGATCCCGACCAACCCTTTGACCATGTTCTTGGATGCAGACCTTCAAGGTTTGAGCATTCTTTGGAGATCAATCGTCGCTATAATTAATCTTTATTGTGATACAAAAATATGCTACCATAATTGCCGTCGTCCGTGGGAAACGAAAGCGATGATGAATCGTCGGGGACGCATCCAGAAAGATGGATTCCTTCTCGGATTTGTCATGCGGAAGAATTTTCAAATCAGTATAACTTTCGATTCACTTGTCCATTTTGCATGAAATTTGGAGGGATCAAAACTAGACTCTTCAAGGTTTCTGTAGGATTTGGAATCACTCCATTCCGATATCTGTGCTACAATAACGAATTTGCCAAAGTCGGGGTCAAATTGAGAGAAAACTCATGCGACAGAATTTCCGAATCACTACAACTTTCAATTTGCTCGTCCGTTTTGCATGAAATTTGGAGGGATCAAATTAGACTCTTCAAGGTTTCTGTGAGCCTTGGAATCACTATGTTCCGACTTTTGTACAACAAGAACGAATCCTCCAAATACATGACCAAATTCGAACACATGGCTATCACAGCTGGCACAAGAGCTGGTATTCTATTCCCCCACATCGGGTTCGACCCACGTCAACTCGATCGGTAAATTGCTACACTAAACTTGTTCAAGCTAAATTCAATTCAATCAATATTGATGTAATTCGAATAACTAGATTTAATTATTCTATTATTATATGTTTGTGTCATGTTGGTACAAACTTTGGAGCGAGTTGCTAACTAAAGCGACTCATGGATTCCATCGACGAAAATGATCAATCTCTTGAAAGTGAGATCCAAATGCTTTCTATGAAAGAATGATAATCATGACACTGAAATTAAGGTCTGGGACACAAGCTGCCAAGCCTTCGGGCCTAGCCTACAGTCCGCAATCATCTTATTCTATTAGCCTACGGGCCGTAGGGGCACGAGCTGTCATCTTATTCTATTAGCCTATGGGTCGTAGGGGAAGGAGTTGTCATCTTATTCTATTAGCCTAGGGGCCGCATGGGCATGAGCTATCATCTTATTTTATTAGCTTACGGGCCGCAGGGGCACAAGCTATCATCTTATTCTATTAGCATATGGGCCTTAGGGGCACGAGATGCCATTTTATTCTATTAGCCTTTGGGCCGCAGGGGAACGAGCTGTCATTTTATTCTATTAGCCTATGGACAGCAGTGGCACGGGTGCCATCAACCTTTATTTCATTAGCCTTGGGGCCACAGAGGCACAAGCTGGCATCAACCCCTTTTGTTTCCTTTTGATTATTGTCAACGTTACTGATGTCTATTCCTTTGCAATTGACATTCATCTTACAAGCTTAGGTTGCGCAAGACTATCCCAGAAACAAAAATTGCACTAGCTTCCAAGCTAGCTGCAACGCTATGGGAAGCACAAGCTGCTTAGAAACAAAAACGATACTAGCTTCCACGCTAGCTGCAACGCTATGAGAAGCACAAGCTGCTTAGAAACAAAATTGCACTAGCTTTCACGCTAGTTGCAACGCTATGAGGATCACAAGCTGCTAAGAAACAAAGGTTGCACTAGCTATCACGCTAGTTGTCATGCTACAAAAAGCACAAGTTGTTGACTTCTATATTAGCCTGAGGGCCAAAAGCACAAGATGATAGTTCTCAAGTGATATGAAATAAAAAATACACCGGTTGTCAACCCATAAGAGATTTAAAGCGCAATCTAACCCAATGCATAAACCCCGGGGGAAAGCCAAAATGAGCCAAGAAACCACAGAGCGTGCAAGTCATTATGCAGAGTAATGATAGGCTACATCTAAGTCCATTCCAAATAAAATATTACAACAATCAACTTCATCAACCACGATTGGTGCTTAAGGAACCTGAGGGGCATTTGTGGAGGTGAAATATATCCCCTAAACTTATTTTTTTTATCTATTCATTAATATTTATCAGTTAAAATGAAGCAGCTATTCAAGAAGGAGAATGATGGACTTTATCATTAAAAGCCCATTAAAGAGGAAAATTTGCATTACCATATTTAAGAAGGTATTAAAGATGCTAAGGTACCATAATTCTAAACCTAATTTTCATTCTTGAATCATCAGACTCCATACTTCAATTTCTCTATAACCAACAATTACTGACTTGGGCGTCAGAGAGGGGCCTTAGGGGAGATCTTGGTTCTCCCTTTGACCATGTTCTTCGATGCAGACATTGAAGGTTTGAGCATTCTTTGGAGATCAATCATCACTAAATAATCTCTATCGTGGTATAAAAATATGCTATCGAAGTAAATAGAAACAAAAGTCAAGCTCCGTAACAAAAGAACTCTGTTGAACAGAGCCTGAGAGAAAAAAAAGTATTGTTTCTGCATAGGAAAAGGGTTGGGGAGGCTGGCGGGAACAAAGGTACCCATTTCACTCTATTTATTACTCCCACTAGGGATGTTCATTACCGGATATCGATCAGATCCGGCTTATCGGATCAGATATCCTCAAAAAATAAATCATGAAAGTGATATGCGTATCCGTATCCAAAAATCTCGGATATCTTATCCGAAAACCTCGGATAGAATCGGATATCCTAAATATCCAACATATGTTTAAATCAATATTAAAAATTATTTTACTTTTAACAAATATTATCATAAGCATATAATTCATCAACTAGATTAGCTACATGCTCAACATACAAATTCAAACAAAATATTTAGCTTAATCAACCTACAAAATCAAATAAACCACAGAAAACACAACAAAATACTTTCAAAGTCTACTAATCCGAAATCCAAACATAATATTTAATTATCTAAATTAAACTTCAATACTTCATCCCTAATGAAAGTATTAATGTTTAGACATTTATAAAAATTAGAAAACCATCGGGCTATTTAATTTTCAAGTAATATATATTAGTTTTTATATAAATATTATAGCATTGGCGTACCCCCGAATATCTACCCCCGATCCGTATCCAATCCGGTGATCTGGAAAATTTTACCGGATCAGATCGGATTCGGATAATATTCTTTTGGACTCGGATATTTTAGGATCGGATCGACGAATGGGTGGATTTGATGTTGGTGATTTTAGTGTCATCGGCCATTTCGTGTAGTCGGGTTTCGCTCAAGACTTAAGGAGTTCGTTCGGCGCATAACGAGTTTCGGGGGTGCGGAGTGCACACTCGTGTGCATGGTTTCGGACTCGGAGTTACGAAACGTGTCGGAATGTGAAAGGAGGATACCGAGAATGTGATTTCCGGGGTCCAGAGGACGTGCACGGTTTGTGACAAACTATGCACAATAGGCCACATACCGTGCACTATAGGCCAGAGGCCAAATTGTGCTTTCTGTAAAGACGCACGGTTTGTGACATACCGTGCGCATTGTCAGAGTGTGGTTTTTATGCCTTCTGTAAAGGTGCACGGTTTATGACATGCCTTGCACGGTTTGTCACAAACCGTGCACCCTGTTAGGGAACGGGTTTTGACGGTTTTTGGTGGGTTTTTACCTAACTTAACCACCAGAACAGTTTTCCAACCAACCCAACCGACATATAACTGCCCAAATTCTGATGCTCTATTTAAGGGCGGGTTTAGGGAAAGTCTTGCGAGGACGAGAACTTACGATCTCTCAAATCGAACAAAACTGAAAACTTCAAGTGTTCTCTATTTGATCTTGCCTGAATCATTAGAGGTGTGATTGTCTTATCCCGAATCAGATTTCGTGTAACCCGAGGCAACGAATAAAGGGTCGAAATATTGGTTTTGGAAAGTGTTCAAAACACGATTCAATCAATATCCGAGACAACCGAAGATTGATCAACGTGGCACCCTGCTACAACATTCAAAACCAATATTTTTGTGTTTGATCAATGGCGGCTGCATCGGTTCGTGAGATGACATCCAAGTTCGGAAAGTTGGAGAAGTTCGAAGGCATGGACTTCCGGAGATGGCAAAAGAAGATGCACTTCCTCCACATGACGCTCAAAGTGGTGTACGTCCTGAGTATGCCAATGCCATCCGTGCCGGAGGATCCGGAGAATAAGCCCTTGAGGAAGCGTAACAAGTGGGAGAATGACGACTACATATGTCGTGGCCATATTCTCAACGGTATGTCGGATTCGCTCTTCGATGTCTACCAAAATGCTGAATCCTCAAAGGAGTTGTGGGATGCACTGGAGTCCAAATGATACGGGCAAACCCACAGGGCCCTGATCCCGGACCATCGGGGTTGCCTGTGAACCCTTTTGTATTTAATCAGGGCTGTAGACCCACGCACTCCAACCCGGCCCATCTCAGGCCCAGGCCAAGGCCCGATCAAGCCAAGGCCCATCTCCCAGGTTGGCCCAAAGCTAACCCAGACAGGTTGTTGTCAGGGGGGATCGAACCCCTGACCTTTGCCCGTATCATAAAAGTGCACTTTTATGATACGGGCAAACCCACAGGGCCCTGGTCCCGGACCATCGGGGTCGCCTATGAACCCTCCCGTATTTAATCAGGGCTACAGACCCACGCACTCCAACCCGGCCCATCTCAGGCCCAGGCCAAGGCCCAGCTCAATTGGTGACATATTCCCCAAGGTGTTGGGAGATATGCCAAAGGTCAGGGGTTCGATCCCCCCTGGCAACAACCTGTCTGGGTTGGCTTTGGGCCAACCTGGGAGATGGGCCTTGGCTTGATCGGGCCTTGGCCAGCCTGAGATGGGCCGGGTTGGAGTGTGTGGGTCTGCAGCCCTGATTAAATACGGAAGGGTTCACAGGCGACCCCGATGGTCCGGGATCAGGGCCCTGTGGATTTGCTCGTATCATCAGTTGGTGACATATCCCCCAGGGTGTTGGGAGATATGCCAAAGGTCAGGGGTTCGATCCCCCCTGGCAACAACCTGTCTGGGTTGGCCCAAAGCCAACCTGGGAGATGGGCCTTGGCTTGATCGGGCCTTGGCCTGGGCCTGAGATGGGTCGGGTTGGAGTGCGTGGGTCTGCAACCCTGATTAAATACGGGAGGGTTCACAGGCGACCCCGATGGTCTGGGACCAGGGCCTTGTGGGTTTGCCCGTATCACCAGATATATGGTTGAGGATCCTTCTAGCAAGAAATTCCTTGTGAGTAATTTCAACAATTACAAGATGTGTGATTACAGGCCGGTTATGGAGCAATTCAATGAAGTGCTTCGTATCCTAGAGCAATTTGCCCAGCACAACATGAAGATGGATGAATCCATCTCGGTGTCGAGCATTATCGACAAGTTGCCACCTTCATGGAAGGACTTTAAACACATGCTAAAGCACAAGAAGGAAGAGTTGTCTCTTGTACAACTTGGAAGCCATTTGCGTATAGAGGAATCTCTAAGGGCGCAAGAGGGCGGTAAACTGAAGGAGACTCCCGGATCTTCCTCCGTGAACATGATGGAGGAGGGTGGGAATTCTAAGAAGAACAACAAGAGGAAGCAACAATCTTCCAAGAACACCAACGATGGATTTAACGAGAAGCCTAAGGGCGCTTGTTGGATATGTGGCAAACTGGGTCACTTCAAGCGTGATTGTCGGGCTGCAAAGGGTAGGAATGGAGCGGGGCAAAACCGTTCGGGGCAAGGGTCTAAGGACCAAGGCATATCCACTCATCAAGGTCGGTTTTCAGATTTTGGTTCAAGTTCAGTTATGAATTATATACCATTAATTTCTGAGGCATTTTATGTGCAGTATGATGAAGTGGCATGGTGGATTGACTCGGGTGCAACAAAGCATGTTTGCAAGGACCATGGTTGGTTTAAGACATATGAACCGGTTAAAGATGGGTCCGTTCTTCATATGGGCAACGAGTCAACCGCCCCTATCCTAGGCCGTGAAAAAGTGGTGTTAGAATTTAGTTTTGGAAAGACCCTTGAACTCAAGGATGTCTTCAATGTACCCGGAATTAGGAAAAACTTAGTCTCCGGTAGTGTTTTAAATAAATGTGGTTTTAAGCAAGTCTTTGAATCCGATAAGTATATCTTATCGAAGTGTGGTGTGTTTGTAGGATTTGGATACTTTTGTAATGGCATGTTTATGCTAAATATTAATAAAGTGGTCAATTCTATTTTAATGGCATGTTCTAGTACGTATGAATCTTCTCTTTGGCATGCAAGATTAGGTCATGTGCATTATAAGCGAATGACAGATAAGTCTAAGGAAGGATTAATCCTTGCATTTGACATGAATTTAGAGAAGTGTAGAGCTTGCATGTTGACTAAAATAATTAGACAACCATTCAAAGGCATTGAAAGAAATTATGCGGTGCTTGGACGTGTACATAGTGATCTATGTGATTTGCATGCTACTCCGTCTTTAGGAAACAATAAATATTTCATCACTTTCATTGATGATTATTCTCGTTATTGTTATGTGTATTTATTGCATGCTAAGGACGAGGCCCTAGATAAATTTAAGGTTTATAAAACTGAGGTTGAATTGCAACAAAATGACTTGATTAAGAAACTACGCACCGATAGAGGTGAAGAATTTTATGATCTTGTGTATTTCCAGTCCGTAGGCATTATACATGAGACTACGGCTCCCTATACGCCACAACAAAATGGTGTGTCGGAGAGGAAGAATCGAGTCCTAAAAGAGATGGTTAATTCCATGTTATCCTACTTGGGATTGAGTGACGGATTCTGGGGTGAAGCCATGTTAACGGCTTTCTATTTATTAAATAGGGTTCCCAACAAAAAGAACAAGGTCACCTCTTATGAACTTTGGTACAAAAAGAAACCAAGCTTGAACTATCTTTGAGTTTGGGGATGTAGGTCGGTCGTTAGACTACCCCAGCCCAAGATTAAAACCTTGGGGGAAAGAGGTATTGATTGCATCTTTATTGGATATGCTGAGCATTCCAAGGCTTATAGGTTCTATGTGATAGAGCCTAATGATTCTATTTCGGTTAACATCGTGATTGAATCAAGAGATGCGATATTTGATGAGAATCGGTTCTCGTCCATACCTAGACCAAAGGATTTGGTTCCAAATACTAGTGGAACTAAAGAAGGAGACGGTACGGTTCGGTCGTACCTTCTAATGAGTCACATGTTCTCCGTAAGAGCAAGCGAGGGAGGATTGAAAAGTCTTTCAGTCCAGATTTCCAAGTTTATTTGGTTGAAGGATCTAGAGACGAAGTTGGGTTCCAATATTCATATTGTTATCATATTGATGAGGATCCTAGGACTTTTAGCGAGGCAATGAGGTCTCAAGATGTTGCTTTCTGGAAAGAAGCAATAAATGATGAGATGGATTCCATCATGGGAAATAATACATGGGTCTTATCGGATCTCCCACCGGGTTGCAAGCCTTTGGGCTGCAAGTGGATCTTCAAGAAGAAGATGAAAGTCGATGGTACTATCGATAAGTTTAAGGCCCGATTGGTTATCCAATGCTTTAGACAAAGGGGAGGTATTGATTATTTCGATACATATGCTCCGGTTGCTCGGATCTCCACCACCAGGTTGTTGATTGCCTTGGCGGCTATTAACAATCTTGTGATTCACCAAATGGATGTCAAAATGGCATTTTTGAATGGTGATTTGGAGGAGGAGGTATATATGAAGCAACCTGAAGGGTTCGTTATGCCTAGTAATGAGCATAAGGTGTGTAAGTTAGTGAAGTCATTGTATGGGCTAAAGCAAGCACCTAAGCAGTGGCATTAAAAGTTTGATGAGGTTGTCTTATCGAGCGGATTCGAGTTAAATTAGCCGGACAAGTGTGTATACAACAAGTTTGATAAATCCGGTAATGGAGTAATCATTTGCTTTTATATTGATGACATGTTGATCTTTGGTACATATCAAAAACAAGTGGACCTTACAAAGGCTTTTTTGTCATCAAGCTTTGCCATGAAGGACATGGGGGAGACGGATGTGATCCTCGGTATTAGGATCAAACGTGAGAATAAGGGACTCTCTTTGTCACAATCTCATTACATTGAGAAAGTGCTTAAGAAGTTCAATTGTGAGACTTGTTCTCCGGTTAGCACTCCTATGGATCCGAGTGTGAAGCTTATGCCTAATACAGGTAAAACGGTATCACAACTCGAGTACTCACAAGTGATTGGTTGCTTAATGTATGCCATGACGAGCACAAGGCCAGATATTGCTTATGTGGTAGGCAGGTTGAGTAGATACACTAGTAATCTTAGTACTCACCATTGGCAAGCAATAAGGCGGGTACTCAAATACTTAAAGGGAACCATGAATTATGGTTTGTCATATGTCGGATTTCCTTCGGTTCTAGAAGGGTATTCGGATGTGAGTTGGATCACTAACGTGGAAGATCATTCTTCTACTAGTGGTTGGGTATTTTTGCTTGGGGGAGGTGCCATTTCATGGGCTTCTAAGAAGCAAACTTGCATTACAAGTTCGACTATGGAATCAGAATTCGTAGCATTGGCCGCTGCCGGTAGAGAGGCGGAATGGCTAAGGAACTTAGTCTACGAGATTCCTTTGTGGCTGAAACCGGTGTCACCCATATCTATCCATTGTGATAGTCAAGCTACTTTGGCTAAGGCTTATAGCCAAGTGTATAATGGTAAGTCACGACACATGGGCATTAGACATAGTGCGGTACATGAGTTGATCACTCATGGGGTGATTACTATTGAGTTTGTTCGGTCTCAACACAATTTGGCGGACCACTTGAGAAAGGGGTTAGCCAGGGACTTGGTGATCAAGTCGTCTATCGGGATGGGTTTAAAGCCCGTTTAAAATTTCTAATGGTAGGATACCCAATTTCCCTCTAATATGACGTTAGAGGCTGAATTCAATGTGGAAAGCCTACACTTAGAGTTTGGAGCACATGTTCAATTTCATCCCTAGGTATGTGCTCGGACCTGTAAGAAAAGTAAGGCTGAAGTTTATCTTCTTAATGGATCTTTTGAAAAAATGCATTTGCAAGTGCATGATTGAAAAAAGTCCACCTATACGAGTGCGAAGTGGTGCCGCTTCAACTAGCCCGGGCTTGGTTTTGTATACGTTCGTGAATGGATAAGGACACATGGCTAAAATAGTGTCAAGTTAGCACTTGGAGTAGTGTAGAAACTTGTGTGTGTTTGTATCTTCAGGTAGTCATATGAGTTGAAGGGTTCAATCCTTAGGACACCCTAATTCTCGATTATTTGGAATGTGTACTACACTAATGTGGAAATTCAATCCTAAGGACAATTTCATTTATGCATAAGTTTGTGTTTGATGTATGTTTGTAAGTGAATCAAGGATTACACTAAAATGGGGGAGGAATGTTGGTGATTTTAGTGTCATCGTCCATTTCGTGTAGTCGGGATTCGCTCAAGACTTAAGGAGTTCGTTCGGCGCATAACAAGTTTCGAGGGTGCGGAGTGCAAACTCGTGTGCGTGGTTTCGGACTCGGAGTTACGAAACGTGTCGAAATGTGAGAGGCGGATACCGAGAAGGTGATTTCCGGGGTCCAGAGGACGTGCACGGTTTGTGACAAACCGTGCACAATGGGCCACAGACCGTGCACTATGGGCCAGAGGCCAGATTGTGATTTCTGTAAAGACGCACTGTTTGTGACATACCGTGTACGGTTTGTCATATACCATGCACGGTTTGTCACATACCGTGCACGGTTTGTCACAAATCGTGCGCATTGTCAGAGTGTGGTTTCTAGCGGTTTTTGTGCCTTCTGTAAAGGTGCACGGTTTGTGACATGCCTTGCACGGTTTGTCACAAACCGTGCGCCTTGTCAGGGAACGGGTTTTGGCGGGTTTTTACCTAACTTAACCACCAGAACTGTTTTCCAACCAACCCAACCGACATTTAACTGCCCAAATTCTGATGCTCTATTTAAGGGCGGGTTTGGGGCAAGTCTTGCGAGGACGAGAACTTACGATCTCTCAAATCGAACAAAATCGAAAACTTCAAGTGTTCTCTATTTGATCTTGCTTGAATCATTAGAGGTGTGATTGTCTTATCCTGAATCAGATTTCGTGTAACCCGAGACAACGAATAAAGGGTCAAAATATTGGTTTTGGAAAGTGTTCAAAACACGATTCAATCAATATCCAAGACAACCAAAGATTGATCAACGTGACACCCTGCTACAACATTTGATAGACCAGATCAGATTATAATGAACACCCCTAACTCCCACCGATCAGTGATGGCTGATGTTTTAGTTTTTTGCATATGAATTAAGGAAATGTTTAATACTTCTATATGCTCACTAATTATCATAAATTACGTTAAAATTAATTATTACACATTGAAAGTGATATTAGGCATGAACAGTGATTGGACTTCTATCCCATTATATAAACTAGTAGTGTGTAATAATTTATTTTTTAGACTTTGTGAAATGATTGTTCATCATTCCACTTTGAATTACTATATTTTTTAGATTTAGAAATATAATTTTTTGATCCATTATAAGCGAAAGATGAATCTAATTCATGACTTTATAATCACGGGACATCTTGCTTATCAACTAAGTTGAAAAGACTTTACTAGATTTTGGAAAATTGATGATACTATTTCAAATTCATCAAATGATAGATAAATTAAGTATGGAGTAAATGACACCCCATCGAACGTCATTTAAGAAAAATGAAGAGAGTATATTTTGTATTTTTTTTGGGTGGGGATAAAACTTGACTAGACTCTACAATCGGGTAGAAGTCCAACCAAGAGTATTTTTTGCGGATGAGAACATGCAACTCTAAATCATTCCAAAGAACATACAAAGAGGAGGAGTGTCTCAAGAAAGCAATCGGTCTGTAACACAATTGATCTCTCTAAATATGTGAGAAAAGCACATTTCGGAGAAGGACAACATGTCATGACGGATGTCTGAAACAATAATCTCAGTCTCTCATGTGCAGAACCAAGCACTTGTCAAAACATTAAAAATGCACAAGTTGCCCCATTCAACATTGATATTTTTTAGACCTAGACATCTAGCTGTTTTGATACTCTCGCGAATGGCTCTAGTTTCAACTAGCAAAATATTATTGTTTTTGAATATTTAGGCTTCTATATGGATGGATTCACCTTTTTCATTTCTGATAATAAAATCTGTCGATGTTTCATTACTTTATTTCTTTAATCCGTAAAATTGATTTTATAAGTGCTAGAAAATGGGCATTGCTATTTAAGTCTTCTTATTTTCCTTTTATTGTTTAAATTTTTATTTGGGGTTAAATGGAGGGAGTAGATAATTTGAGGTGAACTCACCTAGACATTGAATGAAAAGTGTTGACTTTTCTCGTGTTACGAAAGTATACTTACGTGGAAGGGCCATTTTAGTCTAATGCGCAAGCATGTGTGTGGGAGTGCGGAAGCATCATGACTAAGCGTGTAATTGTACAACAAGCGTGCATATTGGGTTCACCCAAACAATCATTACCCGTGATGTTGATTATGTGTTCTTTAATTAATTTCACGTCTTATTACGGAGTAGTAATAATTTTTTTCCATAGTTGTGAAAATTTGGGGCAATAAAACTTTAATCATTGGGGTTATATGGGCCATGTGGCTGCACATTAGTCACCGCATCACAATCACCGAAAGGTGAAAGTGAAACACAGCAATTGTGTGGGTATTGTAGGTGGGAGGCACTCGAACGCTTTAGATCAATACAAAAGAATTACTCTCTGTTCAGTTTAAGGGTTTGTTTGACATGTTAGGGATAAAAATTCTTTTTTTATAAAAAAATACTATTTTTCTCTTTTTACATGTTTCTCTATATCATAATAATTTTAAAATTATATTTCAAAAAAATGTACTATAAATAAAATCCAAACAAAGCCTTAGTTGAGTGTATAGTTTTTCTATTAAGAATTTGTTTTTCTTCTTCAAAATATCCCTAATTAATTGTCTTTCACATGACTCATTTAGTAATCAATATTACACAAACAAAGGGTCCGGTTCCGATGAGGACGGTGCTTCATGATAGGATTGAGGATGTATGAGAGAAGAGAAAAAAATGAGAGGGAAAAACAAAAAAAACGGAGTGAACACTGGCGGAGGCGCGCGCCCTTATAGGGAAAAGCATCAATTCGGCCTTGCAGTACAATTGCCGAATTTTCCGCGTATAATTCGCGAATAATTCGGCAAAAAAAAATTCCAAGTCAAAAATTTTCCCAGAAAAATCGATTTTGTGTGCATATCATATAACGTGTGTGTGTGCATATCAGATGCACTGTTGTGTGCATATATCATATAACGTGTGTGTGTGCATATCAGATGCACTGTTGTGTGCATATGTTACTATGTGTGTGTGCATATGGTTTCTGAAATTGTGAATGCCTTTAACATAGTGTTTATGCTTAGAGGACTTGTGTGCACATCAAATAACTTGTGTGTGCATATCAATTATACTGTTGTGTGCATACTCCGTGTGTTCATATGGTCTCGGGTCGTGTGCATACCCGAAAACAAGTGTTGGTATGCACACATGTGTGTGCATACCAAATAACTTGTCGTGTGCACATCCATTATACTATCGTGTGCAGACCCCGTGTGTGCATATGGTCTCAAGTCATGTGCATACATGGAAACAAGTGTTGATGCACACAAACCATGTGTGCATACCAAATAACCTGTCGTGTGCACATCCATTACACTATCGTGTGCATACCTCGTGTGTGCATATGGTCTCAAGTGTTGATGCACACAAACCATGTGTGCATATCAAATACTCGTTATGTGCATGTCAAATAGACTATTGTGTGCATATCATCCACCTTGTTGTGTGCATATTCACTACGTGCGTGTGCGTACCAAATATAAGCCCAGGAATCATGTGTTCATACCGCAGAAATCATGTGTTCATACCCAGGAAATCATCCACTTTGTTGGTTATATGTGCACACACACTTTTTCGCGTATGCACACATATGTGTATTTGATATGCACACATGTCTCTAGCATTAACAACTGTTCCCAGACATGCACACATTCTGAAAATCACATGCACACACCGAGCCTAACATATGCACACATACGTTCTGACATATGCACACAACAGTGTATTTCAAATGCACACAAAATCGATTTTTTTTGCAAAAAAATCGAATTTTTGAAAAATATTTTCTGAAAAATTCATGAATAATTCGGCCGAGCCGAATTTTTGGATGCGTTTGGTGCATCCTGAGTCCTGACACAGGGAGCTGTCCTCATTTGAACTTTTCCCCACATTTATACCTCTACAACTGAATAAACTAAATGTCTACAATATATTTTTTTGAGTGTAGTTGAGCCATGACAAATTCTATGGAAATTGGACCTGTAGTACAAAAGTTTAGAAATCTTTTAACTAGATATAAGAAATGATAAACAAGATGCCCGTACTTGAAAAGTTGATAGTCAAAATTACTAGAGGCATTCCCGTAGAGATTAATCCAAACTGATCTAGTAATTAAGGTTAATATTATGTTATGTAAACTCCTAAAAACACTTAAGAATTCAAATTTGTGAGACTCTAATCTTTAAGAGCATCTTCATATATTGGTCGGTTTTTAAACCGATTTATTAAGCTATCTCTCTTCTCCATATAATCTAAAAAACTTAATTCTATTTTTTCATCACATTCATAGTTTTCTAACTTTGGTTTTTAATCTATAATTTATTTATTCATCAATTATTTAAATAGATACTAATAATAAAAAAATCTTAATTTAATAGTTTAAGATATCAATTAAAATTTAAAATATATACCATGTTATTATAATATAATATTAATTGAAATTTTAAATATAATTAGAATATTTTGAATTTATTCAAGACATTCTAACTTTTCAATTTATATATATATATATTTGTACTAATTTTGTAGAATAACTATATAATTGACATTTTAAGTTTAAAATTATACTAAAACGCAAACAACACTTGACTTTATATAAATTTAATAACATGGTAAAACATAAAAACAAGAACATTAAATTCAAACAACACACGCAAATACATAAAACCGATTAGAAATGAAGTCATACATAAAGTTGATATAATATAATATTTTATGTGTAATGTTGTTTAATATATTAAATCATATGTTTATGTTTTTTATTATATAAATTTTCATGTCTAATGTCTCGTAATATATTTATTTTATGTGTAATGTATTATTTTTCATTGTTCATTTAGTCTAATATATATAGGCCATTGCTATTTCACGCACCGGCAAAATTGTTATTTCACGCACCGGTTCGTCCGTGACGTGCCAAATGAAGTCACTCGTGACGAACGAAAGAACTCCGCCCGTGACGAACGAAAGCACCCCGTCCGTGACGCACCAACCCCGTCCGTGCGTCACGGATGAACATTCTGATCTGCGACACGATTTTGGAATCGCTATAACTTTTGATTATTTGGTCCAAACGCGCTAAAATTTGGAGGAGTTATAGTTGACATCTTGATCTTTAATATGACGTTGGAATCACTCAATTCGGAGTTACGTAGAAAAAGTTATACTTCTCCAAAGACGGGATAAATAAATAGAGATCTCTTAAGCGTCAAGGCGAGTAGAGATATCTCAAACCATTAGAAAGAAGAGATATATACGATTGCTTCAAAACAAATGAGAAATATTTGACAATCGAGATGAAAGAAGCTTTCTATTATTTTTATGTATGGCCAATCTTATTGAAATTATAAGCATTATCAAGACTCTAATTTGGCCAAATATAGTTCATTTTAATGTCGGTGTGTATATTAATTGCACTATACTTTTCGATTCTTACTTTAATAACATATGATTTAATGTCGGTGTGTCACATAGTTTTTTTGCAATATATATACCTAAAATATATTTTATATTGTTTCATGAATATATTACTTAAAGTTTTGTTACCTTTATGGAGTAAATCATTCTCATGCATATTTATAAAAGAAACTTATGTTTAATTGTCTGATTCTTACTTTAATAACATATGATTTACTTGAACTACATAATCCTTCTCTAATTTTTTAGCATGCTAAAACAATTTAATTATTATAATATTTTTTGTTAGTCAATAGCATCTTATATTATCAATTGATATACAGTTAAATATATAGTATATATTTATCCAAACATGTACATGACACATGGACATATAGTAGCTATGTACTATTAACAGACTCTAATAAATGTTTTTCTTTTCAAAAACCGGTTTATCTAGGTCTTTGTTTTGAATTACAATGCAAACTCTATCAAGTCATATAATTTAAAAACTGAACATAATCAGAATATGTTTATAAACAGTTACTTTATTGATGTTAACATCAATAAAAGAAACTTAATTTAACGCCTTGGTTCATTTATGACGGACGAAACATGTTCATCCGTGACGGACGAAGCATTTTCATCTGTGACGGATGAACATGTTTCGTCCGTCACGGATGAACATGCTGATCTGCAACACGATTTTGGAATCGTCATAACGTACTTTTGATTCCCTAGTCCAAACGCGCTGAAATTTGGAGGAGTTATAGTTGACATCTTGATCTTTAATCTAACGTTGGAATCACTCAATTTGGAGTTACGTAGAAAACGTTATACTTATCCAAAGACGGGACAAAGAAATAGAGATCTCTTAAGCACCAAGGCGAGTACAATAGCATTTAAGTCGGATTACAATAGCATTGCAATAATGGATCACAATAGCATTACAATGTGCGAGTACAATAGCATTTAAGTTGTCTTACGACCTCGTCTCTTTCTTGTAGAAGAAGGTTCGAACGCCATCAGCTGAGAAACGAACGGAGAAGTATCTCTACTCGCTTTGACGCTTAAAAGATCTCTATTTCTTTGTCCTGTCTTTGGAGAAGTATAACTTTTTCTATGTAACTCCGAATTAAGTGATTCCAACGTCAGATTAAAGATCAAGATGTCAACTATAATTCCTCCAAATTTCAGCCCATTTGGATCAGAGAATCAAAAGTTATGGCGATTCCAAAATCGTGTCGCGGATCAGAATGTTCATCCGTGACGCACGGATTGGGTTGGTGCGTCACGGAAGGAGTGCTTTCGTTCGTCACGGGCGGAGTGCTTTCGTTCGTCACGGGCGACTTCATTTGGTACGTCACGGACGAACCGGTGCGTGAAATAGCAATTTTGCCGTTGCGTGAAATAGAAATCGTGTATATATATATATTTTATATAATATATAAATTAATTTGCAATACTATGTTCTTATATATTTTGCGAATGTAAATTTGTAGAATAAGTACATGATTGACGTTTTAAGTTTGAAATTAATATAAAATACAAACAATACTCGGCTTTATTTAAATTTGAAACATGGAAATACTTAAAAGCAAGTACAAGAAATTTTCAATATAACAAAATTCATGTCAAATGACTTGAAATCTATTTATTTTATAAATAGATCTATCAATTTTCATGTTTCAATTCATCTACTCTGTAATATATTAACTATAATATTTAATATAATACATAAATCAATTTACTTATATTAAATTAATTTTATATATATATATATTGCTTGTCTTGCTTAATTTCAATGAAAACATTTTTATATAAAATATGTACAAAATGGATGTCTATGGGTAGAAAAAAATTAAAAAAATATATAAATTTTTTTCCCATCAATTTATTTATTTCGTGCTTAAAATAAATTTAAAATAACAAAAATACATTTTGACTAGCTATATTATCCACCATTGATATCATTTTGATCCAACGTATCATAATAACCCCTTGCTTCTTCTTCTTTGATGAGGAAATAACCCATTGCTTTGTTGGGTGTTTTTAGTGCTTTGCTATAGGTAAAACCCAATTCTATAAAAAAAAAAGAGAAGAATCCCCCAATAATTCCATTTTCATAATCTCTTTCCAAAAGTGTACCCTTTTAAAAAAAATTGTTTATTTTTTAATGACTAAATTACCCTTAAATTAATTAACTTAGTTGTAAGCTTCTACGTATTCTTCCTTCCAATTGTCTTCTACACAATCGTCTTCATTCTCCACCTTGTTCGCGCTCCGCTGCCGTCGTGTTCCGCCGCCGTCACGCTCCGCCGCCGTGCTCCACTATTTTGCCGTCCTTCTCTTTTCTGTTTTTGTGTAAGTAATCCTGATCAAGTTCTCTACTCCTGCTTTGATTTTTTAATTCGAATTTTGTGTTAGTAATTATGATTATCACCGATCTCTGTCGTTCAAGTAGCAAGTTCGGTGCTTAAGTTATATCTCTAGTTCGGTGTAGCCTTCAATTTAGTAGCCTACACGATATTTAGTAGCAAGTTCTCTCAGATGAGTGACATATATATTTTCAATTGAACTATCAATTGGTGGCTACTGATTGCATGTAGTGATATATGTGTAGCCACATACCAATTGATAATTAATTCACGAAATCAGTATGCCATATATTTCAATTTAGAAGCATACAAGAAAGTACTCAGTATATTTTGGTCTAACTGTAAGTTCGTTGCTTTTACTTTGATGAGTTTTTCATGTAGCAAGTTCAATACTTTTGGTTTAATTTCTTGTAGCGTTAATATACTTTCTCCTCTAAATAGTTAAAGTTAGTGTAAAGTAATTAAGGATACACAATTTTAGATGTGTTTTTTTCGTGTAGATAAAATAGATTACACGAATTTCGATGTAACTTAATTAGTGTAAATAAACTTTATGTAAGTAGGGAAGTTTTTAGTGTAAAAACAATTTTAGTGTAACGTAACTTAGGGTACACGATTTTAGTGTAAAGTAATTTAGGGTACACCTAGTTTTCGTATAGATGAGATTACACGATGTTAGTTGTAAAGTAATTAAGGATACATGATTTTAGATGTGTTTTTTTCTTATAGGTAAGATAGATTACACGAATTTCGATGTAACTTAATTAGTGTAAATAAAATTTATGTAAATAGAGAAGTTTTTAGTATAAAAACGATTTTAGTGTAACGAAACTTAGGGTACACGATTTTAGTGTAAAATAGATTTTAGTGTAAAGTAATTTATGGTACACCTAGTTTTCGTGTAGATGAGATTACACGAGGTTAGTTGTAAAGTAATTAAGGGTACATGATTTTAGTGTAAAATTAGATTTTAGTATAAAGTAGAATTTAGTGTAAAGTAAGTAAGGGTACACGATTTTAGTGTAAAGAAGTAGATGAATTCTTTTTGTGTAGGTAAGATAGAATGCATGATTTTTTTGGGATTTTATGTAACATTGATTGATGTAAACTAAATTAGTGTAAACAAACAAGAGTTATGTAACTAGATAATTTTTTAGTGTAATGTAAATTTATGTAAATATTTTGTGCTAACTAAGGGTTTGTTACATTGAATTGATGTTAATGTCGTGTAAAGGTCGGATTCGAGATGGTCATCGTACAAGATATGGACGAGGGTGTGCAAGATGTCCAAAAATTGGCGGTTAGTGCAACAATATAGGTTCCGTATAAGCTACTACATAAGTTTCGTGTATGCTATTAAATAAGTTTTATGTAATCTACTATTTAAGTTTGTGTAGGCTTCTACATAATATTCGTGTATGCTATTATATAGGTTTCGTGTAAGCTAGTACACGAAACTTATTTAATAGCATACACGAAACTTATGTAGTAGCTTACACGAAACTTATGTAGTAGCTTACACAAGTTTCGTGTAAGCTACTATATAAGTTCGTGTAGGCCTCTAAATAATATTTGTGTAAGCTACTACATAATATCTTGTATGCTTCTACATAAGTTTGTGCATGCTATTACATAATATTCGTGTATGCTAATATGTAAGTTTCATGTAAGCTACTACATAAGTTCGTGTAGGCCTCTAAATAATATTCGTGTAGGCTATATAATTTCGTGTGTGCTTCTACATAATATTCATGTAGGCTTCTACATAATTTTGTCTATGCTATTATATAAGTTTCGTGTAAGCGACTATATAATATCGTGTATGCTTCTACATAATTTCGTGTAGGCTACTACATAATATTTGTAGTAGCTATTATATGAGTTTCGTGTAAGCTAGTTCATAAGTTCGTGTATGCCTCTGAATATTTTTTCATGTATGCTTCTACATAATTTCTTATATGCTAGTACATAAGTATGTATATACTACTACACGAAAATTTGTATATGGCTTTTAAAGAGTGGCTACACAATATATATATGCCACTGTTCACGAAATTTCGTGTAGCTCCAATTGATAATTCACGAGATCAATAGCATACACGATATATGTCATTATTCAATTTATATATCGTGTAGCCTACACGATATACAAAATCAGTAGCCTTCAACCTCCCTCCTATCTGGATATATACTTTTATTGGCATATATCGTGTAGTGCGTGGGTGGCGATCTCACAAGTTCTCTCAGATGAGTGGCATATATATGTTCGATTGAATTATCAATTGGTGGCTAATGATTTCGTGTAGTGATATATGTGTAGCCACGTACCAATTGATAATTAATTCACGAAATCAGTAGCCTTCAATTCACAAAATCAGTTCACGTACCGAGTGCTTCGCCGGAACGGGTGCGTCGGCGACTAGGAGCGAGTGCGTCGAAGCGGTGGTAGTGCGTGGGTGGTGGTGCATGGAGGCACTATGGTTTGGTATTTTCTGGTATATGTATTTTAGTGGAGCAGAAGGTTTTCTTAATTTTTGTGAAGCAGTTACATAATGAGTGATATTTTGGTCTAATTGTATTATGGATGAGTTACTAATTCCCTATTATTATGCTAGGGTATATTTTTGGAACTCTTTAATGAAAATGGTCTATTTATGTCTTTTTCCAAAAAAAAAAAGTAAAACCCAAAATTCCAGTTTTTTAACACAACTTCACTTTTCCTGAAAAAATTATAATATTAAATGCTAAAAAATCACAATTGTGGGTGGTCTAAGAACACTTTTGTTTGAAAATAAAAATATTTTCAAATATCATCCTAAATCATTAAAGATTGTAATATGTGACAAATTTACATTTGACATTTGTCATCTTTTTTAATAGACACGTGTCATATTGTTATTTTTGTCTATGATTTATTTCTTTTCCCACTCTTTTCCCTACTTAGTTTACAACCGTCCATCTAAAAGTATTTTTTTTGTTTTCTTTAATTTAAATAATGTGGCCTTAGTAATCAAATTTAACTATATTAGTTAATAAGTATTCAATCTCATCGAAAATAACCACTAAAATGTAATATATTTTTAACAATACATTTTAATTCTTCACTATAACGTATATACGATAGTTTCAAATGTCACAAAATATCTATACAAATTAAAATCAATAACTAGCAGATTGTTTGAACTATAATATTTTGTCAACCATATAAGATTACTTGGTGTTTTGGATTTTATAACTGATTAATATGATGTCATTTTCTATCATATAAGATTATAATTTTCACTTACTAAATGTGGTTATATATCCATTGAAACACGTCAAATATGAGATGAATTTGATATAGATATGACAACTTATTTATATATTAGTTATCTAATAAGGGTCCGTTTGAATTTTCTAATAATATATTAAAATACATTATCTTACATTAAATTGATGATTTAATGTAAGATAATAAAAGATAATGTATTTTAATATATTCTCTGGCAAAATCCAAACAGACCCTAATTTCATGATTTTGATTGCTAGCTTATAAATATAATTCACAATTTACACAAAACCACTAAGCATTGTATAGTTTTGGTGTTGGATAAATATAAGATTGACAAGTCTTTCAAACAATCAGTACATGACATTGAATCTACACTAATTAGTATTCAATACTTGAAGTGAGATCAGGTGAGAAGTGGTCTTAGGGTGCGAAATACGAAGTGATCTCGGCCGTCCGTTTTTTTTCTTCTTTCGGTCAATAACTTCTTTTTTTTTTTCGTCTTCGTCCCCTGATCATTCTGGAATAGCCTATATAGAAGATTTACAAATAAGCACTAAATGTTCATTTATTTGTACATTCACGTTCAGAAATAAACACTAAATGTTCAAAGAAATGTGTTTGAATATGATCATGTTATATGTGAACTCTACGGCACATAAAATGAACATGTAGTACTTATATGTGAACGTCAATAATTGTCTATTTCAGAACGATCAGAGACAATAAAAAAAAATGTTGACCGAAAAAAAAACAAGTTTGCCGTATTTACGGTTATGCCACCGCGTTACTATTCACTATTTTCTCCTTTTTTTTTACAGTACCGTTCCTTGAACATTACCCCAGATAATAAACATTACCGCCCAAATAATGAACATTTGATGTCAATTTATGAACATGACCGTTTCGCACTTTACACCGTAAGAATATTTCACACCCGAACCTCTCTCTTAAAGACTTTACTCTCGTATTATTGTTACACGGTACAAAATGAGCCACCATCGAAAAACAAAATAGTGATCCATCTGAATAGCTAGACTTATATGACGATGGAGCAAAAGCCAGAGGAAATCCACAAGAAAATCATTGAAATAAGACTTTTCTGAGAACTTCCATTCACACGTATATATTATTTTGCTGGGCTATATAATATATATGTCCACTTAAGTGGCCTATACCACCAACTTAAAAACCTTATTGTTTGCTTCATGCGTGGAAAAGTACGCTATTTGTTAAAGTCTGTAGGCTGGTAGAATAATCGAGTCCCATCCTAAAAATAATTTATGATATGAGAAATAACCCACGTTATACAAGTTAAGTTATGTTTTAATTTCCGATATATGATAATTATTTTTCACACTTCGACTTGTGAAAATGGACTTTAAAGTGTTGAAAATGGTCATCTTTTCCAATAGTAGTCTCTTTAAGTGTAATTAGCTTGACTCAATTAAGTTGATATTTGAATAAATTGGTAGATTGATTACGAAAGGAAGCATAATTTGCATAACCCAAATAAACCAGTAAATGAGTCCAAGACTGGATTAACTCTGATACCATACTATTAAAGTCTATGGGACAGTAGAAAGATATATAAACTGGGGGTCATACACGTATAAACAATCATATATATACAAATCCAGTATATATGTCTAATGAGATTCCATCATAAAATCAATTAATAATAAAAAAATAATCTATCAATTCTTGTAAATAAACTTAATTATATCCTAACTTTCAATATGTGATAATTATTTTATCACATTGTCTTGTAACGTTAGTTGTATACACTTTCAAATCATCTTATTGTTCATAACCTTCGTTGTTTACTTCAACCCCAATTTAAAAACTTTCTTCTTTGTGGGAAAAGTACGTTGTGGTGTTAATTTATTTGTTACAAGCTGATGAATAAAATGATACTTGGGCAATAAAAGAGTCATTTTAACACACAAATTTAATGAATCAATAAATGCTAAACGGAATGTTCAATGTGTATTAATTAACGATCCAAATTTTTAATTTTCTGATTCTCGTCCTACAGAATTTATTTTATGCTTTTTAGTCGAATATTTTTTAAATGATTGGATGGTGCTCCAGTTTAAGGATAGAGAAAACCATATATTTTAAAAATATTTAAAAAATGAGATTGATAAAGACTCGAACCTTAACTTGTAACAACGAGACCATGTCATACTCCAATTGAATAAACTCTTGAGATTTACTTGGTGTAAACTTGCACATGTTACATAACTAATATGATTTGGATCAGTTAAGACATACCTAATTCAACATTCATGACATACCTAATTAAAAAATTCACGAGTCTACGCGCGTTTACTTAGGTGTATTGCGAAATTTCGACTTATCTCATGTAATGTCGACATGTCATAAAGTCTTTTTTTTTTTTTTTTTCGGAGCCGGGTGTTGGGCCACCGAAGTGAGTCCACTAGTCCCGTCCCCCCTCTGCCAGGCCTACGTTGCCAGGCGCACTCTCGTGGCCCAGCCACAGGTGTCCCCCAGCTCAGGGGCGTTAAAATTTGTGGGCGCGTGCATCTCCGCTTCCATCCCATCCGTTTCGAACCCGAGAGGATTGTCCACCCCAACATTCTACTCCCCTTGAGATTTCCATTCAACTACGCCCACGGGGGCAACAGGTCATAAAGGTGACCCAAAGTCTTTCTACCCAAAAAAAAGAGTTGACCCAAAGTCTATAAACTGAAAAATATCATGTTGTATATAATCCAAAAAGAGCTTTGTCCTATATATCACATGCATTTTTTGACCAAAAAAATATATCACATGCATTTATATATATTATGAAGTTGATGTATAGAATAGATGAATTAGGTCCATATTATGTATGATACATAACATATTTTTCTATTTTGTTCTATTTTAATCTGAAAAAGGGGTCGACGGGCCTTTAATCTATCTAACAAGAAAAATTGACATATTGTATAGTAAATGTACTAAATGCCCTTTCTCTTACACAATTTCTCTTTGATTTTTTTAAAACTTTTTATGCAATAAATGTATTCAATATAAAAAAAATCCCATAAATTAAAGATGAAGAGAAAATCTAAATTCAATAAATTGTTATTTGTTGTATTCAAATATAATATATTTTATAATATGATCTAAAAATAAATAAATGGAAAAAGTAAAAAAAAATTTAAAATTTAAATTTGTTTATAATTTATTTTTTTAGATTTTGTTTGCTAATGTAAAGTAGTGTTTAATTAATAAGTGCTAAAAAATAATATTAGAATTCACGAATATATAGAATATACAAATATTAACATGAAATAAACAAGCAATTTCAACTTATAATAAGGTTTTATAATTTTGTAATTTTTTGAATATATACATTAATCTATTTTCCGACATATCACAAATCATAAACCGCACATATTTGTTGTTTTTTTCACAATATCTCAAACAATGTCGAAAACTCCTTCAATATCAACTATTTCACGAGATTTTGAATATATATTACGTATTTGTCAATTGAAAATTTATATAAATAATTCATAACAACGTAATAAAGGTACATATATTGATTCTTCAAAATAAATCTTAAATAATACTTGAAATAATACCAAAATATGGAATTTTTTACTAACTTTATGGTAATTGAATATGAGATGAAATATACAATTTTTTGTGTATGTTTAAGCAACTTCTATATAATAATTTGATATAAGATAGAACTATACAACTTTTATTATAAAGTTTACAAAGTGATTTTGTTTGATTTCATTTAACATTAATAACATAATAATTAGTAAGGTATAACAAAATATCTCATATATATTATTTCACTATTTAAAAATTGATCGTAAATTACAATAAACTTGAGCATATAAATTTTACAAAGTATACTAATAATAGTAAAATATCATACACTCTAATTATAAATAATATATATATAGAATTAAACATGTTATAAATCCGTGAGTAACACGGGCGTATATATAACTAATTCCATAGAAAAAGTCACGGATACAATTCTTGCCTATCGTTGAATAGACGTGAGCACGTACATTAGCTGCATCAGGACTTTTATATGAAAACAGCCAATTTTGAAAAATCTAACATTGATCTACAGTGTTTAATAATTAATACTTGGATGATATTATATCCGGTTGATAGAGAAAAAAAATGCATGAATTTACATTGTATTCTACTATATGTATATAAAGTGATGGGTCGTGGGCCAATCCGGGGCATGTGAATACGTATGTGCTTAAAGGCGCATATGAGCCTAACACATAAGCCCAATGAAATTTTATTCTATACTAATTGACAATAAGAGGAGTAGTCATAAAGTTCAAATTACGTCCCAACTTTAGATGTAAGATGATATTCTAACACTCTTTCAAGTGTGACGTGCCTACCTGACTTGCGACACTTAAACCCAATCGAAATATGATGTGATACCATGTCAAATTTAGACAATGGGCCGTGGGCCAACCCGAAAACGTGTGAGTACGTATGTGCGCAAATGCGCGTACGAGCTTATCACATAAGTCTAGTGAGATTTCATCCTAAAATCAATTTACAATAGAAAGAGTAATCTATCAAACATATATACTAGTCAAATTATATTTGAACTTGAAATGTGGATGACATTTTAACATAAAGTCTAAGTAACCGTTCAAATTAAAAACTTAACCCAATTTACAGGGGCTTAACCCCCTTTTTCATATTGTTATTGTTTTCTTTGATTGGTCGAAGTGGGGTTCCCCAATCACAGTATAGTTACTATAGTATATGGACGTGGTTGGGTTTCACGCCCCTTAAAAACATAAAGATTTAAGCTAATTTACATATAATTTATCTTATCTAATACTCCATCTGTCCCATATTATTAGCCCCATTTTGATCGGGTTCAAATGTCGATGCAGATATTGTATCGTTAATATCTCTAATTACATAACCCTAAAAATTATAATTTTTTGATATTATCAAAATACTCGTTGAGACGAATCAAATAAGACCCCACAAGACTATGTTTTTTCTTATATATTGGAAGAAATCTTGAAGATTTCCTTCAACTGTGAATTGTGTAAAAAAAACAAATGAGACTTATAAACTGGGACGGAGGGAGTACTTCTTCCGATAAAAATATAAGTCTTTTAAAACTTTAACCTAAGTTTTTTATGATACGAATCTAACAAAATCTTATGAAGTCTTCCTCAATCTTAACACAAATTATATTTAACCAATTAGCAAATAATGTGATAAAAAAATTAATAAATTCAAATTTCAATACAAATTAGCGCAATAAAAAATTATTTAATTATTTTGATTTTTTTTTTTAAAAAAATCATATCTATTATCTATCTATCTATTATATATATATATTAAAATTTTCCCCTTTAAAGCCATGAAAGCGTTTTTAGGTAAGTTGTTGATATATTATTTTTGTATTTATTTATTTATTTATTATTATATGAAATACTCAGCAAAATCTATATTTATAGCTATCATATTTAAATCCATCAAAATTATTGTGGGCCCACATTGCTTAATTGTGAGATTTGTTAAATTTTAATTTATTATTATATCACTACTTTAGCAAATTTTAAATCTAACAAATCTTAATCAAAATTAAACTAACAAATCTTAACAAATTAATTATTTACTTCATCCTAATTATAAGCATACAAACAGACTCCTACACATTTATTGAATGGATTATACTTTTATCAATGATAAGTGTATAATAGAATCTCAACATTTTCTTTTCTTCTTATGATATAGTTTGACAATAATAATTCAATGCATATTATATATATCATGCAATCTTTCTCCCACCTTAATTACATTTTAACTTTTTTTGTAATATTATATTTAACTAGCAGTACTATATAAATCCTTTATTATTTTTATTTAATTGTATCCACCTATCCTATCATCCGGACAAAATTTATCCTCACATGGACTGAATATTATACATGAGATATCTATTTATCTATATTAAAACTCTTTTATTTACAGTCATCAGAACAATTCTAGGCCCACACTTTATAATTTTTTCACTTTTTTTAAAATTGTAAATACAACTAATATTGAATAATTTGTAAACTAACAAATCTTAGCGGACAATTTTAACATTTTTTTTATCATTTTTTAATAATTATTTAATAAAATTTTACAAGTACTATATGTATTTTGGCTTGATTTACATCAAAGAGAGTAACAATATTTAGAGTGATATTTGTTATTATACAAACAAACTATTCTAAAACATAAAATGGTGTTTTATATTATTTATAAAAAATGGTATATAATGAGTCAGAATAAGAGTAAAGCATTTTTTAAAGATAAAAAGTGATTAAACAGTCAAAATTTCAGTTGACTAATAAAATCTTTTAATTTTTTAAAGATAAAATATATACATTTTAAAGTCTTTTGTTGTTAAGAGTTATTATTATAATATTACATTTTCATTATCATTTGATCTAAGTAAATTATTATTTACGGTTATACTAACTAAACTTGACCGTAATTTTTTTTGCATCTTCTAAGTTATTACCTATTAATTATTTACAATTTATTAAATAATTTTTTTTAAAGATTTTCCTTGATCTGGTCGAACTATAGTTTTGACTTTATTAATTCAAATTTAATTTATTTTTTCAATAATTATTATTTGCTTAAGATTTTCAATTAAATAGTTATTCCACTAATACTTTTCTTTAAATATAACTATATCTATCCATCTATCTAATTCGTTTAGATAAATAGTAGCTCACCAATGTGGCTAGATAAATAGAATGAATTATACTCATTAATTTTGGGCCCACATTTTATAATTGATTTACTTTTTTTAGTTGTAAATACAACTATTATTGAATAATTTATAAACTAACAAATCTTAACAAACAAATTTAAAATTATTTGTCATTTTATTTTTCAAATTATTATTCAACAAAATTTTGCAAGTACTATATGTATTTTGACCTGATTTACATAAACGAGAGTAACAATATTTAGAATGATATTTGTTGTTATATATACAAACAAACTATTCTAAAACATAATAAGATGTTTTTTATTATTTATAAAAAAATTGGTGTATATAAAGTCAGAATAAGAATAAATCATTCTTAAAGATAAAGAGTGACTAAACAATCAAAATTTCAGTTGGCTAAGAAAATCTTTTAAAAAGACTTTAGATAAAATATGTAAATTTTGAAGTCTTTTGTTATTACCTATTAATTACTTACAATTTTATAAGACAAATTTTAAGATAATTTTTCTGTTAAGATTTTCTTTGATCTGAATCGTGTGATCGAACTATATATTTAACTTTATTAATACAAATTTACTTTATTTCTCACTAATTGTTGTTTGTTTAAGATTTTAAATTAAATAGTTATTTCATTATTAATTTCCTTTAAATATACCTATATCTATCCACCTCTCTAATTCGTCTAGATAAATAGCAGCTCACCAATGTGCCTAGATAAATAGTATGAATTATACTCATAATAAAAAAATGAATTTTTAAAGCAAATTGCATTGCATTCTCTCTATATATATTGATTTACGACAATGTGTTTCGTCCAACTTGATTGATGAGGAGCATCATCAATCTGAAAAGCAGGGAAAATATAATAGTATAGATGAATCCGATATACATTAAGGAGTCAATACTTTTTATTCAAAATAAATTTGTAAATGACTCATTGATGAATTAATACCTTGTAACCTTATTTAATCTTCATCAAAATTATTGTGTATCACATTTTGTATTATTAAACGATATCACATTTGTTATTTATTTTATTTTGCGAGTAGATAATACTTTAAATAAAACTTATCCATAAAGGACTTATATTTTAAATGGGAGAGAGTATAGTATATTGTTAATTTCCGGATGGTTAGTGACCGTACCCCACGGGCCAAGCTAGGCCCCTTCATCTTGTGAGTATATTATAAGTAGAGGCCCGGCAGTCCTTGAGAGCAGAGTACGTGCACAAATTTACTTACTCGCCTTAATTCCATCGAAAATTAAGAAAAGAAAAGAGGTGAGAGATGAAGGGTGCGGCAGCAGGTATGAAGATGAAGGCGGCGGTGATGGTGGTGGCGGTGTTGGTGTTGGTGGCGGCTGTGGTGGTGGAGGGTGCGGTGACGTGCAGCCCGGTGCAGCTGAGCCCGTGCGCGAGCGCGATCACGACGTCGCGGCCGCCGTCGGGGCTGTGCTGCCAGAGGATAAGGCAGCAGAAGCCGTGCATGTGCGGGTACCTGAAGAACCCCACCCTCAGGAAGTTCGTCGACAACCCCAACGCTCGCAAGGTCGCTAATCAGTGCAAAGTCCCCTTCCCCAAGTGCTGATCCATCATCCAATTAAACGTCTACCTTCCACCCGGCCTCGATCAGCAGCGCTAGCTAGCTCTTTTATATATATATTACTAGGTGCTAGCTCTTCTATATTGAGTATAAGTTTGGCTACTCTAGAATATATGTTGTCTTGTCTTGTCTGTCACCCCTTTGTGACATGACTCATGAGGTACCGGTTAATGTATCACCGGCCTACTCTTTGCCCACTTCCTATTTACCCTCAATAAAATAAAATGAGTATTTGCTATTTTTAGATTTTTCTTCTTCAAGTTAATCAATTAACCAATAAAATCTTTAACCTACATGCATGGAATTATACTAATCAATCAACTTAGACTTGTTTCACTGGTAACATTTTTCATGGGTCTTTTACACAATTAAGAAAATGAAAAGTCAAAATTATACCAGAATTTTAAAGTAAACAAAAAAGAGAGTATGACTTTGTTCGATAAAATGATGTTGATACTTATATTTATGTTGATGCTGAATTTCGTACTTAATCGAATGCTGATGCTTAAGTTTGTACTGACATATATGTTCGGTAAATAATACTTTTCGGTGCTTAAATATAAAAAATAAAAGGTTAAAGTTACCAAAAAGGTCATAAGATTTTTTTTGATTTTTTATTACTACAATACTTCATCTTCCTCTTTAAGAATTTCTTTGTTGCATAACAATATCAAAAGCTAAAGGTTTCAAAATCTGTTTTTGCAAAGCAAGGTGGGGGCCTATCTATTGTCAAATTGGACATCATCCACAAATGAATATGGTTTTTTCTCCGTCTGCTCTCCCCGTTTTCTTCCAGAAGCTAAAGCCGAAGAAGAATAAACACCCCCGCGACGAAGACGAGTTCGCCGAAAAGAATACGTATTCCATAACCATGTTTCACACTTTTTCGATGACACACAACGATCAGCGCACAGCTCTACACGTTACCCATTATTAAACCATCAACTTCTAACCTCGGCTTAGTCTCTACTAGAACACCCGCTAAAACCTTTTATAATTCCGAGAAGGGGTCCCTCCAAGCCGCATAATTATACTCGGGGGTCACTTCCTCAATGACTTACCCCATGCCCATAACCATACCGGTGCAAAACAATGTAAACAACCTTTAAAACACTTTAAAACAATAATTAATTAGGGAGTACCATGTCTCAAAATACAGCCCTACACCTCGTCTACAAGTCTAGCACATACAAGAATCGAAAGCTAAAGAAGTCCCAAGAAAACTTACTTCGGATGACGACAAGTAAGAATAAGAGTAATCATGTACAATCTTAATCATCTAAAGAATGTCAATCAATCATAATTTATCACCAATATCTATCCTAAGGGAAAATAAACATGTAAAATTTACGGCGAGGAACCGCGCACTTTTTTTTTTTTTACCTCGCACTCCACCATGGGCGGCACTAGGTGCCGCCCAGGAGACCCTTCTAAAAACCGGTCTGACCCTGGGCGGCAATAGGCGCAGCCCAGACAAACCGGGTTTTCGTAAAACCCGATTCAGAGTCTAGGCTGCACCTATTGCCGCCTAGATTTTTTGTTGGGGAGAACCCGATTTAGGAATTTTTTTATTTATTTAAATAAAAATAGAATGGTTTTTTCGAACCCGGGTTTAAAATTTGAACGTGGGCGGCACATATTGCCGCCCATAATTGGTTTTTAAAATTTGAACGTGGGCGGCACCTATTGCCGCCCACCTTTAACCCCAAAAAAATTCCAAGTCGGCGGTATTTAGGGCCGCCTATGTCGTCTTCTCCGTTACCCAGTGAAATCTTTTCCGAGCACCCACAGAGAAAATTCCAAATCGATGGCGGATTCCGGCGAATTTTCCATGGAAGATATATGGGCGGCGGTTGACAAGGAGGAAAACCAGATGGCGGTGGTGGGAGATCTCGGCGACGACGGCGGTGGCAATCCACTAGACTCGACGGCGGAATCGACGGCGACGGCGATGAATCTTTGTTTCGTTGGCGGTGGCGGTCGCGATGGAGGAGTCGACGGCGGCGGCAACAGGGGAGGCGACGAGGCGGAGGGAGCTGGGCTGCACGAGGAGCCGCAAGGGACCGGGGAGGAGGGGATTTCTGGGCTGCACGAGGTGCCGCCCAGGACCGGGGAAGAGGGGATTTCTGGGCTGCACGAGGTGCCGCCCAGCTTGCCGGCAAGCATGGAGGTTTCCGGCGCGGTGGTTTTGGGCGAGGAGGAGAGATTGCCGACTAGGACCGAGGAGGTGGATATCGGGGCGGACAATGCCTTCGACGTGTCGGTAGCGGTTGCTATGCAGGCGATGGATGATTTGGCGGAAATTCCCGTTCGTCAAAAGCGCAAATATGAACGGAGGCCGACCGTAGAGGTATGGTGTTTGTAATTTTTAATTTGTTAAATCTAATTTATTTAATTAAATTGTTACTGTAATTGTAGATTTGTAAACTTGATGTTTATTGTAGTTAATCATAATTAAAAAAGACAATATAGGTAATAGGCTAAATTTTACTGTTAAATAATATTAAATATATTATCGTAATAAAAAATAAAAAATTTAATATATTGATTTTATAAGAAAACAATTTTTTTAACAATTGTTAAGGTATATATAACTAGGTTGTATTGGATAAAATGAAAATAGTTATATTTCTTATGGCAAAATATGATGTATTGGGTAAAATCAAACAGTCGGATCGAGACAGTCGCCCTACTACTGCATCTGCTCGCAAGAGGAGGGTTGTGGGTGTATCACAGGACACGGAGGTGCTTAGTGAGGACGATGTTGGTCCCGTCCTTTCAGATGAGGACGTGGTTATGGAGGAGTTTACTACCGGCCCTTCTACTATCCCTGAGGATCCGGAGTTTAGTACCGACCCAACAGAGAAGCAGCCACCTCAGGAGGACCCACCTCAGGAGGACTCACCTCAGCACCAACCACCTCCGTCAGAGCCACCTCAGCAGGAGCCACCTCAACAGCATCCACCTCCGCCTGATCCACTTCAACAGACTCCACATCAGCAAGACCCACCTCCGCAGTTTCCAGCTCAGCAGGCCCCACCTCCGCCTGAGCCAGCTCAACAAGCCCCACCTCCGACTGAGCCACCTCAGCAGGCCCCACCTCTGCAGGACCCACCTCAGTAGGCCCCGCCTCTGCCTGAGCCAGCTCATCAGTTTCCTTCTGTGTTGAGGAACTTTGATATGCACATTGCGGAGTTGATATGGAGGAAGGCGTCATTGGACCCTCCAGAGGACGTTGTTAGGACTTTGAGGGTTCAGACACGGCCTACACGGTTTGCGTTTTGGAGGGATCGTATTCCCAGAGGGGTCCCTGAGGAGGGTTCCTGGTTTTGGATTGCTCAGCAGACGGGGTTGACCGGTTTACTTGATTTTCAGTTCGACATGGCTGATCACACCCTCATTTCAGCATTCATTGAGCGATGACATCCATAGACGAACACCTTCCACTTTCCCTGGGGCGAGATAGGTCCTACGCTACATGACGTTATGATGATTCTAGGGCTGCCGATTGAGGGATTTGAGGTGACATCACCATGGACCGGTCAGGATAGCGAGTTGGCGGAGTGTGAGGCCTTATTCGAGTATCTATTTGGGATAGATTCGGAGTACAGCTTAGATGAGGATGGTGCTGACATGGTATGTGACCTTAGGAAGGGTTGGGTCAAGCAATTCCAGTTAGTGAGGCATGTGTTGAAGATGATTGAGGAGGGTGCCTACCCAGAGGATATAGCAGCCGGTTTCTTATGGCACACCATGTCGGCTAGTATCTTCGTTGACAAGTCAACGAATGAGCTAAAGACTACATTGCTACCTCTTTTTGTGGACTGGGAGCGTGTCGTTCATACTGCTTGGGGGACCGGGGTTCTGGCTCTCCTTTTTAGAAACCTCGGAGAGGCTTCTCGACACGAAGCTGCACAGTTCGCCGGTTGCGCACGTCTGTTAGAGGTAGACTTTTATTATAGTTAGATTGTAATTTAAATCATGAATATACTATGTTTAATTGTTTATAACTAATGGCTTTCTTCCTCCGTACGCAGGTTTGGATTTGGACGTACTTTGTATACTTCCCGGGCAACCCTAACCTCAAGGAAGGTACGGACGACGACATTCGACGCGCTGCACAATACTGCATTGGCCGGACCCCTGTCCGTTTAAGTCATAACCAGTTACACTATAGACGGATACTGGACGAGTATAGGCCAGAGGATGTACGTATTCTTATTCCATTTTAGTATACTTAAAGATAGGCTTAATGAGTTAATATATGTTTTGTCTTTTGGGGTTAATTGTAGATACGGTGGATGCCGTATGAGGGTCTTGATTTTCGAGGTGCTCACAGGGCCTCCACGTATCGAGGGACTATTTGGTTTCTCGGTGTAGAGGAGGCGTACATGCCGGATAGGCTTACCCGACAGTTCGGTTATCGACAGAGCAGGCCCATTGATATCATAGAGCCTCTTGCTGTAATGCGTCCTCATGATTTTAGGGGGACGAGGCGATACCAATTGCACTTTGACCCGCGTTGGCACAGGTGGGACCAGCTTGAGCATCGTCTTTGCCCCCACATCTTGACGAGTCCTCCTGCCACGATGGATTGGGATGTCCATGACGCGTACCTGGACTGGTATTTACAGGTGTCGCATCCTTACGTGAGTCCGAGTGCGCCAGTACAGCCTCGTATTTGTAGAGGACCACCTTCGGCTATCAACTTGCAAAGGGTATGTTTTTTGCCCCATTTTATTCTTATTAATTATTTTAGGAAAGTCTATGTATTTAAAATGTTTGTTTTCATTTGCAGCGTGTGGCGATGAGCAAGGCGCATCTTCAGAAGCTTATAGAGGCAGGTGGTTTAGGGTGTGGTTTAGGGTGTTTGGAACACTTTCAGCATATATATGACCTCCTTTCCAGTGACTTCATCCCTGTAGCTCCTCCGCTTGTACGGGCTTCACAGATGCCTTCCCAATCCTCTAGTGCAGGCGAGACTATATTTGATAGAGAGATGGCTGAATCATCTAGGATGGCGGAAGAGCGTGCATCAGCTCAGCAGGCAGCGTCTCAACCGACGCCGGTGGTTCCTCCAGATTGGGCACCGGGCGTGGATTCGGGTGTGTCCTTGGGTACTGATTATGAGACTTTAGCTGTGTCCTTGGATAGTGAATCAGAGAGTTTGTAGAATATTTATATCTAGTTTGATTTCTTGGTTTTTTTTAGATTTTCGTTCCGTTATTTCTAAAACAAATCGATGATCAATTAGTTAAAAGACAAAATATCCAACATTCCAAAAAAAATAACATTCTAAAAAACACATACACATTCTTAAAAAAAATTAAAAATCCTAAAGGAGGGTGATCCTACAATGACCAATGAATGGCCTCATCGAACATTCTAATTTGCCCCTTCTCCTCGCTGCATCACAGAAAAACTTAAAATCTACAAATTCCGAAATTTGAAGATTCCATGTTTTTCTGTGCTACAGCTAGGAGAAGGGGCAAATCAGAAAGTTCGATGGGGACCATTCCTTGGTCATTGTAGGCTCACCCTTCTTTAAGGTTCTTCAGGCATTGAGGTTTTGTTATTGCCTTGTGGCCATTATCCTCTTGACCGAGTCAATAGTTGTAAAGAAGGATGAGCCTCCCAATTACCAGGTCGATCATGCTAATATGCTCCTTCTCCGAGCTGCATCACATAAAAACTTGAAATCCTACAAATTTCGAAATTTGAAGATTTCATGTTTTTCTGTGCTGCAGCGCGGAAAAAGGAGCAGATCATCATGTTCGACCTGGTAATATAAGGCTCATCCTTCTTTAGAACTCTTGACTCGGTCAAGAGTATAATGGCCACAAGGCAATCACATCCTTCTTTATAACTAATTGTGTGCTGCCCAGAATCCCCGATAATATATCTTCCTCTTCAACTTCCAATTTGAACCCTAAAGCGTCTCGCTCAACTTCTGGAGCTTATCTCTTTCCCGCAGCAATGAATTGTTGGAAATGCAGGACGAGGAAGCCATACCACCCCACAATATTGATTTCTTGAATATGAATAGGCATGTTGGGCGAAAAATACATGAGTAATAGGTGTAACCTTGGATGTGGAAGAGCTGAAGTTGGATGTGGTATTTATAGGCATGCTGGGCGGCACGAGGTGCAGCCCAGAAGACCCTTCCAAAAACCGGAGTCTGGGCGGCAATAGGTGCAGCCCATCCCGCTGGGCTGCACCTATTGCCGCCCATATTTTTTTCGTCAAATCCGGTTCATAGTGTTATAACATTTGTGTTTCAATGTTGTGTATAAATAATATATTATTCTATCATATTATTGTTTATTCTTAGTATTTATTTGTTTATCTAATATTAATAAAAAAACAATACAAAATAATCATCCTAGAAGATAAAGACAAATTGTTCATTACGAAATAATCATCCTAGAAAATAATCATCCTATTGCAGCCCAAGTAAACCCTCCTGGACTGCAATAGGTGCCGCCCAAGTAACCCCTCTTGGGCTGCAATAGGTGCCGCCCACCTTTGTCATATTTTGGTTGCCAAACCCTTATAAATACGAAACGAAAACCTCTACAATCCACACAATTCCCACTCCATAACTTCTCACAAACTTTTCGTGTGTTCTATTTTGGGTAATGGCGTCTTTGGTTCTCAAAGTTTACGAAAATGGGCAAATCACCTACAATCGAATGATACGCCAACGAAGTGGGATGGACATGTTTTTCCATGGATACGAAGGTGGCGAGGTCCGCACTTTGCGGATGAGGGATGTCTCGCCTGGAGAGGGGGGGTTATCATTGGGTTACTTGTTCATGGCGTTATTTTACAATCCAACCGGGGTTCGCCCTGGTCGGATTTTTTACTTTCCACCGGGTGTGGATCCTCCACGACTCCGTGAGGTGGTAGACGAGGAACACGTAGCTAAAATTATAGCTCTTTACAGACCCGGTGTTCCAGTCACCATTTACACAGAGTGTGCACACCCGAAGCGTCATATACCAGGTCTTTTAGAAGATCCGGAATCTGAGGTGGACAACGGTAGCTCTGATGATGGCGGGGAGACCGATCCTGATGAGGATTAGATAGCTTTTTATGATTCATGTTCAACTAGTGTACGCTTTAATGTTAATGATTTCCAAGTAATATTATTGTCTCGTATTGCATTTTCCCGAATCAACACCAATTCAAATAAAAACAAATGATTATAAAACAATATACGGTCAATATCAATCAAACTTTCCCACAAAATGAATTACAATAACATATATAAAGTCAATTACAATCCAAAAAAACCTAGGTAAGTATGTTAGGTCGCCCTTGTTCCGCTCACTCCTCTATATAACTCTTGAACCTATCCTTAAAGCGCTCATGACTATCCCATCCATCAACACTTGGATCCTTGTAAATGAGCCACAGCCGCAGAGGCGGTGGAATTGGACAACGATCATTAACAAGCCAAATCTGTAAACATAAACGATAAAATTATATAACAATTTATGAAAGAATAAGTAAATACCAGAGAGTAGCGCTCCACGTACCGGTACGTAATGGTCTCTCCTGCCTACATGTGCTATCGCATAAACCTTTGTCGGAGGCTCAGCACCCGGGGGGGCCCACAATGGAAGACATGTGTGCGGTCCAAACCATGATAAGACAACAACCGCCACTTGGTATTCCGTGGCAAACACCAAACCAGTAATAGGCATTATACACCAGAAGTTCGTTGTGCACGGTGACGCAATATAATTCAATCTCCTAACAAATGCTTCCACCGTCAACTCTTCATCCCCAAGCATCGCTACGTAGTTGGCTGGATGTGTCTGGACATGCTTCGAAAGCTCTAACCGGACATCAACGTACTCCTCTTCTCGGCGACCTAGCAAAACGGCAAGGGAACGAAACCCGCAATGACTATCGCCTTTGACACTTTGTACCCTAGAAATGTATGCGAGCATGAAATGATCAATATTCTCGTGCCCCCAGTTGAAGCCGAGATACTTTAACGACTTGCTTGAACCCGATTTGGACTTGTTTGAAGCAGATTTTGACTTTCTAGGTTTAGTGGCACTCCCCTTTGCTGTTGAAACTCCACTGCGAGGTCGTCCGGTAGAAGGACATCCTTTCGATCCCATAGATGCTCTTGATCCCACGGACGATTTCACATTGGTCGTCTCTTTCTCTGCAGGCGCATCCTCCTCTTCCACTCCCAGCTCCTCATCCATATTCTTCATATTATGCTTCTCCTTCATCTTCTTACTTTTTACATCCACATGCTCGTCCCAACCCATATTCCTCTTGGTGTCGGTCTTTCTCGCATTCATCCTAGGCCTCCCCTTCTTGGTCTCACCACGTAGCGGGTCTTGAATCTGGCACGATGTAGGGTCAGTTGACTCACGCCACTTATCCGCCATCTTCTTCAACAAAAATCCATCAACTTTCCCACATAAGAACTCTTCAACGAAGTCCTGCACCGTGACATTATCCGCTGTGATTGCAACACCATCATCGACATCAAGATCCTTAGCATCCACCCCTTCCCATCTGATCTGCTTCCAGAAAATATCAACTTCTTCAGGCACTAACGGGTAACCCGTCTCCATATAGACCTTAATTGTGTGTGGGCAAGGCAGTCCTAGTGTGGACTTCCACCAAAAATCATCACATTTGTCCCCAATTTTCCGCTCCTTTGCTAACACAGCTTGGGCATACAACATTCTCAAGCATTTCTCAGAGCACTTTTCAAGGATGCGCTTGAAGAAGACCTTAACCCACTCAGGGCCATTTACTATCTCCATGGGAAAGGCAGTGCAGTTCTTGGTCATCTCAAATCGGATCTTCCGATGCTTATCAACAACCATGTTGTCGATGTGTTGCACAATTGTGTCGAACCCTCTAACGGATGTCTCAATCATGTCCTTAAGCATAGAGTGTTGACCCTCAACCCTGAAAATAATATAATCGTTTACAATTTACTAAATGAATTTTAAAACCCAATTTGATTGCAAATGTTTGTATGAAAGTTACCTGTTTGATGTTCTTGTGGCAAAATGGAGAACATCATCACACCATACCGCAACTAGCTTTTTCTTATGGTCTTTAAACCAAGTTTCCTCGACATATTTCACAAGGCCTTCATTCCATATCTCCTTAAAGTGAGCAAGTCGCTCTCTATACTCCTCCTTTGTGTGAGACCTCATCACCCAACGAACACTTCTCGAGAATTTCTTCTCGTCAATCTTCATCAACTTAGCATATGCCTTCACATTACGGTCTATATGGACCTGACACAAATGATGCCGAACCTTCGGAAACACCATTTTGGCAGCCTTGATCAGTCCTAGCTCTCGATCAGACATGATGCATACGGGACTTTTCCCCCCGTACAACCACTTCAATCGTGTCAATGCCCATGAATAGTGGCTTGTCGTCTCCCTTTCCATGAACACAAGAGCAATGCAATATGTGAAGTTGGTGCAAGTAAACCCAACAATCTGGAACAGTGGCATACCGTACCTATAAATGCAACACAAAAAATACTTTAAACCCGCCAAAAATATCATTATCTACTCATAATACTAAAACGAGTAAGGTTTACCTGTTGGTTTTGTACGTCGAATCCATGATGACGACATTAGGGAACATGCACAACAAATGTCGAGCGTCTGGATGAGAAATAAACAAGCACGCCAATACCTCCTTCCCATCTTCCCTCGTTTTAGTAGCACTGTCCAACAAATAGCCTTTGTCCTTCAAAAGCCCCAATGACCATTGTGTCACATTCAGATTGCCCAGGTATTTCAACCTCTCCTTAGCCCTAACAGTGTACACTTGCCTCCTCGATACCGTTGAACTCGTATATTCATTCCTAATCTGTGTAGAAATAACCTTGGGTCTTGCACCCGCCGCAGTATCAATCATCACTTTTCTACGCTGCTCCATCGTAAGTCGGGAAGCAAATGCATGGCCAATCAATGTGGTTGAAAGCATATGGTTATGGCATCCTCTAACAACCGATATGGTCCACCCAGGATCTCTAATAGCATTTTCTTCCCTAAAAATACCATGCAACAAAAAGGGACAACCCTTCTTCTTTGACCTAGCTTTATTCACTCGTATCGGACTGACCTTTTTACCATCGACTAACTTCTTTTTCTTGTCGGACCTAGGTAACCCGGATCTCTCACAATGAAAAACAATCTTTTTAGACTTTGATGATTTAGTAGTGATCACCATAGAAAGACTAAAACCGACCTTTTGCACCCACTGCTTCAATCCCTCCATACTCGGAAATATCTCATTAGTAGTAAAATGGGATGAGAAGTCAATTGCTAAAAAATCATCATCACTAGAATCACCCTATTTATATACAAAAATTAGTACATTAGAAACTAATTAATAATTAAATTTATACAAATTAATATACAAAAATTATGCATTATTTCTAAACAGTCTACATTTTAAAGACTAAGTACAGTTAATATCTAATCATTTTATACAATAAAATTAAAAATATTACGTACCTTGAAGTACTGAGGAGAAATCGGCGACTGAAAATCATCCTCATCATCTAGAGACGTGGGCGCGCTCGAAGACGACTCCGACAACCCCCTCCAAAAAGGATCGCTTGACGACGACATATATATAGTCGGAAAATTACAATGGGTTTGAAGTTTTTTTTTCCGTTGTATCTTTCAATGGTGGTATACTATTACATCTCCCATATATATAGCCGGCCACATGACCACACAGAATAATTCTGGGCGGCACTATGTGCAGCCCAAATTGACCATTAAATTCCAGTCGTACACTCCCCAGGCTGCACTATGTGCCGCCCAGAAATCCGGTTTTAGTGAACCGGTTTTCTGGGCTGCACATAGTGCCACCCATAAACCCTTTTTCCCACATTGCCGCCCACTAAGCCGGTTCACTGAACCGGTTTTTAAAAATTCAATTTAAATCATAATTTTAATAAAAAATAATTTTGAACCCATCTTGGGCGGCACCTAGTGCAGCCCAAGAAAATCGGGTTTTCTGGACTGTACTAGGTGCCGCCCATATAGAGTGCGAGGTTAAAAAAAAAGGAGTGTGCGGTTTTTCGGCCAAAATTTATTAACACATGAAACCCCTACTAAATCGTGATTCTCACGATTTTACAATTTACTCGTAAATTTCCAAGCAATTATCAAACCACCACCGGAAATTCTCACATAAATTTTCCAAGAAATTTAACCTAATCATCTTTCCAATAATCCATCTCCCAAGGATATATGATTAATTCAAATTCCTATCACTCAACAACTCTAGTTTTCACTGTCAAAGCCATCCGTGACACTAAAACAATATCTGGACAAATTCAAAATCATAAAAATTGTAAATCAACTATATGTTGTACCCTTTGATCTATGAAATGAGCAAGGAAATATTTTCCACATATCTTTCTTCCTCTAAATTTTACTTGGTATCACAACTAGGTTGAACCTAGAAATTTTTTTAGCGTCACCGCCGATTCTTTACTATACTTCCGCCGTACCCAATCTGCCACCATGTCCGACGACGTCGCCTCCACCAAAAGGGATGCTTTGGACTATACTTTCCCATATTACGTTCATCCCACAGATCATCCGAGTCTCACAATTTGCCCGGTTGCTCTCAAGGGTAACAATTATCAAGAATGGGTCACCGCTATGTGTAACTCGTTTCGTGCCAAGAAATCTAAACCTGTCGCTGGTACACCCGAAATAGATGACTGGTTCAACGTCAATTCCATGCTCGTTGGGTGGATTGTGCAATCAACCGATCACTCTATACGATCCTCGATCACCTACTTCAACACAATCCAAGAGCTTTGGGACGATCTTCGTCGACGTTTCTCTGTCGGGGTGGCCCTCACATCCTTCAACTTCGTTCCCAGATTTCTTCTTGTCGCCAATAAGGTCAGAATGTTGCTGCTTATTATGGCACTTTACAGAAGCAAGACTACTTGGTTTCATTATATCATGATCTTCATATTTTGGCATTTTTCTATCTTATCTCTACATGCTTTTGATTGACCACTATTAGTAGACTAATCACAACTGTTATCAGCGCAACAAATTTAATAGCAAATCAATTTCAACATAACATATACGTACAAAAACCTATACAGAATGATCAAATCATGGTGATTAGCTGTAACATAAATAACCAATTTTAGTAGCCTAAGCACAGTTTTTATCAACACAACAAAATTAATAACAAAACATTTCCCTTTTCTCTTCTTTTCTCTCTCTTTCTCTTTCAAACTCCTATATGTCACAAGCTTATGGAAGTTCTTCCTCATTCCTCTCTCAAGACCATTACAAAAGCAAATTGGAAAAGTACATAACTAAACTTAGGTAAGTAGATATGAGGATCACATAGTCCTCAATTAACTTAACAAATAATTTAAACATTATCAATAGAAACAAAAGTCTGAATTGATGCATTGTTCTATCACCGACTAGGCTAAGGAATTTTTCACATCTATGTATACAAACATATGCAATAACATATTTGAAAGAGAGAAACATATGAGATACCAGAAATCATAATTTCACATGAAGTACATGAAAGAATAAAACACATACAATTATAGCTTGAGGCTTAGAACCAGTCCATTGACTCCATTCCCCTGTTCTTTTCTTTCAAAATGTCATTCTCATGATATCTGCTTGTGTAATTCTCTTATTATTCTTTTTCTTCTACGTCTTAATAGATTAAAATGTTAGAAAAAATAACAATCATACAAAATAACATATCAATGAAATTACTTACAAACTCAGCTACATGTCCATGAACATTTCTTGAGCCTCCAGTATAGAGACCTTTCAGACATACCCTATGAGATTTATTTGCCTCACATATGCTCTTGAAATCTTCATGATCCCATTGTTTCAGCATCTCATTCCAAATTGTTTGCCTAATAAAATGGGGTTTCCTACCATTTTTTATTGCCTTGGAAAAAAAAATATCGAAGGTGTTGACTACATTTATTACCCCAGTTCCTCCTCACACATTGAGAATGTTTGTCTTTCCAAAAATATATCTTTCGGCACCACAAGTGCATATTGATGTATTTAATAAGAAAAGAAATGTTATTTATTATTAAACAAAGATGTTATATAATAAAAAATTAATTTGGCAGCCTCATAGAACATTTAGCATGTTAAGATAGAACATTAGATGATATTATTTAATATTATAACTATTACATAACATTGCAAAATATGATAAGGTAAAACAAATATTACCATGACTAAAAAAACAAAGCCACACCATATAGAAATGTAAGAATTGAACTAAGAAATATATCCACTACTATAAATTGACTTTTTCTATATATTAAGTAGTAAAATACTTGACTTAAAAAAGACACTAATTACTAACAATATAGTAGATATGAAAAATGATTCCTATAAATGTGATTCAAAGCTATGACACCCTAGAGGAAAATAAAGGAATAAAGAAGATGATTCTCATTCGCAAGGATGCTCTAGGTTGGTTTTCGCATAGAAACTAAGACCAGTCCAATTTTTTCCTCATAAAAAAAAAGAATAAAGAAGATGAGAAGATAACATGACATTGACATGACACCCAAATTAAGAGGAATATGATAGCAAGATGCCTCAAAATTCAACCACCAAAATAAAATAGTGGTCGGCATACCAACTCCATAATTCAATCACAAAATCACCTCAAATAGAAATGTACTGAAATATATACCCAAAGGTCTCAAAATAATCCATTCATTATCGATCAAACTACTTAATACTCAACCAAATAACATATAGATGAATCAAACAAATGAAAAGTATTTTAGATACCCCAAAGCCCCAATCAATGCCATTGAAAAGATGGAATCCAGAAGTCACGGATCAAATAATAATTTGACAATAAGAGTGAAGATTAATCCGAACAATTAGAATGCGAAAATCAACAAAAATGTTGTTCATCCAGACAAAGGCAAAATCAGGCTTCTAAACAGGACGTTGCGATTTTTAGCACAAACCAAATGGCTTCGTATAAATGGATTCTTAATCAATTGTCTAACCGGACAAATAAGAAACACGGATCATGAAAGGGAAACACAAACCTTGAACTCCACGAATCATCTTCTTTGTATCAGGTGAAACTTTACTCCAACTAATCCATGGCCCGGTGTAAAGACCTTGCGTAATTGAATGTATACTAGGCAACACATCTTTAGAAGCCTTGAACCTACCAATAAACACTAAATCTTAATTTACAATCATAAGGCTATGTAAGAACAAATGCACATCAGTACAACAAGTTGAGTATTTCATGTGTCTCGAAATGGGCGAACTCTGATTCGGTTTACGCATATGTTGTATCAATCATGCTTCTGTTATCATAATCTTTTGTTGATCTGAATATGCATACATGTGAATTGGCTGCATAATTCTGCAAGTGCATGTGTAGGCTATGTGCTATATGAGCTTGTGCTCATGGCGTTGTTGCTTATTTGTGATTGGAATTATAATTTTGGAGATCTCATGTTTGGATAATTTATTTGTTGAAGATTTATAAATATTCATTTATAATTTGATTATAATATTTTTTTTGAATATTTATAACCTATACGCTATCAAATGCACCCTCCCCCCTAAGTCTTACTTGCTTGTATAAGTGATCACTAGCTTGCAAGATCTTAGTAAGTCTACCTTTAGGCTTCAACAGTGGACTTAACATATAACAATCAAAACATCAGTTTACCGAAACCCTTGCTATAGAAAAACAATACCACATCATATTAAAAAGAACTTATACAATTACCATTTTTATCCCATAAAACATAGAAAAACAATAAAATTACATTTTAGTAATCATCTTCATCATCAGTAACTCTCTCCCTATTTTCATCGTTTTCATCTTCTTCTAAATCTTCATCATTAGATCTGGAAACACAAGAAACGTTCATCAATTTCATTTGTTGCCTCAACATCATTCTTGAATACATTATATACCGTCCCATTTTCTCCACTTGGATCCCGCAAATTTCCAGGAATAACATTATCAACAATCGGCACTGCAACCCTTTCTTCGGGCTAGTAAACTTATTCAACATATGTCCACATTTGCTCAATGGTACTTCAGGCATTTGTTTTGCATGAAACCAACCAATCTGCACGATCTCGTTTTGTTCCAAGATATTCTACAAACTTGTTTTGCGTGTTGTGCCAAAATAAATGGATGTTTCAACCGATAGAGTCGTTTGGGTCCCACCTCCACTATAGCGTATTTATGGTTAATCTTCATGCCTTCAACTAGATTGAACCAACGACACTTGAAAAGCAGAACTTCCTTTGTTGGAATCCCGAGATACTCTATCTGTATTATCTCTTCAAGAATGCCATAATAATCAACTTCTATTCCTTGTGAGTTTTTCCCTATCACCCGAACTCCACTGTTCATGGTGGATTTATATTCTCCTCTTTCCAAAATATGAAAAGTTTATCCATTTATAACATATTATGACCATGATATTGCTTGTGCTTCTAATCAATGTATCACTCACTTTGTTCCGCGGGTCCAAAACCTAAAAAAATATTACCTTAAATAAAATAAAATAAAAAAATATTGGAAAATTAATCATACCAGAATACTTACATGTGAGGAGAACCATGGAGCGAAGTCGGCCTCAAAACTTCTGTCATTTGTCCCACCAACTTGTTCCTAGAATAAACTACAAAATAATAAGAAAAATAATCTAACTAAAGAGACATTATAGTGAATACAATATCGCTTCGTCAATGATACTTACTTTGCATAAAAATCTACTTCATCGCAATTCATCAAAATAAAAGTCTCAATCGTATGCTTTTCATCTTCATCTTCAGTGAGTCATCGCAACACAAACTTCCCAAATCCTCGACTAGGATAGTTAAATATGGAATACGATTTGTCACTGCTATGAGTTGGGTCTGCATCATCGGCTTGTTGATGTCTCCTCTTTTTGGATGTAACTTGACGATGTTGACATTTAAAGTAGTGCTCTGTTAGTCTTGAAATCTCTTCAACAATATATGTGTAACACCCCTGACTTATGTCGGTAGTGCCACACGCTAGTGACCTCAGACGTTACTGTCCAAAGTCACCCTAGGCTTTGATCGGAACAATTAAGCTTAAACAAGTATATTAAATAACGAAAGATTAATCAGCGGAAGATATTTTAAATGAAACTCAACCTTTTTATTAAAAGATCTCTCATCAAATGAGAATGACGATTTTACAACAAAGTGAAATTATAACGGAAGACTTTTATAATAAATCCTATTACATGGCTAGGTTATAGGAATATATATTAAAGTAATACTTAACGACCTTAAAACACTGTCACTTAAATCTTCAATTGCAAGTCTCTTCTTCGATTGGTTACTTTAAGTCTTTGGGGACCAACCACTGATGTGCCGTATAGGACGGATGACACCAGCCAACCATGCAATGAATAAAACCCGGTTGGTTAGTCTAATGAAAGACTATGCAAGGGTACAAACAAAATGGTTCAAGTGATCGTAACTGTTTACTATCCTTGTCCCTTGAATAATAACCGAATGAACGATACATAACCCGGAACTTTCACGGAATTATAAAAGAAGGTATGCAATGAAAAGAAGACTCCAAAGGAAATGAGTCTTATAGGAAACGTATGACAAATGTTTGGGAACGTTATGTTTTCACACACAAGTTTTAAAACACGACCTTGATTATTTGGGTGCACGACCAACCTCACCGCGTAATGCGAATCCAGATTGGAAAGAGGACTTACTCTAACAAGAGTCCGGTCGGTTTCTACGTTGTACTCCTCGCCCGATGGTATATTAATTATGTGCATAACCACACTTATCTTATTTACTTCCAAAACGCACTTTAACGTTGAAGCTTTTAATTTCACATCTCGTAATGAGACATTGGGAATAAATCCCTTAAGATTGGGAATACATCCCGAAGATTGGCACCAGCTGAGTGCACCACCCCTATATTCGGATAGGGGTAGGTCATGACCAAAAGAGTGTTAGGGCACTTACTTCCTAACACCGACGTTATAAAGAAACGACTAATCCTCATAAGGAATTAACATTCCTACGAATACTCGTGCTAAACTAGCATTTAAGTTCACATTTAAATCCACACCAAAACTTATTACAGTAATATCATACCAAACTATATAACAGCGTTATTTCTAGCAATATATAAAACCTATTATAAAGTCATATTTTAACACATCGTTTAATTAAATCTGTTCCCAAACAGAAAGCAATAACTTTTTGATAGCTTTATTTTCAATCGTTCACACTATCAAAGTAATCCTAATATGCAACTAGAGTATAGCATGCAAGTAGGGAATCGTACCCAAGGGAGTTAAAATGTCAATTTCAATGTAACTACTAATTTATCAACTTTAAAGAACAAAAGGGGGGGGGGGGGGGATTTGGTTTTCTACTAAAACTACTCAATTGCAATAGCACAAAAATCAGATTAAACAATGGGAGAAAGAGTTTCACCTAGCAAGTTTCCACACATCCATTAACCAAGTTGCAATTCGGTTCATTTCATGTTCATCATAATCCTATGGATTTGTCCCAATTCTGATTTTTTGTATATTAACAATCCAACCGGTCTTGCTAATACTTACTAATTGAAAACCTAGAAGACCTCCTAAGTTGATTCAATCAATAGCATAGGGCATAAGAAATAATGGATTGCAAGCAAAGACTCAACACCGCAAGTATGACATGCAAATCAATTTCCTTTTCACAATTGAATTCAATATACCAATTTCATGCAATTGTGGTTGCTACAAGTGATTAGGGATTCCACCGTCTATCCCTATTCTAGCAATTAGAAAACTATAAAATCGAACTAGGATGTCAATCTAGCCAACAATATAGAAATCCGAATTATGCTCAAGGAAATCAATACAAAAATCCAAAGGGACGAACAAGAGATAAAACCTTACAACTGAATTAATCGAGTGCTTCCACGCTAGGCAAAACAAGGGTCTTAGTTCCGGTTCATGTTCTTCACACAATTCAAATCCAAAAGAAAGACAAAAGAAAACTAGAAATTGTTCTTGAGAGAAAAATAAAAGGAGAGAGAGAGAATGGAATGTGATCCTCCAACTCTGCACAAAAACGTGCCTTCTAAACCTAAACTGAAACCAATTAATCACCAATTAATTCAGCAAACGAAACGTCAAGCCTGATAAGGAAAAATGGGGGAAGTTCAGTCGCGCCGAAACCGCGACCAACCGCGATCGCTTCAGCTCGCGGTTTTGCTTCGCCAAGGTTCTGGAGTTCCTGGGGCCAAACGGCGACCTCCGGCGATCGCCTCCAGTCGCGTCCGCCCGCTGCAGCCCGCGTCCGCGCCCATCAGCCCAGCTCGCGTCGGCCCGCGGTTCATGGTTCCTTTGCTTCAGCTCACGATAGCCCGGTTCCTCAAGCGTCTTCTCGCCAATGTATCTTCGAGCTTCGTCTTCTACGTGTAGGTGCATCCAAACATCCATAATGTAGCTCCGCACCACAACCATCGACTTAGCTCCAAAACCGAGCCAAAATCTCCATAATAATATGCTAATAACTACTAGTTGCGCTATGTAAAATACCGCTTATCACTTTTATCCCATCTTAATTAACAATCAATTAATTGATAATCAAGGGAAACATGGAATAATGAGCAAGAGAGAACCGCCACTTGCCTTAATCTAGACGAATCGAAGATGTCGGGTTCCGAGATCTGGAGACTGGAATCTGAGTACGGATTCCTACGACGACGACGAGATAAAAGACGGAACCCTAAGTTAGATACGGTACGAACGAAACGAATAAACGATACGAACGGAAGGGAACAAAGCCTAAGCCGCGACCGTGGTTGCCAAAGCCACGATCGCGCTTGCTAGGGCAAGCCGCAGTCGCGGTTTGCACATCCGCTGTCGCGGAAATCTGGGCAGAGCCGCGGTCGCGGAATTCATACCCGCGGTCGTGGTTCTCCTTTCCGACGATGGCTTTGGAGGCGTTCCGAGATTACTAACGATGACGACGACGACGATTGCCTTCACCACTGCGAACACCACCACTCCCAAGGCTTCCAAGGCGCTTCCGACGACCACTGCAATTTCCGACGACAGAGCTTTTGCGAGAGAGATGAGAGATGGGGCTGTTGATGATGGAGAGAGGCTGCCCACGACCCCTTTTATAGCCAAGGAGCAAGAGGAGTTCACCCCCATCGGCAACTCAACCGTTCCAGCTTCCCCCCGGCGTTAGGAGCACGAGGAGCAAGCCAATCGACGATCTTCTAGAAGCCGGCGAAGAAGGCGAACAGGGACTTCCGCGGTCACGAAAACAGAGCCGCGATCGCGGTTCCCTTCTGGGCAAATCCGCGCCCGCAGAATCAATCCGCGGTCGCGGAACAGCCGCGATCACGTCTTTTGGCCTTTGGTCGTGGGTCTCGCTCGCGGTCTTTGCTAGATCTTTATTTTTTGCACTTCTCAAAGTAATCCAAGACCCAATACACACTAAACGTATATTATTACGTTCAAATGATCTTACTGAGTTTACAGAAATTGCCCAACACGTCTTTCCTACAAAACGACAGTTCGGGACTTTTGAGGGTTATTACAATATGAGGAGCAAATGGAAGCCTCAATACATGCTTTATTGCCAACCTTTTTCTTCAAGTGATGCAAAAACCTACAATATATGATATTAACAAAATGGAAAATATAAGACAGTGCATATTAACTATATGTAATTTTGATAATTTTTGTTACCTCTCAATTTTGTACATCCAACGGTATTGTGCCGGTCCTCCAATTTTTGCTTCATATGGCAAGTGAATCAGTAAATGTTCCATTAAATCAAAAAATGATGGATGAAAAATCCTTTCCAGTTTACATTGAATCAAAGGAATTGCATCCTCCAATTCTTGCATTTGTGCAACTAATAATGTTGGTGAACATACTGACTGGAAAAATTGACTCAATTCGGTGATAGGGTCTCATACTGAAGCAGGTAACATTTCTCTAAAAGCAATCGGAAGCAACCTTTGCATAAAAACATGGCAATTGCGACTCGTCATTCCAATCAACTTGTCGTCATCTACTTGGACACATATATCAAGGTTAGAAGCATATCGATCTGGAAATTTTAAGGCGAAAAAATCGTGCACGCTTTTTTTTTTACTTCGCACTCCTCCTTGGGCGGCACATCTGGCCGCCCAGAAAACCCTTCCCAAAAACCGGTTTGCCTCTGGGCGGCACTAGGTGCAGCCCAAGCAAACCGGATTTTTGATAACCCGGTTTGGCCTCGGGCGGCACGTATTGCCGCCCTTTTTTTTTTTTTTGGAGAGAACCCGGTTTAGGAATTTAGTTTATTTATTTTATAATAAAAAAATTTGGTTTTTTGGAAACCGGGTTAAACCTGGGCGGCACTTGGTGCCGCCTAGAGAACCCTCCAAAATTTGGGCGACAAACTTTGCCGCCCAAATTTTGAATTCAAAATTCAAACATGGGCGGCAGTATCTGCCGCCCAGACTTATCCCCCAAAAAAATCCCAGCTCGGCGGTATTTAGGGTCACTGAGGGGTCGTCTTCTCCGAGCAACGAAAAAACCAAATCCGAGAGAAAAAAAAAGGATTCCGGCGAGTATTCCTTTGAAGACATATGGGCGGAGGTAGACTTGATGGACCATCAGATGGCGGCGGCGGGAGTTCTCGGCGGCGATCCACTAGTGACGACGGCGGAATCGACGGCGGCGACGACGATGACGACGGCGGCGCTGAATTTCTGTTTTATTGGCGGCAGCGGCATGGGAGGCGACGCGGCGGAAGAGGGAGGCGAGGTAGGGGAGATGGGAGGCGACACGGCGGAGGAGGTGGCGCCTATGATCGGGGAAGAAGGGGATGGGCTGCACGTGGCTCAGCACCTGGGGGGCATCCTTACGTGAGTCCGATGCGTACCTGGACTGATATCTACAAGTGTCGCATCCTTACGTGAGTCCGAGTGCGCCAGTCCAGCCTCGTATCAGTAGAGGACCACCTTCGGCTATCAACTTGCAAAGGGTATGTTTTTTGTCCCACTTGCCCATCTTTTTAATTATTTTATGAAAGTCTATGTTTTAAAAATGTTTGTTTTCATTTGCAGCGTGTGGCGATGAGCAAGGCCCGTCTTCTGGAGCTTATAGATGCAGGTGGTTTAGGGTGTTTGGAGCACTTTCAGCATATATATGACATTCTTTCCGGTGACGACATTCCTGTAGCTCCACCGCTTGTACGGGCTTCACAGATGCCTTCCCATGCATATAGTGCAGACTCTACTATATTTGATAGAGCCGAATCATCTAGGATGGCGGAAGAGCGTGCAACAGCTCAACAGGCAATAGCTCGGCAGATAACGTCTCAACCGACGCCGATGGTTTTTTTAGATTGACGTTCCGTTAATTCTAGTTTGACTTCTTGGTTTATTGGCTTTTTTAGATATTTGTTCAGTCATTTCTACTTTGGCTTCTTTGTTTATTGTTTTTTTTAGATTTTCGTCCGTTATTTCTAGAATAAAATACATATGCATATTCGTAAAACACATACACATTCTAAAAACACATACAAATTCTAAAAACACATACACATACATGGATGGCATACACATTCTAAAAAACACATACACACTGCAACGAGGTCGGGTGGCAGAGTACGGGTAATAAAAGACCCTTCTCACAGTAGGCCACTCATCTCCAGCAATTAACTTCACGAACTCCAAGGGCTCTAACCCAGCGGTAATGATGATGATTCGGATGAAGATGTCATTATTTGTTGTAGTGTTTGATTTCCTACAAATATCATGAATCTATTAACATAAGTTCTTCTTATATAGTAAAAAAGCTTTCTGGGCGGCTCGTAGTGCCGCCCAAAAGGCCCAGAAATCTCACAAGTACCCTACTGGGCAGCACACAGTGCTACCCAATACCCTCCTGGGCGGCACACAGTGCCGCCCAGTACCCTCCTGGGCTGCACTGTGTGCCGCCCAAGTGAATCCTCCTGGGCTGCACTGTGTGCCGCCCACAACGGTCAATCTCAATCAAATGATTATAAACACAGATTCCGGATCAATCTCAATCAAACTTTTCCACAAAAAGAAATACAATATCATATATAAAGTCGATTACAATCCAAAAAACCTAGGTAAGTATGTCATGTCGCCCTTGAAATGCTCGCTCCTCTACATAATTCTTAAGCCTATCCTTAAAGCGCTCATGACTATCCCATCCATCAACACTTGGATCCTTGTAAATGCGCCACTGTCTTGGAGGCGGTGGAATGGGACAATGATCATTAACAAGTCAAATCTGTAAACATAAACAGTACAGTTATAAAAAATTATGAAAGAATACGAGAGAGTAGGACTCCACGTACCGGTACGTAATGGTCTCTCCTGCCTACATGTGCTATCGCATAAACCTTTGTCGGAGGCTCAGCACCCGGGGGGCCCACAATGGAAGACATGTGTGCGGTCCGAACCATGATAACACAACAACAGCCACTTGGTGTTCCGTGGCAAATGCCAAACCAGTAATAGGCATTATACACCAGAAGTTTGTCGTGCACGGTGAAGCAATATAATTCAATCTCCTAACAAATGCTTCCACCGTCAACGCTTCCTCCCCAAGCATCGCTACGTAGTTGGCTCCATGTGTCTGGACGTGCTTCGAAAGCTCTAACCGGACATCAATGTACTCGTCTTCTCGGCGACATAGCAAAACGGCAAGAGAACGAAACCCACAATGACCATCACCTTTGACATTTTGTACTCTAGAAATGTATGCGAGCATGAAATGATCAATATTCTCGTGTCCCCAGTTGAAGCCGAGATACTTGACCGACTTGTTTGAAGCCGACTTGGACTTGCTTGAAGCAGATTTGGGCTTTGCAGGTTTAGTGGCACTCCCTTTTGCTGTTGAAACTCCACTGTGAGGTCGTCCGCTAGAAGGACATCCTTTCGATCCCTTTGATCCCACAGACGATTTCACATTGGTCGTCTCTTTCTCTGCAGGCGCATCCTCCTCTTCCACTCCCAGCTCCTCATCCTCCATCTTCATCTTATGCTTCTCCTTCATCTTCTTCATTTTTGCATCCACATGCTCGTCCCAACCCATATTCCTCTTGGTGCCGGTCTTTCTCGCATTCATCCTAGGCCTCCCCTTCTTGGTCTCACCACGTGGCGGGTCTTTAATATCGCACGATGTAGGGTCCTTTGACTCGCGCCACTTTTCCTCCATCTTCTTCAACGTAAATCCTTGAACTGTCCCACAAAAGAACTCTTCAATGAAGTCCTGCACCGTGACATTGTCCGCTATGACTGCAACACCATCATCGACATCAAGATCCTTTGCATCCACCTCTTCCCATCAGATCTGCTTCCAGAAAATATCAACCTCTTCAGGCACTAACGGGTAACCCATCTCCACGTAGACCTTAATTGTGTGTGGGCAAGGCAGTCCTAGTATGGACCTCCACCAAAAATCATCACATTTGTCCCCAATTTTCCCCTCCTTTGCTAACACAGCTTGGGCATACAACATTCTCAAGCATTTCTCAGAGCACTTTTCAAGGATGCGCTTGAAGAACACCTTAACCCACTCAGGGCCATTTACTATCTCCATGGGAAAGGCAGTGCAGTTCTTGGTCATCTCAAATCGGTTCTTTTGATGCTGATCAACAAACATGTTGTCGATGTGCTGCACAATTGTGTCGAACCCTCCAACGGATGTCTCAATCATGTCCTTAAGCATAGAGTGCTGACCCTCAACCCTGAAAATAATATAATCGTTTACAATTTACTAAATGAATTTTATAACCCAATTTGATTGCAAATGTTTGTATGAAAGTTACTTGTTTGATGTTCTTGTGGCAAAATGGAGAACATCATCATACCATGCCGCAACTAGCTTCTTCTTATGCTCATTAAACCAAGTTTGCTCCACATATTTCACCAGGCCTTCACTCCATATCTCCTTAAAGTGAGCAAGTCGCTCTCTATACTCCTCCTTTGTGTGAGACCTCATCACCCGACGAACACTTCCCGAGAATTTCTTCTCGTCAATCTTCATCGTCTTAGCATATGCCTTCACATTACGGTCTACATGGACCTGGCACAATAGATGACGAACCTTCGGAAACACCAATTTGGCAGCCTTGATCAGTCCTAGCTCTCGATCAGACATGATGCATACAAGACTTTTCCCCCCGTACAACCACTTCAATCGTCTCAGTGCCCATGCATAGTGGTTTGTCGTCTCCCTTTCCATGAACACAAGAGCAATGCAATATGTGTAGTTGGTGCAAGTAAACCCAACAATCTGGAACAGAGGCATACCGTACCTATAAATGCAACACAAAAAAATACTTTAAACCCGCAGAAAATACCATTATCTACACATAATACAAAAACGAGTAAGGTTTACCTGTTGGTTTTGTAGGTCGAATCCATGATGACGACATTAGGGAACATGCACAGCAAATGTCGAGCGTCTGGATGAGAAATAAACAAGCACGCCAAAACCTCATTCCCATCTTCCCTCGTCTTAGTAGTAGTGTCCAACAAATAGCCTTTCTCATTCAAAAACCCCAATGACCATTGTGTCACATTCAGATTGCCTAGGGATTTCAACCTCTCTTAGCCCTAACAGTGTACACCTGCCTCCTCGAAATCGTTGAACCCGTATATTCATTCCTAATCTGTGTAGAAATAACCTTGGGTCTTGCACCCGCCGCAGTATCAATCATCACTTTCCTACGCTGCTCCTTCGTAAGTCGGGAAGCAAATGCATGTCCGATCAAGGTGGTCGAAAGCATATGGTTATGGCATCCACTAACAACCGATATGGTCCACCCAAGATCTCTAATAACATTTCCTTCCCTAAAAGTACCATGCAACAAAAAAGGACAATCCTTCTTCTTTGACCTAGCTTTATTCACTCGTATCGGGCTGACCTTTTTACCATCGACTAACTTCTTTTTCTTGCCGGACCTAGGTAACCCGAATCTCTCACAATGAAATATAATCTTTTTAGGCTTTGATGATTTAGTAGTGATCACCATAAAAAGACTAAAACCGACCTTTTGCACCCAATCTCTCAATCCTTCCATACTCGGAAATATCTCATTAGTAGTAAAATGGGATGAGAAGTCGATTACTACAAATTCATCATCACTAGAATCACCCTATTTATATACAAAAATTAGTACATTAGAGACTAATTAATAATTAAATTTATACAAACTAATATCAAAAAAATATAGATTATTTCAAAACAGTCTAACATTTCAAAGACTAAGTACATTTAAGATCTAATCATTTTATATAATAAAAATTAAAATATTACGTACCTTGAATTACTCAGGAGAAATCGGCGACTGAAAATCACCCTCATCATCTAGAGATGTGTGCGCGCTCAAAGACGACTCCGACAACCCCCTCCAACCAAGATCGCTTGACGACGACATTTTTTAAGAAAAATCGGGTATGAAGTTTTGGGTTCCAACCATTACTATTACATCTCCAATATATATAGTCGGCCACATGACCGTTGGGAGTGAAACAGAGTATTTCTGGGCGGCCCTATGTACAGCCCAAATTGACCGTTGTCAATCGTACACTCCCTGGGCTGCACATAGTGCCGCCCAGAAGTACTCCGGTTTTTGTGAACCGGTTCACTGGGCGGCACATAATGCCGCCCATAAACCCTTCTCCCCTAATAAACCCGATCACTGAACCGGTTCTTTGGGCGGCACATGTTGCCGCCGACTAAACCGGTTCAGTGAAACCGGTTTTTAAAAAATACATTTAAAAAAAATTAATAAAATAAAAATTGAACCCATCATGGGCTGCACTACGTGTCGCCCATGAAACTCGGGTTTTCTGGGAGGCAAGATGTGCCGTCCAAGGAGGAGTGCGAAGTAAAAAAAAACTGGAGTGCGCGGTTTATTGCCGAATTTTAAACCTTGTACCTAGTCACAAACTTTTTTTCCTTTGATCTTTTGTGAGCTTATAAACAGCTTTTGGTATTTGACCAAAATGAGCTTCATCCACTTCTAGTTCCCGACGATCACAAATCAACTTCATATCTTTTCGAGCATTTAGCTTACCTTTGGACTTCCCCTTAACGCCCATTACTGTATTAAACATATTTACATTTTTTCTCTATAAGCATGACATCAAGAATGTAACAGATCAATAATGTCTTCTAATAAGGAAGATGCCAAAATATACCTTTCTTTGTCCACTTGTGAGTCGTCCATTATCCTTCAATATTTGCAGTATGACCATCAATCACAGTTGGCAAATCTTTTAAACGGTGCCAAAGCTCTTCACCTGTCAAACGTTTAGGAGGAGGAGATGTCTCTTCGCGTTTCTTGGTAAATGCCTTTTTATTTCTTCTAAATGGATGACCGAGTTTCAAAAATCTCCGGTGGTCATCAAACCAGGAACATTTTCTACAATGATGCAACCAGAATGCTTTGTTATTTTCTTTGCACCCAGGGCAGGCCATTAGGCCAGCCGTACTTCAACCAAACATCATTCCATAGGCTGGAAAATCATTGATAGTCCACATTAAGGCAACTCGCATTTGGAAAATCTCACCATTAGAGTTGACATCTCGTGTTGGCACACCTCGTGTCCACAACAACTTCAGTTCATCAATAAATGGTTGAAGACAAACATCTATTAGCCTTTTTGGATTTTTCGGACCAAGTACTACCATTGTCAAGAACATGTAAGGAGTTTTTAAACACATTGATGGTGGAAGGTTATAACGAGTCACAATAATTGGCCACCAATAATACACTTTTCCAGACTGACCAAAAGGAGTAAACCCATCTACAGACATTGCTAAACGAACATTACGTGACTCGGATGCAAAATCAGGATACTTACTGTCGAAATGACGCCACAATTCACTATCTAAAGGGTGACACATTACTCTTTCTTCAAGTCGATGGTCATGGTGCCACCTCATGTGCTTTGCAGTAGCCGTTGATGCATACAATCTCTACAACCTATGAGTCAAAGGTAAATAACATAGTTGCTTATGTGGAACCACTTTACCATCTTTATTGCTCTTGTATCTGTTGCGATTGCAAAAAATGCATGATTTCAGGGAAATGTCCTCCTTCCAATATAACATGCAGCCTTGTGGACATATATCAATTTTTTCTAGTGGCAAACCCAATTCTCGATCCAACTTTTTTGACTAATAGTAATCACTTGGAAGTTTATGATCTCGTAGAATACACCTACCTTCCCATTGACAAATCTTATTGTAGCATTTTTCAGGTATATTTAACTCAGATTTTATCTTCAATAGTTCATAGACTGAAGACAACACTGTTTTTTCACAATCGTTCTACAACGGTTCATCAACGGCTTCCAAAGCATCCCAAAAGTCTTGCATTAAACCTATGTGATCATTTGTGCCAACAGTTCTAGTTCCCGAATTATCACTAGGAGGGTCACATGCAATAGCAATACCAATTTACGGCTCATCATCAGGCGGACTATTGTGATCAGAAACAAAATATGTCTTAACCACATTAGGGGGTCATGGTGGATTGATAAAATTGTGATTTGCCCTCAATAGTAAAGTTCCAACGCAATGAGACGTTGTTGCATTATCATTTGCTAAAGAATCGACATAAGCTTCTCCATGACAGATCCACAAAAGTAGTTTGGGAGGAAATCTTTTCTATACAAGTGTTGTGTAACAACATCTGAATGTTGAAATTTCTTATTAGCACATTCACGAAAAGGACATCGAATTTCATCTCCATCATCATTTGACCGTGCAAAATCGATAAAATTACGAACTCCCATAAAAAACTCTTCGCTAATTTCACCACATTGAGGCAAAAATCTGTTATACATCCAACTTTGATCCATCCTCGTAAAGATCAATAAATCTATTTCAAATGTTCAAGTAAACATATTCAAATAAACATAAACTATATCACTGTTGAAATTATTGACTAAAGTTAACAACACTTCTATTTAAGTGAAAAATCAATTCGTAAAGTGTCAAATTCATAATGATACCATTAATTTAAGACTTAAGAGTGACATGTAAAAATTTGAAATGTTTGCATAATCAACATATTCAATAAGAAAACCTCCTAAAAGAAATGTCTGCATAATCAATATATTTTTATGAGAAAACCTCCTTGTACTAAATGGAAATAATGTAGGAGTGCACGATGGATAAAGGCATATCTCCATATGCAAATATCTGACAGTCAATTGCTTTCATGCTCAAACTCAACAATTCTAAGAGCTTCATCTAAATTAGATAAAAATATTCAACTTACTAAGTTCTGTTAGATGAAGACTCACCAGAATGGATCCGGTCGGGGAGAAGATACACAAATGAATGGACCACATGTCAATCGTGAATGGACCAAGTATGGCCGCTACCACGCTGGTGAAGAGAGAAAGATTGGCCCTCGGTGATGGGCAACGAGCTCAGCCGCTACATGGGCGACGAGGTGGACCCAACTCTGATCGTGGTGGATCGACTAAGTGGCGAGAGATCGGACTTGTGGGAGATCTTGAAGCGGTACGATGACAAACCTAATTTTTTGGGAAAAGAATTTACGGCTATTGTTTGATCATGTACCACCACCGTATTCATTATAATTTAATTCTAAAAAAGGTTGGTGCTTATCATTTTTCATAATTGGACTCATGGGTTTTTGTAGTAAGTAATGACATTTAAAAAATTTATATACATACCAATATCCATCACAAGATAGTTGTGATATTTAATTTCACATTTTTGAATCTCATATCTTAAAATGATCTATATATTATTTGATAAAATATAAGATCATAAAATATATAAAATCATATATATAATTATTAGTTGTGATGAATCATGACTAGCCATATTAATATCTAACTAAATAATGTGTGGGACAATAATCCAACAATTTAAAATGTGGGTACCTAGTGTGGGTAAACTTACTAACCACTATTTAAAGTGATGGAATTACATGTGTGAATTTTGTCACACTTAACCAACACTTCAAAGTATTAAACGTGAAGTCCAACTAATTAAACTCTGGAGAATGTATCCAATAATTTCAAGTGTAGAAAATTTAGTGTGGGCAAACTAAACTCGTCTTCAAGTATAAATCGAAGCTTGTAGAAGTTTCAAAACAACATGTTTTAAATCATTTAAGTTAACTTAGCTCAACTCTTTATTATATTACTAAGATTAATTAAATCATCAATATTTTCATCTTCTAAACTTTCAAAACCAGACTTTTAATTCATTAAATGAATTAAAATTACAACCTCGTAAACCACTATTGTTATATAAAACCACTATATAACTAATATCAATTACTAAATAGTTAAACCGCAAATTTATTATTTTCTAAACACTAATTTTTTTTCAAAACCTACGAATCAAATACTTGACTATTAAATTTCTCAAAATTCCTTTTAAAAAATAACAATAAATATTTAAAAAAATAGTTTTGAAATAATTCAAAAAATTATCAAACCTAACAATAGGCCAAAAATCTTAAAATTATTGCTATGATACCATATTTGTAACACCCCAATTTATATCTATAGTACTACATACACACTAGTGACCTCAGACTTTAATGTTTAAAAGCCACCCTAGGCTTAACCCGAACAGTTTATGCATAAATATATCTATAGCAAAGCAAAACATAACAAAAGACTTTTGAAACGAGTACTCAATCTTTATTAAAATTCTCCATGTAAATAGAAGAGATTAGTTTTACAAGACAATATCAAAATTACAGCGGAAGACTTTAAATAAAACCTAATTACATGACTAGGTTATCTAATACTTTCACCTATTACATTAAGTAGGAAAATTAAACTCCTTATTTGACATAACATGAAAATTTACTTCAAAACCGAACTTGAACTACAACTCTTCTTCTTCGTTCGTTACTTCTAGATAACCTAAGACAACAGACTAATGTGTCGTATCAGACGGATGACACCAGCCAACCATGCAAGGAAAAGATAAGGTTGGTTAGTCTAATAGCACACTAAGAAATGATATTTTATGTGATCATATCTAGTTAATACCATTGTTTCTCGAATAAAAGTCGATAGACGATTGGTACAATACTTCCACTGAAACGATGGATGACCAAAAGAGATATGCACCAAGAGAATACCTGAAATGAATGTGGGTAGTATTGGAAGAAGATATAATTTTGTTTTGGAATGTTTTAAATAACACATAAATATTTAAACTCCATTGAATAATTGGGTTCAACCAACTTTGCCGCATACGTGAATTCATATTGGAAAGTGATTTCTCTTAGACTAGAGGAGGAGTGCTTTCCAAGTTGTACTTCTCGCTCCCGTTCATTAATTATGTGATCGCAGCACTTATCTTATTTAATTTTAACATGTCACACATTACCTTAAAGCTTTTAACATAGTCTCGAATAACAAGAACAACCCATTGTGACATTATGTCCAACCCAATTGCACTAATAAGGTGCTTAAACACATATTATCTTTAACAGGGACAAATAAGCAATGGTCATGACCTTAGAGGTATTAGGAAATTTTTTAGGCTAATACCGAATTATAAATATATCATTATGTATCGCAAGGCCCTAATATCCCTAATACTTTACGATTATGAGTCCACACTTAAAAAACACAAAATCCACAACCATAATCGTCATTACAACGATAACAATATTAACTATACATAACTATATATATATATTAATAATAAATATCAACCTAGATATGCAATCATTTAAATCATATAAGTGTTCCCAAACTTTAATTAGGTTTTAAAAATTACCCAATTAATTTTATATTAATTATCAGTCAAATAATGAATCGAAATGACAAGAGAGAACCACCACTTACCTTAATTAGATTCTGAGATGAATCTAAACGAAACGACTACCGTTGATTAATTAGCGTGAATGTCGGCTTCTACGAAACCATCATCGAGGTTTCATTTCTCGATCAATTCACGACCAAAGAATGTATCGACAAAATTAAAACAAAAGTTAGTTTATGTTTAATTATGTAATGAGTTTGTTAAAATAACTATACGAAATGGGTTGAAATAATACAGCTCGATCGATTTGGGTCGAATTTGGACACAAAAGCTTGATGGGTTAAAACGCCCAAACCAATATGCTGATGCAGATGGCCCGCTTCACCATCTCCCTCAATTTGAATTAGCCAACGTGCAGACCATGCAACAGCACAACGAATCAACTTCGCATAGTTCGTAGGCAGTTCAAACGACGACGAAATCAAGCAGGTCTGGCAGCGTTGATTTCTTGGTGCTGCAAGATGTTAAAATACTTATCCCATGTTTAAAGTTGAGACATAACTTGTCTAGTATATAAGTTTAGTGGACTACTTTTCATATTGTCAATTGGTTTTAGAATGAAACCCCACTGGACTTATGTACTAGGCTCATACGCGCAAGTTGCGCCATACATACTCACACGCCCCTGGGTTGGCTCACGGTCCATTGTCTAAATTTGACATGGTATCAGAGCCTGTTTCGGTCCTGGGTCCAAGTGTCACGGGCCAAGTAGGCCCGTCACACTTGCGGAGAGTGTTAAAATACTCATCCCACATCTAAAGTTGAGACATAACTTACCTAGTATATAAGCTTAGTGGACTACTCTTCATAATGCCAATTGATTTTAGGATTGAACCCCACTGATCTTATGTGCTAGGACATACACGCAAGTTGTGCTATACATATCCACACGTCCCGGATTGGCCCACGGCCTATTGTCTAAACTTGACACAAGGATATAGCCTTGTAGCATTTCAAGCTTCCACCGAAGATGGTTGGTGGCAGCAGAGCTCAAGAACCGGTGCCGGAAAACGCCAATTACAGTGGTTGAAAAAAAAACAGAGATGGAAGAGGATGATTTGCGATTTGGGTCGAAAACTTAGACTCGTATTTATAGGGATTTGGTTTCCCATAATCCTGCAAATCACTCTCCCTAATTGATCGTAATTGGATCGAATTTCCCAATTTATGCTCTGATGAGTCACACACACGTTCTTCCATTCCCGGATTGATTTCGAGCGATTTTGACGCTAATCAAACTTGAAGTTATAGGGATTTGATTGGTATCTTCTTGATTTCCTCAAATTAGGAATTGGAATTTAAAAACCTAGGCGCGGAAGTAAGAACAAGTTTGAACTTTGAGTTGCTTAATTACTTTCCCATAAATTCCACACAGCCCAACTGTACTTTTGGGTTAATATATTACAATTTTTTCCCAACTTTATCAATTTGTCTCAAATTTGTCGTTATTTCATTACAAGATTATAATAATATTTCCCAAGCTTTATTTTATAAACATAACTCCACTGGAAATTAATGGTATTTTGATGGGACATTTGATTTTATAGAAACCAACAAAGCTTTATAAGAACAAGCGATGATGCCGACTCTATAAAGAATGTATCAATCTACATAAAGAGACAAATTGAGAACTAGAATAAGACGAAGAGCTGGAACCCTGACTGCTTAGCAGAAGACAAACAAAAAACTCATAGACCGAACATTGTTAGACGACCAACAAAGAAATGGAAAAAACCACCGGATAATATTATTAAAATCAACATAGATGGATCCACCAAAACCAATGGTGAATCTAGTTTTGGCTACATTTTTAGGAACAATATGGGTAAACCAATTTTCCTCTTTGGGGATAGATATGGTACCTCAACCCCGCTAAAAACAGAAATATTGGTAGTAAAAAATGTCCCGGTAAAGGCCTATGAATTAGGCATTACCAACATTCAACTTGAATGCGACAACCTTACCATTGTGAATGTTCTTAATCAAATCTAGCACTGTCCATGGGATATTGAAATGTTAATTTCTGATATCCTGTGTGTTTTACAACTGTTTTCTTCAGTGTAGTTTTCTCACGTCTTCCGAGAAACAAACGTCGTGGCCGATTTCATCGCGAAGAAGGTCCAGCAGAGTTCCTTGGAAGACTTTAGAAATAGCCTAAAATTTGTAATTCTCATCCAAAAGGATGCTATAGATTGAGAAACCAGTTCTTCTGTGGTTTTCAGTCTAATTTTTACCTAATAAAAAAAAAACATAACTCCACTTATATAATATTTTCCACACTATATTAATGTAATTATTTTGATAATTTGGACAAACATTATTTTAAACATATTTTTTAAATTTAGTTAATGAAAATTAAAATTATTCTTCAATAAAAGGAAAATTTTAATAACTTTATTTTTATCAAAAGTAAAATTATAATAATGCCCTTCTAATTTAAGGTGGGTTATTACACGTACACCTTCTTGAAGAACCGCTTAAGCGATGAAGATGATGAAACAACGAAGATATTGAAACAAAGAAACGTGAAATGTTGTAATTTGGAGCACACGTGAGACTATGAAACTATGAAGACGAAGAAGAACTGGAGTTAAAGATGTATCAGAATCGGGGAAGTACGACACAAGTTTGAAAATTTTATAACACCTTCCTAAAGATCATCCATTATGATGATTCAGTATTGTCATTCTGTTAATGAATGGGTCATACTGTTTCACCTATTTGCCTTGTATGAAAAAATAGAAAAAAAATCACATTACAATTTTGGGAAAGAGAAAGATTACGTAGAAAGTAATCGGTGCCAAGAGAAAAATTTGGGGAGATAATATCTTTCAATATCGGGGTTATCCTGCTTTTTTCCGACCAAAAAAAATCTTTCAATATTTGGAAAGAGAGAAAAATTAAGTAAAAGACATCCCTTAAAATTCTCTTTCATTGACTAATCTACTCTCCCACATCTGTGGGGAGTTTTTGTACCCATTTGTTAGATCGCGTGCGTCGGTTATTTATCATCCAACGATTTAAAATAATATCTTTATTTCACCTTAAGATGTCGTTCTACTCAAACCTAAATATATATATATATATAGATTGATAGATTCTTTTTTTTTCAGATTTAAAAAAAAAATGTGCAAGGAGGTAACATAATTTGACATGTATATAATTAAACATGTTTAAAATTTGCCTATGATTAAGAAATCTGATGATCATTTGAGAATGAATCTCCATATGTACCTCATGGTATTGAAAAACCAAAGGCCCAATTACTCCCTCATTTAAATGCCAAAATTCAAATTAAAAATAAAGACGAGCGTAAACGTGTTTTCTTAGGGAAGTTCAGAACATGTGCGAGCGTGGACTTTGCACATCTAGTACAAAAGTTATGTCTATTCATGCTAGTATTTACGCACATATAGACAAATATATATGCACTTTAACAAAGTCATGCACATACCTTTTAAAAACTCATGCATATCTTCCATGGAAATTGTGCACCTAGTACAAAATAAATGCACATTTTAGGAAAATTTGTATGCAAATTTAGGAAATAAAACATATGCATTTTAAAAGTCATGCACATAAGGTAAAAAACCATGCAATTTTTCACCAGAAAAACAATGCACACCTAGTACAAAATCAATGCACTTTTAGGTAAATACTTATGCACATATGGGCAGAAGTTTGTATTTAATCGAGTCTCGATCGAACAACTTATGCACACGCTAGTCTATCAACACGCGTGCCCTATGTTGGTGTTTTTCAAAAGAACGTGTTTTTTTTATTAAAAAAAAGAGGTTCGTATTCTCACCCATTTATTTTCATTATTCTAACCCATATCTGGCTGCCCATTCAAAACCCGTAACGAATTCAGAGCTTCCACTGCCCATTAAGAACCCGTACATACACTTTCGTTGCCCATTGGGAACCCGGACTAAAAAAGCTTTACACATTGCTGCTACTTCCTACCACTACCCATTGGGGACCAATACATGTCCTTCCACTACCCATTGGGAACCCACACTTGAGATCAACGATAAAAAAAACGATCGTTGAACAGTCGATTTTAAAAAAAAAACACTATTTAAATAATATATATATATGTGGAACCCATTAAAGAATTGTATTCACTTGTCTTCTCTTCATAAACATCCAAAGAAAATTTGTATCAAACAAAATGAATTTATCTATTTGAAAAGAAGATAATCATAGTTTAACTTAGCTTAGGATATTAAAAATATGGGCATTGATTTTTATATCAAAGACCTATGGGTGCCCATTCGGGTTTGGCAAGATTGTTACCACTGCCCATTGGGTAGCCATAGTCTCAGATCTGAAAAAAAATTAAAACGAAGAGAACTTTTTCGCCTTATCAATAAGTTGGTGATAATAATGAAAATAATTGTGAAAATATATGAACCCAAAAAAATCGATCTAGCCGTCGTTTTTAACACGTGTATGTATTTTGTTATGCATCTATAATGTTTTCATAGGATAACTTATTTTCACGGAATCATTTTCTTATTATAATATGTATTTTAGGGTGCGTTTGGTACGTTATTTATAAAGTCTTTATTACGTATAAATTTAATGTTTCGCTTTTTACATTTTCCCATACTATATAAATTTTAAAAATCAAAAACATATTTTCAAAATAAGTACATTTTAAATAAAAAAAAGTGTTTATAAATACATTTTATAAACAAATTCTTATTTGGTAAAACATCATGGAACCTCACTAAAATAAATTCAAATTTATGATGACGGAGATGATGATGCTAATTCTACTTATGAAATAACTAATCATAGCTGCATTTGATAGTTACGCGCCTAACTCTATTTTGAAATAACTAATCATAGCTCTATTTGATAATTAAACTATTGAGCATTACCTCAAATAATATGGTGTTCTCCCATACCACATTTCTTAAAAAATTTCGTTTTTCATAGCAAAAATAATAATGAATATGACCTTGCTAAATTAAGAAGTGCTTAACATGACCTTGCTTATGCGCGCTGTATTGAATTACTGCATTATCAAGTCACAGTTACCCTTTCCACATTTAGCCAGCCAATAATATGCCTGCGGTCTGTTTTAATCAATATATATTTAAAAATTAGCTTCATGGTGTAATGAATACTAACTTTGTGGACCCAAATGCCTTATGTTAAAATTGGCCCAAAAGGCATCGAATGAAGTTAAACGATACTTGGCCTTAATTGTAACATTTGGCCCAACACAAAGTTAAACGATTGGCCCAACACAAATTTAGCTAACCATCTACTAACGTTCAAACAAAGTTAAACCCTACACCTACCTTCATTTAATTAAGAGAATTAAGTAGGAACGATGAAGATGCATGGAATAAAATAAACGATTGACCTTTCACCTACACCTACATCAATGGTGTTCCTCATCTTTGCGCCTATAAATACGGTTGGCCATAAAATCAGATTCCCTGACTTCCCTTTGCTCCCGTCTCTACACCCTGGCTTCTAACGGATCTGCTGCATCAACTGCTCCCCCCCAACAACAAGAAGGGATCTGTGGCACAAGCAGGCTAACCATCTGCTTCGGATCAGACTCCGGCGGTGCCATCGTTCTTATCTCCACAACAACAAACCAGTTCCACCCCCACTTCACATCCAACTCCAATCTTCACAATCTACTACAAACCCTTCAAAACTTATCAAATTTGAGCAAACCCCATCTGTAAATCACACCCAATCGAACCATCATCAACGAAGATCGTATGAATTTCCGAAATTTGTAAGCTACAAATTAGGGTTTCCAGCTTTTCAATGGGAAAATCAGTGGGATTGGATAACTGGTGGAGATGGCAAGTCCCTATTTGCGCTCCAATTATATCTCTCCCTGCTATAATCTGTGGGATTTTGATAAAGAAGAAGCTGAAAACTGGCAATCCTCTAGGAAATTGTTGTTTATGGATTCCTTATTGGAAAGGCCTAAACCCTAGATGACTTCTTTTGTATAGAGCTCTGGCTTTTTTCACCATGGCTTGGCTGCTTTACAAGATGGTTGCTCTTAATGGTCTTTTCGCCTTCTACTTCTACACACAGTATGGATGATTTCTTCCCTCTATAGAATTGGGACTTTACAGAATTGGGGCTTTATTGAATTGGGATTTTATAGTATAGGTTTTGGTGACTCTGAGAGTTCCACCAAGTGTAATTAAGATTTACTATAGAAAAAGAATTTGCTGGCTGAAAAAAGTTGGTTGTTTGATTTGCAAAATTAGCACACTTTTCAAATTATATAGTTTTAGCTATAGTTGACATAGTTGATAAGTTGGCCTATTTTTGTGAAGCCGCTTCAAGTTGGCATCCATGAAAATTGACATTATTGTGTTGTAGTTCTTGGTTAATGTAGGTTTTTCTGCTGAGAAACATTGACTGATGCATTTAGAATTGATATGCAGGTGGACATTTGCATTGGTTATGCTTTACTTTGCGGTATGTCTGTCAATATTGTCCTTAGATTTCAGTGTAAAAGTTTGTTAATTCATGATCTCTTCGCGTCTTCAACTCTATATGTAGGTTGGCACCGTCATATCTGCTCAGGGATGCTGGTCGTATGCAAAAAGGGTTCCGCTTAAAGAAGGGGAGAAAGACGAGTTCATCAACTCTGAACCAGAAGCAATGAGCTTAGCTACTGCTGTAGGTTTTAGACCAAAGGAGAAAGCCTTGAGCAATTTGCAAAAGCATAAGCAAGCAGGGTTCTTGGGTTATCTTATGCACACAATGTATCAGGTGTTCATGATCATAAATGCATCAGGAAAAAGGGAAAATTATTATAGGCATAAATGAAAACACCTTGCTAATTGCTTCTATCTTGGATCAGATATCTTAGATGAACATAAGAACACTCACCAAACGTAGATGAGGATATCTAGGAAGCATGTCTCTGCATAAGTGGTCAATATAGGCAGAGAGATCAACATTTTACTCGAACTTCAGAGCATATACTTGAAATTAAGTCTTTCCCTTTATTTAAAGGTTGTGCACAAACACAACAGTTTATATGAAAATTAAACCAACTTTTATCCACATTTTGACCTATTTAAGTCCCAAAACTTTTTGGTTTTGTTTCAAAAAGGGCTCTTTCATTAGTTCCTTTAAATTACATTCTGATATGAATCCTTATCTTTTAGATTGTAACCTACACGAGTACCTAGCCTTTAAATCATGTCCTAAATGAGTCCTTATAGATTTGTCTGCCCTAAATTAGTTCCCAATCTTTGAAATAAAGCTAACATTGGGATGAGTTTGAAATAGAATCAACGTATTAAGTGATCTTCATAGGACATTTAGTGGTTAGGGACTTGTTTAGGACGATTATAAGAGGTTGAGGACCTTAAATAGAATGACACAACAAAATTATTCTACTTATATGACCATATTAAATGATACTCCGTAATATGCTTTTTAATACATGGACGATGTCCCATCCAGTTCTCATGTCCATTCACATTTAATTGATTAATCACCATTACTTGGATTTCATAGAAAATGGAAAGAACACAGTTATCATGATTTTTTCCCAAAATACAGTAATGATTCCTAACGCACTTTGAGTATGCAATATCCTAAAGCACACCTAAGTCTATTTCGCATCAAGAGATTCAACTTTTCAGTAGGGATCTTGAAAAATAAGATAAAATAAAATTCAACAACATAATGCACATGGCTAACAAAAAGTAACAATAAGCAAACAACGTGATTAGTAACCAAATTCTCAAAAGAAATCAGCAAAATCAGAACAATAAGGGAAAAAATAACAAACTATAACCATCTTTCTGGAATTTAGGCTAACAAAAGCTTATTTCCCAACTGTTCAAGCTTCATCAACTTCCACTCAAACATTTATACAAGCATATAGTGCACAAAACACGTGATTACACAAACAGTTAAATAAATTGACACATAAGATCAGCAGCGTACCTACCCTGATTGGATAGGAACAAGAAAGAGTCTTGAATCCTGGGAAAGTGAGTGGGTAATAACAAACCAAACCCAATTAACAGCTAACAATGGATCGAAAAACCGGTGGATGTATTCACTCTCCACCTAATTTCAGAATGAAGGGACGATATCCTGTTTTATGTGTGCCAATTCTCGCCTATCCTTAGAGTTTTTCCAGAAATCGTGAAAATCGGTGTCTCTTTCGCTTAAATTGAGCACACAAAACTTAAAAAAAATCACAGCACGTGGACAATGATATGGTAGGCGTGCAAATTTCTGGTGAAGGAGATAAAGGAAGAGCAATAGAGAGGAAAAGATGGAGCTTCAGAGTTGTGCTTGCCATTGTTCATCTCTATGTGCCAGCTGGCATGGAGCAATATCAGAGAGGAAAGGGATTTTAGTTTGCAACTGAGTTCATTAAATGAAGGGAAAAAAAGAACATTGCTTTTATTAAAAGAATATTTAGGATCTGTTTGGATAGAAAAAATAATGTTTTAAATTATTTTATTTTATATTAAATTGATAATTTAATGTAATTTAATGTATTATTTTTGGAAATTCAAACAGACCCTTAAATTTATAAAAAATAATACACTTTATTTTATGACAAAAATTTAAATAAAATAAAAATGATATACAACATGTTGTACGCTTTATGAAAATAACATTTTTCCTATTACATATATACATTTATTAATAAAATATAAATCTAAAAACCAAACCAATTCCTTAAACATAAATTTCGAAGAAATTGCTAAAGTTCTTTTTTGAGACCATTTTATAAAATATGTTATATTTGAATGTCAAAAATTATAGTTTATTAAATTTACATTTGTTTGGTTTCTTAATCTTTATTTGATTTCTTCTTATTAAACATATTTAATACTTTCAAAATGGTTTTATTACAAAAATAAAATTTGTATAGTATTGAATGAACACATTTAATCCACAAAAATACAAAATTCTTATTAGATATAGATTTCTAAAATATTCATAAAAAATAATTAAAAAAACACATCTCTACAAAAACGATCTTTCAAATTAATTCAAAATTAAATTATACTTCTAACCAAAATTATATAAACAAAATTAAACCGATTCATAATTACAATCATAACATTTTATACCTAACATACTTAGATATAACATTTAAATTAAATATCAAATAACATATGTCTCACATTAAAAACAGAATAATAAACCATATATTACAAACTCTTTTTAATATTGTGACACTCCATATATACACAAACGGCCCGTGCGAAACACGGGCATCAATTTCTAGTTCTAATTAAAATCGGGTGCATTCTCACATCCATCACTAAATTCGTATACTTTTACTCATGTCACATTCTCACCCTGGCCTAACCACTACAAGCACGTTTTGCGATTTGTTCCACTTACCAATTGCATCAGTACGTAGACTATTATATTATTCGAGTTAAAAACATCTCAACCGTAAGGAGGGATGATCCTTTATAACCCACGGTACACCTTTTAATATACCATTAAGTATATATGATATTAAATTAATTTAAAAAAATTATTTATATTGTAAATAATAAATATTATATATTTCTAAGTTTTTAATATAAGAAATTATTATTATTTTTTAATTTGAATTAAAATTGTAAAATAAATATATTTTAGCTATTAAAAAATTAAAAATGAAATGTATTCGATACTAAACACTTAGGAATATATAACATTTATCATTTATAATGTAAATATAATTTTTAAATTTTTAAAACTTAATTTATATCATATATTTTTTAGTAATGTACCAAATGGTATATCGTAGGTTGTAGAGGTGCTGCATTTCTATATTGCGTATGTGTGCTCGTTATGCCCCATTTATCGGGATCAAATTTTCTACCCCTTTTATGCTCTCTTTGATGTCTCATTTAGGTTAAATTTGTTTATTTTATATCCTAAACCCTAAACCTAAATTCTAACACTTAAATCTTAAACTATAAATCCTAAATCTTAATTATTAACTCTAATTTTAAGGCTTAAAAATATAAAATAAATAAATAAAATCTAAATGGAGCATAAAATAGTGCACAATTAGGGAGCAAAGAATTTGATGTGCCATTTATCAGCGCACCACATATTAATATAAAAAAAAAGAAATAAAAAAACAAGTAAACTATCTTAATTAATACAAAAGGATCGACTAAAAACTATCTGAACACAAATACACAATAAAAAACGAGTACGAATTAAGTGCTGTTACAATTGTTTCAAATCTAAAGCTAAATTTAACTTTATATTATACGATAAATCATATTAATAAACTTTTGCAGTAGGTGAACCGTAGGCCTATACGTCAAAATGCAAATGTACAGCCATTAATTTTGCAGTTGTAAACCTTGATCGATCTGGTGGCCGGATTAACTAACTATGAAAGTATTACACAATAACAATGGGTTGGCCTTGTGGGTATGCGTGCTGCTGGTGGCGGGGATGCAACTAGCGGAAGCAGCCGGGAAATGCGACCCGAAACCGATCGAGAGGGCGTGCAAGACGGCATTCTTCACTCCCTTCCCTCCGTCGGGCACGTGTTGTGCGGCGCTCAAGGCGGACAAGCAGTGCCACTGCACCTACATGAGGAACCCCAAGTACAGGAAGCTCATCACCTCTCCTAATGGTAGGAAGATTGCCAAGGCCTGTGGCGTCTCCCACCCCAAGTGCTAGCTCATATCATATCATATATATTTATATTTATATATGATTCTTCCTTTTAATTTGTGCGTGTGCTGATTTGTATTGATTCTTATTTCAATTCTTGCACCCTGCAATTTACATTTACAAGCTAGGCTGTATCTTTCAATATATTGTTCGTTGTGCTTATTGTGGATTGATGATTCATTGAATGTGGGGTTTACCATATCCGGCCTAGCTACCTAGAGATCTGGTACTGTTTTTTTCTCCTGTAAATCGACGTTTTTTTCCCTTTCAAAAAATCAATTTTGGGAAAAAATCTCCGAGATAGAATGATATGCTAGCTATTAAATAGATAATTACAAATGTTAAAGTAAAAAGATGGTTACTCAATAAGGAATAGTAAAATTATAGATAAGGGTAAAAAAATGTAAATAACTTTAAATAAAAGATGACTTTTAGAAAGAATAAAGATAAAAGATGATTAAATGTAAAAAATTCTAAAACTAGAGGGTGGTTAAGTAAAAAATCCTTATTGATTGTCAAGAAGTGAAAAAAAATGTGCATTGGTGTATTGGTTTTTATGGGTTTGTTTGAATTAATTTCTTCCGGAAATGTATTAACAATTAAAATACATTATATTGTTTTAAATTATATTATCTTACATTAAATTGCATCATGTAAGATAATGCATTATTTGGTTAATCAAAAGGAACCCTAAAGCATGCATTGACGTCGTCGAAGATTTGTAAATTTTCAATCACAAAGTAAACTGTGAACTAGGCCTAGAGTCTTCAGATAATTAGAAAAAATATCGTTAAAAAGCAAGGAAAAAAATGACGTACAACCTATTTGAAAAATATTTGAAGACTCATACAGTCATACGTTATATTAATTATAATGATTCAAATAGTATAACAAGGTTCTATAAACAATAATCTTGTACAAAAATAAAAATATAAAATATAAAAAAATTTACACGAAACCACTCATAATATTATTAATTCTTCATGAAACGACCTCTTATATTACATTTTATTCTAAATCACCAATAAAAACTTTTTCGTTAACGGAGCCATCCAGAAACATCTTGTGTTAAATTGAAAGTTAACTAGTGTAACACCCGTACTAAGTACGATAGGGGTGTTCAAATCTTGACCGGACCGGACCGAAAATGACCGGACCGGTGAAAATACGGTCCGGTCTCCGGTCCAGATAATTTCCTTAATCCGGTTTCGGTCTAAATTCGGAAAAAAATCGGTCCGGACCGGTAGACCGTTTTTTTTTTTATGTTATATGTTTTTATATGTTTTTTTGGAGATTTATATGTATTTTTTTATAGATATTTTTCTTGATTTAATAAGTTAGGAGTATATATGTTTTTTAGATATTTTTTTAAGATATTTTTTTATAGATTTTAAATAAGAATTTAATTATTATTTTTTAAATAAAGCCCGGTCTAAACTAGGACCGGACTGGAAGTAGACCGGACCGAATAGGTCCAGTCCGGTCTCCGGTCCAGACTTATGAAAAAATCCGGTCCATCGGACCGGATGAACACCCCTAACGTACGGGTTAAAACATAAGCAAAGAAAAATATAGCAATGCGAAATTTAAAATATAATTTATAAGCAAATACAACACTAAATAAGAAAATAGAATTGATAAAAGTAGATTATAAACAATCAGATAACATTTGTATATATATATATATCATATAATTAATAGTGATTGAACATGAACTCTACCCGAATTAACTTGGTCAAAAGTTAACATATGTATGTATTCTAAATTTTTTTTAAATATAAGGAAAAAAAGAAGTTAGACTGCGCAAAAAAGAGAAAGAATGAAAAGAATGATATTCGATACATTAAATGCAATCAACAATAAATAAGTTGACTTAGATGACATCTATATTTATTAAATTTTTTGGAGCAAATTTTAATATTTTTAATCAATAAAAATATTTAATTTTAGAAAATAGGAGAACATGACCATGGAAATTGGATAATGGGCTGGTGGGAAGTATTGTAGTTATAATTTTAGGAACATGTGTTAACACCTGATGTAGTCACATGTCACACATACAAGAGGCCAAGTGATAAATTCTTTTCTAAAGAAGTTCCTTCAGCTTTAATTTATTAGGGTAGATTTGCATAAAAAGGAACTTTTATCATCATTTAAAAAAAAATCAGTTCCGTTTTATGAATTTAAAAACTGATATTGTTTTTTTTTTTCTATTACATTTCTTGTGGTGTCGATTTGTGTATGCTAAACGTTGTTTGAAATTTGTCCAATCTATCCAGGGGCGGACGCATGATTTTAGCTGATTTTAGCCGAGTGAGACTAAAATCTTGAAGAGTAAAATATTACCGTCTACCTTACGCAAAATCCTAAACCGTAACTTTTAAGTCTACCATCTATTTTACACAAAAAACCTCAATTTCAAACAACAAACTCTATATCCGAACTTCAACTGAAATTTTACTCAAAATAGACCAAAAATTACACAAAATAAACAAATTTCATCATTATAGACTACTTTCACTGCATAATCTCAATAAATTTGTATAAAAAATAATTTTCAAAGTTTGCAAATCCATTAACCCTAAATTTTGAAAGTTTTAACACAAATAAGGATAAATATAGAGAAAATATTATATTTTTTATAAAAAAATTGTGTGTAAATTTGAATAAATTTTAGTATTTTTGAGAATTATGCATAACAAATCCTATATAATAATTATTTTTAAAATTGAAAAACTACAAAATTAGTTTGAAATTTTTTAAAGAAAAATTTTGGAAAAAAAATCAAAAAAAGTTTGAAAAAGATTTTAAAAATATAAATTTTATTATTATTTTGCAAAATCCTACCTCGTATAGGTCCACCGTTGAATCTACCTGCTAGTTTTTTTAAATGGAATCTACCTGCTAGATTTGTACACTACAATCAGGGACAGACACAACTAATGTAGGCCCAGCGGGGGCTGTTGTCCCCACTGAATTTAAAAAAAATGATATATAAAAATAAAAATTAAAAAATCTAATAAATTAGAATTGGAAAAATGAAATATAGAGGTAGACTTGTTATTGAACATATTATTTCACTCAATAGGTATTAAGAAAGCACACAATATATAATGTTTTGATTCATGAATTATGATTTATAAAATTAGAAATAAAAAAAATTATTTAAAATAAAACATGCCTTTAACATATTTTTTTCTAACTAGTTTCAAAGACTTTATTTAATTTATAATGCACTACAAATAACTTACTAAAAAGTTTTATACCGTTATAGTTTAGTTCGTGTTCATCTTAATTGTCTATGTTTTGTGCTTATTAGGACGCTCTAATCAAGTTGATTGTTTAAGAAACTAAAACGTATAGTCATCTAATGAGATTGAAGATATTATTGTGAGATTTTAGAATATGACACCTCAAAAAATGTTATTATAATAAAAAGTTGTTACGATATTTAGTATTTTATATTTTATATATATTGTAATACTAGTTTATTTTCGCCCTCACTGAATTAAAATCATGCGTTCGTCTCTTACTACAATTTAGTTTTTAGTTTTTATTTTTGTTTATCTAGTCCTTATTTGACTATTTCATGGGTGGCGTTTATTTGATTACAAGTAGGATACCACTAAAAAAGCATAACATAATTTTTTTTTGGTTAAAAACGCATAACATGGTTAATTACAAATAGAAAAGCTTTTGTTAGGCATATTAAATTATGACTTTGACTTCTCATGAAGCCCAACTATATGTTAGTATAACTCAGATCGAGAAAGAAACGAATCTTTACTTGAGAATAGATGTAGGGTCTCTGTAGAAAACGGAATCGAAAAACGTTGGTGTGGTGTGGTATAGAGATTGTTGTTGTATAAGCGAATTTGCCCTGATTCGTATTGTAAATTCAAATAAGGCGTCATCTCAAGAATCACACAACATCTTCCAATCGCGTACACTCACCAATGGAGGGTTGAAATCATCAGAATGCTTAAAACAAAAATGTGTTTTGTTGAAAAGAGAAGAGAGTGTTTTTCTATGTTCTTAAAATCACTTGTTCATACCTCTTAAAACAATAACTAAAAAACTCAAAAGTCAAAGCTTGAGGCGCAAGATAAGGAACAAATCACGAAACACTTTGTAAAAAATAATTATAAAAGATATTAGGAAGATCGTGAACGGAAGTTACAGATATGTAATATCATGAATATATCTAAAACCCTAAAGCCCAAAAATTAATATATTTTGTAAAACGAGGCCCCACCACGCCACACACGTGCCATGAAGCCTCGAGCGCAGTTCCGGACGGCGGCAACGACACGCGCGTGAAGGAGATCTTTCTCTAATCAACTAACCAATCTAGTGGTGGATTTAGAACTTAATCGAAGGGGGGCGAGTTTCATATATTTTTCACTTCATAAATCGACATTTATATTAATATTTTAAAACTATAAAAAATATGAGATTCACCTTTTAAAATTTTGACTAATTCATGCAATATATACTCTATTTTTTAGCGTTTTGAAAAATTATATAAATAATGTAAGTTTTTCAGTTTTTGTGTTAATAAAAAATTAAAACATGGAAAGAAAAATAAACACAAAAGAGAAATAAACATGCTTAATAAACACAAAGATTTTAATAAAGTAATTAAGACTCAATTTTTTAACAAAAGTAGAAAATGAAGGGATGTGAAAGAGATTGAAGAATTCAACCCATGTCTTTTAGCTTTTTCTACACAAGTTTCAAGACAAATATCACTAAACCATTACATTTTTCTTGTCATTTACTTATCATTTACAAAACATTTTTGAATAAACACATGCATCAGATCCATTGACCTTAAAACCAAAGTTAAGAATAGTTTTATTAAACTTTTATTACCACTGCTTTGGTGCTTGTTTTCAATACATAGAGTAATTTTTTCAGTCTATGCACTTTATTTTCATACCCTAGATCCACACACCATGAGGTTGTTCCATATAACTTTCCTCATTAAGATCACCATTCAAAAATGCAGTTTTAACATCAATTTGATGTACTAACACCTTATAGCTAGAAGCTAAAACAAACAATGCACAAATTGTAGAAATCTTAGCCATAAGAGAACAAGTGTCAAAAAAGTCAATCCCATATTTTAAAGTGAATCCTTTAGTGACTAGTCTCGACTTATATCTCTAGCTTTTTCCTAGAAATCCACTTACATCCAATGACTTTGTTCCCTTTAGGCATGTCAACTAGTTCCCATGTTGATTGACATATTAGATTTGATTTCACTCTTTATTGCATCTTTCCAGAAACTAGCATCTACTGAATTCATAGCTTCATCATATTTTTAGGATCATCATGTATCATATGAAGACTCGTGAATGTCTCATTTAATTCACCATAATCACTAAGTTCAATTAAGAAAGAAGTCACAAAATCAGGACCAAAACTAGTTCCTTTATTTTGTCTTTTAGTCCTCCTAGGTTCAATTTTATCATCTTCATAGAAGGTAAAGACTTAGAAGAAGATGCAATAGCAGTTGGCATAGAATCATTTTGCACATTGGTTTTCTTTTAAAGGAAATATGTGCTCGAAAGGATTCAACATTACGATATTCACACAATGAACAATCACTGAAACATATAAATCAATAAGTTGTATTGTTTTCAGCATAACCAGTAAGTACAACATTAAAGGTTTTAGATCCAATTGCATCAACTTCAAAAGAAGGCAACACCACTTTAGCTAAACACCCCCACAGTTTCGATAATTTCAAATTGGGCACATGCCATTTCCACAACTCATAAGGTGTCTTATTTAGCTTTTTATGAGGAACTCTATTAAGAATATGGTTAATAGTCAAAATAGCTCACCCCACTTATTATCAAGCAATCCAGAACTATCAAACAAAGCATTCATCATTTCTTTCAAAGCTTTGTTTTTCCTTTCTGTATTCTGTTGGGGGATGTAAGGAGTTGTAAACTCATATATATAATGCCATTATTTTCATAGAATTTTTTTCCATGAATTGGTGATGTATCAACTCCTCTATCAGATCTAATTTATATCAAATAAAACCGCTTAATATATATCTTACTTACTCTAAACGTCTAGCTCGCGGAAATGAACAGTAACCCGTATCACGTGTAGGTCGCGTGCTTCTATTGGGCTGGGCTTTTGGGTCCTTTAGTTGGCTGTGGAGGTTAGGGTTTACGCTTGCTGTTTCCGTGTCGTTCTTCTTTGCCTCTCTCTTGCCTGTTCTCCGTCTCTTCCCGGTTGTCCTCTCTAGACACTCTCATGTTTCCATTCTCGAATTTCTCTTTTGCCATCTTCGTCTGTGAATTTGGTTTCTCTGTTTGGGCATCTCCGGTTGTTCTCTCTCGACACTCTCCTGTTTCCATTCTCGAATTTCTCTTTCGCCATCTTCGTCTGTGAATTTGGTTTCTCTGTTTGGGCATCTCCATCTGTGAAGTTGGTTTTTGATCTTCGTTCATCTCTATCGTCTTTTTCCTCTGCTTCCATTCTCAAATTATTTTGGTGTCTCTATCGTCTTTTTCCTACTAACCCTAATCTCCGATTTTGTTTTTTCTCTTTCACCATCTTCGTCTGTGAATTTGGTTTCTCTGTTTGGGCATCTCCATCTGTGAAGTTGGTTTTTTTATCTTCGTTCATCTCTATCGTCTTCTTTATTTGCTTCCATTCTCGAATTATTTTGGTTTCTCTATCATCTTTTTCCTACTAACCCTAATCTCCGATTTTGTTTTTTTGGCCTTTTATGTGGGATTCCTTTTGTTTCCACAGTTCTCATCTTAGGCTTTTTGTGTTTGTCTTGTGCTGTCGCGGTAATTGTGTCGTCACGGTCATTATACAGGTATTTCTTAAGTTTTTCTATTTCCGATTACTAGACTGTTTGTGCATTGTGTTATTGTTTTGTATTTTTCCGCTATCTGATATGAGATTCTCTTTGTTTCCACGATTTCTTGCGTTTGTCATGTGTGGTCGCGGTCATTATATCGTCTTCTTCCTGTGCTTCCATTCTCGAATTATTTTGGTTTCTCTATCGTCTTTTTCCTACTAACCCTAATCTCCGATTTCGTTTTTTTTCCCTTTTATGTGAGATTCCTTTTGTTTCCACAGTTCTCATCTTAGGCTTTTTGTGTTTGTCTTGTGTTGCCGTGGTAATTGTGCCGTCGCGGTCATTATACAGGTATTTCTTAAGTTTGTCTTTTTCTTTGATTACTAGACTGTTTATGCATTGTGTTGTTGTTTTGTATTTTTCCGCTATCTGATCTGAGATTCTCTTTGTTTCCATGATTTCTTGTGTTTGTCTTGTGTGGTCGCGGTCATTATACAAGTATTTATTTTGGTCGAGTAGTGCAGAGGCAAAAGAATTACAGTGTGATTACAACTTTGTGTAATTATGTTTGTATTTTGTGTATATTGTGTTTTCTGATATTAATTTTGGTTGTGTTTCATGTATATTCTGGTTGCTGTATTTTGGTGGAGTAGTGTAGATGCGAAAGAATTACGGTTTGATTACAACTTTGTGTAATTATGGTTGTATTTTGTGCATATTGTGTTTGTTGGTATTAATTTTGGTTGTGTTTCATGTATATTCTGGTTGCTGTATTTTGGTGGAGTAGTGCACATGTAAAAGAATTACGGTTTGATTACGGCTTCATGTAATTATGCTTGTATTTTGTGTATATTTTGTTTACTGATATTAATTCTGCAAAGGTGTATATTGTTTTTGAATTCTGCAAAGGCAGAAGAATTACAGTTTGATTACAACTTCATGTAATTATGGTTGTATTCTATGTATATTCTGCTTGCAATTATGGTTGTATTCTGTTTTGGTTGTGTGTCATGTATATTCTGGTTGCCAGTGTTGTATAAATTATAGGTTATGTTTCATGTATATTCTGGTTGCTGGTATTGTATAAATTCTATGTATATTGTTTTTGAACTCTGTAAAGGCAAAATAATTATGGATTGATTACAACTTCATGTAATTATGGTTGTATTTTGTGTATATTATGCTTGCAAATATGGTTGTATTTTGTTTTGGTTGTGTTTCATGTATATTCTGGTTGCTCTTATTGTATAAATTATATGTATATTGTTTTTGAATTCTGTAGAGGTGTATATTGTTTTATGGTTGTATTATATTTTGATTGTGTTTCATGTATATTTTGGTTGCTAGTATTGTATAAATTGTAGGTTGTGTTTCATGTATATTCTGGTTGTTGGTATTGTATAAATTATATGTATATTGTTTTTGAATTGTGTAGAGGCAAAAGAATTACGATTTGATTACACCTTCATGTATGATGTGGATAAATCTGTATATTGTTTTTGAATTCTACAGAGGCGTATATTATTTTTGAATTCTGCAGGGGCAAAAGAATTACGGTTTGATTACAACTTCATGTAATTATGGTTGTATTTTGTGTATATTCTGCTTGCAGTTATGGTTGTATTTTGTTTTGGTTGTGTTTCATATTCTTGTTGCCGGTATTGTATAAATTATATGTATATTGTTTTTGAATTCTGCAAAGGCAAAAGAATTACGGTTTGATTATAGCTTTGTGTAATTATGGTTGTACTTTGTGTATATTATGCTGGCAATTATGGTTGTATTTTGTTTTGATTGAGTTTCATGTATATTCTGATTTCTCGTATTGTATAAATTATATGTATACTATTTTTGAATTCTGTATAGGCAAAAGAATTATATGTATCTTGCGATTATGGGTGTATTATAATTTTGGTTGTGTTTCATCTATATTTTGGTTGCTTGTGTTGTATAAATTATATGTATATTATTTTTGAATTCTCAATAATTGCAAGACCGGTGGTGGAAGAGCTGAATAACATTTGATAGAGCCTGTGCTGAATAACATCCTAAGCATAGTCGAGGTATGTAGAGGTTTTTAGAGATCATTATTATGCGTGCATTTTAAATCACTATCTTTGCATTTCACACACTAATTGGACTTATTGCCTTCTTATTCTTTTAAAGTTGAGGTCTGCGTAGATCATTATTACTGTCATGAGTTTTTCTCTTGTTGTTGGTATTGTGATACTTGTGCTTTGGCTATACTAAATATGCATCATGTTTTTCAATGGTCAACTCGAATCAGAGCACTGCAAGCTAGGAAGCAGTTTCAGCATTGTGATATGTTATTATGGTGGTTAGTGTCAATAAGTTTCTTCCTTCTTTGGTTGTGTTAAATGTTAAGTTTCCTTTTGTTGCAGTGTTCTAATGCAAAAAACTTTACACTATGTCAGGTCACCTGAACTTCTTTTGGTCGTGATGGCGACTCTGTTGTTAGCTTCTAAACAATTTTGTATGAAGTTTTATCCATCTCAGGGTAGGTTAGTGTTAATAAGTTTCTTCCTTCTTTTGTTGTGTTAAATGTTGAGTTTTCTCTTGTTGTAGTGTTCTAATGCTAATAACTTTGCACTATGGCAGGCCATCTGAACTTCTTTTGGTCGTGATGGCGACTTTGCTGCTAGCTTCTAAACAATTTTGTATGAAGTTCTATTGATCTCAAGGCAGGATTAATATGTTATTATGGTGGTTAGTGTTAATAATTTTATTCTTTCTTTGGTTGTATTAAATGTTGAGTTTCCTTTTGTTCGAGTGTTCTAATGCTAATAACTTTGCACTATGGCGGGTCATCTAAATTTCTTTTGGTGGTGATAGTGACTCTGCCACTAGCTTCTAAACAATTTTGTATGAAGCTCTATCAATCTCAGGGCAGGATTAAGTTAAATCTGTTCCTTTGGATTTTTCAAATTCATTGATAGGGTATTGAGTCTTTGACTAATTTGTGATTACTTGTGTTTCTGCTTTACTGAATATGCAGTTTTTTTTCAATGGTCAATTGGAATCCTTGTGTTAATCTATTGATTTCTAGATTAGAAGAGATTCAATGAAGACATTGTGTATAAGCTAGGAATCAGTTTTATCATTGTCATATGTTATTCTCGTGGTTAGTGTTAATAAGTTTCTTCCTGAGATTGTGTATAGGCTAGGATGCAGTTTTACCATTGTCATATGTTATTCTGGTGGTTAGTGTTGATAAGTTTCTTCCTTCTTTGGTTGTGTTAAATGTTGATTTTTCAAATTCATTCATAGGATATCGAGTTTTTGACTAATTTGCGGTACTTGTGCTCCTGCTGTACTCAATATGTAGTTTTTTTTTTCAATGGTCAATCTTTTTTTTTTTTTGTTTGCATCGAATCCTTGACTATTCATGTCCTTTGATTGCTGCAATTTTGTATAAGTTTACCATTGTCATATGTTATTCTCGTGGTTAGTGTTAATAAGTTTATTCCTCACATTGTGTGTAAGCTAGGAAGTAGTTTTACCATTGTCATATGTTATTCTGGTGGTTAGTGTTAATAAGTTTCTTCCTTCTTTGGTTGTGTTAAATGTTGATTTTTCAAATTCATTGATAGGATATCGAGTCTTTGACTAATTTGCGATACTTGTGTTCCTGTTGTACTGAATATGTAGTTTTTTTTTGAATGGTCAATCTTCTTTTTCTGGTTTGTTTGCATCGAATCCTTGACCATTCGTGTCCTTTGATTGTTGCAATTTTGTATGATGGATGACTTTCTTCTAATCTGACTATATGGAGTTTGTCTACTACAATGTCAGGTGCATTGACAATTGTTGGGGCCTTACTATTGGCTTAATAAGTTTCAGATAAGGTCAGAAGCTAATGCGAGCTTGTGTAGTCTTTCAAGGTGCTACGATTGCACCTATGGTGGGGACGACCTCATACTATGGAGATCGATTCCCAAAATTCTTCACCTTTTGAGTCAGGTGATGTAATCTGCATAACTATCAGTTCAATGTTCATGGTGCCAGCTTTATTCAATTTAATGTTTTGATACTGGGCCTTCTCAATCTTCTTTTTTCTGGTTTGTTTGCATCGAATCCTTGACAATTTATGTTGTTTGATTGCTGCAATTTTGTCTGATGGATGACTTTCTTGTAACCTTATATAGTATGGTAGGCAGACCACTACTAACTATTTGTCTGTTTATTATGTAAGCTGTATACATATAAGAGGTTGTGAATGTCTTTTTCTGGATGGTGTGCAATATAGTATTGTTAATTATAGCTCATTGGAAGGTAATTCTTTTCCAAGTCAAGATTGTGACTTTATTATAGTTCATTGCAATGACGGGAAATTAAAAATCTTATAGCAAATCTTTTCATTATTTTATATATGTCAGTAGTCTACATTTGATTGGTAATTCCCTTCATTCTCAAAGTGAGTACATTAATGTGTGTATTATTTAGCGTCCATTTACACTTTTGTGAATGCTTATACTCTTTTCTGTTACACTCTTTTCTACACAATAGCTTATCGATTTTCTCTGCAGTTTGTGAAATTCAGAGAACAATGATAGAGACGTTAAACCAGTTAGATGGTTTTGAAATTCAGAGAATTGTGATAAAGTCAGGTGATGTAATCTGCATGACCGATGAATTCTTCTTGTCTTTAATCTTGATCTTGTATAACTATTGGTTTAGTCTTCATGCTGCCACCTTTAGTCAATTTAGTGTGTTGCTACTGGGCCTTTTCTAGCTATTGGGCATTTTTTTCTAAAAATGGGCTTCTGTTATTTAAATATCATTTTTGTTCTTTGATTTTCTGACCGATGCTATTTTTTTCTATTGGTTTTTGCTACTGGGCCTTTTCTGGCTATTGGGCTTTTTTCTAAATGGGATTCTGTTATTTAAATATGACTTTCTTGTTCTTTGATTTTCTGACCGATGCTAATTTTTTTTCCTATTGGTTTTTGCTACTGGGCCTTTTCTGGCTAATGAGCCTTTTTTCTAAAGGGGCTTCTGTTATTTAAATAATGGCTTTCTTGTTCTTTGATTTTCTGACAGATGTAACACCCCTCAATTTATAAGAATATTTTGGAATTTTTTCTAAACTCCTGAATTACTAGACGGATTAATTTCTGAAGAGTTTTGGACTTTCTGTAAGAGGTTTGAACTCTGTGAATTTTTCCGAGTATTATAAAACACAGTTGAAGTGTATTCGGGGTTAATTTGATGTTTATGTACGAATATATTTAACCCGGAGTTAAGAAATTTAAACCAAGCCGAGTCCGGATAAGGATTAACGAAGTCGGCCTTAAAACCGCGACTCACCGCGATTGACCGCGATCAACCGCGATACACCGCGACCGGCCGCGCTCGCGGTAACGCCTTTTGCTGAGCAGTGTCGTCTTCCTCAAAGGCGGTTACTGTAGCTCTGTTCCTCTGATTTTTCTGGAAGGGCAGGTGGCTCTCCAGCTGGCTTGGCTTGTGTTCCCTTGTTCCCTGCGTGTTTCCCTTGGTGAGGCTCAGATTTTCAGTATAAAAGGGGGTGGAACCAATCCGAGAATTGCCTTCGTCTTCCTCCTTGAGCTCTCTCTTTTCTCTGGTTTTTGCCCACTGAAATTCGCCATTTTCGTGCCTTTCGAGCTCGATTCGAGTGATCCCAAGGATTGGTGAAGCTTGCCCAAGTGTTAGGGAAGGCTTACAAGTGTTTTGTGATCGATTTGAATGCAAAACGAGGCCTCCACGAATCGGGTAAATTCCCCTCCCCGCCATGGAAGCTGTCGAAGCTTTGCCACTGTTGATGAACCGCGACTTGCCGCGCAGAACAAGGGCAAAACCCTAGCAGCTTCAGGAGGTCAAGGCAAAACCCTAGCAGACTCCAAGTCCTTCAATACAGACTGCCGCGCAGAACGAGACGCGTGAGGCTGATGGACCTAACGCTCCAGTTGCTCAAGGTACTCTATACCTCCATTCTACTTCTGTGAGCATTCTATTTGATTCGGGTGCTACTCATTCATTTATTTCGGAAAATTGTGTTAGTAAGTTAGGATTAGTGTGCAACGAGGTTTGTGAACCCTTCGTTGTTAATCTTCCTAATGGTGACCGTTTAGTGGGCACCAAGAGTTTGTCAGAGTTTCCAGTTACCATTCAGGGTAAGGAGTTTGAAGCAGATTTAATCTGTATTACTATGGCTCCATACGATATTATTCTCGGTATGGATTGGTTGACACGTCATGGGGCTGTGATTGATTTTAGCTCGAGGACGGTAACGGTGTCATTTGGGGGCCAGTTTGTGTGCAAGTTCAAGGGTCGGAATGACGCTGATAATGGTAAGCTTATCAATGCGATGGCTACGTTTAAGCTGCTTCGGCAAGGATGTGTCGGGTACCTTTGCTACCTGGATTCGCCCGAGAAAGATGGACCTACAGTTCTTGAGATTCCTGTGGTCAGGGAATTTTCTGATGTTTTTCCAGAAGAAATTCCTGGTCTACCCCCGAGTCGTGACGTTGAATTTTCTATTGATCTCGAGCCTGGTACTGCGCCGATTTCAAAAGCTCCGTATCGGATGGCTCCTGCTGAGATGCAAGAATTGAAGAAGCAACTTGAAGATCTTCTTGACAAGGGATACATAAGGCCGAGTGCATCGCCTTGGGGTGCTCCGGTATTGTTCGTCAAAAAGAAAGACGGATCGTTTCGACTTTGCATCGACTACCGTGAGTTGAATAGAGTTACGATAAAAAACAAATACCCTTTGCCAAGGGTAGATGATTTATTGGATCAGCTGCAAGGAGCAAAAGTCTTTTCCAAAATTGATCTGAGATCTGGCTATCATCAGCTCAGGATTCGTGAGGAAGATATTCCGAGGACTGCATTTTGGACAAGATATGGTCACTACGAGTTCGTGGTCATGCCATTTGGGCTTACGAATGCTCCAGCTGTTTTCATGGACCTGATGAACCGATGTTTTCACCAGTACTTGGACAAGTTCGTGGTGGTCTTCATCGACGACATTTTGATTTACTCTCCGAGCATGGAAGCTCATGAGGATCACTTGCAGATCATTTTGTCAGTCCTTAGGCAGAATCAACTTTATGCCAAGTTGTCTAAGTGCAACTTTTGGATCAAGGAAGTGGCTTTCTTAGGCCACATTATCAACGAGAATGGGGTGATGGTCGATCCCCAGAAGGTTGAAGCTGTAGCTAATTGGAAACAGCCTCAGAATGTGAAAGAGGTGCGTAGTTTCCTAGGACTTGCTGGATACTACAGACGGTTTGTGGAGGGATTTTCGAAGATCGCTCTACCGATGACCGGTTTGCTCCGCAAGGTCCACACGAAGTTTGTCTGGAGTGACAAGTGCGAGACCAGTTTTCAGAAGCTGAAGCAATGTCTGACCTCGGCACCAGTGTTGACGCTGCCAAAAGGAAATGAAGATTATGCGGTTTACAGTGATGCTTCGAAAAATGGGTTAGGATGTATGTTGATGCAAAGAGGCAAGGTGATTTCTTATGCATCGAGACAGCTGAAGACCTATGAAGAAAATTATCCGACGCATGATCTGGAATTAGCAGCAGTTGTGTTCGCGTTGAAGATTTGGAGGCACTATCTTTATGGCGTGAGATGTCAAGTCTTCACGGATCACAAGAGTCTCAAGTACATATTTACTCAAAAGGAGCTGAATATGAGACGACGTCGTTGGTTGGAGCTACTCAAAGACTACGATATCGAGTTGTTATATCATCCAGGCAAGGCTAATGTTGTAGCAGATGCATTGAGCCGGAAGACGCCGCACGAGATCGTAGTAGCTTTGCTTGTTGCTCAGACCAAGCTGGACCAAGAATTGTGCGAGATTGAAGTCTTGTACGATCAACGTCGTGGATGCCTGAGTATGCTTGAGATACAAGCTACGCTTCTTGATCAGATTAGGGAGAAGCAGGTCGATGATGTGATCTTGGTAAAGCTATGTAGCAAAGTGATGAACGGGAAAGCTCCCGGCTTCGTGATTCAAGATGATGGATCGCTTTGGTTTCAAGACCGGATTTGCGTGCCTGACGTAGATGGTATTCGCCAGTTGGTGATGAGAGAGGCCCATTCGTCAGCCTATTCTGTACATCCAGGCTCTAGCAAGATGTACAAGGACCTCAGAATGAAGTTCTGGTGGCCCAATATGAAGAGAGATGTGGCAGAGTTCGTGGCCAGATGCTTGACTTGTCAGAAGGTCAAGATAGAATACCGAAGACCCGGTGGAGAATTGTTACCTCTACCAATTCCTGAGTGGAAGTGGGAGGATATTGCTATGGATTTCGTCACGGGGTTACCCAAGACGCGAAGTCAGAAAGACGCTATATGGATTATCGTTGATAGGCTCACAAAGAGTGCTCATTTCGTGGCTATCAAGATAACATGGGGAATCCAGAAGCTATCGGAAGTGTTTTTACACGAAGTTATCCGTCTGCATGGTACTCCAAAAACCATTGTGTCAGATCGCGATGACAGATTTATGTCCAGATTCTGGAAGGAGTTGCATAAGGCAATGGGAACCGAGCTAAGGTTCAGTACTGCGTTTCATCCTCAAACTGATGGACAGTCTGAAAGGACCATCCAGACCCTGGAGGATATGCTGAGAGCATGCGTGCTTGATCGTCCGACTAGCTGGGAAGACAGCTTGAGTCTGATTGAGTTCACGTACAACAATAGCTGGCATGCTACTATCAAGATGGCTCAATTCAAAGCTTTATATGGTCGCAAGTGCAGATCTCCGATTTGTTGGGATGAGAATGCCGACAAGATTCTGATCGGACCAGAGCTAGTCGAAAGGACTGCCTCATACATTATGCTGATCAGACAAAGGTTGTTGACCGCTCAGAGTCGACAGAAGTCTTATGCTGATCCGAAGCGTAGAAACGTGGAATTTGAGGTTGGCGACAAAGTGTTTGTCAAAGTATCGCCGACCAAGGGCGTGTTCAGATTTGGTAAGCGTGGGAAGCTTAACCCTCGCTACGTGGGACCTTTTGAGATTCTGGATAGAGTGGGATCTCTAGCGTACCGTTTGGCATTACCGCCATCGGCACATCCAGTGCATAATGTGTTCCACGTATCCTTGCTAAGGAAGTATGTGCCAAACGAGTCTCATGTGCTGAGTTATGAAGACATTGAGATCCAGGCGAATGGTACGTACGAAGAGTTACTGGTGCGTATTCTTGAGCGCCGAGAGAAGCAGTTGCGCAACAAGGTTGTACCTTTGGTACGGATTTTGTGGTCCAAGTCAGGTGCCGAAGAGATTACCTGGGAGACTTGGGAGACTGAGGTGGATATGCTTAGACGCTTTCCCGATTTGTTTTCGGCCTAGAATAGTCAAGTTTCGGGGTCGAAACTTATTTTAAGAGGGAGGTAATGTAACACCCCTCAATTTATAAGAATATTTTGGAATTTTTTCTAAACTCCTGAATTACTAGACGGATTAATTTCTGAAGAGTTTTGGACTTTCTGTAAGAGGTTTGAACTCTGTGAATTTTTCCGAGTATTATAAAACACAGTTGAAGTGTATTCGGGGTTAATTTGACGTTTATGTACGAATATATTTAACCCGGAGTTAAGAAATTTAAACCAAGCCGAGTCCGGATAAGGATTAACGAAGTCGGCCTTAAAACTGCGACTCACCGCGATTGACCGCGATCAACCGCGATACACCGCGACCGGCCGCACTCGCGGTAACGCCTTTTGCTGAGCAATGTCGTCTTCCTCAAAGGCGGTTACTGTAGCTCTGTTCCTCTGATTTTTCTGGAAGGGCAGGTGGCTCTCCAACTGGCTTGGCTTGTGTTCCCTTGTTCCCTGCGTGTTTCCCTTGGTGAGGCTCAGATTTTCAGTATAAAAGGGGGTGGAACCAATCCGAGAATTGCCTTCGTCTTCCTCCTTGAGCTCTCTCTTTTCTCTGGTTTTTGCCCACTGAAATTCGCCATTTTCGTGCCTTTCGAGCTTGATTCGAGTGATCCCAAGGATTGGTGAAGCTTGCCCAAGTGTTAGGGAAGGCTTACAAGTGTTTTGTGATCGATTTGAATGCAAAACGAGGCCTCCACGAATCGGGTAAATTCCCCTCCCAGCCATGGAAGCCGTCGAAGCTTTGCCACTGTTGATGAACCGCGACTGGCCGCGACTTGCCGCGATCGCGGTAAGGGCGTCCGAGTCGTGTGTCTTGTGGTTTGGCTTTGGGCTTGGCTCGATTCCTTTGATTTCTTTTCCTATTCTTTTAGATTCACATGTAAGTATATGGAATCTAACTTAGGGTCTCGTTTTGGATCGTTCCAATGGGATTTTTATCCAGGTTTCGTTCCAGATTCAAGATTCAGGACCCGTTCTTAAGAAGTTGTCTTAGCAATCGTCTATTCTAAGGCAAGTGGCGGTTCGCTCTTGCTCATCATTCCATACTTCAATTAATTATCAATTGTTTGTTGTTAATTAATTTGGGATGATTTCTTGTTTATGTTGGGAACAATTTTGATCAATTATTTGATAAAAGAAGTGCTGTTATAATAGGTTGTATATTGCTAGATACAGCGCTATTATGTTCATAATGGTTTTGTTGTGGATTTTAAAGGTGAAATTCATATAAAAAGATTATAATAGGTTGCATATACTGTTAGTGGCAACACTATTTTGATATATATATATATATAGATTGTTAGATCTATGATGTTGGCCATGTTGGCTTTGATGTGGATTATTATTGTACTGAATTGTTAGTTAGCACGAGTATTCATAGGAGCGCTTGGACTGTGCGAGGTCCATTCGTTTCTTTATAACTGGCAAATAACAGGGCATTCAAGTCCCTATGTGAAACTTCTGGTCATGACCAACCGTGTTATGGATTGAGGTTTGGACTCTGCGAGGTCCATTCCTTCGATGTATGTCCCTCATGACGACACATATATCTAAAAGCTTATAACGTGATGTGTGCTTTGGAATTTAATAAGATAAGTGCCGTTGTCGCACATAATTAATGTACCTTGGGCGAGTAGTGTAGCTAGGCGCTAGTGCAGCTAAGAAAAACTCGTCTTAGTTGTAAATCGCTCGTATGCGATGCTGTGATGATGTGTTAGTATGTTTGTTTAAGTTCCCCAACATTTGTCATATTTTCATATAAGGCTCATTTCATTTGGAGTCTTCTTTTGGGATTGATTGCTGTGAGACTCGGTCTCCAGAATCTTCTCTTGTTCATGCTGTTTTATATATTCTAGTAGGAGTATGATGGTTGACTAGCATAATCGGTTATTATTCGAGGGACGATGAGTCTAACCTAAAACGACTGCTTCGAACCACTCTGCTTTGTACCCTTGCGTAGTCTTTCATTAGACTGACCAACCTTTATATTCCTTGCATGGTTGGCTGGTGTCATCCGTCCGATTCAGCACATCAGATAAATTAAGGATTTGAGAAGGCTAGAAGCGACTAGAAGAATGAACGATGTTTGATAAACTGTTTTGTTTAAGATTTCCGCTGTGTATTATTGTATTTTGTTAAGATTTCCGCTGTAAACTTTGCTGTTATGCATTTTGTTGTACGTGGGAATGGTTGTATTCCCAGTACATTGACTTTGTAAAAGTTGTAATATATGGCAATATAAGCCGTGATTTGATTTTATATCAACTGTAAAAGCCTGGGGTGACTTCGTGATGTTGAATCCGGGGTCATCGGCGGTAATACTTTCAATTGTCAAAATCTTGCGATTTGGGGGTGTTACAACCGATGCTATCTTTTTGCCCTATTGGTTTTTACTTATGATCTAATTGTAAATTATTTGTAGTGGGTTACACGTGGCAACTGAATGGTGCTTCACTGTTTCTTTATAAGCAAATTGCTGCATTTATTTTTGCTTCCGGCTGTTTTCTTTATGACTTTGATCTACTTCTGGTTCTCCCTGAAGTTAAAGCATTCTCCAGGTTTGTTGTTCTTTTTTTACAGTTTCTTTTATTCTTTCTAAACATTCCTCTTTGTCTTGATTTCTGGTGTGTTTTAAATTGCTTTAATGCTACGTCCAATGTTTTATATCTGAAAAAACTTTCTTTTTGTTTTCTTCTCTGATTGGGTGTTCTTTCGGTTTCTTTTATGGTCTGTTTTTTATGTTTTGTGTTGCATGTACTGATGATCCTTATTTTTTGTTAAAGCGTTGTCATGTGCTCCAGTTTTTACGCTTTTTTTAAGAGTATTATGGGTTGCATGTTCAGTTTGCATATGCCCTGCCGTATTTGCTTTACTCTCTCGTCATATGGTACTATTTCATGCTTTTTAAATAAGTTTTCGAGTTGTGTCCATGTGTTTTTTGTATATTGTTGTTTTTTGTTTTCACTGATTTTTTGCATCTCTTCTCTAGTTGGATGTCCTTTCTGTTTTATTTTCCTTATTCCGTGCGACATCCCCCCCCCCCCCCCCCCCCCCCGAGTTCTGCATGTAGAGTTAACTTTGAGTTCTGCTTGTTTTTGTATTTTCTGATGGGCTTTTCTTCGTTTTTATGTGATATGTTGTTGTTTTGTGTACTTTTGTTGTTGTGTATGCCACTAATTTTTTTTTATCAATGTTACGTTTTGTTTAATTTTGTGCATGCAAATTTTGTTTAGCATGTGTTATTTCAAGTCTGTTTGTGATCATGCATGCATTGTGTTCTTGTAGGATGGGTAAAAAAAAGGTGTATCTTGACTCGATGATTACAAAATCTAAGGATCACGTTGTGCGTGTTAAGGTGATCAATAAGCGTACTTTTTCTAACAAGCCAAGAAAACAGAAGTTCCAGCGTCTACATCTTGTCGATGAAAAGGTTTGACTTTAATTTTTATCTAATGCTCAGTCCATGTTTGTTTGCTTACATTTCCCCCCCTTTGCATGGCATTACTATGAGAGCCGTACTGTTTGGTAACAATGTTGATTACTTCGATGATATCATTAAGGAGGATCGGTGTTATGACATTAGCAATGTTGTGGAGTCACCCGTGGGTGAAGATTATAAGCGCTTCTCAGATGAAAAACAGATCCATATCAATAGTTCCTCTTCTGTTAAAGTAGTTGATTCGCATGAATGGTCATTTGAGTTCAAGCAAGAGTTTGTTTGGATTTCTGAGGTACTTCATGAAACAAGTCCTTGTAATGCAGTATTTGGTACATTTTTGTTAAAAGTATTTATTACGTTTCACTCTTGTACACAAATAGAAGCATAATTGTATAATTCACTTTATCCCCTATTTCTTCTAGATATGATAGTTGTGGTTCTTCGTTGCACACCACCTCAGAAGGTGGCGAACAGGGTCTCACCTAATCTATCTGATTTATGTGAGCTACACGTTACCGATGACATGTATAGTTTGTTAAATATGTTGTATATTTTCTCTCTCGTGTGCTATAACTAAGTTCATTTTTATATGCAATTGGTTTCAGATATTTTGAGGTTATACTTATTTCTGCATGGATCAACTCGCATTTATTTTTGTCAAACCTGATTGTGTTGATCCTTGCGGTTCTATTATTTTACTTACTGAGTTGAAGACATAAACTTTTAATGATTAGTATTCAAATACTTTGTTTCTACCACTTTGCGTCTCATAAATATATATGCATTTTTTCCGGCTTTATTTATCTCACTAACTTTAGCTCCTAAATTTTTATTCGGACTAAATTCTCATTGTCTACAAACTGCCATAGCAAGATTGTAATCAACCCTGATAGGGTTAGGGCAAATGAGCTTCGTAAATGGTATATGTTATTCAATGTTTTATAATATAAGAAGACTGTTGTGATCTAATTTAGTCTATAAGTAATTGCTCATAGTAGATACGTATTGATGGTTTAGAATTAATGATTTTAAACGAAAAAATGATGTTGATCACTATAAAATAGTCAGGGAGAGGTTTGTTAATGACTTAGTTAAGAGATATACATATATATGGATAACGGTATTTATGGTTGTTCCTTATGAAACTAGCGGCATCGGTACATTCTATAAGAAGACTGTTGTGATCTAATTTAATCTATAAGTAATTGCTCATAGTAGATACGTATTGATGATTTGGTATTAATCATTTTAAACAAAAAAAACAATGATGATCACTATAAAATAGTCAGGGATAGGTTTGTTAATGACTTAGTTAAGAGAAGTACATATATATGGACAAAGGTATTTATGGTTGTTCCTTTTGAAACTAGCGGCATCGGTACATTCTTTCTTATAATTCAACACTGCTTGTAATGTTTTCAGATTTTTAGAGAACAAAGAATTGGTGCTGGTAAGAGATAGTACTATTATCAAGAAGGAGAATGGAGGAGTTAGTATCCCGATTGTTACGATTGAACATGCCTTAGGAATAAAGGTTTTGACTAGCTATTTGTCCCTTCACATTATTATAACAATCAATTATCTATGTATTTTATAAAACATATTTTGTTTTGTTGGCGTATATGTAGGCATCTGACATAACTTCCAGTGGTATGGTTAAGATCAATGCCTATATTCCTGACTTCACCTCTGATTGCTTACGCATGTCAGTTAGTTGTAATTGGTGTGGCAAGGGTTGTGATGTTCCTCCCGACACTTCTTATGTGTGTGACTCATGTCAACAATATTCAGTGTCGAAAGCAAAGCAAGGAAACTATAATGTAATGCTTTCTTACTTTGATTAGACCAACCATATATTCATCTTGTATGATTAGCTTTGTGTAGGGTGTTTTTTATTTCACGGCTACAGATGGTACTGGAACCTTGAAGTTGGTTGCGCATACTCGCACTGCAGAACAGTTGCTGAAACTTAAACCTTCTGAGATATGTTCTATGAATGACGAGGTAATTGGTTGTAGATAAATTTATGGTTTTTTTTTGCTTCAGGTTCTTTGATTAAATCTCCAGCATCTATATACTTTGTCGTATTTGTATGCACGTATATTAGTTATATGGTTTGCAACTCCTAAACATTTTATAATTGCTATTGCTAGAACATATATTTATCTTTTCTGCTCACCTTGTCTACACTTATTTGAGTGAACTCATAGTCTTCCACATTCTTAGCTTTTTCCTCTGTGTTTGTATTGTGGCAAATGCTTGTGTAACATGAGTGTGCTTCGTTTGTAGACAAACTGAGCACGACACTTTGTAGCAAGAAGACTGAAATGTTGTTGTGTCTTATGACGACTTTGCTTGAGGATCACAAAACTTTAAGGTGGATGCTGAAAGATGTAGTATGAAATGTGTTCTCTCTGCAACTATATATGCGATCTAGACTGTAGGTGAAACGCTCCTTCTAAAAAATGAACATCATATATATGTGATATGCTGCTTTTCAGACGGTTTAGTGTTGTTATGGTGTAAGTTCGTGTTCCTCCATGAAGTAGTGGTGTTTTCTGTAATGAATCATATTGTAGTTACTTTTGGATGTTCTTTTTGTATGTAGTAGGTGGTTTTATGTGGTTGAAGATGCTAAAAAAAGCTTTCTTTTTTGTGTATAGGATATGGGATTATTATGACCAATGTTGTATCCCTGATTTTGTGTTTATATAGGGGTAGTATTATGTTTGCTAAGGTTATATATATATATGAATTACTACTTATTGTTTTTTGCAAAAAGGTATTAAATTAACACATTATTTTTTTGCAAAATTCGAGATCATGGTTATGCATAATCTAGATACTTCTTTCCTTCATGCCTATGCTCTTACTTATACACAGGCAGAATCGATTTTCCATGTTGTTTATTAGCAAATTTATATAGAATATGCTTTTAATTTTTATTTCAGTTTAAATTACTTGCAGTTTTAACATGTTTATTATAATTTTGATTTCGATCTTATTACAGTGATGTTGTTTAGTACATGAGGTATTTGTGTTGCTATTTCGTTGTAGTCTAATTTGATTGTGTTATGCTGTTACGCAATATATGAGTGTAAAAGATTGAAGAAAGGCATTACATTAACATGTCATTTCCTCCAAAATTTGCGCTTGCTTTTTTCTTATCTGTTCAAATAAGATTTGTTTGATATAAATTCCAGATCAGTGGTCTTTTTTGTGTGTGTGTGTCGCTTGATGTCATTTATTGTGTTTGTCATATGTTGTAGGTTGCATGTTGATGAATATACAATAATATGTTATGCTATTGTTGGATAGCGTGATGGATGCCACACTGTTTTGTTCTCCACGTCAGCAAACTACAAATAATATATGCTTCATTTTCGTATGAACCAGTCTTTGCAGCACTTGGTATGGAACATGTGCGAACAATAACAACTTGCTGCCAAGTTCAACAACATGCAAGAAATGCAATGCAGTGAAATTTACATATGAATTTCCAACACGTTGTTGTTCTAATGGAGAAATTCGGCTTGCTACAAATGAAACTTCATAGGAGCTTGTGGATTTAATTACGAAGGACGATGATAATGGGATAAATTTTAGGAAATATGCTAGACTATATAACAATTTCTTTGCTTTCACTTCGATTGGTGGAAAGTGTAAGAAAGAGTCAAATAATGGTATATGCACTTTGGTGCTAGAAGGACAAATCTATCACTTCATTTTTGATTTGTTACCTACTGAAGACAATCCAAAATATCTCCAAATGTATGTCTATGATGGTGCTTCTGAAAAACCGAAAATAATGTTATATATGAGCTCTAGAGATGGCTTGATTCCTTTATCAAATTTGATTTTTACATAGATTTGCTAAAGGATTGATCCATCACTAGAACTTATATGTACTTATAGCTACATATACAAAGAGTTAATGGCAAAATGCATACTTCTTAACAATGTGAGTAATATCTTACTTCAAATTGTTTGCCAGATTAGTTAATATACTAAATCCGATCAAATGAAGAAGAAAAAAACGTCTTCTCGCTCTACTCAAAATGTGTTGGCATAATGCTCTAATGTATCATTGACATACACAAGTTTAAATTCGGAACCTTTTAACTTTTCTGAGAACGCTTGTATACCTCATGAGCATCCTTCTTCCACTCATGCTCGAAATGGTCGACACGATATCCATGTATGTTCCTGTGTTCTTCAATGCAAAATAGGATGGAACCGGCACAATCAAGTCCTTGAATAAAAAGTCTACGTAATCGTATATGGAAATACATAAAAGTGAAGACATGAAGACATGAGAAAGTGACAAGGGAACATCCGATTTTAGAGAGGGATATTGAGGTTTGGATGTGTAAGAAAGAACAGTAAAAAGAGTAGCAGATGGAAGAGAAGAAGGAAAAAGAGAGGTGATGTGAGCTAAACCCCAAAAATCCAACACATGAATGGCACATGATAATAGCAGCCATGCCAAGCCCGATCCACCTTTTCTCTTTGGGTCAATTATTGGGCCTTAATTTTCAAACCAGACCAAGCTAACAATGGATTCTCAGTCAGATTGTTCATACTTGACTTTTGTCTGTGCAAGCCGACACAATCAATGGTGAACCCAACAAGGTTGGTAACCAGTCCACTACACGAAACGTGCTTGCAGTTGAAAGACTATCATAAAGTAGTTGTATCTCGCCTCGCAAAGCAATGTTCACAAGAATAGAAGTCGGGATTTATCACAAATTAGCTTAACTTCAAACATGTCTATTTAAACAACGGGGAAAACACATAAAGACACACAGTCTTTTGCACTCCTATTACATGATAGTTTCAACTGAAATAAAAACAACATCAAACAAAGTCGTCAAATACAAACCATAGTTTCTAATCTATATTTATCACATTAATTCTAGGATGTATCCATGTGTTCCCATTCCAATGAAGATGAAGTTTGAGATCCTGCCCACTCACAATAAAATTGTTGTAATTGAAATAAGAGAAATTAATTTCATATCTATCAACATCATGAATTCTTATTATAGTACCATACCACCACCCCTCTCTTGTCCATAGATCTACATGCTCTCATATATCATACATAACTTGACTTCTAATAGGAGGAATAGAGCGTAACAATCCAAAAGATATGATTTCTTGAAGACGGCCTAGACGGTCATGATGTGATAATATGTTGTATGTAATACGATAAAATCCTACTAATGATGAAACTTCAGTTATTATTGCAGAATAATAAGAACCGGTCAATCCTTCTTCGGATCCTATGACTTCAATATTTTCCTCCAATTGAAAGTGTGTAGTCATGTTGATGCTCTTGAAACCCACAGAAAAAAAAGAAATCACATATGTAATTAGTATAAAAAACGTAATGATATTTGAAGTTCTTATAGGAAAAAAAAGGGAGGAAAAAAGCAACGACATATAAGACTTACCCTAAGTACGTACACGTTTTAACACTCCTTTTTTATTCAATACATATTTGAAAACACAATATAAATAGTTAACAAAGTACTTAGTATATATAGCTATAAATAGATATTATTATATAGTTGTACAATAAGATACAAACAAATGGAGTTTAGTTTGGCTTCAGGTTCCAATGTCAGTCAAATTTCCGTTTCAAATGGAGTTTATGCATGCCTAGATAAAAAAAGGAGAAAATAAACACCTATAGCAATTCATAAAAGAAAAAAATGATTTTAATGAAAAACATTGCATGCTAGAAGATAGGGTACACACTGTACTCCATTCACGTGAATATGTACAGGTTTATGTGAACCTGTAAAACTCAAGCACTCTCGATTTTTGAAACACATGCAAGGCAAGATAAATGATGTGTTCTTGCCTCCGATGACGAGCACACTTGTCAAAGGTGACACCTTGGATCTAGTCTTGGGCGAGAAGTCACTATTGTCCTTGTCAAACCTGCCGTGGAATCCTTGGGTGCAAACCCTTGTTGTCTTGCACGAAAGGTTGACAAGATTGGTGGCGAGATGAACAGTGCTTTTAGAGGTTATCGGACACGGTGGTGGCCGATAGCGAACCCGGTGAAGGTTGTCTGGGTGGCGTCGGCGGCAGCGACGACAAGTGTCACGATGAGTGTCATGTTGGCGAAGATGATGACGATGGCGATGGCGATGGCGGTCGATTGGGTGAGTGTCTGGGCTCGTTGGCGACGGCGATATCGATGGCGAAGGTGAGTGTCACAGCGGTGATAACGATGGCGACAACGAAGGGTATGGGTTTGATTGTGGGTGCGATGAAAGCGATTAGTGGGGCGATGGTGTTGCGATGGCGGGAGCGATTAGATGGAGGGATAGATGACTTGAAAGACAAGTCTTTGGCCGTAGCGTCGGCAGCGGAGTGAAGGGAGATGCGAAGGAAGACTTGGCTTGAAGGATCAAGCGAGTGCCGTAGCGTCGGCGGCGGGGGAATGGGGATGCGAAGATAGAGGGTGACATCCAATCAAGGGTAGGAGGATAAACACTCTACTAAAGCCTTGATTAAAATTGAACGTCCCCAAAACAATAACAATGTTTGAACTTAAATACTAAAGGCGAGAACTCGGATGGGCCGAGTCGAGCCTAGTGGGCTAGCCCATGCAAGCATGCAAAGGCATACACCCTAAACATAGAAATAACTATAAAAGGAAAGTGTCTAAAACAAGCATAATACCAAATATAGAAATGTCTCAAAAACAATGCCAAAACAATGGCAAGTAAACCTCTAAACAATCAACCCGGTAGCGGCGAGGCAAAGGGCGAAGACACTACGAGCGACGACGACGATGAGTCGATGGGCTCGCCAGTGGGTGCACCCGGTGCCGGCTGCGATGGGCACAATTCTCCGATGCCGATGGTGGTGAGGACGACGAGTCTGGGTTCGGTGTCTGGGCTACCTTGGCCAGCGATGACGCGAGCGACTAGGGAGGCGACGGCGTCGGCGATGGCTTTGGACCTGGACCTTGTCACTGGGCCCTCTGAGCGAAGGCTCATGGCTTCTTCCTCGTCTGTGTCCGTCATGGGAGGTGGGATCACATCACCCTCCCCCACTTGGTTGTGAAGCATCCCCGCTTCACCATCATCAAACTCAGGCTCAACATATGGCGTCAAGTCCGTTACGTTGAAGGACGCATGGACTCCAAAATCTGGTGGGAGCTCGAGTTGATAGGCATTGTCCCCTATGGCTTTGATCACGCGGAATGGTCCATCTCCACGTGTTGCCAATTTGTGCTTGCTCCGCGAGGGGAATCTTTCTTTTCGCAAATGCACCCAAACGAGGTCTCCGGGTGCGAAAACTACGTAGCGGCGGCCAATGTTCTTTTGCGAGGCATACTGCGAGGACCTTCTTTCCAGTTGATCCCTGGTCCGGCGATGGAGCTTGTTGGGCCCAAAGTTACTCCAAGGGATCGGATCAAACGAATTGGGCCAAAGTCCAGATGAAGCCGAAGGCCAGAAGGAGTTAGAGGCGACGGATGCCCTTCAAACGTTGAGGATCCGACCGAATCCCGGAAGTTTCACCCTGGACATTAATTGCTTGATCGGTGACAACGGTAACAACATTAAACATAGAGATTATGATGGCAATCAAGAGCAAATCCCAAAGATCTCGCACAAAATTAATAGAGGATAAATACGAAGACGAATAATGGACACAAGGAGAAGCTACCATAAATAGACCACGAAGAAGCAAACGAAAAGGGACCCGTCTACTCACAGCATCCACTGACTTACCCTTCGAGAGGCCTACTTGCATATTCACTCTCACTCAAACCCCCCGGAGATTCTACCCGATCGCTGCCGGTCGAAACACCAAAACGCCTGTCGGACAGGGCTCGATCCTTTATTCTCTAAGGATAAGTTGTATTTCGATCTGATTCAGTCATCAATTGATATATAAATTACATTGCCATTTCGTATCTATTCTTTGCTTGGTTGATTGTCTATTTGGTTTGGATTGATTTTTTTATTATCCGACTGGCTCTCGTCCAGCAGACACTCAGTCGGCACATGAAGACACTTGACGATCGCATCGCTAGAATTCCCAGAGTTCCACAGCCGATCGAGAAGGAAGCGTCGGGTGGATACGAGAAATCTCCATTCATCGGAGAGATCGCCAGAGTCGAAATCCCAAAGAAGTTCCACCTTCCTAGCATGGCGACATTCGATGGCACCAACGACCCATATGATCACATTTCTCTCTATAAACAAAAACTAATGACTGCATCTATTCCAAGGGAGAGCCACGAGGCTGTCATGTGCAAAAGCTTTGGCACGACTCTCGCGGGTCCCACCCTGACCTGGTTTATGCGTTTGCCTCAGGGAATAATCGCCTCATTCGCGAATCTGGTCAACTCCTTCAAAATCCAATTCGCCAGCAGTCGGAGGCTAAAAAGGCAGTCAAGTGATCTCTATCGAATCACCTAAAGGTATAACGAACCTCTCCGGAGCTATCTTAACAGGTACAATAAGGAAAAAGTCATGATCCCCCATTGCGACATCACCACCTCCATCGAAGCTTTCCGACAAGGTCTGATCAAGGACAGCAACCTCTACAACGAGATCACCAAGTACCCATGCAGAAGCTTCGAAGATGTCCAAGCCAAAACCATGGCTGAGGTACGTTTGAAAGAGGATCGCAAAAAGCATCCCATGGACCCGACCAGTCCAACCGCAAATCCTCCTCCGACAACCGTCGAGACAGACGTCATCACCCCTACTCTTGTGATCGAAACGAGCAGAATCAGGTAAACTCCTTCCAGGACAGGTCCCAAGACTGGAGAGATGGTCCAACGTTGCCTCCTAGGGTTCAGTCTTACAATTTCAATATCTCTGTATCGGAGCTCGTCAAGAGTTTCGACAAGTATGGGAAAGAGGTAAGATGGCCCCGAAAGAACGACCGACCGGAAGTCAAAAAGGACATGGGCAGGTGGTGCGAATTCCACGGTGACCATGGTCACTCGACGGACGATTGCATCGCCTTACGTAAAGAGGTCGCCAGGTTACTCGCGTAGGGGCTCCTGCGTGACGTAATCTCGGAACGAGCCAAGGCTACTATGGAGCGATGAGATCAGTCAAACGACATGCGAAAGAAAGCAAAGGCAGTAAGCCCGAGACGCCGGAGTCCAGACAAACCAGGATCTCCGACCTCCCAACGGTCACGTTCGACGAGTCCGATACCGATGGGTCGAAAAACCATCACGATGGTCTGGTAATCTCTTTGTCTATTGGAAACTGTTTGATACGTAGAGTACTAATCGATACAGGAAGTTCAACCAATCTCTTGACCTTCGACGCCCTCAAAGAGATGGGTCTGGGCGAAGATGATCTTATCAAGAAATCGACTCCACTAGTCGGATTCAGCGGCGAAGTTAAACATACTATCGGCGAAATCGTTCTTACGACATACGCTGGAGGAGTAAACCAACATGTGAAATTTCTAGTCCTAGACTGCCCATCTCCCTATAATTGCATTCTTGGTAGGCCATGGATACATGTTATGAAGGCGGTACCCTCGACGTACCATCAAATCATCAAGTTCCCTACCAAGTGGGGAGTCCAAGAAATCAAAGGAGACCAGAGGATGGCCAAGGAATGCTATGTCGCATCCATGAAAAGCGCTGTCGAACATAAGATCGCATATCAATCACAGCTCGGCGAAGGATCTAGTCAATACGTCGAACCAGAAATGGAAAAACTTGACGAGATCGCGCTAGATCCTTCAAAGCCAAACCAAACGGTAAGGGTCGGGTCGGACGTGGACGACTCGACCAGACAACAAATTCTGGATTTCCTCAGGTCCAATGCTGATTGTTTTGCGTGGTCGCATGAGGATATGATCGGTATATCTCCAAACGTTATTACCCATAAATTGAACGTAGATCCATCTCACCCCCCTGTGAAGCAAAATCGCAAGAAATTCGCCCCAGAGCGAAACAAGATTGTCGACGACGAGGTCAGGAGCCTGCTGGAAATAGGAAAGATAAGGGAAGTCAACTACCCCGAGTGGTTGGCCAATGTGGTTGTAGTCCAAAAGAAAAACGGCAAATGGAGAGTCTGCATCAACTTCACCGATCTTAACAAGGCTTGTCCCAAAGATTCCTTCCCACTTCCTCACATCGACGCCATGGTCGACGCGGAGAAAGGGCACGAAATGCTATCCTTCATGGACACGTTCAGTGGCTACAATCAGATCCTCATGGAACCAGAATACCAAGAGAAAACGACATTCGTCACAAGCCAAGGTATCTATTGTTACAAAGTAATGCCCTTCGGACTAAAAAATGCAGGGGCTACCTATCAACGACTAGTCAACAAGATGTTCAAAGATCAGATTGGGGACACAATGGAAGTCTACATAGACGACATGCTGGTCAAGTCGAAAAAGAAAAAGGACCACATCGATTACCTTTGAGGTACTAAAGAGATATAACATGAAATTAAATCCTATGAAATGCTCTTTCGGGGTGTCGTTAGGAAAATTCTTAGGGTACATGGTGACACAAAGAGGAATAGAGGCCAGTCCGGAACAGGTCAAGGCCCTCATCAATCTTCGATCCCCTCGATGCGTCAAGGACGTACAAAAGTTGACAGGCCGGATAGCAGCTCTGAACAGATTCATCTCAAAGTAGACCGACAAGTGCAAACCCTTCCACGACGCTCTCAAGAAGAACAAGTCCTTTCAATGGACAGAAGAACATGAAGTCGTGTTCCAGGATTTGAAGAAATACCTGGCCAGTCCCCTGTTGTTAACCAAACCCAAAGACGATGAGCCAATATTGTTGTACCTGGCAGTATCGGAGTCCGCCGTAAGCGCAGTACTGGTCAGAGAGGAAGACAGCAAGCAATCGCCAATATACTACGTCAGTCGAACGCTATTGCCAGCAGAAACAAGGTACTCGTCGTTAGAAAAACTTGTCCTATCACTGGTAATGGCATCGAATAAACTCAAACCATACTTCGAATCTCATACTATAATTGTCCGCACTAACCATCCCATGAGATAAATCACGAGGAAACCCGAGTTCATAGGACGAATGGCCAAATGGGCCATACACCTCAACGGCTACGACATCGAATACGAGCCCAGAATAGCGATCAAGTCGCAAGCCCTGGCTGACTTTGTGGCAGATTTCAGCCCAACCCTAGAGCAATAAGCCACCAAAGAAGCAACACAGTTACTTGCGACAAATGAAATAGGCAAATGGGAACTCCACACTGATTGTGCGTCGAACGCTAGAGGATCAGGGCTAGGGGTCATGTTGAAATCGCCACAAGGGGGCAAGATAGCCCAGGCCGTAAGTTGCGAGTGGGACGCAACCAACAATGAGGCTGAATACGAAGCACTCATATTTGTGCTCATTCTGGCACGCGACCTAGGAGTCCAAGAAATTGAAGTCATCTGCGACTCCCTCTTAGTCGTAAATCAAATACAAGGGCCATACAACGCCAAGGACGACATGATGATAGCTTATCTAGACGTAGCCAAGAAGCTGATCGACCAATTCCAAACATTCGACATCAGGCAAGTGCCCAGAGATCTCAACTCTCAGGCTAACGCACTATCCAACTTGGGGTCCGTCTTGGACCCAAAGAAATTCCCAAACATCCCACTGGCACACATCTCGACACCAGCTATCCCGAAAGCATCCAAGGAGTCGAATACACCATTAGAAGAACTTGTCACGACGGAGACAGGTGACCGACCAGAAGAAGACATCGTTAACGATCATGACGATTGGACGTTACCTTACATCAGATGGCTAAAAGACGGCGTCCTACCCAACGACAAAACGGAAGCAAAAAGGCTAAAGGTACAAGCTCTTTCCTTCGATATTATAAGTGACGTCTTGTTCAAAAGATCTGTCACATGGATACTCCTACGATGCCTCAAGACTCCAGAAGTCAGACGTATCTTACAGTCATTACATGAAGGAGAATGTGGAAACCACATCGGTGTACAAAGCCTCTCGGGGAAAGCCTTGCGAATCGGATACTACTGGCCCACAATGAATAGAGATGCGATGGATTACACCAAGAAGTGCGATGCCTGCCAACGACACGCACCCGTTCCTCATCAACCCTCGGAACTCCTCCATCCGACTCTAACACCATGGCCCTTCATGAGATGAGGGATGGACATCGTCGGAAAACTCCCACATGCGTCGGGTCAACGAGTCTTCTTCCTTGCCATGACAGACTATTTTTCCAAATGGATCGAAGCTGAAGCCTCCGAGAGGTAAAAGATCAACACGTCATTTTGTTTATAAAACGCAATATCTTGTGCAGATTTGGCGTCTCATCAGAAATCGTGTACGACAATGGCTCCCAGTTCATCAGTCATAAGACTCGAGCCTTTTGCGACCAATGGAACATCAAACTGGTCACATCCACTCCTCGATATCCTCAATCTAACGGACAAGTCGAGTCTAGCAACAAAATCATCGTCAACAACCTCAAGAAACGCCTCACAGGGGCTAAAGGAAAATGGGCAGACGAGCTCCCGTTCATCCTCTGGTCCGACAGGACCACTCCAAAGAATGCGACCGGACAGTCACCATTCTCACTCGTCTACGGAAGTGAAGCGGTCATTCCCGCCGAGCTATTGGTTCCGATGGCCCGTTATAATCTTCAGACGAATGAACAAAACGACATCGAGCTAGCACACAACTTGGACACAACAGATGAGACTAGAGAAAAAGCCAGAATTAGAATGGTCAGGTTCCAGCAACAGGTCGCAAGAAGTTACAACAAAAATGTTTGAGTCAATGTCTTCAAAGTTGGCGATTGGGTCCTTAGAAAGACATTCCATAACACCAAGAATCCGACCGACGGAAAGCTCGCACCTCAGTGGGAAGGACCCTACCTAATCAAAGAAGTAGTCGGAAAGGAGCATACCAATTGGAAGGCAAAGACGGACGACCAATCCCGAGAAGTTGGAACACAACACACCTAAAGTTATACCACTTCTAGACCAACAAGGTAAGACACTAACGTTCTTTCACCTACCATATACTATTTGTTGTTACAAACACAACTCTATTCCTTGAAACTGAGCATTCACATCTAGTAAGGACATTTTTCCTTGCAAACCTAAGTACAGGACGACATCGACATACACACTGGATCCAGTCACAAACAAAAGCGCTTACACTACATTTACACGATCGATCGGAACACGGGGAGATGAACACCACAGGCACGTCGGCACACCGCCTGCCTTACACAATACATAAGGTTAAGACACCTTATTACATTTACGCAATAGAGACATATTGCTTTCCTCCTCGGCATAACACTAAGTCATGACTAAACATAAACACATACATTTACAGGCCTCCTTCTTTACATACATACGGTAAGCCCTACTCGATGGAGCACATGGGCAAACCCGACATACAAATCAAAGGCGTCAACGACAAACTTCTCTAGAAGAGTCCGATGAAACATACGAACACATAAAAAAGTTCGACCCTTTGTAAAATGGATTACGTCAATAAAAGTCTAAGCATTTTTTACATACATGCGACCCGCGATGATGGACGGGTCGCCAAAATATATTGTCTGCCTACACACACATAGGACTTCAAATCATCCATAAACACATTATGCGACCCACGATGGTAGACGGGTCGCCAAAACAGAAAACACCCTACCCACACACAGGTGGGGTCACAAGTCAATTACGAAAAACAGTCAAAGGTCGGGATTCGTGGCATTACCTTCAGTAGGGGCCGGATCGGTGGAAGGCTGGGGCTCGAGCGGCACGGTATCGCCAGAATGGACCTCGTCTTTACCGGCACTTTCGTCTAGAGATTCCTCTCTGATGCCGGCCAACTGGAAAAGCTCAGAACCAGGATTCCCCTTCGGAAACAAGGTATCCATGGTCTCTTTCTCCGCCTTCAAATCCCAGGTCTTCTGCTTGCCCTCTTCAAACTCCTCGATCATCTCGACACGCGACTTCAACGCATAGAAAGCGCCTACGTCGCCTGCGACCCAACCAACCTCAATCCTAGCCTGCTTCACCTTCTCTTCAACACTTGACTGGCTCTCACTAAGCTCCTAATAGCAGGCTTAAGTCGTATCACCTAATCAATCAAATAAAATCCTAGCAAAACCTAAACAAGTAGTTAGGGTAAGCAGGGGTCGAATCCACAGAGAGGAAGGGATTAATCTATGTGTTGTTCGCATGCAATAGTAACAAGAAGGGGGAGTTGTAGGTTGGTTGGTCACAATTAAGTCAAACACAGCAAAGTATATGATGAAAATATCAAAGAGAGAAAACACTTAGCCAAGTAATGTCCACATAAGTCATTCAAAGGTTGTTCCTTGATTATGCCTTATCTTCCTATTCGGTTATTCCTGTCCTGATCTTGTGTAGATTAATAGGAAAACCATCCCTAAGAACCCTTACCAATGAATAACCCTAGCACCACTAGTGATTCAACCTAAAGGCAGCAATGAACATAAGAATTAACCAGGATACACATAACACCTCAACCAGAAGCATTCAACATGTAATCAATTCCCTACATAGATAAATTCCACAGTGGCAGATAAGAATCTATGCTCGCTACTCGAACTAGAGCGTTAGCCCAACAGTTCCCTAGTATTAGCAATATGAATGAAAGCAATAAACCTAGGTGATCAATCTAGATAAACCAACAAACATCCAAATAAGAATTTGCTCAAGAGAAAAGATATAACTCAATAGGATAAGATAGATAGGAACAAAACCAGATGAATAAACTTATGCTTCCATTACCGGACTAAGCAAAAGAGGCTTAGCTCCTCATAAACATGATGAACTCCAAAGGTATGAAAAGTGGCAATGATGAATTGAAATTGCAAAAACTAGAACTTGGAAAACTCCTTTCTTAAACCTAATGCTAAAGAGAGTATATATAGGGCCTCTAACAAATGACTGTTTTGGGGCGAAAAGATTGGACGACCTAAATCGCCTTAGACGGGGTAACTAGTCGATCGGACGATGGGAAATAATCCAAACCAAGCAAATAATAGGTAAACAAGAAATAAATATATAATAGCAAGATGATTTTATTAGATATCGTGTGAATCGGATTAGATCACAATACAACTTATTGTAATAAAATCAGAGATCGAGTGGGACTCGACCGGTGACTTGTGAGTGGCGACCGGCAGGGGTCAGGCGTAGGCAGCCGTTTGGAGAGCTAGATGGGGAGCGAGAGTGCTATTCTGGTGAGTTTGCTAAGTGAGAATGCGTGTCCTTTGCATAGTTGTGAGTTCCCTGATCTTTATCTTCTTCGTCGTTCCAAATATGGTAAGTCCCTTTACTCCTGTGGCCGTTGCACCATTTTTATGTTTTTATCTTCAATACCGAGTGTAATGGCAAGGATTTCGCCGTTGAATTACTGGCAATTAAGGTGTTTGAACGTTGCAGATGTTGCATGATCTGAGCATTAAATGCGTGGTGAGATCTCCGCAATCTTGTCGGATGACTCTTGACTGGAGAGGTTTTGTCGGGTGTCGCTCGACCAGAGAAGCCTTGTCGACTCTTCTGAACTCGTCTGCCATTCTCCCGATTTGCAGTGGGCTTGGGCTCGGTCCTCTTGATCTGTCTTCTCTGGAGAATCCAAGCCCAACAATGACCTAGCCCAATAAGAAAAGAAACGAAATAAAATGGAAAAATAAGAAAATAAATTAGAAAAGATAGACTCGGGAAAAGTCAGAACTTCCAGCGTCGACGACCCGCAAGCGTGGCCCATTTACCGCGATCGCGGCCTCTTGTGGCTCCGCGCTCTTCACATTCCTCCACGCTTGCGGAAAACTCTCGACTATCCCGAAGAACCGCGATCGCGGCACCCCTGCCCGCGGTCACGGTTAATGCTCGACCTTCACTCCTTGGCTTCGCCTCCTAACCTCTCGTCTTCACTTCCTTGGCGTCTTCTTTTGGTGGCTTCCTTCCTCAGTGTCTCCTATGCTATCCAAAATAGCTCAAACACCTCCAAAAACACCAGACTTCGCCCCCAAACGCCATGCACAAGAATGTGTCTAAATCTACCCGAATGGCACCAATAAAACCCTCTAATAACTCTTAGTTAAGTCCTATAAAGTAGTGCTTATCAGCTCCCTTCGACAAGCATCCAAGTCATCTTGGCAATTCTTCAGCTCCCTAACGAAGCGGCGCTCAGCGTCCCTAAAATGGCTCTCAGCTCCTTCTACCTTGGTCTTCAAAGATGCCAGATCGGACTCTGACCTAGCAGCCTTGTCCTCGGCCTTAGCGACCATCTCTTTGACACCATAATACGCCCCCAAGAGAAACTGGAAAGTCTGAAAAAAGACAAGATCAAAACAATCAAGGTTTCACCCGACTATGAGAAAGAAAACGAACAAACTTGAGATCTGCCAAGACGACTTACCTTCCACGCAGAGCATCCCGCTTCGCCAATACAGTCCAAGGGAGAGACGCCATCAACTTCAGACTTCAGAGTCTGGTCCTAAGCATGAAAGATATCGGCAATCGATCGACCGACCGCGTCGATCTTCTCGACTCCACGAGCAGCCGTTGCCTTTTTCTTTGGAATATCCACCACCTTCACATCGCCAGAAGAAGCACATGCCTTCCTTTTCGAGCCAACTTTGGCTAGGAGCGACGACTCCACCGACATCGATTTACTCAACGAGGCCCTGGCCGCCGCCAACCTTTGCCAATACAGTCCAAGGGAGAGACGCCATTAACTTCAGACTTCAGAGTCGGGTCCTGAGCATGAAAGAGATCGGCAATCGATCGACCGACCACATCGATCTTCTAGACTCCACGAGCAGCCGTTGCCTTTTTCTTTGGAATGTCCACCACCTTCACATCGCTAGAAGAAGCACATGCCTTCCTTTTTGAGCCAACTTTGGCTGGGAGCGACGACTCCACCGACATCGATTTACTCGACGAGGCCCTGGCCGCTGCCAACCTTTGCTCTATCAGACCTTTCCCAGACATTCCCTTCAAACGGGCACTCGACCGACCAGCCAGAGACGCTGACACGACAGACAAAACATAAATCACAAGCAGACGACTAAAAATATATGAGTCAAACAAAAACTCACACTTGACCCGAGACGATGAAACAATCGACATAACGTCCTGAGAAGTGGGGGAGACCGACAACAGGTTGACGTTTATGAACTTTCGCTCCGACGCGGGGATACTAAGAATAATCTTTGTCAGACCTTCTGACTGAGCGTCCGCTTCCAACTCTTCAGCCTCAGGGACTACAAAAAAGAAGAGTTAACCAAAGGGTTAAAACACATAAAACATGCAAAGAGAAGTTGAATACGTACTCTCAACTCGCCACTCCGACAGCAGAAACGAATAGTCGCCCCCCTTCTCTAGAGACGAACGCTCGACGAAGAAAAACTTCGACCCCCATCCACGGTCGTTTACATCTAAGTTGAACACCAAGGGCTTTCGACCCGGACGAATACACAATTGGACACGAGAAGAACTCTTTGACCCCAGAAAATAGTTGTACCACAGGGCGTCGAAGTTAAAACCAGTCCCAGACTGAACATTCAACAAATCTAAAACCCTAAGGATCCGCCACGCCTGCGGCATGACCTGACACGGCACAAGCGCCAGGGTCGCTAAAAAATCCCTAACAAGAGGGGAGAATGGAAACGTATGGCCAATCCTAAACGGGTAAGCATAGAAATAAACCCATCCCTCGTAGCGAGCGTCGGCTCTCTCGTCTGGATACGGCAACCTTGCGACCGTCTCCGGAGGAAAGCCTCCGACTTGAAGGATTTGCTCCAACTCCGCCTCCGACAGAGTCCCCATCAGAACGTCTGCCTCCTTCAGAAGGAAAAGGGGGGCTCATTCTTGCTTGAGTTCGAGCAAGTAGCAGTCGACTCGGAAGATTCACTGGAAACCATCTCTAGAACAGAGGGAGAAGGGAATCGAATAGCAATTTTTTTTGAAAAAACTTAGCAAAACCTACCAGATGAGGAAACAAAGGAAGAAGATGAAGCCAAACCGTCAGAAACTTGATTCGAATTTATGGAGGGAATCAGCAGTCGCAATAACGTCCCATCATGCAGCGGGATTATCGCCACGTAGCCCTCGCCTATCGCGCCTAGATCGGAGGGTGAAGATCGTGTGGGATGAAAGTTGCTTGGACTCCATCTCACAGCTGCCATGAAGCTCAAAACAACATGGGGATATTGTTGGGCCCAAAGTTACTCCAAGGGATCGGATCAAACGAATTGGGCCAAAGTCCAGACGAAGCTGAAGGCTAGAAGGAGTTAGAGGCGACGGATGCCCTTCAGACGCTGAGAATCCGACCGAATCCCGGAAGTTTCACCCTGGACATTAATTGCTTGATCGATGACAACGGTAACAACATTAAACACAGAGATTATGATGGCAATCAAGAGCAAATCCCAAAGATCTCGCACGGAATTAATAGAGGATAAATACGAAGACTAGGGGTGTTCATGGGTGGACCGGACCGGATTTTCGGACCGGACCGGACCGGAAATGACCGGACCGGACCGGTAAAATTCCGGTCCGGTCTCCGGTCCACCATTTCCGCAAAACCGGTTTCCGGTCCGGTCCGGACCGGAAGACCGGAATTTAAAAAAAAAATTGTAATTTATATGTTTTATATATTTTTTTTAGAGATTTATATGTATTTTTTTGTATATTTTTTTTTAAATTTAATAAGTTAGGAGTATATATGTTTTATAAATATTTTTTTAGATATTTTTTTTAGATTTTAAATAAGAATTTAATTTTTTTTATTTTTTAAAATTAAATCCGGTCCAATCCGGTCCAAGACCGGACCGGACCGGATTAAGACCGGACCGGACCTATCCGGTCCGGTCCGGTCTTCGATCCACATATGCCCAAAAATCCGGTCTGGTCCGGACCGGATGAACACCCCTAACGAAGACGTATAACGGACACAAGGAGAAGCTACCATAAATAGACCATAAAGAAGCAAACGAAAAGGGACACGTCTACTCACATCATCCACTGACTTACCCTTCGAGAGGCCTACTTGCATATTCATTCTCACTCAAACCCCCCGGAGATTCTACCCGATCGCTGCCGATCGAAACACCAAAACGCCTGTCGGACAGGGCTCGATCCTTTATTCTCTAAGGATAAGTTGTATTTTGATCTGATTCAGTTATCAATTGATATATAAATTACATTGCAATTTCGTATCTATTCTTTGCTTGGTTGATTGTCTATTTGGTTTGGATTGATTTTTTATTATCCGATTGACTCGTTACCCCGTCTAAGGCGATTTAGGTCGACCAATCTTTTCGTCCCAAAATAGAGCTCTTGCACATGCTCGGCGCGATTGGCGGCAGTGACGTGCACTGGGTCTCAGAGTGGACGCGACGACAAATCCAGCGGCCTCAATGGGTTCATTCCATACACCACCACGAACGGTGTCAACTTGGTCGCCGTGTGCCTGCATCTATTGTGACAAAACTCGACAAGTGATAGTAAGTCCTCCCAACGCCTAGGGTTGGCTTTAAGCATCGTGCAAAGGAGGGCTCCTAGGGTTCTATTCGTGACCTCTGTTTGGCCATTGGTCTAGGGGTGGTAGCTAGTGGAAAATAGAAGCTTAGTGCCTAGCTTACCCCAAAGTGTTCTCCAAAAATGACCAACAAACTTAGAATCCCTATCACTAACAATGGTATGTGGGACTCCATGAAGACGCACCACATGTTCAAAGAATAAATCGGCTATCTCACTAGCACTATGGGTGGTCTTACAAGCTATAAAATGTGTCATCTTAGAAAACCTATCAACAACCACAAAAATAGAGTCTTTACCTCATCTAGAGAGGGGCAAACCCATGATGAAATCCATAGAAAGGTCTTCCCAGGGGGCATTAGGAATGGGCAAGGGCGTGTAGAGGCCGTGTGGGCTAGACATAGCTTTGGCTCTTTGGCACGTCACACAACTCCTACAGTAGCGGGTCACCTAGTGGGTCATCTTAGGCCAAAAGAAGTGTTCTCTAAGCGCGGCCAAGGTCTTACTAATCCCAAAATGTCCACGAGTGTCGTGTGCTTCCTGAATCAAAAGGAGCCTAATGGAGGACCTAGGGATGCATAGGCGGCCAACCTTGTATAAATAACCCTCAAAAATAAAATAAGACTCAAACTCACGTAGTCTAAGGCAATGCTCGAATATAGGGGCAAATAAAGGATCAATAGCATATAATTCCTTAATCAAAGCAAAGCCTAGAATCTTAGTTTGCACATGAGTCAAGAGAACGTACCTGCGAGAGAGTGTGTCGGCTACAACGTTCTCTTTTCCCTTCTTGTGGACCACGACATAGGGAAATGTCTCAAGGAACCCCACCCAACGAGCATGGCGTCGGTTGAGGTGGGCTTGGCTCTTCAAATAGCTCAAAGATGCGTGGTCGCTGTAGATGACAAATTCACATGGCCAAAGAAATGTTGCTAAGTCTTTAGCATACGCACTAGGGCATACAACTCCTTGTCATAGGTGGGGTAATTTAGTATGGCCCCCGTGAGCTTCTCACTGAAATATGCAATGGGCCTTTTCTCTTGGTGTAGCACACCACCAATGCCTATGTCTGAGGCATCACACTCCACTTCAAAGTGCTTGGCGAAGTCGGGGAGCTGGAGCAAAGGTGCCTGGCATAAGGCCCGCTTCAAAGTCGTGAAGGCCTTCTCGTGGGCCTCAAGCCACAAGACTGTGCTTCCCTTCTTCGTAAGCTCGTGCAAGGGCACTGCAATGGATGAGAAGTCTCGCACAAAATGCCTATAAAAGCCTGCGAGGCCGAGGAAGCTTCGCACCTGGGTTGGCGTCGTCGGCGTGGGCCAGTCATTGATGGCCGTGATCTTCTCTTCGTTGATGCGCAAGCCATCACTACTCACGACATAGCCAAGAAAGTTGGTAGAGCTGGAGCAAAAGCTACACTTGCCAAGGTTGGCAAATAGGCGCTCACGTCGAAGGCAATCAAGCACAAGGCGGAGGTGATCAACGTGCTCCTCAAGGTTGCGTGAGTACACAAGGATGTCATCGAAATAAACGACAACAAATTTGCCAAGGAAAGCTCTCAAGACGTGGTTCATCAAGCGCATGAAGGTGCTGGGCGCGTTGGTGAGCCCAAAAGGCATGACAAGCCACTCGTAGAGCCCATACTTGGTCTTGAAGGCGGTCTTTCACTCATCACCTTCTTTCATCCGAATTTGGTGATAACCACTCTTCAAATCAATCTTGGAGAAAAGTGTGGCGCCATGGAGCTCATCAAGCATGTCGTCCAGACGTGGGATCGGGTGCCTATACTTCACTGTAATCTGGTTTATGGCACGGCAATCAACACACATTCTCCATGTGCCATCTTTCTTGGGCACAAGGATCATAGGCACATCGCAAGGGGAAAGTGATTCACGCACGTAGCCTCGATCCAACAACTCTTGCACCTAGCGCTGTAGCTCTTGGGTCTCTTATGGGCTAGCACGGTAAGCAGTGCGATTGGGCAAGGAGGAACCAGGCACCAGGTCAATTTGGTGCTCAATGCCCCTCAGGGGTGGTAGGCCTTATGGCAACTCGTCGGGGAAGACGTCGTCGAAGGCGACGAGCAACGCGGCAACGACTGGTGGCACCGACGCGGCACTCGACGACGTTGGGTTGCACGAAGTTGGCACAAGCAGAAAACAAGGAACTTTGCCAGACAACATAGCAGTGAGCTCACTGGGCCTGGCTAAAAACAATCGGCGCTCGCAGCGGCCTTGCAATGGGGACGTCTGCGGCAACTGAACGGCCAACTACGTCGATGGAGAGGCGCTTGGCGATTTTTGTGAGGCACTGGGAGTATGTGGGCCGGTGCTCGAGCCAGAATGGGGAGAACCTGGCCAAGCTTCTGGTGTGCCTCTTTTGGCCTTGCTAGCGGCAGCAGCAGCGGCGCCATGACGATCCAAATGGGCACTGGACGTGGCCCACTTGTGGCGTTCGACTTCTTCTGGGCAGTGCCTGGTGGAGACGAAATTTTGCCAGAATTGGAGGAGTTTGGCCTTTGGAGTGCCTCTGGGGACTCGTTTGGCCTTATAGCGGCGGCCTCAATGGCCTTCTGGCGATCCCGTTCAACCTGGTCCTGCAAGATCTCATGGGGAGACATTGGGTGCAAGTTGACGCACTTCCCGTGGTAATTGAACACATAAGTGTTCAAATAGTCATCATGGAGCACGCGTTTGTAGAATTGCCATGGGCGCCCAAGCAAAATATGGGTGGAGTCCATTGCAACGACATCACAAAGTATAGAATCACAGTATTGGCCTATTGAAAAAGAAATTAAGCATTGGCGAGATACTGTGTTACCTGGAGAAGACAAAATCCATTGGAGGGCGTAAGGTTGGGGGTGAGGCGTCGTGGGCAACTTGAAGTGTGTCACGACCTTCTCATTCACAATATTAGCACATGAACCTCCATCAACAATAACGCTCAAGGAAGCCGTCTGGACGAGTGCCCTTGTGTGAAACAAGTTTTCTCGTTGGTCGCTCAAGCTCGCTTCCTTGATGGTGAGTAGACGCCGTGTCACCAAGCTAAATGGTGTGCCCGCGTGCAGAGAAACGGGTTTGCAGTCGTAGGCGTCGTCCTCTTCTTCGATGCCTTCATCGATAGGCTCCAGAGTGGGCTCCTCCTTGTCGCAAGACTCGTAGCCAGCGGCGGCCGTGGAGAAGAGCACTCGGCGAGCATTGGGGCAGCCCTTCTTATAGTGTCCCCGTCCACCACACTTGTAGCATTCGACGTCGCGCACGCGATCGGTGCCCACCGGAGGCTGTCTGGGCGCAGTCTGGCACGGCGCTGTGCTTGGCGTCGTTGGCTTTGCCTTGGGGTTTGGCTTGACGCGATTGTGGAAGAAAGACTAGGGTGCACATTAGAAGAAGGCAAACTACTAGGGTTAGAAGAATACCTTGTTTGGCCACTTTGCCAAGTGTAAGACTTTCGGCGGTTGAGTTGTGCATGGATTTGCATCGCCGTATGAGTCAGAGTGTTCAAATCCTTGATGGGCAAGATCTCGAGTTGATCACGGATGGCCGTGTTCAAGCCACTCAAGAACTTGGTTCTCAAAGTTGATGGTGCAACACTGATATTGGCCTTGTAATACATGTCGTCGAGCTTGGAAAAGAACTCGAGGGGAGTTTGTGAGCCTTGGCGAGCCATGGCTATCTCCATTCTCATTTGATTGCGGTAATCTGGAGGCACATATTTTTTTGTCATCACGTAAACCAATTGGTGCCATTCGGTGACGAGGGGTAGGCGGCGTCGGATACTGTCATCGACAAACCTATGCCACCACACACGGGCGGCGCCTCTGAAGTGGAGCGTCGCGGCGTTGACATGGTCCTTGGGTGGCACTCGACAATAGTGAAGCATGTACTCGGTGGCCTGCACCCATTCAAGGAAAACAGAAGGATTGTATTCACCAAAGAAGTGCTCGATTTTTACCTTGACTTCGTGTCTTTGGTAACGAGGCTGGGCAAGCGCTGGCATGGGCGCGTTGTGTGGTGCGGCAGCGTAGAGAGGGTTCTCGTAAGCACACACACCAGGGGCTCTATCGCGTCCAAGCTGGCGTCTTTCACGGGCTGGAGGAACATCGCCGCAAGCAAACCCGTCCTTGGGCGCGTAGGCGTCATCGCGTCGGCGCTGACACGTCTGGGCGTCATAGTCGGCTCAGCGAACATCTCTGGGCATGACATCGCGGCTCTCACAGCCATTGTCACGAGCACGATCTCCTTGGGGCTGGAGACACGAAGGGGGAATCCAATCTGATGGACGATCATGCAATTCAATAGGGTCTCCAAGGGGTGGATGAAAATAATTGGGATTGACCATACCTGAGTCCTCGATTTCTTCGTCGTCGAAGTCGTCTTGGATGGTGGGTGTCATGGACGCATAGCCATCAGACCCATAGTGTGGCGTCCGAGCACTTTGATGGAGAAGATGGTCTCGCACATCGTAGCTTCTGGGCTGGGTAGGAGGCGTCCTCAAAGCGGCATCATCGCGTCGCGTGTGCCCACTGGGACGGCGACTAGGTCGCCTTGGCGTTGCAGCGGCTAACCCGGCTTCACGGACTCGGCCTTCGTATGGCGCTGAGCCTGGAATGCGGCGCTGGGTGCGTCGAGATGCATACATGTCTTCAAAGTCGTAAGGTTAAGAAAACTCACCTTGAGTGTCGGCGTCGTGGTCGGAGTCGGTATCATAGCCAGCGGGTGTGACTCCGGGCACGTAACGGTCTTGGTGAGACACGTAACTTTGTCGGCCCTCGATCACGCTCTGCATCCGATTGAGTTGTGGTTGGAGGTTGGAAGTCGATGGCATGACTCCCTTGCCTTTGTCCATGCGAGTCTTGCTTGGACCTGCGTCGGTGGCTCTGGGCACAAACGGCGCGTCCATAGCGATCACTGGAGTGGGGTGGGCACGATGGGTGCCACTCGTTGTTGTGCTTGCAAGGTTGCAACTTGTTGTCATAGAGCTTGTATCAATCGTTGCTCCTCGGACAACTCCATAAGAGGATCAAGTGATGGATCTTGTGTTGGAGGGTCTTGTGGGGGTTGGTCGTGTTGTAGACCCAACGGCTGGAGTTATGGGTTGGTGTTGTCGGCGCATGCGTTCTCTTCACTAGATACGATCGTCATGCTACCTATAACAATAGGGTCCGACATAGGAGTAAAAACGAATCAAAGGACACAAAGAACAACAACCAAGAAATCACTAATCAAGTCACAAAGTTCACGAAGGGAAGGGCTTGTATTGGCTTGCCGTGAGGGCGACTAGGCTTGTCACAAGAGACGGTGTATCAAGCAAGTCGTCAATCAAACACACAAGAACAAAGTGAAACCCTAGATCAAACGTAAACAAAGCAACCAAATTAGCAAGACAATACCTTCTAGGAAGCTTGACCTAGACGGCAGAGGGATTTAGAGGATGAGCCTAGACCGGAGTGAGTGGGTTAAGGTTGCCTTATTTTGGCTTTCCCTAACTTGGAAACTTTTTTTTTATTTTTGTGAATATCCTTTTGGAATATCTTTTTTTATATATATATAATATCCGAGATCTTATCTTTTGAAGAGATCGGATTATGCAAAAGGAAACAAAATAAAAACGGTCTAAGTAACAAGAATATCACAAGCGTAATCTTAGAGATAGGAGAGAGAAGATAAGATTTGATGATATCTTATATATGGAAATTCGGCTAACAACCTAAAAAGCAAAGCAAACAAATTTGGAAAACTCTATCAACGCAAGAAACAAGGAAACAAACTATTCTATTATGTAAGATATCAAAGTTACCAAACACACCAAAACTTAGGGAGCAAGGAAAAAAAATTCGGCCAAGGAACTACCTTGTAGAAACCGATTGGACAAGTTATATATGGAAACTTTTGGTTTTTCTTGTGAATGATGATGATGCGAAAGCAAAGATGGTGGTCAAGAAAAAAAATTGTGAACAAAATGCAAACTTGAGTTCGTGACTTACAAGACTGCTAGGCTCTGATGCCAGTTGATGTGTTCTTGCCTCCGATGACGAGCACACTTGTCAAAGGTGACACCTTGGATCTAGTCTTGGGTGAGAAGTCACTCTTGTCCTTGTCAAACCTGTCGTGTAATCCTTGGGTGCAAACCCTTGTTGTCTTGCACGAAAGGTTGACAAGATTGGTGGCGAGATGAACAGTGCTTTTAGAGGTTATCGGACACGGTGGTGGCCGATAGCGAACCCGGTGAAGGTTGTCTGGGTGGCGGCGGCGACGACGACAAGTGTCACAATGAGTGTCACGTTGGCAAAGATGACGACGATGGCGATGTCGATGGCGGTGGCGAGCGATCGACTGGGTGAGTGTCTAGGCTCGTTGGCGACGGCGATAGCGATGGCGAAGGTGAGTGTTACAGCGGTGCTAGCGACGACGACATCGAAGGGTTTGGGTTCGATTGTGGGTGCGATGAAAGCGATTAGTGGGGCGATGGTGTTGCGATGGCAGGAGCGATTAGATGGAGGGATAGATGACTTGAAAGACAAGTCTTTGGCCGTAGCGTCAGCAGCGGAGTGAAGGGAGATGCGAAGGAAGACTTGGCTTGAAGGATCAAGCGAGTGTCATAGCGTCGGCGGCGGGGGAATGGGGATACGAAGATAGAGGGTGACGTCCGATCAAGGGTAGGAGGATAAACACTCTACTAAAGCCTTGATTAAAATTGAACGTCCCCAAAACAATAACAATGTTTGAACTTAAATACTAAAGGCAAGAACTTGGATGGGCCGAGTCGAGCCTAGTGGGCCAGCCCATGCAAGCATGCAAAGGCACACACCCTAAACATAGAAATAACTATAAAAGGAAAGTGTCTAAAACAAGCATAATACCAAATATAGAAATGTCTCAAAAACAATGCCAAAACAATGGCAAGTAAACCTCTAAACAATCAACCCGGTGGCGGCGAGGCAAAGGGCGAAGACACTGCGAGCTACGACAACGATGAGTCGATGGGCTCGCCAGTGGGTGCACCCGGTGCCGGCTGCGATGGGCATAATTCTCCGATGCCGATGGTGGTGAGGACGACGAGTCTGGGTTCGGTGTCTGGGCTACCTTGGCCAGCGATGACGCGAGCGACTAGGGAGGCGACGGCGTCGGCGATGGATTTGGACCTGGACCTTGTCACTAGGCCCTCTGAGCGAAGGCTCATGGCTTCTTCCTCATCTTTGGCCGTCATGGAAGGTGGGATCACATCAATAAAGTCAACTGTTTTAATTGGTTGTATGCGTTTATTTAGACAAACCTTTAAAAGTGGACGTTCCATTAATTAAGTGATGAAGATTATTTTATTTTTGTTGAAAAAGGATTATTTTATGGATTAGATCAAATAAATTGATTGCACCTTTGAAACTTGATACTACGTATTTAAGTTACTAAAATTTGAGCTGAAAAGTTGGATTTTACAACTGTTTTAGTCATTTTCAGCTCAAATTTAGTTTTGTTTGTTTTAAAAAATATATCCAATACTCATAATTGATTTTTATCTATCCATAGACACCCATTTATATATGTTTTTCATAAAATTTATAAAGTGATAAAAATTGGGTTGAAAAATTATGAGTATGGAAAAAAGTAAAAGAATTTGTACATGATGTGACAGAGAGAGTTGAAAAGTTGGCTAAAAAACTTTTTTTTTAAAAACAACTATTCTGCATCCTTAGTGTCTTTCCCAATGTTCTCTACAGAGCAATGAAATTGTATTGTTCATTTTAAAACGATTGACAGACTGTAATTTGTTTTTTCTTTTTTGGCTAGACAACTATCAAGCTTATTTTGAAAACACCATTTGAGTTGGCTTTTTTTTGGGCCCAATAGACTCACCAAGAGTTAAACCAAAATCCAGTATTTATATGTACATATGATATGAAGTAGTCACATACACACATTGCTAACTAAATTCGAAGGAGCCTTATTATGTAGAGAAAATCATTTCTATTTATGCGAGTGAAACAAAACAATACCATGAATTTTTATAGGTAAGTAAAATCCACCTTATGGTTTTCATTTATTCTTATACCTTCATTATATTATCGATTAAATTATAGATTTACAAAAAAATTTATCCACTATCTTCTAGATAAAATGTACTTTCACAAATGTGGTTGTTCTACAAATTTCACATTACTTACCTTTATGTGCTCACATTTTTTCAGGAATATCTACTCAAAGCAAAAAATGAGGTGGCACATCATAGTCCAATATCTGTTTACTCAAGATTGTGTGAAGATCTTAGTAGCTCAAAAATAATCCTCACCCAAAAAACATAAGCAACAAGGAATCAAGCCATCTCTAGAATATTTTACTACCCAATTTGGTGTCACAAATCAGGAAGAAATAAAATGCGCAGAAGGACTTAAAGATCTTGGAGCGAAATGATATTAGATCGCCAATCTGCACCCCTTCGAGTAGTTCAAAATGAGTTACCATTCCTAACTTGTGTGGTCTTGAATTTGACAATGGCCGAAAGTTGGATCAGACTTTCGGCCATGCACAGCCATATATCACAATAAGGTAGGATGGGTAATTCAAAAAATAATTTTGCAACCAAGGGGAGCATTATTTGCTTTTGGATGAGGAGATTGGTATTATTTGCAAAGTATGCGGTCACATGCGAGAAGAGATCAAACATGTCGTGTCAGCGTTTGTAAGTCCTGAATCCAACATCCAATCCACACAATCTGTCGAATTGATTTACATTTTTGATGAATTTATTGTTGTCCATTTTGAAGCATGAGAACCCGTTTGGACTTTCGGATAGGAGCGACTTGCGCATGTGTGCAAGACTGCTTTGTTTTGAAACATTGCAGGGTAAAAATCCATTATCATCAATGGGTAGTTTGAAACGTATACATTGTTCTTCCAGTAGGTATATCTGATGCCACAATTCTTGAGGCGGCGGTTGGAAGGACAAACTCCATCGGAATCGTTTCGAAGATAATTCCAGGGTTGAGACAAAGCACTCTTTTACTAAGTCCTAATTTTATTTTGTCTTAATGAGATCATTAGATTGTACTATATACTAGTAGTATATGCCTGTGCTACGCATGAGCTTTATTAAATTATATTGAACTTATTTTATTTGACATTTTATTAATATATATAATTGATATGTCTTAAATATCTTTACTTATATATATTAAATCATGTTTACATTGTACCTCCTATGATACATATGTTTTATGAGTGCGGTTCCGGTGCGGAGCACTCTTCCCGTGCGGACGTGCGGACATGCACTATAGGGCCTTATTTGTGCACTTTTGGGCCTTATTTGTGCACTTTTGCAAAAAATTTGAAAAATGCTTGGAAAAAAATTTGAAAAAGAATTTTTTTTTTTTTGAAAAAGTGCACAAATAAGACGTTAAAGTGCACAAATAAGACCCAAAAGTGCATGCTCCGCACGTCCGCACGGGAAGAGTGCTCCGCATATGATCCAAACTCTATGTTTTATTATATATTAAGCTTTAAACTTCATGATTCAATATGTAATGTTGAAATTAATTATAATAGGAGCTAGTAATGTTAATTTTTAAATGAAAGTTTTCAAATTAGACAAAGTTTGCATATTTCAAACAAAACAAGACTCGGATAACAACTTATATTGATAATTAAATACTTACCCTATGGGCCTATATATAATGGTTAATGAAATAATATTTTATTGTATTTATATTTTAAACAAAAGTATGGATAAATAAAAAGTTAGCACAATGTCATAAGCATATATGTTTGTCTATATTTTGTAATGAAAAATCTAAATGTTACATGTTATCTTTGCATAAATCTACATTATTAATTACATTCAATTTTTCATTTTTACCTTAGGAGCTTTTGTTTTGTTTTCTCTTTAAAATATTATGTATGAGTTCGGACGTTAAATATTATGAGGTTTATATTTTTTTAATTATTTATATTATCCAAATATTAGGTGATTAATATGATACTATAGCTTAATTTATAATTGAAAAAGAAACATTTGAATTAACAAAATCCGGCCAGTAAATCCAAAACAACAATTCTCTCATTTTTTTGATAATATTATTCATAATCGAGAATTTTAGAATTTGTAAAATTTGGGTGATGATTGTGAATATCATTACACCTGTTCTTTTATCTTAATCATTTGGGTCTCATCTGTAAACTTTATTTTTTCATTATAATAGTTTACAATGCATGCATATTCATCGAGTTTCATGCTTTGCATTTAAATATATACGGTGTTTTCGCCTAGTACCCCTAAGGTACGGCGAAATTCGCGAGGTGCCCAAAAGTTTGATCCATTTCGCATGGTACCCCCGAGTTTTGTTTTGTTTTTCCGCCAAATGCCCTTTTGTCAAATAGACTAACGGAAAACATAAAAAAAAAATCAAAAAAAAAAAATCAAATTTTGCCGTCTTCTTCATTGTTTCTTCTCGCGTCTCCTCTGATCTCCTGTCTCCTCCGGCGGCTCCTAGGGATGGCAACGGGGCGGGGATTCCCCATTCCCCGTAGGGAATCCCCGCTACGGGGACGAGGAATTTAAACGGGGATAGGGGCGGGGGTGGGGGAAAATTTAAACCCCGAGCGGGGACGGGGAGCGGGGTGGGGATAGAGGTCCCCACCCCGTTCCCCGCCCCGTCCCCGGCGGGGAAACCTACGGGGATCCCTGCCGTATACAATATTTTTGTGATTTTCTTAACCTTAAATCCTAAATTTTATATTGTTTAGTCCCTAAACCTTGTACCCTTTAGACGTTAAACCATAAATCTCAAATCATTTATACCCTAAATCGTAATACTATATAAATTTAGACAAAATTTAAAAAAATTATGTGTAGTGAAACGGGGACTGGGATCCCCGACGGGGAACGGGGCCCCGGGGGGGACGGGGACGTGGGAAGATTTTGATCCCCGTTCGGGAACGGGGGCGGGGACTGGGGCCAAAAACGGGGACGGGGACGGGGAGAGTAGTCCCCGCCCCGAACCCACCTCGTTGCCATCCCTAGTGGCTCCACGTCCTGCCGGCTCGAGCCTGCCTCCACCGTCCTGCAAATGTAGGTTGAGTTGGGTGACTGACTGGCCTCTCTTCTTGCTTCTTTTCCCTTTCCTACATTTCATGCTTAGCTTTCATCTCCCTCTATGTCTCTCGCCCCTACTTTCTTTTCCCTCTCTCGTTTTCTCCGCCCATCCTTTTTCAGTTCCCTCTTCTCCCCAATTCCCTTTTCATCCATTATCAAGGGTTTTGTGGGGAAGAATTCAGGTCTGATTTTGCAACAATGTCTTCAGCAATTTCAGCCTAAAAAATCATCCAACCCCTGAATCTGAGCACTCAGATCAGATCTGCTGACAAGCCTTGCGCATCTCTCTCGTCCACATCGTTTCTCGGATCCGCCCAAACACAACTTCGTATCCCCAGTGGCCACAGTTTAACCACCTCTTCCCACCGCTGCGGTCGATCCACACTTGCTTCTAAGGTGGTCGCCGTCTCCGAAGCTATCAAGGAGAAGAAGTCCAAATCCTCCTCTGGATTGAATCTAGTAAGTTTCCGAGGATTTCAAGTTGAGATTGTAATATCCCTCATTTTATAAGGATAGTTTGGAATTTTTCCAACTCCCGTATTACAAGTCGGATTAATTTCAGAGAAGTTCGGACATTCGGTAATATGTTTGATCTCTGTATTATTTTTTCCGAGTAATATAAAATACAGTTAACATGTGTTCAAGGTTAAATAGTCGTTTGTGTACGAATATATTTAACCCGGGGTTAAGAAGATTAACCCAAAGTCAAAACGGACAAAAGGGTGAAAATGGCCTTGACCGCACCCCGTGGTCAAGTGGCCGCACCCGCGGTGAAGGCCGATCTGTGAGGCGGTCTGTGGAGGCCATCGCACCCTACCGCACCCCGCGGTGGGATATTTTTCTTCTGCAGCGTGATCGTCTTCCACTGCAAGTGGTGCCGGTTGTCAGCAAGTGGCTGCCTCCCTTGGTCGAGGGCTTGTCCCCTGCTTGTTCCCCTCTTAGCTGGGCCTATAAAAGGGAGAGAAAGCTGAAGAGGAGAGTGTTGAATGTCTTCCTCCTCCTCTGTCTTCTTCCTCCTCTGTTTTCTCCATTGCCGCCTGAGCTTCCAAGCTTTCGCGGAGCTTCGCCGAAGTTTCCCTTGAGTGGAGAAAGTACTCCCAAGTGGTGTTGGAAGGTTTAAGGTGTTTGGAGAGTGAACCATAATCGAATCGAAAGCAAACAACTCGATTTGGGTGAGTTTTATGAATTTTCGCTGAAGCCCCTCTGCCTCTGTTAGCTCGCCGCACCCGCGGTGAGTTGGGTTCGTGTTGTGGCTCGTGGGTGTGTGGTCTTGGGCGAGGCTTGACTCCCTCGATTTATTGTTTGTTAATAATTGATTAAAAGATGATATTATAATAGGTTGTATATTCTGTTAGAACAACGCTATTATATCTATTATTGGCCGCGATGGCTTTGATGTGGATTATTACTGTGTTGAACTGTTTAGTTAGCATGAGTATTCGTAGGAACGCTATGTACCTTGTGGGGGTTTAGCTGTTTCTTTATAACTAGTACTTGGTGGATTCTTCCCCAGTACTCTCTCAGGTCATGACCATGCCCTTACTCAGGGTGGTGCACTTCGCTAGTGCCAAATCTTTCGGGGTTTATTCCCTCTGAGATCTCTTGTGAGGAGATCTGATATCTCTTGTGAGGAGATCTGATATCTCTTGTGAGGAGATCCGATATCTCTTGTGGGGAGATTTAAAAGCTTATAACGTGATGTGGGTTTTGGAATTAAATAAGATAAGTGCCGTTGTCGCACATAATTAATATACCTTCGGCGAGTAGTGCAGCTAGGCGATAGTGCAGCTAGCAAAACTCGTCTTATCTTTTAAATCGCTCGTATGCGATACTGTGATTCTGTGATTATTAATGTTCCCCAACATTTGTCATATTTCCGATAAGACTCAATTCGTTGGAGTCTCCTTTTGGGATTGATTGCTGGAAGACTTGGTCTTCCAGAATCTTCTCTTGATCATGTCTTTTCATATATTCTAGTAGGAGTATGGTGGTTGACTATCGTCATCGGTTTTGATTCGAGAAGCGATGAGTCTAACCTAATACGACTACTTCGAACCACTCTGCTTTGTACCCTTGCTTAGTCTTTCATTAGACTAACCAACCGTAATTGTTCTCTGCATGGTTGGCTGGTGTCATCCGTTCGATTCGGCACATCAGATAAGTTGCCATCCCGTGAAGGCTAGAACGACTATATAAGTGAACGGTGTTTTGACAAGTGATCCAGGTTAAGATCCTTGGCGGGTGATCATTGCGATCAAGACCCTTTTGTTGGTTATTTAAAGACTTCCGCTGTGTTAAGAAAATGTTTTGTGTAAAGACTTCCGCTGTATTTCTGATGTATTTTGTCGTACTTGGAATTGTGTTGTAATTCCGCGACTATGGTTTAAATGAAAGTTATGATATTTTGTATCATAATTGTTGTGTGATGATTTGTATCAACTGGTAAAGCCTTGGGTGACATCGGACAGTACGTCTGAGGTCACTGGCGGTAATACTTTCAAGAGGTTATTTGGGGGTGTTACAGAGATTTTTGTGTACGTTGTCGAATTTGTAACCCTTGCTCTTCAATTTCTTAGCTTTTGCTCATGGGTTTATGTAGTTTGTGATGAATTAGAAGGAATTATTTAAGTTCAGTTTGTTCCAAGATTGTTGGGTTCTCTTCTAGACTTGTGTATTTTCCAAGTATTATAGACAATGGCATTGGAGCGATGGAGGCGGGCTCGAGCCGGGCCGACGGCCGGCAGGACGTGGAGCCGCCGGAGGAGACAAGAGATGAGAGGAGACGCGAGAAGAAACAATGAAGAAGACAACAAGATTTTTTTTTGATTTTTCGATTTTTTTAACGTTTTTTGTTAGGCTATTTGACAGAAGGGCATTTGGCGGAAAAAAAAAAACAAACCTCGGGGGTACCACGCGAAATTTATCAAACTTTGGGGCACCTCGCGAATTTCGCCGTACCTCAGGAGTACCAGGCGAAAAAACCGATATATATATATATAACAACCATTTTCACATAGTAAAAGTTTCGGTTTAAATATATTGGGGCATACATTGAATGGATATTTAAAATAGTCGTTGTCAAAAAGTGGTATGCTCTCGATTTATATTGACCTTTATAAATTTCAACATTTGAAAATTACCATGAAGAAGTAAGTTAAAACAACCGTTTGTTTTCCTAGAATGTTAAAGGCTTTTGGCTTACTATTTATATTAATTGTTCGTAAAATTATCTTAAGAAGTGGAAAGAATATACTGATCAAATTAAATGTTATATTGTATAGTATCCCTTTGTATTTGAATGATACTGCTTTTTTTTTCTGAAGCAAAAATATTAATGCAGCTTATTATAGCATTTTTCAATGATGATATTATAACTATCACTATTTAAAAATGTAAAAAAAGGGGACAAAAAATGGGAGCAAAGAGGTACATTTATGTACTTTATTATTATCTCAGTTCAATCCCATTTTCTAACCATTTGTGTGTGATTTTTTAAGAGAGATGTACAATAGGCTATGAACACTACTGAGTCACGTAAAATTAAAAAAATAATTAAAATCTTAGTAGTTTATTGTAAACTCCAAAAAACTTTATACCTTAGGTTGGAAGTTTATAATTTCCATTATTGGTTTTAAATTTCAATATAAAATGTTTACATTTTAGCTAGCTTATATTTTCTCAAAAAACTAAATAGCATTTAATTGTATAAGAATATTATTCGGTTTTCAATTGAGCAATATTGCATCATTTTCCGATGGAAAACAAATTAATATCAAATAGCAAGCTTCTCATATTAAAATTTCACCAATGTTGTTATACTACGAACTTGTATTTTATTTATTATGATATACTTATTCAATTGATATATTAATCCTTCCATTTAGATTGAATTATTCTTCTAGACTTGAAATTTTGTTTAGCTTGATTTGTCCTTTAGCTATTTTAGCCAAAGTTGACCAAATTTACCCATTGCATTCATTTACTAAAATTAAAGTTTTTTCTTATATAAACTAATTAATTATTTAGTCATTTGTACTCCAATTTTCTATTTGTGTGTACATAGGACATCAGATACAAACTAAATTTTTTAGAAGTTATCTTATATCTTAAAATATACTCCATCCATTTTATGATAATTATACTTTCTAAATTCTAACAATGTGTTTATGCTTCAAAATAATTATCCTTTTACATATATGCTTTTATTATTTTTAGCACTTTTTAATAAAAAATAAAAAAAATATTAGTTGAGATTTTGGAAAATAACAAAAGAAAGTAATAATCCAGTTTTATAATTATTATGAAACGAAAGAGAGTAGTTTATATAGATAATATCTTTTATTCTCCAATTATTCTATTTGCTTACTTATTTATTGGATATTGTACTATGAACGGATTGTTAAGTCTTCTACAAATATATCACCGATTCACCGTCTATTAAGACAATGATATTTTTTTGTTAAAATTTTAAAGTGTAAAGAAAAGGGAATTTAAGTCAATAAAATTACATAAAAGAAAATGTTTATCTACATATAGGTTTTACTTACAATCTCTTTACTCTTTGATATAGATGTTTTTCTTCTGAAGTATTTTTTTTACCTACTTAAATCTGGAAGTGACATTAACATCTTCAACTCTTTAAAATTGCTATTAAGAATGGGAGATTTTTTTAAAGAATTTTTATATTGTGATTTTATATAAATATATTGTTTGTGGCGTTAACTCTTTTTTATATTACAATACAGAAAGAAGTCGTAGTATGATTATATCTTTGATGCTTAAATTACATTGCTCCACCATTACAAAACCCTCAAATAGAAAAAAAGCCCATAATCACAAAACAAATCGAAATACCTTATACTAACAAACTCATCTCATGAAACCCTCAAATAAATAAATAATAATTAAAGCTCAAAATTATTATTTTAGATTACAAACACTTGCAATCTCAAGACTAATATAGCAAAACCCTAAATTCAAAGCAAATAATTAGACAAAAAAAGAGATGGAAAGAAAAAACGATTGATACAGCTTCTCCTTATAACTCCATAAACCAAACTTGTAGCAAGTTGGTGTATAAAATGTTTGTATGTAACTTCTCTATACGGTGGACAAAGATATGCGATCTAGGCTGTGATTATTTATATGGTTTCTGGTACTATCGATGTGGAATGTGGATGCATGGAAAGAAGCTTTGCTATGTATATGTAAATATTAGTATGAACTTAATTGTGGATTTTTTTAATGTGCATGGTTGTTTGAGTTTGGAAGTAAATTATTGTGGCCATTGAACAATAGAATTGATTAGCTCAAAAGAATACTAAGCGTTGGAATTCTAAAAGTTAGAATGGTTTGAATGTTTTAAAGTTGGGTGATATTGGTAAATTGGGGGGTGAGAAAATAATTTATTGTCTATGATACAACTTATATATAGTAAGACATTTTCAATCATGTTTTACATATATATAATTTTTTTTATATTATAGGCTTTTTTGTCATTCTTTATTAGATAATTTGTTTTGAATTATTAAAAATAAATTTATAACATTTATTTTAAAAAACAATCTATAATATTAAACATAATAATGTTAGTGCCTATAAATAAGATTAATATATTTTCAATTATAAATAGAAAAACATCAAGTAAACAAAAAATAATCAATCATATATACCCGAATAGTGAATCCGAGCTAGAGGGACCCCGTTATTTCATATATTTTATTTCATTTATATTAAATACTTTATTATATAATTATATAATATTAATTTTTTTAATATAACTTTTTTATTAAATTTTAAAATCATAATATGAATCATAAAAAAATGGGCACCTTTGACCCGCTGGGTCAACCCGACCCGCCCGACCCAAAAATTTAAATGGACCCGATCGACCCGAATCCGAATTGACCCGAACCCGACTTGAACTGACTCGCCCGACCCAGTTGACAGGTCTACTAATAGTAAATTTAATTAATTCTTTTAAAAATACATAACACTTGACTTAGAACATAAGAAAATATAAAATAAACCTTAAATAATATAAGAACTATATAAAAGGTTATATTTGTCAATATGTGTACTAAAAAACTTTAAGGGCATTAAAAATTACCAGTTTTGTTTTTGACAACTAAATTATCAATTGTTTCATGGATGGGATATTTCTCAAATTTAAATAAATGTTGGTAGTATACAATATGGTGGTGTTTAATTCTTTTAGTTGTTGCATGTTCATATGTATATTTATCATTTTACTAATAGTAAAGAAAATACTGGCAATCTTGAACGTTATAACTTAATTATTTTATTTTTTAAGGGTGATTGAGAAGTGACAATTAAGTAATATTCACACTATAATTATAATAATTATTATTATTATTTAAAATTGATGGCATGCATATTCATTGATATTGAGATTTACATATGAGTCAATTTCACTTAAAGTACGTTATAGAATTGTAATTTATATAATATATTTCAAATTTGAAATAATAATTCATGTAAATTAATTTATATTATACAAAACTTATTCAGAGAAGTGCTACTTTAGTATATATGTTTATACATAAATATATAGATGTTTAACTTTTGTGTAATTTTATAAATATTTTAAATCTACAATAAATCAGATGGTCATTAATTGGCTAGGATTGCATTTTACATTATATATAGATATCTGATAAATAGCTTTAATTTTTTTTTTTATAATTAGAGGTTCACGTATTGCTAATGTGTAGAAAGATCATCAATGGGAACGATTTAGGATTGTCTTCGTTTTTTGGAAGGGTCTTTGTATTTACCTTGTATCAGAAAGGGGAAAAAATTATAACAAAACAGAAATGTTACTTGATTTTCTTTTTACTTATTAATAAAAGAAAAAAAAACAATAGAAGCGTGCATTGTGAATAATAAAGCCATACATTATTGTAACATATTAACCAACATCAAGAAAATATAAACAAGGGAAACCATCAGTATGTTCATGATGTTCAAAATGAAAGGATTAACATCAGGCGTAGTTTATAAAATTGCACAATTAATATCTGATGTCCTTAATTAATCAACAATACAGATATTATCCGTTTCCCAAGTATGTTGTCTACAAAGAAAAATAATTATTGTGATTTTTACGAATATTACTCCCGAAACAATCTATATTTTAATTAAGTCAACAATACGCTCTGCGCCTCCATCTTTTCGTCTACATGCAGAAAATTCTCAAACCTACCTAGAAGGCTACAAACTTTGTAAATCGTGAAATTTGATTCTGGAAATCCAAACGTCAGAGAATTCCATCAAACCGCCGATGGATACCTCCCTTTTAAACCTTATTTTTTCACATCTACAAACCCTAATCGTCGTCCTACATCAATTGAATGAGAAAGAGAGTCGAGTCTTCGGTGAAGACAAGCTATTGATTCAGACAGTGGAGTGTCCAATTTTTCAAGAGGATGACCTCGTTGAGAAATTAAGGTCCCTTGTGCTTGCAGTGGAAGTCTCAAAGGTAACATTTCAGATTTTTTGTTTGATATTATTGCTGGTGCAAGTCAATATTATAGGTTATGGAACAATGTCTTTATGAAGAACATATATTTGCTACTGAAATCTGAGTTGTACATCCATATAAAATTTTAACGCATTCGTTTTTCTTTTCCGCGAAGAAGTAGATAGTTGGAAACAATTTATTGGTCAATCTATGTCCTTGCAAGTAATAATAAGACTTTCTTGAATTAGATATCAGAATAGGAGGTTTGCATGACCTAGATTAAAATTCATGAACTTAATTTTGTCTTGATTTAAATTGAGTGTTAATCACTCTATAGGGAAAAGTTCTGTGATAGTAGAAGTCTCATCAGGTGTAATGGAGACGATGGGCCCAAAGAAGCCTGATAAAGGTTAGGGCCTTTATGATTAAACCAAACAAAAATATAGTGTAAACCGTTCAACCACTACTGGTTGGTTACATTGGTAACCACCTTTTAAACTGCCATCCTCCTCCCATTACAACTATATATATGGAAGAGGGTAAATTTCACACTAGGATTTTTTTTTCAAAAGAAGAAAACGACAACTAGGATAGTTTCTAAATCATCGTAAGTGTTCGTAAAGGATAGTTTCTAAATCATCTCCCACGTCTCAATTTTGTTTTTATAGCATACTGTTAACAATTGCCTTTCCATTTTTTTATTTATGTTTCTTTCGTTGGCATTTGTATCCATCACCGGTTGTCTTCTTGAGTTTGTTAACTATGGACAATGAAGTCCAATTTTCCAGGTAGACTGAATGGATTGAATATAGTACTATAACCACTTAAGTAATTGTTCCCCTAGAAATGGCAATTGAATTTGTCTATATAGGGTTCTTTTGGTACATTGTCTGACAATGAATTATACACTTATTGCAACATTCTTGTTTTTTTCCAAGTAATATAGTATTTTCATGTTTTATTGCACAATTCATTCACAATGCTCTCACCATCAAAACAATTGAATTTTAATTCCACAACACAACATTAAATTCAGTAATGGTGTAACTTAGGAATTGATGATGGATTAAGTCTCCAATTACTTAAACATGTGTAATTGTGCACATATCATTCTATTGTCTATTAGGTTTGGTTTACCAATAGTATCCTAATCCGTATGAATTCCATTGTTTCACTATGTTTGTATTGTTTCTGTTTAAAATTCGTCATTATTTTATAATCTGCCAAATTCAATCAATGACTTTTGGATTGTGAGTTGATCATGATATGATGTAGGTTCATATCAAATGGCCGACAACAACGATGAGTCCAGACCCACGGTCCTTGCATTTGCCGAGCTGTGGGATATGCTTCAAACTGCAAGGGGCATGAATCAGGATCGTTGTAATAATGAAACACTAACCCTTTCAAATATACTTAGAAAACTGATTTATGGTTATTGTGGTCTGATTTTTGTTATATTCTTGTGTACACTTTAGGGCAAAGAATGAATATTGATGTGTATTCCACTTACATGCGGTCTATCAAGAACTGTAAGCACGATTACTATAAGTACAGGGATGGACAACGCAAACTCATCGACTGGTTGCGTGCATTGAAAGCACTCTCGAGAACTGGACCGATTATAGGACCTGTGAAAGGAAACTTCACCAGGTAGATGTTAAGCTTGTAGTTTCATATACATGTAGTCTTATATTTAACAATAATGTACATATTTTGCAGATCCAAAGGGAATGGATGTGGAATGACCAATCGCTAGACGCAATCATTAACATTGCATTTCTCTTGAAGTCATCATTGGAGTTTGCCTGCCGTCCGTGAAGTTTATAAGGGTCTTTGGGGAGGTTGCTTTGTTTTATGATTGTTGTTGATGAATATGGTTTTGTAATGACAATTTGATGCCTATCGATTTTAAGACTGTAGTTGTAATATTGTTAATATTACTTTTTGTTTGATGAACAAACAACGTATGCTTAGCCATTGTGACCCGCTTGTTTTGCATGTATTTAATCAAGTATTTCATTTAAATAATATATCAACACATCATTTTTTATATGAGTTTATCTAACTATGTTAAAATGTTTTGAAACCATTTGATCATATTGATCATACAATATAAACAAAATAAAATTAGAATTAATAAATGACAACTTTACTTTAGAGGATCTTTTTGTTTAGTAATATTGTATCTAATTTATAACAACAAAAGGTTCAGTTATTGCTAACGTGTGAAAGGATTTAATAAAATTATTTGAAATAAAGCCATAATATATTAAATCCTATTTTATTATTGTATTTTTGTATATTTTAAATGTATACATTCATTTTATAGCTTACATATGTGTAAAACAATTTAATTGTAGTTCATATTCTACGTACTTTATTTTCTACAAAAATGGTAAAGTCATGTCCCCCAACTTCGTAAAGCGTAGAAATTTATTGTGGAAATCCAAAAGTCAAACAAGTCCATCACATCATCCTTGATGTCTCCCCTTTAAGCACGGTTCTCTTTTCTTCGTTCTCTACAAGTGCACCGATCTCAGCCCCGTCCTCCAAATCCAAGACCAAACCTTCAATTTTGCTCCTCACAACGACACCTTTATCTTTGCAGACTCATCTGGGTTTTCACCCTCTCTTACTTTCAAAAGATCTTAAGGTACGTTATTAAGTAGGCGACTGGTATCAACATAACTTTTGATTTTAACCATTTTCCACTCTATTACTCTGTTTCAAGACTTTAAGTTTCTTTTTGCCTATATCCATTTCTTCATGACTGCACAATATTGGATTTAATTTCAGATTTTAGGAAATTATGGGTTTATGGTACATTGATGTGTGATTACTAAATGTTTCAGAATTTGCGACATTCAAATTGTTTGATAAATGCCTATAAGGATATGAGAATAGAGACTACCTCAATGTGTTCATGGAATGCCGGTCTAAAAATATTTATTTGGTTAATTAGGGTTTAATTGCTTCACTTATATGATATTCTTCTTAAATCATTTTCTTCTTACTAGAAAAAAGAAATTGGAATTACTTTTTTGTGTGTAAACCATTTAACTACTACTGGTTAGTTACATTGTTAACCACCTCTTAAAATGCCATCCTTCTCCTATTACTACTATATATATGGTTACATTGTGTAAACGTTTCCCTGGCATTTGGTATCCATCACCGGTTGTCTTCTTAAGGTTGTTAACTATGGAGAATAAAATCCACTTTTCCAATACAGGACATCCAAGACAACTGAATAACAATTCTTAACTATGGCATTTTGTATCCCTTGCGTTTCTGTTATTTTGTTGAATTAGTTTTTTGTTTCGTATCTGCCTATTATGTTAATCTAAACTCATTGCTTGTATTAGAAATTTGTCTTTGCTCTTCTCTGAAACTGTAGGAATGACTATTATAAATATATAATGTAATTCTGGGTGTTGATTAATCCCTTGAAAAATTAATCATTTCACTATGACTAAGTGGATAAAAAATGTCGTGTTTTAGGACATTTTACATATTCTTGGCTTTATTTCATTACATTGATGTTATAATTTCAATTACTATGACAATTGAATATGGGTGAAACACTACTGACATCATGCAACTTATAGCACTAATATGTATTTAAATCATGACACCTTCTAACTCTAAACCGTTTGAACACAACTCCAGATACTATGGCAGCCAACACAAGCGCTGGTTACAGACCCCAAAATGGCAAAATACAGTGTGTGAAGAATTATGGGACCTACTTCAAACTGTCAGGAGGACAACCAGACCCAATGGCCCGTAAATTTCTTCATACATACTCACAATAAATTTAAATTCATACTTCAAAACAACAAAAACTGTTACTAGAGCGGGCAATGAGCTTTGAAAGGGTTGTCGAATATATGCGGAGCATACAAAATCAAGATCGGAAAATCACCGGACTATTGGCAAAGAAAGAGAGGATCAACCAAAAAATAATTGAAGTTCTCAACCGTAACCCCCAAATACCGTATGAGATTTTCGCTAACCAAAATGAACAACACACGATAATTTTCACTTCATGTTAATTTATCAATTTTCGCATATCATATTTAAATCCATGTTGTGTGCTTTGCAGCTTGAAATACAACTTCTTCACATTGAGTTCTCACTTGAAGATACAAAAGATATGACAATGGTACTAAGATCTTCTCTGCGCCGGGCCACTCGAGCATGAATCAAAACACTTTTTAATGATAATCCTATGTTAACTTATGTTTGTTAGTGACATTTGCTAATAGAGTTGGTTAGAATGTTTGTTAGTGACATTTTTAACATTGTTCAAGTGTTTCATTAAATAAGTTGTGTTTTTATCTTTAACCATATATTACTCAATGTGTTGTTGGATGATCTGTTTGATTATTACATCTATTTTATTATTATTATTCTTGTGAAATAATTGCATTAATAGCGCACGCGAACCCTACTAGTATAAATAAATAAGTGATGAACAAATTTCTTATGGACATTTTTGTTGGATAAAATTGTAATAAAAACCATATCTACAGTTTGTAACAAGGAAAAACAAAATTATGAACATTATGCGTTAAATTGAATTTATTATATTTTGTCTCTAACAACTTTATCATGTATCGCGAGTTATATAAGAGTCATGGATTGCCCGAGTGCGGGTATCCAGACATATTCGTGAAGCCTCCCTATCCCGTATTTTTGAGTTGCCCGACTTGGGTGGACCGAAGAAAATATTTAGTCAAAGCGCGGCTCGGGTCTAATATTAGTATATTACCTATGTTTTTTTACTGGCATTTTGCAAGTGGGCGCCGATGATATGTCCGATTTCTCATTCATTACAAAATCACCGGCCTACTCCTACCCTCTCTTCTCAACCGCTATCTACACCGGCAACGAGTTACAAAAGTCACCAGAGCACCGTGGAAGGTATTGTTCTTAGGGTTTGCAGGTCCGAACTAAATTTCCTCTCCACATGTCTTCTGCGCAAGATCCGTTTTACATTGTGAAAGAGGAGATCCAAGAGTCTGTAAGTTCCATCGCATTTGGCTCTCTCGCGCTTAAATTTTAATTATTCATACAAAAGCTTTCTATTTTGTTCATTGGCCATTTGGCCATACTTGATCTGAGCTGCGAACGCAGTAACGTCGACCCTTGTTTGACGATTCATCTTATTCGGATCTTAGTTATGCTCAATTCGATCGGATTCGAGGTTTTGCTCGTTATTATGGTTAATAATCGTCTCTAGACAAAACTAAACAAATCTGCTACTTCTGAGTTACTGAATTTCTCCTCTCGGATATGATCATGTCAGTTTTCCGTACTTATCTTTTCATTTAGTTATTCTTAGGGCGTGAATCAATTTAATTAGCATACTTTGGCCATAGGGGAATCATAGTGATGTTTTGGTAGTACCGGATTGTTTGTTTCACATGACCAACTGTTGAGAATTCATTTCAGCATTCAGTTTCTATATCATTGTTTCAGCCTCTAATTGATTTGATAAGTCGATTACTGCATCTCAGCTTCAACTGTCATGTCGAACTTCAATCCAGCAAGATCGATATCACAGCCACACACAAAAACCCAATAAACTTAGGAATCTATTTCACATGTCGTAAAATGCATAATCTAATGATACTATTAGCTATAGGTTGGTTTTTTTCCTTCCAAGAATCGTTAAATTGCAATTCATGTCACTGCGATTGAGTTATGTATTTCATTCACTTTGTTAAGACTGTCTTTTGTATCCAGGAGGTTCATACACTTTGTCGATTCTTTGGTTGGTTGATGCATTTTCCCAGGGCAATGAAATAGATTACCTTTGTTCTTATTGAGGGATTTTTTACAAGTTGATGATTGCTTGTTTTGCCATTAAATCACGGAGTCTAGAAATTAATCATAGTAAATGCAAACTGTCATCTTGTTTTGATATGCTTGGTGCCAGTCTGTGGACTAATTTATTAATGTTTTCTTCAGATTGACAAGCTACTATTAACTTTTAACGAATGGAAAGGGATTCCTTCTGATACGGGAAAAAAAGTGCAGCTCAGGAAGGCCTTGCTCACAGGTTGTGAGAGTATTCAGTGGCAGGTACGAGTCTGAGCAATGGTTTTTCACTAATTGTATTGTCTCTTAAGCAATCAATTGTTAATCTTCTTTTAGGATTGGATAACTTAACAGTCAACAGAAAGACAAGTGCTTACACCATTTTGGGTCACTCATGATCCAGTTTCTTTTCTATTATTATTATTATTATTATTATTATTATTATTATTATTATTATTATCATAAGACATCCTTCCCTCCCTTTCCCCCTCTTTGATAGAGCATGAGATTGTTATTAATTTCCCCCAATGTAGGCTGATGAAGCAATGTCATGCTAGCTTTTAGTACTAGTAGTTTGCTTCTTTCAATCTACATAGGTCATCACTGCAAAGCTGAACTCTGCTTTTTGATAGGAAGGTCAATGAACTGGACAAGGCAATTTCTGTGGCTGCTAGAGACCCTGCATTCTATGGAATTGATGAGGCAGAGATTGATAGACGACGGAATTGGACCAAAAATGCCCATGATAAGGTATTTATCAGAAACTGAATCAGTTTATACAAAGATGAGGAGTTTGTTGGGAGAGATGATATGCTTTTTGAATTCATGATTGAAGAGTCTCTTTAAGCCTTTTGCACATCTTGTAAATATATGTATGCTCTTGTTAGTTGTAACCTTTAGAATGGCATGTCTGACTAGGTTGGCACAGTTATGATGACAGTTGGAAAGGGGCTTGGCTACCAAGACGCATCTAATGTAAAAGGAACTCACCAGGATCTGATGAGGTATCCAATGGACGATTCACGGCAGAAAGCTTCATCCAGCGAATATGCTCAAGATAATGATGATTTCATGTCATCGGAATCAGACAGACAATTGCTACTGATGAAGTAAGTTTTCTGGTTTTCTTTTCAATAGAAGAGCTTGCTTGTAAGATTGAGGGGACTGCAAAGGGGAAGATTATTAGCATTTATGACACTTCAGTTTCATTTATTTTCTTCTCCAAACCTTTTTTTATGACACTTCAGTTTTCTTTTCAATGTCAGCCTCTTTTATATTGGAACTTTGATCAAGATCTGATCTTACTCTAGGCATTGATGTTTGTATTTTGTGAATGTTCATCATAATTTGCTTGGCAGTCAGTCAACTAAATGACAGGGCCATAGGGGAGAAACCTCTGTGAAGTAGTACTATGTTGAAAAGAAGACTATGAACAGTTACAGCTCACAATTCCAATGGTTTTCATTCAGAGTATGAATTGCATGGCATTTTTCTATCAATAATATGTGAAAAATCATTATAGTAACATAGTGAGATTGCGCTAGTTGTAATAATATTCCAGGCAAGCCATTTGTTAACCAACCCAGTTGAGGCTCTTTATTCCAACTCAGCCAAAGAAAAAGAATCACCATGGCTAGTAGTTGATTGATCTAGTGCATGCAAACTGCTATTATTCCCTTCCAGTTCTCGTGAAATTTGCTGTTAGATATCCCCCAGCTTAAAGAAAAGAAGTCGTAAGCACTTCCTAGAGTTACCCTAGAAGGCGTTTTTAGTTCTGAAGGCATAATCCTGCGTATTTAACAGCTGTCTCTTGTTTCTTCTTGTATCCTCCAAAGAGGATTAATTTCAGGGCTTCTATAGCAGATCACGTAGCACATAATTTCACTTTCTACTTGGCTTTACCTCTGATCCCAACTATAGCCTGATTGGCCAGCTAAACTAAGTTCCTCATACCCTTTGACCCACTTATGGCACTGTTGACGACATACCAAATTACTCCTTCCTAGACAGTAGTCAATTGCGTATTCAGATTTTATAGATTTTCAACTGTTACTCTTGTATTCGATTCATTTATGAATTTCTCTTTGTTTCATCAGGCAACAAGATCAGGAGCTCGATGACCTCGGTGCAAGTGTGCAAAGAATTGGGCATGTTGGGCTAACAATCCATAATGAATTAATTGAACAGGTTTGTGGTATATGATTCCTTGCAGTCAGTATATCAATCAGAAATTGATTCATTCAATCATTTTACTATTGTGTAGTTGAATGTTGGAAATACTTGCTGACCAGTCATTGGTAAAAACTCCACATCCTGGTTCTTGCAGGAAAGGATCATGGATGATCTGGGTGCAGAAATAGACAGTACAACAAACCGGCTAGATTTTCTCCAGGTCCACTCAGTCACCTATTTTCAGAACAAAAAAATATTTCTGTTGCTGGAGGTGATTCTCATTATGAATTCTGTTATTTTTGCAGAAAAAGGTTGCATTCATCATGAAGAAGGCAGGGGCCAAGGGTCAGTTTATGATGCTCTTGTTCTTATTAATCCTTTTCATAATCCTTTTCGTTCTCGTCTTCATCACATGAGGTGCGTGATACGGTAAATGAACCAAGTGGAGAAAGTTTACCTGTTGACGCTGACATATTCTGTGACAAACCGGTTGTTCAAGTTTAAGGGAAAAAAGAACCTAGATCGGCTGGAGCAGAACTTGTTAAAGAAGAAAGGTACACATCTACTGCTGGTAAATACCATCGTGTGGGCTTTAGGGCAGCTACTTATTCTTCCTTTTGGATCTTTTCTTACTCTGAACTGATAAGAACTGACAGATAAACATACTTGGAGAATAGAAGGGTATTTAATATGAACTTTATACTTGGTTTGTTACACGTTCTACCCTCTGCTAACTCTCTGAAGTCGTCTAATTTCAGTATTATTCAATGTTCTCAATTTCCTCGCACACTTCATTTTATGGTGTTGGGTTTTTATTGGTTCCACCTCTTTCTTTTTCCAGTGGATATGCGGTGCTTGATAAGTTTATTATTATTAGTGTACGAGTACGACAGATTTGGCCCTCTGCTTCCATGATCGTGCAAAAGAGCTTTTAAAATGTATGCATTCCTAAGATTATTATCAGCCCCAGCCGGAAAGATTCAAGTCCCCCCTCTGAATGCGCTTCATAAAAAATGAATAAAAGAAGACCCAAAAATAGAATAAGACAAAATGTGATACAAAAAACTTGAATTGACTTCTAAAACGTGGTTAAGCCCATTTTCGGGCTTAAACCTCCACGTTATTTTACTAACATATTATCCAAATTGGTCTTATTATTAAGGAGCAATCCAGCTGTATCCAATATGGATGATTTAGGTTAGTATTATACTGGACAGATGATCTAATATTTTCCTTTGTTTGAAACAAAACACCTAGAATCTTGAAATTTTCGAGGTGAAAGTGCTAAGCTCCATACCTGATTAGGCTGATTGTCTATTTTAGGGGCATTGGGCTATATATATATATATATATATATATATATATATATATATATATATATATCATCTGGATCAGTTGCAAGTGATGCTTATCAAAGGTGGTCTGTTTAGATCACAATGCCCATACCAGCAAGCTCTAAAGCAGTTTAATTCTAGTTACATTCTAGATTTTATATACTCTATCAACTCAAAGTCCTGGCGGCCCACCAAACACTCTCCGAGCACTAAAATTATTTCCGCCTAAAATAAAGTTTAAAAAAGAAGCTAAACGATCCCTCAGAACGTGGCTCCCAACATTCACAAATTTACATACAACAAAGGCAAAGTCAACATATAGATTTTGCCCCTCTTAATCCTCTAGCATTTGCGCTTCTTTCTATCTCCCATTTTGCAGCCTCCCAAACAATGTATTCTCACAAATGGCTCCCTAACATGGCCTCTCTTGTCCTTGTCCTCGTCCTCTTCGTCTTCCTTTCTTCGTTTTCAGCGTCTGCACAGTCAGACGGTTCAAGGTACCAAACCTGCTCCTCAACATTCAAATGCGGATCCTTGCAGGAGAATCTCTCGTACCCTTTCTGGTCCGACTCTCGCCCTCAATACTGTGGTCATCCGGGCTTCAAGCTTTCTTATCTGAATGTCACCACCGTCGACGTCGGATCACAAACTCTGGAGGTGATCGACATCAACATGAACGTGCAATCCATGAAGGTCTTGTGGCCTGCCTTCTCGTCCGATCCTTGTCCCAGCAGCCTTCAAAATATAACCTTAGATCTCTCCTCCTTCAACTTCACCTCGAGCGTGAGAAACGTCACCTTCTTCTACAGCTGCTCCTCCTACGTGGGTCAACCCAACTTCACGTGTCCAAAATGGAGCCACCTCAGCGGGAAGACAGCCTATTACGCTGTGAACTCAATTTCAAAGGGCTCAAGCGACGAACTAAACAGGGTTTGCAAGGCTAACGTGGTGGTGCCGATGCTTGAGAGTGCGGTGCGAGGCATGGGGAGTGATTATGTGAGCGTTTGGGACGGTTTGAAGCAGGGGTTTGAGCTGGATTGGGCCGGGTTGGCGGGCCTGGGCAGCTGCAGGAGCTGCGTTAGTTCGGGTGGGGCCTGCGGGTATGATGGGAGCTCCACGGGGCAGGTTTGTTACTGTGAAGATGGGGCTCATATTGGCGGATGTGGTGGTTCATACTCCAGCTCTACCAATGCTTCTCCTGGTTACAATAATACTGATCCCTCTTCACTTGCTCCAACTTCTGGTAAATTTTCTTGCTTTTAGTCTTTGTTAATCTTAACTCCAAAGTTCCATGTGTAGTGAATTGGAGATTTCAACCAGATCGAGAATAGTTGACATAAATTTATGACCAAACCCCAAAATAACTCCTCCGTCCGAGCTCCCCATATATTGTCCACAAAGTATTCACCTCATTCTGAATGCATTGTTATCAACCATAAGGGTAATTTTACGCCATTAATCTCTAAACTTAATTTGTAATGTTTTCCTTCGGAGTTCCTAAATTTATAAATCTTTCTATCAAGTCTCTAAACTTTGCAATGTTTTCCTTATTGGTTCCCATATACTTCCATTCATTCTATTTAATATTGATTTTAATTAGAAACTAAATTTAATAGAGTAAATTAATTCAACAAACTACCTAGGTCTATTTTGATTTTCGGCATTAAATTGCATTATCTTATATTAAAATGATAATTTAATGCAAAATAATACAATTTAATGTATTATCTCGGCAATACAAACGACCCTTTATGTGTAAGAAGCCTAATTGTGTTGTGTACGTGACATGAATGAAATATTAAGAGAATAAAATGTTAGGTAGGTAAGCTCTTTTTTTAATTCTTATTTAGAGCGGATGGTAGAGGCAGCACCAAAAACAATATGGGCCGGCCCAATTCTGTTGGGATGACTAATGGGCTTAGATAATGTAAAGTATGGATCAACATGAGAAGAATTGGAACATCAAACATATCATGACTTCAAACATAGTTATTATTAAAAAAAAAAAGATTATAAATGGATATTATACTGGCGTCGAGAGGAGTTAATGAGTTTTGAGTTTGATTTTCCCATTATATAATCGAAATGTGCTTCTATGATGATGTTCATGACAGGGAATAAAGCCCCATCAAGAAAACTTGTGATAGGTATTCTATCAACCAAACTCAGTCTTCATATCATATCTTCTACATATTAATTACAAGATGACTCTAAACTTGGACTCATATGCATGTCAGGCGTGGGGGCAGGAGTGTTTGCAAGTGCTGCAATTCTTGCAACTGCAGCATTCATCTTGTATCGACGTCGATACAAGAAGCACCAACTTGCAAATGCAGCGTTGGGGCCGAGAAATATGCCATCGGATCCATCTGCACTCTCGAATCTCGAGAACGGAGACTCCTTTCTTGGGGTAAACTTGTTCAACTACGACGAGCTCGAAGAAGCCACCGAGTACTTCAATCCCTCCAAGGAGCTTGGAGAAGGAGGCTTTGGCACCGTCTACTATGGTATATATGTACCTATATGTAGCTTAATCATGAATTAGGTTGATGTTATATACACATACTTTTTAGCATACCCAAAAACATAAAAAAATATGTGCACTCAAGATAGACGTACACTCAGACCCACATAGTGCACCAAATTACAATATATATTGGTGCGCCTAGCTGAGGCGCATCAATATATGTTTCTTGTCACTTGGTGTATTTGAGGGAGGGCGGGAGGCGTATATCCAGAATAATCGTACGCCTAACTGTTTTTTTATTCTAGATTATTTTCCGACTTTTTATTATACTTTGTGATTTGGTACACCAAGTATTAGCCATATATACATTCTTTGGTGCACCTAGTCGCAACCTACAACAACGCACTGAAACACATCAATAATCCGGATATCAAAACACAAAAGAACATGTGCGCTATATGTTTCTTGTAATTTGGTGCGCTGAGAGAGGTGTAATGACTACGCCTAATCGATTTTTTTCCAATTATTTTCCGAGTTTTTATTGTACTTTGTGACTTGGTGCACCAAATATTAGTTAAAGAAGGGTGTGCATATACTTTCACGTGTTACTAGTCCAAATCAATGGTGGCCCACTCGCTGAAACATTGTTAATTGTGTGCAGGAAAACTTGGAGATGGTCGTGAAGTTGCGATCAAACGCATGTTCGAGAACAGCTCGAAACAAGTCCAACAATTCATGACGGAGATCCGGATCCTGACGCGCCTGCGCCACAAGAACCTCGTCACCCTCTACGGATGCACCTCCCGCCACAGCCGCGAGCTGCTCCTCGTCTACGAGTACGTCTCCAACGGCACCGTCGCCGACCACCTCCACGCCCGCAAGCCCAGGCTCGCCCCCGACGCCGCCTACTCGCCCCTCCCCTGGCCCACCCGCCTCAGCATCGCCGCCGAGACGGCCAGCGCCCTGCTCTACCTCCACGCCTCCGACATCATCCACCGCGACGTCAAGACCAACAACATCCTCCTCGACCGCCACTGCGCCGTCAAAGTCGCCGACTTCGGCCTGTCCCGCCTCTTCCCCCTGGACCTCACCCACGTGTCCACCGCGCCGCAGGGCACCCCTGGCTACGTCGACCCGGAGTACCACCAGTGCTACCAGCTCACCGACAAGAGTGACGTCTACAGCTTCGGAGTCGTCTTGGCCGAGCTCATATCGACCAAGCCCGCCGTTGATATAACAAGGCACCGCCACGAGATCAACCTGTCCAGCCTCGCCGTCAACAAGATCCGAAACGGCGCGTTGCATGAGCTCGTTGACCCGGCATTAGGGTTTGACCACGACGAAGATGTGAAGGAAGAGGTGTGTATGGTGGCCGAGTTGGCGTTCCGATGCCTGCAGCACGATCGAGACATGAGGCCGGCCATGGAAGAGGTGGTCGAGGCGCTGACGAGGATTCGGGAGCACAGAAATCAAAATGGAACGATGAAGAAGAAGAGTACGTACATGGGAATGATTAAGGCGGAGGTGGTGGATATACCGGCGGAGGAGGCGTTGCGATTAAAGAGCGATTTGTCGCCGGGTTAACTTCATCCGGAAGTAAAGGCAAGATTGATGGTATGGACAACACAACCACGTCTCATTCCTGCTAGCTAGTACGTTGTTAATTAATTCATTCATTGGCATGGTATAATTAATTTCATATCTATATTAAATAAGTAAGCAAAGTTTGGCTTCGTAACTATAGAAATAGATAAACGTATAAAGGAGGAAGAAAATACTGATATATTGAATCGAATAATTTGAGTTTACAATTTCATGTGCTTATATAACAATTACAATAAGGCAATAAATATATAGAAGAATGTGATGTAACAAGGCTCTAGGAGTATCATTGAATCTGGACAACAGGTCACATTGATGGTGGGCGGCAAATTATTGAATCCGGACAGCTGCTGCTCGAGCCTTGTGCCTCATTAAGGAGATCAAATATGTTAATACTCCCCCTCAAGTTGAGTGTATGTTGATGACACTCAACTTGGATAAGAGACTCGAAAAATCCGATGGACCGAGGGGCTTGGTAAACAGGTCAGCTGGTTGCTCATGACAATCGATTTCAATGTGTTTCGTTCGCTCATGGAATACGGGGTTGGAAGCGATGTGAATTGCTGCCTTGTTGCCACAGTGAAGATATGTCGGTTGGGGATAGGCGATGCTAAGATCATGAAGCAGTGTGCGCAACCACGTTAATTCACAACATGTGTTAGCCATGGAGCGGTATTCCGCCTCAACACTTGATCTAGACACGGTGCCTTGTTTTTGGGTCTTCCAAGAGATTGGGGCACCGCCTAGGAAGATGATGTAACCAGTTGTAGACCGGCGAGTGTCCCGACAACGCGCCCAATCCGCATCACAGTAGGCTATCAAGTGAAGGCGACCGCTGGTCGGTAGGAAAATACCTTGTCCAGGAGAGCCCTTAATGTAGCGGAGGACATGGTATGCGGCGTTGAGATGTTGGTCCCTTGGATTAGCCATGAATTGACTAAGAATATGGACTGCATAGACCAAATCTGGACGCGTGATGGTAAGGTATATAAGGCGACCGACCAGCCGTCGATAGATGAAAGGATCCGAGAGGAGGTCTCTGTCTTTCTCCGTGAGGGTAAAGCTAGGATCAAGCAGAACAGTAGCTGGTTTGGCGCCAAGGAATCTGGTGTCGTCAAGAATTTCGAGAGCATACTTGCGTTGGCAAAGGGTGATCCCTGCTTTCAAACGTGCCACTTCAATGCCGAGGAAGTACTTCAGCGGACCCATGTCCTTCAACTTGAATTGTGTGGCAAGCAATGCTTTGGTGTCTTCGATGTCCTGCAAGTTAGTTCCAATAATAATAACATCATCGACATAGATTAAAATGATAGTAAACATACCATTGCGTTGGCGAACGAAGAGAGAGTAGTCGGCCTTAGACTGTTGAAATCCAGCCTGCTCAAGGGCATGAGAGAGCTTCAAAAACCATTGGCGGGAGGCTTGCTTGAGGCCGTAGAGCCACTTGTGGAGTTTGCAAACTCTCGTCTCCCCTTTCAGTGAAAGCCGGGTGGTAATTTCATGTAAACTTCTTCGAGAAGGTCGCTGTTAAGAAAGGAGTTATTGGCGTCGAGTTGATGCAGGTGCCAACCATTGATGGCTGCCACACCTATGAGCACTCGAACAGTGGTGAGCTTAGCAACCGGAGCAAATGTCTCTTGATAGTCCACCCCCTCAATTTGGTTATACCCCTTTGTAATGAGACGAGCTTTGTATCGCTCAATCGTTCCGTCGGGATGATACTTGATCTTGTAAACCGATTTACAACCGATGGGTCGTTTCTTCGGTGGAAGCGGGACAAGGCTCCATGTGTGGTTGTCTTCTAAGGCCTTGAATTCCTTGGCCATAACATCCCTCCAATGGGGAGATTTGTTTGCCTGTAAAAAAGACCTTGGCTCCTGCTCAAGCATTATGTTAGCAACAAAATTCCTATAATTATGAGAGAGTTTACCGTAAGATAAAACATTAGACAATGGGTGTGCCTTACCAGCGACAACATTATGGGAGGAAGATGATTGAGACGTGGACCGTGTTGGTAGAGTAACCTCCACGTGAAAGTCACGTAGGGCAGTGGTGAGTTTGGTAGGCCGAGAAGACCTGCGGGAGTGGTGAGGTAGGACAACATGTATTGGTGCGGAAGTCGTAGGGGTTGTAGTGTGGTGAGTCTCAGTGGAAGTTGGAAGGGAGATGATGGTGTCTGCATGGGGTGGTGTTGGTAAGGGAAGTGGTTCAGGCATGGGGTGGGATGTGGTGGTAGTCGTGGGTGGTTGGACGGGCTCCATAGTGGGCGCAACCGTAACAATAGGAGGGTCATCATCGTAAAAAATAGAAGAATTTTTGAAATTTGGTAGTGGTAAATCGTTTGTAGGAGAAGTTGAAGATTTGGAGTAAGGGAAATCGGTTTCATGAAAAACCACATCACGAGAAATGATGGTTTTCTTCGTTGAAAAATCACTACTAGAAAACGCATGAATAGCAACGGATCTTACATCGGCCATAGCGACGGATATAGCGACGAATGGCTATTAGCGACGACTGTAGCGACGGATGTTGATTACCATTGCTATACCCGGCGTAGCAATCCAGCGACGTAAGGCAGCGACCAACCTTAGCGACGAATTTGACATTAGTCGCTGTATGCGTTGCTAATGTTGACGAATGCTTCGGCCCGTCTTAGCAACACCATAAGCAATGAATGTACATTCGTCGCTCTAGCGGTTGCTATGGTCGTCGCTATGGTCGTAGCTAGTATCGTTCTGCTGTGGTTGCTATTGTCGTCGCTACAGTGGTTGCTTTTATGGTTGATATGGTTGTCGCTATTATCGTTGCTATTGGCGTGGCTCTTAGCGTTGCTATGGTCGTTGCTAGAATCGATGCTATTGCCGTTGCTATTATCGTTGCTATGGGCGTGGCTCTTAGCGTTGCTATGGTCGTTGCTCTTAGCGTTGCTATGGTCGTTGCTATTATCGTTGCTATGGGCATGGCTCTTAGCGTTGCTATGGTCGTTGCTATTGTCGTTGCTATTATCGTTGCTATGGATGTTGCTAAGATCGTTTATATTGTCGTTGCTATACCGCTGCTATGGATGTTGCTAAGATCGTTTCTATTGTCGTTGCTATACCGCTGCTATATTGTTCTTTGACATCGTTGCTATCCGTAGCTATAGTCGTTGCTAATGTCATTGCTATATCCGTAGCTATACCCGTAGCTAGCTATTCATGGGTCGTGGCTATGGTAATCGCTAACTGGCATTGCTATTAAATCCTCAAAGCTATTTCGTTACTAAAGTCATTGCTAATTTATAGGTTTAGCTACAATTATAGGTAGATACACGACTATTTATTGTTGATTAAACATGTATATACAACACATTTATATAGTATATTAGGTAATTATAGTAGAAAAACCAAATCATCAAAATGTTTCTGCAACAAACCTAAAACATAATATCCTAGAATATCAAACAAACAAAAAGTTTGAATCACACATGTCTAAGAAGACTTCTTAAGCAAGTCCTTAACACTAGAGAAGAACGAAGTTTGATTTCTCATTATTTGATCAAGAGCTAGTTCCACCTTACTGTTGTTTTCTTTCATCTAAGTCTGGACTTCCTCAACAGTACTGTGCATCTCCTCCACTTTATCCTCCAAGTTTGTCACTTTTTCTCCAAAGTCTTCATTCATCCTTTCTTCCAATTGTGTTAGTTTGTTGTCCATTGCCATTTTAATTATCTCCAATTCAGTTGACAATCCCAACCTCATCTCTTCCCTAAGAGAATCAACACTATGATGTGTAGAAACTGGTGGTTCATCATGCATACCATATGGCATTACCCTTTGAAGGATGGTTTGAGACTCGGATCCCATGCCAAATATTCTTCCTTTATACACTCCGCCAGTTACCTCGATCCACGAGAGGTTCTCATCTACAACAGTCTCGTTAATGGCAGCTTCTTGAGTAGCTTTCTCAAGCAAAGCATTAAACTTCTCCTATACGCAGAAATGTGGAGTAAATTATCAACAACCGAATTTTAAACACACAAACACATCCCAAGGAAATACAAAAGCAAATGCAAACAAGGAAAATAAAAATTAGACCAAATAAACTAAACTCTTCATTTGATGGTCATTTCGAGTATATGGATAATTTTCTACGTATAAATTGGATAAAACCATGTGAACATCCACATCCTACCATGTGAAAATTAATCAACTATTTTTTGATGGTACCATTAATCTATAACAAGTAAATGCTTACTTTCAAAAAAAACTTCAAATGCTACTTCACAAAAATTATCACTCATGTCTTTCTTTTCTCCTCTGTCCTACAACCCAAACAACCGGTTCCATCCAGTGCAAGCCTCAATTTTACTTCAAAACCATACCAACCTTAATGACTCAAATTTGAATAGCATGCGTAAACTTTAGATCAAAGTTAACACTTAGAAAAACTACCCAACAACCATAAATAAATGGCATTCATGATTCGCCAGAGTACATAAGTATAAAAATGTCACCTTCCAAAGGTTACCTGAAGAAGTATAGCAACTAGTCTACCAAAGTCCAATAGCCAGGCTCATTCAGTAAGAATGAGAAAACAAGCAAATAATACATAATCAAAATCCAAGTATTTTCTTATGCATAAACAGTAAATTAGGCATGTTAACTACTAGTCTATATTTATAACCATAAACAATTCTATCCTATTATAAAGGTGAGAGACTAAATTGAGTGTCTATATAGGTCACATTTTGAAGCATAGTCTTATACTATCAGCAACTCAGTAAGCCATCCTCTATCTGCTGCAAACTATTATACTAAGCTAACAGTTATGACTTCCCAAAATCTGAGGCAAACAATCAACATTTCTTGAGTAGCTTTCTCAAGCAAACCATCCTGCAAATTCGTTGTCTATTTTTTCATCATCAACTTCACCACCCATTTCAATTGCAAACTTCCTACAACGGTCAATCATAAAAATAGTACAATGAAAATTTTATATGCCGTAATAAACCAAGATAGCAATGAATGTTTATAGAATAAGAAACTTACTCAATGTATTCATCCACTTTCAAACAGTTTCGCAATGTATAGATGTGTGCATCATTAAACTCTCTAACATCTGTCATCCATCTTTTATTCTCTTTATCACTACTTCGACCAGGGTAGTTGAAAATGGAAATGGTCTGGTCATCTCCTTTAGAAGTTTCATTATTTCTGCCAACTTGTCTCAATTTAGAAGGGACATGAGGCTGGAAGTAATGCTCTGAAAAATTTGTTGCTTCTTCCTTCAAATAAGCTTCACATATGGATCCTTTCACATGTCCTGGTTGTTTTATTTTCCTCTTTAAATGACCCAAGAATCTCTCAAATTTGTACATCCATCGATACTACGCCGGTCCACCTACACGAGCCTCATATGCCAGATGAAGTATGAGATGTTCCATGGAATCAAAGAATGACGGTGGAAAAATTCGCTCCAACTTACATAATAACACAGGTGCCATAGATTGCAATTGCTCCATATGCTCAACCGACAATGATGATGAACAAATAGAACGGAAAAAGTAACTCAACTCATCTAAAGGGCCCCAAACCGTTGTAGGCAACAACTCCTTGAAAGCAATTGGAAGGAGCCTCTCCATAAACACATGACAATCATGACTTTTCATCCCAGTGAGCTTGCAATCATCAATTTTGACACATCTACCCACGTTAGAAGCGTAACCATCAGAGAACTTCAAAGATTTGATCCAATCAAGTACCTTTTTCTTCTGATCTCTTGTCAACGTGTAAATTGCCTTTGGTTTCACGCCTTTATAATCAGAGTCAACCTGGAGCTCAGGGCGACGACAATATATGGCTAGATCCTTTCTTGCATTCAAATTATCCTTCGTCTTCCCGGGAAAATCCATCACGGTGTCAAAAACATTATCAAATACATTTTTCTCAATGTGTATAATATCTAGGTTGTGACGAACCAAAAGATGTTTCCAATATGGAAGTCTCCATAAAATACTTTGCTTTGCCCACTTATGAGAACTTCCATAACCATCAGGTTTGTTGTGTGGAATTCCTGAATTTCGACCACCTTTACGCTCATACCTATCATGACCGCAAAACTTGTAAGATTCTGCATCAACATCATCCTTCCAGTATAGCATACAACCATTAAGACACATGTGAATTTTCACCACAGGCAATTCTAAACTCTGAAACACTTTCTTTGTCTGGTAGTAATCTTTCGGAATTTTATGACCTGAAGGCAACACCTCATCATACAGCTGAACAAAACCATTAAAGAGGCCTTCAGACATGTTATGTTCACTTTTCAAACTCAGAAGCCTTGACACAAAAGACAACTGTGTATGTGTCTCACACCCTGGATACACTGGTTCGCCGCTTTTAACACACTATAAAAGCGTTGGGACCACCTAGCCTCCTCTGCGGTTGGGAACTGAATCCGTCACCATCTCATTATCTGGATCAAAATTCTCTATTCCCTCATCTTGAATATCGTCGGTTGGACCAGAAGCATCATTATGATCAACATTAAACGATGTTGGAGGAACAAAACTAGGACCTGCAATATCAAATACCATTCTTTGCTCTGCGTTTAATTGTCCATAGAGATCTCCTCGATTATCCCCTGATAAATGCTCCCTACTCAAAGGAGGTACAAATGGTTCGGATGTCTCACCATGTGCAGTCCACCAATAATAGTTAGGCATAAACCCACGCCGATATAAATGCTCTTCAACATCATCCTTTGGAAAAAAATTGCAATTACGACATTTGGTACATGGGCATTTTATTTTGTTCCCATCCATGAAACAAACTTGGGAAGTTGCAAACTTCAAAAAAACGTCCACTCCATTGAAAAATTATGCCTTAATTTCACCACGGTCATACATATCATACATCCAAGCATGATTATTATCCATGTCTTTTGCATGCACATGTGTACAAAAACATCCAAGCACACATAGAGATAAATAATCTTTGAATCTACAATACAACATGAAATTTAGATAGAATGATAAGGAATAAAGTATACTTGAATTTCAATCACTAACCTCACAACTTGAATAATCTAGAATCTAGACGTACGTATACAAGAGATTGAATTTGGAGTTGACAACAGGTTTGAGAAATCGTGAAATTAGACATTAATCTGCCGTCGTAGATAACGAGTATGTAAAAAGGCGGAGCGATAATTAGAGTTAGGGTTTTATCCGAATTTTAGCGACGAACTTACCCACGGCTGTAGTGACGAACGCAGCAATGACGGTAGCGACGGAAGTAGCGACGGCACTCGCTACGGTTGTAGCGATGGCACTTAAGTTACATAATTATAGCAACAAAAGTCTAGGTCGTTGCTAAAGCCGTCGCAAATTAGCGACCACCGTAGCGACGTGTAGTACAATGCACGACGTGTTTAGTATGACCATTGCAACAAGGGGAAGAGGTGTCGCTATGTCCGTCGCAAATAGCGATGACCATGGCATCGAAATTTGTTCTGTTGCAAAGATTTGCGACGACAAGCGCGACATACTTATTTCCGTTGCTATTTGTTACGGATATACCAACATCCTTTTTTTCGGTCGCTAATTTTGCAACGGATCTTGTTTTCCATTGCTGTTGTCGTTGCTATATTAGCGACGGATGACAGTCGTCGCTAAAATCCATCCCTATTTTGGCGTTTTCTAGTAGTGAATCATAGAGTTTGTAACCTTTGGTACCGGGTGGGTATCCAAGAAAAACGCATTCGGTAGCACGTGGTTCGAATTTGTGAGGCGATACGGATGAGTGGACGCAAAGCATCGACATCCAAAAATGCGCAAATGAGAGTAGAGAGGAGGTTTGCAAAAGAGTTTTTCAAAAGGTGTTTTGTTTTCTAAATTTCGACTAGGCATTCGGTTAATTAAGTAAGTGGCGGTGAGAATTGCATCTCCCCAAAAAACTTTTGGTAAGTGTGATTGAAAAAGGAGCGCACGAGCCACATTTAAAAGGTGTTTATGTTTGCGTTCCGCAACACCATTTTGTTGTGGCGTATTGATGCAACTAGTTTGATGTAAAATACCTTTGGAAGAGTAAAAATCAAAGCAGTTAAATTCGGGTCCATTGTCACTTCGAATGATTTTGATCCACGTAGAGAACTGATTTTCGACAAGATTGAAAAATTGAATAATAAGGGGTCGAGCCTCGGCCTTGATTTTCATAAGATAAATCCAAGTAAATTTAGAATAGTCATCCACAATAGTTAAAAAATAACGTGCACCGGTTAAACAAGGGACATGATAACCTCCCCAAATATCCATGTGAATGAGATCAAAACAAGAAGAACTAGTAGAAATACGTATAGGAAAAGGATGCCGAGTCTGTTTCGCCAAAGGACAAATTAAACAAGGTTTATCAGTCGGACATTTATTTTTAAAAACCGGAATAAGAGACGATACTTGTTGTGATGGGTGACCCATACGTTGGTGCCAAAAGGAGTCGGAGACAGTGACATTGCAAGCAAAGGTCGTGGGCTTGGAATTGAGGAAATAGAGGCCATCCCGTTCACATGCAGTCCCAATCATCCTCCCCATGAGTAGGTCCTGAATGACACAAATTCGTTTTAAGAAAATAGTAGCATAAAAATAATCGAAGGCTAACTTACTAATAGAAATGAGATTAACCGAGAACGCAGGAACACAAAGAACATTAGAAATGGTTAAGTGAGGTGAAAATTTAACATTGCCAATGTGAGAAACAATATAGGTTTTACCATCAGGTAGATGAACGAAGCGGTTAGTGGTCGACTCATAAGAATCTAAAAAATGCGTATGAAATGTGATATGGTCACTTGCTCCGCTATCCATAATCCAAGAATTTAAAGTATAAACGAAGCGGGATTTAATATTACCTGAAAAATCGCTAGGGTTAGGAATTGTACCAACATGATTTGCGGAAGTGTGGGAAGTGAATTCCCCTGTAGCAAGCGGCTGGTGAGCAGCCAGTTCCTGCAGGTTGAGGTGCCTGATTAGGTCGATGACGGTCTGATAATCGGAGGCCGGCGACTGCGCAGTGCTCGACGCACCAGAAGGGGTCGTTGGAGTGGCGTTGACGCTGGAGATTGGTTGGCCCCCCGCCATCGATCTCTTCCACTTGCGACAATACTCAAAGGTATGGCCCTTATTGTTGCAGAAACTGCACCAGAGATGGGACCGACAGTGCTTGGTATCGTGGTTTGTGAGATTGCATTTCTCGCAGAACTTGGAGTCGCCGCCGGCTGAAGGTGTGCGAGAGCGTTTGACAGAGAAGGCTGTCATCTCCGGCGGTACAGGGGGCCGAGATTTCCGGGCTTGTTGTTCATGGCGGAGGACCATCGAATAAGCTTTGTTCGGTTCAGGGAAAGGTTCTAACCCGATGATGGCACCCCGAACTTGTTCGTACTCAGATCCCAGCCCCATCAGGAACTTCATGGACCTCTGATTGTTGATTGATTCTTGAAAATCAGCAGTGGCATCACAAGAGTAGGGGCGTATAACTGTGAGGGATTCCTTCTCATCCCAAAGAGACTTCAATTTGGTGAAATAAGCATTCACCGAATCAGAGCCCTGGATACACTCTTGGATCTGCTTCTCAACGTTGTAGAGAGCCACAATATTAGAATGGGAGAATCGATCGAGAAGTTCGAGCCAAATACCTCTAGCGTCTTTGCAATGGACAACACTCTTGGAGATATCGTTAGACATCGAACCCAAAAGCCAAGTCTTGACAAGAACGTTGCATCGTTCCCATTGAGATGCTTCGACTGGTTTATCAGTCGGTTTTGGTAATGAGCCATCAACAAATCCGGCTTTGTTTTTTATTGTTAAAGCCATCATCATTGAGTTCTGCCAGGAGGCGAAATTGTCTTCCACCAACGGCTGCGAAACGAGGACTGCGCCTGGCTGGTCGGAGTGGTGGAGAAAGAGGGGATGGTTGGATTTCTCCCATGGCTCGGGTTGTGTAACGTCCGGAATGAGGAAGGTGATGGTGGATCGGTGTTGAACCTTAGAAAACTGATACCATATAGAAATAGATAAACGTATGAAGGAGGAAGAAGATACTGATATATTGAATCGAATAATTTGAGTTTACAATTGCATGTGCTTATATAGCAATTACAACAAGGCAATAAATATATAGAAGAATGTGCTATAATAAGGCTCTAGGAGTATCATTGAATCTGGATAGCAGGTGCCTCATTAGGGAACATATTAGGGAATATATTGCATTGCTCGAGCCTTGTGCCTCATTAAGGAGATCAAATATGTTAATAGTAACAGTGGGTAAGGCTACTTGTACATAAGAGATGTATACTCTCTACTATATTAGGGAACATATTGCATTGCATGTTTGTCATCAATATATATATATATACACACATTCATGATGCTTGAAAGGTTCATAGAACATCTAGTTTGTGTGTGTGTTTGGAGTTGGAAAATGAATAAATAACTAGAGAGTGTTGCTTCCTACTGGCTTATCATATTGTTCTCATATCATGTGTAGTGTACCATTAATGTAGACTTGTGTTGGATCGTTAGTGTTTCGTTTGAAAGAACAAATACTTTGTTCCCACATAATATGCAACATAAGATATACAAGAAAGATAACCTTAGAGCACATAATTCAGAGTGGAAAACTCTGAATAGCCAACTAGCTACTTAGAGAAAAACCACTACCTTCTAGCTTTCACTAGAGAGGATTTAGAAGATGTCTACTTATTTTATTGATTTGTTGTTCGGTTACAAGCAGGGGCGGCCGCCCTGCAGATCGGCTGCACCGACCTTTCCTCTCCAACTCCAAATTTCCGACGGAATTTCGGCGTCCGGCGCTTGCTCACGTTCCCCACTGCCTGACGCCCACCGCCGATCAGTCTGGCGCGCCTACCGCATCTGAATTCGTCCAAAAATTGTGAGGTTTAGTTGTTTTAGGGTTTAAGTAAAAGTGAAAATCTTGTATGAATTATATCTATATTTTCTTAAAGATTATATATTTACATTAAATCTATAATCATATATATTGCATACTAGTTGAATTATTTGTTTATAGTTATTTTTTGGGGGATTGATTAAATTGTTTGAAATGTTGAATATTGGTTGAATACTTGAATAATTTAATTATTTAATTGATGTTGTTTAAATTGATTTTTTTTATGTTAAGGGAAATGGACAAGTTTAATATTCGGACTAAGATAACGACAAATTCAACTACAAATAATGTTGATATGAATGTGGGTGGATTGAATGAGCCTCAAGTTGATATAAATGTGGGTGGACCGAGTGAGCCTCAAGCTGATATGAAATTGGGTGGACCGAGTGAATCCCAAAATATTAATGACAATGTGGGTGGATCTAGTCCCAAAAGAGCTAGAATGAAGACTATATGTGAAGAGGATATTGTTAGTGATCCGACATTGCGAAAACCAATCACGAATGTGATCCTCGGATTAGAGATGATGCTAGGAGAGAGTATGTGGTTAAAGGTCCATGTCAACCAATTTCCTATGATTTTAAACGAAGTCAATTTGGTAAGACTTCAAGGTGTTTTCAAGTTGAGTTGTTCAAGAAATGGGAATGGTTGGAATTTAGTGTTTCTAAGGATGTCGCATTTTGCTTTTAGTGCTATCTCTTTAGAGGGGAGGTTGGCAAAAGAAATGGAGATGATGTATTTGTGAAAAAAGGGGTTTCGTAATTGAAAGAAGGGTTGTGATAAATGTAAAGAACATGTGGGAGTTGTCGGTAGTGTACACAATGATGCTCGGACACTATTCTTTGCTTTCAAAGATCAAATACAAAGTTTGACAAGAAAGGTGATTTTGGGAAAGCAAGTATTGGAGGAGGAATATTGTACTCGTTTGACCGCAATTGTGGATGTTGCTAGATTGCTAATTAATCAAGGGTTGCCTTTTCGGGGGCATGATGAGACATCAAGCTCAAGAAATAAAGGGAATTTCCTTGAAGTTCTTGATTGGTATAGCTCACGCAATCTTGAGGTTGGGAAGGTGGTGAAGGAGAATGCATCCAAAAATCATCAACTCATTAGTCATTCCATTGAAAAGCAAATTATTAGTGCGTGTGCATCAAAGAGAATAAACGTCATAATTAGTGATATTGGAGACAAGTTCTTTTCTTTGTTGGTTGATGAGGCCCGTGATAGTTTGGTGAAAGAACAAATGACTATTGTCTTGAGATATGTGAACAGCCATGGGTTTGTGATGGAAAGGTTTCTTGAAGTTGTTCATGTTGTTGACACCACGACACTATCTTTAAAAAGAGGTATTGATGAGTTTTTTTGCTAGACATGGATTATCAATCTCTAAACTTAGAGGTCAAGGATATGATGGGGGTTCTAATATGTGAGGTGAGCTTAATGGATTGAAGACTCTCATATTGAATGAAAATCCAAGTGCGAGGTATATTCATTGCTTTGCTAATCAACTCCAACTAGTTGTCGTGCCGGTTTCACAAAATAATCGGTTTGTAAGTGATTTTTTGATTATATGTGCTTGATTACTAACATGGTTGGAGCTTCTTGCAAAATAAAAGATGAGTTTCGGCAAAACAACATGAAAACATGGTGAAAAAGTTAGAATGTGGTGAAATTGCTAGTAGGAGAGGATTGAATCAAAAAAGTAGTTTAACTCGGCCTGGGACTACACATTGGGGTTCTCACTATAGTACGACTGTTCGTCTTCTATCTATGTGGTCGTCAACCACTAAAGTACTTAAAAATATATATAATGATGCACAAGATGCAAAAAGTCGAGGAACGGCCGGTAGCTTGGGACAAAAAATGGAGAATTATATATTTGTTTTTGTTGCTCATTTGATGGTTCTAGTATTGGGAATCACAAATATTTTGTCACAAGTCTTGCAAGGAAAATATCTAGATATTATCGAGGCCATGAGTTTGGTTCAAAGCGCTAAAGAGAAGTTGTAAGATTTGAGAGAAAATGGATGGGATGAGTTATTAGAAGTTGTCAACGATTTTTGTGCTAAGAATGATATCATCATTCCCAACATGGAAGATGATGCTCCGATTATCTTTCGTAGACGTGCTACTACTACATATTACCACCAATTTCGCGTTGATATATTCTGTCATGTACTTTATTATTTATTTTTTTCAAATGTTTAACCAATTTTTCTTATACGTAAAATTAATATTATGCTACATTTTTAGGTTATTGACCAAATTGGTACAAAAATGAAGAGCCGTTTCAGTGAGACGAGCACGGAAGTACTCACATGTGTAGCTAGCTTGCCTTGATCCAAAAGATTCATTCTCCTATTTCAGTGAGTCAAAGCTACTTCGACTTGCAGAATTATATACATAAGACTTCTTAGGGTGCGATCTAATGGAGCTTAAAGCACAATTGATGTTGTGGATTCATGAAATGAGATAGAATGACAATTTTTTTAACTTGCAAAATATTAGAGCTCTTGCAAAGAAAATGGTCGAGGTAGGAATTCATGGCTCTTTTCACTCGGTATATTGTCTTTTTGAGTTGGCTTTAGTGTTATAGTAGAAAGAGCCTTCTCAACAATGAGTATCATCAAGTCAGATTTGCGTAACAAGATGGGAGATGAGTTTCTCATCGATTCTCTAGTGTTCTATGTGGAGAAGGATATTTTCAAAAGCATTGATATTGAAGTAACCCTTCAACATTTCCAGACTACGAGTGTAGAAAGAGCCTTTGTAGTTTGAAGAGTCGTAAGTGACAATTTTTTGTAATAAACTTCTTGTGTCGCTATTTTGTCCTCAACTATATATATTTAAGTTTTTTATAAGTCTTTGAGCCCCTCTTATAATATGTTCTAGATCCGCCACTACTCACTAGTGTAGCACGTCTACGAAAGAAAATATATCATTCTTAGCACAAAAATGATATATTTTCTTGCTTTACAAACAAGTAAAAGATCTCATAACCAAATTAATCTTAACTGAAGATTGCATAGTAAACAATGTCCTAAAATATAATCTAAAGATAAGAAGGATCTTTTTTCTTTCCTTTCTTTTCCACATCCACCAAAGATCACGATCTTCATTCTTTCCAAGTCTTATGATCATGATCTCATCTGATGTTGACAAGATCTTATCCAATCACGTAATAAGCTTTTTGGTCAGTGCCTCTGTCAATATATCAGCGTCCTTGTTCCTTTCTCGATAACGTTCCATCAGGTGGACTTCACATTTCCTCTCAATTCACAAGGTCATTTCTCTGTTCCATGTGACATACTTATGTTTCGTGAAACACTCAGCACACACATTAGTTGGATGTTTGTTATTATCAAAACTCAAGGAATTCAAAAAAATTCCCATTTTTTTATGGTGACAAACATCATTGACAATAAGGAACAAGAAATAGATAAAGACTAAGTAATGAAGAAAGGTCCTCAAGACATGCATAGTTTTCCCTAAGAACATGAATAAAACAAAGTGCATTCCCCTTCAAATTGATCATCCTATCATATTCACTCTTTGGGCATCATAAAAAAACAAGCTTGATGGGATGGTTAATCTAAGGGGGAACACACTTAGTTTTTATTTATGTTTAAAGGGGGAACTATACATGCTTTGAGGGGGAACCTTGTTCCATTACTTTGTCTTTATCTATTATTTGTTATGTGTTTGAAAGGATATATGTGACCATCAAAAGGGTGGAATTTGTTAATTTACTTGAGTTTTTATAGTAATAAACATGCACATGGTATGTGTTGAGTATTTCAGGAAATAGAGATATGTCACATGGAACAAATGGTTTAGACGCTTTGTGCCCAGAGGAGGTAAAGTGTAATACCCCTCATTTTGGTAAAGAGTATTTTGGTAAGTTTTCCAAACACTCGTATTGTAGTCGAATTATTTTCAGAGAAGTTCAGACTTTCTGTTAAATACTTGATCTCCGTAATAATTCCTTGAGTGGAATAAAATACATTCGACGTATTTTTGGGGTTTAGAATAATTGTTCGGGTACGAATATATTTAACCCGGGGTTAAAACCCATACCGTAAATCTTCCAGGTCAAAAGTGGGCTTCTCGGTCAAAGAATGGGCAAAAGGCACAAAAATTGCCTTGACCGCACCCGCGGTCATACCCACCGCACCCAGCGGTCAGGAATTGTTCGCCACCGCACCCTGCAGTGAGACCCACCATACCCGCGCCGTGATGATGGCTTCTCTGCTCCGCCGAACTCGTCTGAGCTGCTTGCCGATCTTGTCCCCGATGAGGCGGTGGGAGAGGGGGGCAACTGGACTCCTTCTGGCTCCTTGATGGCCTATAAAAGGAGGATGCTAAGAGGAGGATGCCATTCCACTCTCTCTCTCCCTCAAATCTCTCTTTCTTTTACTGCCATTGTCACCGGAGTTGCAAGCGTCGCCGAAGTTCTTCAAGGTCGTCGCCGGATTTGCCATAGGAGGAGGAGGTGCCCTCAAGGTGGTGGTTAGTGACACAAGGAGTTTGGAAGTCGAAACCAACCCAAGTCGAGCCCCATCGTCTTCCCCGGTGAGTTTTAACTGTCGACGTCTCGCCTCTGTAGCCTCGCCGCACCCGCGGTCAAGGCCACCGCACCCGCGGTGGGCCTGGGCGAGTGGTGGTGGCTTGGGCGTTGTGATCTCGTTTGGGACTTTTGTTCCTTCGATTTTGTTCGTTTTTCTTTAGATTCGTACTATTTATTGTCGAATCTTACTTAGGGTTTCGTTATGGGTCATTCCGTAGGAAACCATATTCCAGTATCTTCCTCGTTTCGGACCCGGAAATCCGTCATCTCGAGCTTCGTTGAGCTTCGTCTAAATCTAAGGCAAGTGGTGGTTTGCTCTTGCTTATCATTCCATCTTTATATTGATTATCAACTGTTTAATTGTTAATTAATTTGAGATGAATTGTTATTTTCATTGGGAACGGTTTTGATAACTGTATGTGATTTTAAAAAGAGATATTATAATAGGTTGTATATATTGCTAGAAACAACGCTATTATATATATATATGATTAAATACGGATATTATGATAAGTTGTATATAATGCTAGAAACAACGCTATTTTATCTGTTATTGGCCGCGATGGCTTTGTTATGGATTATTACTGTGTTGAACTGTTTAGTTAGCACGAGTATTCGTTGGAACACTATGTACCTTGCGAGGTTTAGTGGTTTCTTTATAACTGGTGCTAGGAGGATTATTCCTCTAGTACTTTTCCGGTCATGACCATACCCTTACTCAGGGTACGTGCACACAGCTGGTGCAGCCATTTGGGATTTATTCCCTGGGATTTATTCCCCGTGATATCTCTTGTAAGGAGATCTTAAAAGCTTGTAACGTGAATGTTCGTTTTGGAATCAAACAAGATAAGTGCTGTTGTGCACATAATTAATATACCATTTGGCGAGTAGTGCAGCTAGGAAAATAGTACAGCTAGGAAAGCTCGTCTAGACTTTGGTCAGAGTAAAGTTCTCTTTCCAATCTGAATTCTCATTGTGCGGTGAGGTTGGTCGTGAACCGAAACACCTAAGTCAGTTTTAAAACGCTTGTGTGAAATTAATGTTCCCAAGTACTTGTCATACTTTCCGATAAGACTCAATTCGTTGAAGTCTTCTCTTCATATGTTTCCTTAAGACTCAATCTTTCAGAGTCTTTTCTCTTGATCATGCCTTTTCATATATTTCAGTAGGAGTATGGTGGTTTACTATCGTCATCGACTTTTATTCGAGAAACGATGAGTCTAACCTAATACGAATACTTAGAACCTATCTGATTTTCCCTTGCATAGTCTTTCATTAGACTAACCAACCGATTATATTCCCTTACATGGTTGGCTGGTGTCATCCGTCTCATATGGCACATCAGATAAACTGCAGTTCCAATGAAGGCTAGAAACGACAACGAAGGCAGTTGGGATTTCAAAGAGTTTTACCAGGTTGAGATTCCTTGGCGGGTGATCGATTTCGATCAAGACCTTTATGCTTTTTACTTTCAAGACTTCCGCTGTAATCTATTTAATTATGTATTTTGAATCATGGATGAAATTCTGAAGCGTTTGCTTTAAAGTTATGATATTTTGTATTTTAATTGTTGTTTTATGATTTATATAAACTGGTCAAGCCTAAGTGGCTTCGGATGTGGAATCTGGGGTCACTGGCGGTAATACCTTTCAAGGATATATATTTGGGGGTGTTACAGATCTGGTATTAGAGCCTAATTTTTTTTTTGGGGTGGGTTTTAAAACATTTTCTTGGAACAAATTTTTTTATAAACCATTTACTCGTTTTGAACTGAGAAATATTTTGAAGGATTTGAATTTCCAAATAAATTTTTTATTCTGCCGATCTAGTCATGCCTTTTCTTTAGTCTGATATGGAAGCGAACTTCTATATTTAGAAAGACTAACTCTTTTCTCGTCACCCGTAGGTTATGGGTGCATGCTTTTCTCTTCGAAAGGACTCGGAAGAAGCTGAGGTGGCTCCGCCATCTCCAATGAGGCTTGAGTTTCTAGTTCCCCTGCGATGCTTCGAGGTCGGAGAATCTAGTATTCCACCCGAGGAGGTGAAGACTGTACTACCCGAGTCAGTAGTACTAGTGTCCGATAGGACTAAGGTTCCAGTGGCAGAACCTACAGAGGAGCTAAGGGAGTACACGGAAAATGAAGAGGAATGGTCAAGGTATGCAAGAGGGCATTACAACGACGACTTCATGATTGAGATGATTCCCGAGGAGAATCCAGAAGAAGAGGATCCTGAAGAAGACCCGGAAGAGGATCCGGAAGAAGAGGAGGACCCCGAGGAGGACCTTGAGGGACAGGGCCACGAGTCTGATGGCTTAGAGAGCTTATTGGTGGGCAGCGAGGACCCGAGAATGGAGTTTATCTATCCCAGTCCGGAGTTGCCGCATGAGCAAGAATACTCGCCATTGACTTAGGCCGATTGGGATACGCTTTACGAGGTAGTATTTCCAAGAAGAAGAAATGGTCCACAAAATGCATCTGAGAACTCACAGCCTATTCCTGCTCAGAGAAGGCTAATGTTGAGTCCTGACTCGCGAGAGGCACTTCGCCTAAGTCAGATGATTTCCCCAGAAGAGCGCCGCCAGATGGACGAGGCGGTTGAGCATGCTCTAAGAAGGGCAAGATCAAGGAATGAGCCATGTGCTCCTGGACCGAGTAGGGTGAGGAGTCCTTCACCAGACTCCGATGGTAAACCCCGATCAAAGAAGCCATGTATGAGAAGTGGCGACTTCAGGAAATGTTTTAGGGCGCCATGATTGGGCCAGTGCTGATTAGCAGTTTCTTTTCTTGTATTTCAGTTCGTTTTGTTAAAAACTATAAATCTTCGAGCAATTTTGTCTTGACGCTCGAGAGATCCCCTTTTGTAAAACTAATTAGCTCAGTTGAGCTTATCAATGAAATTACCAAGTTTAATCTATTATAAGTTGATTTTTATGACGTTAAGTACATTGGAATGATATTAATGTTATAAAATACTTAGAATTTGATCGGTAAACAGATGGTAAACACAAGAAACACCGTTCGTGCTGGTGCTGGTGCTGGGCCAAGTAATGACCCTAGGCCAAACGTGAGGAGTACAGTGAATCCTGAGGATGAACCTGAGACTGCTTCTAACAATAACCAAGGGGGCAATGACCAAGTTTCGGTCAACACTCCAATGGTACTTGATACAACAGCAATTGAAGCTATTCGGGGAATCATTATGCAAGCATTCACCGACATTATGAGACCAAATGCGCCTCAGGCACAGGCAGTGCCAATTCCTCCAACGGTTCCAAGATTTGAGGAGCCAGTTGTCCATGCGCCGAAAGAAGATGTAGTCAGGAATAGAGGGAATTATGGCCGAGCACTAAAAGCCATTAGCTCTATGAGGCCCGAATGCTATGATGGAAAAGGAGAGCCAGTCAAGGTGGCTTATTAGTTCTCACACATGGAACGACTATTCCGCAACATTGAGTGCACTGAAGCGGAGAAGGTACACATTGCATCCCTTCAGCTGAAGGAAGTGGCAAGTGAGTGGTGGGAAGGTACAGGTTTGGCTGATCATCTAGGTTTGAATTGGGGGATGTTTAAAGCCAAGATGACTGATCGTTTCTTCTCTCGAGCTATGAGAGAGGAGAAACATAAGGAGTTTCTATACCCGAAGACAGATGGTTTGAAAGTAACCGAGCTGGCGACCAAATTCAATCATTTATTGCAGTATGCTGGACCAGAGGTGTCCAACGAAGAGCAAAAGATCTGGCATTTCCACGAGTGGATGAAGCCAGATATTAAGCCAATGATGGTACGTCACAGATTCTCTACTTTGGAACAATACGTAGACGCCGCTTACAAGTTGGAAGTGACTCTGGAAGAGTCGACAAGGAAGCACAATCGGCAGAGGTCAATGCAGGGCCAGCCTCAGGCGAGTGGATTTAAGCGTCCCGCGCCACCGTCTAATTTCGCCAAGTCTGGCAGAGCAAAAATGGATATGACTCATGGAGGGTCTACACGTCAATCGGGTCAGGGCAAGAATCCGATTCAATGCTATAACTGTGGTACACCTGGGCACAAAAGCAATGAGTGTCTGAAGGAGAAAAAGACGTGTTATGACTGTGAAAAGGTGGGACACTTGCATAAATTTTGTCCACAGAGAAGGCAGAAAGGAGCTGAGTCGCAACAAGGGTCGGTTAATCAGAATAGTCGACCTAAGTTCAGACCAGTGGGATCTCCTAATCCTTCAACACAGACGTCTGCACAGAACAAGGGGAAAGGCCAATCTGCTTCTGGAGGCCAAGATCAACGCCTTTACGAGATGCGTGAGGCTGATGGACCTAATGCTCCAATTACTCAAGGTACTCTATACCTTCATTCTACTTCAGTATGTATGTTATTTGATTCGGGTGCTACACATTCATTTATTTCCGAGAGTTGTGTTAGTAAATTAGGCTTAGTATGCAACGAGGTTTGTGAACCTTTCGTTGTGAATCTTCCTAATGGTGAACATTTAGTGGGCACCAAGCGTCTGTCAAAATTTCCGATTACCATCCAAGGTAAGAAGTTCGAAGCGGATTTGATCTGTATAGCCATGGCTCCATACGACATTATTCTCGGTATGGATTGGCTGACGTGTCATGGGGCGGTAATCGATTTCAGCTCAAGGACTGTGACGGTGTCATCTGGGGGCCAGTATGTATGCAAGTTAAAGGGTCGGAATGACGCTGATAACGACAGGCTTATCAATGCGATGGCTGTGTTCAAGCTACTTCGACAAGGTTGTGTCGGGTACCTGTGCTATCTAGACGAGCCCAAGAAAGATGAACCTTCAATTCCTGATATTCCGGTTGTTTGTGAATTTCCGGATATTTTTCCGGAGGAGATTCCTGGTTTACCCCCGCATCGTGACGTAGAATTTACTATTGATCTCAAGCCTGGTACCGCTCCAATCTCTAAGGCACCGTACCGGATGGCTCCTCCTGAGATGCAAGAGTTGAAGAAGCAACTCAAAGATCTTCTTGAGAAGGGTTATATAAGGCCGAGTGCATCTCCTTGGGGTGCTCCAGTCTTGTTCGTCAAGAAGAAGGATGGATCGTTTCGACTTTGTATCGACTATCGTGAGTTGAATAAGGTCACGATCAAGAATAAGTACCCATTGCCGAGGATTGATGATCTGTTGGATCAATTGCAGGGAGCAAAGGTCTTTTCCAAAATCGATCTGAGGTCTGGTTACCATTAGCTCAGGATTCGTGAGGAGGATATTCCGAGGACTGCATTCCAGATGAGATATGGTCACTACGAGTTCGTAGTCATGTCATTTGGACTTACTAATGCTCTAGCGGTCTTTATGGATCTCATGCATCGATGTTTTCACCAGTGCTTGGATAAGTTCGTGGTGGTCTTCATCGACGATATTTTGATCTATTTCCCGAGCGTGGAAGCTCATGAGGAACATCTTCGGATTACCTTGTCAGTCCTTAGACAAAATCAGTTGTACGCAAAGTTGTCTAAGTGTGACTTTTGGATCAAGGAAGTGGCTTTCTTAGGCCATGTGATTAATGAGAATGGGGTTATGGTTGATCCCCAGAAGATTGAAGCAGTAGCCAATTGGAAGCGGCCTCAGAATGTGAAGGAGGTGCGCAGTTTTCTAGGACTCGCTGGTTATTATAGATGGTTCATAGAGGGATTCTCTAAGATCGCTCTACCCATGACCGGTCTGCTCCGCAAAGTCCATAAGAAATTTGTCTGGGATGACAAGTGCGAGGCCAATTTTCAGAAGTTGATGCAATGTCTGACCTCTGCACCAGTGTTAGCTCTATCGGAAGAGAATGATGGTTATGTGGTCTATAGTGATGCTTCGAAGAGTGGTTTGGGATGTGTGCTGATGCAGAAAAGCAAGGTTATTGCATACGCATCCCGACAGTTAAAGACTTATGAGGCAAACTATCCGACGCATGATCTGGAACTAGCAGTTGTAGTGTTTGCGCTGAACATTTGGAGACACTATCTCTATGGTGTGAGATCTCAAGTCTTCACCGATCACAAGAGTCTCAAATATATTTTCACTCAGAAGGAGCTAAATATGAGACAACGTCGCTGGTTAGATCTACTCAAAGACTACGACATCGAATTGTTGTATCATCCGGGCAGGGCTAATGTAGTAGCCGATGCATTGAGCCGGAAGACACCGCACGAGACTGTAGTGGCTTTACTTACTGCTCAAGCTAAGCTGAACCAAGGGTTGTGTAAGATTGAAGTCTTGTACGATCAGCGTAGAGGATATCTGAGTATGTTAGAGATTCAGGCCACGCTACTTGATCAAATCAGAGAGAAACAGGTTGATGATGTTGTCTTTGTGAAGCTAAGCAGTGAAGTGATGGACGGGAAAGCTCCCGGTTTCATGATTCAGGAAGATGGATCACTCTGGTTTCAAGACCGGATTTGTGTGCCTGACGTTGATGGTCTTCGCCAGTTGGTGATGAAGGAGGCCTATTCGTCAGCTTATTCTATACATCCAGGCTCTAGCAAGATGTACAAGGACCTCAGGAAGAAGTTCTGGTGGCCCAACATGAAGTGGGATGTAGCAGGGTTTGTGGCAAAATGTTTGACTTGTCAGAAGGTCAAGATAGAACATCGCAGATCAGGTAGTGAATTGCTACCTCTCCCAGTACCAGAATGGAAATGGGAAGATATTGCTATGGATTTCGTCACGGGGCTGCCAAAGACTCAAAGCCAGAAAGATGCTATATGGGTAATCATTGACATGCTCACGAAGAGTGCTCATTTCGTGGCTATCAAGTCAACATGGGGAACCCAGAAGTTATCAGAAGTGTTTTTACATGAGATTGTCCGTTTTTATGGTACTCCAAAGATCATTGTATCGGATCGTGATGGCCGATTCATGTCAAGATTCTGGAAAGAATTACATAAGGCCATGGGAACCGAGTTGAGGTTCAGCACTGCGTTTCATCCTCAGACAGATGGATAGTCTGAGAGGACCATCCAGACCTTGGAAGATATGCTAAGAGCTTGTACACTCGATCGTCCGACTAGCTGGGAGAACAGCCTGAGTCTGATTCAATTCACATACAATAACAGTTGGCATGCTACCATTAAGATGGCTCCATTCGAGGCTCTATACGGTCGAAGGTGTAGATCTCCGATTTGTTGGGATGAGAATGCCGATAAGATTATGCTCGGACCGGAATTAGTCGAAAGGACCGCCTCGGACATTGCTTTGATAAGACAGAGGATGATGACCGCTCAGAGTCGACAAAAGTCTTATGCAAACCTGAAGCGCAGGAATGTTGAGTTTGAAGTTGGTGACAAAGTGTTTGTCAGAGTGTCGCCATCCAAAGGTGTGTTCAGATTTGGTAAGTGTGGGAAGCTTAGCTCTCGCTACGTGGGACCGTTTGAGATCCTTGATAGAGTGGGGTCTCTAGCGTATCGTTTGGCATTACCGCCATCGGCACATCCAGGGCATAACGTGTTTCACGTATCTTTGTTGAGGAAGTACGTTCCAGATGAGTCTCATATGCTGAGTTATGACGACATCGAGATTTAGACAAATGGTACCTACAAAGAGATACCGGTGCGTATTCTCGAACGTCGTGAGAAGCAATTACAGAACAAGGTGGTACCATTGGTATGGATTTTGTGGTCCAAGTCAGGAACTGAAGAAGTTACTTGGGAAACCTGGGAAATGGAGGCGGATATGCTTAGATGTTTTCCCGAGCTATTTTCGGCCTAGTTTCGGGGTCGAAACCTTTTTAAGGGGGTAGTGTTGTAACGCCTCGCTTTTCTTTGGTTTATTCGGCCAAGTTTCTGGGTCAAAACTTTTTGTAAGGAGGAGGTGATGTAATACCCCTCATTTTGGTAAAGAGTATTTTGGTAAGTTTTCCAAACACTCGTATTGTAGTCGAATTATTTTCAGAGAAGTTCAGACTTTCTGTTAAATACTTGATCTCCGTAATAATTCCTTGAGTGGAATAAAATACATTCGATGTATTTTTGGGGTTTAGAATAATTGTTGGGGTATGAATATATTTAACCCGGGGTTAAAACCCATACCGTAATTCTTCCCGGTCAAAAGTGGGCTTCTCGGTCAAAGAATGGGCAAAAGGCACAAAAATTTCCTTGACCGCACCCGCGGTCATACCCACCGCACCCAACGGTCAGGAATTGGTCACCACCGCACCCCGCGGTGAGACCCACCGCACCCGCGCCGTGATATTGGCTTCTCTGCTCCGCCGAACTCGTCTGAGCTGCTTGCCGATCTTGTCCCCGGTGAGGCGGTGGGAGAGGGGGCCAGCTGGACTCCTTCTGGCTCCTTGATGGCCTATAAAAGGAGGAGGCTAAGAGGAGGAGGCCATTCCACTCTCTCTCTCCCTCAAATCTCTCTTTCTTTCACTGCCATTGTCGCCGGAGTTGCAAGCGTCATCGGAGTTCTTCAAGGTCGTCGCCGGAGTTGCCATAGGAGGAGGAGGTGCCCTCAAGGTGGTGGTTAGTGACACAAGGAGTTTGGAAGTCGAAACCAACCCAAGTCGAGCCCCATCGTCTTCCCCAATGAGTTTTCGTTGTCGGCGTCTCGCCTCTGTAGCCTCGCCGCACCCGCGGTGGGCCTGGGCGAGTGGTGGTGACTTGGGCGTTGTGATCTCGTTTGGGACTTTTGTTCCTTCGATTTCGTTCGTTTTTCTTTAGATTCGTACTATTTATTGTCGAATCTAACTTAGGGTTTCGTTATGGGTCGTTCCGTAGGAAACCATATTCCAGGTTCTTCCTCGTTTCGGACCCGGAAATCCGTCATCTCGAGCTTCGTTGAGCTTCGTCTAAATCTAAGGCAAGTGGCGGTTTGCTCTTGCTTATCATTCCATCTTTAAATTGATTATCAATTGTTTAATTGTTAATTAATTTGGGATGAATTGTTTTTTTCATTTGGGAACAGTTTTGATAACTGTATGTGATTTTAAAAAGAGATATTATAATAGGTTGTATATATTGCTAGAAACAACGCTATTATATATATATGATTAAATACGGATATTATGATAGGTTGTATATAATGCTAGAAATAATGCTATTTTATCTGTTATTGGCTGCGATGGCTTTGTTATGGATTATTATTGTGTTGAACTGTTTAGTTAGCACGAGTATTCGTAGGTACACTATGTACCTTGCGAGGTTTAGTGGTTTCTTTATAACTGGTGCTAGGAGGATTATTCCTCTAGTACTTTTCCGATAATGATCATACCCTTACTCAGGGTACGTGCACACAGCTGGTGCAACCATTTGGGATTTATTCCCTGGGATTTATTCCCCGTGATATCTCTTGTAAGGAGATCTTAAAAGCTTGTAACATGAATGTGTGTTTTGGAATCAAACAAGATAAGTGCCGTTGTGCACATAATTAATATACCCTTTGGCGAGTAGTGCAACTAGGAAAGCTCGTCTAGACTTTGGTCAGAGTAAAGTTTTCTTTCCAATCTGAATTTGCATTGTGCGGTGAGGTTGGTCGTGAACCGAAACACCTAAGTCAGTTTTAAAACGCTTGTGTGAAATTAATGTTCCCAAGGACTTGTCATACTTTCCGATAAGACTCAATTCGTTGGAGTCTTCTCTTCATATGTTTCCTTAAGAGTCAATCTTTCAGAGTCTTTTCTCTTGATCATGCCTTTTCATATATTTCAGTAGGAGTATGGTGGTTGACTATCATCATTGACTTTTATTCGAGAAACGATGAGTCTAACCTAATACGACTACTTAGAACCTATCTGATTTTCCCTTGCATAGTCTTTCATTAGACTAACCAACCGATTATATTCCCTTGCATGGTTGGCTGGTGTCATCCGTCTCATACGGCACATCAGATAAACTGCAGCTCCAATGAAGGCTAGAAACGACAACGAAGGCAGTTGGGATTTCAAAGAGTTTTACCAGGTTGAGATTCCTTGGCAGGTGATCGATTTCGATCAAGACCTTTATGCTTTTTACTTTCAAGACTTCCGCTGTAATCTATTTAATTATGTATTTTGAATCATGGATGAAATTCCGAAGCGTTTGCTTTAAAGTTATGATATTTTGTATTTTAATTGTTGTTTTATGATTTATATAAACTGGTCAAGCCTGAGGGGCTTCGGATGTGGAATCCGGGGTCACTGGAGGTAATACATTTCAAGGATATATATTTGGGGGTGTTACATAAAGATACCTTGGAGGGAACGAACGTCTTGAAAATGAGCGAATGATCAATCCAATTACTATAGAATGATGAGTCGCTTGAGAGAAGCGAGGATATGTGAGGAGAAGCATCGGAGTGATCAAAATCGTTGGAAGTAGTTAAAGGAACAAAGACATCTTCATGTGTTCATAAAAGAAGAGTGAAGATCTCGGTCAAAGACTTGGAAAAGAAGAAGGACACGATCTTTTTATAAAATATCGAAGAGATACGTTGTAGAATAATGGAAAATATGAGAGAGAAGATTTTATCTTACTGCATCCGATTTAAATTAACTGTCGTTTTAGCACTTGAATTTTGATCAATTTTATATGTCGTTTTAGGATTTCTATGCAATTAATTAAGAGTGAGTTATAAGAATAGTTGTTGGAATTTGTTTTTATTGACTTTTCTTGTCCATTCATTGGCTCAAGAGTATAGTAATTATTTATTAGGAGGGAAGATTGAGAAAAAAATATAAGATTCTAGGTGTATTTAATACTTTTCTTAAATATCGTGTCCAAGGTTAAAACGACACTTATTTTTTTTATTGGAGGGAGTATCTTATATTGGATTTTTATTTGTGGTAAGTGTACCTTAGGTAATTATCTTTTGTATAAGATAGAATTTGAAGATTTTAAGTATGGAAAGATATTATCTTTCTTGTTGGGAAAGCAAGGAAATATTATCTTTTTTCATGCTAGGGTTTAGGCTGACTATATATGAATGAAATTTTCATTATGTGGGAACGGTCGTTGAATAAGAGTAAAGAGAGTACCTACGCAGAGAAGAAGCTTACGCGTCTTAGAGGGTTGAGCTCGTGAGTTGCAGTGGTAGAAGAGTTTTAAAACTAGGTGGGAAGTCTAGGCTTTGAATCCAATCTAAACTTGTACACGAACAAGAAATTAGTAAGATAAGTATAGTTCTTTTAAATCATCTCAAGTGACAAGTTTGAAGGTAGTGATTTTTTCTTGATTAGCTAGTTGGCTATTTAGGGTTTTCACTCTAAGTTGTGTGTTTAAATTTTGTTATCTTTTTTTGTGTTTATTCTATTGCACGTTCTGAGGGAACAAAGTCTTTGTCCCGTCAGAGATAACACTAATGATTCTACATATGTTATGAGAGCCCAGTCTCTAAATTTTGTTCGTTAAGTTTACAAGAAAGATGTCTTCAAGCACGAAAATGAACGACTCGTTTTGGAAGCTACCCGTTTTGAAGCCTAGAGAATATGACTGGTGGGTGGCACATATGGAATCTCATGTCTATTCCCTCGATGGTCAAATCTGAAAGATCATCGAGAAAGGTCCTGAACCGATCCTTCATAAAAAAAGATGCAACTAACCCTAAGAATCAGGCTGATTGTGATATCATGTGAGAATGTGAAAATCCCCTTAGGATTGCCACTCTTAATATATAAGGTGTTACAAGAGTGAGATTTAAAGAGATACACCAAGTTAGAATATTAACAAATAAACAACATATTGAGCTAAATAAGGAAAACAGATAATACAAGATAAAACATGAATTATATTATTCTAACACTTGAGTTATTTGTGGGGATCGAAGTGTTTGTGTTTGTTCTGTAATATATATGTGAAGGTAGCATATCTCAAATGTGTTGGGTAATTCTATATTCTTTCCAAATTTTATCATCCTTGATAAATTATGTCATTGTGCAGTCTCTATCTAAATTTAAAATCTTATCGATGAAACTTTGAAGTTGTGGAATCACCACATATGAGAGATTTTTCTTAAAGTAGGCTCAAATAAAGAAATTATTCTAGAAATAGGCTAGGATCAAAAATAATTCCGGAAATGGGCTGGTTGTTAGGTTCAAATAAAGTCAATGCGGAGAATAGCGATTGACCCAAAGTAAATTGTTAGGCATTACAACGACTTTACTTTACATAAATAGAAAATTTTAATAATTTCGAAGTTAATAAATGATCAAAGAGTCACTTCTTTCATATTTTAAGGAAAAAGAAATAAATATGTGACCCTCATAAAGTTTAATGATAAAAGTAATGCTTAAAACATTTGTTAATTTAATATAAATCTTAACTAATACGAAGTATAATAAAAACAAGTATACATGCTTATATCATATACATTATCATTAAACTTTATACCGACATTATATAAATACATGTATATATGTCAAAATTGTACAGAGCCGTTAAACACATGATCGAATTGATTCGTCCGATTATTTTGTATATGAAGCCCGACTCAAAAATCACTGAGTAATTATATACAACAGACCCAAATATTTTGTATTGAATATGACTCGTGGGTTGGCATGATCCTGCATTTCATATGTATTATTTCGTTTATACTAAATATCGTAATATATTTTTATTAAAAAATATATATTAATAATCATTTTATTATATTAATTATAGAAGCCAATAACTAACTAGTTGGATCAATCCCAACCCGTACCAAATGAGTTAGGACTCGACCCAATCAACACATAAGTTTCAATGAACTCATCAACTGAAACCCGTTTTTACCTAATCTGATAGATTCGAAACCGACCAACTCATACCAATTGACAAGTCTAATTATAGACATACATAATATACGTAAATATTATATGCATATTCCATATATATCAATATCAGATACTTAATACTTTGTTTTTAAAAAAGGGGGAAAACATAATATACGTAAATATTATATGCATATTCCATATATATCAATATCAGATACATAATACTTTGTTTTTAAAAAAGGGGGAAAACATAAACCTTTCTATTTTTTATATTTTTTGGTTTGTCATTCTAACTAATTATGTATTAGGGTCATATAGTTTTTTTTTTCCCTTTTTCCTTAACATTACTAAAGAAGTGACAAGCTCTTTGATATTTAATAACTCCTTAATTGTGAAATTCAATTTATTTATGAAAATGAATCGCTCAATTACATAGCGATTTACTTTGGGTTTAGTCACTATTTTTCATGGCGACTTGATCCGAACGTGATATGCAGCCTATCTTGGGAATTATTTTTCAACATAGCCTATTCTTAGAATAATTTTTTTAACTGTTTTTTCGCATGATATCCCTGAGGTAAGATGAAATTCGCAAAGTATTCCAAAGTTTTACCTATTTCGCGCAGTATTTTTGAATTTTTTTCCGCCAAATACCCATCTATTAATTTTTTAATTAAAAAAAACAAAACAAAAAGACCTACTATTAATAATCGCGGCCACTATATGCGCGACGTTTTTTTGCTGTACGCGCGACATTTTGTACGCCATAATATGGCGTACGCCATGTCGCGGCGTACGGATATAAAAATAAGCCAAAAGTGGCCAGGAAAAAAATAAATATAAATACGTATTTTTTTGTACGCCATAATACGGCGTACATTAAAATACGTACTTGTATTTGGCGTACAGAACATAATTGGGCTGGCCCAACTCGGCCCTAGCCTGTACGCTATATTATGGCGTACAGGCTAGGTTTTAAGAGGCCGAGCAAGGCCTCTTCTTCTTCCTTCTCTCTCCCTGCGGCGTCTCCTGACGTACAATTTTCGGCGGCTCTCTCCCTCCGATTCACTCCTTCCTTCTCCTCCTCCTCCATTTCTCTCCTTCTTCTTCTTCTTGTTATTCTCCTCCTCCTCTTATCTCCGACGATGGCGAACAGTGGCGGTGGTGGTGACCCCTCCGGCGAGGCTCGAGGCGGTGCGATTGGCGGACGAGGAGGCGATGATGGCATTCCAGGCGGCGTGGAGAGCTGGGCGGCTGGCGGCGGTGCTCCTGTTGCTGTAGAGGTGGCCAGTGGCGGTGCTGATGTTCCTGGCGGTGGCGGCGGAGAGGTGGCCAGCGTCGGAGATATGGCCGGTGGTGGTCCGGATGGCGATGCAGGACGAGATACTGTCCGGACCCGATTTATCCGAGCGTGGGACAGACGAGGAGGGGGACGCGGACGCGGAGACGATCCTGCGACACCCGGTCAGACTTCTACCTGGGGTAGACAAGAGGTATGAACGGAATTGAAATTTATTTGAATTAAGGAAAATTTAGAATGTAATAAATATTAAATTTAGAAATAGGTATTGCATTTAGAAATAGTTTATCTGTATTTAATTATAGATTTATGTATAAAAATTTATAGTTATATTTTAATAATTTATAGTTGTGAATTTTAGAAATTTATTTTAAATTGATGAAAATTAAGAAGAAAATAAGTATTGAATTTAGAAATAGATATTGCATTTAGAAATTATTGATCTGTAATTAATTCTAGATTTGTTTCAAAAAACGAATGTTTATATTTTATAAAATATTATTTATGAATTTTAGAAATTTATTTTTAATTGATTAAAATTTAGAATAAAATATGTATTGCAATTAGAAATTATTGATCTGTAATTAATTGTAGAATTGTTTAAAATTAATATTTAGATTTGAGATTTGTTTATAAAAATTAAGGTAGAAATTGTTGATATGTAATTAATTTTAGAAATTTATATTTATGTTATAAAAATTGAATTTGAATTTAGGTATTGAATTTTGGATTTCAGTTATAATAATTTAACTTGAATTTAGAAAAACAAATGTGTATATGAAACTAAAATTTATGATATGAAATTGACGAGTTAATATGTTATTAAAAGGCTTTGCAAGCCTCGATGTTGTCTGTGAGACGGCCCCGACGTGAGTCCCGTCAGCTGGCGCGGAGGAATCCGGTCACAGCATCGGCTCGTCGGGCCGCTTCGGTGGCCGCTTCAGTGGATCTGCTTCCTGTCCTAGACGCGACACAGGACGTCGCGACGGGAGTGCAGGTGGGCGTGACCAGGTCTGACCCGTCGTTGTCTCTGTCTTCCTCATCGACCTCGTCCATGGATATGGAGGAGGAGGCAGTTGTCGTTGCCGACGCGGCCTTCCAGCGCGACTATTATGATGGACCCGCAGAGGACTTGGGGATGGACGAGTCTCCCCAGCAGGCGGATCCGGCTCCCCAGCAGGGGGATCCGGCTCCGCAGCACGTGGATCCGGCTCCGCAGCAGGCGGATCCGGCTCAGGAGCAGGCAGATCCGGTTCCCGAGCAGGCGGGTCCCGCAGAGCCTTGGATGCCAGGAGGGCCCCTCGTTCCTCACCTCCTGGGTACGTATACGACCCACGTCGCCAGGGTCCTATGGGACATGACATTGGCGTTGACACTTCCGGAGCCCCCACCACCCGTTGCGCGCGTGGATGATACGTTACGTCTTTGATGTAGTCTAAGATTTGTAAATGAAAATATGAAAATGCTATATATAAATTTATAAGTATAATACTAATTTTGTTATTTCTTTTTCAGATGAGGAAGGTTCTGAAGACGTACACCAGGAAGCCGTGGCATTGGCAGATGAACCAACACATTACAGCGGCTCCTGACACCTGGTGGGATTTTGCGCAGCGGAGCCGTATCACCTCTATGAGGGAGGTGGACTTCAGGAGTGTCGACGACGTGCTTATTTCTGCGTTCGTCGAGCGCTGGCATCCGGAGACGAGCTCGTTCCATTTCCCGTGGGGCGAGATCACTATCACGCTCCACGATGTCGCGCGCATCCTGGCGATTCCCATCGACGGCTTGAGCGTCACCACTGATATGGCGGACCCCGTCGTCAGAGATCACGTCTGCGCTGTTACTGGGGCGAACCAGGAGTTGGTGTCCCAGTGGTTCAGTGGTGGCGATATTCCAATAGAGTCCCTCTTGCTGAGGTCGACTGAGCAGCTATCCAGTACAGAGAGGGATGACCGACGCATAGCATCCATGTACTTGATGATGCTCCTCGGCTGTACCGTTTTCCCGGACAAGTCGACGAACGCCGTCAAGTACAAGTACATGGCGCTAGTCTATGACCACGACCGTAGCGGTTGTTATGCCTGGGGAGTCGGCGTATTGGCTGTCCTGTATCGGAATTTGGGTGAGGCGTCACGGGCCAGGGCGAAGGGCATTGCAGGGTGTACACTTCTTCTGAGGGTAACTATTAATTTATTTTAATTTATTTTTATAATATATGATATTATATGCTTACGGGTTTTTATATATATGTAGACGTGGATTTGGGCGTACTTTCCTACTTTCCGAGGTCACGCTGTCCTTGACCTGGAGGCCATGGTGGATACGAGGGCCGCTCGGAGAGACGGGAGGGAGGCTCCTCAGGGACGGAATCCGGAGCGGATGATTGATGTTCGCCGCATTTTAGACGTCGTGAGATTTGACGAGGTAATACTTTACTATTTTATTGCGTTTCGTTTAGGAAATTTAAATTATGAATATACGTTTTGAATTTAGGTAATGATCCATTTTAAATATACGTTTTGAATTTACGAAATATATATGTTGACATTTTAGGTTGCCTGGACACCGTGGGGTCCGTTAGGGTTTACGATCACTCAGTACGCTCCTTCTTTGTACCGAGGCATTATTCAGTGTCTCGATATACAGGAGCCGTACATGCCGGACCGAGTCCTCCGGCAGTTCGGTTACAGGCATGGGGTTCCTGAGGATCCACCAGCGCCACGCGAGGTGAAGAGGCGGGTCGACTTGAGGGCGTATGATCTTCAATACGCCGACGAGTTGTGCACATGGGATGCCGACCCAAGACTGACGATCGATCTTCAGGACATGATCCATACCACATTCGCCTGGGACACTGACGATGCGTACATCGACTGGCTGGAGCAGATGTCACATCCGTATGTGGACGCACGGTCTCCTAGACAGGATCGTCCAAGTCTGGCTCCTGTCGTCCCTCCAGCTCCACCGGTGTCTACTCTCATGGTATGATACATTTTATTTATCGCTTATCATTTTTTACGTGCTTAAAATCAGTTTAGTTGTAATGGAAATCATTGTCGTGTATTCAGCGGACCCAGATTATCGCCGGTCGGATGCGACGTTTTTTGGAGGAGAGGGACGAGCTTCCACCAGATGTTACCGCTGCGATTATTTCGTGGATTCGTGATTTGATAGGTCACGAGGCGCCCATGGCTGATCCCTTACCGCGTGCTTTCCAGAGATTTACTGATTCACATCACGAGAGAGGAGAGGGTAGCGATAGAGTCCCCGATGATGACTAGATTGTAGGATCATGTATTTATGTGGATTAGACACTTGTGTTTTGGATCATATATATATATGTTTTGGTTAAATTGCATGTTATTATATATAAGTGTAACAGAATGAAATATAACCAAATACTATAGTATATACATGAAATATAACCAAATAATATAGTATATACATGAAATATAACCAAATACTATAGTATATACATGAAATATAACCAAATACTATAGTATATAGATGAAATATAATCAAATACTATAGTATATACATGAAATATAACCAAATACTATAGTATATACATGAAATATAACCAAATACTATAGTATATACATGAAATATAACCAAATACTATAATATATACATGAAATATAACCAAATACTATAGTATATACATGAAATATAACCAAATACTATAGTATATACATGAATTTTTCATATTTGGGCCCAATTTCTCATATTGGGTCCAATCCTCCCTATTGGGCCTATTTGGGCCCAATTTATCATTTTTTCAGTTTTCACCCGTTTCTTCTACAATCCTCCATATTGGGCCTATTTGGGCCTAATTTCTCATTTTTTCAGTTTTCACCTGTTTCTTCTACAATCCTCCCTATTGGGCCCAATTTCTCATTTTTTCAGTTTTCACCCGTTTCTTCTACAATCCTCCATATTGGGCCTATTTGGGCCTAATTTCTCATTTTTTCAGTTTTCACCTGTTTCTTCTACAATCCTCCCTATTGGGCCTATTTGGGCCCAATTTCTCATTTTTTCAATTTTCACCCGTTTCTTCTACAATCCTCCATATTGGGCCTATTTGGGCCTAATTTCTCATTTTTTCAGTTTTCACCAGTTTCTTCTACAATCATCCATATTGGGCCTATTTGGGCGTAATTTCTCATTTTTTTAAGTTTTTCACCCGTTTCTTCTACAATCCTCCATATTGGGCCTATTTGGGCCCAATTTCTCATTTTTTCAGTTTTCACCCGTTTCTTCTACAATCCTCCATATTGGGCCTATTTGGGCCCAATTTCTCATTTTTTCAGTTTTCACCCATTTCTTCTACAATCCTCCATATTGGGCCTATTTGGGCGTAATTTCTCATTTTTTCAAGTTTTTCACCCGTTTCTTCTACAATCCTCCATATTGGGCCTATTTGGGCCTAATTTCTCATTTTTTCAGTTTTCACCTGTTTCTTCTACAATCCTCCCTATTGGGCCTATTTGGCCCAATTTCTCATTTTTTCAGTTTTCACCCGTTTCTTCTATAATTCTCCATATTGTATTTAATTATGCCCAATTTCTCATTTTTTCAGTTTTCACCCGTTTCTTCTACAATCCTCCATATTGGGCCTATTTGGGCCCAATTTCTCATTTTTTCAGTTTTCACCCATTTCTTCTACAATCCTCCATATTGGGCCTATTTGGGCGTAATTTCTCATTTTTTCAAGTTTTTCACCCGTTTCTTCTACAATCCTCCATATTGGGCCTATTTGGGCCTAATTTCTCATTTTTTCAGTTTCTCACATGTTTCTTCTACAATCCTCCATATTGGGCCTATTTGGGCCCAATTTCTCATTTTTTCAGTTTTCACCCGTTTCTTCTACAATCCTCCATATTGGGCCTATTTGGGCCCAATTTCTCATTTTTTCAGTTTTCACCCATTTCTTCTACAATCCTCCATATTGGGCCTATTTGGGCATAATTTCTCATTTTTTCAAGTTTTTCACCCGTTTCTTCTACAATCCTCCATATTGGGCCTAATTTCTCATTTTTTCAGTTTCTCATCTGTTTCTTCTACAATCCTCCCTATTGGGCCTATTTGGGCCCAATTTCTCATTTTTTCAGTTTTCACCCGTTTCTTCTATAATCCTCCATATTGTATTTAATTATGTCCAATTTCTCATTTTTTCAGTTTTCACCCGTTTCTTCTACAATCCTCCATATTGGGCCTATTTGGGCCCAATTTCTCATTTTTTCAGTTTTCACCCATTTCTTCTACAATCCTCCATATTGGGCCTATTTTGGCGTAATTTCTCATTTTTTCAAGTTTTTCACCCGTTTCTTCTACAATCCTCCATATTCTATTTGGGCCTAATTTCTCATTTTTTCAGTTTCTCACCTGTTTCTTCTACAATCCTCCCTATTGGGCCTATTTGGGCCCAATTTCTCATTTTTTCAGTTTTCACCCATTTCTTCTACAATCCTCCATATTGTATTTAATTATGCCCAATTTCTCATTTTTTCAGTTTTCACCCGTTTCTTCTATAATCCTCCATATTGGGCCTATTTGGGCCCAATTTCTCATTTTTTCAGTTTCTCACACTGAGTTAATTGAGATTACACAAGTAAATCAGACACAAATGTGAAGTTCATCTGCTCTTCAAATTGAGATTACACAAGTAAATCTACATCTTCAACTAATCTACATCTTAAACTTCACCGGAGGATCTAGAGGACGGCTATATCTAATGCGATAATCCCAAAATTGTTGAATCCTCGACTGAAATTGATAGTCCCAACCATCGACACTTGGGTGTTTGAATCGACGCCAAGCGTACGGAGGGGGAGGTAGTGGACAACCATCCTTCAACGACACCTACATAGAAAACACAAAATATGATCGAGCTTTGTGTTTTAGGGTAAGCACAAATATTACTAGCTATTTAAAAACAATAACTATACCGGTACAAAGTGGTTTCGGTTTCCTACGAGGGCCATCGTCAATATCCGTGTTGGAGGGCCGAGGCTTTCGTAAGAGGCCCTCATTGGTAAGCACAAGCACGGGCCATCCCAGGATAATAGGACAAGAGCAACTTGGTATAGCATGGCAAACACTAAACCAATCATCGGCATGTCGAGCCAGTACTCCTCACTGCAAGGACTGATGACATAGTTGACCCAAAATATAAGGTCCTCGTAAGTGATCCCCGGGTGTAGTACGGGCAAGATGGGCATGTACAGATCTCTGTTGTCAATCAACTCGCCCGCCATCTACATTCGAACCATAGGGTATGCAGTCTCTTCTGATCCCAACAATACAGCCAATGTCCGATATCCACAATGCCCGTCTGGAGATACATCTCTGGCCCCGTTAATGTATGGAAACCAAAAGTAATCCACATTCTTAACCCCAAAGTTCACCCCCATATAAATCACGGGTTGTTCAGGGAGCTGCTGCGATCCTGTCCCTTCAGATTGGCTCCCTTGGGTCCCAATGCCTGGCGAAGCTCCATTTGGTCCCTTCTTGCCACGACCCCGACCTCTACCTTGGCTTCCACTGGCCTTGTTCTTCTCAATCTCATCTAACTCAACCCTCCGATGCTCAAACAAGCTCGGCTCCCTCTTGGTGTCGTACTTTGTCGAACCCTTTGGCCTTCCTTTTGAAATGATTCCCGTGGGCTCCTGCATCAAAGTTTCACGCGGGTGCTGCGTGTTCCAGAACAAGTCGGTGATTTGATCTACTTGATCCTTGCTCAATGTTTTAGCGTGCAACATTTCATCCATTTCCTTCCATATCAACTCGTGAGCAGACATCTATTTTGTGTCATCAACTGGCTCTTCTTGTGTGTAAGCCATATCTCATTGCAATTGCTTCCATAAGTGGTGTATCTCACTCGCCATGATCGGCGTCTTATCAATGATGGCATTTGCGATTCTGTGGACACATGGCAGGCCGAAGCAGTCTCTCATCCAGTGATCATCACACTCATCAGGGAAATCATCCACCTCTATCTGCTTATATAGATCAAACAACATTTCCAAGCACCTATCCGACACTTTGAAAAATAGCCTTGAAAACAACACTCTTATTTCTGGCGGCATACCATCAAACATCGTTGGTGTTTTGGTCTGTGACATCTCCATGGTCGCACGCACCTGCCTAATTTGACCCTCGATCGCATGGTGTATCCTTACTACCATTCTATTAAAACCACCAACGCTAGAATTCAGAATTTGCTTCAACACGTGATGCATACCCTCAACTATATAAAAAAACATGAAAAGTATTGCGTTACTCCCACATTGAGCCATGAACAAGCAAACTACTGAACATCGTACAAGGGTTACCTGTTTGAAGTCCTCGTGAAGAAGTGAAGATGATGATCAGTCCACGCTCTCACTATGCTTTCCTTGTGAGGATTCATCCACGTCTTCTCAATGTATCGAACAAGGCCACTCTTCCACGATGTCCTCAATTGCACAAGCCTCTCTTCGTAGATTTCCTCCATGGTTGAACACCAAAGTGCCCAACATTGGCCGCAAAACCTTTTCACTTATTTTTTATCCTTCAGTATTGGGGAAGCATATGCTTCTATGTTGTGCTTAATATGCACCCAACACAAAAGGTGTTTTACTTCATCTTTGAAAACTATCCGAATTGCATTAATGAGGGCCTTCTCTCGATCAGTCATGATGGCGGCCGGCATAACGCCAAAATCTTTAAACAAGCGCAAAAGTTTCTCCATTATGAACTTGTAATGCACAACTTCTTCTTGTCGTGTAAATGCATATGCAATGTTGAAGGTCTTGTGTGTGCAAGTGAAACCGACAATCTCCACCAATGGCATTTGATACCTATGGATGAATGTAAGAAAACAAATGAATGTAAGAAGTCATAGAATATAACATATAATTCATATCAATGCTATAAATCACTACTATTATATTGTGTTGAAAATGTAACACAAATCCAGCACGTACCTATTTGTCTTGTATGTGGCATCAATAATTACCACGTACGGGAACATCTTCAATAGGTGGAGCGAGTGCGGGTGAGCAAAAAATAGGATATCAGTCTCTTTCGTAGACAAATTTGTAAGAGGAAATACCCAGTAACTATTTTCTTTCAAAAAGTTTAGAGTCCATTGCGTAACCGTCAATTCCCCTTGATCTTCATAACGCACCTTCTGCAGAAAGTTGGAAACTTGTTTCATGGATGTAACATTTCCGGGGAAGAACTTCCTCAACTTCCCAACAATAGTCCTAGGCGTCACGAACGCTTCGCCCAAAGCTTTGGCAATGCGCTCCTCACCCGGGGTCATTCTGCCCATGTATGGATGCCCAAGAAAGGTGGTCGAAAGCTTATGGTTGTGGCATCCATCTATCACATTTATGATCCATTTTTGAGTCACTTCCCTGGCTTCTTCATCAATCTAACACCACACAACTCAAATGTGCATCCAGACTTCTTCGAATGGGATTCACGAATTACTTCAACTTCCTCTTCTGAGTCACTACCTTTCTTTCTCCCCGATCTATACTCACCAAAATTCTCACACGTCAAACTAACACTTCTGACATTTGACTTCTGAATGACTAAAACCATCATCAAATCTTTGCCCCTATTCCTAACCCACTCAACCAATTCCTCTCGGCTATCCCAGCTCAGATTGTTACGAAATTCATCTCCATAATCTTTCCCCTATACATGTTTACATCATCAATAATGTTACAATATATGGATTGTAATTGTAATATATAACTAAACTATAACTGTAATACATAACTAAACAATAATGTTACAATATATGGATTACTATATATGGATTGCAATTTGTTAAATTTATATGTTTATAGCTAACCAATATTAACTATAAAATAAAACTATAATTGTAATACAAAACTAAACTAAAGACAAAAACAAATTGATAGCTTATCTCACTAAACATAAGACTTTTAACATATATCAAATTCACAACAATAATCAACTTCTCCACTACTATTAATTACTAATCTTTTAACATATATCAAAACAAATATAGGCCTCTACAGCTAAATCGTCATCATCTTGTCCACTACAACTAAATACTAATCTATCTTTTAACATAATAAAATATAGGCATCTACCGCAACACCGTCATCATCTTGTCCACTACAACTAAATACTAATCTATCTTTGAACATAATAAATATAGGCCTCTACGTACTTAAGCTATATTAATTATAACTAATTTCAATCTTAATCATTTCATACACACTAACGTCGAAATCTTCATCGTCGAAATCTTGATCGACATAATCTTCATCATCTTCTCCACTACTCCAATATGCCATTTTTTGTAAAATTTGTTGTTTCAATCTTACCATTCCATACAAACTTCAAAAGCTATTTATAGGCACAAAATAGTCGTTGGAATAACCGTTGGAATAACGGCTACTTTTGTACGCCACTTCCGAGCGTACGCCATACCATGGCGTACAGGCTATTTCCAACGGCTATTTTTTGGTGGGTTTTGAATTTAAATGAATTTCTGTATTATTTTCCTGTACGCTGTATTCTAGCGTACGCTAAAATACAGCGTATAGGAAAATAATACAGAAATTCATTTAAATTCAAAAACCCACCAAAAGTATAATAAACTAGTCTGTACGCCACTACATGGCGTATGCCATATTATGGCATACAAAATGTCACGCGCACAGTAAAAAATCATCGCGCATATAGTATCAGCCTTAATAATACGTATTGATTGTATTAACTTGCGTGTACAAGAATGAAATTGAAACAGGGGAATCATCATCAACCTCAGGAACGGCGGGATTGTGGAAGGCGAAGATCCAAAACCTTAGAGAAGCGGCCCACCACACCAACACCGCACCTCCACCACCACCACCTCCAAAGCTCAATAAAATCTGACCCCACAAAATTCCCTAATTTCAATTTTGCAGTCCAAATCAATCATTCAAATTTGCCTACACACAGTGACAAAATCGAAGCTCTGCTAGGTGACATCACCGGCAGGTGAGAGTAGCACAAGATTGCAGGAATCGAGGAGCTTAAACTCTGACGCCGGAGAAGAGTTGTCTGATTCCCAGATATTGGAATCGATAGAATCGGAGACGGCGAGATGGCCGCCGACAAGGCGGAGGGCTGCGGAGGAGAGGCTTTTAAGAGGGGATTGACGGTTGGCGACCCAGACGTAGATTGGACCCGGGATTAAAGAATACCAGATGTCGAGATAAGAGTTGGAGGTTTGCGGGTTCCGTTGAAGAATCCGAGAGTGAAGGTCCTGTTGGAACTCATTTTTAACAAGTGGCGCCGGGCACTTTTCCGGGCACAATTCCGGTGAGCTCCGGCCATTGTCAACACCGGAAAGTGGAAGCATTGGCTTCCTCTACGCGAGCACATTCTCGTAATGTACTCATACAACGAAAATGATTTCCGTTTGAATGAGAAATGGAGGCCCAAAGTAGCTTGCATGAAGTGCAAAACTTGGGAAATGTGGGGGCAAATCTCTTGTCCCACATTGGAAATTTGGAGGTAGAACTACCACCATATATAGAGGAGAAATGGACTCAAGGTTGTGGCCTTGGGTCACCCATTTTCAATGGGGAGAGGACCTAGCTCATCAAGCCCACACGCGAGCCGAGCCGAGCCGGGCCGGGCTCGGGGTTGGGTTGGATCGGAACGCCCTATATAGTGGGCTTCTTACAGCTTGTAACGGCCAGATCTGTTTCATAATGTCCAGATCTGTAACGTCCCCCATTAATGATGGAAGATCTGTAACGGTCAACAAATTCATAATGTCCTCTTCTTCGTAACGTTCTGTAACGTTACGAAGACAACAATCTTCCTCCCTCTTCTCTGTTTTTTCCGAAATTTAGAGTCTGAGAGTACACACAGATTCGTGGGTTCGTAGGCTCTTGTCTTACTGGGTTGTGCGGTTCAAGAGATCGTCGCAGTTGTATCCTGGGATTCGGAACGTCAAGAACCGTCACACTACGGGGCATTTTTAGAATTAAGGAAAGAGATTTCGGTCTCGACTCTGCTTCCGTTCTTCGTTCGGTATTTCTAAACTTTAGATTTCCTTAATTCATGTTCGTATATTCGCAGTTTATAGATTTCGTATGCATATAGGAAATTATGTTCCTACAATCTTAATTCTGAAAAATTTCGCTTCGTTTGACTGCTTATACGGACTAACGAATATGGTTTTCCTGAAGTTTACAATGAACAGGTTCTATTTCCTGAATTATTTTGCTGTTTCGATTTCATTTGTTGTTCTAAATTAATTTCCTGTTCTGAATTAATTTGCTGCATTCGTGAATCTGTTGGATTATTCTACTGTTCGTGAATTGTTCTGCTGATTCATGATTTATTCTGCTGTTTGTAGACTTATTTTGTTGTTCGTTAATTGTTCTGATTTTCGTGATTTATTCTGCTGCTCGTAGATTTTTTTTTTGCTGTTCATGGCTTAAATCTGCATCTTAATTAATTTGATGCGTAATGATTTGTTTGCTGATGATGATTCATGAATATATTCTGCTGAATATGTTCTGTTTAACAGATCTGTTAAAAGAAATAAATAAATATCATATATACGTATGAAACTGCAATTTATTGTTTAAATTGCTCCGTTTGAGAATTTGCTCATTGAAATTGCTGTTGCAATCATACTAAATCTGGTTTAATTTCTGTAAATTTATGAGATATATGATTAACCAAACTGAGAATGCTAATTCTGGTTTTGGTGCTCGTGTTGGAGCCGGTATTGGAAATCGTGTTGAGTCGACACCCCGGATTCAGTCTGGGAGTGGTCTGCCAGCAGTGAATTTGCCAGTCATGAGGTTCGGAAATGCTGTTAATCAGATTGTCCAAACCGACAGCCTATCAAACTAGAAAAGTTTTTGGAAGAGGATAAGCATGTGCTCTTGCCTCAGAATACATATATTTTCTCCCTAGCCAGCGTTGAGGCCTGGACTCATAGGGACTGTCTGTGCAAAGGTTGGGTTCAAAGCCGTCTGATAGATCCACTGTACAATGGTACAACGAGATCAAGACTTCTAAGGAATACTGAATTGCCTTGGAAAGAATTACAAGTCTAAGGACGCAAGCTCTAAGAAGTTCGCAGTGGCGAAATTTCTGGACTTCAAAATGGTGGACTCCAAGCCCATCATGGAACAAGTTGAAGAGCTGCCATTGCTTACGCATGAGATTATTGCGGAAGGAATGTCGATCTATGAGACGTTACATGTATCTTCTTTCATAGAGAAACTCCCTCCAGGATGGAAGGATTTCAAGAGCTATCTAAGCACAAGCGAAAGGCTATGACTGTTGAAGACTTGATTGTCAGGCTGCGGATTGAGTCAACCAACCACAAAGCAGATGGTGGTCAGGTACTGAACCCGAAGGCCAACTTGGCCAAGCACAAGGACAAGGGGAAGAAAAGAAATTTTCAACCCCAAGGCTCCAACAACTTCAATAAGCAACGAGCTAAGAAGTTCAGTGGAAAATACCACAAGTGTGGTAAAATGGGTCACAAAGCTGACGAATGTCGTAGCAAGGCTGATCCGCGTAATGACAAGGGGAAATCCCAAGTCAACATGACTGAAGGCAGGCTCACGGATGCAGATCTGTGTGCTATGACGTCCGAAGTCAACATGGTTGGAGACAACCCAATGGAATGGTGGTACGATACAAGTGCTACCAGACATATCTGAAGAGCAAGAGTAACGAGCATCTACTTATGGGGAACTCGTTCACATCCAAGGTCGATGGTCACAGCAAAGTGGTGTTGAAGCTAACTTCCGTATATCTGGCACATGCATGACATTGGCCAATGTCATGCATGTACCAGATATACGGAAGAATCTGATCTCCGATACTTTGCTGAGCAAGAATGGCTTCACTGTGAAGTTTGTGTCTGACAAGCTAGTTCTTTCTAAGAATGTGGTGTATTTGGGCAAGGGTTATGTAAAGGATGGACTGGTTAAACTGAATGTAATGACAGTCATCCCAAATTCTATTGTATCCAATGTTTCAATGAATAAGAATAATCATATTGCTTATGTCATTGAGTCTTTTAATATTTGGCATGAACGGTTAGGGCATGTGAATAACAAGTCTATTCAAAGACTAATGAACATGAACCTGATTCCAAAATACAAATCAAGTAAAGACAAATGTGAAGTCTGCGTACAGGCCAAACTCACAACAATACCATCCCCACGTGTAGAGAGAACAACCGAACCTCTAGGTTTAATACACACAGATTTGTGTGATTTAAAATTTGTTCACACTAGAGGCGGTAAAAAGTATTTCGTGACCTTTATCGATGATTGCACAAAATATTGTTATGTAAACTTGCTAAGACGCAAGGATGAAGCCTTGGAAAAATTCAAGGAATACAATTTGGAAATTGAAAACCAACTTAGTGATAGAGGAGGCGAGTATGATGAACCTTTTTAACGCGTTCTGTAGAGAACACGGGATTATTCATCAAACAACTGCTTCCTACTCACTGGAATCTAACGGAGTTGCGGAACGAAAGAACCGAACTCTAAAAGAGATGATGAATGCAATTTTGCAGGAATCTGGGTTACCCCAGAACATGTGGGGGGAAGCGCTACTTACCACCAATTATATCCTCAACAAGATACCGCATAAGATTACTGACAAGACGCCATACGAACTTTGGAAAGGAAACGTACCATCGTACAAATACCTCAAAGTGTGGGGGTGCCTTGCAAAAGTGGCAGTACCACCTCCTAAAAAGGTCACAATTGGACCTAAAACCGTTGATTGTATTTTCATAGGATATGCACATAACAGTAGTGCTTATCGGTTTCTGGTACATAAATCTGATATACTAGATATACATGTCAATACAATAATGGAATCAAGGAATGTGTCCTTCTTTGAAAACGTGTTTCCGTGCAAGGATAAAGAACGTCCGAAACGAACTCGTGAACTGTGTGAAGCAGGCACTTCTGTAAATGAAACAGAAGATGAACCTGGACAGAGCAAAAGAGCTCGAAAGGAACCAGAAGCTGAACCTAGACGAAGCAAAAGAGCTCAAAAGGAGAAAACCTTTGGGCAAGAGTTCATAACGGCCTTTCTCTTAGAGAATGAGCCTAGAACCTTCAAAGAAGCCATGTCTACACCTAATGCACCTTTATGGAAGGAAGCAGTTAAAAGCGAAATCGACTCCATTATGCAGAATCATACATGGGAGTTAGTTGATTTGCCACAAGGGTGTAAAGCACTTGGGTGCAAATGGATTTTCAAAACAAAATTGAAAACTGATGGCTCAATAGACAAGCACAAGGCTAGGCTTGTGGTGCAAGGATTCTGGAAAAAAGAAGGCTTGGATTTCTTTGACACTTATTCTCCAGTTACGAGAATAACTTCAATAAGAATGCTAATAGCTATAGCAGTATTATGAAACCTCGAAATCCATCAAATGGATGTGAAAACTGCATTTCTAAATGGAGAATTAGAAGAGGAGATATATATGAAACAACCTGAGGGTTATGTTGTTCCTAGACAGGAACACAAGGTGTGCAGACTTGTCAAGTGTCTATATGGACTCAAACAAGCTCCAAAGCAGTGGCATGAAAATTTTGACAATGTCATGATGTCAAACAGCTTCAGCATCAACGAATGTGACAAATCATCTACTTCAAAGACACTCCAAATGGTTACATTTTGTTGTGTTTGTACGTAGATGACATGCTCATTATTGGAAGCAATAAAGACATGATCAACCGAACTAAAAACATGCTTAGTGGGAAATTTGACATGAAAGACTTGGGATTAGCAGATGTCATACTAGGGATTAAAATCACTAGACATTCTGAAGGAATTATCCTGTCTCAAGCACATTATGCTGAAAAAGTACTTGAGAGATTCAAGAACTACTCAAGCGGGACTGCAAAGAGTCCCGTGGACCCTCATCTTCATCTGACTAAGAACTCGGGGGATGCAGTGTCACAATTGGAGTATGCACGTGTGATTGGAAGTCTCATGTACTTGACCAATTGCACAAGACCAGACTTGGCGCACTCAGTCAATGTACTGAGTCGCTACACAAGTAATCCAGGACACAAACACTGGAAAGGGATAGCTAGAGTATTGAACTACTTGCGCTATACTCAAAGTTATGGGCTGCACTATGGAAAATACCCAGCAGTTCTGGAAGGATACAGTGATGCAAACTGGATATCAGATTCCAGAAACTCAAAGTCCACAAGTGGATATGTGTTTACACTTGGTGGTGCAGCAGTATCATGGAAATCTTCCAAACAAACACTATTGGCCAGATCCACTATGGAGTCTGAGTTCATTGCTTTGGACAAAGCAGCAGAGGAAGCTAAATGGCTTCGAAATCTTTTGGAAGATATCTCGATGTGGGAAAAACCAGTGCCATCAATAAGTGTACACTGTGATAGTCAATCAGCTATAGCTCGGGCACTGAGTCATTTGTACAATGGTAAGTCACGTCATATACGAAGACGACATAAAACCATTAGACAACTACTCTCGCATGGTATAATCTCAATAGATTATATCAAGTCGGCTGACAACCTAGCGGATCCGTTTACTAAAGGTTTGTCACGAGATCAAGTTGTTAAATCATCAAGAGGAATGGGTTTAAAGCCTATGACTAAAGAGGATGCTTGATGAAGAACCCTACCTACGTGACTGGAGATCCCAAGAAGTAGGTTCAAAGGGAAAACTAAATCAAGCTGAATCAAGATGAGCACTGGGGGACTAAAGTCTCCTCCCAGTTCCTAGGATGATGAACAGTGCTACCTGTATGAGTTAAGGTTAAGCTTGACTTTTAATGATTCCATAGCTTTGAAATAAAAGTGGGGTATGACAGGATACTCCTTATGACAATCACCTTATGAGTGTGAAATGGGGCCGTTTCTAGGAGAATTAAGAGAGGCTAAATTCTCCAAGTTCACTCATGAATAACCAGGGATGTTCAAGGCCAAAATGAACACAACAAGAGAACCTAGTTCTGTGAGAAGATGAAAATGTGTGATAGTTATTGTCTCGGTTTACATCAAAGCCCGGGTGGTTCAAGACATCATGTTCACTACCTGGTCGAGTAAATCCGATAGCTACTCACTATGGGTGGTTCAAGGCTGAAACATGCTACCAGCCCAGATGCAGTGATTTTTCGACTGTACTCTCAAAAGTCTTTCTGTTTTTAACCAATGTTTAGAATCATTTCTATTCATGTGGGGGATTGTTGGAACTCATTTTTAACAAGTGGCACCGGGCACTTTTCCGGGCACAATTCCGGTGAGCTCCGGCCATTGTCAACACCGGAAAGTGGAAGCATTGGCTTCCTCTACGCGAGCACATTCTCATAATGTACTCATACAACGAAAATGATTTCCGTTTGAATGAGAAATGGAGGCCCAAAGTAGCTTGCATGAAGTGCAAAACTTGGGAAATGTGGGGGCAAATCTCTTGTCCCACATTGGAAATTTGGAGGTAGAACTACCACCATATATAGAGGAGAAATGGACTCAAGGTTGTGGCCTTGGGTCATTACCCATTTTCAATGGGGAGAGGACCTAGCTCATCAAGCCCACACACGCGCCGAGCCGAGCCGGGTCGGGCCGGGCTCGGGTGGGGTGGGTTGGGTTGGGTTGGGTTGGATCGGATTGGGCTTGGGCTGGCCAGCCAATGCCCTATCTTTTTAGGCCGATCCAGAAAGCCCAGTAGTGGGCTTCTTATAGATTGTAACGGCCAGATCTGTTTCATAACGTCCAGATCTGTAACGTCCCCCATTGATGATGGAAGATCTATAACGGTCAACAAATTCGTAACGTCCTCTTCTTCGTAACGTTCTGTAACGTTAACTTCCGAATCTCTCAAAGAGAGTAGCTGACCTCTCATTCGAAGATATAGAACACAACAATCTTCCTCCCTCTTCTCTGTTTTTTCCGAAATTTAGAGTCTGAGAGTACACACAGATTCGTGGGTTCGTAGGCTCTTGTCTTACTGGGTTGTGCAGTTCAAGAGATCGTCGCAGTTGTATCCTGGGATTCGGAACGTCAATAACCGTCACACTACGGGGCGTTTTCAGAATTAAGGAAAGAGATTTCGGTCTCGACTCTGCTTTCGTTCTTCGTTCGGTATTTCTAAACTTCAGATTTCCTTAATTCATGTTCGTATATTCGCAGTTTATAGATTTCGTATGCATATAGGAAATTATGTTCCTACAGGTCCGATTGGGGCTCTGGATTTGGGAATTAGAGGTGAGGATAACGGAATCCGACAAAGTTGATGCTTCTGTGAAGATGAAAATTGACACTGAAAAGAAGAAAAAGTAGTGAAACCGTGAATTGGAGGCCATTGTTTCAAATTGGTAATTTCATTTGGAGTCATCGTATGCGAAGAAATACTTCAATCTGGTAACGGCCATGGAATCTCTGCTCTGATAGCGAGGTGAGGAGGAATTTGGGGGTAAAGGTGTGAAATAGAGAAGAAAATATTACTCGGAGTCTCGAATGCGGTAGAACACTGGAACTAGTAAAGGGTATTTTGCTTTTTTTGAATTTTTTAATAAAAAAATTAATAGATGAGTATTTGATGAAAAAAATATAAATTCAAGGATACCGCGCGAAATAGGTAAAATTTTGGGACACCTCGTGAATTTCGCCTTACCTCAGGGATACTAGGTGAAAAAAACCGTTTCTTTAATCCAGCCTAATTTGGAAAAAAATTCCATATGAGAAGAAAAGAAGAAAGTTGGAATTAGAGAGAGAAGAAGCGGGGAAATTTGGTTTGCTTTTCATCAAGTTCTTGGAGTTGTTACATAATGCAACTTATAAAATACAACAACCTACTTCTTTACAATACCACATAGGCAACCTCACATACAGCTCACACACACTTGCTTCACTAGTCTAACTAAGATGGAGGAGCATCTATCATTCTCATCTTGGAAAAATAGATTGTACACATACACCAGGTAAAGACTTTGTGAGGAAATCTTCCAATTATGGATGTGTGGAAATATGAGTTAATGAGATAAGCCCTTCAAGCAACTTCTCTCTTGCATAATGACAATCTAGTTCTATATGCTTAGTTCTTTCATAAAACACCGTATTCCAAGCTATATAAATTGATGCTTGATTATCACACTTAATTGAGAGAAGTGTAATGTTTTGAATCTCCAACTCACTCAACAATCTATTAAGTCATGCCAACTCTGCGCACACACGTCTCAATGACCTATATTTTGCCTCTACTGATGACATTGACACACTTTATTGTTTCTTAGATTTTCAGGAAATGAAATTTCTTCCAAAGAAAACCACTAATTGGTTTTCACGAATAGGGACATATATATTGCCCAATTTGCATAGTATGCTTGCAATTTTAAACTCTTTGAGTTATTGAGCAACAAAGCCTTAGACAGAGTCCCTTTTAGGTAACACAAAACATGAAAGGTTGCATCATTATGTGGTTGTCGCCGTGCCTGATTAAACTGACTTAGAAACTGCACCGAGTAAGCCAAGTCTGGGCGTGTATTCAAAGGAAAAATCAGTTTACCAATCAACCGTCTATAAATCAATGGATCAACAAGCAATTCCTATGTTTTTGGGAGCAATTCCATATGCAAGTCCAAAAGACAGGCTGCATCATGTGTTGAATCAATAAGATAGTCTTTTAACAATTCACCAATGAACTTCCTTTGACTCATTAAATTAACAAACCTTGATGACTATATATGATATTGTTCATGCTATTTCTTTGAATGCTATTCCTCCTCGTATACCCATCCTCTTTGCTAAATAAGATTTTACTAAGGATGGGGGTAACCTTGATTGTAAAAAGCTCTATGAGCTTGAGGCACAAGGAAGCAAAGATGCGGTGGGGTTCTTTCCTTTGAAAGAAAGCTCAGTTTCATAAGTGGAGCTTTATCACCTAGAGGGACCTTCTCAATAGACTGCGTACTAGGAGAAAATTACATCACTAAGGTGCGATAAATTCCCCTCTGTGTCCTTGTTGTAATGAGAATGAATCACACTTGTGGTTTCAGTGCAAGTTTGTCAAGAATGTGGGTGACAGGTTTTTTTTTTTGGCTGAATATTTCGAGGGAAGATGATCTCCATGGCTGGATGGAATGATACTCGGCCTCAGCTCAGAACAAAATACATCTCTCTTTCAAACTAGTGATTACTTTGAACACCTTTATTTACGCCGCGACTAAATACATTTTCTATTCATACAGTGTACATGCACGCATTAAAAACATGTGCCCGTACATAAAAGGCAAGTATATAATACTCGTGCCCGTGCCTTTTATTTACCCGTCGGGTATCCGAATAGGCACGGACACGTTGGACATAGGCATGTGCACGTAACATACATACGTGCCTAATGTATATGCGGAGAGGCACGAGCATGTATACAATTTACGTGCCTCTTCCAAATTCGCAATGGGGTAGGCATGTGCACGTATTAAACTTACGTGCCTAAATATAAGGAGTTCGAAGTGGATCGGTTCCAATTGGGGAGTTGGCGGGATGTTGAATTCCTTAGGTTTTGATGGTAACAAACATTCAACTAATCTGGTAACTAAGTGTTTCAGGAACAAAACAGTTGTCACAGGGAACCATCGCAGCAAAGGAGTGCAGAGGGAATAAAGCGATCTCCACATGCTTTGTTACCTCTCAAGGAACATCAGTGACGAACACCAATCAAGTTGCGAATGGATTGGAAGATATCCAGCGTGAAGATTATGGAAACTATCATGGAAGATCACGCGGTCAAGGATAAGAGATTTCGGCTGGAAGGATCTCGCCGAATGAGAAGATATGGAGAGAGAAGCCGAATGCGTTATCTTAGGAAATCTTTCCTAAGATAATGATATTTGGAGAGAGAAGATTGTTATATTTAGCCGATTATATTATCTTAGGAATTCCTTCCTTAGATAATGTAAGCGGTTAAAATAATATTCTTCAAATCATTCTAGATCTTCTTGTTACCAAGTTTAGAAAGATTTTATCTTGTTACGATTAGGTTTTAGTCGTGGTGTATTTAATAGAAGTGTGGATTCATTTCTATGTACCAATCGACGACGACGAACTTGGAGCATGAAACTGAGAAGAAAAAGAGAGTGAAGTGTTTGTGAGTCTTAGAGGGTTGAGTTCGTATTCACAGTTGTAGAAGAAAGTTTCAAATCTAGGTGGGAAGTCTAGGGTTTGGAGTCCAGGCTACAAGTGTAATCGAATAAGAAATCAATAAGACAAGTAGACGCTTTAAAATCCTCTCAAGCGAGAAGCTTGAAGGTAGTGGTTTTTCCTTGATTAGTTATTTGACTGATTGGGGTTTCCACTATACATCGTGAGTTCGTCACTTTATCTTTCTTGTTATATTATTCCGCTGCACCTTCTGTGGGAACAAAGCATTTGTTCCCTCAGACGTAACTCTAACGATCCAACAATTGGTATCAAAGCCTGGTGCTCTAGATTGTTTTCGTTAAAGACTTTGCAGGAAAGATGTCGTCAAGCAATGCTATTGGAGATTCATTCAGGAAGCCTCCAATTCTGAAAGCCGGAGAATATGATTGGTGGGTGGAACAAATCGAGTCCCACATCTGTTCCCTAGATGTACAGATATGGAGAATCATTGAAGTTGGCCCCATGGCTATCCCAAATGAAAAGGACACTACAAAGCCTAAGCCAAAGGTTGACTACACGGATGAAGACTGGAAGAAGCTGGAGAAGAATTACAGAGCCAAGAAGATCCTTCACATGGCTCTTCTCCTCGCGGATCTCAAGAAAATAATCGGCTACAAAACAACCAAGGAGATCTGGGATGCTTTAAGACGTCTCCATCATAGAAATGAAGATGTCAAGAAAAACAAAATTCTTTCCTTGATGAAGGAGTACGATCAAATTTCTCAAGAAAAGGGTGAGCACATTCAAGAATTCTACTCCAGGTTCCAGGGGATCGTAGGTCAACTGGAGTTCCTTGATGAAGAGATGTCAGACTGTAAGCTTACTCACCACTTCATGCAAGGCCTCAACTTTCAGTGGGATGCGATTTCTCTTGCTCTCTACTCCCAGACTGACGTCAAATCTCTCACCATGGAAGAGGTTGTTGCCAAGCTTGAAAGCAACGCCTCTGTCTATAATCACAAGATGAACAAGAAAGGAGAAGAAAAGGCTCAAAGCATTGCCTTGAAGGTTGAACGTGCCTTTGACTTGTCTCAAGTCGAAGATGAAGATGAGGACGGTGATGAAGATGTGGCTCTCATCACTAGAGCTATGAAGAAGATATGGTCTCGAAACAAGGACTCATTGAGTTCCTCTGAAGGGAACAGAGACATGAAGGATGTCGTTTGTTACCACTGTCAAAACAAAGGACATCTAGCCAAAAACTGCTTCAAGAAAAAGGCAGGTCTTCCTCCGGCTCGTGAAGGGAAGCAAGCAATGGTCGCAACATGGGGTGATTCTGACTCAGATGACGAAGAATCATCTCACTCCAAGGATGTATGTCTGATGGCCATAGAAGACTATGATGAATCAAAAGGTGGTCTGCATTAGGATGAGAAGGAAAAGTCAAAAGAAATTGTGTTTGTAGTAGCCAGGAATGAAAAGAAGACTGAAAAGAAGGAAGTATCTCACTTTGGAATTGGGTATCAACCTATGCTTCCTGTTGATGGCACCAAGCCTAAAAGTCCTAAAGTCGAAGGAAAACAGTCAGTTCAAGAAAAAGGGGAAAGTTCCTCGAGAGGGAACAATGTCAAAGACTGTTCAAATTCAACTGATGAGGACAAGGCGTGGTACCATGGACAGAAGGCTCATTCCATTTGGCTGAAACAATCTCAAAACGGTAAGTCCAATAACATTGATTTTCATTCAAGAATTGCTAACAAACCAATTTGGCCTGGACAGAGTAAGTATGTTGATTTAAGGTGTCAAAGAATCTGTTGGTACTGTGGTCACTCTGGTCACTACAAACAAGAGTGTCTCCTGAAGAAACACAATGAGGAAATTGCTCGTATTGCTAGGGAGAAAATGAATGCTAGACCTCCAAAAATCAAATATGTTGCTCCCACACCCAGAAAGCCTAAGCTTGTCTGGGTTCGCAAAAAGGAACTCTTTCTATACAGGCTGAAGTGAGGAAGGTTCCCGGTATGTCGATAGTGCTTGCTAAAGTTACCTGACATGGAACAAAGGATGGCTCACCTCACTTCAACAAGCCTCCGGAGGTTCAATAACCTATGGAAATAAGAGTAAGGGAGAAGCTTGTGGTCTTGGTAAGTTAAGGCTTTCTAACCATATTACTGTGGATAACGTGACACTTGTGAATAATCTCAGGTTTGATTTTTTTTTTGTGGCTCAACTTGTCAAAACAAGAAAAATATGGTAGTTTTTACTACTGATGATTGTTATGTTGAGTGTATAAGTACAGGGAAAATCCTACTGAAAGGGATCTGCGACAACAACGTCTATAAAGTTGATCCTGCTTTCATCCCTGAGAAGGAACTATGTCTGTCGTCCATTGCTGGGACAACAGATCTGTGGCATAAGCGGTTCAGACATGCAAGTCTTCCACTCCTATCCAAACTTCATAGACAAGAACTGGTGAACGGTCTCCCTAAGATCAAAGCAACAAGAATTGAAGTTTGTGATGCTTGCACAAAAGGTAAGCAAGTAAGGTCTTCCTTCAAGTCAAAGAAGGAGGTAAGTACTACTCGTCCTCTGGAACTAATCCACATGGATCTTTATGGGCCAATGCGCACAAGGAGCCGTGGGGGAAAATGCCTATGTCTTTGTTATTTGTTGATGACTACTCCAGGTACACATGGACTCTTTTTCTGTCATCAAAGAACAAAGTGCATGCTGAATTTGAATCTTGGCTCAAGTCGGTTGAGAGGAGTGTGGGACAGTCTCTGGGATCCATCCGTACTGATCATGGGACATAATTTGAAAAATCTCAGTTTCTATCCCTCTGCAGGAACAATGGGAAAGGACGAACATGAGCAAGGAGTTGATCCATCACTCTATCGAGGAATCGTAGGCTGATCCCAAAGAGACACACCTCAAAGCAGTGAAGAGGATTCTGAGATACTTGAAGGGAACAGACGATCTATGTCAGTGGTATCCAAGGGGTGGAAACTTCGTTCTAGTTGGATACACAGATGCTGACTTCGCATGGAACAAAGTGGATATAAAATCTACATCTGGAATGGCTCAGTTCCTTGGGCCATGCTTGGTTTCCTGGGGGTCAAAGAAGCAGAACTCAGCGACTATGGTATTCTTCTTGACTCTATTCCCATTCTCTATGACAATACTAGTGCTATAAATATCTCCAAGAATCCTGTGCAACACTCACGCACCAAGCATATTGAGATAAGACATCACTTCCTACATGACTGTGTGGAGAAAGGGTTGGTGTCCATGAACTTCTGCGGAACCAAGGATCAGATCGCTGATATTTTCACCAAGGCACTAAATAGGGAACCCTTCGAACAGTTCCGTATGGAACTAGGTATGATCTCTCTAAACTAATTGTCTATCTCTTATGTGCCCTCGATGATTGGCTAAATTGCATGGTAATTTGTGAAAGTCTAATCATTATGTCTTGATCTGCAGTCACTCTTTGATCGTTAAATTGAACAACTTGCTTAGATTTGTGCTAATACTTCACCTATGTGCAACACTTCATGCATGATCATCTATGCTTTCATTATAATACTTGAAACAGTTTTCTTTCGGCCCAAAAGAGTCAACATGACGCATTGATCCCTCATTACAAGCCCACATGATTGTTGACTCTACAACTTACCATAGCCATCATGCTTGATGCTTCCTATGAGCCCCTCTTATCATCCACATCTGGGAGCCTCTCATTCATGATTAAATATTATTAAAAATTCTCGTATATGTTCTGTGTGATGTTCTTTGTACCTTCTCTGGTAACGTTACCACCGCATCACACGCTTCTACTTTTTCGGAAAGCCGAGAATACGAATCTTCGCCTCTGTGGTCTGTGACTGGGATTTGACAGGTATGATGTGTAATGATGGCTTGCAACTACTTGGAATGTGTTATGTGCATTAAGGATTGGTGTGTTGGTTGCATGATGTTTGGTGCGCTTGAAATTTTGTGGGTTTTCATGGATTTGGACAGAATCTTTCACAAGATTTAGTTTTGGAAGATATCTTCCTGGTTGTGATCTTTGGAAAAATAAGGAAAGAAGAGGATTTGGAACATTATCCTTAGTACTTGAAAAGATATGAAAAAGGATTCTCGTGGTTTCTCCCCTCCCATCTATATGACGACTTCAGCAAGGTTGCCCTATTACTCACGGGTGTTGTTCCAAAAAAAAACACCACAAGGTATACAAAGAGGGGACCAATGAATATTTCCTCTATCGGCGGTTGGATGCTAGTATCATGCACAAGATGTAGTGTGTGTTGCAAGAAGGTGTTGGCTGGGTCAAGGTTGAACTTGAGATGGAAGCTGATGTGGATGAGGAGTTTGAAGATGCAGACTCTAAGGGGGAACAAAAAGATGAACTTGATCTGTAAAGGGTCGTGAGGAGTTTGTCTCTCGCAATATCTCTGTTGGAGGAGGTGCGTGGAAAAATTGCCATTCATACTTCGGCTCCCTCTGCAGGCACCAGTGGTACTTAATTCGTCTTTCTCTGGCTAACCACCCCCTCTTTTGTTCCCTAGCTCATCTATCCCCTTACTGCTTTGCTCTTCTTTGCTTCTGCTTCATGTGTTTACCTTGATTGGCATGTTGATCTTGTTTGTTTCTTTGCATATTTTGTTGTTTGTCTTTGCACTGTGTTTAAGTTGGCTGGTTCATTTTACTGAACAAGGGGTGTTTGCTTATCTTGCTGTGCTCATTTTCCTTTCACCATTTACTTATGTTTTTGATGATGTCAAAAGGGGGAAAATGACAGGTAGCTTTAGTTGAGGGGGAACTAATCATGCTTTCATATGTTGCTGAACTAAGGGGGAACTATTATGTTTAAGTGTGGAAACTTTCTCTATACAATTGTCTTTATCTTATATGTATGTTTTATTGTCAAGGATGTTTGTCACCATCAAAAGGGGGGAATTTGTTGAATTCCTTAGATTTTGATGGTAACAAACATTCAACTAATCTGGTAACTAAGTGTTTCAGGAACAAAACAGTTGTCATAGGGAACCATCGCAGCAAAGGAGTGCAGAGGGAACAAAACGATCTCCACATGCTTTGTTACCTCTCAAGGAACATCAGTGACGAACACCAATCAAGCTGCGAATGGATTGGAAGATATCCAGCGTGAAGATTATGGAAACTATCATGGAAGATCACGCGGTCAAGGATAAGAGATTTCGGCTGGAAGGATCTCGCCGAATGAGAAGATATGGAGAGAGAAGCCGAATGCGTTATCTTAGGAAATCTTTCCTAAGATAATGATATTTGGAGAGAGAAGATTGTTATCTTTAGCCGATTATATTATCTTAGGAATTCCTTCCTTAGATAATGTAAGCGGTTAAAATAATATTCTTCAAATCATTGTAGATCTTCTTGTTACCAAGTTTAGAAAGATTTTATCTTGTTACGATTAGGTTTTAGTCATGGTGTATTTAATAGGAGTGTGGATTCATTTCTATGTACCAATCGACGACGACGAACTTGGAGCATGAAACTGAGAAGAAAAGAGAGTGAAGTGTTTATGAGTCTTAGAGGGTTGAGTTCGTATTCACCGTTGTAGAAGAGAGTTTCAAATCTGGGTGGGAAGTCTAGGGTTTGGAGTCTAGGCTACAAGTGTAATCGAACAAGAAATCAATAAGACAAGTAGACGCTTCAAAATCCTCTCAAGCGAGAAGCTTGAAGGTAGTGGTTTTTCCTTGATTAGTTATTTGACAGATTGGGGTTTCCACTATACATCGTGAATTCGTCATTTTATCTTTCTTGCTATATTATTCCGCTGCACCTTCTGTGGGAACAAAGCGTTTGTTCCCTCAGACGTAACTCTAATGATCCAACACGGGAAGAGGAAGAAAATGGTGGAGAGAGGAGGAAGAAAATAGTGGAGAGGAGAAGGAAGAGAGGAGGAAGAGAGTGGTGGAGGGATGGCAGGAGGAGCAATAAGAACGTGGAGAGGAGAAAATGGTGGAGGGGAAGAAAATTAAGAGGGGTTATGGTGGGGTGAAGAAGAATAAGGAGGAATCCAAATTTAACCTAGTGTTTTTTTTTAATTTTATGTTCGGAGGCATGGGCTATTAAGACGTGCCCGTGCCACATTGTTTTTTTTTTCCTGGCACGTTCACGTGACACGAGCCTGTCCCAATATTACAATTTCTTTTACAAAGGCACGTAATAAATATACGTGCACGTGCCTCTTTTATTTTTTGTAACCGGATATTCCCTATATCCGATATAAAAGCACGTTTATGTTTTATTTATGCGTGCCTACTACACGGGTACGTATTCAATCTACGTGCTTATACATAGTATATTTAGAAAATGTATATAGTATCACCCTTTATTTACCATTACCTGGCTTGCTCGAAATGTTGTGATTTTTCGAGGCTCCACTCTCTTGGTCTCTCATTGTGCAAGTCAGATTATTATGGGGACAATTGAGCATATTCCATGTTTTTGAAAACGTAGGAATTGATGGTAGACCTATTGTTGAATTCTTTGGTTTTGATGGTAACAAACATTCAACTAATATGGTGACTAAGTGTTTCATGATCAAACAAAGTTGTCACAAGGAGCCTTGGCAGTGCAGTAATGCAAGGGAACAAAGAGGTTTCTAAACAATTTGTTACCTCTAAAGGAACAACAGTGCCGTCACAACAACAAGCTGTGAATATCATAAAGAAAACAATCGTGAAGAAAATAAAGATAATCCATGAAGATCATGCGGTTGACAATGGAAATTTGGTTAGATTACCCCAACTAAAAGATTTGGAGAGAGAAGATTCCATCTTATCTTGATTATGTTATTTTAGGAGATATTTCCTTAGATAATAGGATCGGTTAGGATATTATCTTTGTGAGTCAAATAATATCTTTTTGTTATTGGAAAGTAAGAGAAAAATATTATTTGATAGTAGGATTCTCTACGTGTATAAATAGAAGTGAGTCGATCATTTCTAAAGTACGAACTCAAATCATTTCAGTGAGAGAGAAAAAGAATTAAAGAAGTCTGTGAGTCATAGAGAGTGAGCTCATGTTCGCCGTTGTAGGAGTGATTGATCAAAACTGGGTGGGAAGTCTAGGGTTTGAAGTCCGAGCTACAAGTATAACCGATCAAGAAATCAATAAGACAAGTAGACATCTTCAAATCTCAAGCGAGAAGCTAGAAGGTAGTGGTTTTTCCTTGATTAGTCATTTGATTAATTGGGGTTTCCACTCTAAATAAGTGAGTTCTAATCTTATTCTTTTTTGCTTATATATTTTGTTGCACCTTCTGTGGGAACAAAGATTTTCTTCCCTCAAACAAAACACTAACGATCTAACAATTGATATCAGAGCTTGGTCTCTAGATTATGTTCGTTAAGACTTTTTAGGAAAGATGTCGTCAAGCAATGTTAACAGTGACTCATTCTGGAAACCACCAACTCTGAAGGCTGGTGAATACGACTGGTAGGTTGAGCAAATCGAGTCCTATATTTGCTCCCTTGATGGTCAGATATGGAAAATCATCGAAGTCGGTCCTATCCCAATTCAGGATGAAAATGATGCAACAAAACCAAAAGTAATGGCTGATTATGATGATGATGATTGGAAAAATCTGGGGAAGAATAGCAGAGCCAAAAAGATCCTTCATATGGCTTTGCTCCCTGTTGATCTTAAGAAGGTCATCTGCTACAAAACAGCTGGGATGCTTTGAAGCGTCTCCATGAAGGCAATGAGGAAGTCAAGAAAAATCTTATCCTCGCTTTGATAAAGGAGTATGATTACATCTCCCAAGGAAAAAGTGAACACATTCAAGACTTCTACTCCCGCTTACAAGGAGTTGTTGGCCAATTGGAGTTCCTTTGCGAGAAGCTTCCTGACTGGAAGCTCACTCATCACTTCATGCAAGATCTCAATCCTCAATGGGACACTATTGCTCTTGCCCTTTACGCCCAGACTGATGTCAAAGCTCTCACTATGGAAGAAGTTGTTGCTAAGCTGGAAAGCAACGCCCCGGTTCATAACACCAAGATGAGCCAAAGAGGAACTGAGAAGGCTCATCAAAGTATTGCTCTAAAGGTTGAAAAAGCCTTCGACTTGTCTCAAGTTGAAGATGAGGATGGTGATGAAGACGTTGCTCTCATCACTAGTGTGATGAAGAGAATATGGTCCCGACGCAAGGGCGCCCCTCGTTCCTCTGAAGGGGACAAAGATCTGAAGGATGTTTTTTGTTTCCACTATCAAAACAAGGGACACTTTGCCAAAAACTGCTTCAAGAAAAAGGCGGGTCTTCCTCCTGTTCGTGAAGAAAAACAAGCAATGGTGGCAACTTGGGGAGACTCTGACTCAAAAGATGAAGAATCTTCTCATTCAAGGGACATCTGCTTGATGGCCATTGGGAGTCCTCATGACTCAAGAGATTACAACTCTGTCTCAAGCATGCTCTGCCTCAAGCATGCTCTGCCTCATGGCTGAAGGTAGTCCAAATGACTATGAGGTAAATGAATATGAACTCATTTCAAGTTTGAAAAGCAAGTCTAAGAAACAACTTATTTTCATTACTAAAAAACTTGCTCATGAAAATAGTCTTTTTAGTGAGCATATTGGAGAAAAGGATGATACGATCTCAAGTTTGATCGATGAGAACAAAGGTTGGGCTGAAAAAGTGACCAATCTTGAGAACGTTTTATCTTCTTTCTCTAACTCTTATGGTGAATGTCCCAAGCTCACTGAAAAGATTACTTCCCTGGAAGCTTCTATTACCTCATTGAAATCGGAATCCTTAATGTTAAAACTAAGCAACGCTAAGGTGTCTAGTGATTTGTCTGAAATAAATGAGGAACTAGAAAGGAAAGACTAAAGGCATTGAGTTTGTTGCAGCCAAGAATGGAAAAAAAGAAGAAACATGTGCCTCGCTTTGGCATTGGATACCAAGTTAAGTCTCTTGTTGATGACACCTGGGTCCAAAGTCCCAAAGTCGAAGGAAAACAGTCTTTTTGAGAAAATGGTGAAAGTTCCTCTCAAGGGAACAATCTGAAAGACTGCAAATTCGGCTGACGGGAACAAACCTTGGTATCATGGACAAAAGGCTCACCCTATTTGGCTAAAGCAAGCACAGAATGGTAAGCCCAATCATATTGATTTTCATTCCAGGGTTGCTAACAAACCAATTTGGCCTGGACAGAGCAAGTATATGGATTTGAAGTGTCATAGAGTTTGTTAGTATTGTGGTCATGCTGGTCACTACAAACAAGAGTGTCTCTTGAAAAGACACAATGAGGAGATTGCTCGTATTGCTAGAGAAAAAGTCAATGAAAAACCTGCTAAGATGAAATATGTTGTTCCCAAACCCAGAAAGCCTAAGCTTGTCTGGGTTCGTAAGAACTAATCTTTTCAATACAGGATGAAGTGATGAAAGGTTCCTGGTAATTTGATAGTGCATGCTCAAGTCATATGACAGGGAACAAAAGCTGATTCACCTTACTTCAACAAGCCTCCGGAGGTTCCATAACCTTTGGAAATAAGAGTAAGGGAGAAGTGTGTGGTCTCCGTAAGGTAAGGCTTTCTAGTCACATAACTGTGGATAATGTGACTCTTGTGAACAATCTCAAGTTTGATCTTTTCATTGTTGCTCAACTCTGCCAAAACAAGAAAAATAGGGCAGTCTTTACTACTGATGATTGTCAAGTTTAGTGTATTAGTACAAGGAAAATTTTTCTCAAAGGGATCTGTGAAACAACGTCTACAAATTTGATCCTGCTTTTATCCATGAGAAGGACCTGTGTCAGTCATCCATTGTTGTGACAACAGACTTGTGGCACAAGCGGTTTAGACATGCAAGTCTTTAACTTCTTTTCAAACTTCATTGGCAAGAACATGTCAACGGTCTTTCTAAAATCAAAGTAACAAGCAATGAAGATTGTGATGCTTGTACCAAAGGAAAACAGGTGAGATCTTCGTTCAAATCCAAGAAAGAGGTAAGAACAACTCGTCCTTTGGAACTAATCCACATGGATCTTTGTGGGCCTATGCGCACAAAGAGCCATGGAGGAAATCTATATGTCTTTGTTATTGTTGATGATTTCTCTGGGTATACATGGACCCTCTTTCTATCCTCAAAGGATGAAGTATTCGCTGAGTTGGAGACATGGCTGAAATCTATTGAGAAGAATCTTGGATAGTCTCTTGGTTCCATTTGTACTGATCATGGGACAGAATTTGAGAATTTTCAGTTTCTATCCCTGTGCCGGAACAATGGCATTATAGTGTTGTGGAAAGGAAGAACATGACTCTAGATGACATGACACGCACTTTGCTTATTGTGAGTGGTCTTCCAAAGAGTTATTAAGCTGAAGCTTTGAATGCTGCTTGTTATGTGCTGAACAGGGCAACCATTCGCTTGTTGCTGAACAATACTCCTTATGAACTCTTAAGGGGAAGAAAGCCTAATGTCTCACATCTGCGGACTTTTGGTTACAAATGCTTCGTCCACAATAATGGGAAAGATTCTCTTGGAAAGTTTGATCCGAGAAGTGACGAAGGCACCTTTGTAGGATATTCTCTCAACAGCAAAGCCTACAAAGTTTTCAACAAGAGGGCAAGGAAGGTAGAGGAAAGCATTCATGTTGTCTTTGATGAATCTGTTATGGCTGGTAACCTTGTGCAGGAACAAATGACTAGTGTTCCCTCAAATACTGGTCTCCCGAAGGACGACAACTTTCATCTCGTGGAAAGCAATGTCATGGAAAACATGCTCAATGATGATATCAACGATGCCTCTTGATAGGTGCCATTTCAGGCACCTTAACTAGTGATTATTGACATGTTTTAGATGGAGTTTTGGCGTAGATTTAGGCTAAGTCTGTAATCCAGAAGAATAGTTGAGAAGTGAAGATATCATAGGATTTACAACTTAGTGGAGATGATGGAAGATGGAAGAGAAGATCTGCTAGAATTCATGGAGGAAGGCTACCATTACTTGGTAGTACAGGAGAGCAGATGAAGAAGATTGAAGAAGCTGGCCTTACCGCCCCGCGCCACGAGCCACCGCGACCCGGCGGTGAATCTCAGAGAAGGGACAATACAGAAAGCCACCGCCCCGCGGTGGAGGACGACGCCTCGCGGCCAGCGTTGATTTATTTCCTTTTTAGTACTTTCGACTTTATAATTGTTATTATTTACTTTCCTTATTTGCTAGGTTAGTTTTCTAAAACCTATTTAAGAACCTTTTCTAGTTTTTGTAAAGAGAGTTAGTTCAGTCCTCTCTTTTATTCATTCCACTTCTAGGGTTTGAACGAATGGAGAGCTAAACACCTTTGTTTCGCTAGACAATTGAAGCATTGCAATGAATTGGTTGTGAGATTTCTATTCCTTGTTCTATATCTTATAAAGTTGGATTAATTCTCTTGAGCATATTATCTATTGGTTTATGTTGATTCTTCTAGCATAGCTAACTAGGTTTTTCGACATTTACCATAGTTCTAGGATTTGCATATAGGGGTTCCGAGTGCTTATCTAGTGGCAAACACGATCGTTGCGTATAGGGGTTCCGAGCGCGCAATCGTGAGTGAGAATCAGTTGCATGCGAGTATTAATACGTCTTTCTATTTGCATGTATCCTATATCCTTGTGTGTATTGCTATTGCTTTGTTGGTGGTAAAGTATACCGACAACTGTGAGAATCAGTGGTATTTTACCATTGGCATAGTGATAAGTCTATCGACAACTGTGAGAATCGGTAGTACTTAAGATCAGGGTGGGAACAACTATAAGATTGTAAAAAGAACTTGGAACAATAGTTTTCAGTGATCAACCTATTTCATCTGTTGTGTGGATATTTGTCTAGTGGAATACTTTTCCTCATCATATTTTTTCTTCTATTACCACTTGCATCTTTGTTACTCTGCAATTACCCCAAAACCCCCTTGTTACTTGTTAGGCACACGTTATTGCATACAGATAACCGAATCCCTGTGGGATCGACCTTGACTTGCTTGCTATACTCTTTAGTAAGTGAATTAGGATTTCTTTGACAGGAAAACGACACCGGTTTCCGGCCTTGTCAAATTTGGCGCCGTTGTCGGGGAGTCAAATACTCTGTTTGTGATTATTTGTGATTGACTACGGTGTGGATCTATCTTACGGTCTGCACCTTTGATACTGATTCGCTACTTGTTGAAGTTGATACAGAGACAGGTACGAATGGCTCAGACACTCCGACAGTTGACTGCGCCAGATCTGGCACAACAGCCATTGGCTGTAATCATTCCACCACTTGCTGATGGTGTGACATTTGAACTCAGAACAGGAGTGATACGGTTGCTCCCAAGATATTATGGACGAAGTGGCGAAGACCCCATTATTCATTTGGGTAAATTCCACAACGTCATTATGAGCGTTAAACCAGCCAACGTCACTGAAGATCAGATTAAAATGAGAGCCTTCGGGTTCACTCTTAAGGACGATGCTGAGGACTGGTACTATCATCTACCTGGCGGAAGCATAGATTCATGGGCTGAGCTACATAAGGCATTCCTCACACAATATTTCCCAACCAAGAAGGTGAACGCCTTAAAAAGGGAAATTGCCAGTATTGAACAGGGAGAGGAGGAGATCCTTTATGACTATTGTGAGCGGTTCAAACGACTTTGCTCTAGTTGCCCGTTCCATGGTTTTGACAAGAAAGCTCTGGTACTCTATGTTTACAATGGGCTGCTAGATGATGAAAGAAGAATCATAGATGCTACTTGTGGTGGTAGTATCTTGAATATGACCCCTGATGCAGCCATGATTAAACTTCATGATATGGCTGAGGGCACAAGGGATTTCGATGAAGCCCCAAAGATCAGAGGAGTTAATGCTACCAATTCCAATGATGCACATCTAATGCAAGAGATTACTTCATTGAAAAAGGTTATTGTGAAGATGAGTACAAAAGAAGCATCCCAACAGCACAACGCTTGTGGAATTTGCGTTGACCCATTTCACAACACCAACGCTTGTCACCAATTTCAGGATGCCACTACTGTTGAAGTATACGCTGCTGGAGGTTACGGGCCGATTAGACCTAGACAAGATCAACAACAGCTACAACAACCACCACCACAACCTCACTTTGATGAGCCACCAGCAGCTCCCCAAGCTAGTAGCCCCCCTTCAACTGAAGATATGCTCAAGACCTTAACAATGCACTTCACAACGCATGTGCATACTACTGGGGCCAGCATCAAGAGCATGAAGGAAACCGTGGTTAATCTATCAGATATGGTCGCTAGGTTGGACAAAAGGGATGCGCAAGAAAGTGTAAATGTTGTGACCCTCCGAAGTGGCAAAGATTTACAAGTCGCTCCTACTGCTGAAAAAGACGACAAAACCGAAATTGAAGATGGGAAAATTCCATCGCCCCGCGGCGATCACCACCGCCTACCCGGTGACAGCTCCCAGTTATTCTGATTCGACACTGCCGCCCCGCGGCCAAGAGCACCGCCCCGCGGTGAGCCTACCGCCCTGCGGTGAAAGCCCAGAGATCGATCATAATGAAAAAGAGGACCCCTATGTTCGTCCATATTTCCCTCCTCTTGAATCTGAAAAGCCCCCTGCCCCCTTCCCGGAGGCACTAAAGGAAAGGAGAGTGATCGACGACAAGGATCTCTTCGACACTTTCAGTAAATGTGAAGTGAACATCCCCCTCCTCAAGCTTGTCAAGAGTGTACCTAGGTATGCTAAGTTTCTAAAGGAGCTATGCACCATCAAAAGAAATCAGAAGCTGAAGGGCAAGGAAAAAGTCAAGGTTAGCGAACGCGTATCCGCTGTATTCCAGAGGCGTATGCCAAAGAAGTGCAGCGATCCAGGTATGTGGAGCATTCCTTGCATTATTGGTGACACTAAATTTGATAGATCCATGCTTGATCTTGGTGCCTCCATTAATGTTTTGCCCTATTCTCTCTATGAATCTCTTGGACTCGGACCTCTACAGGAAACAGGAATTGTAATTCAATTAGCTGATAGGTCTAGTGTCTACCCTAGAGGAATAGTAGAGGATGTTCTTGTTATGGTTGATAAATTGATATTCCCTGCAGATTTTTATGTCTTAGATATGGAAACGGATACAAAGGCAACCCTTATACTGTTAGGTAGGCCATTTTTGAAAACTGCTAAGACTAAACTTGATTTGCAAAGTGGGACACTTTCCATGGATTTGATGGGGAGAAGATGGAATATAACATATATGAAGCTATGAAACACCCCAATGAAGACCATTCTTTATGCTCAATTGATGTGATTGACTCTATCGCATAAGATGTATTTGATATTTCTGGTCCTGATGAGCTGCAATCCATTGTTGAGAATAATTTGGATTTATCCCATGAGGAATACTCTTTGCCATCTAACATGCAGGAAGTCATAGCTCAGCTGGATGCATATGGTAAGTATCCCTTAGATCCTTTGGGCGTTGGCCCCACTTTACTAAATCCAAGAGAGAAGCTTGTCCCCTCTGTTGAACAGGCCCCCGAGATTGAATTGAAGCCGCTGCCAGATCACCTCAAGTACGCCTTTCTTGGAGCCAACGACACTCTGCCAGTCATTGTGTCTAGTAAGCTATATGCAGATCAGGAAATGAAGCTATTAGGCGTGTTCAGGGAGTACAAGACTGCGATAGGATGGACCATTACAGACATAAAAGGAATAAGTCCCTCAACTTGTATGCATAGGATCCTACTCGAAGATGGAGCCAAACCATCTAGGCAGCCGCAGAGAAGGCTCAATCCTCCAATGATGGAAGTGCTCAAGAAGGAAGTGCTGAAACTCCTCAAAGCTGACATGATCTTCCCTATTTCAGATAGCCAATGGGTAAGCCAACCCAGGTTGTCCCTAATAAAGGAGGTATCACTATAGTGGAAAATCAACAAGGGGATTTAGTTCATACAAGGACCACCACAGGATGGAGGATGTGCATTGACTACCGTAAGCTGAATGCGGTAACTCGAAAAGACCATTTTCCCCTGCCCTTTATTGATCAAATGCTAGAACGCCTCGCTGGGCGACCATATTACTGCTTCCTTGACGGATATTCAGGATACTTTCAGGTGGCCATTGCGCCAGAAGACCAGGAGAAAACTACTTTTACATGTCCCTTTGGCACCTTTGCATACCGCAGAATGCCATTTGGATTGTGCAACGCACCCGGTACCTTTCAACGATGTATGGTTAGTATCTTTTCTGAATATGTTGAGAAATTTATTGAGGTATTCATGGATGACTTCACAGTGCATGGGACTAGCTTTGATTCATGTTTGAACCATTTGGCACTTGTACTTAAAAGATGTGTTGAAACCAATTTGGTTTTGAATTATGAAAAGTGTCATTTTATGGTAGAACAGGGGATAGTACTTGGTCATATCGTCTCTGCTAGGGGTATTGAGGTCGATAAGGCAAAGATTGATGTGATTCAGTCTTTGCCTTATCCTACTAATGTGCGTGAAGTGCGTTCCTTTTTAGGTCATGTAGGTTTTTACTGAAGATTTACCAAGGACTTCTCTAAGATCTCTTCGTCCCTATGCGAGTTACTGAAGAAGGAGGTGACCTATGCGTTCACCGACGAGTGTAAGAAGGCGTTTGATTGCTTGAGAGAACGCCTGACAAGTGCACCTATCATTCAGGCACCTGACTGGTCTCGGCCGTTTGAGATCGTGTGTGACGCCAGTGACTATACAGTTGGAGCAGTTCTAGGACAGAAAGTGGGAAGTGCCTCCCATGTGATTCATTATGCCTCCATGACTCTAAATGGAGCCCAAAGGAACTACTCCACCACTGAGAAGGAAATGCTAGCGGTTGTCTTTGCCTTGGAGAAGTTTAGGCAATATCTTTTGGGAGTCAAGGTGATTATCTATACAGATCATGCTGCCCTTCGTTACCTCATGACGAAGAAAGAAGCAAAGCCAAGATTAATCCGATGGGTTCTCCTTCTCACTGAATTTGATGTGGAGATACGTGATAAAAAGGGAGCGGAGAACCTAGTGGCTGATCACCTGAGTAGGCTCGTACATGAGGAAGATAAGCCCGGAGAACAGAGCCCCATTCACGGCACCTTCCCAGATGACACACTCTTTATGATTGATGGAAGTTCAGGAAGTGCTCACCGCCCCGCGGTCTCCATCACCACGACCCGGCGAGCCGTAGCCAGCAAAAAGCTGGAGGATCCGCCGCCCCGCGGTGACGTTCACCGCGACCCGGCGGCATATTTACTTGAGAACCAGGGAAGCTCACCACGGCCCGCGGCGACAGTACCGCCCCGCAGCAACATCTTCGGTGTTACACTTTGCTCTGTAGACACTTCTGATCCCCCTCCTCGCATAGCCATGGACGTCTTCGGAATCCTCTCTTTCAGGCCATGGTACGCAGATATCGTGAATTACTTGGTTCGTGAGGAACTACCCCCGAATTACACTAGAGCTCAAAAGGCGAAGGTATGAAGAGAGGCCCGTCACTATGTATGGGATGACCCTTACCTATGGAAGCATTGTTTCGATCAGGTAGTGCGTCGATGTCTTCCGGACAATGAGGTACAATCTGTCCTTAACTTTTGTCATTCTGAAGCATGTGGGGGTCATTTTGGAGCAAATAGGACTGCTAGGAAAGTATTGGAGGCAGGATTTTATTGGCCACACATCTTTAGGGATGCTTACGCTTTTTGCAAATCCTGTGACCGATGCCAAAGGGTTGGAAATATCACCAGGAGGAATGAGATGCCGCAATCATCATTAATCTTTTGTGAGGTCTTTGATGTTTGGGGTATGGACTTTATGGGACCTTTTCCTAGCTCTAATGGGAATCTTTATATATTGCTTGCGGTGGACTACGTTTCCAAGTGGGTGGAAGCGAAGGCCACCCGGACTGATGATTCTAAAGTTGTGGCAGGTTTTCTTAAGGAGAACATTTTCTCAAGATTTGGGATACCCAAAGCGTTAATTAGTGACAGGAGAACCCATTTCTGCAACAAGACTATGACTGCCCTACTGAAGAAGTATCACGTTACCCAGAGAATCTCGACGGCCTATCACCCTCAAACTAATGGGCAGGCCGAGAACTCCAACAGAGTGATTAAATCTATCCAAGAGAAAACAGTGGCAGCTAATCGGAAGGATTGGAGTACCAAACTCAATGATGCAGTATGGGCATACCGCACAGCTTTCAAAACTCCAATAGGAATGTCTCCCTTCCGGTTAGTATTTGGAAAAGCTTGCCACCTACCTGTAGAGGTTGAGCATAAAGCGTGGTGGGCAATAAAGAAATGCAACATGCAACTGGATGAAATGGGAGATTTCCGGAAGCTGCAGCTACAAGAACTAGAAGAGTTGCGCCTTGAGTCTTATGAGAACTCTGTTAGCTATAAGGCGAAGACCAAGCAGTGGCATGACAAGCAAATTCTGAGAAAGGATTTTAAGCCAGGGGATAAGGTCCTCCTATTTCAATCTCGGCTTAAGCTCTTCGCTGGGAAGCTGAGATCCAAGTGGACGGGCCCTTATGAAATTGCTGAAGTACACCCCCATGGCGCCGTTGGACTCATTAACCCCAAGACAGGCAACATTTTCAAAGTGAACGGCCACAGATTAAAACCTTATTATGAAGGCTTTGACCCGACCCATGTTGATGCGGTAAGTTTTGAGTCCCCTGAAGCTGCAATCTGATAGGCCACAGCCTACGTCGAGCCAACGACGTTAACCAAGGCACTGATCGGGAGGCAACCCGACGTTAAACTTGGATTGTAAGTCTCTTCTTTTCATAGTTTCTTTTGCTTTGTTTCGTTCGCCTGCTACTAACGTTTCAGGTACGAAAGTAAATGGAGGCGAGTTCAACTCCCCAAAAACCTCTTCGCCGGCCCGCGGCAACCTTCACCGCTCCGTGGTGAGTCCCACTGCCCCGCGGTGAGATCTGGGTAATGTCACTCAATCCCAATTTAAAAAAAAAAATTGTTTTGTTTTCAAAAATTTATTCCAAGTTAGATACGAAGGATTTGACGATGTCAGTTGGATTGCCCCGCAGTCCGGTACCTGGTATTTACCTTCATCACACTCATTAAACACTCCCGCCAAAACCATAATCCCCTCATTCTTTTTTTTTTCTTCCCTTCTCTCTCTCTCTCTCTATCGCGCCCCCTTTCCCCTCTCCAAACCTCAAACCTCAAATCCCCAAATTTCCCTTGTTCTCAGCCTTGGTTGTGGAAGATCCTTACCCCCAACCGTCAAATTTGTTTCCTATTCCCACACCACCACATTGCACCCATCCGACCACCCTGTGGTGTTTATTAGAGAAGGGTGATGTTTTGCAGTTTTGAAGGTGTGATTGGAGGAGGTTGCGTGTTGTCTAGGCTCATAGGAGGGTGAAAAGAGGAGTAATAGCATAGTGGCCGCCTCGCGCTGCAACAGTACCGCCTCGCGTGAGTCGTGGTTTTTGTTTGGAGAAGACGGTGAATAGTACCGCCCCGCGGCATCCCTACCGCGGCCCGGCGTTGCTTTTCAGTAGAAGTTCCTGGCCCTCTTCGCCGCCCCGCGGTGACCCCTTGGTGAACCCCGCCTTTGGTTTGTAAGTCCTTTTTGCTTAGCTCTTTGACCCCGACGCATTCAATTCCTTTCATTATGCCGAAAGCTAGGAAGGTTGGCATGGTTATAGAGGAGAATGAGGCGAATGATGTGGTTGTGGCAAGACTTGTGCACTCGCCTCGCTTCTTTGATAGAGGCGCTTTGGATGTGTTGGGTTTGTTAGAGATGGTCCAACTGTGCTTGGATAGGATGGGATTGGGTGGTTTTCTGGACAAGTGTGTGCCTGCATTCCCTGAGCTTTGTTACCAATTCATTGCCACCTTGTCCAGATATACTAAGAGGCGCACTATTAATGGTGAAGTGCGCAAGGTGCTGACGGGCATCATGTTTAAGTATGAGAGACGGGCTTACGAAATGCCAGTGGAAGAAATCAGGGAGTTGTTGGGTGTGTCGAGACCACCTACTGCTGGGTGGAAGCAGGGTCCCAATGAGGCTGACATTAGAGAATTTTGGACTACCGCTACGGGAATGTCCACTTATCAAAAGGGGAAGGAGACCAGCAACAAGCTCGTGCACCCTTGTCTCCGCTTAGTTTATACAGTGCTGATGCGGTCCTTTTGTGGAAGTGTGGAGGATAGGAAGACCTCGCTGAAGCGCCTTGCTGTGCTCTCTCCGATGATCGACCCTTTGGATGAAGAGACTCCTGGTTGGGTTATGATATGGCTGCACGAGCTGAAGAGGATTCGGGAAGGTACAGCGCGAGATATTGTTCAGGGAGGTCTGATCACCTTAGTTGTTGCGGCCAGGATTCAGACAGATACTATTCCTCAGCCGATCATGCCTGTTCGCTACGACATCCCTTGTCTGCGACGGTGTGGTATGTTGAACAACTCCTCTGATCAGTTCCTCTGGTGCTCTTATGGAGGACACGTGCTGCACCTTCCTCGCCAATTTACCTATCCGCGGGATTTCACGCAGTGGTTCATCCCGTCGGACGCTGAGGTTGTTTCTTCTGAGTCTGAGGATAGTCCTCGGGCCGCGGTCCCTATGGATACTGATCCACCACCGTTTGTTGTTGTGCCGATGGACGTCGATCCCTTCTCCTATGCTGCTGCCTCCTCTGCTTCGGCATTTGAGACCCCTTGGGATGAGGTGTTCGCTCGTTTTGAGGCCTTCTCTTTGCGTTAGCACGCTGAGAATGTGGGTATGCTGACTCGCCTGCAGACCTTGCAGACCGATATTGAGAGCAACATCACGAGCAGGTTGAGTTCCGTTGAGGCATACATGCAGGAGCAGTACTTTGGTCGGTATCCACCTCCGCCGAGCTATCCACTGTATCCACCTTTTCAGTGAGTTTATTTTATTTCCCCCTACTTAGTTTTGTCTTCGTCTCTACATTGAGGACAATGTGTGTTTCAAGTGTGGGGAGAGATTTAGACTTACTGCATTTCATAGTTAGTGTACAGTTTATATCTATTACATCTCATTTTAGATTCGAGTAATATCAAAAAAAAGAGCCAAAAATACTTGAAAAAGGCAACCGAAATCCTGGGATGAGCTGAAAACCCGAAAGGGCGGTTCAGGTAAAAAGAAGGTAGTCCGACTGGTATAGACCGGTGCAAAAATGGACTGGAGTGATGTGAGTACATGTGAGATGTCTAGTAAAATGAAATGAGTGGCTAGGTGAAAACCCGAGAGGGTGCCTAGGCAAGATGAGCGTAAAGAAAAAGGAGTGATTGTAGGATCATTCTGGAGTTGGCGCCATAAGCAGAGGTGATATAAGGAGTTCAGGTAGGTCACTCTGGAGCAATAAGGAGCTAGACAGGAGTTAGGATTAGAGTTATCTCGCATCACTTGTTTTGATTGTCTGAAGCTGATTGTTGAGTTGATGTAGTCACTGGTTTCATGTTTGCTCGTACTTCTTGAGGCCTTGGTGTTTGATGAGTGGACTATGATTAGTTCTGATTTACTCGGGATGAGTAAAGGTCTAAGTGTGGGGATATTTGATAGGTGCCATTTCAGGCATCTTAACTAGTGATTATTGACATGTTTTAGATGGAGTTTTGGCGTAGATTTAGGCTAAGTCTGTAATCCAGAAGAATAGTTGAGAAGTGAAGATATCATAGGATTTACAGCTTAGTGGAGATGATGGAAGATGAAGGAGAAGATCTGCTAGAATTCATGGAGGAAGGCTACCATTACTTGGTAGTACAGGAGAGCAGATGAAGAAGATTGAAGAAGTTGGCCTTACCGCCCCGCGCCACGAGCCACCGCGACCCGGCGGTGAATCTCAGAGAAGGGGCAATACAGAAAGCCACCGCCCCGCGGTGAATTATACCGCCCCGCGGTGAATTATACCGCCCCGCGGTGGAGGACAACGCCTCGCGGCCAGCGTTGATTTATTTCCTTTTTAGTACTTTCGACTTTATAATTGTTATTATTTACTTTCCTTATTTGCTAGGTTAGTTTTCTAAAACCTATTTAAGAACCTTTTCTAGTTTTTGTAAAGAGAGTTAGTTCGGTCCTCTCTTTTATTCATTCCACTTCTAGGGTTTGAACGAATGGAGAGCTAAACACCTTTGTTTCGCTAGACAATTGAATAATTGCAATGAATTGGTTGTGAGATTTCTATTCCTTGTTCTATATCTTATAAAGTTGGATTAATTCTCTTGAGCATATTATCTATTGGTTTATGTTGATTCTTCTAGCGTAGCTAACTAGGTTTTTCGACATTTACCATAGTGCTAGGATTTGCATATAGGGGTTCCGAGTGCTTATCTAGTGGCAAACACGATCGTTGCGTATAGGGGTTCCGAGCGCGCAATCGTGAGTGAGAATCAGTTGCATGCGAGTATTAATACGTCTTTCTATTTGCATGTAGCCTATATCCTTGTGTGTATTGCTATTTCTTTGTTGGTGGTAAAGTATACCGACAACTGTGAGAATCGGTGGTATTTTACCATTGGCATAGTGATAAGTCTATCGACAACTATGAGAATCGATAGTACTTAAGATCAGGGTGAGAACAACTATAAGATTGTAAAAAGAACTTGGAACAATAGTTTTCAGTGATCAACCTATTTCATCTATTGTGTGGATATTTGTCTAGTGGAATACTTTTCCTCATCATATTTTTTCTTCTGTTAACACTTGCATCTTTGTTACTCTGCAATTACCCCAAAACCCCCTTGTTACTTGTTAGTCACACGTTATTGCATACAGATAACCGAATCCCTATGGGATCGACCTTGACTTGCTTGCTATACTCTTTAGTAAGTGAATTAGGATTTCTTTAATAGGAAAACGACACCGGTTTCCGGCCTTATCACCTCTCCTGGTCGTGACAGTCATGACGAATCATCAACTCCAAGGGCTCATGATTTTGCCGATACTATCGTGTCTGGTGATGATGCTCAACTGTCTGATTCTTCTCAGGTCCCTCTCGAGGAACAAAGCCCAAGTCCTAATGTTGAAGGAACTGTTGAAGACAGTACAGGTGTTGGTGGCACTAACTCTAATGATTTTGACCTCACTACTCTGCAAGTGAGAAACTACCCCCAAAAGAAGGATCATCCAGTGGATCAAGTTCTTACCAATTTTTGAAAGGGAACTTTTATACGCTCTTCTCTACAAAAATTTTATGCCTTCAATGCTTTTCTTTCTCTGCAAGAACCCAAAACTGTAGGTAAAGTGTTGAAGGATCCGGACTGGATAAGTGCCACAAGGATGAACTCCATCAGTTCGAAAGGAACATGGTTTGGAGGCTCTTCCCTCATCCAGGGAACAAAACCGTGATAGGAACCAAGTGGGTGTTCAGGAACAAGCTAGATGATCAATGACAAGTCACAAGGAACAATGCAAGGCTGGTGGTGAAAGGATATAACCAGCAGGAAGGGATCGATTATGACGAAATGTTTGCTCCTATTGCTCGTTTAGAAGCTATCTGACTACTCATTGCATACTCAGCTTTTCATGGCTTCAAATTGCAGCAAATGGATGTGAAGATTGCCTTCTTGAATGGAGTTCTCAAGGAGGAAGTCTATATGGAGCAAACCCCTGGATTTGAAGACGCGTCTCAACCTGATCATGTCTATATACTTGACAAGGCGTTGTATGGTCTTAAGCAGGCTCTCAGGGCCTCGATGATAGGCTATCACAGTTCCTCTTGTCACATGGATACATTCGTGGGAAGGTTGACAAGACTTTGTTCCTACTGAATGAGGGAAAGCACACTCTAGTTGTGCAAGTCTATGTGGATGACATCATCTTCGGGTCTACAAATGACAAACTGGTTCAAAAATTCTCAAGTCTCATAGCCAGCGAATTTGAGATGAGCATGGTTGGGGAACTGAAGTTCTTCTTGGGTCTTCAAGTCTCTCAGGGAGAAGATGGAACAAGGGTTCATCAACAAAAGTATCTCAAGGAGTGTATCAAGAAGTTTGGAATGTCTGATGCAAAGCCCTTCACCACTCCTATATCTCGAAATAATCCCATGGGAAAGGATGAACATGAAAAAGCAGTTAACCCAACACTCTATCGAGGAATCATAGGTTCACTTCTCTATCTCACTGCTAGTACACCTGATATTATGTATAGTGTGTGTCTATGTGCTCTATTTCAGGCTGATCCCATTGAGACACGCCTCGAGGCAATGAAAAGGATTCTGAGATACTTGAAGAGGACAAATGATCATTGTTTGTGGTATCCAAGGGATGCAACTTTAATTTGGTTGGATACACAAATGTTGACTTCGCAGGGAACAAAGTGGATAGAAAGTCTACATCGGGAATGGCTCAGTTCCTTGGGCCGTGCTTGGTTTCCTGGGGGTCGAAAAGCAAAATTCAGTTGCTTTTTCTACAACAGAAGTCGAATACATAGTCGTCGCAGCTTGTTGTACTCAACTCATATGGCTTAAGCAACAACTCAGTGACTATGATATTCTTCTTCACTTTGTTCCCATTCTATGTGACAATACTAGTTCTATAAATATCTCTAAGAATCATGTACAACACTCACGTACCAAGCATATTGAGATAAGACATCACTTCTTACGTGATTGTGTGGAGAAAGGATTGGTCTCCATGGATTCCTGTGGAACCAAGGATCAAATCGGGCATTTTCACCAAGGCACTCAACAGGGAACCCTTTGAACAGTTTTGCATGGAACTTGGTATGATCTCTCTTAACTAAATGTCTACTAATTCTATTCCCTCGATGACTGGTTAAAATTACTTTGTGAATTTCATTAGTCTAAGTGTCGTGTCTCGATTTGCAATCTCTCCCTTGATCATTGTATGGATAACGTGTTTAGCTTACTTGCTTGTGCTTCTTTGATTTGCAAATTTCTTACACGATCATCTATGCTTTCATTAAAACACTTGGAACAGTTTTATTTCGGCCCAAAGAGTCAACTTGATGCATTGATCCTTCATCATAAGCCCAAATGGTTGTTGATTCTACAGCTTACCCTAGCCATCATCCTTGATGCTCCCTATGAGCCCCTCTAATCATCCACAACTGGGAGCCTCTCTTTCATGATTAAATGTTATTAAAAAACTCTTGTATAATTTTTGTGTGATGTTCTTTGTACCCTATTTGGTAATGTTACACCTGCATCACACCCTTCTACTTTTTTGGAAAGCCGAAAAGTCGGATCGTCGCCTCTGTGTACTGTGGTTGGGAATTGACATGTTTGAGGTGCAATGATGGCCTGCAACTGCGTGGGAAAAGATGTGAGCATTAGGGTTGATTTGATGGTTGAGTGATGTTTTGTAACACCCCCAAATTTCAACCCTATTTGAAAGCGTTACTGCCGATGACCCCGGACGTAAACCCCGAAGTCACCCCAGGCTTTTCCGACGTCATAACTGACTTAAAACACAGTTACAATACAAAAATCATAACTTTTATTAAACCACATGGTCGCGGAATTACACGATTCCAAAAACGACCCAATAATCAGAATTACAACAGCGAAAGTCTTTAACAAAATACAAAATAGCACAGCGGAAAACTTGTAAACAAAGCGACAAAACAACTTGTCGAAAACACCGTTCATCTTCATAGTCGTTCTAGCCTTCTCGAATCTTCAACACACCTGATGTGCCGAATCGAACGGATGACACCAGCCAACCATACAAGGAATATAACGGTTGGTCAGTCTAATGAAAGACTACACAAGGGTACAAAGCAGAGTGGTTCGAAGCAGTCGTATTAGGTTAGACTCATCGTCCCTCGAATAATAACCGAGTACGCTAGTCAACCATCATACTCCTACTAGAATATCAAAAGGTATGCACAAGAGAAGATTCTGGAGATAGAGTCTCCCAGCAATCAATCCCAAAAGAAGACTCCAAATGAAACGAGCCTTAAAGGAAACAATGACAAATGTTGGGAAACTTAAACAAACACACACACACATCATCACAATATCGCATACGAGCGACTTACAACTAAGACGAGTTTTTCCTAGCTGCACTAGCGCCTAGCTGCACTACTCGCCACAACATTTTAAATAAGTGCTTTACTCATACGGCACTTTATATTATGGTCAAGGCATTTTGATTATGTGCATTACTCATTGGCACGTATCTTATTAAATGTCAACATACACACACATCACGTTATAAGCTTTTATCATGATCAACTCATCCCGAGACGAGAGATCTCTTGGGAGCATCTCCCGAGATTTGCTCCCGAGATATGTGTGACACTAGCTAAGTGCACCACCTCTATACCCGAGTATAGAGGCTAGTCATGACTCACCAATGGTATTAGGGTCTCAATGCCCTTTTCTCCATTTAATTATCAAGAAACGACTAGACCTCTTGGGCCCCAGTAAACGTTCCTACGAATATTCGTGCTAACTAAACAGTTCAACACATTCATATATCACATCAAAACAAAGCCATCAAGGCCAACATCATAGATCTAACAATCTATATATATATATCAAAATAGCGTTGTCACTAACAGTATATGCAACCTAATATAATCTTTCATATGAAATTCACCTTTAAAATCCACAACAAAACCAAATCACACAGAGCCATCACGGCCCAACCTGCACAAACTATCTGTATCTATGCCCACCTGGCAAACACCCTAGATTTAATAATCTAAACACACACAAATATAATCACATCAAAGTCCCTTACGGCCTTCACTTGCACAATATATCTATAATATACTAGCGTCGATTTTAGCAGAATATACAACCTAGTATAATATCAGATTTTAAACACATAACGTTATCAAAACAGTTTCCAACATAATTCAGAATCATCCCAAATTAATTAACAACAAAACAATTGATAATTAATGAAAGTATGGAATGATGAGCAAGAGCGAACCGCCACTTGCCTTGGATCCGACAACTTCGAATCAAGCTGAGCAACGTCTAGTTCCGGGATCTAAAACTGGAGCAGATCTTGGATATTAAATCCCTAAGAAATGACCCATAACAAGACCCTAAGTTAGATTCAATACACTTATATATGAATCTACAAGAATACAAGAAGAAATCAAAGGAAACGAGCAAAGCCCAAAGCCAAACCAACAAGACACACAACTCGGACGCCCTCACCGCGATCGCGGCGAGTCGCGGCCAGTCGCGGTTCATCAACAGTGGCAAAGCTTCGACAGCTTCCATGGAGTTTTTCTTACCCCAAACCGATTTGTTTGCTTCGATTTGTCTATGGTTCGATCTCCCAACACCTCAAAGCTTCCAACAACACTCAAGAGCACCTTCTCAACTCAAGAGACACTCGAAATCTCCCACACACGAAGCTCACAAGCTCGGCTTTAATGGAGAAAAACAGAGGAAAACAGAGGAGAAGAAGAAGGAAGAAGAAGAGAGCTTAAGCTTCGGTCTTCACCTCCTTTTATAGCCCAATCCGAGTCTCCACCAAGGGAACAAGTCGGGGACAAGGGGACAAGCCAAAGCCAAGTGGATCGAGCCACTTGCCTGCCCCAAAAACAGAGAAAAAACAGAGTGCTACAGTAACCGCCTTCGAGGAAGATGACACTGCTCAGCAAAAGGTGTTACCGCGAGCGCGGCCGGTCGCGGTGAATCGCGGTTGATCGCGGTCAATCGCGGTGAGTCGCGGTTTAAAGGCCGACTTCGTTAATTCTTATCCGAACTTGGTTTGGATTAAATTTCTTAACTCCGGGTTAAATATATTCGTACATTAACGTTACATTAACCCCGAAAATACTTCAACTGTATTATATAATGCTCGGAAAACTTTACAGAGCTCAGACCCCTTTTTCAGAAGGTCCGAGACTCACTGAATTAAATCCGTCTAGCAAAACGGGCATAAGAAAAATTTAAAAATAATTCAAAATACCCTTAAAAATTACGGGGTGTTACATGTTTGGTGATTATAGATGCAATCTTTCACAAGATTTATTTTTGGAAGATAAATTATATGGCTGAGATCCTTGGAAAAGATGAAAGGAGAAGATCTTAATTGTTATCTTTGGCAATCGGAAAGAATTGTTTTGGCTTCTATATATTCGGCGTCTCCAAGGTATTTCTCTTCACTTCCTCTCAATTGCTCTATCTGTCTCCAATTCTCTTGCCATTTTCCTCTTCTCTCCCAAGCTCCACAAATGGCCTCCACCCCAAACGTCACCATTGACGGCACCAAAAGCCCCCAAACCTTCCTTCGCAAACTCTCTGCGATGGGAACTCACCCCTCCGTCATTGCCACTCTCTCTCAAGCCACCTCATCCACCACCTCTCTCGACGCTCCCAACCCTCCACCAGCCTCCACCGCCTCAAAACTGGCCTCTCCACCATCCTCACCTCCACCTACCACCCTTGCAATGGTGCCCTACTCTGGCTTCAAATCACCTTCACCACCCACTGCCTCCCCAATCCCTAACCCTCCCGCCTCCACTAATGTCTCCTCCAATGAAAAGGAGGAGGTACTTGCCTCTCCCACCCACCCTGAGATGGAGACAAAAGAGTGCCTCGGCGACGCCACCACGACGACGCCGACTGCGGTAGAAATTCATGATGCTACCACGGCCCAAATCAAAGAGGTTGTGCGTAACTTGGAGCGGGAACTGGTTGATGAGGAGGTTGAGGCGTCACCATTGGCGGGTCTCAAGTTCTCGGGCAAGGTCAAAATGGGTTGTCCTCCCAAACGCAAGACAAGGGCTCAAGCCGCCAAGGCAATTACAGTGAGCTCGGATGATGAGTCCGAGCAAATGTCTGAGCGTAAACCCAAGCGCGTAAAGGTGTCCATGGCTCCTGTTCACAAGAGCCAACGTCGCCAAGGGACAAAATCCAAGTCAAAGACTGATATTGAGGAGGTGAAGCATATGAGTCACAAAGGGGTTGTAAGGGAATTGTTGCTGGACAAATGGAATAAACGTTACGAAACCATTCAAGAGTTATTACGAAACGTTCAAAACCATTTACTATATCATTCAAACACATGCACAATTTTTATTTAATGTGAAGGTACCTTCTAACCCCACACAAGGACCCACACAATGGGTATACCCTTTACCTGCCGGAGGGTACAACTTCGTTAGCTAGACGAGCGACCCTACCACAACCCAGGTAAAGGCACCTCCCACGACCCACTCACCCCGGGCGGCCAAACCCAAGATGAGCCCTAATCGAGGGATGAATCCTTGCCACACAGGCCTAATTATCAACAGTTTATCTTATAGTTGCCACACAGGCGAAATTATCAACAATTTATTTTCAAAGATATGATTGTAAGCACATACAAGTATAATATCAAAAACACAACAACACAAGGATCATTCCCGATGATTTACACAACTCATCACTATATCTATTAGCCGCACAGGCCCACATCAATCCCACCATATAACACATACAGACAATATCAACACGACGACCATATCCTCACTTTAGTATCATAAACAACCTTATCATATATCTTAAAAATATCCCAAAATAAACTCATATATTATTAACATTATATTCCTAATCGGATACCCATACTATCACACCGGTATAATTTACTAATACCACATCATATCAATACTGAATCAACTACTACAATCCATATTAAACTCATACTATCACATGAATATTCATATCATATATTCATCACCCATATAATCTCGACACATAGTCATACTACAAACCTCAACATATATCATAACTAATAAAATGCAATCATCACATAATATTTAAATATAATTCTAATTATGGTATTACTGCATATACAGATAATCTATATTTATGCTAAGCATATAAACATTCGCATATAACTTGCCTTAAAGAAGTTCTCCGTCAACCTTTATTGCGGTAGTACCATTTTTGGGCCCGGCATCCTAATTCGCTTTGGGGGCGATTGTCTCGGTCTTGAAAGCTCAACATTGGGACCACTTATTTGTTGAGGTCAAGTTCGTTGATGATGAACAATTAAGGGTGTTCTACTCCACCTTCGTCATTAAGGTTCACCCTTACGCCATTCTGGGAAGTTACACGCTGGAGGGAACAACCCATGTGTTCTCCAGCATAGAACTAAGCATCATTCTGGGGGTTCCTCATTTTGGCTATGACGAGTATCCAAAGGGAAATTGGCCAAAGGATGTTCCTTTCCGGGAAGTGGTTTGCCGAGTCTCTAAGATCTCTTCTCCTCCCAAATTTGGCGCTCTGCACACCAACTCCATGTCTGTTGTGAATAAGGTACTTTACCACTACCTAATCTGCAACATCACCCCAAGGGAACAAAAGCACAACAACTTGCTGATTTTGGATGTTGTGTGATCAACGCTATCTTGTAGGGTTTAACTATGAGGTGTTACCGGTGTTTTGGGTATCATTTAGATGAGTTTAGAGCACAATTGTGCAGTATGGAGTTGAGGAGAAGAAGTATGACATTGGTGGCGTAGAAGAGCTTAATTGAAGACTTACTGAAGATGGAGAAGCAAGCCACGAGAGAAGACGACGAAAGAAGCAGAGAAGAGCTACAGTGAAGAATCCGCGATCGCGGACAAATCAAACAGCGAGCACTTTACAGAGACTTTTCCGCGGTCGCGGAAAACTGCATCAGACGCGGGTCTGAGTTTTCGTCTGAAGATCTGCTTTATTTTATTTATTTTATTTCGACTACTTTATTTTATTTCCTTGTTAGATTATATTTGTTATCCTTTAGCATTAGGTTTTTTCTATGTTATTTAACCTAAGTTCCTAGCAGCCTTTTCAAATACAGATTATTATTCAGCATTGTTTTTCCTTTGAGTTTTTGTGTTTCAAGACTATGAAGAACTAAGCAACATTTGCTTAGTCCGACGATTGAAGCCTTCATTTGATATATGATTGTGAGGTTATAATTCTATTCCTATTCCTTTGATTATATCTTTTCTCTTGAGCTTATTCCTATTGATTCTTGCTGAGTTGACTGGCCTGATCATCTAGTTGATTTTAGTAATTGTCTATTGTAAGGGTTTGGATATTTCGGGTTGAGATTCCTTATCTTGTGTAGCAACCATGATATTCTAGGACTGGTTGGACTAGTTTATTGTGAAGAGAATTGATTATGTGTTAAATGTTGCGGGTTGTGGTGTTGCATGTATCCTGGTTAATTCATATGCTTACTGCTACTGTTAAATTAAATCTTGAAGGTTGGTAGGGATTGTTTAATAGTTAGGGTTATCAGGACTGGTTGGACTGATAACTATTTCAGAATAGGGACAAGAATATTCATATGAAGGAATAGAGATAATCTAGGATCAACCAATCAAATGAATGTGGATATTTGTCTGGCTAAGTATTTTTTTTCCCAATTGATTTCAACTGTTGCTTTACTTTACTTTGTTTAATTGCAAACAAACCAACAAACCCCCATTTGTTACCATTGGCATACTACTTGAGCACTAAGAAAGACAACTCCTTCTTGTGGGATTCGACCCTTGCTTACCTATTCTACTAAATTAGGTTTTTAAGGATTTACTTTGATTGGACATCACGATTTAAGCCACTATCATTGTGCTCTTCTCCAAGCTGCTTGATAAAGTCGCCATCAACCTGCCCAGGGTAATGATGCAACACATGGCTCATGCTAAGGATGGGCATCCGGTCCGGACCGGCGGACCATAAACATTTTAATGTATGGACCGGACCGGACCAGACTTACGGTCCGGACCGGGAAGACCGAATTTCATAATTTTTGGCATTTAAATTGTTTTATCACGGTCCGGATCGTAAAAATTACGGTCCGGTCCATAAAAAATTATGGATCGGACCAGACCGTCAAAATTACGCCAAAAAATGTTTTAAACCTTTTTTTTAATTTTTACGGTCCGATCGGTCCGGACCGTAAAAATTACGGTCCAGACCGGAAATGTAAAATTCTCGGACCGTGGACCGGATCGTCACGGTCCGGTCCGGTCTACTTTTTCCCATCCTTAGCTCATGCAAGAGCCACTAAGAGGCATGCACTACTGCTCCCTAGTGTTGTCAAGAAAATTCTGGAGTACCTTAAGGTTTACAAAGAGGGGGTTGATGAAACTTTCTTCCACCGAAGGTTGTATGCGAGTAACCTGCACAAGATATCGTCTGTGTTGCAAGATGGTGTTGGTTGGGTCAAGGTTGAACCTGAGATAGAAGTTGATGTGGATGAGGACGAGTATGATGGTATAGACTCTGAGGGGGAACAAAAGAATGTGCCCAGTATGGATTCTGAAGCGTTAAAGGTTGTGACAAGGTTGTCCCGTGCAATTGCTCTTTTGGCGAAACAATAAAGACGTCTTATGGAGGAAGTGTGTGCATTGATTGCTACTCGTCCTTCTGCTCCCTCCATAGGCATTGATGGTGCTTGATTCGTCTTTCTCTGGGTAACCAGTCTCGCTTTTGTTCTCAGCTCATCTACCCCTTAGTTGCTTTGTTTTTCTTTGTCTATGTTCCTTGTGTTTGCCTTGATTGGCATGTTGATCATGTTTGCTTATTTTGCTTATTCTATAGTTGTTTGTGCAGTAGTCTTTGCTTGTTTATTTTATATTAATGAAAAAAGGGGGTTGGTTGCTTATCAAGATGTGTTAACTTTCCTTCTAAAATCTTTTGAAGTTTTTGATGATGCCAAAAGGGGAAATATGATGGGTAGTCTAGCTGAGGGGGAGCTTATCATGTTTTCATCTTTATTGTCTCTTTGGGGGAACTATATTGTCTTATAGGGGAAAACTTTCTTCATGCCACTGTCTTTATCTCAAGTATGTGTTATTTTGTCAAGGATGTTTGTCACCATCAAAAAGGGGAAATTTGTTGAATTCCTTGGTTTTGATGGTAACAAACATTCAACTAATATGGTGACTAAGTGTTTCAGGATCAAACAAAGATGTCACAGGGAACAATTGGCAGCGCAGTAATGCATAAGGATCAAAGAGTTTTCTAAACGATTTGTTACCTCTGAAGGAACAACAATGTCATCACAACAACAAGCTGCAAATATCATAAAGAAGACAAGCGGGGAGATAATAAAGATAATCCTTGAAGATCATGCGGTTGACAATGGAAAGTTGGTTTGATTACGCCAACTAGAAGATTTGGAGAGAGAATATTCCACCTTATCTTGATTATGTTATTTTAGGAGATATTTCCTTAGATAATAGGATCGGTTAGGATATTATCTTTGTGAGTCAAATAATATCTTTTTGTTACTGGAAAGTAAGAGAAAAATATAATTTGATAGTAGGATTCTCTACGTGTATAAATAGAAGTGAGTCGATCATTTCTAAAGTACGAACTCAAAGCATTTCAGTGAGAGAGAAAAAGAAGTGAAGAAGTCTGTGAGTCTTAGAGAGTGAGCTCGTGTTCGTCATTGTAGGAGTGATTCAAAACTAGGTGGGAAGTCTAGGGTTTGAAGTCCGAGCTACAAGTGTAACCGATCAAGAAATCAATAAGACAAGTAGACATCTTCAAAATCCTCTCAAGCGAGAAGCTTGAAGGTAGTGGTTTTTCTTCGATTAGTCATTTGATTAATTGGGGTTTCCACTCTAAATAAGTGAGTTCTAATCTTATTGTTTTCTGCTTATATATTTCGTTGCACCTTCTGTAGGAACAAAGCATTTGTTCCTTCAGACAAAACACTAACGATCCAACACCTATTATTGCTACATCCAATAGGTAACGTTTTCAGTTGATGGAGATCTTGGTGATGTCATTTTAGTGTTCTCTTTGGGGGAGTTCGGAAGTGCCTTTTGTTGTTGCACTTTTAATTATATTTTTCACTTGATCCTTGCTAGATCAAGTTTTATGTAAAGTCCTTCATCCCTTCTAATATTTACAAAAAAAAACAAGATGCCATCTACATAGATTGCCACAAACACTACTAATGAAGCCATCTTTTTTGTGAAATAATGAATAATCATTAAGTATCTATGTGTAGCCTCTAGATCTCAAAGGGATGGAAAGCTTGGCATACCATTGTCTTGAAGTTTGCTTTAAGGCAAACAATGATTTCTTCAACTTGCAAACTTTGACTAAACTTTCAACAGATACACCAGGTGGTGCCTTCATGTACACTTCCTTATCTATGTCTTCATGTAAAAAAACATTATTGACATCTTGTTGACAGAGTTTCCATTTCTTCTTCAAAGCAACTAAAACAACAGACCTCACAATTGCATTGTCATTTGTCGAACAATAAATTTACAAGCTTGGTCATAGGAAAAAGGTTATATTTCATATTGGTAAGTTAAGGAAAGAGAATCATTAGTAAAATGATGTCACATGTCAAGGTATGCCCACAAAAACAAATTCAACTATCAACTGTATTGCAAACATAATCTTATAGGTAAGAAGGTTGATTATGAACTCTAGTAGGTCTCTAAAGAGGAGGAACCTGATGCAAAATAGGAGAAGAGTGTAATTGATCATCACAAGGAAAAGGAGTAGAGGGAATATAATCATGGTGTACGATTAGGGAAAGAAGAGTTGTGATATGGAAAATTATCTCACGGAAGACAACATTCCTAGAAAGCAAGGTTTGATGTGTCTCCAAACTAAAATTCTTATAGGCTTTCTTCCCAAAAGGATAGCCAAAGAAAAATACAAGGAATTGCCCTTTCTAGAAACTTATCCCTCCCATGTTTAAGGGTGGAAGTAGAGCACAAACATCCAAAACTCATCCAAAACTGTGAATATGAGTATAAGAAGGCTTATAAGGTGTTTTATTGTGGAGTTTTGATATGAGTTGTTGTGAGAATACTCTATCCCCATAACTGCAATGACACTTTAGAATGGAACATTAAAGCTCTTGATATATCCAAGATGTGCTTATGTTTCCTCTCAACCACTCCATTCTGTTGAGTAGCCACACAAGAGGTTTGATGCTCTATCCCCTTAGCAGTAAACCTCATAAGTTTCTCTATTGTTTCCCAACTCAGGAACATTGTTACTTCTCATTATTTGTACTTTTCTCCTAGACTGAGTTGACACAATTGCAAGAAAGCTCTTGAGCATGATGAATGCATTACTTTTAGCAGATAGTAAATGCACACAAGTAAAGAGTGTGAAATCATTCACAATAGTGAGAATATACTTGTATCCATTAAATGGCATGGTATGGTAAGGTTCCCAAACATCTACATGCACCTATTAGAAATCATAGGTAGAAGAAATACTAATAAGGGGAAAAGATAGTCTAGAGTACTGCCTTGACTTTTCACAAACATATATCACAAAGCATGATCTCAGGTTTATTTAACAAACTAGCATGAGTAAAAGGCAAATTTTGCAATTTGTAAAAGGCAAAAGTACCAATTAACATTCCATAAATATGCATCTTCTTGACATGAAAGGGAAGTTGTAGCTTCTCCTCTCAAGCCATTATGTCCCACAACATATGAAACTAGCAAATAAAGGTCCTTGAACACTTTACCAATCTCCATAGGTGTCCTCATAAAATGATCTTGCAAAATACACCTTGTACTGGATATCTAATCCGATCTGGCTTATCGGATCGGATATCCTCAAAAAAATCATGAAAGTGACATCCGTATTCGGAAATTCCGGATATACAATCCGAAAACATTGGATCGGATCAGATATCCTAAATATCCAACATATATATAAATCAATATAAAAAATATTTCACTTTAAAAAAATATTATCATAAACATATAATTCATCAACTACATTAGCTACATGCTCAACATGCAAATTCAAACAAAATACTTAGTAGTTTAATCAACCTACAATTTCAAATGAACCATCGAAAAAACAACAAAATACTTTCAAAGTCTACTAATATGAATTCCAAACATAATATTTAATTGTCTAAACCTCAATTCTCTTATCCCTAATGAAAGTATTGATCTTTAGACATTTATAAATATGGTAAAACCATTAGACTATTTAGTTTTCAAGTAATATATATTAATTTTTGTATAAATAATATAATAGTGGCATACCACCGGATATCTACCCCCGATCCGTATTCGATCCGGTGATCCGAAAAATTTTCTCGGATAGTATTCCATTGGGCTCGGATATTTTAGGATCGGATCGGATAATTATGAACACCCCTACTTGTAGGAGTAAACAAAACCTTGCAATGCAAATCTTTGGATGAGTTTCCCCACTCAAAGTAGATTACATATGAATACGGGGACAAATAACACATCCTCCAACACCAAATCAAGAGAAACACTCATTGTTCCCACACCAACATTGCCCCATTAGGCAATGTGGTCACAAAAGACTTGCACATACCACACCTTGTCTGAAATAGATTCAAATCACAACATATATGACAACTAACACCACTATCCAGAATCCATAAAACCTTATTAAAAAAAATTCCTTCCCTTTTCCTTAACTTGAATCAAGCAAACTCGAAAGCTTAGTGACCCGTTTTGAAGGCAAACAAAAAAACTCCTCCAGCAAAAAAGAATGTACAAACCAAACAAATTTGTTCTCTTTTGTCGATTTCTTGTTTTTATCATTGTTATTGGCAAAAAAACCAAGAATAAAATAGCACCTGACAATTTTGTGGTTTGTCTTCTTGCAATTTGTGAAGTAATGAGGCTCTCGTTCCCCGTTTCGTCTTTGTTGAAATTGCAAGGTATAAAAACTTTTGCTGACAGTGACATCATGGAAGCAAATTCCAGGAAAAATTGTGACTTGCCTTTCATTTCTCTTTATTTTTCTTCTTGCAAAAGCAACACAAAAGTATGTGTTACACTTGAAAGTGAATACATCATCAAAATTGCTCATGTGAGTGCAATATAATTGTCATTCAATCCCATCACAAAGTGACAAGGCTCTCATCATCCTCGAATTTGATAAAGGCCTTGTTTGTTGCACAAATTTATAACCCCATTATCATTTATAATGTGATTTTAAAAAATACTCATTTCGTCCCTTAATATAGTTTCTGATTCTGTTTTTGATACTATTCATAGTTGAAGAGAATCTTCAAGATTTCTTCCAATATATAAGAAAAAACATAGTCATGTGGGGTCTTGTTTGATTCGTCTCAATGAGTACTTTGACAATATCAAAAAATGTATAATTTTTATTAACATGTAATTAGAGATATTAACGATACAAAACACGAATCGGCAAGTGTGCAAAAAGAAACGGAAACTATATTAAGGGACGGATGGAGTATATATTTATGATACATTGATATATGTGTTAAGATTTTAATTATATAAAATAAATTCGTGGTAGAAAACTCATTACCATCTCTTTATTTGCAAAAAAATAATTATGTTCACCAAACACCATTTTTACAAATAACTATTTATATCTAATAATGCCGTTATAATGTGTTCATCCAAACAAACCCAAATTCTTGCACACCTCCACAAGTACAACGTGAAACCTGCATAAACAACCAAGCTCAAGCCATAGTGTCTTCGTCTTGGTGTAATAGCCAAAAATTAAATCGGATCCTTGTGTCAATCCCCCCCCCCCCCCCCCTCCCCTCCCCTCCCCCCCTCCTCCTTTTGCTGCATAGAGCTGAGCACTGCTCAGTGTCCATAACGAATCTCTAGCTCTTCCCAAATCTCTTGTGCAATGTTTTCATTTACACTTTGCTGGATATGTATGTTTAATATGTTCATTAGCCCATAAAGGACAATAGATTACACCTCTCCCAACGGTCGAACATAGGATCTAACTTAGTTGGTCGAGCTTGGGCTTCATTGATGAAACAAGTCTTTTTCTCGCCGATAGCGCAATCTTCATTAAAATCCGTCATTCTCTAAAATTTTGGTCATCAAAGATGTTTGGAACGAGCAACAAGTCTGGATGATTGCTCCAATATAAGTACATATAATCGTTGTTGTTTTCGTTTTCAGTTTTATTTTCCTGATTCGTCATCGCTTCACATTTTTATGAGGAAGATTTAAAATTGTGGAATCACCATAGATGTGAAGGAGAGAGATGCGGGAAAATAATTTTACTTTTCATTAAGTTGTTGGAGTTATTACAAAATGCTATTTATAGAAGCAACACTCTGCTTCTTAATAATGTCACGTGGACAACCTCACAAACACCTCACATACACTTCTTCACTAGTCTAACAAATTAAATAATAAATTGTGTGATATTTTTGTTGTAACAAAGTATGTAAAACATCTTTCCAAAATCATATTGTCTTCCCATCACATATTTGTCATCTTAGAACTTGTCGGAGAAGTGTTCTTAGTTTCACATAGTTTTACCCATAGTCAAAATGTGATATTATTTTGTTTATAGTTTAGACTATGCTATTTTCTTAGAATTTTTTTCATTTATATAACCATATTCAACCATTTTTCATATTAACTTCAGTCTATTTAATATCTTTTGATTCTCTTATACTAGTACCTCTTAAATGTTGAGGTTTGCATATGTTGTTCCAATTTATTAGTGGTTTGTATGTTCAATCTTTATTTTAGAAGTAACTCTAACATCTAATTCATGGTGCATGTGTTTCGATAGAGTAAAGTTATGCATGATATAATTAGGTTTTGACACTTAGGTAGTATTTTATTGTTCTTTCTAAGTGAGATAGTGAATTTGCTTTTCATTTTACTAGTTGTTATGTGGATTACATTATATTGTCATCTAAGGTATTTTTGTTGACTCTTCCATAAATAATTGGACATCAAATATAATTTATCTAATGCAAGCTAGTTTGTGATATCCAAATTATTTTGTAACGAGTTCTTGATCATATATAATAGAATCGCCAGTTGCTACTTGAAATATTGATTTATAATTCATGCTCATCCAATCCAATCACGTATTGGACGTGAAAATAAAACCCCGACCGTAGACCACCTCAAATCTTGGACCTCTACAAGTGCATCCAAACGTCTCCTGGCTTAGTCATGACTCGAATTAGATCATGACATTAGCAAAAGGAAATCATAAGTTTCTAGGTTGAATTAGAAAATAGGAGGAGAATTAGGGAAAGAGAAGAGTTGCGGGGAAAGAGAAGGAGAAGCATAAGAATGAACAGAGGAGGAGGAGGAGAGGAGTTTAGGGAAGAGAGAAAGAGATGAAAGGAAAGTAGTAAATGGTATAATTCTTCATTGATTATTTACAGTACAACAACATACTATTTATACTCAATCTACTAAACACCATATAAACCCTATATATAACATTACTCTCTCCTTATAAAGTCATGTCCTCAAGGCTTATGAATTGAAAGCCATTCTAGTCCCTCATATATATGACATCAAAAATTACAAGGCTATCATATTCAAAAATGACAATTCAATGAGTGTAGCCGTTCAGTTGCAACTTCACCACAACAATGAAACATATAGCAATGCTTCTAACTTGATCAATTTCATCACCCAATACTGAAGCCTAATTACATGTGATACACAACCCTCAAGGCCCAAGGCAAAATCAGAAGGACTTGCATATGATCCAATAGGCATTCTAATAGATTGAACACAAATTTAGTAGGCTACTAACCCATTTTTTAAGCAGCCCAGATAGATCATCACACTAGCCATGCCAATGAAGACAAGCACAACAAACTCACGTTAAATAAACCAACAACAACCTTACATTTTTCTAGTGACTCAAATGCTTTGCACAACCCATCACAACAGACTTTTTAACTAGAGGTGGAGCCACAAAGAATTCCTTTTGAAGACTCATAGCTCGTAGAACTTCACAACTTAGAGAAACACCCAGTCTTTATTTATGCACTTCCATGATTAAAAAAAACTAGGATAACTAAGCTCTCCAACCATGTAGTATGTAATGAGACATCTTCAGTAGCCATATTTAATCTTCTTGGCCTCTCTTCAAATCACATGGACACAAATTTGACCCAATTCCAAGCCTTCAACAACTTGCTTCTTTAAAACATGAGTACTTAGAAGCTTTCAATGTCCTTAAAATGACCATTGAAGTTGCATCAAGGCATGAACAACTTTTTCTTGGATGCATGTCAGTCACTAAAATCATACCACTTCAACACTGCCAAGCATACTAGTGATCAGTCCAACCATCAAAATTCTTCAATAACAACTAAAATAAACTCCAAACATACTAGCGAACACTCAAATGGTCAGGCAATTACCCAAAATTTTCTCTTTGCTAATTAAGAGTTCACATTAGAAGCAATGAGAATACTAATGTCCATGGATCCAATACCAGCAACACCATTTCTAACAACTCCAATATTAAAATTTGAGCACGTAAAAGACAACGATTCATCAACTCGGGTATACCGGGATCAAAGATGAAATTCAATATATGTCTACCTCCATAGTGAGGCATTTCAACAACAAAATATTCTTGAACCGCAACACGCAACCCACTACTCAACATTCGAAGCAGTCTCAACATGATATGAGATACCATACCTCCTTGCGGTGTGTAGTGAAGCGAATTTTTTTGTGAGATCTAATTTACATTCGTCTTGCAATGCTTCTGACCCTTTGACTCTGATTGGTTTTTCATCGAGCATGTGGTATGCATCCAAAAATGGTTCTTTAGTGACTTGAACAACCTTGCTTGGCACAGCTTGTTGGGTAGAATCTTTGATGGTGTAGTTCATTTCAGTATGCAGACTCACCAACCCTTGTGCTTACACACCTTCTCGGATTTCATCTTCATGGAATTCGGATTTCAATGTGTAGTACCTATGAACGCCGTGCAATCAATCATGGAGAGATACAAGAGTCATCATGTCTTGTTGTTCCAAATCGGGTTCTGAGTGCGAATAGGGCCCAAGATTAAGTGTCGTTGGGCTTTCTTTACTCGATTCACCGCTGGAATCTTCAACAATTGATCCAGGAATACCGTAGTCTTGGCTTCCAAAATTGGCTTCAAGACTCAAATTGACACCAAGAATGGTTGGAGATCTAAAGATTTCTAGCATAGGCGGACTCAAGCAGGTTCCCAAACTGGAATTGACCACCGCCAATTGTAATTTTAGGATTTCATTGACCACCATTGATCACGATTCCGGAATTTCATAATGAAAAGAGCCCAACTGAAGTGCACCCACTCCTTTTCATAATACATGCATAGTAATATTTATAAATGTCTATTATACCGTTTTTTCAAATAAAAAAATCAATTACCAACTATAAATTATAAATATGAAAAAAATAATGTAATCTCCCGACTTCATCTATGAAAATTTCTCATGAGAAATCTCATCTAGTTTTCAAATAGGAATATTGTTAGGAAGTGAATTTTTTAGAACTTCAGTTCCCTACTATAGTTCCCTTCCTCAGTTTTTCTAGTTTTGATAATGACAAACATCTTTGCTATTAATGTTTCTATTAGTGTGATAAACAGGGAACTTAGAGCTCGGAAAGCAAGGAACAGAGACGCTATCGCCAGACTTGGGAACTGGCGAAAGGAACCCAAGCTAGTCGACGCCAGAAACACTTCAAGAATTATGTAAGGGCGGCGGCGAGCTGTTTAGGGTAGATCTTTAGTTAGGGAGAGAACTATGAGATCTTATCCTGTTTCCATATATTTTAGGAGCTTAAAGTTTATCTTTATGGAAACAAAACATGTAAAAATCGGTAAAGATTATATTTGGTAACAAATGTTATCTTTAACGATTACTTTTAATTATTTTATTTGGTTGATTCGGTTATTGGAGATTTGCTTCCTCCAGTAATTAAATCATATAAATAAAGTAATTAAAACTCTCTCATTACACACGCATTCACTAAGAGAAGAATTCCGAGTGCTAAGAAGAAAATGTGCCAAGTTCTTTGAAGAAGAACTGAGTAAGTTGCTTGCTTGTTGTTTGCTTGGTTAGGTCGAACTAGGTAGAGAGTCTTTAGTGTGTCTAAGACTTTAATCTGTGTGTTCTATTCTAGTTGATTGTAACCGAAGTATTAATACAAGAAGTAGACTTTGAAATCCTCTTGAAAAAGGGGTAGTGGGTTTTATCCTGGATAACTAGTTGGTTATCAAAGGTTCCCACTCTAATGAACTTGTCTTGAATCTGTTCGTGTTTACTTATTCCGCTGCTTAGGGAACTGAACTTTCAGTTCCCTCGATAACTAACAACATACGATCCTACAATTGGTATCAGAGCAGGCGCTCTAGATTTGTGTTAGTTTACAGATTTCAAGATGTCTACCTCAAGTGAATTTAGTCTGGGAATCTCCATCAACAAGCCTCACATCCGCAAGAAAGGAGAAGAAGAATGGTGGGAGAAAAGCATGGAAAACCACATTCAAACCATAGACTATCAGTGCTGGCGCGTGATAGAAAATGGCGATGGATCTATTCCTAAGGACTTAACTGAAGACCAATGGAAGCCGGAGTACTATGTCATCAAGGAGAAAAATGCTAAGGCTCGTCAACTCATTCTCAATGGGCTGAACAGAGAAGATATGGACAAAGTGATGGAAATCCCAACTGCTAAAGGGATCTGGACTGCTCTGAAGGAAATGCACGAAGGCAGTGAGGAACTGAAACAGAGTAGGAAGTTTGCTCTAGAAGGAGAGTACCACACTTTTGAGATGCTTGACATTGAAGACATCTCTCAGTATTACTCTCGCTTCACAAGGCTCGTAACGAAACTCACCACTACTGGAGTAGAACTCGACGAATGGTCAAAAGCCCTTGTCATCATCAACGGTCTCAACTCAAAATCTAACCTCATCAAGAGAGTTCTGAAGACTATCCCTGGAATTCAGTCCCTCCCCTTAACTCAAATCATAGGGAAACTTGAAGTTGACGAAAGAGAGGCACAAAAATCCAGTTCTTCCAAGAAAGTGGAGAAGGGAATCGCCCTAAAAATCTCAAAGGCTTTTTCCAGATTAGAAATGGAAGAGGAAAATTCCGACCCCGAGGAAGAAGAAGACGAGATAACTGCCTTGATTACGAAGCACATCAGAAAGCAATTCACCAAAGGAAAGTTCAAGAAGAATTTCCAAAAGAAGGACCTCTCAGAATATCAATGCTATCAATGCAAGGAAAGGGGACATCTGGCAAGGAACTGTCCTAAGAACACTGACGACGATGACAAGTCTCAGCACAAGAAGGCTCTCTTCACAACCTTTGGAGATGACTCAGAAGACTCTGAAGGGGAACCAGGGACGAAGGGAACTACCAGAGGAAGATGTCTAATGGCCAAAGAAGATTCAACTGAATCAGACGACTCTGAGGATTCCGAGGAAACATGCTCCGCCGAAAATGAGAAAATAAGAAAGGAATTGGCCGAGAAAAATGAGTTCCTCAGTGGTGCACTGCAGAACTCTCGTGATAAAGCTCAGTTCCTAGAAGAAAAGGTAAAGGTGCTTGAACAAAAGCCCACAGAGAACCAAACCTGGTTCAATGGTCAAAATGCTCATAAGATGTATGTTTCCCAAGCTCAGGGAACTAAAGGTAAAAACATCAATTTTGAGCAAAGAAAACAGGAAAGACCCTTCCGACCGGGTAAAGGTAAGTATGGTCATGTGGTTTATAATCGTGTATGCTGGCATTGAGGTACAAATGGTCACACTTATCATGATTGCATCCATAAAAAGAAACAAATGGAAGAAAATGCTAAGAAAAGGAACCAGAAAATAAACAACAAGAAAATGATGTATACTATCACTGATTTGAATGATCCTTACTATTTTGTTCCTGCTTCTAACCCACAGACAAGATTTCAACCGCACTCACCCAGAAAAGCTACGCTTGGCTGGGTTCCAAAAGTTTGAGTTCCCTTGTGCAGGACGAAGTGCGACAACAAGACAGATGGTACATCGGCAGTGGATGCTCGTGCCATATGACCGGAAACAGAAAGAAAATGTCATCACTTCAGCAACACCGAGGAGGAACTATCTCCTTCGGAGACAAGAGAAAGGGAACAATCTGTGGAACTGAAAGCGTGAATCTCACTGATCACATTAAGGTAAGTAATGTAAACCTTGTTGAAAATTTAGGTTTTGATCTAATAAGTGTGTCTCAGCTGTGCGATCAAGGAGGAAATGAGGTTCGCTTTACCTCAAAGGAATGTTTTGTGGAAGATAGACAGGGAACTGTGATCCTAAAAGGCAAAAGGTTCAATAACGTTTATATCATTGACTCAAAGTTCGTTCCCAAGGAAAAATTGTGTCTCTCTTCCATTGATGATCAAACAAACCTCTGGCATCAACGACTTGGTCATGCAAGCATCAAGCTAATCCATAAACTGCATCAAAAGGAACTTGTTCGTGGTCTCCCCAAAATCAACGCTGAAAAGTCAGAAATCTGTTCTGATTGTGTCAAAGGAAAACAGGTTCGTAGTTCCTTCAAGTCCAAAACACAGGTAAGCTCATCCAAACCTCTTGAGCTCATTCACATGGATCTCTGCGGTCCTATGCGCGTTCAAAGCTTTGGCGGTAACAGGTACATCCTCGTACTTGTTGTTGACTTCTCAAGATTCACTTGGACTCTATTTATAAAATCTAAGAGTGAAGTCTTTGACAGATTTAGTGAACTAGTTCCCTTGCTTGAAAAATCGTTAAATGTATCTCTTCGAGCCATTCGTTCCGATCATGGAACTGAGTTCGAAAATAGAGACTTTCTAACTTTTTGCAGGGCACATGGTATTGATCACAACTTTTCGGCTCCATACACCCCACAACAGAACGGAGTCGTTGAAAGGAAGAACAGGACTTTGGAAGATATGGCTCGCACCATGCTTATTTCTAGTGGGCTCCCACAGATCTTCTGGGCAGAAGCCGTAAATGTTGCATGCTACATTCTAAATCGATTCATGCTACGCCCTATGCTTGAGAAGACCTCCTATGAGCTGCTTCGAGGACGAGTTCCCAACATCGCCCATCTACGTGTCTTCGGATGCAAGTGTTTCATCCACAATAATGGAAAGGACAATTTGGGTAAGTTCGACCCCCGTAGCGACGAAGGAATCTTTATAGGATATGCATCCAACAGCAAAGCTTACAAGGTCTTCAACAAACGGACTAAAAAGGTAGAAGAAAGCATTCATGTTGTTTTCAATGAAAAATTGCCTTCCCAGTCTGCGCAGGATCTCTCAGTTCCCTCCGAAGATCCATTTCAACGACCACATGAAGACTCCGATGATGATGCACCATCGAAGACCAATTCCTATCCTTCCCTCGCTGACCCTCCCCAAGAAAGTCCAGTAATTGATCCCAAGGAGTCAATCTCTACAGAGAGTTCTCATGCTCAACCGGTTCCTTTGATCAATACAGTTCCCTCCAGCTCTACTCCTCCAGTTGTTTCTTCCTCAACTCATATCCCTGCAATCGATGAATCTTCAGGGACTGACTTGCTTGGTCCTAACCGAGATAAGAGGACCATTAAGCCCCCAGTCAGGTACGGATTTGAGGATATGACTTTTTGTGCATTCAATGCTTTCATGTCTCTTATAGAACCCAAGAACATCACGGAAGCTCTGAAGGATGCCGACTGGATCATTTCCATGCAAGAAGAACTTCACCAGTTCGAGAGGAACAAGGTCTGGCGTCTAGTTCCTCGCCCCGCTAATCGCCACATCATAGGAACTAGGTGGGTCTTTCGCAACAAATTGGACGATTCTGGTGCAGTCTCAAGAAACAAAGCTCGACTGGTTGCTCAAGGATATAATCAACAAGAAGGAATTGATTATGACGAGACGTTTTCCCCTGTAGCAAGATTAGAGGCCATACGGTTGCTCATTGCTTATGCGTCTCACAAAGGCTTCAAACTTTTCCAAATGGACGTGAAAACTGCGTTCCTCAACGGGATTCTTCAAGAAGAAGTCTATGTCAAACAACCTCCAGGATTCGAGGATGATGATCACCCCGACCACGTGTACTTCTTGGACAAAGCGCTCTATGGACTCAAACAAGCACCTCGTGCTTGGTATGATCGCCTTGCCCAGTTCCTAACAGCCAATGGCTATCGACGTGGTGTGATCGACAAAACTCTCTTCATCCTAGATGTAAAGGGTGATATTCTAGTGGTTCAGGTATATGTTGATGATATCATTTTTGGTTCCACTAACTTGTCTCTTGTAGATAAATTCAAGGAACTAATGAGTAGCGAGTTCGAAATGAGCATGATTGGAGAACTCATATTTTTTCTGGGACTACAAGTCACCCAGAAAGCAGATGGAATCCAAATTCATCAACAAAAGTATCTCAAGGAACTCCTTAAGAAGTTCAAGATGGACTCCAGCAAACCCATTTCCACTCCCATCTCCCCTGCAACACGTCTCACTGCTGATCATTCTGGACAACGCGTTGAGGAGAAACTGTATCGCAGTATGATAGGCTTCTTGATGTATCTAACCGCCAGTAGGCCAGATATTGTGTTTGCTGTGTGTCTCTATGCTAGGTTTCAAGCTGATCCACGGGAATCTCATCTCACTGAGGTGAAACGTATCTTTCGCTATCTAAAGGGAACTAACGACCTTTGTCTTTGGTACCCTAAAGATTGCCACTTCAACCTCCTTGGATACACGGATGCAGACTATGCTGGATTCTTAGTTGATCGAAAAAGCACTTCGGGAATGGCTCAATTCCTTGGCCCCTGTCTCATCTCTTGGGGCTCCAAGAAACAGAATTCGGTCGCACTCTCCACTACGGAAGCTGAGTACATCACAGCCGCTGCTTGCTGTTCCCAACTTCTATGGCTTAAACAACAACTCACGGACTTTGGTATGTCTTTCGGTCCCCTTAAGATCTTATGTGATAATACCAGTGCAATCAACATATCTAAGAATCATGTGCATCATACTAGGACCAAGCATATTGATATAAGGCATCATTTTCTACGTGATCATGTTGAGAAAGGGAACATATTGCTATAACATTGTAGAACAGAAGATCAAATTGCTGATATATTCACCAAGGCACTCAATCGGGAACCTTACGAATCCTTTAGGCTACTTCTAGGAATGATTTCCCTAAACTAGTAGTTCTAGTTGCCATTACTAGTTCCCTTGCTGTGCCTAGATTTGATACGTTCTATGATTTCATTGACAATATTATTGATATTTGATCTTGTGCTGGCACTCGCATGTCCTGTAATATTGATTATAAAGCATGTTCTAAATTAAGGCATGATCGCATATTCCTTCATGATATTTTTGTGATTGCCTACATCTCTTGGATTAGCCTCAAAATAGTCAATTTGATCACATCTAACCTATATTACAAGCCGAAATGATAATTGACTATAAACCGTCCCTAAGCCTGATTACATTGCATAATTCCTTATGATCCTTTGTTTAGTCCACACTGGGAATTATCTGTGTAATGTCAAAATTGCCTTCCTACATTTATTTATATGGGCATGTACTTTCTTGAGTGTTTGCTTGGTTCCCTACATCAAATGTGCCCATATTTCCCTAGTTCCGTGTCATTCGTTGAGGACAGGAACTGAGCTTGCCGCCTCAACGGCCAGATATTTTGAATCCTGCAATTCTGACAGTCCCTGCGTCCCGAGAAGAAGTTATTGCATTTCTAGCCGTTTCTCAACCAATTTGTCTCATGAGTTGATTTTGATTGATCCGTTGCCATCTCTATGAAGCTCCTTATGGATATTCTCTTGGTTAAAGATCTTTTGGCCGTTGAAGAATTATATCGGTTTCCTTCTTGATCAAGATTTGAAAAGATATTATTTGCTCACAATTTGGAAAGATTTGGCCGTTGGGTGAGGATTATAAAAGGCACACAAAGCAGATCTCTTTCGACACCGCCTCCGCTATTATCTCTGCTCTCCCAAACGTTTCTGCCTTCCTCTCCAGAATCCTCTCTCTCACCATCAAAATTCTCCATGGGACCCAAGGCATCCCAGTACACCAATGAGGAAATAGCCCTCATTGAGGAACTTCTCAAGAAGAAGGCCGCTTCATCGTCCTCACAGGTGGCTTCACCGACAAAGGCACCCCCTATTTTGCCTCCACCTGTGGTGGCTCTCTCTGAGCCGGAAATCTCGCCGGCGAAGGCACCTAGTCACTCCGCCTCCTCCGAGCATACGCTCTCTCGGCCGTCCTCCCCTTCTCCGACAAAGGAGGACTCTCATAACTCATCTCCCTCTCAGAGGAGTCCCCCCATTGATGTGGATCTCCTGCCTACGCCGACCCCCTCTCTTCGGAAACCAAGCGACTCGCAATCTGTCGTCGGTCGAGTCAAGCGCCGCGCTACTAAGCATGGTTCCGGCGTCCCCTCTCTCCAACTTGATGAGACGCCACCGGCAAAAAGGGCCAAGATCTCCCCACCCTCCAAAAGAAAGCAGCCGATGTCACTTTCTCCGACTCGCTCCTCCACCAAGATGCCAAAGTTGGAGGCTTCTGGCCGCCAGGAAAGTTCTGGATCCCCTCATCGTTGGCAAAGAGTTCTGGACCTCCTCCGATGACGAAAGTGTCATTGCTGCTTACGCCAAGCTTCAACTTCAGGGTTGGGACTCTCTGGTTCCCTCTCCGTTCGCAGCAAATGAAGATATGGTGCGCCTCTTCTATCAAAATCTGCAGTTTGTATCTGCCAAGGAGGACCAGCCTGCTCATGATGCTCTCCTCACCTGGGGTGGTAAACTCTTCCTTATCTATGCTGGTGTGATAGGAAATGTGCTTGGTTTGGAGACCGATAAAGGTTTTGGGGTCATCATCAAGAGGAACTGGCCAGGGAAAAGAAAGGCAGCCATCCTCCGTACTGTGTTTGAAGGCAATGCCCCCGCCAAAGGTACCCTCTTCACCAAACAACTTAGCCTTGACCGCAAAATCCTCCACACCTTCCTCATTAAGAACATCACCCCCCGCCAAGAAAAGAGAGACACAGTGGCTGTCTCCGATGCTGTTTTATTGGAGAAACTTCTCTTGGGAGAACCCATCGACCTCCCTCGCATCATTCTGGGCCATATGCAATTTTGCAAGGCCCACTCTACCCATGGCCTTCCCTACCCAAATGTGATTAAGCTTATTCTCTCCAGCCTTGGTCTCTACCCCGCTGATATCCAGGAGACCCACTTCTCCCACATCCTCACCATGACCACGGTACGACGCCTTGCTAAGAAGGCCCATATTGATGAAGTGTCTGAGGCTGAAGATTTTGAGGAGGAGCTGCTGCCTGGCCAATCTGATCCGCGCCTGGTCCCAGATACCCAGGTGCTGCTCAACAGCTTGGCCCATATTGAGCATGCCTTGGTCAATGGCTTTGACAAGGTTGCTACTGCTGTGGAGAAGGGGAACCACGCCACCCATGAGATGATGGTGGAACTATGGCAGTACACTGGTGACCTCGCCAAGGAAATTCGGCGACTGGTTGATGAAAGGATTGCAGAGGATAGGGCACACAGGGCCAAGGGCACGCAGTAGCTAGGGACAGTGTTCAGTTCCCTTCTCAGATGACACGGAACTTATAGTTCCCTTAGGATCCCATTCCCATATTATGATCCCTTTTTGTGTGTCTCTGAGTGCTTTTATTTTTATTTTTGCATTGCTTATGTAGTCTCTGCCCTTTAATATTTAATGAACTTATTTTGTGTTTCCTGCTCCGTTTATTATTTGCTTTCAATCTTTATTACGGTGTCATTTCTCTAGAGTTCAGCATTAGCTTATTTATCTCTCTAAAACCTCTGTGTTACTCATCTAACTGACTCTTTTCGATGATGTCCAAAGGGGGAATGAACCTGGCAATCTGGAACTCATAGGATGAACGGAAATCGAATCTAGTTGTTTCATTAAGGGGGAACTAAGGAACTAGATCTGATGTTAAGGGGGAATATGCAATTCACAAATGATTATTCTACATCTAGCCATATTCTGTTCTTTCTCACATATTATTCATGCCTATTTTGATATGCCAGTTCTACATGTTTGTCATCATCAAAAAGGGGGAAATTGTTAGGAAGTGAACTTTTGAGAACTTCAGTTCCCTACTATAGTTCTCTTCCTCAGTTTTCCTAGTTTTGATAATGACAAACATCTTTGCTATTAATGTTTCTATTAGTGTGATAAACAGAGAACTTAGAGCTCGGAAAGCAAGGAACAGAGACGCTATCGCCAGACTTGGGAACTGGCGAAAGGAACCCAAGCTAGTCGACGCCAGAAACACTTGAAGAATTATGTAAGGGCGGCGGCGAGCTGTTTAGGGTAGATCTTTAGTTAGGGAGAGAACTATGAGATCTTATCATGTTTCCATATATTTTAGGAGCTTAAAGTTTATCTTTATGGAAATAAAACATGTAAAAATCGGTAAAGATTATATTTGGTAACAAATGTTATCTTTAACGATTACTTTTAATTATTTTATTTGGTTGATTCGGTTATTGGAGATTTGCTTCCTCCAGTAATTAAATCATATAAATAAAGTAATTAAAACTCTCTCATTACACACGCATTCACTAAGAGAAGAATTCCGAGTGCTAAGAAGAAAACGTGTCAAGTTCTTTGAAGAAGAACTGAGTAAGTTGCTTGCTTGTTGTTTGCTTGGTTAGGTCGAACTAGGTAGAGAGTCTTTAGTGTGTCTAAGACTTTAATATGTGTGTTCTATTCTAGTTGATTGTAACCGAAGTATTAATACAAGAAGTAGACTTTGAAATCCTCTTGAAAAAGGGGTAGTGGGTTTTATCCTGGATAACTAGTTGGTTATCAAAGGTTCCCACTATAAGGAACTTGTCTTGAATCTGTTCGTGTTTACTTATTCCGCTGCTTAGGGAACTGAACTTTCAGTTCCCTCGATAACTAACAACGTACGATCCTACAGATATTCAATGGATAATGTCGTGGGAAAACTCAATGAACGATACCACGGAGATTACCAATAGAGATACTCGTGGGGATTCGCGACGGGGACGGGGACGGGACGGGGAGTGGGGTGGGGGGCTCTATCCCCATCCCCATACAATGATGTATTTTTTGCCTCATCCACACCCCCGTCTCCATTTAAAATCTTCATCCCTACCCCCATAGCGGGGAATCCCACAGATAACGGGAAATTCACGTCCCATTGACATCTCTACTTCGGTGAATATAAAGCACCCAAAACCGCTATATATACACGTGTCTATAGATCATACAATAACAAGTTTCGAATCCGGTTGAATTATTGTAAAGTAGATTAAACAACATCCATTAACCATGAAATTTCAATATTGACGGTTAACAAATCACGCCGGACATTATATTATATTATCTGAAGAATCAGAACACAACATTGAGATAGGAGAGGAGGAGCATATTGTATATATAAAAAAAAAAACTTATTCAAAAGCAGACTAGTTTTTTTTTTTTATGTATAAAGCAGACTAGTTAGTTATAAGAAAACTTGCTAAAGTAAATTCCAAATTGGACAGGTCAATGACGAAAATCTAGTCTACATACAAAAAAATTTATTAAGATGCTATTGTTGTCAGGGTTAAGATGCCAATTTTAATGGCTAATCATCAAAAGTAGAATAGTTGGTTACAACTAGACTTAGAGAAGCATCCAAATATGAAAAAGCATTGTTCTTTTTTTCTTTAAGCATAACTCTATTCACTATTGGTATGTATGTATTATATCTCCAAGTTATTTTTTTTATCAAAAAAAAAAGTTATATTTTTTTGTTATTGTGGGAAAAATGGTCCATCAACCATCTATATATAAACTTAAAATTATTTCACTAAAACAATTTTTCTCTTTTCTGAGTTTTTTTTTTATCTCCATCGGGTATAATTTTAGTATTTTTTAAATGTTAACTTATTAGGCTAGCTCTTATTATTAGGATTAGGCCCCAATTTGAAGTTAACCAACTCATAACCCCAATTACTTTCCCATTTAAGAAACAAAATTGGTCTTTTCCCTTTCAAAAAAGGGAATTTGGTCTTTTCAATTTATCACACCTCTGTACTAGAATCTTTCACCTTCTCATTCAAGTAACCCCAAATGTAGAACTTATAAATATATGTAGGTTCACAAAAACAATTACCCTACTTCCCCATATTCTAAATCTGCTCAAATTCCTTGTACGTTTTCCCCTGGTAAGTGAATAAAATGTGGATAAATAACTTGAGAATCGGAGTGAGTATGGAGTTGTTGAGACAATTAGCAGTTGAGAAGCCTTTGTATTTGGTATTGGGCACTTTAATCTTAATTCTTTGGGGATTTGAGAAATGGATTTTCTCCATCTCCACCTGGGTTCCTCTTCTGGTTTCTGTTTGGGCAACCATCCAGGTAATTAAACTCTAATTCACCCGTTTTCATCTTTTTTACCTTTTCTTTGGCTTTTTGTTGATAAGAAGATTGTGAACGTACTTGTTGATTTTTACCTGACAGTATGCAAGTCATCAGCGCCAAATTACTGTTGAAGAACTGAATAGAAAATGGAAAAGAGTTGTATTAGAATCATCAGTCAGTATCTCTCTTAGCCTTATTAATTACACTACTTTTGGAGTTTGTTAGGCAAATCTCCACAAAATCCCCTTATATGCATACAAAATGTGTATGTGGTGGGTGCGTCTGGAGATTTTTAGATAATATTAATTTATTGGCTTTTTGGAATACTAGTAATTTATTGCTTAAGAGTTAAAACCTTGTTATTTTGGTTGGATGCTGCATTTTTACATATTATAGGCAGTTACAGCAGTAGAACAATGCGAGTGGGTGAACAAACTGTTGACAGAGATATGGCCAAATTTCTTCAGTCCCATGCTTTCAACCAGGTTCTCCTCTATTGTGGAGGTCTGATTATTGTTCTTGTTTCTTCAGCTACTTAAACTCTTTCAATGTGTCATGTCTCAGGTTGTTTAGGATCTGTTTGATATTGATATCAAGATATCAGGTATGGGTATGGATATCACTCATACCCATACTTGTATTTGGTATAATTCTGATATCGATATCAAACTGATATCTGCTGTTTGGTATGGATTATAGATATGAGGATATGTGTATGAGTGATATCAGAGTGTTATTTTGATATCTCCCACATAATGAGTATATTAAAAATATAACTCATATCTATACTCATATCCGATACCTTGATATCACTCATATCCATATCTTGATACACATACCGATACCCATACCTGATATCTCATATCTTTGATATCGATATCAAACGAGCCCTTACACATGATTCAATTTGTAATGTTTTGTGTATTCTCTTTATGCAGAAACGCCTGAAACGCCGAATTCCTAGTTTTATTGTGAGTTTGCATATACTATTCTTTGTGAGGAAGTCATTAATTTCTAATGTGAATGGAATAAAGGAATGCTACCTAGTGATATATTGACAAATGAATACTCCATCCGTTACTAAGATTGTCATTTTAGCTTATGTCATAATTATTATGAAAGGTAACTATTATATCCTAAATTTTACTATTTATTAAGTACTCATTTCATTTATTGTGGCCAGTGAATAAGGATAATTTATATAAAATGAGTTAATATATTTAATTTTTAATAATCAATTTCTTAATTTAATTATTACTTAGAATTCTAAAATAAAATAAATTTCACATAACAGAGTTTGTAGGCTAGAAATTATGATTTTACTGAAGGGAGGGAGTATGTTGCAGGAAAAGATAGAAATTCAAGAATTTTCAGTTGGCTCTTCTCCGCCTACGCTAGCTCTTGACGGGATACGCTGGTCAACTTTTGGTGATCAGGTTCTTCTCTTGTTCCCTGCATGTCTCTTTTTTCTTCTCCTTTTGAAGGATGATTTATGGATTAAAATGACTGTATTTTTTTAATAGTTTAGGGTGAATTGCACTAACCCACCCCTTATCCCGCAGATTTTACGCTTAACCACTAGTCCTTTTTCAACTTCGCAGAAAATCACCCTAGTTGTCTAAAGTTTTTTATTTAACCACTCATTGTTTTTCAGACTTTCCATGTAATGACTCTTAGGGGCTCATTTTTTTTTTAAAAAAATATGTTTTATAAAATAATTTTTAAATAAAATTCATTATGCATAATTCTCAAAAATACAAAAATAAAACACAAATTCTACAAAAGTTGTGCACAAATCTTTCAATAAAAATGCAATTTTTTTCTCTATATCTATCTTTAAGTGTGTTAAAATTTTCAAAATTTAAGGTTTATGGATTTACAAATTTTGAAATTAATTTTTTATGCAAATTTGTTGAAATTACGCAGTGAAAGTATTACGTAATAGTGTTTGAATTGTGTAATTTTTTGTTCAATTTTGAGTAAAATTTCATTTGGGTTCGATTATAAATTTGTTGTTTGAAATTGGATTGTTAATTTATATAAGGTAGACGGTAGACTTTGAAATTAGGGTTTTGTATAAATAAGGTAGACATAAACTTTTGCTCTTTAGGATTCTAGCCCAACTGGACTAAAAACATGCTTCCTCCCCTGATGACTCTTATTTTTTAACTTTGCAAAATGCTACCCTTTTGCATATAAAACATACAAAAGATTTATAATCCTATTCCTTGCATGATATGAAAGTTCAAGAGATTTGGGAGGGTGATTAATGAACCAAAATAGGAAATAGGGGTAATTTCTGAAAATTTTGAATTAAGGGATTGTTAAGTGAAAAACATTAAAAATAAGAGGTGGTAAAGTGCAATTTAACCAAAAATTTACGATCTTTTGGTTTGAATGAAAATTGGAAGAAAACAAACAAAGTCACAAAAATGACTCAACATATAGTATTACGAAATTCAGCTAACAAATGCGGATATGTCATCATTCAGCACAGATGTTTCTTTGTAACGAAGTTCCAAAGGGTTGATTACTTGATTGTGATATACATCAATTCTCTCTTGTTTTCTTTTTAGCAAAAGGCAGTTAGTTTACTTGAAAGTATTAAATTTAAATCAGCTTTAGAATTAAAGTTCACTTTTTTCTACTGTAGTACTTATTGATTAAGTCTATTGCAAAGATAATTGTCAAATGATGTGTGTTTACTTTGCTGTAGAAAATGATGCATTTTGGTGTTGAGTGGGACACACGCTTGTGCATTGTGTTGCTTGCTAAGCTGCCAAAGCCACTAAATGGGACTGCACGAATCGTCATTAACCATATCTATATCAAGGGTGATGTATGTTATATTGTTTCATTCTCTAGCTCTACATTAAGATCTTGAGCTACTTCATATAAAGCCTTGTTTGGTGAGTAATCGAGCTTTTTACTGCCAATTTCGGTTAGTTCCGTTTGACAAAGCTTTTTTTTTAGTTTAATCTACTATTGATTTTTTTTCTCTAATCTATTTAATGACTCTTCGATAAAAAGTAGCTTAAGTCTGCCTAATTTTTTTAATATGACCCCAAGATTGTTAAGATTAACAAGCTTAATTTAACTTTTTTTTCTGTTTTCGGCTTGTAATACCGACACTAATTCATTTTTTAAAATAATTAAGCTAATAAATCGAGCTATAATTTCAATTAATCATTCAGCTCCAGCTTAGTATATACAACAACTCACTAACTTCAGCTTCTATTTGAACTCGATATACCGAACAAAGCCTAAATTTCAGCTTTAACATCATAGAATTCTCGGGATTTTATTTTAGAAATAAATGAATTGAATATTTGTTAGATCATATATATTTGTTTATATTCCTCTGAACTGTCTTGATTTGAACTTTTCAGGTCCAACTGATGCCCATTCTAGAGGGGAAAGCAATTTTGTATTCTTTCTTAAGTTCCCCTCTCGTCAAGATAGATGTTGCATTCGGAAGCGGAAGCTACCACTTGCTCCCCGCAACAGAGCTACCAGGTGTATCTTCTTGGTTGGTGCGTATACAACTCATCCTTTTACTAAACCTTTTATGCTCATTACTAAGTATCTCACGCGGAAAATTGAGACATAACATAGACTAGTATATCTTATTTGTTTTAAGTAGGGGAAGCTCTTGTCTGACACTTTAGCCAAGACAATGGTTGAACCTCGTCGTCAATGTTTCCCTCTTCTTGTTGTAAGAACGAGGAAAAAAGTTGTTGCTGGTGTTATTCATGTCACGGTGGTTGGGGCCAACCAGATTTGTCGTGCGGGCTTCAAAGGGTTCCCTTCAAGAAGGCAACAAAATTACACTGGGAACGGTGGTTGCCAAGAGGATAATCCGGTGGCTGATCTTCATACACTCGTGGAGGTACAGCTCGAACAACTAACGAGGAGAACAGATGTAAAGCAAGGATCAAACCCGACATGGAATTCAACATTCAATATGGTTTTACACAACAGTTCTGGAATCCTTAAGTTCCGACTTTATGAATGTAATCCTGGAAGTGTCAAATATGACTACCTAGCAAGTTCTGAAATTAAGGTACGGTTTCATAGTACGAGAAGATACCAAGTACCTAGTATGATATGGGATTCTTATCATAACATATAGTCTGTTATTTGAGTTTATGTAGGTTAGGTATTGTCAGGATGACTCGACAATATTTTGGGCAATCGGACCTAACTCCAGCGCCATAGCCAAGCAAGTTGGGATTTGTGGACAAGAAGTTGAAATGACGGTTCCATTTGAAGGAACAAATTCAGGGGAGGTAAGAATTTGTAAAGATAATCAAGATATATAGATGAATCTTAATACAATTTAGAAGAGAGAAAGAGCTTATAGCTGTCTTTTATTGAAGAGTAAATCCTGTGTCCTACAAAGAGGAGAGAGCAGAGAATATATATTGCAAAGAGCAACGGCTCTTAAGCACTAGAAACAAGGATAGTCTAGGAAAAGAATGAGGAGTAAATGGAGGAGAGTAATGGTGTGCGGCTGATTAGCATCCCAAGGGAGATGGATCAAGTGTAGTACAACGGCATTATTGCATAATTAACTAATTAAATCACTTCATCCTCCCTCAAGTTGGAGCATGTAAGTCATGAATGCCCAAGTTGCTTAGAAGACGATGAAACGGAGATCGCCCCAAAGCCTTTGTAAACATGTCTACAAGTTGAGTGCTCGTATGGACATAGGACGAAAGGACAATACCGTTTGTGATTTCATCACGGATGAAATGACAGTCGACCTCGATGTGTTTGGTCCTCTCGTGATATACCGGGTTGTTGGCAATGTGGAGAGCGGATTGACTATCACAAAACAGATTTATGGGCTGCGTGTGATCAAAATTGAGGTCAGCTAAGATGCCTTTGAGCCACTTCAACTCACATGTGAGAGCTGCCATCGAACGGTATTCTGCTTCGGCCGATGAACGAGACACGGTGGTTTGTTTCTTTGTTTTCCATGAAATAGGAGAGGACCCGAGAAAAACAATCCACCCCGATAGAGACCGTCTTGAAATGGGGCAGCTTGCCCAATCCGAGTCACACCATCCGCGGAGTTGAAGATAAGCGTCAGCCCGCAACATGATTCCTTGTCCAGGATGCCCTTTGAGATAACGCACGACCCGGATTGCTGCATTCCATTGTTCCACAGTAGGCTCTTTCATGAATTGAGATAGAATATGGACGGAGTATGCCAAATCCGGACGAGTGAAGCATAGGTATATGAGTCTTCCAACCAAACGACGATAAGCTTCGGGGTTCTTCATTGCAGGTGAGGAGGACTTGGCCAAGGTGTGGTGAGAGTCCATGGGGAAGGCCGCAGATTTAGCCCCCAAGAGGCCGGCCTCCTTAATGATGTCTAGAGCATACTTGCGTTGACACAAGTATATACCTTCCGGAGAACGAGCGACTTCGACGCCAAGGAAGTACTTCAAGGGACCTAAATCCTTCATCTTAAAACATTTACTGAGATATGATTTGAATTTGGTCACCGCAGTGCCATCATTCCCAGAAATTATTAAGTCATCCACATATATCAAAACATAGACTTGAACGGATCCTTGATTGTAAACAAACAGAGAGTAGTCAGAATGTGATTGACGAAAGCCATACCTTTTTAAGGATGTCGACAGTTTGGCAAACCAACACCGCAGAGCTTGCTTAAGGCCATATAATGATTTTTGAAGCTTGCATACAACACCTCCATTAGGAGTGTGAAAGCCCGGAGGAGGTTTCATGTAGAGCTCATCATCAAGATCGCCATGGAGGAAAGCATTGTGAACATCCATTTGATGGAGTTCCCACTTGCGAACAGCCGCCACAACCAAGAAGGAGCGGACCGTGACCATTTTTACAACGGGAGCAAAGGTGTCGGAATAGTCGATCCCTTCGACTTGATGATTGCCAAGGATGACTAACCGAGCCTTAAACCTCTCAATTGATCCATCTGAGTGATGCTTGATTTTATATATCCATTTACACCCTAACGCGTGCTTTCCAGGAGGAAGGCTTGTTAACTTCCAAGTTTCATTTTCTTCCAAAGCTTTAATCTCCAGCTGCATGGCTTCACGCCACTTCGGATCCTTCATTGCTTGGGCGAAGGATGTGGGCTCTACCCTCTTAGTAATAGAAGCCAGGAAGCTGCAATGGCGAGCGGAAAATTTATTAGTGGAGAGATATTTATGTAGGGGATAAGATGTACCTGATCGATGGTTGCTCGGGGTCACAGTGGCTGTGTGAGTGACATAGTCTTGAAGCCTTATTGGAGGCTTGCGCGCCCGCTGTCCACGTCCTTCAAGAGCAACAATCGGACCCTCAGTCGGAGTAGCTTCAGTGGAGCACCCGGGACTGTTTGCTTGCTATCAGCTCCGTTAGAGATGGGGCAAGTGGTGTTGATCAAGTCCTCAGAGGTACCGGCCAACTCGTCTATATCATCATTGCACGGGGTAGGTATATTGTTGGTAATTAAGTTGCTAGGAGCGGCATTATTCCGGGTTGCACGACCAACCTCAGTAGCACTAGCTGGGGAGACACCGCGAGCAGCTTCACACGGGACAACAGGCGCGGGGTCATCTTCACATGAGGTAGGAAGTTGGCGACTAGGCATATCTTGATGTTGATCCGCAGTAGCGTAGGGAAATTCCTGCTCAAAGAAGACCACATCTCTCGACACAACAAAATCACTCGTGTCCAAATCATACAATCGCCAAGCTTTCTTACCTGCGGGGTATCCAACAAACACACATCGTCGCCCACGAGAGGCGAATTTATCACTTTTTCCCTGTCTATTGTGAGCATAGCATAGGCACCCAAAGGTGCGCAAATGATCATAAGAGGGCGCAGCATTATTAAGTAGTTCATATGGAGTCTTACCATTGAGTACTCTTAAAGGAGTTCGGTTAATTAAGTAACCTGCCGTTAAAACGCATTCACCCCAAAATTTAATGGGAAGATTACCTTGGAATCGTAGGGAACGTGCCATATTGAGAATGTGTCGATGCTTCCGTTCGACACGACCATTTTGTTGTGGGGTTCCTGCACAAGAGGTCTAAAAAACAATACCCTGATCAAGAAAATAGGAGCGCATACAAGTGAACTCCGTTCCATTATCACTACGAAACGTCTTGACGCGTTTACCAAATTGTCGATCAACATAGGCAAAAAATTGAAGAAGGGTACTCATAACACATTTCTTATCCGGTAGTAAATAAATCCACACCGCACGAGTGTAATCATCCACAATAGTAAGAAAATAATGTGCACCACAAGAAGAAACCGTCCTATACGGTCCCCAAAGATCACAATGTATCAAATCAAAACTAGTGTTTGCAATGTTATCACTCAAAGAAAAACTACTACGCGAATGTTTCGCGCGTTGACAAATATCACAAGCTTTATTAAGTTTCTCAAGACTCGGATTACCGGAAATGTTGGAAAACAACTTGTGAACATCCCAAGATGGATGACCAAAATGGTTGTGCCACAATACAGACGTCGAGTAGACTTGAGCTTGGAGAGCAACTTCTTGATTCACTGGCATAAAGTAGAAGAGACGACCCCTTCGTTTACCCGCCCCAATCAGCTTCATCGAAGTGCGGTCCTGTATAACACATAAATTAGGCGTGAATTGGACATGACAATTAATATCATCTAATAATTGAGGAAGAGATATGAGTTCACAGTTTAAGCTAGGCACGTATAAAACTTTATTTAATACAAAATGAGAATCAATTTTAACGACTCCTTCCAATGTCGTTGTAACCCGTTCTCCATCGGGGAGCCCAATATCAACTTCAAGTATGCTTTGAAGATGGAAAAACCGAGCCCGATTACCTGTCATATGGTTAGTTGTACCTGAGTCTATAATCCATAAAGTTGGAGAAATCTTACCGCTCATGTGTTCATTGGAGCTTTGTTTTTGATTGTTTATCCAGCTTAAAAGACTTTGGATTTGTTCACCACTTAAACCTGGGATTCCACGTGCTTCAGCCTCCAAACTTCCACCTCCTTGTTGGTGTTGAGAAGACTGAGCCGCGTTGGCACGGGCCTGAGTTCCACTGCTTTGCCCTTCTTGAGTTCCATTAGGTCTGCTGCTGTCTACCTGAGGTGGATTAAATTTTGGACCGCCTCCTTCTCTGTTATCATTCCTGAGCCGGTTACCCCACTTCTCGGGGTATCCAATGAGCTTATAACAGCCCGTAACAGCGTGTCCCCGACGCCCGCAGTGAGTACAGACGGTGTCGCGGTCCGGGTTCTCACGCCTCCCTTGAGAGGAGGTCCGGTTTCTCTGCCCAGCACCTGCCATCAGTGCCATTGCAGCAGCTTCATTCTTGTCCTCTGCAGTCCGGTTAGCACCACGAACACGCTCTTCTTGAACGAGTGTTGAGTACACCTTATTGACTGGCGGCAGAGGCTCAATAGCGAGCAAAGTAGACCTCACGGTCTCGTACACATCATTGTCTAATCCCATCAGAAATTGGTGCACTTGACCTGCTTCCCTTTGATTTTGAAGCCTTGAATTAATTTGACATACACACTTACCACATGTGCAGGCCGGTGTAGGATCGTAGTGCCAGAGATCATCCCACAGGCACTTGAGCTTCCCGTAGTAATCGCCTATGGACATCCCTCTTTGTTTGGTGTCGGCGACTTCGGTTCTTAATTGTTGGATTCTTGGTCCATTCACAACTGAGAACCTTTCTTCTATGTCCTCCCATAGAGCATTCACATTTTCTTTGTGAGAGATCGTAGAGCGCAACTTTGGTTCAATGGTGTTGAGTATCCATGAAACAATCATGGAATGCACCGTCCACCAATCCTCCAGATCAGTGGCTTTAGCGGTCGGTTGCTCAATGCTTCCATCAACGAAGCCCCACTTTCGTCTTGTACGAAGGGATGTATGCATCGATCTCGACCATTCATCATAATTATCACCCTTCAACTGCACTTGAGTGATGATGTTGCCCGGTGTGTCGCTCGAATCCAGTTCGTATGGCGACTTTCTCACTGGGACGATCGGGTCAGGCATGATGAAGCTTCGATGATGTACGAAGATTAATCACACAACACTCAAAAAAACAGATCTGATACCATAATACAATTTAGAAGAGAGAAAGAGCTTATAGCTGTCTTTTATTGAAGAGTAAATCTTGTGTCCTACAAAGAGGAGAGAGCAGAGAATATATATTGCAAAGAGCAACGGCTCTTAAGCACTAGAAACAAGGATAGTCTAGGAAAAGAAGGAGGAGTAAATGGAGGAGAGTAATGGTGTGCGGCTGATTAGCATCCCAAGGGAGATGGATCAAGTGTAGTACAACGGCATTATTACATAATTAACTAATTAAATCACTTCAAATCTTAACCTCTTGCTTGGTTGGTATTACCATGCGTTTTTTTTTTATATCTTTTTCGGTACTACAAATCACAAAGCTTTTCGCGTCTTGTTATGTGATCTAATACTGTCATGGTAGCTGAGACAACTGGTTGTTTATGTGCTCTTATTGGACATAGTTTATGAATGTTTGGTGCCTGATACTAAATCTTTCAGATCAAGGTGAGGCTTGTGCTGCAGGAGTGGCAGTTCTCCGATGGTTTGCAGTCCTTACATCTACAACATGTGAATGGATCTACCAACATTCCATCAATGACGGGTAGAAAAGTCTATGTTACTCTTGCTGAAGCAAAAAATCTTGCTCGGAAAGATAAATCCGGAAAGATTAATCCATATGTTAAACTTCACTATGGAAAGGTATGTATGTCTATTGTTAAAAATACTGAAGTTGGGACATAACTTGTCTAGTATATAAGTTTGATGGGATACTCCTCCTATTGCCAAATACTTGGAACCCCAATAGGCTTATATACTAGGCTCATACGCGCATCTGCAATCTTCCATTATATCTATCTTCAGATGACGCTAAGAACAAGGACAATGTCGGATGGCGCAATCCGTACATGGAACGAGAAGTTTGAATTCGAAGAGCTTGGGGGCGGAGAATATCTTACACTAAGGTGCTACAGTGAAGACACTTTTGGGGACGAGCACATTGGCAGCGCGAGAGTGAACTTGGAGCGCATAAGTGATGGGTCGGCGAAGGAAGAGTGGATTCCCCTCGAAAAGGTGAATTCGGGGGATATTAGGCTTCTAATAGAAGTTGTACGAATGGACAACAATCAAGGACCTTCATCTAAGGGAGGCACCAGCAACGGTTGGATCGAGCTGGTCCTCGTTGAGGCCAAAGATCTCGTTGCAGCTGACTTGAGAGGGACGAGCGATCCATACGTCAAAGTCCAGTACGGGAACTTGAAGAAACGAACAAAGGTGCCCAGCTCCTTGCTTATTATGTACAAGCTAAGTACAACCACCACTCTAGGCTCTAGCTAGCTATAATCCGAGATATACGTATGTTATCATGATCAGGTGGTGTACAGAACGCTAAACCCTCATTGGAATCAGACGTTAGAGTTTGCAGACGACGGCAGCCCCTTGTCGTTGTATGTGAAGGATCATAACGACATTTTGGCCCCATCGATCATTGGCGAGTGCCAGATCGAATACCAAAGGCTGCCTCTAAACCAAACGTACGACAAGTGGATACCTCTTCAAGGAGTCACCAAGGGCGAAATCCACGTCCTCATAACACGCAAACTCCCGGAAATACTCGATTCCGATTCATCTGTCGACAAGGCTCACAGCATTACCTACCAGGTATACAAATGCTTTTTCTTCTGTTGTTCCACATTTGGGTAAATCAATTAGACCAAAAAAATATATGGGTAAATTAATACCTCCATTACCAAATTGTCCCTAAAACCAGATGAAGCAGCTGTTGATGAAGCTTCAGCTCTTGGCCGGTGAAGGCGATCTCGAGAACCTTTCGAAGACAGTTAGCGAGCTGGAGACGTTCCAAGAGATTCAAGAAGAATACATGCTACAACTTGAGATTGAGAAAAGCCTTCTGCTAAACAAGGTGGCTGTGTTAGACGAGGAAATACCTACTTTGCCCTCTTCAAGTGGGCAATCTGACTAGCTACAACAAATCTTTGCCTTGACAACTTGTCTTCTGTTTTGGGTATTAGTTTTGTTTGGTCGTTGATCATTGTCTTTAGCCTTTCTGGAACTAATACATGTATACCCGGACCGGGTGGCCCACCGGGCTAGTATCCTTGTCCGAGCCCGTTCCGTAGCCGACCCACCAAATTCATATTTATGTCCAAGCCCGTCCATTTTATCGGGCGGGTCAGCCCGGAGTTGTACATATAGCAAATAAAACAAAATCAACATTTTGTATAAGATTACCAAAGATGATTCAAGCTTACTATGAATAGTCTCTGAAATTACAATATTTTCACAAGAACAAGTGCAATCAAACATGAATACAATATAAAACATAATTCTGAGGTTTATTATTTATCTCATTCTAGCTAGCTATAAGGATCCTCTGTCTTAGTTTTCTAAATTCCAACTTGTGAATTACATCTCGCCACATTATTTAGTAGTAACACCATTAGACTAATTGTATATATGGTCATAAATAACCAAAGCGGATGGTGGCATAGAGATGAGCTATGACTATTATGGTCATAACCAAAGCGGATGGTGGCATAGACTAATTGTATATATGGTCATAATGGACGGGCTTGGACATAAATATGAATTTGGTGGGTCGGCCCGGCCCGTAATAAACTACGGAACGGGCTCGGACAAGGATACTAGCCCGGTGGGCCACCCGGCCCTAAGGATCTCTAGACTGAGCTCAAAACAGGTAAAATGAGTTCTCATGTAATCCATCATTGATGCATCTCAAGATTGTACATGATACATAAATTTAACCAAGTACTATTCTTAAACACTGAAAAGCATCTACGTCAAACAAATAGAACTCCATAATTTGATTCATCCACATATTTAATCAACAATAGGTCTGTTGTCCATTTTCTCTCTAACTTCCACCAAATCTGGATAATATCTCTTTGAGAGAACTTCGACTTGCTCGGAAAATGAATTATTACCATGTTCACCAAGATTACGCACCATCTGCTGCCAACGTGCACCGACCTATTTTCAAGCAGATTCTCCCAATCCACTTCATCTTCACAGCTAGCATCAAGGTCAACTAACACCATCAGCAGTCTATAATCATCAACATCAGCCCATTTACCTTCAGCAACCATAGGCGAAGTAAGCTGGTGGTACCACTTTTGGCAACAATTTGCATTACTTCCGAGTCCCCAACTTATGTTATCCCTCAATATACGATACATTGACTTTTTCTCCTCCAAAACCTTCATCTGCAGATCTTTATTCACCAGTTCAAACAAATTCTGGTACTCTTCTTGGGACCAATGTCCTCGTTTTACGTCGATCAACTTGATTCTGCGCCATGCATCCTTCACATGTTGCCTGAACTTCCCCAGTTCTTGAGCTATCAATGTCCAGTTGGCACCGTGTTTCTCATAGGATTTCCTAACAAGTTCCAACTCCTCAGGGGTCCACTTTCTACTGCCTCGTTCAAACAACGTATGAGCCCTTAAATAAACACTCAAAAATGGCCTCCAAGGCAAGGCAATCTGTATCTCGTGCCAGCAATGCAATATTTTTGGATACTTTTTTACAATGAAGAACCATATACAGACACTCTGTTGGGCCCGAAAGCGTAAATTCGAGACCAACTAGGAGTAACGATAATTCTGCTGACAATCAAATGACACCCAGAAACAACGACAAACACAGAATCTCAAGATAATCAGATCACAGACAAACTCAAGCAACAGAATAATCACAATAACCAACACAAGAATTTAACGTGGGAAAACCCTCAATCACGAGAGGGGAAAAAACCCACGACCGGCCAACCAAACCAATTAATCCACTAATCAACAAATCTATACAAGTGTTTAGCAATACAAGTCTCACACACAGGAAACAAATATGAAGATCACAAACACCCTTCTAAATACAATCCGATCTAGAAAGGATTTCTCTCCAACTAACTAAACGCCTTACTCATGAGACTAGGAATTTCAAAGAGAGATGAACTTACCAAACCCTTGTTGATAACAAGCAATCTGAAACCGAGAGACAATCTCTAAGGCTAAGGAAGTGCAAAACTAGCTACTTTCTTCACCTTTCTTTTTATCTCTTCTCCAAGCTCTCTCTTTTTTCTCTCTTTTTCTTTCTTTGGTTGGCTGCACTCCAAGAAGCTCACAAATTGCTTCTTGTCTCTCGGTGGTGGCTGCTGATGCACACCCTGATAGCAACATGCATGGGAGGATTAATCAAAGGCCTCCAAAGAAGAGGCTCAAGGAGTACAGAAGGTTTTCCGCGATCGCGGAATTGTTACTGGCGATTTGGCTCTGGACAGTCTTCGGTAAAACAGTCATAACTGTGGCTAGAAAATTGATCTCGTGATGATTCAATATGCGTTGGAAAGCTGATTCAAAGATCTACAACTTCATAGTTTACGTCGATTCAAGATTCCAACAACAAGATGGTCAAAATCGAGTTTTACTGAGAGTTGTGCAATTTCTAACGGGATTTATTCACTTTCCTTAATTAGGTTATATTAGATATAGTTTAATCCGTTTTTCCTTGTTTGATTTTTTATTATTTCCATCATTTTTATTTAGTTTATTATTTATTTAGGATTAGATAAGAAGAATTAGGATCCAAGATTGTTTGGTTTCCTAATTGCTTCTTTAACAAGATCTTATCTTTTATCTAGTTTCCTTATCTTTCGCATTAGGTAGTTTTCTTCTTTTACAAGGCTATAGGCCACGAAATTGTGTTATATAAACAATACTTATGTCATTAATAAAATCACATTGAATTTGAGTAGTAAAGTTGAGTACGCTCCTTCCTTGAGTTCTAACGTCAACTCTTCGATCCCACGGATCGTCTATCCCGTAGCTTGTCGCTTCGAGCAATTCTTACATCGTCTCTTCGGTGTTTCAAGATCATCTCTTTGATCTCTTCGCCATCTCTTTGACATGTTTGGAGGCTATCTCTTTAGCCCTAGGAAAGTCATCACTTTGGCTACGGAAGAAAATGAAGCTTGAGGAATCAAAAATCATGCGTTGCAGACAACACTTCAGGGGTTGTTCGCATCACACCCCACTTTTCATTTCCTTTCAATCTTGCAAATACCTAGCAAGAGTTGTTTGGGCCGGACTAATTGGGCCCATTGGCCCAACACCCTCTTCACCCAGATCATTTGCTTCTATATTGTCAAAGACAGCCTTTTTTATTATCTCATCTTCTTCCCTTGAGAATCGTTTGCCTCGCACTAATCCATCCTCCTTTTTAATGGAATTAGTTGAACTATCAGTTGAAGGAACAACCTTCATCTCATCTGAAAATTTAACTTTCTTCGAATTATGTTTAACGTGTTTGGAAGAGTCGGCAGCAATATCTTTGGTTTTCTTCTTATTCTTCTTCTCTTTATTCTTCTCCTGATTATCAGCTTCCGTTGCATTCATCTCATCATTACCAGCTAGTACAGCATTTTGCTCTTCTTCCTTATTCTCCAGCTGCAATATGTGATCCTCCTCTCTCATCTCCATTTCTCTGTCATCCTCATAGCCATTGAAGATACCATTCTTCTTCTCTCTCTTCATCTTCTTCTTCTGTTGATTTTGCATCTGTCTTCTGTGATCTGTCAATATCAAGTACCATTGCATCTTTATTTTCCTCCTCCTTATGCTTCTTCTTTCCACTCTTCTCTTTCCTCTTCGTATTCTTCTTCTCTTTATTCTTCTCCTGATTATCAGCTTCATTTGCATCCATCTCATCATTACCATCTACTACAACATTTTGCTCTTCTTCCTTATTCTCCAGCTGCTTCTCCTTATCAAATATCATTATGAGATCCTTCTTTTCCTTGTTTCTCATCTCCAATTCTCTACCAGCCTTCTTCTTTTTCTTCCTCTTCTTCTTCTGTTGATTTTCCATGTGTCTCCTGTCAATATCAAGTATCATTGCATCTTTATTTTCCTCCTCCTTACGCTTCTTCTTTCCACTCTTCTCTTTCCTCGCCACCCTCCCCTCATTACTAATTACCATAGCATCCTTATCAATATCCATTCTTTATGTATCTTTTGTCTTCTCTTTCTTCTCCTTTCTACTATAATTATCAAATTCCTGAACAACAACACTAAAACACATAAAAAAAAAATTAAAATGAAAGATGATCAAAATTCAATATCAACAAAAGAACTGAATATAGAAGCATACAAAATTACAAATAGAGAAAGATCACATTATTCAAGATCTTAAAAATAAAACAGAGATTTCACTAGAAAAGGGAAAGGACGATCTCCGTGTACCCCATAATTTCTTTGTACACCTCTTGATACGGGGTTAGCCGTGTAGAAGATGGATCTAGGCAACGGATCTCAAAACAAAAGAAAACACAAGATTAGAACAATGGCGGAAGTGAAACTAATGGATAGGATAATAGATAGAACCAATAGAAACGACGAGAAAACCCGCTTGCTTGATAGCAAGGAACCTTGTCGAACGATCTACCAACCCGATCTCTACAACGCCACACAACCAAGAATCGCTGACGAACTTGGAGCACGGAGAGGATTGCTTATGATGTACGAAATCACCAACTCCAGAGGGACTTGACAAAGACGAAAACAACTAAGCAGAAAAGAACAATCGATTGAGACTCTCACGGGGAGCCGAGTTTTCAAAGCAAAAACCAAGCTCTGTTTTTGTGTTTTAACAATGTGAGAAATCTAACTAATGAAGAAGACAATGGAGGCCTTAAATACCCTAGGAGGGCCGGCCCTAGCTTCCCAAAACGGGTTACACTTAATCCCGAAATATCCGAAAATAGAAAGCTGAAAATAAATAAATAATAATCCTAAAAATATCCAATGCAGAAATTAATAAGATTAAACATATGTAACGTTGACCAATAAAGTCAACGCCTTGACTTTGGACTTGTCCTCTTCGTCATGTGATACATCATGTGCCATAAACGTCTCCAGCTCTTGACGTAGTTCCTTCAATCTTGACCTAGTAATCGGTCCATCAAAGGTTGGCACTAATGGCGGGGATGATTCCTCATCATTCTCCCCTTCTTGAAAAGGACTCGTCCTCGAGTCATCAACATCAGCGGCTGCATAAGGGGTAAGATCACCGACATTGAATATCGGGCTCACGCCATAGTCATCGGGCAGCTCCAACACATAGGCATTGTCGCCTACTCTCTTCAGCACCTTGAACGGTCCATCACCTCTGGGAGACAGCTTCGACTTCCTCTGCTCCGGGAACCGCTCCTTGCGCAGGTGTAGCCACACCAAGTCGCCGGGCTCGAACAACACTTGACGCCGGCCGTGATTAGCTCGGGCTGCGTTCTTCGCTGCAGTAGCTTCCAAACGAGCCTTAGTCCGCTCGTGCAGCTCCTTCATGAACTCAACCTGTCTATCAGCATCAAAGTCTGCTCGTTCCGGTAAAGGCAACGGCTTAAGATCCAAAGGGGTTAGGGGGTTCAAACCATACACACATTCAAAAGGGGACATATTGGTAGAAGAATGAATAGTCCTATTATAAGCAAACTCAACATGTGGTAAGACATCTTCCCAACTTTTCAGATTAGCTTTAATAACAGCCCTAAGGATAGTACCCAATGTACGGTTAGTGACCTCAGTTTGTCCATCTGTCTGGGGGTGACTAGCAGTAGAGAACAACAACTTAGTACCAAGTTTACCCCACAAAGTCTTCCAAAAGTAACTCAGAAATTTGACATCCCTATCACTCACAATAGTACGAGGTACACCATGCAACCGAACAATCTCTCTAAAGAACAAATCAGCAACATTCCTAGCATCATCAGTTTTATGGCATGCAATAAAGTGAGCCATCTTAGAGAACCTATCAACAACCACAAATATAGAATCTCTCCCCTTCTTAGTCCTAGGCAATCCAACAATAAAATCCATACTAATATCAACCCAAGGAAAGCAAGGAATAGGCAAGGGAGTATAAAGACCATGCGGTTTTGCCTTAGATTTAGCCTGTAAGCACTCAACACAGCGTTTGATAAAATTCTCTACATCCCTAAGCATGTGTGGCCAATAGAAATGAGTATGCAACATGTTATAAGTCTTATCTCTACCAAAATGACCCATCAATCCACCTCTATGGGACTCATCAACAAGTAACAATCGTAGAGAACAAACAGGAATGCACACCTTATCAACTCGAAACAAGAATCCATCAAACAAGAAAAACTTATCAAATGAACCCTTTTCCACACAATGCTTATAAATCACTCCAAAATCAGCATCCATATCATACAACTCCTTAATATAAACGAATCCAAGGACCCGAGCATCCAAAGTAGTCAAGAGTGTATGTCTCCTAGAAAGGGCATCAGCTACAACATTATCTTTTTCTTTCTTATACTTAATCACATAGGGAAATGTTTCTATGAATTTCATCCACCTACCATGCCTCCTATCCAACTTATCTTGACTCCTAAAATGCTTTAAGGACTCATGATCAGTTTTAAGCACAAATTCTCTAGGCCAAAGGTAGTGTTGCCAAGTTTTCAGCACTCTAAACAAGGCATATAATTCCCTATCATAAGTAGAATAATTCAAGCATGCACCTTTCAACTTTTCAGAAAAGAAGGCAATAGGCTTACCTTCCTGCATGAGGACTCCTCCAATACCAATGCCAGAGGCGTCACACTCTACTTCAAAGGGGCGAGTGAAGTCAGGCAGAACCAGCAATGGCGCGTGTGTCAAACGATCCTTGAGAGTCTGGAACGCATTTTCTTGAGCTTCACCCCAATGGAACGGAGTATTCTTCTTTGTGATCTCTGTCAGCGGGGCTGCAATGGTGCTAAAATCTCGAACGAACCTCCTGTAGAAGCCAGCCAGGCCGTGGAAACTGCGCACGTCACCTAGGTTCCTCGGGGTCGGCCGGTCACGGATGGCTTGCACCTTCTCTTGATCCACTTGCAGTCCATGAGCACTCACTACAAAACCAAGAAACACAACTCTGTCAGTGCAAAAATCACACTTCTTCAGATTTCCATACAACTGTACAGCTCTGAGAGTGGATAAAACTTCCCTGAGGTGCTCTGCATGTGCTTCCAAAGATTTGTTGTAGATCAGAATATCATCAAAGTAAACTACAACAAATCTACCAATAAAAGATCTCAAGACATGATTCATAAGACGCATAAAAGTAGAGGGGGCATTAGTCAAACTGAAAGGCATAACAAGCCACTCATACAAACCAAACTTCGTCTTGAATGCTGTCTTCCATTCGTCTCCTTCCTTCATCCGGATTTGATGGTATCCACTACGAAGATCGATCTTGGAAAAGGTGGAGGCGCCATGGAGCTCATCCAACATGTCATCGAGCCCGGGGATCGGGTGCCTGTACTTGATCGTGATGTTATTAATAGCCATGCAATCAACACACATTCGCCAAGTATTGTCCTTTTTGGGGACGAGTAAGACAGGCACAGCACACTGGGATCGGCTCTCTCTAACATACCCTTTATCTAGAAGGTCCTGGACTTGATTCTGGATTTTCTGGGTCTCAGTAGGGTTCATCCTATAGGCAGGCCGGTTGGGTAGGGTAACACCGGGAATCAGGTCTATCTGGTGCTCAATGCCTCTAATAGGGGGTAGGCCAGGGGGTATCTCATCCGGGAACACATCAAGGAACTCAGCTAAAAGGGTCTGGACAGCAGCTGGGAGTGTAGCTCGGTCGTCGTCACCTAACAGGGTATAGGCCTGACAAAGGGACATGAGGGCGACGTCCGGGGGAAGGTAATCTACCAGGTGGTCTCTGCTGGATGCTAAGAGCACTCGGCTAGGGGTAGAGGCGAGGGTGAGGTCGGTCCGTGTGGAGGCAGTGGATGGTTCGGCTGGGGATTTACCCTTACGCTCGGCCTCTCTTTTCTTATCATAAGCCTCAGCCACTTGAAGCGGCGTCATCGGTTTCAACACCACTTTCCTACCACGAAACTCAAAGGCATGTTGGTTAGTACGTCCATCATGAATAACATATCTATCAAATTGCCAAGGACGACCTAACAAAATATGACAAGCTTGCATAGGAACAATATCACATAAAATTTCATCCTCATAAGTTCCTAGCTTAAGTGTAATCTTAGCTTGCTTATTCACCTTGAGTTCACCACAATCATTCATCCAATGAAGTCTATAAGGTCTAGGATGCAAAAAAGTAGGGAGTTGCAGTTTATTAACTAATTCAACACTAGCAATATTACAACAACTACCACCATCAATAATCATGTTGCAAACTTTTTCTTTAACAAGACATCTTGTATGAAACAAATTCTCACGCTGATTATCATCACAAGGAGCCTGATTAACATGCAAAGTCCTCCTAACAATCAATGAATCACCATGCTCATATTCAATAAAATCCAAATCATCATCATTGGCATGCTCATTCATATCATGGCTAGCAACTAAATTTTCATGCTCAGTGTCAGACTCAGACTCTAACTCACCCAAATGATTAATCATCAAAACACGAGTATTAGGACAATCCTTCATGTAATGACCCTTTCCTTGACATTTAAAGCAAGTGATATCTCTAGCTCTATGAGGAGGGTCAACAAGGTTACCTCGTGTAACTGCAGGGGCGGGCCGTGTGGGCTGATGTGGTGCGGTGGAGGTAGAGGGGTGCGCACCACGAGAATTCTGCTCATCGCCGCGAGGTGGACCGGTTGCTGGGCGGGATCTCTGGTGTCCGGTGCGGCCCTGCTGCTGGTCGGGACGCCAGCTTTGGCGTTGTGGCACCGTGCGGTGTTGTTGGGAATAGCTGGACTTGAATTGTCTCTCCACTTTAATTGATTGGTGTAGCAAATCTGTCATGGTAGAATAGGGATACAATTCTATAGTGTCAGCTAAATGAGGATGCAAGATACGTAGATACCTGGACATAGTGGCCTCTTCATCTTCGACGACGTTGCCGCGTGCCATGGCTATCTGCATATTGTTGTAGACCTCTTCAACACCTAAAGAGCCTTGCCTCATAGTCTCCAAACGGTTGCGGAGAACTCTATTGTGGTGGTGGGGAACGAAGCGGGCCCTCATCATAGCTCTCATCTGGTTCCATGTGTTGACCGGAGGGTCCATGGCTTGTTTTCGAGCCTTCACAACAGAATCCCACCAAACCAAAGCATAACCAGTAAATTCAAGAGCAGCGAGTTGTACCTTTTTATATTCAGGGAAATTGTGGCAACCCCAAATCTGCTCAATCTTCGTCTCCCATTCAAGGTAGACGTCTGGATCACACTTTCCATCAAAAGTCGGGATCTTCACTTTGATTCGTCCAATGCCGTCTTGTTCGGCTTCACGGCGGCGGGGCTGTCCGCGGTCATTCCGGGGGCGGTAAGGACGCCACTCATTACGCTCCTCGCGCTCATAGTCCTGCATATCATCATCACCCCATAAACTAGAACGTATCGACATAGGAGGGGACTCAGACCTATCACGAGGGGCGGGATGCCGAATTGGGCGTATGCGGTCGGTGCCAGTGGCTAGCGGTTGGCGACGCTCGTCCATCGCCGCTTGGTAGGCCGTGGCTTGGTCGACCAAGGGCTCGGTGGCGGGAAGCGGTGCGCTATGCGATGGACCAATGTGTTCCTGCGCAGCCGGAGTGGGTTGGAGCGGGTCTCCAACGAGTCAAACTTCGCAGACAACTGCGCGACTGTAGAAGCCAACTGTTGTAGCATCGCCTGCATATCGACATGGGAACCATTTGCAGTAACTTGTTCATCACCGGAACCTGTCATGATCACCACTTAGACGAACACAGAAAGACGTTAAGGTTAGGAAAACCAAAAAAACTCTCAAGTGTTTGCACTCGGTGATTGTACCACCTGCGAAGTTAGGCTCGTAAATGACAAGTTCTCTATGTGCTCAAGATACGCAGCAAATCAAGGTCAAGCAGAGATGTAGTAGACAAGACAAGTAGATGTACGACGAAAATGACTCAAACAAAAGCGAGACTAGAGAACGACTCAACAAGGAAAGCGACACAACTATAGTCACAAGAATGAAATGCAACTAAAGATGGGGCTATATATGTGTTTCGAACTCAAGAAATGCGAATTGCAAGTCAGAAAGACGTACCTTTGTCGACTCGGAACGAAGCCAATTGGAGCCGAGAGTGACCCGAGGGAACGGAAGGGAGAAGGGGTTCGGGCAAGAGGGGGTAGTGCTCGACTGAGGGCAACCCGGGGTGGGACCCGGTCGGGTTGGGGTCGGGTGGGGACAGGCCGGGTGGGGCTCGACTGAGCGGAACCCGGGCAGGACCCGGTCGGGTGGTGGCCGGGTGGTGGCGACTGAGCGCAACCCGGGGTGGGACCCGGTCGGGTTGGGGCCGGGTATTGTTGCGGCGACAAAGAGGTCCGAAAAAAATCTGAAACGGAACCCTAATTTTTTTTTTATTATTTTTTAAATATTTCAAAAAAAAAAAATCTGAAAAATTCTCAAAAATCCCAGATGCCTTTTCCTCTTTTTTTTTTTTTGAATTTCGATAATGCTTTTTTTTTTTTTTGATATAATTTTCTTTTAGGCAACTTGTTTTTCCTGGGATATTACACCATAAAGATAAAATAAAATCTCTAGAAAATCAAGCAAGTATCTTGAAGATTACCAAAATTGAACAACCGGATCTCTGGCGCGCACGAACTTGGACGCCGTCGTGTCTTGCTCGCCAAGCTAGGGTTCGAACAACAATGGTGGAAGGGGGGGGCGAATTTTTTGCTAATTTTTGGACGGTTTTGGTATGTTTTTGTGGATCCTCGTAGTCACAATCAACCGCAACGAACTCCTTTCCAAGACAAACAAGAGCAAACAATCAGTCAGACTAACAATTCACTAATGTGACTCAAACAAAGAAATTCAATTGACGATTGAAAACAGGAAGATCCAATTTTTGATGATGAATCTGGAACCGTCAAAGGCGATCCGAAGCCGCAAAGCTCTTGATACCAATTGATACGGGGTTAGCCGTGTAGAAGATGGATCTAGGCAACGGATCTCAAAACAAAAGAAAACACAAGATTAGAACAATGGCGGAAGTGAAACTAATGGATAGGATAATAGATAGAACCAATAGAAACGACGAGAAAACCCGCTTGCTTGATAGCAAGGAACCTTGTCGAACGATCTACCAACCCGATCTCTACAACGCCACACAACCAAGAATCGCTGACGAACTTGGAGCACGGAGAGGATTGCTTATGATGTACGAAATCACCAACTCCAGAGGGACTTGACAAAGACGAAAACAACTAAGCAGGAAAGAACAATCGATTGAGACTCTCACGGGGAGCCGAGTTTTCAAAGCAAAAACCAAGCTCTGTTTTTGTGTTTTAACAATGTGAGAAATCTAACTAATGAAGAAGACAAGGGAGGCCTTAAATACCCTAGGAGGGCCGGCCCTAGCTTCCCAAAACGGGTTACACTTAATCCCGAAATATCCGAAAATAGAAAGCTGAAAATAAATAAATAATAATCCTAAAAATATCCAATGCAGAAATTAATAAGATTAAACATATGTAACGTTGACCAATAAAGTCAACGCCTTGACTTTGGACTTGTCCTCTTCGTCATGTGATACATCATGTGCCATAAACGTCTCCAGCTCTTGACATAGTTCCTTCAATCTTGACCTAGTAATCGGTACATCAAAGGTTGACACTAATGGCGGGGATGATTCCTCATCACCTCTATTTCCAGAAATATGACAGATTTACCCTTTGATATGCCAAAATCTCAAACATTTTAATTTCTTATACAATACAACTTCATCTGTTTTACAATCTCCTAATTTCCTAAAATTTAGGGTTTAGAATTTAGGATTTAGGGTTTAGAATTTAAAATAATTTCTAAATATAATAAGGATATAATTATCTATATGGAGTGTATAAAGAAATTAGTGGGGCTCCAAACTACCACCCAAAGGGAATGACTAAACATCACCTAAAAGTATGAATCACCATTTCTAACTTCCCAAAATACCCTTTAAATTATTGCAAAAAAAAAAGCACGCATTTCCTCTTCACTCTCTTTCCTCTGTTCTTAAAGTTGAACCTTCATCAACCACAAACCCGTTCCCTCTAGTGAGTTATAAATGTGTAATTGGATCCACTTATGTCCAGCACCACTGCTTCACTTCATGCATTCAAGAAAATTTCATCACAAACATGTCCTCATGTTATATTCTTTTGTTCAGTGAAATGATTTATACCGGGTTGAATTTGAAAAGGAATTGTGTTTATTCCACTCATAATTAGATGATATTTTCTAAGAACATTCGCGGGCTCATTTATGGGCTTATGGAATATTTTTTATTAAAATATTCTATAAGTTTCATAAGCCTTTCTTTTGGGGCTCAAATAAAGTGTAAAATTTAAGGTCGAATTTCATTAAATCACCCTTTAAATAGGACACTTTGCCCACAATCATCCCTTATACACGAAATTACTTATAATCACCCATTAAACATATTCCGTTAGCAACAAGCCACCCCAACCCCTTTTCCATCCAAAAAATCGTTAATTCATGTAAATTTACCAAAAAGCCCTTATTCAACCGATTTTGCCAAAAAAATTAATTTTTTTGGTTTTTGATCGGTTTTGCAAAAAAAAATTGAATAAAATAAAAAACCGGTTTTGGAAAAAACCGGATTTATTTTTTGATTTTTTAAAACCGATATTTTTTTAAAAAATCGATAAATCTTTTTTAAAAACCGATAATTTTTTTTTGCAAAACCGATAAAATGTGATAAAAACGATAAAAAAAATTAAAATCGATAAACTAATTTTTACTTTTTTTTTAAAACCGATAAAAAATCAAAAACCAGTTTAACATTTTTAAAAAAAATAATTTTATCGGTTTAAAAAAAAAAAATTTTATCGGTTTTAAAAATATTATCGGATTAAAAATTTAAAAAAAAAATATTTTATCGATTTAAAAAAAATTATTATCAGTTTTAAAAAAAAATATTATCGGTTTAAAAACCGAAAAAATTTTATTTTATCGGTTTTAACAAAATTATCGGTTTAAAATTTTTTAAAAAAAATATCGATTTTAAAAAATCAAAAAATAAATCCTTTTTTTGCAAAACCGGTTTTTTATTTTATTCATTTTTTTTTGCAAAACCGGTCAAAAAACAAAAAATTAATTTTTTTGGCAAAACCGGTTGAATAAGGGCTTTTTGGTAAATTTACATGAGTTAACGATTTTTTGGATGGAAAAGGGATTGGGGTGGCTCGTTGCTAACGGAATGTGTTTAATGGGTGGTTGTAAGTAATTTCGTGTATAAGGGGTGGTTGTGGGCAAAATGCCCTATTTAAATGGTGATTTACTGAAATTCGGCCAAAATTTAAACCATAACTGAACGGGCTTAACGGCTGTTTGGTTGGGGCTAAAAATATTTGCCCTCATGTCATTAAAACACGGCGTTTTGGTCCAAAAAGGACCAAAACGTCGCTTCTTTAGTAAGCAGCCAAACGACTGTTTACTAAAGAGAGCGCCACGCGTCACTCCGTTACTGGAGTCGCGTCGCTCGTTCGTTGAGCGACGCGTGGCGCTCCAGCGGACGGCCAGAATTTATTCTTGGTCGTCTGCTATTCTTGGTCGTCCGCTAGTTTTATTTTTCTCTATTCATAGACACCCATTTTGAATATATTTGATATATTTTAATTTTTTTTATTGTATATTGTATATCATTAATTGAAATAAATCATTTTAATATTATCTATGGTGGTTAAAAATATAAATATATACTATTTTCATTTCTTTACATTAAAACACCATAATTCTAGTTTCATTTTTCTCTATCCATAGACACTAGAGCTGTCAATCGGGTCGGTCAAGTCGGGTTCGGTTCAGTTATTTCGGGTTGAGAATGGGTCGGATCATTTCGGATAACAGGTCAAGTCGGTCAGGTCATTACAGGTCAACGGGCGGTTCAAGTTAACCAACGGGTCAAGAGCGTCATTTTTTAAATATTTTGTTCACTATTTAAAAATTATTAAATAGTTGAAAACTAATTTAAATATGTCAAAATAAGTTGTAATGAACTAAACTAATAATAATATGATTAATTATTTTAATGTAATTGATATAAGTAGACCAAAATCATATTTTATTTTTATTTTTTATTATATTAATTTATAAATTTCTACATTATAAAAAATTATATAAGTACAACAATGTTATTTTTTTAGGATATTATGCATATTATCATTATTTATATGTCATTTATCATATATATTTTATGTTATATTTTATTAATACTCCACATTTATTCGTTAATCGGGTCGGGTTCGGGTTGGTCGGGTTCGGTCTCGGTAAATTCGGATTCGATAACTTCTGGTTTTTAAAAAATTCGATCAGGTCGGGTCGAGTCCTAAAGCGGACCGGTCAGGTCGGTAAAACGGGTTCGATCACTTTTTGACAGCTCTAATAAACACCCATTTTGAATATATTTGGTATATTTTAAAAATGTTTCATTGTAATGTTTTTTCTTCAATTTATGTATCCATCGTTGTTGTTTGTAATATATATGTTTGTCGTTAATTTCCTTCAAACCTTAATATTTGTTTTATTAATTTTTAATTAATATTGTAATTAAACACTTGAATTAAATTTTATTTAATAAATTTTAATAAAATCAATACTTTTATACTTTAATATAAATGGTATATTAATAATTTAATATAAAAAATATTTTGATAATTTAATATAATGACATAGTTATAATTTAATATAAATATAAATTAGGATCAAAAGCCCCACCAAAAAGCCTCGATTAAAATACTATTTTTAGTTGAGACTTAAATAAAGGCTTAAATTCAAAAAGCCTCCATTTAAACCCTTCTTTAAGCCCCTAGGGGTGCTCTTAATGATTCTCGAATGTTTCAACGTGCAACACAAGCACACAGCATAAGTATATAGTTGCAAAATTTTACGAAAATGCACTTACATAAGAGACCGGGCAGAGGAAATTAACGGCGTTGCTCAGCGACAGCAGTGGAGCAAGAACTTGGAAGCAGAAAGAGAGAGAACGGAAATTGATCAGAAAATTAAAGAAGCGCACGACAAGGGGAATAGCGGTTAGCTAGGGTTTCTTTTGGGGATTGATAAAAAAAAGAATTAGTGATGTAAGATGTTTAATTCAAAATTAGAGCAAAATACTTAATTTAGAGGATCAACAGATAAATATTGTCTTAAACAAACTCAATTACAAACAAACGTCACAAGAAGAAATCAGAGGGCAGACCAGAGAGCGGAGGTGTACTTGGACTCGTGATTAGTGGCCGGAGCTTCTGGTGTAATACCCCCAAATTTCAATCCGTTTGGAAAAGTATTATCGCTAGTTACCCCGGTTTTCACACCGAAGTCACCCCAGATTTTACCGATTTCAACACAATTCATAAACAACGGTTAAGATATAAACATCAAAACCTTTAATTAAAACATATGTCTGGGGATTACATCACAATCCCCATAGGACAAAACAGAGTATTTAGCGGAAGTCTTTATAAATATAAATACATGGATCTTGATCATAAAGATCACCCGCCAAGGATCGTAGCCTGATAAACCATTAAAACATCGTTTACTTTTATAGTTGTTCTAGCCTCCATTCCTCGGATGCTTATCTGATGTGCCGAATCGAACGGATGACACCAGCCAACCATGCAGAGAATAATTACAGTTGGTTAGTCTAATGAAAGACTACGCAAGGGTACAAAGCAGAGTGGTTCGAAGTAGTCGTATTAGGTTAAACTCATCGTTTCTCGAATTAAAACCGACGACGATAGTCAACCACCATACTCCTACTGGAATATATCAAAAGGTATGATCAAAGGGAGATTCTGGAGACCAGGTCTCACAGAAATCAACCCAAAAGAAGACTCCAATGAATTGAGTCTTATCGGAAGTATGACAATGTTGGGGAACATAAATAATTTCATACAAGCGTTCAAAAACGACTTGATGTTTCGGTTCACGACCAACCTCACCGCTTAACGCGAATCCAGATTGGAAAGAGAACGGTACTCTGATCAAAGTCAAGACGAGCTTTCCTAGCTGCACTATTCCCTAGCTGCACTACTCGTCTGAGGTTTATTAATCATGTGCGCTCGGGCACTTATCCTTTTTAATTTCAAAACGCACATCACGTTATAGGCTTTTAATTATATGCCTGCCGACAGCGGGACATACTTCTGATAGGGACGGATCCCAAGTTTGTAGCACCAGCTTCGTGCCACCATCTCTATACCAAGTACAGAGAAAGGTCATGACCCACCAAATGGTCTTTGAGTTTAGAACCCTTAGCACTATTTTCATTATCAAGAAACGACTAGACCTCAATTAGTCCATCGCTCCTACGAATACTCGTGCTAACTAAACAGTTCAACACAGTAATAATCATATCAAAGCCCTCAGGCCAAAATATATATCTATAATAGCGTTGTTCTAACAGATATACAACCTATTATAATATCATATTCCTTTTATATCATTTAATAAAACTGTTCCCAACAAAACAGTAAATCATTCCAAATTAATTAACAATCAAACCATTGATAATTAATGGAAATATGGAATGATGAGCAAGAGCGAACCGCCACTTGCCTTAGATCAGCTGAAAGCTTGAACGAAGCTTAGGAACAAGAGGTTTCCGGGTCTGGAACTGGGACGGATCCTGGATGTTAAATCCTTCTGGAACGACCCATAATGAGACCCTAAGTTAGATTCGACAATAGCTAGTACGAATCTAAAGAATAACGAAAGGAATCGAAGGGAATGAAGCCCGATCAAAAGCCACAGAAGCCAAGGCCAAAACATGCCAAGGTCCTGTCGGCGGCGGTCGCCGCCTACCTTACGGCGGGCGCCGCCTGTTTGTGGCGGCGGTCGCTGCTACGAACAGGCCAGAATATTTCGAAAAGAAGAAATCTCACCGACGTCGATCGATTTGCTTCTCCTTTGGTTTGCTTTGGATTCTAAGCTTCCTAGGGCCACCAAAGCTTCAATTTGGGATCAACAAAACTCAAGAACGAAGCTTCGACGAAGCTTTGAAGTTCTCCGGCGAGATGGGATTTTCCGGCGAGATTTTGGAAGAGAAAGGGCGAGTTCAGACGAGCTCGAATTCCTCTTCTTTCTCTGTATATATAACCCAAGCAAGGAGGAGAAGCAGCCAGCTGCTTTGCCCGACCAAATGGGCATCCTCCGAGGTGTTACCGGCGCGAGTTTCCAGCTCCGGCGATGTCAGAGATATTGGCAGCGGTCGCCGCCGACGACAGAAGGTCGCCGCCCGATTTATGCCTAGCGGCGGTCGCCGATTTCTGGCGGCGGTCACTGCTTTCGCCGCTTTGGCCATTTTTTGTCCGTTTTGTCGTCCGGGTTAATAATATTCGTACACGAATGACTTTTTAACCCAAAAATACCTTAACTGTATTTTATATTACTCAGAAAAATATTACAGAGATCAAACATCTCACAGAATGTCCGTATCTTCTCTGAATTTAATCTGACTTGTAATATAGGCATTAGAAAGTTCAAAATTACCCCTACAAAATGAGGGATATTACATTACCTCCCCCTTAAAAGAAGTTCTGACCCCGAAACTTAGGTCGTAAACATCTCGGGAAAGCGTCTACGCATATCCTCTTCAGTCTCCCAAGTCTCCCAGGTAACTTCTTCGGTTCTTGACTTGGACCACAGAATTCGTACCAACGGTACGATCTTGTTGCGCAAGTGCTTCTCGTGGCGCTCGAGAATACGCACAGGTATCTCTTCATAAGTACCATTTGCTTGAATCTCGATGTCTTCATAGCTCAGCACTTGAGACTCATCTGGTACGTACTTCCTCAACAAGGATACGTGGAACACATTATGCACTGAAGCAGTTCTCTCGACCAACTCTGGTCCGAGTAAAATTTTGTCGGCATTCTCATCCCAACAAATTGGCGATCTACACTTTCGACCATACAAAGCTTCAAATGGAGCCATCTGGATAGTAGCGTGCCAGCTATTGTTGTACGTGAACTCAATCAGACTTAGGTTGTCCTCCCAACTAGTCGGACGATCGAGTACACAAGCTCTCAACATATCCTCCAGGGTCTGGATAGTCCTCTCAGACTATCCATCCGTCTGAGGATGAAATGCAGTGCTGAACCTTAGCTAGGTTCCCATGGCCTTGTGAAGTTCCTTCCAGAATCTCGATGTAAAACGGCCATCACGATCCGATACAATGGTCTTAGGAATACCATGTAAGCGGACAATGTCGTGCAAAAACACTTCAACTAGCTTTTGGACTCACCAGGTTGACTTAATGGCCACAAAGTGGGCACTCTTCGTGAGCCTGTCAATGATCACCCAAATAGCATCCTTCTGAGTTCGTGTCTTGGGTAATCCTGTGACAAAGTCCATAGCAATATCTTCCCATTTCCATTCCGGAACAAGAAGAGGTAGCAATTCACCGCCTGGTCTACGGTGTTCTATCTTGACTTTCTGCAAGTCAAGCATTTTGCTACAAATTCTGCCACATCCCATTTCATGTTGGGCCACCAGAAATTCTTCTGGAGGTCCTTGTACATTTTGCTAGAGCCTGGATGTACAGAATAGGCTGATGAGTGGGCTTCCCTCATCACCAATTGGCGAAGACCATCAACGTCAGGCACACAAATCCGGTTCTGAAACCAGAGTGATCCGTCCTCCTGAATCACAAAACCGGGAGCTTTCCCGTTCAACGCTTCACAGCTCAACTTTACCAAAACTATATCATCAATTTGTTTTTCTCGAATTTGATCAAGTAGTGTAACCTGAATTTCCAACATACTCAGGTATCCTCTACGTTGATCATACAAGAGTTCAGCTTCACACACCATTTGATTTAGTTTGGCTTGAGTAGTGAGGAGAGCTACTACTGTCTCATGCAGTGTCTTCCGGCTCAGTGCATCGGCTACTACATTAGCCTTGCCCGGATGATACAACAATTCAAGATCATAATCCTTGAGCAGCTCTAACCAGCGTCGTTGCCTCATATTCAACTCTTTCTGAGTGAATACGTACTTGAGACTCTTGTGGTCGGTGAAGACTTGGCATTTCACACCATAGAGATAATGCCTCCAAATCTTCAACGCAAACACTACCGCCGCTAGTTCCAGATCATGCGTCAGATAGTTTTCTTCATAGGTTTTTAATTGCCTTGATGCATAAGCAATCACCTTGCCTTTTTGCATCAACACGCATCCTAAACCATTCTTAGAAGCATCACTATAGACTACATATCCGTCATTTCCTTCTAGTAGTGCTAACACTGGTGCCGAGGTCAATCGTCGTTTCAATTCTTGAAAACTGGCCTCGCACTTGTAAGTCCAGACAAACTTCTTATGGACCTTACGGAGTAAACCGGTCATGGGTAGAGCGATCTTGGAAAATCCCTCTATAAACCGTCTATAATATCCGGCAAGTCCAAGTAAACTGCGTACCTCTTTCACATTCTGAGGTCGCTTCCAGTTGGCTACCGCCTCAATCTTTTGGGGATCAACCATTACCCCCTTCTCATTGATCACATGGCCTAAGAAAGCCACTTCCTTGATCCAAAAATCGCACTTAGACAATTTAGCGTACAACTCATTTTGTCTAAGGATTGATAACACAATCCGAAGGTGTTCCTCGTGAACTTCCTCGTTTGGGGAATAAATCAAAACATCATCAATGAAAACCACCACGAACTTATCTAGGTACTGGTGAAAGCATCGATTCATCAGGTCCATGAAGACCGTTGGAGCATTGGTAAGTCCGAATGGCATAACTACGAACTCATAGTGGCCATACCTTGTCTGGAATGCAGTCCTCGGAATATCTTCCTCATGAATTCTGAGCTGATGGTAACCATATCTCAGATCGATCTTGGAAAAGACTTTAGCTCCTTGTAGCTGATCTAGCAGATCGTCAATCCTTGGCAAAGGATACTTGTTATTGATCGTGACTTTATTCAACTCTCGGTAGTCGATACAAAGCCGAAACGATCCATCTTTCTTCTTGACAAACAAGACCGGAGCACCCCAAGGCGATGCACTCGGTCTTATATAACCTTTGTCGAGAAGATCCTCTAGTTGCTTCTTCAATTCCTGCATTTCAGCAGGAGCCATCAGGTACGGTGCCTTCGAAATTGGCGCAGTACCCGGTTCGAGATCAATTGAAAATTCCACAACACGATGCAGGGGTAATCCAGGAATCTCTTCCGGAAAGACATCCGGAAATTCCCAAATCACAGGAAAATCAAGAACTGATGGTTCATCTTTCTTGGGCTCGTCCAGATAGCAAAGTTACCCGACACAACCCTGACGAAGTAGCTTAAACGCAGCCATTGCGTTTATAAGCCTACCATTATCAGTGTCATTCCGACCTTTAAACTTGCATACACTCTGGCCCCCAGATGACACCGTCACTGTTCTCGAACTAAAATCGATCACTGCCCCATGGCGTGTCAACCAATCCATACCGAGGATAATGTCGTAGGGATCTGATAGCAGGTTTAAGTCGTATCACCTAATCAATCAAATAAAATCCTAGCAAAACCTAAACAAGTAGTTAGGGTAAGCAGGGGTCGAATCCACAGAGAGGAAGGGATTAATCTATGTGTTGTTCGCATGCAATAGTAACAAGAAGGGGGGGATTGTAGGTTGATTGGTCATAATTAAGTCAAACACAACAAAGTATATGATGAAAATATCAAAGAGAGAAAACACTTAGCCAAGTAATGTCCACATAAGTCATTCAAAGGTTGTTCCTTGATTATGCCTTATCTTCCTATTCGGTTACTCCTGTCTTGATATTGTGTAGATTAATAGGGAAACCATCCCTAAGAACCCTTACCAATGAATAACCCTAGCACCACTAGTGATTCAACCCAAAGGCAGCAATGAACATAAGAATTAACCAGGATACATATAACACCTCAACCAGAAGCATTCAACATGTAATCAATTCCCTACATAGATAAATTCCACAGTGGCAGATAAGAATCTATGCTCGCTACTCGAACTAGAGCGTTAGCCCAACAGTGCCCTAGTATTAGCAATATGAATGAAAGCAATAAACCTAGGTGATCAATCTAGACAAACCAACAAACATCCAAATAAGAATTTGCTCAAGAGAAAAGATATAACTCAATAGGATAAGATAGATAGGAACAAAACCTCACAACCAGATGAATAAACTTATGCTTCCATTACCGGACTAAGCAAAAGTGCTTAGCCTTCCATAGTCTTGAGAAAACAACGATGATGTAAAAACTAAAACCTGATATGAGAGTCTCTCCTTTTAAAACCTAAAACTAAGAGAGTATAAATGGGTGGGCTTAACAAATGATCTAGCCCAACTGAAAATAGAAAACGAAAATAATTAAAATGAAATAAAGAAATCAGGAAAGATAGATTGGGGAAATCCCGAAATAAGTCTGCCGTGATGACCCGCGATCACGGGTAATGGACCGCGATCGCGGTTGCTTGTAGCTCTGCGCTCTTCGCATTCTTCCGCGCCTGCAGAAATATCTCGAATGCCCCGGAGTCCCGCGATCGCGGCACCCTTGCCCGCGGTCGCGGTTAATGCTTGGCCTTCACTCCTTGGCTTCGCCTCCTAACCTCTCGTCTTCACTTCCTTGGCGTCTTCTTTTGGTGGCTTCTTTCCTCAGTGTCTCCTATGATATCCAAAATAGCTCATATAACTCCAAAAACACCAGACTTCACCCCCAAACGCCATGCATAAGAATGTGTCTAAATCTACCCGAATGGCACCAATAAAACCCTCTAATAACTCTTAGTTAAGCCCTACAAAGTAGTGCTTATCAAACTCCCCCATGCTTAGACATTTGCTTGTCCTCGAGTAAACTAATAAAGAGTCTACTCCTCCAATGCAGCACCCAAGGTCTCAGGAAGCATGTCCTCCAACTAAGAGTCACCTAACCCATGCCAAGCTCCTGGCACCAATCTCATTCACAACACATCCACAACTCAACAAGCTTAAGGGGCAAGTAGAGTACTTCCCCTAAGCTTAACCCGAACATCCAATGGTGTGAGTAACCTCTAATCCTAGCCTCCATCTATGACTCCTTATGCCTCCCAGAGTGACCTACCCGAATCCTCCTTATATCACCTCTTCTTATGTCGTCACGCCAAAATGAGGATTCCTAAAATTCACTCTTTATCTTTTCACTCATTTTGCCAAGGCGCCCTTTCGGGTTTTCACCAAGCCACTCATATTTTTTTCATAGATGTGCTCACAATATAACTCACATCACTCAGACACCTTTTTACCCTAGCCTAATGTTGGTCCAAGCCACCTGCTTATTACCTAGGCCGCCCTTTCGGGTTTTCGACCTATCCCAGGATTTCAATTTTAGCCTTTTTTTCAATTTTTTGGCTCTTTTTCTTTTTCTCCTCAGCGACATAGGAAATATAAAACCCTCCCCCATGCTTAAACATTGCATTGTCCTCAATGTAATGAAAGACAAAAGAATAAAGCACTGGGAAAAGAAGGGATAAGCTCACAAATGTCGCTGAGTCGGCATGGACACTTCCGTTGTTGCTGGCGGTCTTCTCAATAAATGCCCAGGTCTCTGGTGTTGGGCGGGTGCCTCATCAATTCCAGCATCATCTTCTACCGTGCAACCATAAGGTACCACTTGGTGAGTAGTGGTTGAACAGTGATAACGGGGTTGCACGGCCTTCAAATACCACCAAAAATGGGCCCAAATATGAATGGGGTGTGGGCCATGAGTGGTCTTCCATCGCAGCTGTCGACTGTGGGGCCGCCATCGTTGCCAAAAATTTGTGTAGCGAAAAACTTCCTACGTTGGCAACATGCGCACCCCTCTCCATGGTACTGCGGGACAGCTCGTACTCGTACAATAACATTTTTTTTTGCCCCTCGTTTAAGGTTTTTTCGGGGGTGACTAGTGCAAGGACAGGAGAGACTTACATTGGTGTGGAAACACCTTCTTCAATGAGCATGGGTCTCTTCCCTGCAGGTTAGTCAGGAAAAAAAAACAAAAAACAAAAACAAAGCAAAAACACACCAAAAAATAATGCAAAACGAAGAAAGAAAGACAAAGGAAAAGATACATACATCGGGTTGCCTTCCGGACAGCGCCTTAGTTATTGTCATGGCATGACATACTGCTTCATCCTTCTCAATCTGGGTTGCCTCCTGCAACCGCGCTCTTCACTCTTGAGTCTGGGGGATGCTCCTGAATGGTCTCCAGCCTGTGCTCCACCTTCCTCCGGTCAAACTCCATGCTTACCGTACGTGTGCCCACGTCGATCTTTGTGTTGGAGGTCTTCATGAAAGGCCTCCCTAGCATTACTCGTCCTCCTCGTTTCCATGTGTTCATGACGAAGAAATCCGCAGGGAAGACGAGGGTGTCGACGCTCACCAAAACGTCATTCACAACGCCCTCTAGAATAATGACAAAGTTATCAGCCAGTTGGATGACAAACTCCGTGCTTTCTAGAGGTCCGACATTGAGGGTGTTGTAGACGGACAGTGGTAGGACATTGATTGAGGCTCCCAAATCCAGCAATGTCTCGCTGAACTCGGATTCCCCAATCATGCAGGGTACGCTAAACATCCCGGGATCTTCACACTTTTTCGGGATCTTCTTTTGCATCACAGTTGAGACATCCTTCTTGACTTTCATCTTTTTCTTCGACCGCTCCTTTTGCTCCTTCTTGAGCTTGCATAGATCCCTCAGGAAGTTTGCAAAGCGAGGCATTGCTTTGCTCAATTGGGGGGTCACCTTGTAATTCCTGAATGTCTCGAACATTCTCTTCAGCCCCTCAATGGGTTCGTCATCTTCTAGTGTTACAGGGAATGGCACTGGGATGTCAAAATATCCCTCCGGGTAGACATACCGTGTCATGAAAGTAAGTGGAGACGGCCCGTTTTCCGAAATTTGATCGCGGTTTTCACCCCGCGATCGCGGTTCTTGCACTAGGGCCCCGCGGTTGCGGCTATCCTGCCCGCGATCACGCTTAATCGGCGCATCTTGCCCATTCTCTTGCTCAACAGACCCTCGATTGCGGCAAATTGCCCGCGGTCGCGGTTCGTTCTCGTACTTCTTGGCTCCCATCTTTTCTTCTTCAAGCTCCCATCTGGGCCTTGACGTCATGGAGTAGACGTTTTGCCTAGGATTTATCTCAGTTTGAGATGGGAGTGCTCGTGACACTCTAGCTTCAAGCTTGCTAACTGTCTGGGAGATCTGCCCCACCTGCTTCTCTAGGTTCTGTATATTGGACTTGGTCTCGTGTTGAAACTGAACCATGTTTTGATGTATGGTTCCCATGGTCTGCGCCAAAGTATTCATATGTTGCGCCAGTGTGTTGACATGGTCCTCAAGATTGGTGATGCGGGTAGCTCCATGTTCTTGTGGTCTTTGATCTGCTTGGCCTCCTTGAAACTGCCGCTGGGGGTACTGCTGAAAATCCTGGGTCTCATGCCCTTGATGAGTGTTCTGTTGGTTCCCGTATCTCAGATTTGGGTGATCTCTCCACCCTGGATTGTAGGTGCTGGAGTACGGGTCATATTTTGGCCTTTGAGGGCCATATCCGCCAATGACGTTCACCTCAGCAGTTGGTTCTTGCAGGGTGGGGCATACATCAGTTGGATGCGTCGTTTCATAGCATAACCCACATGATTTGACTTGCTGTAAGCCACCTCTCATCATACATCTCCTCATCATCTCCTTCATCTCAGCCATTTCAGCAAGAAGAGTAGAATTGGGCTGAGATTCTGCAGCTCTCACAGATTGGATGCCCGCCCTTTTACTGAATTGTCTGGACCCTTCAGAAAGCTCAAAAAAAATCTCAAAAGTTGCAGCAAGAGTCTTGTTGAGGATGTTCCCCCCACAAGCAGCGTTCACCATCCTTCTCTCTTCATCAAGAAGACCACCGTACAAATAAAGTACGAGGTCCTGCTCAGAATAGTCGTGGAAGGGGCAACTGGATATCATCTTCTTGAACCGCTCATAATACTCATAGAGCGATTCACCAAACTGCTGCTTGATGTTGCTGATAGTTCGCTTCAGGCTGTTCAGTTTGGTAGCTGTGAAGTACTTCTCCAGGAAGGCTTTCTTCATCTTGACCCAAGTGTCAATGCTCCCTAGAGTGAGATAGTAGAACCAGCCATTGGCCGCATCCTTCAGCAAAAAAGGAAAGGCCCTCAGCTTGATCTGGTCCTCCGTCACGTTCTTCGGCTTCATACTGCTACACACCGAATGGAACTCAGCAAGATGCTTGTTGGGGTCTTCACCACTCATCCCATGGAAGTGGGGGAGTAAGTGGATCAACCCAGACTTCAGCTCGAAATTTATGCCATCGCCCAACTCAGGAAACTACACAGCCAGCGGTTGCTACTGCATGTTAGGGGCGGTCAACTGTCTCAACGTCTGCTCTGCGTCAGCCATCTCGAACGCAGGATTATCAAAAACCAAAGCACGATTTATTCTGCGACCCTGGGAAAGGGTTCTCTCAATCTCTGAATTAAAACCAAGTAGAGGGGAATTAGTAGCACGGGTGTGGACCATAAGATAGGTCCACACCAAAGGAACACAACACACAGACAAACACACAGAAAAATCAACGCTTGCCTCCCCGGCAACGGCGCCAATTTGATAGCAGGTTTAAGTCGTATCACCTAATCAATCAAATAAAATCATAGCAAAACCTAAACAAGTAGTTAGGGTAAGCAGGGGTCGAATCCACATAGAGGAAGGGATTAATCTATGTGTTGTTCGCATGCAATAGTAACAAGAAGGGGGGGATTGTAGGTTGATTGGTCACAATTAAGTCAAACACAACAAAGTATATGATGAAAATATCAAAGAGAGAAAACACTTAGCCAAGTAATGTCCACATAAGTCATTCAAAGGTTGTTCCTTGATTATGCCCTATCTTCCTATTCGGTTATTCTTGTCCTGATCTTGTGTAGATTAATAGGGAAACCATCCCTAAGAACCCTTACCAATGAATAACCCTAGCACCACTAGTGATTCAACCCAAAGGCAGCAATAAACATAAGAATTAACCAGGATACATATAACACCTCAACCAGAAGCATTCAACATGTAATCAATTCCCTACATAGATAAATTCCATAGTGGCAGATAAGAATCTATGCTCGCTACTCGAACTAGAGCGTTAGCCCAACAGTTCCCTAGTATTAGCAATATGAATGAAAGCAATAAACCTAGGTGATCAATCTAGACAAATCAACAAACATCCAAATAAGAATTTGCTCAAGAGAAAAGATATAACTCAATAGGATAAGATAGATAGGAACAAAACCTCACAACCAGATGAATAAACTTATGCTTCCATTACCGGACTAAGCAAAAGTGTTTAGCCTTCCATAGTCTTGAGAAAACAACGATGATGTAAAAACTAAAACCTGATATGAGAGTCTCTCCTTTTAAAACCTAAAACTAAGAGAGTATAAATAGGTGGGCTTAACAAATGACCTAGCCCAACTGAAAATAGAAAACGAAAATAATTAAAATGAAATAAAGAAATCAGGAAAGATAGATTGGGGAAATCCTGAAATAAGTCTGCCGTGATGACCCGCGATCGCGGGTAATGGACCGCGATCGCGGTTGCTTGTAGCTCCGCGCTCTTCGCATTCTTCCGCACCTGCAGAAATATCTCGAATGCCCCGAAGTCCCGCGATCGCGGCACCCTTGCCCGCGGTTGCGGTTAATGCTCGACCTTCACTCCTTGGCTTCGCCTCCTAACCTCTCGTCTTCACTTCCTTGGCGTCTTCTTTTGGTGGCTTCCTTCCTCAGTGTCTCCTATGATATCGAAAATAGCTCATACAACTCCAAAAACACCAGACTTCGCCCCCAAACGCCATGCACAAGAATGTGTCTAAATCTACCCGAATGGCACCAATAAAACCCTCTAATAACTCTTAGTTAATCCCTACAAAGTAGTGCTTATCAGGATCCATGGCAATACAGATCAAATCTGCCTCGAATTTCTTACCCTGGATGGTAATCTGAAACTCGGACAGACACTTAGTTCCTACTAAGCGTTCACTATTAGGAAGATTCACAACGAAAGGCTCACAAACCTTGTTGCAGACTAATCCTAACTTACTAACACAACTCTCTGAAATGAAGGAATGGGTAGCACCCGAATCAAACAGTATGCATACAGGAGTAGAGTGAAGGTATATGGTACCTTGAGCAATCGGTGCATTAGGTCCATCAGCCTCACGCATCTCATACAGGCGCTGACCCTGACCTCCTGAAGTTGTTGGGGCTTTTCCTTTGTTCTGGGCAGTTGTCTGCATCGAAGGACTAGGAGTCGTTGCTGGTTTGAACCTGGGTCGGTTACTCTGCCTAACAGACCACTGTTGTGACTCGGCTCCTTTCTACTTTCCCTGCCAACATAACTTCTACAAATGCCCCTCAGTCCCACAACCAAAACATGTCTTCTTCTCCTTTGGACATGCGATGCTTTTGTGCCCAGCGTCACCACAGTTATAACACTGAATCGAACTCTTGCCCTGACCCGATTGTTGTGTCAACCCGCCTTGCGTTCCACCCGTTTTCGCCTTGCTGGATTTAGCAAAGTTGGACGGAGGCGCAGGACGTTTGAATCCGCTTGCCTGAGGTTGATTCTGTGTCGACCTCTGGCGATTCTTCCTCTTGGTTGATTCTTCTAGAGTTGCCTCTAGCTTATAAGCCGCATCCACATATTGTTCCAGAGTAGAGCAATTGTGGCTTAACATCATTGGCTTAATCTTTGGGTTCATCCACTCATGGAAATGCCAAATCTCTGTTCTTCAGTGGATACATCCGATCCGGCGTATGGCAACAAGTGATTAAACTTAATTGCCAATTCAGCCACTTTTAACCCTTCAGTCTTAGGGTAAAGAAACTCCTTGTGCTTTTCCTCTCTCATTGCCCGAGAGAAGAATCGGTCTATCATCTTAGTCTTAAACATTGCCCAACTTAAATCAGGGATATCCGCAAGACCGGTGTTTTCCCACCACTCACTAGCATCTCCTTTTAATTGCAGAGAAGTTATATGCACCTTCTCGGTTTCCATGCACTCCACACTGCGGAATAACCGCTCCATGTGGGAAAACCAATGCACCACCTCAACTGGTTCACCTTTCCCGTTGAAGCTGTCGGGTCTCATAGAATTTATGGCCTTCAGTGCTCGGCCACAATCATTCTTCCTTCTGACTACAATCTCCTGATGCCGGGGTACATGAGTTTCTTGTTCCTCAACTTCCGGGGCTGCTGAGGATGCCGACACATCCTGTGCCTGAGACACACTCGGGTGTAAGACATCAGTCATTGCTTGCATGAAAATTTCCCAAATTTCAGCAACGGCTGCCTCGTCAAATATCCTCGGAGCATTGCTCCTGGGATCACGTTGAGAATTGGACTCACGTACATTCTCAGGAGTTCCAGCGCTCCTCTCGTTGTGTCTGGGATGGTTACCAGCATCAGAACGAGTGTTGTTCATTGTGTTCACCATCTGTTTACCGATCAAATTCCAAGGATTTCATACATTAATATTTTTCCCAAAATACTTAATGTAATAAAAATCAACTCAGAATAGATCAACTTGGTACTTATATAGATGAACTTGAACTATTTTACAAACTGTACATTAGCCGATCTCCCGAGCTACAGGTCAAAATTGCTCGGAGATTGTGGTATTTCACAAAGTACATGTCGCAATACTAGAATATTTACACGGTACATGCTGAAATACTAAGAAAAGGAAACTACTGCTACAGGCAACGTCAGTCCTTATCACGGTGTTCCGAAACGTTTCCTATACGGTAGACTTCCCATGCAAGGCTTCTTCGGACGGGGTTCTCCATCGGATTCTGACGATGGACTATGCACCCTGCTTGGTCCTGGAACACATGATTCTGGTGTTCCTGGCCTTATCTCAGTCATGGTGAAGTATGAATCTTCCACGTTTGGCTCTCCTAGCCCAGCCCTTCTGTGAACACTAGCGATCAATTTATCCATCTGGTATTGTTGTTCAGAAGAGATCATCTCGCTTTGGCGAAGGATCTCTCGTAGTTCAGATTCCGTCCTCCTTCTCCTTTGAGTAGGGATAGTCTGAGATTCTCTACCACTTCTTCCAATACCGTACTCGGTATAAAGTATTTCCCAGTCAGCATCAGACATGAGTGCGTACTCTGGCACTGGTGGCAACTCTTGCACAGGTGGTAGCTCTGAACTGGGGTGAATAAATTGCATCCCCGGTTCCTGACTATCCACCAGCAAGTGCCTTAAGTCATCGGACTCCTGGTTCTGCCCGTTGAGGTCCATCTCGGTATCCTCCTCGGAATCATCCTCGATGGAGTCCTCTTCCTCGTCGGGGTCTTCCTCTATGGGGTCCTCTTCTTCATCTTCTACCTCGCTCCCTTCAGGAATCATTTCTATCTGGTAATCTTCATTATAGTACCCTCTCGCGTACCTAGACGATTCATCTTCATGCATTGCTCCCCCCTTTGGTGGCTCAACTGGTGCTGCCACAGGAACTACAGTATTCCTTGACACCAGGACTACTGATTCAGGAAGCACATGCTTGATCTCCTCAGGTGGGCTGCTTGGTCCTCCAACCTCGAAGCATCCCTGGGGTATTGGGAAGTCGAGCCTTCCTGGAGATGGTGAATCCATCTCGGCATCTACCGAGTCTCTCTTATGAGAAGGACACGCACCCATATCCTACAAGATAACGAGGAAGGAATTAGTCTTTCTAGACATAGAAGCAAGCTTACTACATCAGACTATAGATAGGAGACATGACTATGAATGGTGTTTTTATTTTCAAATTCTTTTCATTTTGAAAATTCAGAGCCCTTTTGAAAATACTTTTCAATTGAAAACGAGTAATTGGTTTTCAAATACCCAACCCGTTCTAAAACGTAGGCTCTGATACCAGATCTGTAACACCCCCAAATTTCAATCCGTTTGGAAAGGTATTATCGCCAGTGACCCCGGTTTCCACACCGAAGCCACCCCAGCCTTTACCGGTTTCAACACAATTCATAAACAACGGTTAAGATATAAACATCAAAACCTTTAATTAAAACATATGTCTGGGGATTACATCCCAATCCCCATAGGACAAAACAGAGTATTTAGCGGAAGTCTTTATAAATATAAATACATGGGTCTTGATCATAAAGATCATCCGCCAAGGATTGTAGCCTGATAAACCATTAAAACACCGTTTACTTTTATAGTTGTTCTAGCCTCCATTCCTCGGATGCTTATCTGATGTGCCGAATCGAACGGATGACACCAGCCAACCATGCAGAGAATAATTACGGTTGGTTAGTCTAATGAAAGACTACGCAAGGGTACAAAGCAGAGTGGTTCGAAGTAGTCGTATTAGGTTAAACTCATCGTTTCTCGAATTAAAACCGACGACGATAGTCAACCACCATACTCCTACTGGAATATATCAAAAGGTATGATCAAAGGGAGATTGTGGAGACCAGGTCTCACAACAATCAACCCAAAAGAAGACTCCAATGAATTGAGTCTTATCGGAAGTATGACAATGTTGGGGAACATAAATAATTGCATACAAGCGTTCAAAAACGACTTGATGTTTCGGTTCACGACCAACCTCACCGCTTAACGTGAATCCAGATTGGAAAGAGAACGGTACTCTGATCAAAGTCAAGATGAGCTTTCCTAGCTGCACTATTCCCTAGCTGCACTACTCGTCTGAGGTTTATTAATCATGTGCGCTCGGGCACTTATCCTTTTTAATTCCAAAACGCACATCACGTTATAGGCTTTTAATTATATGCCTGCCGACAGCGGAACATACTTCTGATAGGGACGGATCCCAAGTTTGTAGCACCAGCTTCGTGCCACCATCTCTATACCAAGTACAGAGAAAGGTCATGACCCACCAAATGGTCTTTGAGTTTAGAAACCTTAGCACCATTTTTATTATCAAGAAACGACTAGACCTCAATTAGTCCATCGCTCCTATGAATACTCGTGCTAACTAAACAGTTCAAAGTAATAATCATATCAAAGCCCTCAGGCCAAAATATATATCTATAATAGCGTTGTTCTAACAGATATACAACCTATTATAATATCATATTCCTTTTATATCATTTAATAAAACTGTTCCCAACAAAACAGTAAATCATTCCAAATTAATTAACAATCAAACCATTGATAATTAATGGAAATATGGAATGATCAGCAAGAGTGAACCGCCACTTGCCTTAGATCAGCTGAAAGCTTGAACGAAGCTTAGGAACAAGAGGTTTCCGGGTCTGGAACTGGGACGGATCCTGGATGTTAAATCCTTCTGGAATGACCCATAATGAGACCCTAAGTTAGATTCAACAATAGCTAGTACGAGTCTAAAGAATAACGAAAGGAATCGAAGGGAACGGAGCCCGATCAAAAGCCACAGAAGCCAAGGCCAAAACATGCCAAGGTCCTGTCGGCGGTGGTCGCCGCCTACCTTACGGCGGGCACCGCCTGTTCGTGGCGGCGGTCGCTGCTACGAACAGGCCAGAATATTTCGAAAAGAAGAAATCTCACCGGCGTCGATCGATTTGCTTCTCCTTTGGTTTGCTTTGGATTCTAAGCTTCCTAGGGCCACCAAAGCTTCACTTTGGGATCAACCAAACTCAAGAACGAAGCTTCGACGAAGCTTTGAAGTTCTCCGGCGAGATGGGATTTTCCGGCGAGATTTTGGAAGAGAAAGGGCGAGTTCAGACGAGCTCGAATTCCTCTTTTTTCTCTGTATATATAACCCAAGCAAGGAGGAGAAGCAGCCAGCTGCGTTGCCCGACCAAATGGGCGTCCTCCGAGGCATTAACGGCGCGAGTTTCCAGCTCCGGCGATGTCAGAGATATTGGCGGCGGTCGCCGCCGACGACAGAAGGTCGCCGCCCGATTTATGCCTGGGGGCGATCGCTGCTTTCGCCGCTTTGGCCATTTTTTGTCCGTTTTGTCGTCCGGGTTAATAATATTCGTACACGAACGACTTTTTAACCCAAAAATACCTTAACTGTATTTTATATTACTCAGAAAAATATTACAGAGACCAAACATCTCACAGAATGTCCGTATCTTCTCTGAATTTAATCTGACTTGTAATATGGGCATTAGAAAATTTCAAAATTACCCCTACAAAATGAGGGATATTACATCTGGTGGCTGCAGAGACCGGAGACACAAGGGAGAACGATGCCAACTATGGCGTCGCTAGTGGGTTGCGGGGTGGATAGATCTGGACCGGATATGTGGAGACGTCATAAGGGGCTGTGGTGTTGTTAGCGACGGGAGGGAGGGCAGTTGCTATATGAACGGCATTTTTCGCTTATATACACGACAATCTGTACGCACAGAAATTGCGTACACGTACAGAAATTGCGTACATACAGGTGAAAATACGTATAAATTATAAGATTATACGTATTTTATTTTATTTTTAAAAATATATATATAAATCTCTACGCATTGCGTAGAGATTGGGCCAGCCCATATTAAGGCCGGCCCAACTTCTAAACGCTTGCTCCTTGGGATTTTTGGCTCCTACGCTAGAATCTAGCGTACGCCAGATTCTGGCGCAGGATTAAAAAAAAATTTTAATTTTTTTTTCTTTCCCGGGCGCAACCAAGTGAACAATATATTTTTTTAAATCTGCATTTGACTCTAATAATAGACGTTTTCAAGTAATCAGGGTTACATGACAATAAATTCGTTTGTATAATGAGGTTTCAATATACTTTTATTCATGTACGTTTCTCCATCAATTCGTTTGATATTAACTGTTTGTTATTATTATTCTCGAAAATCACATATAAATATGGTTATATCTTATAGTTATATCCAATTTGGTTATATCTTATAGTTATATGCTACGGTTATATTCTTTAGTTATATACTATGGTTATATCCTATAGTTATATACTATGGTTATATCTTATAGTTAGCAATTTTGTTATATATTATGGTTATATCTTATAATTATATACTACGGTTTTATTCTTTAGTTATATACTATGGTTATGTCCTATAGTTATATACTATGGTTATATCCTATAGTTATATACTATGGTTATATCTTATAGTTATCAATTTGGTTATATCTTATGGTTATATCCTATAGTTATATACTATGGTTATATCATTTAGTTATATACTATGGTTATATCCTATAGTTATATCCTATAGTTATATCCAATTTGGTTATATCTTATAGTTATATCAAATTTGGTTATATCTTATGGTTATATCCTATAGTTATATACTATGGTTATATCTTATAGTTATATCCAATTTGGTTATATCTTATCGTTATATCCAATAATTATATATTATGATTATATTTTATAGTTATATTCAATTTGGTTATATCTTATGGTTATATCCTATAGTTATATACTCTGGTTATATCGTATAGTTATATCCAATTTGGTTATATCTTATAGTTATATACTATGGTTATATCATTTAGTTATATACTATGGTTATATCCTATAGTTATATACTCGTATTATATCCTATAGTTGTATACTATGGTTATATCATATAGTTATATACTATGGTTATATCTTATAGTTATATCCAATTTGGTTATATCTTATGGTTATTTCCTATAGTTATATACTATGGTTATATCCTTTAGTTATATAGTATGGTTATATCCTATAGCTATATACTATGGTTATATCCTATAGTTATATACTATTGTCCTATAGTTATATATTATGGTTATATCCTTTAGTTATATCCAATTTGGTTATATCTTATGGTTATATACTATGGTTATATCCTTTAGTTATATATTATGGTTATATCCTATTGTTATATCTTATAGTTATATCCAATTTGGTTATATCATATCGTTATATCTTATAATTATATAATATGATTATATCTTATAGTTATATCCAATTTGGTTATATCTTATAGTTATATACTTCGGTTATCATCTTATGGTTATATACTATGGTTATATCCTTTAGTTATATATTATGGTTATATCCTATTGTTATATCTTATAGTTATATCCAATTTGGTTATATCATATCGTTATATCTTATAATTATATACTATGATTATATCTTATAGTTATATCCAATTTCGTTATATCTTATAGTTATATACTTCGGTTATATCCTATAGTTATATACTATGGTTATATCCTATAGTTATATACTATGGTTATATCCTATAGTTATATACTATGGTTATATCTTATTTTTATATCCAATTTGGTTATATCCTATAGTTATATACTATGGTTATATCCTTTAGTTATATAGTATGGTTATATCCTATAGTTATATACTATTGTCCTATAGTTATATACTATGGTTATATCCTATAGTTATATACTATGGTGATATCCTATAGTTATATACTATGGTTATATCCTTTAGTTATAACTAATTTGGTTATATCTTATGGTTATATACTATGGTTATATCATTTAGTTATATACTATGGTTATATCCTATAGTTATATCCTATTGTTATATCTTATAGTTATATCATATTGTTATATCTTATAATTATATACTATGATTATATCTTATAGTTATATCCAATTTGGTTATATCTTATGGTTATATACTACGGTTATATTCTTTAGTTATATCCTATAGTTATAGGCCCTTGCTATTTCACGTACGGGTAAAATTTCTATTTAACGCACTGTTTAGTCCGTGACGTACCAAATAAATCCGCCTGTGACGCACCACAAAATGTCATCCGTGACGGACCATAACAAACCGTGTGTGATGCACCAACCCTATCTGTGCGTCACGGACGAAGTTGCTGCATATAAATGCAGCAACTTCGTCTCCCCCGACCCACATCTCTCATTTGCAGCAACCCACTCGCGATTTTGCTCCCAAGGTCAAAGGTTTCGATCCGCCACGTTTCGATCAAATCCGTCTGTCATGATCCGTAAGGTTAGTTAAATCTGTATTTGTTCTTCACTTAGTTTAATTATCTTGAAATTATTGAAGTTGTTAAGACATTTTAGATGATTTTCGTTTAGGGATTACTTGTCTAGTATTGGATTTAAACATGTTTGAAGGTTGTTTCAATTGATTTAATGTCAGTTTTGAATATGGATCTGCACTTACGAAATTTGTAAAAAAAAAATTGATCTGCACAGATCTAGATCTGTCAAAATTGAGCCATCCAGATCTGGTACGTGATGCACGGATTGAGCCATCCAGATCTTGTATGTTGTTGTTGTTGTTGCTCCCCCTGAAGTTTTGTTTTTTCCTATTTCAGATGGAAAACCAAACAAGATTTGCCCGTCACAGAAGGTGGAACGTTGTCCGTGAGGAACAAGAACGAGTAGACGATCATATAGTATATCGAAGGAGGCAGCAGAAGAAATCCAAAAAAGGCGACGATGCATGATCGAGTACGGTCCGTGACCCTCCTGCTGTACCTGTGTATGCAGACCCGACACTCGACAACATGGCGCTTAATGATCCACCTATATACCAGAATGACCCTAATGTGGTAAGTAACTATACATATTCTTAAACTTGTCGGTTATTTAATATTTGTTCTAATAATTTGTTTCATAGGATTCGACATGGTATGTACCTTCTGCATCTGAGGAGCCTAGTGGTTGGTACGTACTTCATGCACCTCAGGAGCCTAGTGGTTGGCCCACGTGGCCAGGAAGTATGAGTGGGCAAGCATATTTGCCCGCTCAATAGCCTCATTTCGAGGAACCGACGGAGGAACAGGCTGCTCCTAAACAACGTAGAAATCCTAGGCAGGGTAGAGAGCCTAGGCAGGGTAGATAGCCTAGGCAGGCTAGACAAGCTGGAAGTCGGGATGTTGTCGATCCCAAGTTGATAGGACCTGTACCGGGAGGTCCGGAAATCCCGGACCTGCTGTTTGGTTTCACTGCCCACACTGCATATTTCATTTATCAGGGCATTGTAAGTTATCAAAACTTGAGCATGTTATTAAACTATTATCCTTTTTTGTATCTAACATGTTCTTTTTATAGGAGCGAGAAACTCTCACGTTTCAGCTCAGACATGAGCAGCTAAGAAAATGGAGGCTTGACGATCACTCTCCATGGTGCGATCTTGCCAGAAACAGCGGCATCACACATTTACAGGACCTGATCTACACTTATGTAGATCAGCCTTTGATTTCTGCATTTGTGGAGCGATGGCAGCCGGAGACCAATTCATTTCATATGCCATTTGGAGAGATGACGATCACTCTCCTGGATGTCTACATGATTTTGTGCCTCAAGATTGATGGGCACGGAATGGGACTTCCTCTCCAGGATCGCAGCAAGGGCAAACATGAATTGTACAATGAACAAGCGTTGAGGGAAATACAGTTCTTTTCCTTGGCGGAAGAAATGGCTACACATGGTCTCATTGCAGACAACCTGAAAAATCACTGCTTGAACACAGAGCTAGATGATGATGAGATCGTGTCAGGTTATCTGTTGTACCTTATAGTTGACTCCTAAAAAACCAATTCGGGATTACGTAAAAAACCATACAGAAAATAGAATATTAAGTTGCCCTAACAATATCTTTACAATGTGCGATTACAATAATATTTAAGTCGGCTTACGACCTCGTCTCTTTCTTCTGGAAGGTCCATACGCCATCAGCTGAGTAGTGAATGGATCATACAGACAAGCAGCAGAGGCATCCTTTGCATGCTCCCACATGACAAATACTAGAGGCAACGGTGACGCCTCTGATAGGGCCACCTACAAAAGAATGGAGAACGTATTCACTTGCCTAGTTAATGAGTTCAAATAATGAATAAAAATTGATTAAATGATTAGTAACATACCGAAATAAAATGACTCTCCTTCTAAACATGGCAGGTGCATATCGTCTTTAGCTTAGCACCCTCGGGATGATGTGCAACCGCTTGCAAAGGCAAGTAAGTAGCATTCATAGCACCCAGCACGACAACTGTACAATTGAATGCAGAAGCGACCAGACAACCCATATCTGGAATCACCATCCAAGTATTCTCCGGGGCCATCCCATCGTCAAACCATTTAAGTTGTTTCAGTATTGTATCCAGCGTAATCGGAAAGAGGCAAGTCTAAGCATACAATGGAAATATTTCTTTCACCTTATCAATCATGGATTGTCGGATGATCTTCCATTGTTCATGCCCAATGCCTATTTGATCTACAACGGCTCTGTATCCACGGTTTCCATCACCAACAATATCAAAGTAACCGTTTATGTGTTCGTGCATACACGACGGAAATATATCCATATACGGTTCAAAGTCTTTAATGAAGGGTTATGGAGCATGAAAAGGTGGTGGAAACATTTGACTCTCTGGATTCTTGGGAGCTCTAACCTGAGATGGCCTCAAAGGAGTGATAGGAGCTGTAGGGCTTGGTGAAGGTGTACTAGTGGGCTTTGGTTGCCTACCTCGTTGCTTCTTGGGAGGTGTCCCTTCCATCTCTTTGTCTATGTATTCCCATGAAGAAGGATGTATTTTAGTGTTATCTTTGTTTGGAGCTCCCATTGGCCGTCCCTTATGCCTCACAATAGCCGGCTCTTGCAGACCGGTCCCCTTGGGGCGAGCAATGTCGTAAAGCCGCGAGACACAGTTTTCTTGATCATCTGCTGACAGATTGGGGAACTTATCCGTATAAAGTTGATCCATCAAACATCTCGCAACTTTGCGTTTCACCTCAGCCTCACCTTCGTCTTGTACTTCTGACAAACTCAATTGTCTCCAAAAAGGATGCAACTTTGAAATCTTAATAGGGATTGAACTCGTCACATATCTAGCGATACCATGCACACACGGCAATCCATCTCTCACCCTCATCTGGCATGTGCAGGTACTGTCATAAAATGGATTTTCCCCTTTTCTGTATTCCTCAATCAAGCGGTCAAGTGCAACCTTAGATACTTTGTACTTCAACAGCTTGAAAACATCAGCCCCAGTCACAAGCGTCATCATGTTCTGTGCACTCTCGTTGAAGGTCCCCTTGATTTCCTTCACTTGGTTAACCATCTTTGAATGATATTGACCGAATATCGTGTCTAGACTGCCATGTTGATGTGACTTTGTCCGATGGAAAGACCACAAATCATTGTCAAGGATCGCTTGAATGCGTATTGGGGCAAAACAACTCGTCGGAAGGGAAGGGAGTTGGTGTTCAGCGGATTGTGGAGGGTTCGTTAACACAGTGGACTGTTGGGAGGCGCAGCGGTGACGGAGGGGAGGCAGCGGACGGTGGACTGAGCGGTGGCAGTCGTGAGGGATGAGGTGAGGGGCGGCGGCTGCCCTAGGAAATTAGGGTTTGTGTTTTGGTGTTTGTTCGGATAGTTGGGTAACCGAATTAATGCGCCAGGATAGTTCGACTAAGAATGCGTTAATTTTGTTGATGTCGGGGCCCGGGTTTCAGGAGATTACTCGATTGTAAACAAAAGCTCTATTTCGACGTGACTGAAATGAAATACAATAGTTCCTATTTATACTAGAGAGTGGGCCTAATGGGCCAGACTCTCTAGTTACTAAATCTGGCGGCCCATTTAACATAAATAGAAACCACCCAGAATTAGCAGTTACTTAAAATAGAAATGTTGTTCATAGAAATGTCCAGAAATAATAAGTCTCCTAAATCGAGCTCAGACTGGATGTAGCTGTAGAGGAGTCAGTCACGGCTAAGATGACGAGACACAGAAGCTCGGGCGATGTAGTGATCTGGTTGTGGCTGGCTACCAGTCTGGTCACCAAGGATTGTGTCGCTGCTTGGACACTCTTCGCTCTGGCGCGGGTGATAGGACATGTAGGCGGAAGTCGCATGGCGTCTTCCTCCTTTGTAGCTGACATGGAGGACTGGGTCACATCACCCTCCCCCACTTGAGTGTGAAGCGTCCCCGCTTCACCCTCATCATACTCAGGCTCAACATATGGCGCTAAATCAGCGACGTTGAACGTCGGATGCACCCCATACTTGTCCGGGAGCTTGAGCTGGTAGGCGTTGTCGCCAATGGCCTTGACGACTCTGAAGGGACCATCACCCCATTGGTCGAGCTTAGACTTGCGGACGGAAGGGAATCGCTCCTTCCGCAAGTGAAGCCAAACCAAGTCGCTTGGGGCGAAGATCAAGCGTCGTCTGCCCTTGTTCTTCTGGGCTGAGTACTGCAGCGCACGCCGCTCCAGCTGAGTGCGTGTCCTCCTGTGTAGCTCTTGAATGTGCTCAGCCAACTTGCCAGCAGCAATGTTCTCCTGATCCTGCAGCGGGTACGGTGTCATGTCCAACGGCGTCAGCGGGTTCCTTCCGTATACGACCTCGAAAGGAGCCAGCTTTGTGGCAGAGTGCCTGGACCTGTTATAGGAAAACTCAACTGTAGCAAGTAAGTCCTCCCACCTTCGTGGGTTCGCCTTGAGAACCGTCCGAAGGAGGGCTCCCAAGGTACGGTTGGTCACCTCCGTCTGACCATCCGTCTGTGGATGATAGCTAGTAGAAAATAGAAGCTTGGTGCCTAGCTTACCCCACAAGGTTCTCCAGAAATGGCCCACAAATTTGGTATCCCTATCACTAATAATAGTTTTTGGGACACCATGCAAGCGCACCACATGCTCAAAAAACAAACCAGCGATGTCCGTAGCATTGTTGGTGTTCTTGTAGGCAATAAAGTGTGCCATCTTAGAGAACCTGTCGACGACAACAAAAATGCAATCTCTACCACGCCGAGACATAGGTAACCCTGTGATAAAATCCATCGAAAGATCTTCCCATGGGGCTGCAAGAATCGGGAGGGGCGTGTAGAGACCATGTCTACTGGAGCGTGCCTTAGCCTTTTTGCATGTCACGCAACTCTGGCAATACCTGGTAACACTTTGGGCCATCTTTGGCCAGAAAAAGTGTTCCCAAAGTGCTGCTAGGGTCTTAGACACCCCAAAATGGCCACGACTGTCATGTTCTTCCTAGAGCAACAAGTGCATGACAGAAGACGTAGGAATACAGTTTCCCAGCCTTGTACAGATATCCGTCATCTAGGAAGTACGTGTCATGCTCTCTGCTGATTTTACATTGCTCAAAGATGTCCTTAAAGAAAACATCATCAGCATACAGATCCTTGAGCAATGCAAAACCCAATAAATGAGACTGAAGATGAGTGATGAGCACGTACCTGCGAGAAAGGGCGTTGGCAACCACATTCTCCTTACATTTCTTGTGCATGATCAGGTACGGAAAGGTCTCTATGAATTCGACCCACCTAGCATACCGACGGTTGAGGGTCGTCTGGCTCTTCAAATAGGACAGGGCAGCATGGTCTGAGTATATGACAAACTCACTCGGCCAGAGATAATGCTGCCAAGTCTTCAGAACCCGGATCAGCGCATACAACTCCTTGTCATACGTCGGGTAGTTCAGCTGAGCACCCGAAAGCTTCTCCGAAAAGTAGGCGATGGGACGCCTCTCCTGCAGCAGGACTCCCCCGATGCCGAAGTCGGAAGCGTCACACTCCACCTCGAACCGATGAGTGAAGTCAGGCAACTGCAGCAAAGGTGCATGGCAGAGGGCTTCCTTCAGGGAGACAAATGCAGCATCATGTCGCTGGAGCCAGGTGATGGACGCCGCCTTCTTGGTCAACTCGTGCAAAGGGGCGGCGATGGTGCTGAAGTCGCGAACGAACCTCTTGTAAAAGTCGGCCAGCCCTAAGAACGAGCGAACCTGGGTGGGGGTTGTCAGAGTAGGCCACTCCTTGATGGCGCGTATCTTCTCATCATCCACATGTAAGCCATCCCTGGAAACAATATAACCTAGAAAGTTTGTAGATTCAGAGCAGAAAACGCACTTACCCTTGTTGACATACAAGCTCTCATTCCTCAAGCAGTCTAACACCTGTCGAAGATGGTCAATATGCGCAGATAAACTACTAGAAAAGACAAGTATATCATCAAAATAGACAACGACAAACTTACCCAAGAAAAACCGTAACACATGGTTCATGAGTCTCATGAACGTCGATGGAGCATTGGTCAATCCAAATGGCATGACCAGCCACTCATAGAGACCGTACTTGGTCTTAAAAGCTGTCTTCCATTCATCGCCCTCCTTCATACGAATCTGGTGATAGCCACTCCGAAGATCAATCTTGGAAAACAAGGTGGCACCATGCAGCTCGTCCAGCATATCATCGAGGCACGGAATGGGATATATGTATGTACTTGATGGTGATTTGGTTAATGGCGCAGAAGTCCACACACATCCTCCAAGTCCCATCCTTCTTCGGCACCAGAATCACAGGAACGGCGCAGGGACTCAAGCTTTCTCGCACAACACCTTTGTCCAAAAGATCTTGGACCTGTCGCTGTAACTCCTTCGTTTCCTCTGGAGAAGCTTGGTAGGCAGCGCGGTTCGGCAGAGAAGCACCGGGAATGAAGTCTACCTGGTGCTCAATACCATGCACCGGTGGCAGACCTGGTGGAAGCTCGTCAGGCATGAAATCCGCAAAGTCCTACAAAACAGACAAAATAGCAGGTGGGAGTGCGGGCTCTACCGTAGTAGTGGCATAAAGGCGAGGAATAAGAAGAAAACAAGCAGACTTGCCTTGAAGTGCCGGTGTGAGGTCTCTGTGATGTGCCAGGAGAACTCTGGGTTCACAGGTGCCCCGCAAGGTAGACGCAGAAGTAGGTGACGAAGAAGTTAAGCCACCCGAACCTATAGAGGGTAAGCGCAAAGTAATTCCAGGGGTAGAACGCTTACCTGACGATGCAGAAGACCCTCCAAAAGAGGCAGAAGGCGAAGACGCAAGAAGAGAAATGGACTCGGCCGAGTTGTCAGCGCAGCCCCTAACTCGGTCCACAACTCGGTCGAGTTGTTGGCCGAGTTGGCTGTTGTTGTCCTGACGCGGTCCAGAACTCGGCCGAGTGGGTGGACGAGTTGTTGTCTGGCGCCCTGACTCGGGCCACAACTCGGTCGAGTTGGTGGCTGAGTTCCCATCTGTGTCCACAACTCGGTCTGGGACGCGGCCGAGTTGTCATCTAGAGTTCTCCGCGGGGAATGCCGTTGCAGGTGGAGTTCTGGCGGCCTCCAGTGACTTCTGGCGTTGGCGCTCGGCCTGGTCCTATAAAATTTCCTGCGGACTCATGGGTAAGAGAGTCACGCGCCTCCCGTGATAATTGAACATGTAAGTGTTCAAATACTCGTCGTGAAGCACGCGACGATCATATAACCATGGACGTCCCAGAAGCAAATGGGTAGCGGTAGCAGCAACAACAGGTTTTATTATGGGACAGCTCATGATGTTCATATCGATCTATTATACGCCTCTGCATCTAGCATTGGGTAGACCTCATACAATAACTTTCCTAGCTCTACCTTATCTTTTGTTTAATTTCTTCTGGAGCAATCATTTTGATTATGGATCTACTACCAGAAATTCAATGCGTAATCTCAGCATTCAATGTGTATTCCTGAATAATCTCATTTTTCAATTATTCAACCATTTCGTTTTACCAAGTTCAATGTTAGCCAGATTAGTCAACATTTATATGTTTCGATGCAACAACAAGATGTTATTTGTAACAAGTAGTTTTGTTGGTTGGTTAATCGGTCACATTTTATTCATGAAATGTGTTGGCTTGGTATTAGTCTGGATACGGCAAAATTTTTATATTCGATCGATTATTCGATCGAATACGTACCTTCTTAATGTACTTATTCGAGCTATTAATGTACCTATTCGATCGAATAAGTACTTCAATTCTGACACAAGGTCCTTCAATTCTGGGGTGGTAACATCACAAAGCACAGTATCGCTATAAGGACCAATAGAAAAGTAAATAAGACACTGTTGTGAAACTTTGTTACCTGAACCATCTGAAATCCACTGTAGACCATAGGGAGTGGGGTGTGGAGTCGTAGGAAGGTTGAAGTGGCAGACAACCTTCTCATTGATGATGTTGCAGCATGAGCCCCCATCAATGATCACGCTCAGTGATGCATTTTGAAGTCTGCATCGAGCGTGAAACAAATTCTCCCTCTGCTCAGCCAGGTCACCCTCCTTGACACTCAGAATGCGTCGTGTGACCAAGGCAAAGTGGTATGTCTGGTCGTCATAGTGGTCCGAAGTGTTGACCACACAGCCCTCAGCATCGGCTGTATACACAGTTGCAGGGTCCGCCTCAACGTCATCCTCATCGACGTCGTCGTAGCTCTCATATCCTGCAGACAGGGTGGAGAAGAGGACCTTCCTGGCATTGGGACAATTCATCTGGTAATGTCCTCGTCCTCCACACCGGAAACATTCCATATCACGGGCTCTGTCAGAACGAGCGGCCTCTGTAGTTGGCGGCTGCGGGCGGTGACCAGGAACAGACGGGGTTGCTCTCGGCGTCGCAGTAGCAGACGCAGTACATGTGCTTCTCCGGTCCTGTCTAGGCGCACTAGAGGTAGGAGTAGAGTCAGTGCCCGAAACCAAAGGAAAGGGTCTAGAACCAAACCTGGAAGATGTCGTGGACTGCTAGGGTCTCTGCCTCTGGCGCTGTTGCTGAAGGTAGAACTTCTGCGCAGTGTGCACGACGTTGTTTAGGTCCCGAATAGGCAGGACGTCAACCTGATCCTGGATAGGCTGGTTAAGCCCAGTAATGAACCTCGTGCGCAAGGTGCCCGGAGCAACACTAACTCCAACCTTGAAGTACATGTCCTCGAGGCGAGCGAAGAACTCTTGAGGCGAATCTGTGCCATGTATTGCACGAGCGATCTCAGTCCGCATCTGCTCCTTGTAAGTGGAAGGCACATACTTCCTAGTCATGATGTACACGAGCTGATGCCACTCAGTAATGGGTGCCCAACTGACGTGGCCGAAATATGCAATGCAAATATCGTTGAATGGCCTAGTCAAAGTAAATGTCCTAACAGACCTACTAAATGGATGTATAGTAAGCAAGTAAGGGTCGAACCCACAGGGAAGATCTGATGAAGTATGCAATTATGATTGACAAGTAACAAGGAAGGGGGTTTTTAGTTATTAAGGAGAATAAAGCAAACAAGTTTGATTGAGTTGAGAATATGATTGGGGAAAAGAGTTCCACTAGAACGAGATCCACAATACAGAGATATAATTTGATCACTGAAATCTATTCAATCCAAGTTCTTTCACTATTCTTATGGTTGTTCCCACCCTGATCTTAAGTACTACCAATTCTCACAGTTGTTGATAGACTTATCACAATATCAATGGAAGAAAACCTTACCACCAATAAAGCAATAGCAATGCACACAAGGATATAGGATACATGCAAATAGAAGAAAACCTTACTACTTAACATGCAAATGATTCTCACTCACGATTGCGCACTCGTATTCCACTATATGCAACAATCGTGTATGCTACTAGATATGCACTCGTATTCCACTATATGCAAATCCTAGCAATTGATAAATAGTATTCAACCTAGTTGATCAGGCTATGAGGAATAACAATAAATCAATATTCAATATAACCAAGAGAATCAAACCAACACTTATAAGAATAGAAACAAGGAATAGAAATCTCACAAACACATCAATTGTATTGCTTCAAACGTCTAGTAGAACAAAGGGAAATTAGTGCTCCATTCAGAGGTGAATGAAACCCTAATAAAAAATAAAACTACGTAATGTAAAACAGTAAAAGTAGTGTCTCCCTTCTTAACCTAGAAAAGGGTCTTAAATAGGCTTAGGAAAAATAAGTTAACCTAATGGAAATAACAAAGGAAATAAAATAATAGAAATAAAGAAATCCGAAATGCATAAAAGGAAATAAAATCCTTCTGGTCGTGGGGCGTTACGTGCCTCACCGCGGGGCGGTGGCTTCTTCTGGCGCGACCAGCTCTTCTCTGAGACCCACCGTCGGGTCGCGGTGGCATCTGGCGCGGGGCGGTTGTTGGATCGTTAGAGTTACGTCTGAGGGAACAAAGGCTTTGTTCCCACAGAAGGCACAGCGGATTAAAAACAGCAAGAAAGATAATGAACGAACTCACGATGTATAGTGGAAACCCTGATTAGCAAAACTAGATTCTCAAGGAAAAACCACTACCTTCAAGCTTCCGCTTGAGAGGATTTTGAAGCGTGTACTTGTCTTATTGATCTCTTGTTCGATTACACTTGTATCCTGGACTTCGACCTCTAAACAACCAGCTAGACTCGAAGCCTCTTCTACAATGATGAATCCGAACTCAACCCTCAAAGACTCACACACACTTCACTCTCTTTGTTTTCTCTTCTCCTTCTTTTTCGTCGTTCTTCGTCGTAGTTAGAAATAAATCCTCATTTCACCTAAATACAACTTCGGCTAAACCCTAATCAAACAAGATAAGATTATTCTAAAAAACGGATTTCTAGAAGATAGGATCTTTTATGTGAAGAGTAATATCCTAACCGATCATATTGATTAAGGAAGGAATTCCTTAATTAATCTAGTCGGAAAGGATATCAAACTTCTCTCTCTAATTTCTTATCTAAGGAAAGATTCCTAGGATAACATAAATCGGGCTTTTCTCTCTCCGTATCTTCTCAATCCGGCTTGATCCTTGGAGCCGAAGTCTTCAATCCTTTACCGCGTGCGTTACATGATTTGTTTCCATAATTCAGCACGCTGGATTTCTTCTTTCCTTTTGCAGCCTTGATCTGGTCCATCACTTCAGTTCCTTGAGAGGTAACAAAGCACTTGACAGGACTTTGTTCCCTCTGAGATCCTTTGCTGCAAAGCTCCCTGGGATAACTTTTCTTGTTCCTGAAACACTTGGTACACATATTAGTTGAGTGTTTGTTACCATCAAAACCTAAGGAATTCAACAAATTCCCCCTTTTTGATGGTGACAAACACCCTTAACAAGAAAGCATATACCAACTAGAAAAAGACAAATATGACATGAAAGTTTCCCACTAAGACACAGTTAGTTCCCCCTTAGTTCAGCAATACGTTTTACCTGTTCTGTTCCCCCTCAACCAATGCTACCTGTCATATTCCCCCTTTTGGCATCATCAAAAACATCAGTAAAGAGTTAGAGAGGAAACAGTCAAGGCAAGATAAGCAAAATACCCCTTGTTCATTAATTGAAAAAAAACTTAAACAACATGCAAAGACAGCCGAAACATGCAAAACAGCTAAACACAGTCATTAAGCCACACAGGGCACACAAGTCAGAGAGAAATAAAAACAACTAAGGAGGATAGATGAGCAAGGGAACAAAAGAGTGGTGGATGGCAGGTAAACGGTTAGGCATCACTATGACCAGCCGATGCAGCTGATGCATGATGGGAGATAAGCGCACGTACGTCTGTCAAGAGAAGCGTCTGCTGAGCAGCCAAATCCTGCACTGCCTGGCAAAGACTTCTCAGATCCTTCCCCAGAGTTGATTTCTCATTCAGTTCCCCCTCAGAACTGTCCGCCTCAGAATCTTCCAGAGTCTCAGAAACAGCCGGAACACTTTCCACTTTCACCCAGCCTTCGTCACCTTGAAGAACAAACTTCATCTTGTGCAGATTACTAACATCGAAGGGGCGGGAGAAGACACTCGATTCCGCCGAAGAGTTGTAGACTTTATGGTACTCAAGAATCTTTTTGACAACTCGAGGGAACGGAAGAGCGTGTTGGTCTGTGTTCCTGGCATGGGACATGTGCTGCATCATAATCCTGGGGAGGCAAATGGATTCCTTCTTCAATAGCGTAGATAGGAGGACAATATCCAAAATCAGCAGTCGGTTCCTTTTCTGTCCCCTGGGCGTTATGTTGCTGATCAAGAAGTGGTATAGTACTTTGTTGACGGCAGACATCTCAGATATGTCGAGATCACCACTTCCCAGAGCATTCTCAATGCCGGCCACTGCCCACACTGCTTCAGAATATGGAAAATCCTTAGGCCACCTTCCTTTCGGGTACTCGCCATACCCCTCATGTGGGACTCCCAAAGCTACTCCCAACTCAATACTTGAAAACAGATGTACCTTCCCTCCAAGCGTGTAGCTCCCCAGAACGGCATGGGGTCTGACTTCCATCACATAAGACGAGTAGAACTCCCTCAATAAATCCTCATCCACTCCTTCCTCTTCCATGAACAGCTGACTCCACTTATGAGCGTCCAGTACTGCAACACTTCCTCCAGACAATTCTCCTTAAGGAACTCCGGGTCCACCAGCAATTCTTTTACCACGGACTTATGGCTCATGCTTTTAACTTCATCAGCCCCCACCTTCCCTTTGGCTTTGGCGGGCTGACGACGTAGACTTTTGCGGAGAGGACCGACAGAGACCTTGGCTTTCTTTGCTTTGTTCCCAGAGAGGGGTTCTGACTCCTCGTCAGAACTTACAGTGATTGCCTTCTCGGACTTTTTCTGAGAGCGAGTCTTCCTCTTGGAGGAGCATGCGGTCTTTACCCTTCCAAACGACTTTGGAACCTTAGGTGGCTCCTCCTCATCATCTCCCTTAACCAATTCCTTGGCGAGACTCCTCACAACACCCTGAATCTTCTCCTTCACAGCCACGTGCTCCTCTGTGGTGGCTGGGGTGGTCTCTCTAGGTAATTCCTCTAGTACCTCTTCGATGGGGTCAGGATGGGTTGGAGAGGAATAAACCTCTTCTCTTTCAATAGAGGAGATGGCGGAGGGAACGGCTGGGGAGATTTTAGGGTTAGGGTTTTGTGGAGTAGGTTCCGTGTTTGGGGACATTGGGGCTACGTAGGGGACCATGATGAGTTGGTCCTGGTTAGGTGATGGTGGAGGGGTAACGGTGGTGGTTGCCGAAGAGGTGGAGGTGGAAGGTAGGGATTGGGTTATGGCGGCGAGGAGAGCGGGGTCGGTTCCCATTGATGAGAGTTTGGAGAGGAGGGCTTGGAGGTCTTGGGCAATGGTGGTGGGAAGGTTTGAGTTGGAGGCCATTTCTGTGAGAGAGGGAGAGTTCTGGGAAGACAAGAGACAGAGAGGAAATGAGAGATTTGCTTGAGGAAGATAAGGAAACAGTGAGGAGGAGACTTACCCGGAGACCCAATTTATAATCTTCACCAAATCTTCTAGTGTTTCCAAAGATAAGTCCAGATCTTTTCAGTTTCCGACGGATAACAATTGCAATCTTCCAACTTCTCAAAATAAAATCAGAATCTCGTCCAAATCCGACTTAGCCAGCCGAATTATCTTTCCCAACTCCTTTCTATCAAAACAGCCCTAAATGCTCAACGCGGTCCAACACAGACTTCCATCATTACACCCTGCAAACACACGTCACCTCAACCTGCAAGTCACAGAAGCCGAATCGTTTTCCCGCCAAACCAAAAAGTAGTAGGGTGTGATGCTGGGGGTTAGTTACCAGAGAGGGTACAAAAGACCATCACACCAAAATATATGATATTTGCGATTGATTTTTACATCATGCCTGAGGGGTCTCCAGTTGTGGATGATTAGATGGGCTCATAGGAGACATCAAGCATGGCGGTTACGGGTGAGCTATAGAATCAACTATCATTTGGGCTTATGATGAGGGAACAAATCATCAAGTTGATTCTTTTTGGGCCGAAAGAAAGCTGATTCTTGTGTAACATGGTGACAAAGATGATCATGCAAGACATTCAACATATCGAGGAAGTGAAAGCACATATTCAAGCCAAAAGTTCAATTAATACCCAAAGAAGAGAATGCATATCAAGACCTGAAAATTCAACTTTCACAATTTACCATGTAATCTAGCCAATCATCGAGGGAACACAACAAATAGACATGTAGTTAGGGGAACAAACCAGGCTTCGTATGGAGCTGAATGTAGAGTTCCCCAACAGGTGTCCTAATGAGAAAACTGGCATTTGATCCTTTGATCCACAAGTTTTCCTGTATGCCAATCTTTCTCGACACAGTGATCTCTTTCCTAGATGTACATGGTACCTGAGTAATCAAACAAGGAACAATTTAGTCATTAAGTCCTTATCCACATATCCGTTTCCTTTACCTTTGTCACCAGGCACTTGAGTCTCGAACATTCCTGCAGAAGTGAGGTGAGACTCGCTTCGTTCCCTGTCAAGTAACTGACCCTTGTACGAATGAAATACCGGGAACTTTCCTCACTTTATTCTGCGCATAAAGAGTTAGTTCTTGCGAACCCAGACAAGCTTATGCTCTCTGGACACAGGAGCAACATATCTAATTTTAGGAGGTTCATCAATCATTTGCTCTCTAGTAGTGCGAGCAATCTCCTCATTGTGATGCTTCAGAAGGCATTCTTGTTTGTAGTGACCAGAGTGTCCACAATACCAACAAACCCTTTGACACTTTAGGTCAACATACTTCCAGGCCAAATTGTTTTGTTAGCAATCCTTGAATGAAAATCAATATTATTGGACTTACTGCTTTGAGATTGCTTCAACCAGATAGCGTGAGCCTTCTGTCCATGATACCAAGCCTTACCCTCCTCAGTCGAGTTTGAACAGTCTTTGCCTTTGTTCCCTCCGGAGGAACTGTTCCCTTTTTCTTTTACATACTGTTTTCCTTCGACTTTGGAGCTTTTTTGCTTGGTGTCATTGACAGGAAGTTTTGGTTGATAGCCAATCCCAAAGCGAGGCACTTCCTTTGACTCAGTCTTCTTTTCATTCTTGGCTGCAACAAAGACAATGCATTTTGGCTTGTCCTTCTGTTCCTCACTGAGTTTGGTTAGATCACTAGAAAGTTTTGCATTTCCTAGTTTCAACATTAATGACTCAGCCTCGAGTGAAGAAACAGAGGACTCCAGAGACATAATCTTTTCAGTGAGTTTGGGACACTCAGAGCAAGAGTTTGAAGAGGAGGATGAACCTTTCTCAAGCTTGAGCATTTTGTTTGCCCAACCCTGATTTTCTTCGATCAAACCTGAGATCGATTCATCTTTCTCTTCCATTTGCTCACTGAAAAGACTATTCTCATGAACAAGTTTCTTAATGAGAGATATCAAGCTTTCTTTAGATTTGCTTTTTAAGCTTGATACGAGATCAGATTCAGTTACCTCATCGTTGAGTAGATCTCCCTTTGATTCATTTGGAACTTCAATGGCCATCAGGCAGACATCCCTGGAGTGTGACGATTCTTCGTCGTCTGAGTCTGAGTCTCCCCAGGTGGCAACCATTGCCTGCTTCCCTTCATTTGCTAGAGGTATTCCTGCCTTTCTCTTGAAGCAGTTTCTGGCCATATGTCCCTTGTTCAGACAGTGGTAGCACACGGCATCTTTTAGGTCTCTGTTCCCTTCGGAGGAACTCGACGAATCCTTGTTCCGAGACCAAATCTTACGCATGGCTCTTGTGATGAGCGCAACATCTTCATCACCATCCTCATCTTCGACTTGAGACAAGTCAAATGCCCTTTCCACCTTTAAGGCAATGCTCTTCGCCTTCTCCTCTCCCTTCTTGTTCAGCTTGTGATTATAGACAGAGGCGTTGCTTTCCAGCTTAGCAACAACCTCTTCCATGGTAAGAGGCTTGACATCCGTCTGAGAGTAGAGAGCAAGAGCAATGGCATCCCACTGAGAGTTGAGGCCTTGCATAAAGTGGTGAGTCAGTTTCCAGTCTGACATTGCTTCACCAAGGAACTGAAGCTGACCAATTAGCCCCTGGAATCTGGAGTAGTACTCCTGAATATGTTCATCTTTTCCCTGAGAGACTTGGTCGTACTCCTTTATCAGAGAGAGAATTCTGTTTTTCTTGGCATCTTCATTTCCTTGATGAAGGCGCTTCAAGGCATCCCAGATTTCCTTGGCAGTCTTGTAACTCATGATTTTCTTGAGATCCGAGGGAAGAAGAGCCATGTGAAGGATCTTCTTAGCCCTGTTGTTCTTCTCCAACTTCTTCCAGTCATCATCGGTGTAGTCGACCTTTGGTTTTGGCTTAGTAGCATCTGTCTCATTTTTAATAGCCAGAGGTCCAACTTCGATGACTCGCCAGATCTGTCCATCAAGGGAACAGATGTGGGACTCAATTTGTTCCACCTACCAGTCATATTCTCCTGCCTTCAGAATTGGTGGCTTCCAGAACGAATCTCCGATTGCATTGCTTGACGACGACATCCTTCCTGGAAATTCTATAACGAAAACAATCTAGAGCACCAGGCTCTGATACCAATTGTTGGATCGTTAGAGTTACGTCTGAGGGAACAAAGGCTTTGTTCCCACAGAAGGCACATCGGATTAAAAACAGCAAGAAAGATAATGAACGAACTCACGATGTATAGTGGAAACCCTGATTAGCAAAACTAGCTTCTCAAGGAAAAACCACTACCTTCAAGCTTCCGCTTGAGAGGATTTTGAAGCGTGTACTTGTCTTATTGATTTCTTGTTCGATTACACTTGTATCCTGGACTTCGACCTCTAAACAACCAGCTAGACTCGAAGCCTCTTCTACAACGATGAATCCGAACTCAACCCTCAAAGACTCACACACACTTCACTCTCTTTGTTTTCTCTTCTCCTTCTTTTTCGTCGTTCTTCGTCATAGTTAGAAATGAATCCTCATTTCACCTAAATACAACTTCGGCTAAACCCTAATCAAACAAGATAAGATTATTCTAAAAAATGGATTTCTAGAAGATAGGATCTTTTATGTGAAGAGTAATATCCTAACCGATCATATTGATTAAGGAAGGAATTCCTTAATTAATCTAGTCGGAAAGGATATCAAACTTCTCTCTCCAATTTCTTATCTAAGGAAAGATTCCTAGGATAACATAAATCGGGCTTTTCTCTCTCCGTATCTTCTCAATCCGGCTTGATCCTTGGAGCCGAAGTCTTCAATCCTTTACCGCGTGCGTTACATGATTTGTTTCCATAATTCAGCACGCTGGATTTCTTCTTTCCTTTTGCAGCATTGATCTGGTCCGTCACTTCAGTTCCTTGAGAGGTAACAAAGCACTTGACAGGACTTTGTTCCCTCTGAGATCCTTTGTTACAAAGCTCTCTGGGATAACTTTCCTTATTCCTGAAACACTTGGTACACATATTAGTTGAGTGTTTGTTACCATCAAAACCTAAGGAATTCAACAGCGGTGAAATCGCCCACTCCTTCTTCAGCTCCTCTTCTTCTTCTCTTCTGCTCTTCATTACTACCAAGTGTTGGTAGCCTTCTCCAATAAACTCTAGCAGAACCTCATCCATCTTTATCATCTCCATCTCCGTCTAAGCTGTAAATCCCTGGATATCTTCACTTTTCTCCACAACTTCTGGATCACAAAATTAGCCTCAAATCTCATCCTAAACTCCTCCAAATGATACTAATAATTGCTAGTAAAGGTGCATGAAATGACACCTATCAAATTCCCCCATACTTAGACCTTTACTCGTCCCGAGTAAGCTAATGATAAACCCACTCCCTCAATCAAACACCAAGGTCTCAGGAAGTACAAAAAAATATGACACCAGCAACTACAACATATCAACAATTAGCTCCAGACAACCAAAACAAGTGATGCAAAGATAATTCTAATCCTAACTCCAATCTAGCTCCTTATCGCTCCAAGAGTGGCCTACCCGGGTCCTCCTTATGACTCCCCTTCTTATGACGCCTCGCCAAGAATAATGAGAAATCCTAAAATCACTCTTCTTCTTTTACGCTCATCTTGCCTAGGCGCCCTCTCGGGTTTTCACCTAGCCACTCATTTCATTTTGCTAGATATCTCACAAATACTCGCATCACTCCATTCCACTTTTGCACCGGTCTATACCAGTTGGACTACCTGCTTATTACCTGAATCGCCATTTCGGGTTTTCAGCTCATCCCAGGTTTTTGATTGCCTTTTTACATCTTTTTGGCTTTTTCATTTTTATTTTTTTTTTTGAAAAGAAATACTCGAATGGAAATTACAGAAAAACAAAGCTAAAACAAAGCTATGTACAAAAGATAGACAGATAGCAAGTCTAAATCTCTCCCCCATACTTAAACCGAACATTGTCCTCAATATAGAAAAGAGAACAGCAAATAAAATAGGGGCAGGAGAAATAAACTCAATGTGGGCCTGATGGCGGTGGTGGTGGGAACCTCCCGAAGTAGTCCCTCATATGAGCGTCCATAGCGTCCAGACGCTCATCTATATCAGCACGGAACCGGGTCTGCCAAGTCTGCAGATCGGTCTCTACTCGGGTGTTCCAATGCGTCTGCTGCACCGAGAATGCATCAAACCTTGCATACAACTCCTGCCAAGGTGTGGCAGGAGCATAAGAAGACGAGGGCGCATCAAACTGGGTAGGCAAAGGGGCATCCTCACCCACAAACTCAGCAACACCAGCACTAGGGCCCTCTCCAAACGGACCCGAAGGAACAGCAGCAGGGGTAGCGTCGGCCATAACTCTGCTATCACTGGGAATCCACCAATCCGCAAATGAAGGAGAATAAGTGAAAACCCAGGGAAGAATCAGAATATGACCATCATATGAAGACCAAACTAAATCACCATCCCTGCCCAATGGTTTCAGCATCGAGCACACTTTCATGTGCGCCATATCATACACCGCGTGAGCAACAGGTCGAGGAATCCGATCGGTAGCTATAATGTCAGCACAAAGAAGGGTGATCAAACCACCCCCACAAATATCACGTGGCTCACCATCACGAATCCTCTTCAGGGAACCCAGAAAGAGGGTAGCCCAACACGGCGTGTACGTAACAAGCTCCAAGATGCTCAAAAACCACTAAAAATCCTTCAAAGGGACCTTACCATCATCAGCATGGCCAAAGAAATCTCTCATCAACACCTTGTGGATCAACCTTAGGCAAGGGTTTACCAACTTCGAATTCACCTCCTGGCCCTTCTTGAACGTCCTATGCGTGACAGCCTCCCAAAACTCCATCATATTTGTCTCAACTATTCCACCAGACCACCCATCAGACGGCTCCTTTGTAATGCCTAGGGCACCACGAATCTCCTCAGCAGACAAAGTATAATCACGACCATTGTACGTGAACGTGATCTTCATCAACCTCTTGTCAGCGGAACCATCAGAATACCTCTTAAAAGAGGCAATGAACTGGTAGCACAGCTCGGGATAAGCATCAGCGGCCTTGTTCAAGAAAGTCCCCAGGCCACACTCTGCTAAACACAGGGATACACACTCCAACATACCAAACTCAGCCAACGTCGGCTTGTCAAAGAATTTAGTAGCAACACCTTCCTCTCCTTCACAACATTGTAGATCTCATTCTCATCCCTCGTAGATACTTGCTTCCTACATCTAGGTGTCATAAGTAATGAATTGAGATGCTCAAAACAGAGGGCAACCAAGAGGACTTACAAACGAGCGAAAACACGAAGTCTGGTAGTCTCGACGCGGGGCGGTGGACGAGTCGTCGGGTCGCGGTGAGATAACTGGAACTTCTCACCGGGTCGTGGTGGGGGTCGCCGCGGGGCGGTGGTTGGCGACGTGAGGCGGGGCAACGCGAGGCGGGGCGACAGCGACGCGGTGGGGTGGTGTTTGGCTTGTGTGTGAGGCTAAACTCCAAATTGGGCAAGGAAACTCAAGATTAAGGTATTTGGAGGCTAGGATCGGACCAAGAACGAGAGGGATTGGGGGAGAATGGGGGATTTGGCTTGGAGAACTTGAGAGGGGTGTTGGATATGGAGGGTTTGAGAGAGTGGGGGCTAGGTTAGGGAAAGGGAATAGGAAGAAAAGGGGTTGATGGGGCCGGTCATATACAATGGCCCAAAGAGAAATCTCGGCCCACAAAGGGGGCCCAAACCGTCAAATCCTTAGTTACCACTCAAGAAATAAAAATTTTACTCCCTGTTTAAGGTTTTTTCGATGCCCTTTATTCTTTTTTTTTTCGGAGTTGAGAAGGCATACCAGACCTCCACCGCGGGGCGGTGGCTTCTACCGCGGGGCGGTGAGAATTGGCTGGGAACACCGTCTCTCTCCATTTACTTTCGTACCTGAAATGTTAGTGACAGGCGAACGAAACAAAGCAAAAGAAATTACGAAATTAATCTAAGAGAAAAGAAAAATTTAGGAAAACTACCTCGGGTTGCCTCCCGGACAGCGCCTTAGTTAACGTCGTTGGCTCGACGTACTTCAAATCAATCACCACCTAGAATAGGATCCTTTCGGAATCCTCTTACTTAACTCTTCCTGCTGGGACTTTCCATGGAAAGGCTTGGACCTTAGACCATGTTTCCTCTTTGCCAATGACTCCATGATTGCTCCCTTTGGAGCATCTCCCCCATACTTAGAGCGATGTGGGGGCCGATATGGCTTGACCTGATCATGTTGCACGACACTAGATGAAGGCTTACAGCCTTGTATGGTTAGTGCAGGGGGACAAGTGCCCAAATTAGAGGGAATTGAATCTCCTATGTCATCGAGTAAGACATCATACTCATGCGAATCAAAAGGTTCAGCAATAGCAGACAATTCAACTATGGTCTCCACTACACTAGTCTTAACATTTTCCTGAATAGGATTATCGATATCACGAGTGCAGCAAAGGGGAGGCAATTCAATGGAGTTGGCCTTATGAATATTATGCTCAAAAATTATTTCATCGAATTCCATAGTCAAAGTTCCACTATCCACATCAATCTTTGTCATGGATGTTTTCATAAAAGGTCGACCTAACATAACAGGAGCAACCTGCTCATCATAGTCCATATCCATAACAAAGAAATCAGCAAGGAAAATCAAAGGACCTATCTTAACAAGAACATCCTCCACAATACCCTTAGGAGGCACACAAGAACCATCAGCAAGTTGTATCACAATATTGGTATCATGCAAGGGTCCTACTCCTAAATCCTCAATCAATGAATAAGGCAAAACATTAATAGAGGCACCCAAGTCTAGCAAGGCTTTCTCAAATCGATGCTCACCTATAGCAATCGGGATAGTGAACGTACTTGGATCCTTGCACTTCTCAGGCATACACCTTTGAAATACCGCCGAGACATGTTCACCAACCGGAACCTTCTTCTGGACCTTCAGCTTTTGTGTCCTCTTGACGGTGCACAGCTCCTTCAAAAACTTGGCGTATCGAGGAACAGCCTTAATAAGCTTGAGAAGAGGAATATTCACCTCACAGTTTCGGAACATCTCGAAAAGATCACTGTCGTCGGCGACCCTTCTAGCCTTTAGCGCCTCGGGAAAAGGTGATGGTGGCTTCTCGGAACCAAGAGGGGGGGAAATGGACGAACATAATCATCAACACAGATCTCTTCTGCAGAGCAAGGATTTTGGAGGCCGGGTCGTGGTAGGCTCACCGCGGGGTGGTGGTTATCGCCGCGGGGCGGTGAGGTCGCGGTGGGATTACTGAGACTTGCCGCCGGGTCGCGGCTAGTGTCGCCGCGGGGCGGTGGCAGGCATCCTTCTTTCTTGGCCTCAGCCTCAACTTGTCGTCGGGTCGCGGTGGAGTCCACCGCGGGGCGGTCACCGATATTCTTCTTCTCAGACTCGCTCTCCTCTTCAGCAATAGGAGGAACGACCAGCTTCTTTCCACTTCTGAGGGTGATGGCACTCACATTCTCCCTTGGATTCACTGTAGTCTGAGAGGGTAGGGAGTTAGATGTCCTCTGGTCAATCTTGGTTACAACATCAGCCAGTTGGCCAATTTGTCTCTCCATATTCTTTATGCTTGACTCAGTAGCCTGAACATGAGTGGTGAAATGCTGAGTCAGAGTCTTTAGCATCTCTTCAAGAGTAGCACCAGAGGTTTGGCCTTGAGGCCTCTGTTGGTATGGGACTCTTTGTTGGTATTGATGTTGTGCTGGCTGTTGACCACCTTGGGGGTCGCTCCACCTGAAACCCGGATGGTCTCGCCCTCTGGGATTGTAGTTGGGCTGTCCACCAAATTGCAGTCTAGGGGGTCCGTAACCTCCTACAACATTCACTTCAGCAGTACCTTCCTCCTGCAGCTGAGGACAAGTATCGGTAGGATGGAATTGATCACAGCAAATCCCACATGCCTTGACTTGTTGAGGAGTGTTTTGGCTCACCATTCTCTTCACCATCTCCTTCAACTCAGCTAACTCATTCAGCACTGGGCTCGGTCCTGCAGGAGTCACAGCATTGACTGCCTTTCTCTGATATGTCTTTCCAAAGCTCCTGGTACTCTCACTCATCTCCTGAAATCTCTCCATGGCTGCGTCCGGTGTCAGATTCAGAATACTCCCACCGCATGCAGTGTCAACCATCCTTCTTTCCTGATCTAGCATACCATTATGCAAGTAGAGAACAAGATCCTGCTTGGCGTATCCGTGGAACGGGCAGCTAGAGCAAAGCCTCTTGTACCTCTCAAGATAGTCATATAGCGTCTCATCACCAGCCTGCTCAATGTTAGCAATTGCCTTTTTCAAAGCATTCGCCTTCTTCGTTGGGAAATACTTGTCAAGAAACGCCTTGTGCAGTTTAGTCCAGGTATCTATAGTCCCTGGTGGCAAGTAATAATACCAGTCGCTAGCAGAGTCTAGCAAAGAAAATCCAAAGGCTCTTATCTTGATTTGATCCTCCGTCACATTCCTTGGCTTCATAGTCATGCAGACATTGTGGAATTTACCCAGATGAGATATCGGGTCCTCTCCACTCAAACCATGGAATTTAGGGAGATAAGCAACAACTCCAGACTTCAGCTCAAAGTTCACCCCTTCGCCAAGCGCAGGGATGATGACAGCCAAGGGTTGTGCCCCAATGTTTGGTTCAGTTAGCTCTCTCAGAGTTTCGACCATTGCATCAGGAGGAATGTCAATTGGCTCAACGGTCTCAACTATTTCAACTATCTCAACTCCTGCTTCTTCTTCTTGATCGCGTAGGTTCGCACGGAATGATCTGTCGATTTCTGGGTCAAAAAACTCTAGCAGAACCTCAAGAAACTCTAGCAGAACCTCATCCATCTTTATCATCTCCATCTCCGTCTAAGTTGTAAATCCCTGGATATCTTCACTTTTCTCCACAACTTCTGGATCACAGACTTAGCCTCAAATCTCATCCTAAACTCCTCCAAATGATACTAATAATTGCTAGTAAAGGTGCATGAAATGACACCTATCACCAACCCATCCGATAATGCTGCTGCGTAATACGTTGCCACCATGTTTGTGCAGCTCCCTCAAAATGTAGAGTCACGAGGTCTACCTTCTCATGCTCAGGGATAGTCAAATGGTGCAGCACGTGCTCTGTGTTCTGCACCCACTCAAGAAAGACAGAAGGATCATATAAGCCATAAAAGTTTTTTGATTTTTACCTTCACGTCTCGGCGTTGGATTGGTGGTTGGGCCTGGAGGTCATGAAACCAACCTGGAGGGTCCGCTAAGGGCTCGAAGTGACGAGCGCCAAACTGTGGCGGAAAGCGAGCAGGTTGTCGCGGATGCTGTCGGCCGGCAGCTGGGCGTTGAGGCTGTCGAGCCTGCTGGTGGCGCCCTGGCTGGACAACGTTCCAATAGGCCTCCTGATTCTGAGGTAGCAAGGGAGGCGGCACATAGCTGGATCGCTGGTGCTGAAGCTCAGGGGGATCCTGGTGAGGCGGATGAAATCCGTCAGCATATCCCAACTGACCCTCATCCTCCTCAAGGTCGTACTCATCAAATTGATCCTCCTCATCAGCATAAAGAGGAGTGCGGACACTCTGATGATCCTGGTAAGCATCAATATCAAACGGCACAGAAGTGGGTGGCCGTTGTTGACGTTGTCGCTAGCGCTGCTGCAGATGTGAACCAGACGGTTGGCGTTGGGGACGACCGGATGTAGGCTGTAATGTCGGTGAGCGGCCTTGCCTATGTCGACCACTGGAATGAACCTGATCGTCCTCATGTTCCTCTTGGGAACTCTCATCATCGGCCTCTGCAGCTTCAGGGTTCTCTTCCCGGATTACTACATGCGCAGACCGTCGTTGCCGACGATGCTGCGGATCTACAATGTTTTCTCTCTGCGATGCCAGATGTTTCAGCTGGATTGGATCTGATGTGGAGGGCAGCATCACAGCTTTACCCTTCGTCTTTTCTAGGGCTAGGGTGCTCAAATCATCTGCATGTAGCTGACCCTGATCAGAAGCGACCGTAGCGATCGGAACCGTGTGCTGGTGAGAGTACTCTGCATTCTGACGCTGGAGTTCGGCTATATGCGCTTCTCTTGCTTTTTTTGTCAGCAAGCAACTCTCGGATCATCTTTTGTTCAACAGTCTCTGTTCCTGTCTCGCGTGTGGTATCACCTTCTGACATGGTACCTGACAGCAAGAAATGGCAAACCACAGGATCAAGGCGAACAACAACAGCAACAGAGAATCAACAAATAGGTAAGCAGAACCGAACTCAACAAGCAATCACTCGGAAAACTAATCTGGTTGGCCGTGTGGGCGGATACGAGCAGGCTTAAGGCAACTCACACAACAATCAACAAAATCAAGGCAATGCTCAGCAAAGAAAATGTCGAAAGTAGATATGCAAGGATATAAGCACAGAAGTAAGCACAACACAATCAACCAAGATATGCAGCCCAGACAGTGAGAGATATAGAAGACGGTAAATGAATCACGTGCGAAGGTGGTTATGGAAGGTGTCGGAATCAAGACCGGGTTCTCCCTTCCTGCTGCGAAGAGACGCACTTGCCTTATTTTGGCTTCTGTGGTCTCGAAAAAGAAAAAAAAAATTGTATAGCAGCGAACAGCTGTTGTAAAATATTTATTTATTTATTTTGACTGTAGGGCTGCTTCAGCCGTGAACAGTAACAACCGCAGCAATTTTAGCAAAAATTCACGAACAGTATACAGCAGAACAGCCAGCAGAAATGCATAGAAAGTTCAACAGAACGCACAGAAAGTTCAGCAGCAAAATAAAAAAAAAATGATGTGATTCAAGTGGGAAAAGAAGGAGATTGCGAAGATGTAGATTGTTGGCGCAAACAAGGCAAACACAGTTGCAAATAACTATCGAAGCCTATATGCAAGCAGATCTACAACAAACACAATAAAAAACCAAGTAAAAACACATGAAATTGTAGAAAATCGTGTGAATGGGTTCGGATCTGTGCATAAATAAAAAAAATGTTGGTTTTTGATGATGGCTGAAATTATCAACCACCAAACCTAGGATTTTTGTTGTTTTTTTCAGATTCAGATTGCAAGAAAAAAAATATTGGTTCCTAGAGCAAGATCTAGGATTTTTTTGTTGATGCAAGAATTGATTTACGGAAGCGAAGAAGTGATTGAACAAAGAGTTGGAACGACTTACGCAATTCGTAGGCTCTGATGCCAGTTGATGTGACTTTGTCCGATGGAAAGACCATAAATCGTTGTCAAGGATCGCTTGAATGCGTATTGGGGCGAAACAACTCGTCGAAAGGGAATGGAGTTGGTGTTCAGCGGACTGTGGAGGGTTCGGTAACACAGTGGACTGTTGGGAGGCACAGCGGTGACGGTGGAGGTGCGGCGGTGACGGAGGGGAGGCAGCGGACGGTGGACTGAGCGGTGGCAGCCGTGAGGGATGAGGTGAGGGGCGGCGGCTGCCCTAGGAAATTAGGGTTTGTGTTTTGGTGTTTGTTCGGATAGTTGGATAACCGAATTAACGCGCCAGGATAGTTCGACTAGGAACGCGTTAATTTTGTTGACGTCGGGGCCCAGGTTTCAGGAGATTACTCGACTGTAAACAAAAGCTCTATTTCGACGTGACTGAAATGAAATATAATAGTTCCTATTTATACTAGAGAGTGGGCCTAATGGGCCAGACTCTTTAGTTACTAAATCTGGCAGCTCATTTAACATAAATAGAAACCACCCAGAATTAACAGTTACTTAAAATAGAAATGATGTTCATAAAAATGTCCAGAAATAGTAAGTCTCCTAAATCGAGCTCAGACTGGATGTAGCTATAGAGGAGTCAATCACGGCTAAGCTGACGAGACACAAAAGCTCGGGTGATGTAGTGATCTGGCCGTGGCTGGCTACCAGTCTGGTCACCAAGGATTGTGTCGCTGCTTGGACACTCTTTGCTCTGGCGCGGGTGATAGGACATGTAGGTGGAAGTCGCATGGCGTCTTCCTCCTCTGTAGCTGACATGGAGGACTGGGTCACATCACATGTGGAGTAGTCAAGAAGTCTTTCAAACTAGAGTGTGCTCCTTCAACCCTATATTTAGTACAAAAGAGTTTAAAGTTTGATCATAGAAGAATGCTTATGTTATCTGCATAAGTGGTTCGTCCCTTATGCAGATAACAAAACGTGACCAAACAACCTTCAAGCTCCCCAAAATATATCAAATGAGAATGCAATACAGATTCAGGCGTGGCCACTAACCTGTTTGTCGTTGACGTTCCAAGCTTGAAAACAGTATGTGTCCAAGCTGACACAAGTCTTTCCCTGTACGGGATGAGCCAGTTGTTTCTTACATACTGATTCAAACGTGGCCAAACCCTCCATTCCGACTGAATTCTACGCAACTCCATCTCGTACTCGGATACAGTTGTTTGCTTGAATAAATTATAGTATGCATTTGCAAACCTTATACCCAAGCTTTTATCCTTCATCTCCTTCCTAGCATTGTCCTCTATGTTCTTCTTCACATGACGTCTACAGAGGATAGACTTGGCACTTGGAAAGAGTTTATATAACGCATTCATCAAGGCCTTTTCACGATCTGTCACTAGGCAAGTCGGTGTTACTTGACACTTTGTGCACATTTTAAGAAGTTGTTGTGTGGCCCACACGTAGTTGTCTTCTCTCTCATGCTATAGAAACGCCCCTGCCACATTAGAGTTCTTCCATGTAGACGTGACTCCTATTATTTCGAGGAAAGGCAAATCATACCTGAACAAGAAGATGTGTCATGCATAATGAATAAACATATCAACAAATAGATGTAGCAAGTAGATGTGTTACACTAACCTGTTAGTGTTGTATGTGGAGTCTAGCAAAAGGACGTACGGAAATGCCTTTAGGAGTTTCATGGAATCTGGACTGGCAAAGAAAATGTCGGTGATCTTATTCGTTGTTGGATCCGACCTATGCTCCACAAAGTAGTTGTTCTCCCTGCACTTATGGAAGAACTCTTGGACCACGGTTCTTCCTTCCATCCCACTATGTCGGACATTGTACACTTCATTGTAAATCTAATTCATTTTAGTGCAGTTGTTCGGGTCCTGGTTAAGTGTTGTTGCAATCTTTGATGGTTTACTATGATTTTATGTCATGACCTTAACCAACTTCTTCTGCTCAGGTGTCAACCTGTCAGCAACTGCATGCCCGTACAAGTCATTACCAATGACATGGTTGTGGGTTCCAACAACTACATTGATTGTATATGAGTCCCTCGGATTTTCTTGACATAACAATCTAAAGGGACAATCACATTTTTTGCTCCTTGTTCTTTGCCTTACTCTGTTTTCATCTTTAGGAATGTAAATTCCCACTTTTTCACACAGCAACCATGACTTCCGAAGGCTTCCTCCACCAAAGTTTCTATCCCGACCAATAGTGAGGCAGAAGTGATTATCAAATGCAATCTGTCTAGCCCTTTTAATTGCATCATCTCTGGAGCCGAATACTTCACCCGTGGAAAACTTCTCTGAATAATCTTCTGAAACAATCACTTCTTCAGGTGTAGGAAAAGAAAAATGCGGTTGTGTGTGTAATGTCAGAAACCCAAACTTAGGTGGAGCTTGCCACCTTACAGAGGGAATTCCACTACGAGCAAAACAATCTAATCCCGGCAAATGAGGTTGTTGAGGCGGCATAGGTTCGCCGAACAACCCAAGTGAGAAGGGCGGTGGTGTCATGTCTCACGCATCATTTAGGGACAAATTGTTAATACCGTTGTTCACGATATTGTTCTCCTATTGAAGTAAAAAAACAAGTTAGCGAAGTATCCAGTTTCTGTCAAACACAACCATACGTGACGAATAAACACACTTCAGCCGTCACGTATGGATTTACCTGGTCCGTGACGTATGAAGTAAATCCATACGTCACGGATGAGGCCAATCCATACGTGACGGACCAATACAATCCATTCGTCATGTACTGTTTTTCGAACAAAGATGAAGTCTTGCAGTTTTGCACTCAATATAACAACGCTAAATACTCAAACATGCAGTTTTGCACACAAAATCTACAACTTTTTAGTACAATTTAATCAAAGATGAAGTTTTTATGAACATATACTCACAAGTATTGAAATTACCTTAAGAAAGTGTTTGTTTTGGGGTAAGAACAATTCAATCATATACATTCACAAGAAAGAACCATAAAAACTCTTAACTTTTACTAACATGTAAAGTAAAAGCTTAAAAAACATACCTCATTGTAATTATAACTCGTTGAAACATCTTCTCCACCATTGAAGTTGGAAAAATCATCTTCATTTGTCATGGAAATGAACTCTTGGAAGATGATGAGAATGGAAGATGTGTTGTGGGAGGGAAAAGGGAAGAGTGATGGAGAGGTTTAGGGTTTAATTTTGGTCATAATATTGATGAGATATGACGGGGTAGTTAATGTAGTTAGGTGGGGACAAGTAACATTCAATTTTCTGGTTTAGGGGTTCGTCCGTCACGGACCATGTGCATCCGTCCGTGACGGACTAAGTTGATTTGTGCGTCACGTATGGATTCATTTGGATTAGGGGTTCGTCCTTCACGGACCATGTTCATCCGTCCGTGACGGACCAAGTTGATTCGTGCGTCACGTATGGATGAACATGATCCGTGACGGACGAACCAATGCGTGAAATAGGAATTTTGCCGGTGCGTGAAATAGAAATCGTGTAGTTATATCCAATTTGGTTATATTTTATGGTTATATCCTTTAGTTATATACTATGGTTATATCCTATAATTATATCCTATAGTTATATACTATGGTTATATCTTATAGTTATATCCAATTTGATTATATCTTATGGTTATATAACTATAAAATAGATGATATAACCATAGTATATAACTATAGAATATAACCAAATTGGATATAACTATAAGATATAATCATAGTATATACTATGGTTATATCATACATTATATTATATAATTATATACTATGATTATATCTTATAGTTATATCCAATTTGGTTATATCCTTATAGTTATATCCAATTTGGTTATATCATATAGTTATATAACTATAAGATATATGATATAATCATAGTATATAATTATAAGATATAACTATAAGATATAACCATAGTATATAACTATAGGATATAACCATAATATATAACTAAAGAATATAACCGTAGCATATAACTATAAGATATAACCAAATTGGATATAACTATAAGATATAACCATAGTTATATGTGATTTTCGAGAATAATAAAAATAAACAGTTAATATCAAACGAATTGGTGGAGAAACGTACATGAATAAAAATATATTGAAACCTCATAATACAAACAAATTTATTGCCATGTAACCCTGATTACTTGAAAACGTCTATTATTAGAATCAAATACAGATTTAAAAAAAAAATATTGTTCACTTGGTTGCGCCCAGGAAAAAAAAAATCATACGCCAAAATCTGGCGTACGTTGGATCAGCCCTAATATGGGCTGACTCAATCTCTACGCATTGTACGATAAAGTAATGCGTAGAGATTTATACTTTTTAAAATAAAAAAAAATACGTATAATCTTACAATTTATACATATCTTCACCTGTACGCACAAATATTACGTACGCAATTTCTGTGTATACAGATTATCGTGTATATAGGCGAAAAATATCGTTCATATAGCATGCTCGTTTTTTTATGGTGTCTTCGTATTTAGCAATAATATTTTAGATACTAATTTACACAACTTGAAGAAGATACTCACGTATCAGAGTTTTGAGTATAGCCAAACATAACTTACTCTGGTCACAAAAATTTGCCAAGTAACCTGAGGAAAGACGATATTATGCCCTCAAAACATGCAGTTTTTGTATCTCCCAACACATGAGAATGAGAGTATAAAAGTCTTGTTGTATCCATTGCCTCGTCACAGTCTATGCGGAAATCTGCCGAAGTTGAAGTTATTAGATACAGATTCTAACATTCATGATGACTTGCGTAACATCTTCTGCACAAGCTGACGGCCTGCTCGGAGCTGTAAATTTCTCATCATAACCCTTGAACACGTAGGCAAAGGACACGATGCCCTAGGCAAAGCGTTTCTTGAACAGCTGATGCCTTTTTGACGGATCTTTAGGCTTGCTTTTTACCATTCCTGGTCTCTTTTGTCCCGTGCTGTGGCAGATAAATGTAAACATCAGAGAAGGGCAGGACCCAAACTGGAAAGTTTTAACTCAAATACCAGGTTAGAGTTCATTAGGATTACACGGTGTTTACAGCACGGATCAAGTATTTAGAACGGCCATACCTGTATTCCATGTAGACCATACCACTTGCACCAGACATGGCACTCATTGATCCCATCATACGACGAGCTTTAATGACAGCTATGTCGTCAGCATCTTCTTCCAACATCTCTAGGCCAACCATATCATCTCCAGCACTCAATACCTGTTTCACAAATCGTCCAACTTATTATAAACATCATTTTCAAAAGCAAAACAGAGATAATTAGAAGAGATGGAAACACACCTTTCCAAGGAGAGCCAATTGATCCTGAAGCTTGTAATAGTTAAGCTCTGGCCCTGAATCGGGAGGCGGTAGACCTGTTATCACCTATAATCACATCATGCCAAACATCACTATAGCCCAATAAAATAAAAAGAGGAAAAGATAAACTACCCGAGAAGCGAGCAGATGCTATCTAAATGGTGTTTGATATCTAAACTATTAGCTGAAAAATAACAACACGGTTTTCAGAAAATGACACCAGCCGAAAGGGGAGTGTTTTGTAAAGTTTTAGCAAAAAAGAACTAGTTCATGCAAGTACCTTAAAGCTGTAACCTTGATCGATCAAAAACTGTTGCCTCTTAGTTGAATAATACATTTCCTGCAAAAGAAATCACAGTTTCATGACGTTTCACATATAGAGGGAAAATTAAGCATCTTCGTAGTGTATCAAAGTAAGAGACCTGTGTATCTGTCGATACGAGGGAATAGAAGAAGGCATTGTACTCTTCTTTTCCACCTGCCATCCTATCTTCAAGTCGGCCCTGTCGAAGTCATTATAACACCAATTTCAGTAGATGATGTCAAATATTTACTTTTCAGCTTGAGTCTCTTAAAAAATATATTCTGCACAATAGCAGCAGCAGAAGCCACTAAGAAACTGAAGTAGAGCATTCTCTCTCGTCATCAAAATCTTATATAAAAAATATTTACCCAAAACAATTTTTATGTCCTAACATGTAAACTGGTTGGCCTTCTTGCTTCATCAATTATGAAGTCCACTTGTGAGAGAAACAAGACAATGAATTAATGAAAGTAAACCAAGAAAAGAAAATATGCATGACATTTCCTTTAGGAGAAAGAAAATTTATATAATATTTGACCAAGTATTTACCCAAATGATAAATAATTCCACTTCAAAAATATGTAAGAAAATATATAGCATAGCACATTCTCGAAATTATTAACCCCTCAAATTTAGCCTAGAGTTTTGTCCAACTCCTCGGTATTTCTTTTATCTCACCAGAACCTTCACTTCGCTGCAAATGTCATTGAGGGCTAATGTTACCAGGATGAAAGAAAAAAGCAGAAGGAACAAAACCTTTGCTCTAAGAATACGACCAAGTCGCTGTGCTTCTTGACGCCTTGAACCAGCATGTGATGAAATCTGAATGATCACATTTGCTTCAGGAATATCTATTGAGTTATCTCCGACCTGCGAACACAAATGAGTAATCTGTCTCAGTCACGAATGAATGAAGGGTTTTATAAAGTTTCTACCAGAGAAAAGATCAGGGCTTGAACTCTATATTGCCATAGATTATCAGATATCATCTTACTCTTCCCTTGATGCACAACAGATTAAGTAGGTACTTATTTCATAAACAAAGGACATCTTTGTTAAGCTACTAGAGCTAAAAGAATCAAAACAAGCAATGAGCATGCCTTCTAGGCACAAATTAAACGACAATAGAAATCTTCCTAATGTACTAACTAATCAAAAAGAAAAACCACGGAAGTGTGTCATAAGATTTTTTTAATGGGACGTCGGGTCAGAGTAGTTGACTTCCAAGCAGAAGGGTGGATCTAATTAGACATTCAAGAGATCCTGATAAGTGAACAGCAAGCATCGGAAAAAATTGCTATGAAATGAAACATGAAGTAACAGACTGATACCTTTGATAAGAATATTGTATTTACATCACGACTGGTTTTGAATGCCTCCAGAATTTTAGTCCTTTCAACGTGGCTGCAAACAAATTTGGCCCGAGAGGAGAATATTAAGACATGAACAACACTGTTACTCGAGCACCTTTTTAGGCACTACTGGTGGAGCATCATGTTCACGTAAAATTATGCATTAATCAAGATCCACTCCAGGTTTTACCTTGAGAACAAAATACTTTGGCAGAAACTCTCAAATCTTACATTAAGACAAAATGGAGTTAATTCATTAAGTAATTTTTAGAGAAGACTGATACGTTCCTTGCTGCAGAACAGATTTTCTTATTTATTTAATTTTAGAATTTGTTTCTATTTAGTTAATTTCTTTAATTTCCCTCTAGCTACTTTCTAGGATTTAGTTTCCCCACTTTCTCCATATTTCCACTACCCAGTTAGTGTTTATTTACTGAATTAGTATTATTAGGAGTTAGTTATCTGCTTTATTTTCTATTTAAGCTGTTAGTAGTCTTGGTTCTAAGCAGACTGAGTTATTTGGGTATTGAATATCACAAAATTGGAGATTCTCCACCAAATTCCTGTGTTAGATTCTGACACTCAGTGGTCCTTTGGGTGAGATCCTTGCCCTAAGTGGTTTCTATCAAAGACCAAGGAAGTTTCATGATGATGAAGATAAAGTATATGATCACCTCATTACCACCTTTACAATAGGTTCAGAAAATTTTCAACTGAACCAACAGTCAAGCACTTGAAACACAGTATATAAGAAATCTTGAAGAGCTGAATCATTTTTCCTAAATCCAATCAAAAAGAGAAAAATTATGTATCATCCAAATACAGAAAAGGCCAACCCTAGTAAAATTGGACTTCAAGACTTCTGAGCATTTATATTTAACAAAGTTCTCAATATACATTATCTTTTTAAGGCTCGGATTAACAATTATATATATTTAAGTAGAATTTGTTACCTATGTGAAAATAGATTATGAAACACCATGACACCTATATGGAAATATCAAAACGCATGGTAGCATTCTTACGATTCTACAATCCTCCTAGTAGAAAATCTCACCTTAAAAATTAATACCCAAACCTCAGCGCCATAATTTAAATTTTCCCTTTATAATACATTGGGCTGGTGGGCTTCTAGTTACTACTATAACTAGTCTAAGTCCCGTGATATACATGTGATATTTTTAAATGAGATTATGTATTACGACATTTACACATAATTATGTTAGAACTTATATTAGTAAAAAAAATGTATTTGTGGAGAGTAATAAAAAATATGCAAACTTATTGTCTTTTTTATTCCAAATAATAATGATAAGAAGAAAATTATAATAAAATACATAGAGTAAGACATGTTTCCAATGAAAACAGTTGTCATGTGATGTAATAATATAAAAGATATAAATTCACAAAATGTCAAAAATAGGAAAAAAAAAGAATAGCGGTTGTAAAGAGAGTGGTGTGAGATGTGAGGTAGTGGGGTGGTTTATCTTTTTGAAAAAAATGATTTTTTTAAAAAAAAAAAGAATGGACAAATGTCAAAAACATGGTATGCCAAGTGGCTCAAAAAATTGTGAAGAGATGGTTTCTCCCTTGTATTGTATTAGGGTAGATATTTTAAATTATTCTGTAGAGTCGTAACACGATCCTCCTAGATCCCAATCCTAGTAACATTGCTACGAACCACTATTAATGACATGTTACGAAAGACTACTACTCATGATCTGTAATCGATAAAATGGGTGAGAACAACAAACCTTGTAGCACCATAAATCATTGGCTTCCGAAGTTTCATAGCGTACTCTGTAAGTGCAAAAAGGTTGTCGGCAAACACAATTATTTTATCACCACGCTGTTGTTCATGGAAACGGATAAGGAATTCGCATGCCCTAAACTTGTTAGGATTCATCACATAAAGTGCCTGAATCAAGAAAGATTCAACAAACAATAAGACGTGAGCATACAGCTAGATTAAAGGTTTCATAGCTTAATCCAATCACATATACAGAGAACAAAGAAAATTGGATCTAAATCTCAAAAAGTTGTAGGTCGGTATAGAATGAAACACACCTGTTTTTTCTTGGAATTCTCCTTTTTCAAATATTCAGCAAAGAACTCCTTTGTCATTGGACACCAGACTTCAGCACACTGCACGTTAGCAATGAAACCTCCTTTGACTAAATCCAACCAATTTGCTTCATACAACTTTGGACCAATGAGAAAGTTCAGATCAGTTATCCTCTCATCCTCTCTCACAAGAGTAGCTGCAATTAATCATCATTTCAATATTGGTGAAAAAGGAACATTAAGTCAACCATGTACGAGTATCAACTATATATCTGGTTATTGTAGAACTTGAATCTTCTAGGTCTTTTGAGTCGATTGAATGGGAAAGCTTCAAATAACTACCTGTTAGACCAAGTTTACAATGTGATTTGGTGATGCTAATGACTTTCCTGAACATGTGAGCAGGAACGACGTGCACCTGAGCAGGAACAAGTCACCAGATAAACATATATTTAGGGCAAAAGCTTATACAATAAAATGACACAATGAATAACATATCATGCTATCACCTCATCCATAAGAAGCAGTCCCCATTCTCTGTTCCTAATTTCTTCAATGATCTTCTCAGATTCTTCAGATCGTTTACCACCAAAGGCAACCATATTATACGTAGTAACAACTACTCCAACATTCCCTCGGAATCTTTCTTTGCTATCAGAAGTGAAACGGCAAATTTGCTCATCTTTAATGGTAGACCAAAGCTTAAACTGAAAGGCCCACTGATCCACAGATACAGCATTTGTGGCTAAACAAAGGCAACTTTTCTTTATTCGGCTTGCTGCAGAGACACCAACCAGAGATTTTCCCGCACCACAAGGCAGCACAATAATGCCAGACCTGGCTCTACCTGGCAAAAATACAGCTCTAGGGGTAAGGTTTGTCACCTAGAATAATCATCCACCAGTACATCTTGAGAAAGTGTGAGAAAATGAACTTTATTTACATCTACCATATTTAGTATTCACTAGATCCCACACGAGAAGGAAGAAGAGGTATGCAAACCTCTGAGTACCGAAAAAGATCACAAGCATCAAAACTAGCTGATAAAATAAACTCGCGCATCAAGCTTTGGGTGTAAGATTTATGAAAAAGATATATATAGACACCACTCCTGGAGAACATAATTAAAAACGGCAGAATGATAAAGGCCTCTATAATATACAATGAAGTTCCTGATGCTAGTTTCTTTTTTCTTATTTCCGCTGGAAAAGCCTAGAAATTGAACACACAAGAAGGGGGGAAAGCTCACATCCTTGACTTCAACTTTTATAACTCAACCATTTAGAGAAAAAAAAACACCACCTAGGCACATGCCTCAAGCCTAATGGATGAGGGTGAATCACCCTCAACCTTCAACGTTCATAATTCAACCATTACAAACTGCCCCGTCTATGATGAGCTAGATAGGAATCATGAAAGTTAGGGGCATACCATTCCCAAACATTTTGCTAAGACTCTTCTCCTGATAAGGTCGAGGTTGTGCATGCGGCTTCAACTCCATATCAAGATCAGGGTTAACCTGGAATATGGCAGCCATCATTATAGATATGCTAAGTCCATAATATATTTTTGTTAAGTGAATTGAAATTTAAATGTAGATGTTAAACCAAATGGTATATTATTGCAAAGTAAGAATTTACCGTATCATTTCGGAAATCATACTCTTCCAGCATTGGATAATTTAAAGCATTTGGCAAGCACCGCTGCTTTACATTTTCAACCTGAAATCATTGAATATTCAGATCTGAAGTTAAAAAACTGATGCATCTTGGGATTGACCATCATTAAGAAATTATGGTGTGCTTGTGTATGTGCAAACATAAAGACTAGGTCACAAAATTATCGCACAATTCCAAAAGCACACTTTCAGAGGCTATTACAACATTCCTAACAGACAAGGTGTCAAACTTTCCATAACTTGTCCAGGTTCCAAACACCTCAATAGCTTATTTCAGACAGGAACAATATCTCCAGCATCTATCGACCAGTTTCCATGGGTAACAAAACACTTACAGAGCATGCTAGATTTCTTAGTTCCATAAATATTTGTTAAGAAGAAGGAGGCTGGCTGAAGCCCTTTCAGTCTGTAAGCAAAATGACTTTACAAGAAAATTGACATGATTACACTTTATCAGCAAGCACCAACAGGTCAAAATAAACACACCTGAGAAGGATCAATTTCAAATGAATGAGTTTCTTTATCTTCAGCTGCTGCTGCTAGCTCATCTTCATTCAAAAAACCATCGTGGGTGCTTCCAGACTCACGCAAGGCTTTATTCACCACAAAACCATCATTTCCATGTGTACTCTACAAAAGTTTTAGAAGATAATAATGAGCACAGACATATAACTATAAAGAGCGCCATTTATATTTAGAATCGATGAAGAAAGTGAGATAGTTGAACTGTTAGTGGCAGTTACAACTCAAACAAGGATGCTAAGTACATATGCTGAAGAACTGGTAGAAAATAGAATCAACATAGCTCAAATACAAACTGAATATGACGATGGCAAAATCTTGAAGCTCATCACTGGTTCATGTTTTTACATACAATTACGGTAAAGGGAGAAACAGAACCATAAAATATAGCTTATGATCAAAATAGAGTATAAGGATTTAAAAAATCTTCAAGCTCATCCATGATTCATGAACTAGAGTTTCTACAAAGGACTACAATCAAACGACAAGCAGAATCAACAGAACAACATTTTGCAAACTTAAGCCTTAGAATAAATAATAAATTCACCTCAGGGACAATCCTAGATTTACCAATAACCTCGTCCTTTAGTAGTTTCTGCAGCACCTGCAATGTGGCACGATCCACGAAGAATAAGGTTAGGTAATTTAAAACCTTCAGATCAATTACATAAAGGAAGGGTGTCATAAGCTTGCCTCTGGATATGGGGATTCAATGAAGTACCTATTCTTTTTAAGTACAAGCTTGACTTTACCATAATTTGCAGTTGAAGCATGTATAAAATCAATCATTTCTTGGGGAAGCTTGGTCTTAGAAAGCTTATTCAAGACACTGACTATAGTATTTGTGTCCAAACCAACAGAAACCGCAGCATACAAGGAATGTGGAGTCAAGTTGTACTCGTGCATTGACTCCGGCCTATTCAGTAATTAGAACGAATTACGATCCCCAATAGCCAAATGTTATAAACTAATTTCCAATACCGATTAAGATAGTACCTGCAAACAGGCTCTGCTATGGCAATGAGAAAATCATAAGCTTGTTTGTACAAAGGGGAGAATGTTTCAAGGAATATACGCCCATCAGCACAAGCCCATAGAGGGCGATTGGCATGATCAGGCTTGAGCTCCAACTTTGTGAAATCTCGCTTCGTAATTTCTCTCTCACCTTTTAATCATTCAAACCCCAAACAATCTCAGGTCAATAAGATCTAGTCCAAAATGGAAATACAAAGCCATACACATAAAGGAACCTCATAAGCCCCAAATTTAACATTTGGGGAGAGAAAAAACACAAAAACATACCATCCCGGTTGCTATCTTCGTCAAATTCATCAGGGTAGAAAGCATCCTCATCTTGCACCATACGATGATCATCCTACAACCACGAACCAGCAGTATTAAGAACTCTCGGGAAAACCGATCCTAGGGCTCCAATAATAGCTATCAAAATCAAAATTGAGGTAGTGAAGAACACCTTGTAAGATTTGTGCTTCTTTCTCGGGTAGCCTTTGTCGCCTAAAACAACAACGTGACAAGAATAAGTGGAGAAGTTACACATATTACTTGATGGAGAAATAGAAAACTAAAGCATTCGTACCATGGAACCCCATAATCACAGGGAAGAGCCGATCGAGAGTGATATGCAAAATAGAAAATTATCTACTCGACTTCTGCGGAATAGAAAATTATCCTTGAATGACAGACTCGTCCAAATGAAGAAAATAATGGAGATCGACGCCTCGACCTCGTCTCAGTGGGTTGCTCGGCTGCTCGCTCCAGTAGTCCAGTGCGAGTCGCCCTGGTTCGTCAATCGTTCCGATGTTTCGTGTCTGGTCTGGTGGTCTTACAGATTGGAGATCGCTAGACGCGGGACGCCGGTGGAGAATGGAGATCGCCGCCCGCCGGTGTCCAGACTGAGTCGCCTGACCTTTGTGAATGGAGAGATGGACGGTGCCCGGTGTCCAACGAAGCAACGGGCAAGGAGAAATAGAAGGGAGGGCTCGGCGGATGAGTCAAATCCTAAAAGATTAGGGTTCGAACCCACTAGTCTCTACGTGGGTCCGTCCTTGGAGTAGAGCGACCGCACAGGCTATGGAGGACGAGAACAGAAGAGACTGGCTAGGGATTTCAACGAGGGAATTCGCCTAAAAGGATGGTAAATAGGGGGTCTGTTCGTGCCTGCTCACTGCTCAGTGCCTAAGGCCTTAGTGCCATGCTGGTTTTATATTTGGCCTAATGGTAAAAACTGCTGACTTTTAGAAGTGTGTTTGCAAAAATATCCACCAATTGTAAAAATGCCAAATTTGCTACCAAAAATACCAGATTTATAAAATGTAAATAAGATAAATTTATTTTTTTTTTTACTTTTTTTGGGTGAAAATTATACTTTTAAGGTGAATTAGAAAGGATACCAGATTTTCAATAACAACTTGCAAAAAACCCATATTTTAAAAAGTATTGCAAAAGTACCAACTTTTTATACTTTTTGTGGTATTTTTGTTATTGTTGAGGGTTGAATTTAACTTTTCTTTTCAATGAAATATCCTTAAAAGTTGACTAATATTTTCTCCAAAAAACATAAAAGAAATCCGTAATCTCTCCTTAATCACTTTCTCCCTCCCGGTGGCAGCCCCATCACATCAACCTCATATGGCATCCTTGAACTGTACCTTAATTAAAATTGTCGGGCAAGTTTCCCTCCAAAAGAAAATTAATCATCTCCTTCAACCCTTAATCCCTCCAGCGTAGCTCACTCTGCCTGACAAAAATCCCTGAATATTCCTGAAGAACTTCAAAGCAGTCTGACTCTAGCATTTACTCCACGTGAGATATTTCGCACCTGACGCCCTCCATTAAAGCTTGAATGGGTAAGTAAACTCTCCTGAAAAACATTCGATTTTTCCCCTCTGTATACGTGAAGTTCAAAAACCTTCTTTATTTGTAGGTACGAAAGGAGTGTATGTGAAGTTCATCAGTGATGGAGAATGGAAATAACAAGGGAAAAGGTAGTTGTATGAGGGTGATAGAACAGTGAAAGTCATGTTGCTTTCCCCTGACATGGACTTGGCTACACTGCGCAACAAATGGACTGAGAAGAATCCATTTGATGAAGAGAAGTTGTTTGTGCAATACGTTTATCAAAATAAACCAAAACTTCCACCGATCGTTATAAATGATGGTGACGATCTTGATTTCAAGTTCTTGAACAACCGTGGAGAAAATTCATCAAAGTGGAATATTGAGCTGTACACCAACCTTTTAAAGAAGGAAGAGATTCGAAGTGAAAGGGCTGAACATCGTACTCTTACTTCTCCTGGCTACGGCACAAGATGAAAACGGCCAAATATATCCACTTGATGTTGTCGTTGTTAACAGTGAGAACGATGATGCATGGTCATTTTTCTTCAGTGAATTGAGGGTTGTTGTTCCTGATCATCTCGAGTTGTATTTTGTGTCTGACCGTCATGTTAGCATTGGGAAGGGTCTGAGAAATAGTTAATGTTTCGCCAAGCATGGATATTGCATATATCACATATACCAAAACTTCAAGAGGAAGTTTGGCAGGCAAGATGATGCGAACAACCCCTGAAGTGTTGTCTGCAACGCAGGATATTTGATTCCTCAAGCTTGAATTCGATTCCTTCTCTTCCGTAGCCAAAGTGATGGCTTTCTAGGGTTAAAGAGATAACCCTCAAACGCGTTCAAAGTGATGAACGAAAGGATCAAAGAGATGATCACAAACACCGAAGAGACGATGAACAATTGCTCGAAGCGACGAGCTACGGGATAGACGATCCGTGGGATCGAAGAGTTGACGTTAGAACTCAAGGGAAGGAGCGTACTCAACTTTACTACTCAAATTCAATGTAACATTAAAACTAGGGTTTGCTAGTTTAAATAGTCGCTAACAAATAATAATAAAATAATACTAAGTTTCGGAAATAAAGGAGAGAAGACGAGCGCTCGGGCTCGTTTTCGCGGTCGCGGCAATACATCCGCGGTCGCGGAAAATGTTTTGAATTAAGAAAGTCGTGGCAAATCCGCAATCGCGGAAATACTTCCGCGGTCGCGGAATATTGTCTGTAACAGGTCTTCGTCAGAGTATCGTCCGCGGTCGCGGCCCAAGCATCCGCGGCCGTGTTCTCCGCGGTCGCGGAAGTGCTCCTGTGCTGCTCTCCTGCGTCTGGCTCTCTTCGAGTGCACTCACATTGTTCCCTCTTCGTCCTTCGCCGTCATCAAGGGGGTCATGGAGCTATCACAAGACCTCTTCGGCATATTCAAAAAAGTTGCTCAGGCTTACACAGTAGCTGAGTCCAATCATCAGTTTGCTCAAATAACAGCTGCATCTCCAAAGATTGGTCAATATCTAAAAGAAGTTGGAGTTAAAAACTGGGCGAGGACGCATTTTCATGGGAACAGGTTTAACATCATGACAAGCAACAACGCCGAGTGTCTTAATGGCCTGTGGAAAACACAGCGTCAGTGGCCTATTCTTGCTCTATTTAATGCGATTCTTGAGACCATTTCTAAATGGTTTTGTGAAAGAAGGGAAACGGCTTCAAAATGGGACCAATATTTGTCACCCTCTGTGTACACGCTGGTAGAAGTGAACTACATAAGGTCAGCTAAGATGAGTGTTCGAAGACTTAGCCAGTTTGAAGCAGAGGTTATGCAAGGAACTATCAGATACTCGGTGAACCTTAATGCTCGTACATGTGATTGTAACATGTTCCAGATTGATAAAGTTACATGTGCTCATGCCATAGCGGTTGCAAGTGATAGGGGAGTGCGACTCATTGATCTCGTCCATCCCATGTTCAAGAACGACTGCGTGAGAGAAGTCTACAAGGAAATTGTGCATCTTGTTCCTCCCACAAGCCGATGGTCAGTTCCTGAAGATGTGTCATCCATCAGATGCTATGCACCAAAAGTAAAATGTCCTCCTGGAAGGCCACGTATTAACCGATACAGGGCGACATGGGAGACGAACTATTCTAGGAAGAGGCGGTGTTCTTATTGCGGTAACCTAGGCCACAACAAGCAGTACTATAGGAGGAGAAGGACTGACGAAGGATTATAGGAAGAGAATGGGTTAGTTTTGGGGTTTAGAACTGTCACCATGTTGGTGTTTTTTGGACGTTTATGCTGGTAAACGACGTCGCGTAAATATTGAGTATGTTGTTGTTGGGTGCTTGAAAAGATGTGTGGTTTAAGTCTCTATAGTCTTAAACCACACCTCTTTTTTGTGGGAGGTCCCTTTTTGGCTGGGATATAAACTTGATAAATTCAATCTTTGCTTAAGAGTTGATTACTTCTTATTTTTGTAAAACTCACAAGAACAAACTGTAAAACTCTAGGACACCCTGTAAAACTACGTATATGTCCTGACATGATCATTTGCGTGACGAAAATCTAATACGAAAACACAATCATATGCGTAGTCTATTATTCTTCATATGAACCCTAGAATGTTTTGAATCATGTTTTTAAAACCAATTGACAATAGTAAAACACGACCTGTAACTGTAAAACTCCAGGACGCCCTGTAAAACTATGTATATGTCCTAACATGATCATCTGCGTGAAGAACAAATCACTATAAAAGTAAAACATGACCTGTAAACCTTCAATATGTTCTGACAACCTACATCTATAAACTTAATACATAAACACAATCATCTGTTCTACCATTTGAGTTAATAGGATTTGAACCTTAGTCTATAAACTTAATACATAAACACAATCATCTACGTAGTCTATTATTCTTCATATGAACCCTAGAATGTTTTGAATCGTGTTTTTAAAACACAATCATCTACGGTTTGTCCTGACATTGTGTTCATGTTCTCTGAAAACGTTATATTCACTACTATAAAATATGCTTTTTAGCCCGGGCGTTTTTCATTATATAGCCCGGATATAGCTAAAAAGGGTTCGGGCTATTGGTTGGTGTGATAATAGACCAAATAGCCCGGACCCATTGTCACACGCCCGGGCTATATTCCTTCACATAATTTGGGGTTGAACTTCACTTAATAGCCCGGACGTGTATAATACATGTCCGGGCTAATAACTGGACTTTTTATCCCGGGACTGTAGATCCGGGTTAAAAAGTCAAGCTGATTTTTTTTTAAAAAGGATGACTTATTAGCCCGGACCGTTGGATATCCGGGCTAAAAAGTCCTGTTAATTTCAAAAAAAAAATGGGATATTCAATCCCGGGTATCTTAGGCTTCGCTTTTTATAAAGCTTCAAGAAAAATACCTATATGTGCCTTCCATTTCCATGCAATTCAGTAAGGGTTATAGCTCAAACCATAGATTGTAAATACATGGACATGTTCAAGATGCATAAATAACCAAGAAGACTGTTTTTTTCTTCTCTATCTGCTAAACTATTCAAACGAGCACAAATGATAATCATCAGTTGACTCTCCAAATAAGGACTTGGCAATAAAAAATGTGTTGACAGTTAGCACGTGTAACAGAATTATCAGTAAGCTAAATGGTGCCAAAAAATCATTCTCCATCATAAAAATTAGATAAAGAGATGTAATAAATTGATTTCATAGCACATCCTGAAATCACATTGTTGGCACTTGGTAATGAAGATCGTTTTGACAGTTAGCACATTTAACTGAATTTCATTCTTTATTGTTCTACTAAGGAAAATCTCACCTTCCCTGCTATGAGCATGAGCAGTTGCATGATCAGCAGCCAGTCTTTTGTCCACCAAGAGCTGCCATCAAAATGAATCAAGTAAATAAACAGTGAGGACAAAAAGAGAAAAGGGGGAGAGGGCAATAACAACTGCACTGAGTACATTCACATCAAGAAAGAGAGTCCAACTTTGATGCCAAGGCAGACAAGCAATCCAACTCCTGACTTGTTCCCATCATTTGAACCATCTTCCTTGTCTAAATGAACTGAGTAACCAACACATGACAACAGTACCAGAACTGAAAAGAAACATGTTTTACTTGATTTTCCATGGCAGGATCAGTTTCTACTTTTTACCTGTGGACATGTTAATCATAAATACACTTCATATACTTCTTGCAATAAGTACATGTTAACAATCACTTCCTCTGGCCAATGTTGTACAGTTAAAAATGGATTGGAACAAGAGAACATATCAAATATGGGAAAACAACCACTTTTGGGAACAACTGTTTGTTTAGAAGCATAAAATACAAGAAACGGAAAGGAAAAAGACATACACAAGAAAATGAAATGCCAAGCTTGAGAATACTTTGAGCAGCAAACAAACTGTTTCATCTTCCTTTTATTTCGTTCATATAACAGTCTGTGATTTGCTAGTATTCTCTTTGCGGGATTAAAATGCTAGTCTTCTACGCATCATGTACACATAAGGGGACAGTGGTTCAGCAATTCCTTTTTCCAAGTCACGTCTATAGGCGAAGTAGAAATAAAAATAAACAAAAACTAATATAATCAATTGCTAATAGAGTTGTTTGATGGTACATACCTCCTCTTTTACTAGTCTCAGGAACTCTTCACGCTCTCTGCACACTGACTACAAATACAGAACAATAATACAAATTAAGAGGGATTGAATCACAAAAATGTCCAAACGCCAATATGTACTCAACATGAATTAAGAAATGAAACAAAAAGGTTTGTTTGGCTCGCATTACTTGTTACTTAAGGATCTTTTAAGTAATAAGTATGTTGTGTCAAACGAACCCTAAGATAACAGTCATACAGATGCAGATGCCAATACTGACAATGCACGACTGAGTTCACAAAGCTGTTCTTGTTTTTCAACTGTCTTGGCTCTCGCTCGTTCCTGTGCTTCTTTTGCAGTTGCAATGTTCATCCTTCTTCTCAAGGAACTCTAACTTCCTTCTTCTCTCGGAAACAGAATCTTTTGAAGGCAAAGATGTGACACCAACAGTTTCCACCACCTCATTTGGAAGACAGGACAAGGTTGCTTGAACTGCTTCTTCTGGAGAGAAGTACAAACAGTGTGTCAACAAATCAATAGCATCAAATAATGTAAGAGGCTGCTATATATAATATGTATGTGAAATATAGAATATATTACTCCAAGGGTCTATAAGAAATCATAATTGTGGAAGGGTTTCAAGATCCATCTGACCTAATCAATAAAAGAGAAAGAGAATCTAATCCATTAATTAATCACATGAGCTAAGAGTTCCTGTAGTTTATGTTTTAGCTTTTGGGCAAGGATGAGCAATATCCAGAAGTAAAAAAGTTAACAGAGTTTGACTTAATTAAAGGCTTTAAACATGGAGCCTGCATTTCTATCATTCAAGAATGAGGCCGTGACTTAGAAAAGTTCAGGAATATATTCCCTGATAAGATTCACATACATTCTACATACTAATCTGAAATTGGGTATGATGATGGACTATAAATATGCAAATATTGAATGTAAAATAGTGAGAAGGCACTAGAAACTTACTCTAGCACACGAGCATTTCTAAGAGCTATCTTGGCACGAGCAATTCCTAATCCAAATCCCTAAATTGATTTCATGATTCGAATCCCTAATTCCTAAATTGATTGAATTGCAAACACCAAAAAAAAATCGTGTACCTCGTCGTCCAACACCAAAAAAAAATTTGAACCAACTTACAACACACGATTTTGGGTTTTAGGGCTTTTTCAATTTCTGAATTTACAACTACAAATCCAAATCAGGGAGGTTATATGGTTCGAGACATACCTTAGGGTGGATAGCACGCCGTAATTGACGCCGAAATTAGAGTCGTCGGAGATGGAGTCGCCAGATCGAACGAGGAAGGAGATGGAGGGGCCGGATCGAACGAGCAAGGAGATGGAGGGGCCGGAGATGCAGCGCGACGGCTGGAAGGACGGGTCGGAAAGGAAGCGCCGGTGGAGTTGTGTAGTCGGGGAACGAGGAAGGAGATGGAAGGAGGCGACGGTGGAGTTGTGTAGTCTGGGAAGGAGGCGTCGGTCGGGGAAGGAGACGGAAGGAGCTAGGCGCCAGTGAATTTTGAAGGAGTAAAAGCTTTTACTTAAGGTACGTGGTTAATTACGACAAAATAGCCCGGATGTTTCGTAACCGGCTTATTTTAATGTGGGTTAATATATAACGCGACAAAATAGCCCGGACACTCCTAAAAAAAACACGCCCGGGCTATTAAGTTTTGACTCTTTTAAAATAAATTTGTTTTTAGCCCGGGCTTCTCTACAACGGTCTGAGCTAATATATTATCTTTCTTAAATAGTCCGACTTCTTCTGATGTATCAGGACTTTATATCACGGATAATTAGGATTCGGGCTAAATAATCACGGGCTAAAAAATGTTTTTTGTAGTAGTGATTTGTCCTGAGAACGCTTGCATATGGTCAAAAATCATAAACGCATCCCCACACATACTAAGAGATTACATTGTTATGAAAACATTATCCAGAGATTACACTGTTCAACTTTACAAAAACGTGCCCTTGGCAAGGCATCCCCACACATACCAAAAATAACTAGCATCGCAAAGTTCATACAAAAGGAGGGAAGATTAAAAACGCGCCCATCAAGCTAGATAGCGCGCCATCAGATCTCCCCTTAAGAACTCAGCATGCTCCAATGCCCTTTTTATGTTGATGTCATTGAAGATGGCGTCCCATTCAATCTGCTAAAAAAACAAAGCATCTTAGGCGTGTCACTTGCACATAGGAAGAAAATATACAAGAAAACCCTTACCAGTCTGAATCTGAGCTTTAATCGGCTCAGTTCTTCTTCATTCTGAGCACCTGCCACATTCAGCGCAACAAGCTCCCGCCTCAGGCGGACCAAATCCTTAACCAAAGCATCCAACTCTAAATCTCTCGCGACGTTGTCGCGAGAGTAGCTTTGAAAGACGGCCTCACTCATCTTCCTCCCTGCAACAACCATAAAGTATGTCAAACACAGTACAAAAAGGCTGCGGGATAACTCGATACCGACCACAAACCAATGACCCACCTCCAAGATGATCCACAACATCCCTTGCAGCTTGCAGAAGGTCATATACATATGCGTACACGGCAATGACGAATTGATGCTCTGCGGCCATGGCTTCAGAATATTGAGTATGTAGATAAGATTTGGGAAAGTGGGAGTATTTGAAGAACCAAGAGAGCGTGGGAGTATTTGAAGAACCTTGGTAGAGAGCATGGGAGTATTTCAAGAACATTGGTAGAGAGTGTGGGAGTATTTGAAGAACTTTGGTAGAGAACCTTGGTAGAGAGCCTAGGAGTATTTGAAGAAACTTGGTAGAGAAGATTTGGGAAAGTAAGGGTCTTTCAGTGAAAATTAAGAGGGATCAAATCAGATATGCATTGAAAAGGAACTCACTTAATTCAATATAACCTGACAAACCTGAATAGTTATTGTAAAAGACTTAAATATGGCCTAAGAAACTTGAATAAGGAAAAAACTATATATGTTGTTATTGCTCTGACTTCAATTAACAGGGCGCGAGGGAGACAAACTATAAGCCTTGAAAAACTATATATCTTAGAAACAGAACAAGCATCATAAATCAGGCCATATATGGTTGTTTTCAAAGCATATCATTACACTGTCAGGGAAAATATTGACAACATAGTTTTGCGTATGTAGGTAATATCAGTTGACGACACTCACCTGACAGCCATGTTCAAGGGGATACTTCTCCTGTTTGATGCGATTCTTGAGACCATTTCTAAAGGTGGAATTGCAAAAACTACCAACTTTTGGATAGCTCTTTGCAAAAATATTAGGTTTTTAAAAGTATTGCAAAACTACCATAAAGCTGCAAAACTTTTCAAAAAAAAAAGGCAGTTTCTTTGTACACTACAAAAATTGTCGTCGTACCCTACACTTTGAAACGCATAATTTTTGCTTAAGCGATATACCCGCGTTTGAGTGTAAATTGTACCCACAAACTGAGTTTACGTACTAGAACGAAACGCATGTATTTTGCTTAAGCAAAATACATGCGTTTCAGTTTTTTTTTGAAACACAAGAATAGTGCTTAAGCACGATTACTTCGTTTCAAACAAATGAAAATTTTGAAAATATTACAGTTGTGAAACGCATGAATCCTGCTTAAGCAGGATTTCTGCGTTTCAGAAAGAAGGGGAAAAAAAACCTTCTGAAAGCAACAAAGTGAATAACATATTTTTTTAAATCTGCATTTGACTCTAGTAATAAACGTTATCAAGTAATCAAGGTTACATGGCAATAAATTTGTTTGTATCAAGAGGTTTCAATATACTTTTATTCATGTACATTTCTCCACCAATTTGTTTGATATTAACTGTTTGTTATTATTATTCTCGAAAATCACATATAACTATGGTTATATCTTATAACTATAAGGATATAACCAAATTGGATATAACTATAAGGATATAACCATAGTATATAATTATAGGATATAACCATAGTATATAACTAAAGGATATAACCATAGGATATAACTATAGGATATAACCATAAGATATAACCAAATTGGATATAACTATAAGATATAGTCATAGTATATAATTATAAGATATAACGATATGATATAATCAAATTTGATATAACTATAAGATATAACCATAGTATATAACTATAGGATATAACCATAAGATATAACCAAATTGGATATAACTAAAGGATATAACCATATTATATAACTATAGGATATAACAATATGATATAATCAAATTGGATATAACTATAAGATATAACCATAGTATATAATTATAGGATATAACGATATGATATAACCAAATTGGATATAACTATAAGATATAACCATAGTATATAACTATACGATATAACCATAAGATATACCCAAATTGGATATAACTAAAGGATATAACCATATTATATAACTATATGATATAACCATAAGATATAACTAAATTGGATATAACTATAAGATATAACCAAATTGGATATAACTAAAGGATATAACCATATTATATAACTATATGATATAACCATAAGATATAACCAAATTGGATATAACTATAAGATATAACCAAATTGGATATAACTATAGGATATAACTATAAGATATAATCATAATATATAATTATAAGATATAACGATATGATATAATCAAATTTGATATAACTATAAGATATAACCATAGTATATAACTATAGGATATAACCATAAGATATAACCAAATTGGATATAACTAAAGGATATAACCATATTATATAACTATAAGATATAACGATATGATATAATCAAATTGGATATAACTATAAGATATAACCATAGTATATAATTATAGGATATAACGATATGATATAACCAAATTGGATATAACTATAAGATATAACCAAATTGGATATAACTATAAGATATAACCATAGTATATAACTATACGATATAACCATAAGATATAACCAAATTGAATATAACTAAAGGATATAACCATATTATATAACTATATGATATAATCATAAGATATAACCAAATTGGATATGACTATAAGATATAACCAAATTGGATATAACTAAAGGATATAACCATATTATATAACTATATGATATAACCATAAGATATAACCAAATTGGATATAACTATAAGATATAACCAAATTGGATATAACTATAAGGATATAACCATAGCATATAATTATAGGATATAACCATAGTATATAACTAAAGGATATAACCATAGGATATAACTATAGGATATAACCATAAGATATAACCAAATTGGATATAACTATAAGATATAATCATAATATATAATTATAAGATATAACGATATGATATAATCAAATTTGTTATAACTATAAGATATAACCATAGTATATAACTATAGGATATAACCATAAGATATAACCAAATTGGATATAACTAAAGGATATAACCATATTATATAACTATAAGATATAACCATATTATATAACTATAGGATATAACGATATGATATAATCAAATTGGATATAACTATAAGATATAACCATATTATATAATTATATACTATGGTTATATCTTATAGTTATATCCAATTTGGTTATATCTTATGGTTATATCGTATAGTTATATACTATGGTTATATCTTATAGTTATATCCAATTTGGTTATATCTTATAGTTAAATCCAATTTGATTATATCTTATAGTTATATCCAATTTGATTATATCTTATGGTTATATCATATAGTTATATAATATGATTATATCCTTTAGTTATATCCAATTTGGTTATATCTTATGGTTATATATCCTATAATTATATACTATGGTTATATCTTATAGTTATATCCAATTTGATTATATCATATCGTTATATCCTATAATTATATATTATGGTTATATCTTATAGTTATATCCAATTTGATTATATCATATCGTTATATCTTATAGTTATATAATATGGTTATATCCAATTTGGTTATATCTTATGGTTATATCCTATAGTTATATACTATGGTTATATCTTATAGTTATATCCAATTTTATTATATCATATCGTTATATCCTATAATTATATACTATGGTTATATCTTATAGTTATATCCAATTTGATTATATCATATCGTTATATCCTATAGTTATATAATATGGTTATATCCTTTAGTTATATTCAATTTGGTTATATCTTATGGTTATATCCTATAGTTATATACTGTGGTTATATCTTATAGTTATATCCAATTTGATTATATCATATCGTTATATCATATAATTATATATTATGATTATATGTTATAGTTATATCCAATTTGGTTATATCTTATGGTTATATCCTATAGTTATATACTTTGGTTATATCCAATTTGGTTACATCTTATGGTTATATCCTATAGTTATATACTATGGTTATATCTTATAGTTATATCCAATTTGATTATATCATATCGTTATATCTTATAATTATATATTATGATTATATCTTATAGTTATATCCAATTTGGTTATATCTTATGGTTATATCCTATAGTTATATACTATGATTATATCCTTTAGTTATATCCAATTTGGTTATATCTTATGGTTATATCATATAGTTATATACTATGGTTATATCTTATAGTTATATCCAAAATTTTTAAAATAAAATACTTTTATAACGCAATATAAAGGGTATATTAGTAATTTATTAAAAAGATTATTTTGATAATTTAATATAATGGCATAATTGTAAATATAAATTGAAACCAAAAGCCCCCCATTAAACAACCCCTTGTTGGCCGCGATCGCGGCCAACAAGGCAGCGGGTGCGGAAAGGAGGCCGCGGTCGCGGCCAACAAGGCAGCGGGCGCGACCTCTGAAGAATTCGCTGAAGTCAAAGACAAGCAAAGCCGCGATCGCTGACGCGGCTTCGCTTCTTGGCACTTTGTTGCTTTCAGAAGAAGAAGAAGAAAATCTTTCTTAAGCAGGATTCATGCGTTTCACAACTGTAATATTTTCAAAATTTTCATTTTTTTGAAACGCAGGTATTTTGCTTAAGCAAAATACCTGCGTTTCGTTCTAGTACATAAACTCAGTTTCTGGGTATAATTTACACTCAAACGCGGGTATATCGCTTAAGCAAAAATTATGCGTTTCAAAATGTAGTGTACGAAGACAATTTTTGTAGTGTACAAAGAGCCTTCGAAAAAAAAGAAGGTAAATTCATATTTATATTTACCTTTTCTTTTGGGTGAGAATTATACTTTTAAAGAGACTAATTATACTTAACAACTATAACAGGTTTAAGCTCCGTCCTCCTCTGGTTCAGATTTCTTCTCTTCGGCGCTGTTTCCTTCACCATCTCTGGCCCTCTGCCGCCGCCGCTTCCGGCTCCAATTTCTCCTTCGCTGTTGTCTTTCTTCGTCTATTTCCTCCAGAAACCTAATCGTCAAGCTCTCTCCTCCACACCCGCCATAGATGTGGCTTCCACAGAAAAACTCATTCGAACTCGGCAAATACCCATAAACTGTTTTTCAACTACTGTGGCTGAACATTTCAAGTCGTATGTAGCTCTCTCCTCCACACCCGCCATAGATGTGGCTTCCACCTAAGATAATTTTAAAATAAATTAGCTTATTTCTTTTTAAAACATGTATGAACTAATCTAAACCTTATATTTGTTTGTATATTAAATTTCACATTTATTTTCTACCATGAAGATAATAATATATAATTATTTTAACTTGATATCATGGTCATACATAGTATTCATAGTCAATATAAAAATAGACGTTTTTTTACAAGAACGGTGACACCTAAGATAATTTTAATAATTTAAATGTGAGAACAATATGCACTTTATCATGCCACATTTATACCAAGTCAGGTCAATGCTCTAATTTTAGGTCAGTATATAAGATTTCAAAGTCATTGTGAACATTTCAAGTCGCATATTTCATAAAACGTAAAAGCTAATATAATTAAAACCTAAACTATATCAACAAAGAATCATCACAATTCCCACACTCATTGATTGAATACATGGTATACATCGATTGAATACAAGCTAGAATATTTATGTAGTTTGCTTATCACTGAATCTACTCTTTGTAGAACCGGAAATGAATTTGAGGGGTTCTTTTGACCTTATCGCTGCATTTAGTTGCAAAATTTCCAATTTCATGTGAGGTTCAAGTTTTCAATATATGTTGTACTTGTAATAAAACCTGATTTGTGGTTCTTCAGAGTTGTGAATCCCTTTGTATATAGTTTAGCTGTAAACGAAGAACAAATATCGCCTCGTGATTTCAGTTGCCTCCTTTTGCTTGCATGAAGTTTTCTCCAAAATTAATTAGTGCTGTCTAATGTAAATCCTGGAATGCTTCAGCATCCTCCCTGTTTCACACCAATCCTCAAACACAAGTCCTCACTTCGCTCAGATCTCATCTTATTTAAGTGCTTAAGAGCATTGGCGGTAAGTGCAACTGCAGGTGCAAGGCTCTCAACTGGTGATGCATATACAAGAATTGAGCCACGAAGTCAAAACCCAAGCTTAATTCCTTCATCATTCTTAATTAAACTTACAAGTTTGTTCTCCTCTCTAAATCCATAAATTGAATCCCTAAATTCCTGAATGAAATCCCTAAATCAAATTCCCAAATCCCTAAATTGAAATTGTAAACAAATTTATAGTCCCTAAAATTTGAAATATAGAACGAAGAGGCGTCGGTCGACGTCGTCTGGTTCAGAGGACCACCGGGCTCGAAGGCGGTGGAGGCGAGGTGGCGGACGAGAGCCGAGCAACAAAACTGTAAAGGCAGCGGTGACTCGAGCCGGGTCGAAGGCAGATGGGAGGCGGGCTCGAAGGTGGGAGGAGAGGCGAGCGACGCGGAGCGGTGGAGGCTGGTCGCCGGAGGAGCACGAAGAACACCAGGACGCGAGTCGAGCATGAAGAAGACGCAGAAAAACTGTGGAGGCAGCGGCGACTCGAGACAGATCGAAGGCAGAGGGGAGGCGTGCTCGAAGGCGAGAGGTGTTGAGGATGCTCCGAGAAGCCTCTGCTTTTGATGTCGATGCTGCCACCATTGGAGCTGAGGGGAAGGTGAGGGGTATATGTGGGGGAGAAGACTAAACCCTATTATCAAATGTTAAGAAGTAATTAGCAGTTATTAAAAGTAGAGTTTTTATCAAAAGAAAAGATAAAAGCAAATATGAATTTATTTTTTCCTAAAAATAAAGTTATACAACTTTATGGCATTTTTGCTATTCTTTTCAAAAGGTGATATTTCTGCAAATGGGCTATTGAAATCTGATACTTTTTGCCATTCAGTCTAATTTAAATGTGAGAACAATATGCACTTTATCAGGCCACATTTATACCAAGTCAGGTCAATGCTCTAATTTTAGGTCAATATATAAGATTTCAAAGTCATTGTGAACATTTCAAGTCGCATATTTCATAAAACGTAAAAGCTAATATAATTAAAACCTAAACTATATCAACAAAGAATCATCACAATTCCCACACTCATTGATTGAATACATGGTATACATCGATTGAATACAAGCTAGAATATTTATGTAGTTCTAGTGGCTAATTAGATTCACAACATTATGGATGAATCACAACAAGTGGCGTCCTTTATTTGAAGTAAGCTTTCTCAACATTAGGAGTAGTCAGCTTTCTCTTCGGACAAATTGGTCGCTTGACTAATAACAAAGTCAAATGTTAGGAGGTTTCAAATTTCAGAGCATTATGTACTCTATCAGTCCACGTTTATACGAAGTCAGGTCAATGTTCTGTTATATCACAAAATTTCAAATGTTAGCCAGTTTCAAAATTCAAAGCAATATTCACTTTATTAGGCCACATTTGTACGTAGTCAGGTCATTATTCTATTATATTAACTTTAAATTTTAAATAAACGTTTATTGGTTATGTAATGAGAAACGATTAAATTTGCATTTATCAGAGTGAATACAAGGTTATTGTAAAAGAAGTATGTAATCTTTCCACTATGTTTCATCACGGATGTTAGCTATTACAAGACAAAGTAGAAATTTTATTAACATCTAAACTAGCTAGCTAGGAAAATTATATATACTAGTAGCAAATTAGAGTTTATTTCAAGAAGATAGATTCGGACAAATAGAAATTCACCCCTTTGATGACTCTTGGCAACTACCAAAGGAAATCAGTAGTTCTGCATGTTTCAAGTACAAGCTAAAAGCGACAGAATCATATACACAAGGGAGAGAGAAAAACACGTTAGATGGCTGCAAAATAATAGTACAGGTTTCAACAACTTCTACTCTTCCTCCCTAAAAACCTCTTACCAACAATATTATATTAACAGAATTGGGTGCATATCATAAATTTTGCCAAAGCTAAAATTTAGTTTAGCAGCACATAACCGTCTTGCACTTTGTTTTTACCAAATGCTTATCACCACATAATATCCTTGAACACAAAAAGAACAAAGAATTATACTATGATTAGTGCATGCTTTGTCCAATAAAAGGGAAATAGAACCGGAAGCAACTCTTGAAATCCTGAGTCATATCCTTTTAGCATAGCTGCTGAGATCTTAATGGTTAAATCTCAAGTTGTGTATGAGTAGGACCACAAGCATAGTAAGCCTAATCATAGAAGCCCTACAGATTCTATACTAATAGACATCATGAAACTCAATCTGTACCATTTGTCCGTTACGAAAGAAGATGTAAGCCGGTCCATAACTAATGATTTTCAGGAATGCCAGCCTAAAACAATCAGCTATTCATTGACACTAATTTCGTAACAGAAGAAGACACTGACTTAACCCAGTAACCAGCTACTAAAACCAAGTAACTATATAGTCTCATCTATCAACCCTTTATATGAAAGGAGTGACTCATTTATCATATTATGGCTCCGTTCGGTTCGAAACTTATTTTTACTTAAACATACTTTTTTTTCTATCTCATACTTTTTCCCCAAAAATAAGTAACTTAGGCTTGTTCGGTACTTCATCCATGAGGATGCTTTCATATACTTTTTCTTACTCAAAAATGGCAAAAAAAAAGATGGGTTTTCATACTTTTGGATACTTATCATATACAACTTTTAAAATTTTCCATCAACTGCCCCCGACATATCACCTTCACTCGTTCGTCTTCTACATGCGAAATTCATCTTCCTCTCTGCCCCTATAATCTCGCCGGCGACCGGAACCCTCTTCTACCTCTAGTTCGTCGCTGCCTCGAAGAGCCCCAATTTCCCCCTCCATCGCTCGTCTTCTACAGGCGAAATTCATCTTCCTCTTTGCCCCTATAATCTCGCCGGTGATCGGAACCTTGAGCTCTTCTACCTTCAGTTCGTCGCCGCCGCCTCGAAGAGCCCCAATTTCATCCTCCATCGCTGAAGAAGTCAAGCAATCGAAAAGCCCCAATTTTCTATGGTATTTGAGAAGAGACAATCTCATCCTCTCTCTCTCTCTCTCTCTCTCTCTCTCTCTCTCTCTCTCTCTCTCTCTCTCTCTCTCTCTCTCTCTCTCTCTCTCTCTCTCTCTCTCTCTCTCTCTCTCTCTCTCTCTCTCTCTCTCTCTCTCTCTCTCTCTCTCTCTCTCTCTCTCTCTCTCTCTCTCTCTCGAGTTTCGGTGGGAAGTGCGATTGAATTGGGGGCTTTGTAATGGTTATGAGATTTCCCAGCAGCAAAACCCTAGAAAGAGGTCGCCACGATGTCTCCGGCTAGGTGGTCGTTGTCGACGATAACGACGCCATAGGAGTCGAGTCCGTCGACAACCCCCAAATGTCTCAGGCTAGGTGGCCGTTGCCGACGATAACGGCGCCGTAGGAGTCGAGTCCGTCGACAACCCCTAATCGATACGATGAACACACCTTCAAAGACGGGATCACTGTCACCCATGGGGTTTGCCACCAGTGGAGAAAGAAATTTGGGAGCACTCGAGTAGTATAAAAAAAAGATATCGAATTTGGGCAACTATAATCAATGGTGGGCAATCTATTTGATAAAACTTAAAATTGATGAACTTAGCAGTGAACATGAGGTAATGGCTTGGCCAGATGTTGTAGAGAAGGAGATGGAAGAGATTAATTAGCAAGATGACCACGTGCCCATCAGGTGTAAAATTGAAAGCTTTAATTTTGACCTTTTTGTAATTTCACTAAAATTATAAGTATTTATAAGTATTATTTACCGAACATACATTTTAAAAATAAGTATTCGATTCAGCATCAGATTGAGTATATAATTCAGCATCAGCATAATCATCAGCATCAGCATAAACATCAGCATTATTTACCGAACAGAGCCTATAACTCTCTTTTTAGATTTCATATTACGAAACTTTTTACCCTTAATTCCATTAAAAAATCAATATTTTATTTGTAGGACTCTTTATAAAACTCCCATTGTGAATGTCCTAAGGCAGGGTCGACACTTCAATTTTATTTTTTAATAATAATGAAATTATATAAATTTTATGAAAACGGATCATATGCATACAAGTACTAAGAGCATGTGTAATGGGGGGCTTATTGAATTTTTTGGATTAAAAAATTCAAAGTCCCCTTCAAAGGCTTAAATTTTGGCCCAAATTTAAGCCCCATCCGGAAGGCTTATTGTTAAGGGCCGTTTGGCTTGCGTAAAAAATTTTTGGAGCATACACAGTAAAACGACGCGTTTTGGGCCAAAACGTGTCGCTTAAAGCAAGCAGCCGAACGGCTGCTTGCTTTAAGCAGCGCCACGCGGTGTCATTTTACTGGGCGCGAACGCGACCCAGATGGCGCCGCGTGGCGCGTAATCGGACGGCCAGTGATTTTCGTTGGCCGTCCCTTTTTATAAGTTTAAAATTTAAACATTTTTCTTATGTTACATTAAAAAAAAATTACTATAATTCTAATTGCATTTTTCTCTATCCATAGACACCCATTATGATTATGTTTCTAATATTTTTGATATTTTTTATTGTATTTTGTATATTATTAATTGAAAAAAAAATTAATATTATTTATGGTGGTTTAAAATATAAATATACACTAATTTAATTTCTTTACATTAAAATGAAATTATGGATCTTTAAAACTATAAAAATGTACTAACTAAGATTATTTAGACAAGTTTTAATATACACTCATTTAATTTCTTTACATTAAAATGACATTATGGATAGTTTAAACTAAAAAAATGTACTAACTAAAATATAAATATACACTAATTTAATTTAACTCATGTATGAATTAATTTAATTTGAAATGACATTTAGTAAGATTAGGTAAGATAATGTAAGATTATTCATATTAACCCTCTTTCCATTGTAACCCTCTTTCGTTAATTTGCTTCAGTTTGTTATTTTAATATATATGTTTATCCTTAATTTTCTTCAAGTCTATTATTCGCTCTTCATTTATATTTTTTATTTTTATTAAATATTAAATATATTCTTTATATTAAATATTTAATGTAAAGAATATATTAAATATTTAATATAAAAGTATATTGGTAATTTGATATAAATGAAAGAGTATAATTATAATTTAATATATTTCAATAAACCCCTCTAATAAGTCTCCCACTAAAGTTAAAAAAATGAGTAGAGCTTATTGGAGAGGCTTATTGGCAAAAAGCCTCCAATAAGCCCCCATTAATGATGCTCTAATGTGTTTAGTGCGGAGGTTTTTGAACCTTTAATCCTTTTTCATCGTATAGTCATTGTTCTTTTTCTCGTTTTGGGCTTTTTAAATAAGTGAGGGGTATCCTCCTGGGAAAAAATGAAAAGAGACCCCAGAAAAAACGCTCCCTTTTTCATCGTGAACCAGAACACCGAAACCCTAAACTTTGAATGTTCGCCACCGCCGCGGTGCTTGTTCTTCGACCCCAATCTCCACACCTTTCCCCTCAATCTCGTATCCTACTCTCTCGAACAACATGATCTATCCTACAACCCTCCTTCTCAGTTGAGGGCTTCTCTTGTCACTGATTTGAAGGAGAAATTTTGGGAAGCCTCCATCACACCCCCCATCGACCGCCGGAAATCCTCGAGCGGATCCGCCGACACCTTCAGCACCACGATGCCCTTCTCAACGGGAAACCTCTGCTTCGCCTCAGCGCTCCTGATGATCCGGGTCCACCTCCCCGGTTTGCGTTTCTCCGTCGCCGCCGCCTCCCTAGAGGAGTCTGAATCGGCAGAGATGTGTGTCGTCTGCATGTGCGAGTTCGAGGGGTCAGAGGAGGTGCGGTGGCGCAACAACTGCCTCTGCTCCCCACGGATACAGCCGGAGATTACATTTGGCTCGCCTTCCTTGTCGCCTCTCACAGGAGTGCAGCCAGTGCTCCCCATGGAATCATCTTCACCTTCTTTCGCCCTCTTCCTAGTGAATCAAGGTGTTGTCTTTCTAATCTAATCCTTTTTGAACCTTTATTTGTTGAAATTTGTTTGCAGGGATCTTGTTTCTTTTTTTTGTGTTATCTGGGTTATTTTTTTGCTTGTTGCTGATCTTGAGTTGTTTACCCCTAATCTGAATTTTGATGACTTGACCCTTTTCTGTAAGGGAACTCGAACGTTGATAGAGGAACACCCTTGCTTTGAACAAAATTTGCATCCAGCTTACCCCCCTGACTGGACTCCCTTGAAACAGATGGTCTCTGAACATTTGAATCATTTGAACAATCAGCTGAACAAAAATCCTGAGATCTCGATCCAGGCTCAATCTGAACCCTTGATACATCTAAATTCTAGGAACATTAAGTCGTGCAGCCGGAGCATTAAAAATGCTAATATATCCTTTATTCTCTGTGTTTTCTGGTTTATATCAGATTTAACATTGTTATGCCCTTTGTATATGTTAGAAATGCTATGAATAAACTTAGACTTACTAGGTGGAGTATTATCAATCTCTCTATCCTTCCTATCTATACGACTATGTTTAATAGGTACCACCTTTATGAAATCAACTGCATTTGTGCTTTGAGCCCTGGTTTTTTAACCCTTGTAGAACTTATGAATTGTTTGTACAGCAGTGGTTGACTTTGGTGGTTGACTACGGCTGAACACATTGAAAATCTTCATGACACTCAGAAAGAAAAGGAAATAAGCTTGAATAACAATATTGATATCTGTTTTGAAGCTAATTCTTTAAAGAAGGAAAATAGTCTTTACCTGGCAAATCAAAATAGAAACCTAAATAACCAACCTACCCTGATGTTGATGCTTGTTGAGTGCATCTCTTCCCTGATGAAGGGCTCTTTTACTCTTAGTTTTGAACCTTCTTCTCTTATAAGAGGTGTAAACTCTCAGAAAGATTTTTTCACTTCTTGTAAGTCTGTCTGGTGCTCGAAAACTTTATACTTTTCTGATATGTATGTTTGTGACAACAATTCTGGAACAATTTTCTTGATTCCTGACCGTGGCTGGAACAAATTGACTAATCTGCAACTCTTGAATACTTTACAGGGACAAGTAAAGCTCGAACAAACTCTCAACCAAATCCTTGAAGGGGAAGACAAGATTTTGCTTGTAGAAAACTTCTTCTTATTAAACAAAAACTCCCTGCTGAACCCTCACCATCTGAACAAACATTCTGCTATGCAGAGTTTAGTGAGTTATGGTGACTTGAAACACCGAAATAAAGTGGATAAAGCTTCTGGCTTTTGGAAACCACAATGGAGATACAAGGACAAATCATATTTTACTTGTTACATCGGTAGCAGACTTTTCATGTATGATGTTTTTTGGAACAATTCTTGTCATATACTGGCCTTTTACATCTGGAGTCCTTTTAGGATACACCAGTAGTTTGAAATTATCAAAATTACATCTGGAGTCCTTTGTGGATACACCAGCAAAAAAAACTTGCCATAAAATGGCCTATCGCATCTGGAGTCCTTTTTGGATATACCTACATGATTCAACTAAAATAGAGGATCTCAAGCCTCCATTAACTATTACAGCTACTAGAATCATCACTCAAATAAGAAATAAAAACGAGTCCCCTAAATGTCTTATGATATAGGGCAAAATTAAAAGTGGTTTTTTATGAAGATCACAACATGGAACTGCCGTGGAATTGGAAAGAAAACATTCTCGTTGGATGTTGAATCTTTCTGCAAAATCGAACGAATACAACTTCTTGTACTATTTGAAACAAGAACAAACAAAGAACCAAATGAAAAAGAATGGAAAAAGCAGGATTTGATCAATTCTACTGTGTCCCTGCTACGGGATTCGCATGAGGCATTTGCGTAATGTGGAAGACGAACCGACTTACAAACAAAATCCTTGAAATTGAACAAATTGAAACAAGATTTATTAGTATTAAGTATACAAACTTGCTCACGAACAAAAAACTTATGCTAATCCTCACTTACGCCCCACCAAATGATTCTGCAAAAAATGTGTTCTGGAATGAATTTATATCCTATATTAAAAATTGCTCTCTTCCGTGTATTATTATGGGAGATCTGAACGAAATTCAAAATCCTTCTGAAAAATTAGGCGGGATTATACCGCCTTTATCGAAATTTGCAAGACTACGTCATTTTAAAAATGAGTGTGAACTTTTGGATACTCCTTTTCAGGGAAACAACTATATCTGGCGAAAGAACAATACAGAAATAAAAACATCTATGAAAAACTGGATAGGGTTCTTATCCACCACCAGATCCTCCAATGGTATCCTGATATCTGTACTAAGCATTATGCTTTTTCCAGTTCAGACCATTGCCCCGTCTCCATTGAGCTAGATTCAGCTGTATCATTTAAAAACCAGACGTTCAAATTTGAAAAAAATTGGATGACTAGAAAGGATTTTAGAAACGTGATAAAACAAGCTTGGACAACTAACTACCATGGATCCAGATTGTACAATCTGGTATCCAAAACAAAACTACTCAAAAAACATGCTAAACTCTGGAACAAAAGTACATTCGGAAATGTATTCACACAATTATAAACTATAGAAAAACAACTTTCTGAAATCCAAACTGAGATATGTAATCACCCTACAAATGACCTCATTAAAAAACAAACTAGAATCATAGATAAAAAGGAAAAACTTTTGTGTTTCCAGAAAATTTACTGGAACCAAAGAGCTAAGGTAAAACACATCAAATATAATGACACGAATGCTAGCTATTTTCATAAAATAGCAAGTGGAAAAAGAAACAGAAAAATTATAAAAGAAATCAAAACCCAAGAAGGAACAAGCATCACTGGTGAAGAAAACATCAGAAATGAAATCAGAAATGATTTCATAAAAAGATTCAGAAGTGAGGATATAAACCAGAGACTATTCCAGGAAAACCTCGAACTAATCCAACCTGAAATCTCGTCAGAGTATAATCTGGAATTAATAAAAAATGTTTCCAACGAAGAAATTAAAAAGGCGGTCTTTAACATTGGCGCGGATAAATCTCCAGGGCCGGATGGCATGACAGCAAAATTTTACCAAAAATACTGGGACATCGTAGGCCCCTCTGTTACTCAAGCAGTTAAAAGCTTTTTCCTTTCTGGGAAACTGCTTAAACAAATAAATCACACTTTCAGGGTGCCTTTGTTGCTAACAGAGCCATTCAAGACAATATCTTAATTGCACATGAAATCTTTCACTCTTTTAAATCGAAAAAAGGAACTGAATGATTTATTGTCTTAAAACTAGACATGGAAAAAGCTTATGATAGAATCGATGAGATTTTATTATAAAAATTATGGAAAAGTATGGATTCCATGAAAAATTTATCAATTGGATAAAAGAATGCATTACAATGGTATCTTTCTCGGTACTTATTAACAATGGACCCACAGAAATATTTAAACCTTCAAGAGGACTTCGACAGGGAGACCCCCTCTCGCCCTTCTTGTTTATTTTAGGATCTGAAATCCTTGCTAGAAAACTCTAAAAAGCCTCAGATCGAACTCGAAATCCCCTAGGATTTCAATTCAATCGACAAGGAACATGAATCCCGTTTCTGGCCTTTGCAGATGACATTATGATATTCTCAAAAGCTAAACAAGAAAACTATAAAGAAATCAAAATTATTATTGATGACTACTGCAAGATCTCAGGACAAAAAGTAAATTTTCATAAATCGGCCTTTCAAGTTACAAAAAAGGTCACCAACCAAAAGAAATTAGCTTTACAAGGCATTCTCACAATCACAAACATGATATCTCTCGAAAAATACATGGGGTGCCCTATCATCAATGGTAGAGTTAACTCGAACACCTTTGCTGACCTCTTAGTTAGCACCCAACAACAATTATCTAAATGGAAAGCAAAATCACTTTCCCAAGCAGAAAGAACAACACTAATAAAAACCAATCTGGCTTCAAGACCCAATTATCTTATGCAAAGTTTCATGTTACCTACAAACACACACAATGAACTTGATAAGTTAAACATATCCTTTTTTTTGGAACAGAGACAACTCCTATAAACCTCTTGATAGCTCCATGATCCCCTCGATGACGGCGACGGACGAAGAGGAAGCAATGAAGGTGCATTCGAATGGCCCGGTAACAAGAGCTCGCGCAAGGGCAATGGAGCGAGCAACACAATCATTAGTCTTGCGGGCGCAAGCAAGTGACGCGGGTTCATCTAGTCCTAAATGGGTCCTCCTCTTGACCTATGAAGGATTAGGTGAGGTTCCGCCATAGCCGATCCCGCCAAGAAGACGAAGACGACGAGATCGCGGAAGCAGAACGAAGCAGCCAAGAACTCGACCGAGTTCTGGACTGAGTTATTGCTCCAGCCAAGAACTCGACTGAGTTCTGGACCGAGTTGTTGCTCCAGTTAAGAATTCGACCCAGAACTCGACCGAGTTCTTGTTCCAGATCAGAACTAGGCCAAGAACTCGACCGTGTTCCTGCCCGTGTCAGCGATCTCAATTTTTCATCGTTTTGCTGAACAATTTATTATTATATTTTTCATTATTTCTTTGTCGCTATTTAAACCAGAAACCCTAGTTTGTAAATTTTACGTTGAATTTGAGTAGTAAAGTTGAGTACGCTCCTTCCCTTGAGTTCCAACGTCAACTCTTCGATCCCACGGATCGTCTATCCCGTAGCTCGTCGCTTCGAGCAATTCATACACCGTCTCTTCGGTATTCACGATCATCTCTTTAATCTATCCGTCATCTCTTTGACGCATTTGAAGGCTATCTCTTTAGCCATAGGAAAGTCATCTCTTTGGCTACGGAAGAGAGGGAATCGAATTCAAGCTTGAGGAATCAGAGATCATGCGTTGCAGACAACACTTCAGGGGTTGTTCACATCAACTGGCATCAGAGCCTATCCAAGCTAAGTTTGTTTCTTCTCTCTTATTGTGTGTTGGAACGATGACGTTCCCTCTAGTTTTGATGATGATAAACTCAAATGCTTTTGATGGTTTTTAGTGTGACTATAAGTTTCAGGAACTGACAAAGTCAAAAGGAACGATGAAAACCAGTGAAGAATCAAAACAGAGAGGCAAAGGAATAAAGATGCCAACAATGATAAGAAAGCACGCTGGAACAAATGAAGAAAAGAGACGCGTGTTTACAAGACAAAACAGAGAAAGGGAACAGCGCAAGGAACGGAGGACGCGCGCTGGCGCTGAAACCCTAAAGCGCACCACTGAACATCTGTTATGGAAAACAGATTTGAAGAAGTGCTTGGACCTCAAGGAAGATCTCGTGGAGAGATCTGTTGGTTAGAATCTCACTAGAAAAGATTGTATAGGATATTCTTAGTTTATTTCCTAAAACGAATTTAGGGTAAATCAAGTGAGAATATCCGAACCATATAAAGTGAAGATAGCTGCGTACTTCAAGAATTACGGAACACAGAGAGCAATTCCCAGAGCATAACATTCGGAAGAAAGAAGAACACTTACAAGTATGAGACTTTGGTGAGTTGAGTATTTGTTAGGGTTTCGTCTGTCTAGTGTGTTGTTAGGAACGTTACATCTAAGAGGTCTAGATATCTAGGAGTAAACTAGATTGAGAGAAGACTTGCTTGTTGTAATTCCTGGAATAATAACATAAGTAGACATTTGAAATCCTACTAGGGAAACCTAGAGGTAGAGGTTTTTCTCAGTCAACTAGTTGGTTGATTGAGTTTTCCTCTCTAAGGAACTGAGCTTGCTACTTATTAATCTGTCGTTATTTTCCGCTGCCCAAGGAACGAACTTGTCGTTCCTTGATCTAACACACTCGATTCTACAATTGGTATCAGAGCAGGTGCTCTAGATTGTGTGTTACTTACAGATTTTACAAGTAACAATGGCTCCTAGTACTGTCGAAGTCGGTTTGAACTCCTCAAGGCCTCCTCTCTTGCTCGCTGGACAATATCAACATTGGAAAGCACTTTTCATCAAGTGGGTGCAAAGCCATGACTACCAATGCTGGTTGGTGATCTCTCTTGGTGATATTGACATTACAGATCTAGAAAAGAAGTTGAAACTGAAGAAATGGGATCAAGACGATCTCCAGATCATGGAGAAAAATTGCAAAGCAGCCATGCTCATCAACAACGCTCTCAATCAGCAAGATGTGCAAAAACTCCAATCTTGTGAGTCGGCCAATGCTAAATGGCTTGCCTTGGAACAAATGTATATGGGAAGCAAGGATCTGCGTGAAGTTGATCGTTTCACTGCGAAGAAGGACTTTTACAACTTTAAAATGGATGACAAGGAAGATGTGAGTTCCTACCAAGCACGATTTGAGAAGATCACAGCAAATCTCACTGCTCACTCCGTCACCGATAAGGAAATTCTTCCCGATGAGAAAATCCTCATAATCATTGATGGTCTCCCTCATCGTCATGCAATGACCAAAGCTATTCTGAAGGAGAATCCCAACACCGTCAAACTGACGTTCCATGAGGTATTCAGCAAGATACAAAAGTATGACAACGAAGAAAATGCTGCAAGAAACAAGGATTCCAAAGAAAAGGGAATTGCCTTGATGGTTGGAAAGGCTGTCGACAGAATTGAGAACAACCTCGATGACAATGATGGCTCCGATGACCCTGAGGTGGTATTACTCACTAAAGTCATGCGTTCCCTCTACAACAAAGGAAGAAACAGTAGAGGAGGGAACGGTGAGACTCGTGACATCAAGGATATCACTTGTTACAACTGTAATGAGAAGGGTCACTACTCCAGTTCGTGCCCAAAGCCGAAGAAGGCAAGCAAACCTTCTGGGAACGAAGAAAAGAAAGCTTTCATTGCTGTCTGGGACAATGAAGATGACTCAGATAACGAAGATCCTGAAGCATGGAGTGGAACGATGTGTGCAATGTCCATCAACAACTCGTCTGAAGAAACCGAGGTAAATCCCGAAGATTTCTTAAAATCTCTTGTGAATTTTGATAAAAAATCTTTAATTGCTCTCATAAGAAATATGTATGCTAAGAACATGAAAACTCAAGAGGAACTAGCTAATTCTGAAGATGAATGTAGTAGTCTAAAAGAAAATATTTCTAGAACTGCTAGTACCTCGACTGTTCCTTGTTCTTCATGTGAGGCTAATCATGAGGAACTTCAGAGTTTGAGAAATGAAAAAGTCTATTTGCTTATGAATGAAGTCTCTAACAATACTGATGCAAGGAGTATAGCTATTCCAAGTAAGCTTGAATCACAGGTGTCCGAGATAAAGTCCTATGTGCACAAAATCCATTCTGTCATGATGGAACAGAAGCTTGAAGCTGAAAGCGTCAAGTTTGTCAAAGCAAGGTATGGAATTGGCTATACAGGTCCCAACCAAAAGGAAGAGGACTCATCCATCATGGAACTACGTGAAGCAAGAGATAGAGAACTTCAAGATACTAAAGAGAAGAATCAACATCTCGAGGAACGTATCAAAGTACTTGAAAGCGGCTTGGATGAATCCCAGTCATGGTACACTGGACAACCCGCTCACAAGATCTTCCTCAAGCAATCTCAGGGAACACAATCCAATGTTCCATGTCCTGAACGTGTGAAGCAACGCAAAAGCACCGTGCCCAACAGGAAGTATGTTCAGATGGAACAGTTCAAGCTGTGTTGGTTTTGTGGGGACAACAAACATGTGCAAAGAGACTGCAAAAAGAAAAAGAAGTTCTCTGAAGAGCACACAAAGAGAAGGAACAGTAGGAGTAACAATGTGGACTTGAATGATTTCTATGATGATTCACATGTGCATAATCATAATCTTGCTAGATCTAGGAAGAAAAATGTTGCTACTGTTAGAACTATTCCTATGGAACAAGTGCATTATGTGTCTCGACCAGGTAAGACTAAACTTGCCTGGATCGCCAAAAACTAACCTTTTCTGTGCAGGCTGAAGTGAGGGGGAACGAGAGATGGTACATTGACAGCGCTTGTTCGTGCCATATGACTGGAAAAGAAGATCAACTTACCTCACTTCACAAACACTCACGAGGGAGTGTTGCTCTTGGAGACAAGAGACGCAGAGAAATCATTGGAACAGGTGAAACAAAACTAAACTCCAGCATCACGGTAAAAGAGGTTAGTTTAGTTCATGAACTTGGTTTTAGTTTGTTGAGTGTTGCACAGCTTTGTGACCAAGGGAACAACAAGACGGTCTTTACCTCACAAGAATGCTATGTTAAAGATCGTGAAACCAAGAACATAATTTTGAGAGGAGTCAGATTCAAGGATGTATACATTGTGGATAAAGACTTCAAGCCAAAGGAAGTCCTATGATTTGCGTCTATAGCTGATGAGACGGAACTATGGCATAGAAGGCTTGGACACGCTAATCTTTGACTCATTCACAAGCTTTATTCAAAGGAACTTGTTCGTGGTCTTCCCCATGTTCAATCTGAGTTCCATGGCGTCTGCGATGCTTGTGTAAAGGGGAAACAAACTCGTTCCTCATTCAAGATCAAACCAGATGTAACAACCTCTCATCCTCTGAAACTGATCCATATGGATCTCTATGGTCCCATGAGGATAAGAAGTCATGGTGGGAACATGTACGTTTTCGTAATTGTCGATGATTATTCTAGATTCACTTGGACAATTTTTCTGTCTTCAAAGGATGAAGTCTTCTCCGAGTTCGAGGCTTTTATCAAGAAGGTGGAAACAAGCTTAGGAAAGAAGCTAAAGGCAATAAGGTCTGACCATGGAACGGAGTTTGAGAACTCTATGTTCTTCAACTTCTACGAGGAACATGGTGTGTCTCATGACTTCTCCGCGCCTAGGACACCACAACAAAATGGAGTTGTGGAACGGAAGAATAGGACTCTGGAAGATATGGCAAGAACTCTTCTCATTGCAAGCAACCTTCCAAGGATTTTCTGGGCTGAGGCAGTAAACACTGCTTGTTATATCCTTAATCGTGCCATGCTTCGTCCCTTATTGAATAAAATTGCATATGAACTAATAAGGGATCGCAAGCCCAATATTTCCCACTTGCGTGCTTTTGGATGCAGGTGCTATATTCACAACAATGGCAAGGATAACTTGGGAAAGTTTGATCCTCTAAGTGATGAAGGAATTTTCTAGGGCTATGCAAGGGCAAGCAAAGCTTACAGGGTATACAACAAGAGACTACGCAAAATAGAAGAAAGCATTCATGTCGTCTTCAACGAAAACTCCAAAGGTTCCAATGGAGAGTTCGAAGCCTCGTCCCCAGAAGAAGGTTATCCAAGAATGCAACGTGAAGACTCTGATGATGAAGACAATGGTCCTTCCACTCGACCAAATGCCGGTTCTGGGAACGGACACCCCAGTACAGACGCGGCATTTCCATCATCTCCGGACTCCTCAAGTCCGGATGAGTCCTCAAAGGAGGATACCTCAAGTGACACTGTACAAGAAACAGAAGCTACCTCCACCTCCATCGTCGACTCAACAACCATGCCCCCATCTATGACTATTCCCATCACCGTTCCTGCTGGAACTTCTAGTGATGTTGTGGTTGTCAGTTCGGAAAGCGATGAAGACGGAACAAATGGTTCTGAGAGTGCTCATGACCCCACACTTCTTGTGTCAAAGAATGCTTTTGTCCGAAAGGAACACCCCACTCACAATCTGATCACACCCTTCGGTGAAAGAGGTTTGCGCTCTAAATTAAATATGTTTTGTGCATTCCATGCATTTATCTCTCTTGTAGAACCCAAGACTATCAAGGAAGCACTGAAGGAACCAGATTGGATCGTAGCTATGCAAGAAGAGTTGCACCAGTTTGAGAGAAACAAGGTATGGCGGCTCGTTCCTTTACCTCGCAATAAACATGCCATTGGCACTCGATGGGTGTACAGGAACAAGCTCGACGACTCTGGGGTAGTCACAAGGAACAAAGCACGGTTAGTTGCCCAAGGCTACAATCAACAAGAAGGGATTGATTATGATGAGACTTATGCTCCAATAGCTCGCATTGAAGCCATTCGTCTCCTCATTGCCTACGCTGCTCATAAAGGGTTCACGCTATACCAAATGGATGTCAAGACTGCGTTCCTTAATGGATATATTCAAGAAGAGGTATATGTGAAACAACCCCCTGGCTTTGAAGACGTCAATTTTCCCTCTCATGTGTATGCATTGGATAAGGCTTTGTACGGTCTTAAGCAAGCACCTCGTGCTTGGTATGATAGACTGGCACAGTTCCTTCTTTCCAATGGATATCGTAGAGGAATAATTGATAAAACTCTGTTCCTTCTGGAACACGAAGGTAAGAGTCTGGTGGTTTAAGTCTATGTTGATGATATTATTTTTGGTTCCACTAACCCCGCTCTTGTAGAAAAATTCAAAGATCTTATGAGTAGTGAGTTTGAGATGAGTATGATTGGGGAATTATCCTTTTTCCTCGGATTACAAGTCACCCAAACTAAGGAAGGAACGAAGATACATCAACAGAAGTACATCAAGGAGTTGTTGAAGAAGTACGGTATGGACACTGCCAAACCCATCGTTACTCCTATTTCTCCTAACACTCGCTTGGATGCAGATCTTCATGGAACGGACGTTGATCCCACCATGTATAGAGGAATGATTGGTTCGCTTCTATATCTCACGGCAAGTAGGCCATATATTTTGTTTAGTGTGTGTCTCTGTGCTAGATTTCAAGCAAATCCAAAGGACTCACACTTGAAGGAGGTCAAGCGTATCTTCTGATACCTCAAAGGAATGGACCACTTGTGTCTATGGTATCCCAAGAACTGTGACTTCAACCTTGTTGGATTCACAGACGCCGACTTTGCTGGGCACGTAGTAGATCGCAAAAGAACTTCCGGAACGGCACAGTTCCTTGGTCCCTGTCTCGTTTCATGGGGTTCCAAGAAACAAAACTCTGTGGCCCTTTCCACTGCAGAAGCCGAGTACGTCGCCGCGGCAAGTTGTTGTGCTCAGGTATTGTGGCTTAAACAACAACTGGAAGACTATGGTATGTCTCTTGGCACCGTTCCTATTATGTGTGATAATACTAGTGCTATCAACATTTCAAAAAATCCAGTTCATCATTCACGTACCAAGCACATTGACATTCGTCATCATTTCCTACGTGATAATGTTGACATGGGCTTTATTAGAATGGAACATTGCAGGACTGAAAATCAAGTGGCCGACATCTTCACCAAAGCACTAGACAAAGGTCCATTCGAGTATCTTCGATTACTCCTTGGCATGATCTCTCTGAATTGAGGACCTTCACACCCACTATTCCCTCAATGCCTGGCTAATTCGTTCCATATTTTTTATGAAGTTCCTTGTATGCGTGCCTTTCATGACTTGATTTTCATGACTTTAGCTTATTCGAATTGCCTTGTGTTAGGATGTAGATACTTTGTCTTTTGATTTGTGTTGAAATACTTGATTGCATGCTAACATCTCTATTAAAGACCCAAAACAACCAATTTGATGAATTGAACCCTCATTACAAGCCCACATGATAATTGGTTGTACAGCCTACCTTAGCCGCGATTCAGGTAAACGTTCCCTATGATCCCTCTTTGCTAAACCTTTTACTGGGAATAATTACTTGAGTTGTCTTTCTCCCTACCATGTGTTTGGATATACTATATTTTGTGTGAACCCAACATTGAAATATCCAGACTAGCCTCGCAAGCACTCTTGGTCTCAGGGAGAACGAAGATTGTTACTTGGTACAACGAGAAACTGCTTGCTTTGGAATGGACATTATTGCTCAGAATTAAGGGGAACTGATTCTGCTATGACACGGAGAATTTTGAATCGGAAATTGGGCATTTATTGAGTCGCAGGTACCCGTTGGAACGGCTTCTGGGCTGATTTGACTGATCTGTGATGGGAATAGTGACTCGCCATTCAAGCCAAAAGTGGTCGTTGGATCTTGGAAAGAGAAGAATTTATTGAAGGAAAGTTTAAAAAAAGAGACGGTTGAGATACGAAAAGGGATTTTTGGAAAAGATTTTATCCTAAAAAAATTTGATCTGATTTTCTATATATAGAAGATCTTTTCTCCAGTTCCTTCACCGCCAATCTCTCTCTGCACTCAACTTCTCTCAAATCTCTCAAAGGCCCTCTCTTTCTGCTCCAATGGACTCTCCAAGCAAGATCGACACCGCCAAACTCTCTGACGCCGAGATGGATGCCTACATCTGTCAACTCCAAGAGGCTAAAGCCGCCAGGGCTACCCCTAGTCCCGCAGCGGCTCCGGGCTCCGTTCTTGATATTGCTCGAGCATTTGTTCAGCAATCGGAGGATCCCCATGCCTCGACATCGACTCCCACCGCCTCTTCTCCGACTGCGTCCCCCCTAGCGGCCAAGAACCTCAATCCTACTCTTGCCTTGGTGCCACTAGAAGAGGAGCACTTTGTTTCCTCTCCCTCCGAGGACAAAGCCGCAGTCGAGGAGGAGTCAATGCAGATAATGGAGAAGGAATTAGGTGTAAAGTCCACACCTTTGGCGCCGCCTCCCTCTCGCAAGCGCAAGAAGACTGATCTTGCACTCACAGTCGAGGAGTCTGAGGAAGAAGGAGAAGTACAAATCTTGGAACACCGCCCCGCCATCACTGCTCAATCCACCCCTTCAAAGTCTGGTGGTGACGAGCACGCCCCTCGCCCGATCAAGGCCCGGCTCTGTTCCGCAGCAAAGCCTCCGGCAAAGAAGGCCAAGTCCACTGGGAAGGCAAAGCTGGAAATCTCTCTCTCCACCACCACCACTCCCAACTTCACAGAGGGTAAAAAGATCCTCCCTCCACTTATTATTCGCCCTAGTCTCTATGCTGAACACAAAGTGGAAAAAGTTCTGGAGATGCTGAAGTTTCAAGGTTGGGAACGGCTCTGCTCCGAGAGCGTCTCAGTCCACGAGGTTCAAGTAAGAGAGTTCTACCATTATTTTTGTCTTTCTAAAGGAGATGTATTGACGGGCTCCACAAAGGTCAGTGGTGAAGATCTCTCCTTCTCTCCCAGAGTCATTTCCAATCTTCTAGATGTTCCATTAGGAGGTTTCTATGAGGTTCCGATATCTGATCAGAATGAGGAGAAGTTGGTCTGTATGGAACGGGTGTTTGGTTCCACTGAGGGGGAACTGCATACTGAGCGTCTGACGTTGCTTCAGCGCATTGCGTTCCACATCATCTCAAGGGCTGTTGTACCACGACAGGAGCGCCGAACCACCATCACACTGTGTGACTTATTCTTGCTGGATCGTTTCCTGAGAAGGGAGAAGATTGATCTCCCCAGAGTGATTCTGTGTCACATGGATCGATGCAAGGGAAAGTCCCATTCTCTGGCCTACCCACAACTGGTGAAACTGCTTTTGCAAAAGGAGGAGGCATATATGGCGGAGAATGAGGTGTTGCTTCGTAGCGAGTTGGACTCGGCTACGATTGAAAAGATGAAGTATGTTGGTGACAACAAGGGAACAGGCACTGCTGCTGCAAAGAAACCAGCTGGCGAAGGAACGTCAAAGGGGAGCTCTATTCAACATCAGATTCTTGCTGAGCTCAAGCAACTAAACACAACCATGTCACTGCTCTTGGATCACTTCTTGAGCAAAGCTGATAATTCTGATGAAGACCCTGAGATCTGAGTGCTCTCAGTTCCAACTCTTGCCCGTCTGACCCTGTGTTCTTGATTTTTAATGTTTTTATGTTTTTTGTGTGCTTCTTCCTTGTCTTCTGATCTTAGTTGTTTGCGTTCCAATACTATGTACTTCGCTTAACTTTATAAATGAATTATTTTGTGATGAGTTGCATGTGTGTCAAGTCTTTCTGTCTATTATGGAACTTTTGATTATGCCAAAAGGGGGAAGTATGGAAAATGTGAAACCCAAGGAAGAGTTGATGACAGAAGCTAGTGCTAAGGGGAACGACAAAGCTACTTGAAGGTAAATTCTCTATGCACATTCTAAGGGGGAACACTGTTGACATTTAGAACATAGAGTTTGGATCATATGCGGAGCACTCTTCCCGTGCGGACGTGCGGAGCATGCACTTTTGGGTCTTATTTGTGCACTTTAACGTCTTATTTGTGCACTTTTTCAAAACAAAAAAAAAACAAAATCTTTTTCAAATTTTTTGCAAAAGTGCACAAATAAGGCCCTAAAGTGCACAAATAAGGTCCTATAGTGCATGTCCGCACGTCCGCACGGGAAGAGTGCTCCGCACCGGAACCGTACTCAGATTATGATCTGTGTGATTAAATGTGAAACTGCCTCTTACTCGTATGTTTTGAACTGCATATTTTGACTTGCACATTTTGAAGGAGTTTGTCATCACCAAAAAGGGGGAAATTGTTGGAACGATGACGTTCCCTCTAGTTTTGATGATGATAAACTCAAATGCTTTTGATGGTTTTTAGTGTGACTATAAGTTTCAGAAACTGACAAAGTCAAAAGGAACGATGAAAACCAGTGAAGAATCAAAACAGAGAGGCAAAGGAACAGAGAAGCCAACAATGATAAGAAAACAAGCTGGAACAAATGAAGAAAAGAGACGCGTGTTTACAAGACAAAACAGAGAAAGGGAACAACGCAAGGAACGGAGGATGCGCGCTGGCGCTGAAACCCTAAAGCGTGCCACTGAACATCTGTTATGGAAAATAGATTTGAAGAAGTGCTTGGACCTCAAGGAAGATCTCGTGGAGAGATCTGTTGGTTAGAATCTCACTAGAAAAGATTGTATAGGATATTCTTAGTTTATTTCCTAAAACGAATTTAGGGTAAATCAAGTGAGAATATCTGAACCATATAAAGTGAAGATAGCTGCATACTTCAAGAATTATGGAACACAGAGAGCAATTCCCAGAGCAGAACATTCGGAAGAAAGAAGAACACTTACAAGTACGAGACTTTGGTGAGTTGAGTATTTGTTAGGGTTTCGTCTGTCTAGTGTGCTGTTAGGAACGTTACATCTAAGAGGTCTAGATATCTAGGAGTAAACTAGATTGAGAGAAGACTTGCTTGTTGTAATTCCTGGAATAATAACATAAGTAGACATTTGAAATCATACTAGGGAAACCTAGAGGTAGAGGTTTTTCTCAGTCAACTAGTTGGTTGATTGAGTTTTCCTCTCTAAGGAACTGAGCTTGCTACTTATTAATTTGTCGTTATTTTCCGTTGCCCAAGGAACGAACTTGTCGTTCCTTGATCTAACACACTCGATTCTACATTGTGTTTCCTTGCAATTTTCCGCTTACAAACCCTAGATTTTTTTTCTCTCTCACCCAATCGTCGGAATCACCACCACCACCGTCTGCCGCCACCACCACTCTGTCCGCCACTCCCTCTCCCTCTCCCTCTCACGGCTGAACCCTAATTTCCCTTAGGTTTTGGTTACTTTTCCAACAACCTTAAACCTTATCCTCTAGCAAATCTTGTTTCCTTAATTGCATATTTGATTTCCTTGTTCCTTGTTTCTTGTTGATCAAGTCTTGTTTTATCTTTGGATTAATTGCTAGATTAATTGTTAGATTTTACTCCCTCATAGTTGCTTTGTCTCTTCTTTCTTCTCATACACTTACTTGTGTGGTTCTTTCTTGCTTGATTCGCCATCATCTCAAAACAAAAACACAGTGTGACCGTATAAACAAAAACAAACATACTATTCTCACCTTTCATCAAACAAAATAAAAGGTTTGGGAAGACGGAAGCCTCAAAAACACAAAGAAACAAAAGAAAAGGCAGAGAACGCACCATACGGTCATACTCCATCTTCTCTTCTTTCATGTCTCTATGCAACTCTCATTGAAAAGGGCAAAAAAAAAATTCAACTCTCTTGTGATTAATTCTGAGAAACTTGTTTTGATCTACTTGACCTTGGAAATTTTGTGTGTTGTTTGGGACGTGACTTGCTAGTTTTTGCTTTATTGCCTTCCGTTCAAGCCTCTCCCTCCTCACGAGCAACCAAAATTAGTACGCCCAGCGAAAATTTCTTGGTTCACTTTTGAGACAAGGACTTGGCTTGGACTTGTTCTTTTGCTTGGTGCAACTTACTTCTTGTGTCGTATGCTTCGTATAGGTACTATGGAGTTTCCTACGACACGCTACTTTCCTTCTACGGGCAACCGCAGCCCCGGACACATGGACTCCGCCTATGAGCAAATTGACGCTCAAGACTGCAAACTCGCCGAGCAGGCTGCCAAGATCGCGCACCTTCATCGGACCATAAGTGACATGCACTCTACGGGCCACCGCAGCCCCCAACACATGGCCTCCGTCTGTGCGCGAATTGACCAGCTTCAAGCTTCGCATGCCGCTCTTCAAGCTTCGCATGCCGCGTTGGCTGCCAAGCTTGCGCAACGTCGTCTGGCCATAAGTGACTTCAGGGTGACCACGGCTGACCCAATGTCGAACACCTCTGGCTACGAGTCTTTTGACGAGGACACCTACGAAGCCGACCCGGTATTTGACACCTACGACGATGAGGAGGAGGAGGAAGAGATGGACGAATACATATGCATCTCTATGGACGAGCTAGACAACGTGCCTATTGGCTTGGTTCCACGCAACGTTCTTATCGCCAACGAACATGGTGGGAGTTACCGCAACATCATCAATACAAAGGTGATCCAGTACTTCACGTTTGAGACGCCCCCACAACCCGACATTCCCGACAACTGCAAGAATCGGCTGCCCTTAGCCCGGTCCCGGGATGTCTCTCCAATAATTCAGGGACGTCTTCCTTGCTTTTTACTTGTTCCTTACGCGTGTCTCTTACGTGTTAAGGCTTTGGTTGATTTACCCCCTACGGTGTCTACTCTTTTGCAGGAACGCAACGCAAGCCGACGTACCGTGGAGTTTGGGCCCGGAGGCTTGGTATGGCTGCACTTGCGTCGCGATCTCTTTCCATTCAAGCGACGCCACAAGATGGATGCTAGAGGTGATGGTCCATTTCAGGTGCTACAAAGCCTTGGTGCCGACGCCTACCGCTTGAATTTACCCGATGACTATGGTGCGCCTCCTACGTTCCACATCGATGTTCTTTCTCCTTCTATGCCTCCTGCTTTTGACGACAAGGACAAAATGGGGACGCTTCAAAGCCAAGAAGGGGAGACTGATAGCTCCATGATCCCCTCGATGACGGCGACGAACGAAGAGGAAGCAATGAAGGTGCGTTCGAATGGCCCGGTAATAAGAGCTCGCGCAAGGGCAATGGAGCGAGGAACACAATCATTAGTCTTGTGGGCGCAAGCAAGTAACACGGGTTCATCTAGTCCTAAATGGGTCCTCCTCTTGACCTATGAAGGATTAGGTGAGGTTCCGCCTTAGCTGATCCCGCCAAGAAGACGAAGACGACGAGATCGCAGAAGTAGAACGAATCAGCCAAGAACTCGACCCAGAACTCGACCGAGTTCTGGACCGAGTTATTGCTCCAGCCAAGAACTCGACCCAGAACTCGACCGAGTTCTGGACCGAGTTGTTGCTCCAGATAAGAATTCGACCCAGAACTCGACCGAGTTCTGGACCGAGTTCTTGTTCCAGATCGGAACTCGGCCAAGAACTCGACCGAGTTCCTGCCCGCGTCAGCGATCTCAATTTTTCGTCGTTTTGCTGAACAATTTATTATTATATTTTTCATTATTTCTTTGTCGCTATTTAAACCCAGAAACCCTAGTTTGTAAATTTTACGTTGAATTTGAGTAGTAAAGTTGAGTACGCTCCTTCCCTTGAGTTCCAACGTCAACTCTTCGATCCCACGGATCGTCTATCCCGTAGCTCGTCGCTTCAAGCAATTGTTCATCGTCTCTTCGGTGTTTGTGACCATCTCTTTAATCCTTTCGTTCATCACTTTGAACGCGCTTGAGGGTTATCTCTTTAGCCCTAGAAAGCCATCACTTTGGCTACGGAAGAGAGGGAATCGAATTCAAGCTTGAGGAATCAGAGATCCTGCGTTGCAGACAACACTCCGGGGGTTGTTCGCATCACCTCTTATAGGTTGGGAAAAAATTTATAAACCAACTCATCAAGGAGGTCTTGGCTTGAGAAAAGCTAAAGACGTGAACAAAGCTCTTCAGTTCAAATTACTATGGAAAATCCTAGCCGAACCAAACAACTTCTGGGTTAGAGTTATTACGGATAAATACCTGAAAACACAACATATACTTCACTACGAGAAAAAAGGAAACTGCTCCTGGCAATGGTCCAAAATGATTGAGCTTATGCCTGAGTTCAAATCTGGACTAATTTGGCAAGTTGGTAGTGGAAAAACTATCAAATTTTGGACGGATAACTGGGCTCTGAACACCCCCTTATGTGATAACATAAACCCACAGTCAATCCTGAATAAGGATGCCCTGGTAGCTGATTTCATGCTGCCAAATAAAACCTGGAATAATGACTTACTTGAACAATACTTACCAAATGATTTAACCGAAAAATTAACCTCGATCCCAATACCCTTAAATGAGATCCATGATAGAATGTACTGGAAAACGAGCAAAAACGGCTGGTTTTCTACTAATTCTGCTATGAAACTAATTAACAAAAATAAGAGTTATACTGCTTATGATTCTTCTTGGATCTGGAAAATGGACATGTATCCCAAAGTTAAAAACTTTGTCTGGAAAATAATGAAAAATGGAATCCCAACTAAAGCTAGATTGACAGAAAAAGGCATTGTAACCCCTCCGGGGTGTATACGCTGCAATGCTCAGTTGGAAGATTTGAACCACCTCCTCTTCCAATGCAAGCATACCTTAAAAACAATCGCAAAATTGAATCATGACACTTTTGGCATAATCACTTCCCTAGACATAGGAAACAAAAAAAATCATGAAATCATTGAAGAAATTCGACAAAAAACTGATAGATCACAATTCTTAGAATTAATGGTCTCTTGGTGGAACATTTGGTTCTATAGAAACCAACAAAGCTTTGGTAGAACAAATGATGATGTTGAACCCATTAAGGATGTATCAAATTACATTAAGAAACTAATAGAGAACTTGAATAAAACGAAAAACTGGAACCCTGACTGTCTAACAGAAGACAATAAAAAAACTCATAAAACAAATATTATAAGACGACCAATAAAGAAATGAAAAAAACCTCCGGATAACATTATTAAAATCAACACAGATGGATCCACCAAAACCAATGGTAAATCTAGTCTTGATTACATTTTCAGAAACAACACGGAAAAACCACTTTTCCTCTATGGGGATAAATGTGGTATTTTAACCCCGCTTAAAACAGAAACACTGGCAGCTAGGAATGCCCTGGTAAAGGCTTATGAATTAGGCTTTATCAACATCCATCTTGAATGTAACAACCTTACCATTGTGAACGTCCTTAACCAAATCTGGCACTGTCCATGGGATATTAAAATGCTAATTTCTGATATCCTGTGTATTTTACAACTGTTTTCTTCAGTGCAGATTTCTCACATCTTCCGAGAAACCAACGTCATAGCCGATTTCATCGCAAAGAAGGTTCATCAGGTTTCCTTGGAAGATTTTAGAGATAGTCTAGAATTTGTAATTCTCATTCGTAAGGATGCTATAGATTGAGAAATCGATTTTTCTGTGGTTTTTATTTTAATTTTTATCTTATTAAAAAAAATAAGAATAAAAAAAATAAGTGAGGGGTATTTTCAAAACTTTGCCTCATTTTCCAAGTTTTTGGATATGTGCGAGGCGCTCTCCTCTCCGTCTCTCCCATTGCGATCCGTCATTGATGACACCCTTCCTTCTGTACGAGATTGCTTATCTTTGAGCCACGTTTCTGTACCGATTTCGACGTTGCTCTTGCGATTTCCCATCATACATTACCTCGAGCTGGATTCAAGTTAGTCAACTCCTTTTTCAATTTGAACCCTAGAAATTGAAGTGTATGAGGTAGTATTGATGTTTATTGCAAGGCTTACTACAAATCAAAGTGTATGAGGTAGTATTGATGTTCCGAGCAACATGTGAACCCTCAATTTATGTGCTATAATTTAATACAAATCAAAGTGTATGAGGTAGTATTGATGTTTATTGCAAGGCTTACTAGGATGCTATTGAGTCGTATGGAGTTGCTCTTTCATGACTTTGAAGAGGAAACTCAAGATTTCTCCTCCGTGGAAATGGATTGGAAGATCTTTCTTGTTGTGGCGTAATTTGATAGAAATTGTGTTGATATTCTGGAATGAAATTTCAATTTTGTGTGTTTTGTCTTTGTTTGTAATAAATTTCAAATGCTAACTTTATGAAAATGTTTGCTTTTCCCTGGTTATGATTATGACGTATTGACATTTTGATTGCTTTGTTTTTTCTGCTTGTTGTTGTGAACTGATGATGAGCATACTATGGAGGTGTGTGGTAGTAAGGGTAGTTAAGATCAAATCTTGGTTTGAAAGGATAATAAGGCATAAAATTGATGGCATTGGTTATACAAAATTGTTTCTTTTGGAATGGTTGATCAAAGAAATTTAGTAATGTACGTACCTCTAATGATTATCTATAGCTACATAGATTTCAACTTAAAAGTTCATAATCTGGATTGTAAATTGTATTCGAGATGGTATGTTTTACTTGTAAGTGGCTTTTCTTGATGGGTTTGGGTTTCATTGTGTCTAGTTAATGATCATTAGTTAGATTTGGTTCACAATTAGGGCAAGGAATTGACATTATGGAAATGTTTGTTGCTAACTATAGCTCTCTGCTTGCTCTGAATCTGTTGGGAAATCCTATTCAGATCAACCATGGGGATAGCTAGCTGAAGAAGACGGTTTGTGGGCTTCTACCAAAGCTGGCATTCTTGAACTAACAACCTATTAATCTGCAGATGGCTACTGACATCGTTTTCAAAGCTTCCTCAAGCAGTGGTAGCAACAAGAGTGGTCATAGGAAGGTCGTGAGCCATGGAGGATCGTTGTCATCCAACACTTTTGAGGAACAATTAGAAGTGTTGATTTGTTTTTCCATTTGAGTTTGTTCATCTTCTTTTCAACAATGTATATTACGTTGTATATGGATAATGCTTAAACAAAACTAAAGAAGTATTTATGTGTTCAATCTGAGAAGCCAAAATTGTCTGTTTTAAGGAGTCTTGGTCTCAAATCACAAGGAAAAGAAACACTGCTAATTACCAAGAATGCTACACTTACCTAGCTAGCCTTGATTTGCATATCTCTCCAAAATGAAGAGGGATTGAGCTTTCCATCAACTTGGCTTGATTGATTTTCTCATCGAAAAAATGGTATGAGAACGTACTCAACATAAAAAAGTTGTCAACAAATATGAGCCTAGATTAAATAGAGAAACAAGATTGATCTGAATTGAAGGATGTTGATAGTTAGGCTTGCCTTCCATATGAGCAGGTAGAATGAGTGTACGGAAGCGTTAATAACGGTAAACTTTGCTTGAGGTTCATGATCAATACACTAGAGGTTCAAATATAGTACACTAAGGTTCATACTCAAAGCTCAAATTTAATAAACGAAGTAAACATGCATTTTAACTAACACATAGTTAACCTAAGCATATGTTTGTGAACCTCTAGTAGTAAAATTTAGGAACCTTTAATATAATGTTAATTTTTAAACATCTAATATAAAGTTTGTGAACTTGTAGTATACATTTTATGAACATGTTGTATAAAATTTGTGAATCTGCAATATGAAGTTAGTATTTAAATCCATATTATAAAGTTTGTGAACATCTACTATATATATTTTATGAACCTCTCGTATAATGTTTGTGAACCTCTAGTATAAAGTTAGTTTGTAAACCTCTAGTATAAAGTGTGTGAACGTGTAGTATAAATTTTTTAAACCTCTAGCATAACGTTTGTAAACCTTGTATAAAATTTGTGAACTTGTAGTATAAAGTTAGTATTGTAAACGTTTATTATAAAGGTTTGGAACCTCTAGTATAATGTTTGCGAACCTGTAGTATACATTTGCAAACCTCTTGTATAAAATTTGTGAACTTGTAGTATAAAATTAGTATTGTAAACCTTTTTTATAAAGTTTTTGAACCTCTAATATAAATTTTGTGAACCTCTAGTTCAAAGTTAGTTTTATAAAACTCTAGGATAATATATTTGAACTTGTAGTATAAAGTTTGTGAACCTGTAATATAATTTTGTGAACCTCTTATATAAAATTTGTGAACTTGTAGTATAAAGTTTGTGAACCTGTAATATAAATTTTGTGAACCTCTTGTATAATATTTGTGAACTTGTAGTATAAATTATTATTGTAATTGTTTAGTATAAATTTTGTAAACCTCTAGTATAAAGTAAGTTTTGTAAACCTATAATATGAAGTTTGTGAAATGTAATATAAGTTTTGCAGACCTCTAATTTAACATTTGTGACTTTCTAGTTTCAAGCTTGTGAACCTTTAATATAAATTGTGTGAACATCTATTTTGTGAACCTTTAATATAAAATATGTAAAACTCTAATTTCAAGTTTGTAAACTTTTAGTACTTTAAAGTTAATGAACCTAAATAAAGTCACACATTTGTCCGGAAAACAAAAAGACAATATCTCAACAAACAATGTTTACCATTACATTACAAGTTTGGGGTTCACAATTAATACATTAAAAGTTCTTATGTTATATACTAAAAGTTCATAATTATTATATTAAAGGTTTACATTTTACTCGCGTGGTACTCTTTTACTCAGTAAATAGGGAATGAGTTCAATGGAATGAGATTCACATCACGAAGAAAAGAAGATAATATTTCATTAATTTATAGATTACAAATGTTCTCTTAGAAATTTAATTCTTCTCATGCCCTCCATTGTTGTTTCATTTCAAAAAAGCTATAGTGGTCTCTTGTCTATTTAAGTTAGCTAACATAGGGTCTGTTCGGTATGACTTAGACTTATTATGACTGAAGCTGAAGTAGGGGCTGAAGCTGGCTGAAGCTGATTGGTAAAATATAAGTTGGGGGCTGAACTGGATTGAGACTAAAGTTGAAGTCGAGGACTGAAGTCTAAAAAGGCGTTCGATATTGATGACTTATACGGACTGAAATTGTTAAAAAATACCAAAATTGCCCTCACTTTTAATTGCATGAGGGTATCACATGCATTTGCACATGATACCAATTAAACCCAAAATCAGGTTGTCCTCAACCTTGGCCCCGATAATTTCTAGGGTTTTCATCCTCTCCTCCCTCCATTGAAGACGAAGGCGAGCGATGGTTTCCTAAAGTTGCACAACTCTTCTCCTGGCGCAAACGACGGCGAGCGAGTGTCTATCTTCTCCGGTGGCAAGTTTCGAGGGGTGAACGAGGACAAATTTTAGCTTCGAGGCACCACAAAAGGCATCTTCTCCGACGAGGTTTGCTGGGAACGAACCACCACAGAAGCGATCTTCTCTGGAGATAAGAAGATTCTCGCCGGATCTCGCAAGGAGGATGAAGATTCGTGTTGTCGAGCTGAAAAAGTATCGGGGTATAAATGGACACTTCCAGCATAAGCCCTCCCCAAGATTTCCCATAAGCTTCAGATGGAGGCTTATGTTTTTGCTCAAAAATCAGTCCAAATAAGCCATGATAAGCCACCATAAGTCACTAGCATACCGAACAGTCTTTTTGGGTGAACTTAAGCCATGGAAGCTGATATGGGGGTATAAGTCAGGATAAGCCCCCATAAGTCACTTTTACGGGCATACCGAACGCACCCATAATCAGTTGGTGAATGGACCTTATTATTTGCCTTGTATCAAAAATAAAAACAAAAACATAGTGAGTTGATGACTCACGTAATTACATCCTACATCTACGTATATCAAACAGCTGGCCCTAACACATTCTACTACTGCATTCCAGTCTTACACAACAATATCACAACCAATTCTCGGTAGAAATGCATACAACAATTGCATATTCTACTAGAAACTATATCTTCAACAAGCAAACTCCTAAATAAGACAAAAGAGAAACCTTCACACAAATTCAATAGAGTAATCTAGGATATTTTTCTACTAGAAACTATATCTTCAACAAGCAAACTCCTAAATAAGACAAAAGAGAAACCTTCACACAAATTCAATAGAGTAATCTAGGATATTTTAAAAGTATTTTGCTACTTATCGCCCCATGATCACGAATAAGATGTCAAAAATAGAAATATTTTTTTTGAATGGTTTATAATTTTTATTCTAGGATTTTAGTTTCTAAAATTCTTTATCAAAATTTAGATATAGTGAGTTGTTTGTTAAAGAAAAATATATTTGTAGTAGCTAAAAAATATAGTTTACAATTTTTAATTAGATAAATTTCCATATTTAGCATTTTATTCATCGCCCCAAGGGCAACAAATAGCAAAAACCATTTTAAAAATAGATTGGCTTAAGGGTATTATTGTCATAATAATAAATAAGATGTGTTGTTTATTGGCTAGTAAAGGTTGTATAATTTCGTGTGGTTGATAACTACACTAAATTATCGCCATCAACTAAGAGCATGCACAATGATTGATTTTTTAACAACGTTTTTTAGCCAACTTTTCAACTTTCTCTCACTGCCACATCATCTAAAAAATAATTTTTTTCATAGTTATGATTTTTCGACTCAAAATTTTTCCACTCTATAAATTTTATAAAAAATATATGTAAATGGGTGTCTATGAATAGATAAAAATTAATTCTGAATTTTGGATATATTTTTTAAAACAAACAAAACTAAATCCGAGCTAAAAAGGACTAAAATAGCTCTAAAATCTATTTTTTTAACTTAAATGAGTTTTTTAACAGTTTCTTACTAAGAAACCATCGAGTAAGTTTTTTTAGCAAAAATACACTCTAATTAAAAAATTTATTATATTTTAATGTTAAAAAACCACTATTATGGATGGTCTAATAGTAAAAAACTAAAAAAGATGTGAATTAGGAAATGTGTGAAGATGGACACTTATGTTATTTTATGAGGATAAGTGGCAGGTGCGAAAGCGGCTTAACGTACAAAATACGAAAGTTTTTTAGCTGTTTGATTTATTTCAGTTTTTTGCATTGTTTCATATGGACGCGCTTTCTATTTTTTTTTTCGCTCCAGCTTTTCGCTGTGGCCTTGTATTTTCGATTCCATTACTATTTTCGATTTCGTTTTTTATAATCGATTAACCACTTGTACTTTTTATTTATTTATTTGCACTTTCTCTTTAACCATTTGCACTTCTGTTTAACAGCTTGCACTTTCGTTCTATTCGCTTGCACTTTTGCTCTATTCGCTAGCACTTTCTTTTATTGGCTTGCACTTTCTTCTACATTGTCTTGCACTTTTTGTTGACTTGCTTGCACTTTTGCTCTATTCTGATGCACTTTCTGTTCGTTTGCTTGCATTTTAAATATTTTTTAATCTCATATTTGCTTGCACTTTCTGTTCACTTGCTTGCACTTTATTCTGTATTTCCATGCACTTTCTACCTATTGGCTTGCACTTTTCTGTTGTTTATTCCCTTGCACTTTTTTTATTCATTTACACTTCCTCTTTAACCACTTGCACTTCTGTTGAAAAGCTTGCACTTTCGTTCTATTCGCTTGCACTTATTCATTATTCTGATGCACTTTCTGTTCGCTTGCTTGCATTTTAAATATTTTTTAATCTCATATTGGCTTGCACTTTCTGTTCACTTGTTTTGCACTTTACTCTGTATTTCCATGCACTTTCTTCCTATTGGCTTACACTTTCTGTTGTTTAATCCCTTGAACCTATCATAATATGCAAGCAAATAAACATAAAGTGCAAGCAAATAAACATAAAATGCATTCGAATATACACAATGTGCAAGAAGAAAAACATTGTTGGCAAACATATAAGAATAAAATGCAAGCAAACAAAATGTGCATGCGAATATACACAATGTGCAACCAGATAAACAAAAGTGCAAGCAGGAAAACATAAAGTGCAAGCATATAAGAATAAATGCAAGCAAAAAAACATAAAGTGCAATCAAATAAACATTAAGTGCAAGCGAACAAAAATAAAGTGCAAGAAAATAAACGTAAAGTGCAAACATATAAACATAAAGTGTATTTGAAGGCGAGCGAATAACACAGTGAGCGCGCGTGTGAATAAATAAAGGTTATTTTTCCTATTCTCTCCAGTCGTAGATCTCGCCACCGTGGACGGCTAGTATTCTTTCGTATTTTGTATTCTAAGCAGTTTTTGCACCTGAATCTTACCCATTTTATGATTATTGCTAAATGTCATCACAAAATTATACCACCATAATTGCATTTCCTAAAATAACCCTTTAATTTGTATAAATTTTCACACATTTACCCTCTCTTCCTCTTTCATCAAATCCCTTTCCAAAACCAGTTACTAGTCTACTACCTGCGACTCCCATCCAAATCCAAATCACAAATCTTAACTCCCCATTTCTCCTTAATTTATGTATTCCCTCCCGCTAGATTTATGTATTTGTCTTTCCTCCGCCAATTTGACTCCCAATTTCTCCATCATTCCCTCTTTCATCAAATCCCTTTCCATAACTAATCAATTTTGAACCTCGATCGAACCATAAACCCTCAAATTTGTTTATGCGAATGAGAGATATGCCTCCTCATGAAGAAGAGGAATTGGATGGAGAGGTCTTGCTGAATCTGACATTGAAATCCCCATTAATGAAGAATGTTGCTTTCTATCTAATCTTGCAAATTTTACTGTCCTTCTGCTTTTATTCATTTTGTAAATTTTTATCTCTTTGATTTGTGTCTGTTATAACTTTCTATTTTCATATCTTTCTGATGTTGAAGAAGATAAGCGCAGTTGATGTTTTTATTCCAACGTTAGTTCTGTTCCTAAAAATATTAACTTAATTTGTTCAAATCCTTATTAATAACTGTAGCTTTGTTGATATATATGTGTATTGTTTGTGGCTGGTTCTCTTTCTCTTTGATGTTGTAAATATAATACACGATTACTTTTCGACGCATAGGCATTTTTGCCATTTAGCGCATAGGCTCCACACGTTACGTGTGATTGTACCTCACACGTAACGTGTGGAGCCATACCACACGTTACGTGTGGGTATACACCACCCGTAACGTGTGGTGTTTTAATATATTAAATTGTTTAGTTATAGAATACTTTAGGGTATTTGTGTATGTCATATTATTGTATATTTTTAGTATTTATTTGTGGTTCAATGTTGAATTATTGATTATTTTATATATATTATAATGTTGTGTATGAATGTTGTATCATATTATTGTTTATTTTTAGGGTTTATTTGTTTATCTAAAATTAATAAAAAAACACCCCAAAATAATCAACCTAGAAGACAGAATAGAATTGTTCATTACGTTGTATACTACAACCACATTTATCTCAAAATAAAGTAAATAATACATGTTCTTCACCTTCTTCATAAACTTAGAAACCCTAACACAAAATAAATGACATCGTCTAGTTGCGTTTGAAGAAATTAGGATAGTCTCTGGTAAAAGTTCGCTTCCTATCATATCTTTGCTTTGATAAAATTGCTTGCTTCCTACAAAGGTTGATAGTACGTAAACAACATTACACAAAAGATACGACATCAAGGCAGTATACGATGTACATCATTATATAGTTTGAGGTTATACCTACGCATCGTATCCACATCTTGTAAAAGTTTTTTATTTTTCTTAACAAGATCTTGATTGTCTTTAACAAGATCTTGTTTTTCCCGCCATTGTTGTCGAATAATCGCATGTGCCCTGTCCTCGTATATAGGATCAATCCACTTCTTGTAAAAACACCCCAGTCTTGGGCATCCCCAATACCTTCTTCCGTAGTTCCACTGCAAATCCCAAGTACGGACAATGGCTTTCAAATTACACGCGCATAGTGGATTTGTTGATGATTCGGATGAAGATGTCATTATTTGTTGTAGTGCTTGGTTTCCTACAAATATCATGAATCTATTAATATAAAAAATCGGGGATAATAAATCAAAAGAAACTGGAAGAAAAAGCTTACCCACAATTGAATCTTCAAGCGTCGCTTGTGTTGGACTTGTTGTAGAGAACAAACAACCATAATGCCTCTTATATAGTGAAAAGCAATGTGTTTGACAGCTAATATACAGTTGTATATAACTGTAGTATATAATGACCTCAACCACTAACATTAATGAACTCAACCACTAGTATTAATAACTTCTCAACAATCATTTACCACCCTAAACCCTAATTAAAAGTTCCTCTCCTCAATCTAACAAACAAGGTAACTAAAATACCCGATTCACCCTTATTAATTAAAGATAAATAGTTAACCCTAACATTAACCCTAATCCTAAATCTTAAACCCTAATCCCTAAACCTAAACCACATTACCCTAAACCCTACCCCAATATCATATCCCTAAACCCTAAACCCCAAACCCTAACCCTACCCCAAACCCTAACAAAAAGCCTCATACGCCTAAACCTTGAACCACACGTTACGTGTCATGCTATCCCACACGTAACATGTGGATGGGGCTCACACGTAACGTGTGGTTCAGTTTATGGAAAAACGCATTGAATTAACCGTCTTGTCCCCACCTAACTATAATAATGACCCGTCTTCTTCCTCGGCTAACGATCCATTTCGAGCCTAAACCCTCATTTGAAACACTCACAAATTCTTGTTTTGCACTCTCAATTTTTGTAAAAAAAATGGACAATCCGAACAACAACGAGTATTGGAGCAACAGTGGGGAAGATATTCCACTTTCGAACGAGGTAATTTCTATTATGTAACCCTAAAGTTTTTTTTTTTTTTGAACTTGTTTAAAGTTTTTAGCTTGATGGTTAGGGTTTTGAAAGGTATGATATTTGTTATTTAGGATTTAACCAAGCTAGACATGATATTTGTTGTTTAATATTAAAGATCTCATTTTATTATTTAGGGGATTAGAAACAAAGATTGAGCATTGTTTAGGGTTTATGGCTGCGAAATCGCTGTTACATTGAAGAACAGTTCCACACGTTATGTGGCAAGATAGTGCACACGTAACGTGTGGAACGCTTCCACACGTAACGTGTGGAACGCTTCCACACGTAACGTGTGGGAGAGTTCCACACTTAACGTGTGAAACGCTCACACATGTTACGTGTGGAATCACCACCAGAAACTGATTGTAGGTTCATTCTGTAAAATGACACGGTTTGTCACTAACCGTGCCATTTTACAGAATCTGCTCTCTCAAAGAAATTTTTGAATTTAGGTTTATAATTTGTGCACTACTTGATGAGATGATTTCATGTGTATGTAGACGAACTATTATTTATACGAGGGGTTAAACAATATCTCCCTCAATGACTGGAGCACCCCACATAAGACATTTGCGGTTTGAGAAACGCCTCAAAAGCTACAGGATTGGAACACGCCTCAACCAACTATTGAGATACCATCCTTCTCACTTGGGATACCGTTTCCTCCAGAAGCATCTTCATCTCATGCTACCCCACAGTTTTGCTTTTCATCCCTACACACACAGCCTCAGTTTAGTGTACCACCGGATAAGGATGTTTACGTCTCTGCTGATTACTCAAGGTTCTTTACAACTGATCAAATCTGGGAGTCTAGAGAAGAAGCATTTTTGTGGGCGCGGGAGATGGCTAAGTGTAAACACTTCTGCATCAAAAAGTGGAGGAATAAATCTTCCACCCCTTCGATCCTTGGGGGGACTTGGTTACCGTGTGATAGGCATGGACAAAACGTGCCTAAACAAGCTGACCAAGTGAGAGACATCACAAGGTCGAAGAAGTGTGGGTGTCCCTTCATATTGAGGCTGAAAGAAGGGCCGAAGGGATTGTGGAGGATCATTGTACAACATGGAACTCACAATCATGTCATAGCAGATTATTTGTATGGTAGTGCATTAGTTGGGCGACCAAACGCTGAAGAGAAGGAGATTATTAGGGTGATGACAGTCAATCATTGCAAGCCTCAAACGATTCATACTACAATCCATTCGTCCCCTGGCAATTTGACCAAGATGAAGCAAGTGTACAACATCATGCATGAGATACGAAAGAAGGGCATGGAAGGAAGAACAGTTGTGCAACAGTTCTTCTATGAGTGCAATGAGAAGGGATACTTCATGGAGCATAGATTCAACAAGGAGACCAACAAGATAACATATATCTTCTTCGCAAGCCAGGAACAATTGTCGTTGTTGAAGGCATTTCCGTACATTGTGCTGCTGGACTCTACATATACAACTAACTGGTTAGTAACATACATATCTATTATACTCTTCATTTGTTCATGTCAAAGTTAGGATGCCATCATATTTTATATATGATTATGTGTGCAGTTACAATTTGCCCTTCCTTGAAATTGTTGGCATCACATCTGTTTGGAAAAACTACAATATTGCCGGGGCATTTTTGGAGAAGGAGGACGAAGACAGTTACAAGTGGGCCATAGAGCAACTTGCAAAGATGTTTGTCAAGGTGCAACGAGCACCCACATGTTTGGTCACTGATCGGGAGAAGGCGTTGATGAACGCTTTAGAGAAGCAGTTTCCAGAAGCAAAATTCCTTCTATGTAGGCGGCATGTGAGGAAGAATATTGAAGACTTCGGGAAGAAGAACATGGACAAGTTTAGGGGCACAACGTTTTCCAACGACTGCATGAAACTCTTCAAGAAAACGACCATACAAGGGTATGAAGCAACACTGAAGAAGCTGAAGTGTGATTGGAGGAAATCTCCAAAATGTCTCCAGTACCTACAAAAGAACTGGCTTGACCCCTACAATGAAAGAATCATCTCCGTATGGATAGATACAGTGTTCACGCTCGGTACTACCACCAGTAACAGGTTTGTGCATTATGTTTTTTTCTAAATTTAGCTAGTTATTTGAACTTAGTTAGACTTTTACAGCAATATACTGATTTCGGATTCTTGATTGTAATACAGGGTTGAAGGGGCCCATTCCAGTCTGAAAAGCTTCTTCACAAGCAATGATGGCAACCTTTGCACCGTGTTCGATCAATATCATACACGGTTGCACAGTCATATTGGTGATATAAAGGGGGCATTGAATGAGAGCATTGGAAAGAGATATACGCTGCTAACGAACGCACATCTTTTCTGCAAGCTGCACTTCAAGGTCTCTGCGATTGCACTAGCTCATTTGATTGAGGAATACGGGAAATGAGAAGCTCCATTGTGGAGCACTATATACAGATGCCAGATGAGGGTCAGAGATGGCTTGCCTTGCGTGCATGACATGGCGCTAAATGTGAGGAGCCAGGAACCGATTGAACCTAGCTCATTGCATCCGTTCTGGAGGCAATTGACCTTGTCAGAAGTGAAGACAGAAGAAGAGGAAGAAGCCAGAGAACGCAGAGTGAATAGATCGTTGCTTGAAGAATTTGCCCAAAGCGTCTTCCCCACATTGCTAGTGCAGGTTCAACAAAGAGCAGTCTCAACAATAACAAGTATTGCGCATCCAGAGCGGACTGCTCTGCAAGAGCCAGCTAAAGTCAGGCATAAGGGTCGGCACAAGGAGCTCTAAACTTTGCCACCAAAAGACAACCGTCATCATGGGAGTACACTGAACAACAGATGGACGAAACGCCTCCGAAAAAGCAAAAAGGAAGACCACCGAAGACGCTTGCAGCAAAGCCTTCGGGTGACACATCTTTGATCAAGAACCTGTGGGGATATCGTACCCAGTTTCCCATGTGTATGAGACCACACGTGGGAGGATGGTATGAGATAGTGGGTGATGGAAATTGCGGGTACAGAGCAATTGCGCATGGTTTGGGTTTAGGGCAAGATCAGTGGGCTTTTGTTCGACGTACCATGATCGCTACGTTGAGAAAAGAGTATGAGCTACTCGCGCCACTTTGGGTGTCTACGATGACACTTGAGGCAATGGAGGCGAAGCTAGCATGGTTTCCTTCCCCGAACAGGCCGGCCCCACCGGAGACGTGGTTGGACCTCCCGGATATGGGATGTTTGGTGGCAACGACATTCACATGTGTGTTCGTTACCGTCGGTGGTGGTGTGGGAACGACATACCTGTCTATGAGGGGGAAGCCAAACGAAGCATCGGTTGGCGAGAAGCTGAAGACGATATGCATTTGCCATGTCCAGGAAGAGCAACATTTTATTGCGGTACGTTAATACAATCACATCTGTTGATACTATCTTGTGTTAAAACATATGTATGATGCATTGACTTTGATGTAGATTGGCCTTGCCGAGACATCGCCCTTGCCTACTCTTTACCTGGCATGGGTGGTATATCATGACCCGTCTGTGGGTGATTACGTAGATCAAAGGACGTGTGATCGGTTGTTGGAGTACGAAGCAGCCAAGGCCGAAAAGAAGACAAGGCGAAAGAAGAAGGTTGAAACGGTCGATTTATGTAATGAATGATATGTACGAATTATGATGCAATGAGTTCAACGTTTCTAATCCAAAAAGAAGAGAAATACTTGTTTGGATCCAAGAACAATCTCCAATCTTCAAGAAAACTCAAGCAACACACAACTCGGTCCAGCTCGACCAACTAGCCTAAACGCATGCTATCACATCCCTAAATCCAAACAACTCATAAAAAACATTCAAATAGAAGTGATAACATTCATTGTTGTCATAATCCAAACAACTCATAAAAAACATTCAAACAAAAGTCATAACATTCATTGTTGTCATAATCCGGCGATTTTTTCCCATCAAATAATACATGAAATTCAACAAAAAATGCACAATTTTTACAAATCTATCAATACTATCACTTCTACTAGCATATTTTCACAAAAAATTCAACATAAATCCTCATGCAAAAAAATTCTTCAAAATTATACAAAAAATCACAAACAATCCCAAAAGCTTATACAAAACATAGATCTACCATCCTAAACATCTCCACAACATAGATCTACAATATGGATCTATAATCCCTAACCAAACACTTCAAATTTAACAAAACAAAACCAAAAAACAATTTCTACTAACTAACCTTTCAAAGATCTTGAACGTAACGCGCGGAGTCTGTTGATTCGTCACGAGCAGATGCAAGAGACGCGTAACGAGTGAAAGGATATTGAGGCTGCGGAGTTCGAATGAATGGAGGATGAAGCAAGATCTGGCTTTTAAAGCCAGATCTCCTCCACACGTAACGTGTGGCGTAAACCCACACGTAACGCGTGGATGCGCTTCACACGTAACGTGTGGAGGTTCATCACACGTTACGTGTGGGGCTTGAACGAGTCATTTCCCGTGCGTAACGTGGGAAGCCTTTTCCCACGTTATGCGCGAGCCTATGCGCCAAACGGCAAAAATGCCTATGCGCCGAATAGTAGAGGCCATATAATATTATGGCTCACACCATAGAAGTCCCAGGAAGAGATAATAACTGAAAAGGGCAATTTGGTCAAATTTAAACAAATGGTGACAAGTAATACAAAATTTTGGTGATGTTTAGCAATTATATATTTGTTTACGGAAAAGCTAAATACACGCGAATACTTAACTATATCGACGCTATTTTACACGCTTATCTTAAGCGTGTGGTTTTACACGCTTAAGGTAAGCATGCAGGGGTATTGTGGGTATTTTGAAAATACAGCTCACGGTTCTTACACGCTTAACTTAAGCGTGTAGGTTTTTTTTTTCAAGTTTAAAAGCACACGCTTACCTTAAGCATGTAGGCACTAATTTTTTTTTTCAAAATTGCATTTTTTTTCCCCATAATCATATAGAGAATTTCAATACGAGTCCGTACATACAAAATTCGTCCAAAACGGACATCCTTTGCCCCTCCAAAAGCCCAAAAAACGAAGCCTTTCTACCCATTTTTTTTACAATTTCGTGCCCGACATATAGCGCATTATAGTAAAAATTTTTGGTATTTTCTGCATTTTTCTACTATAATTTTGTATAAAATTTTAATACGAGTCCGTACATATAAAATACATCCAAAACGGGTATCGTTTTCCCCTCCAAAAAGCCAAAAAACGATAATAGAAACTTTAGAAACTATAGTATTTAAGTAAAATATTTTGTAATACTTAACTATAATGTGTATTATGAACTTATGTATTATAGTTAAGTATTATGAACTTATTACTTATATACTATAGTTAAGTATTAAGTAATAAGTACGAACTTATTACTTATTACTTAAGTATTACGAACTTATTACTTATATAATATAGTTAAGTATTATGAACTTATTACTTATATACTATAGTTATGTATTATAGTTAAGTATTATAAAATATATTAGTTATAAAGTATAGTTATGCATTATAATTAAGAATTATGTACTTATTACTTATATACTATAGTTACACATTATGATTAAGTATTACGAACTTATTACTTATATACTATAGTTAAGTGTTAAGAACTTATTACTTATATACTATAGTTAAGTATTACAAAATATATTAGTTATAAAGTATAGTTATGCATTATAATTAAGTATTACGTACTTATTACTTATATATCATAGTTACACATTATGGTTAAGTATTACGAACTTATTACTTGTATATTATAGTTAAGTATTATGAACTTATTACTTATATACTATAGTTACGTATTATAGTTAAGTATTACAAAATATATTAGTTATAAACTATAGTTACACATTAAGATAATTAGTATGAACTTATTTCTTATATACTATAGTTACGTATTATACTTAAGTATTACAAAATATATGAGTTATATACTATGGTTATATCCTATAGTTATATATTATGGTTATATCTTATAGTTATATCCAATTTGGTTATATCTTATGGTTATATCATATAATTATATACTATAGTTATATTTTATAGTTACATCCAATTTGGTTATATCATATCGTTATATCATATAATTATATACTATGGTTATATCTTATAGTTATATCCAAATTGGTTATATCATATAGTTATTTCCTATAATTATATACTATGGTTATACTTATATCTTATAGTTATATCAAATTTGATTATATCTTATCGTTATATCATATAATTATATATTATGATTATATCTTATAGTTATATCCAATTTGGTTATATCTTATGGTTATATCTTATAGTTATATCCAATTTGGTTATGTCTTATGGTTATATCCTATAGTTATATCCAATTTGGTTATATCATATCGTTATATCCTATAGTTATATACTATGGTTATATCTTATAGTTATATCCAATTTGATTATATCATATCGTTATATCCTATAATTATATATTATGATATATCTAATAGTTATATCCAATTTGATTATATCTTATGGTTATATCCTATAGTTATATAGTATATAACTATAGGATATAACTATAAGATATAACCAAATTGATTATATCATATTGTTATATCCTATAATTTTATATTATGATATATCTTATAGTTATATCCAATTTGGTTATATCTTATGGTTATATCCTTTAGTTATATCCAATTTGGTTATATCCTTTAGTTATATCCAATTTGGTTATATCTTATGGTTATGTCCTATAGTTATATAATATGGTTATATCCTTTAGTTATATACTATGGTTATATCCTATAAGTATTATGAACTTATTACTTATATACTATAGTTACGTATTATAGTTAAGTGTTACAAAATATATTAATTATATACTATGGTTATATCCTATAGTTATATATTATGGTTATATCTTATAGTTATATCTTATGGTTATATACTTATACCCTATAATTATATACTATGGTTATATCTTATAATTATATCCAATTTGGTTATATCATATCGTTATATCCTATAATTATATACTATGGTTATATCTTATAGTTATATCCAATTTGATTATATCTTATAGTTATATCCAATTTGGTTATATCCTATAGTTATATACTATGGTTATATCATTTAGTTATATAATATGGTTATATCCTATAGTTATATATTATGGTTATATCTTATAGTTATATCCTATAGTTATATACTATGGTTATATCCTTTAGTTATATACTATGGTTATATCCTATAGCTATATCTTATAGTTATATCTAATTTGGTTATATCATATCGTTATATCCTATAGTTATATACTATGGTTATATCTTATAGTTATATCCAATTTGATTATATCATATCGTTATATCCTATAATTATATACTATGGTTATATCTTATAGTTATATCCAATTTGATTATATCATATCGTTATATCCTATAGTTATATAAACTTATTACTTATATACTATGGTTATATCCTATAAGTATTATGAACTTATTACTTATATACTATAGTTACGTATTATAGTTAAGTATTACAAAATATATTAGTTATAAAGTATAATTATGCATTATAATTAAGTATTACGTACTTATTACTTATATACTATAGTTATGTATTATAGTTAAGTATTACAAACTTATTACTTATATACTATAGTTACACAATATGGTTAAGTATTATATGAACTTATTACTTATATACTATATGTATGCATTATGGTTAATAGTTATAAACTTATTACTTATAAAGTATAATTATGCATTATAGTTAAGTATTACAAACTTATTACTTATATATTATAGTTGCTAAAGTTTCTATTATCGTTTTTTGGCTTTTTGGAGGGGAAAACGATATCCGTTTTGGATGTATTTTATATGTACGGACTCGTATTAAAATTTCATACAAAATTATAGTAGAAAATACCAAAAATTTTCACTACAATGTACTATATGCCGGACACGAAATTGTAAAAAAAATGAGTAGGAATGCTTCATTTTTTGGGCTTTTGGATGGACAAACGATGTCCGTTTTGGACGAATTTTATATGTACGGGCTCGTATTGAAATTTTGTACATGATTATGAAAAAAAATGCAATTTTGAAAAATAATAATTTAGTGCCTATACGCTTACCTTAAGCGTGTGCTTTTAAACTTGAAAAAAACAAACAAAACTACACACGTGTAAGAATCGTAAGCTTTATTTTCAAACATAAAATAGCGTCCATATAAATAAAAATATTCGCGTGTATTTAGCCCTTACATGGTAGGAGTCCGGCAATAGTTGTTCCTAATCAGTGGTTTGTTGTTCTCGTGTGAAGACAAAAGGGATATGATCGAGGCGAGCGTTTCTTCCTCTGCATCCTCACCGCTCCTGCAAGCCAACCGGGAATCCGTTGAAGAAGCACACCGGACCACGACATCCAATGCGGAAGAAGATCCTGGTTGGTATTTCTGGCGAAGGAGGGAGTTCGTGGAAGAAGCCACGATTCAGCTGCAATTGGCCGGCCCACTCGTCGCCGTCGGATTACTGACCTTCTCCCTTCACATAATCTCCCTCATGTTCGTCGGTCATCTCGGGGAGATTGCTCTCTCCGGTGCTTCCATGGCCATCTCCTTCGCCTACGTCACCGGCTTCAGCTTGCTGGTAATTCAATACAATTTGTTGTGCGTTTTCTGATTGATGTTCGCTGAAAGGATTAGTGTTTTGCGAGTAATTGATTTGATTGACTAGCGTTTGCTTTGCTGCCAAACTGCTTGTTAGAATTTGTTTGATGTTGAAATTATTCGTTCTATTTGGGATTGGAGCTGGGAATGGAGAATCTGTATACTAGTACAGGTCAAAGGAAATTGGAACAGGGTTGAAGACTTTGTGTTTGATAAATTTAATGTAAGGGTTTATGTCTTGTGGATTTGAACTTTTCAGTGTGGGGTCTTCAGTTCAGGTGGCATTCGGTAGAGGGTAAGGGAATCACGAATGGTGTTGTTTGGTTAGTGTTACCGATTTTCTGAACTTCATTCTCTAAACTCCATTAAATTGGGTTGTGAAACTTATCTCACGTGTAAAGTGATATTAATATGTTTGACACTACACACTCATATAAACCGAGTTCAGAATCCATACATATTCAATCTCATTCATGAATCCAAAGTGCAACTTGATACCTCAACTTTACATATCAGTATGACACGACCATTCATCTGCCTATAAGTTCTCATTGTGACAATGGTTGTATTTTTTTGTGCTTTGAATTAGCTGGGTTTGGCGAGTGCGTTGGAGACCACATGCGGCCAGTCTTATGGTGCAAAGCAGTACCATATGCTAGGAATTCATACACAACGAGCCACACTCATCCTTTTGCTTCTTTGCATTCCTCTATCTTTCATATGGGCAAATGCTGAATCAATTCTTACCGCACTCGGTCAAGATCACTACATATCAGCAGAGGCCGGAAGCTACGCCTTTTCTATGATTCCGGGCCTCTTTGCATATGGCATTCTTCAGTGTATGATCAGATTCTTACAAACTCAAAACATAGTCTACCCAATGATGGTGAGCTCAGCAATTACCACTTTGTTACATGTATTTGTTTGCTGGATTTTGGTGCACAAATTCAGGTTTGGGAGCAGAGGAGCTGCTGTGTCAACTTCTGTGTCTTATTGGGTAAACATGTTATCATTGGCGTTGTATGTTAAGTACTCACCTTCAGTCTCCGAAACTTGGACTGGGTTCTCAAGAGCAGCCTTTTCAGATATCCCTGCTTTTGTCAAACTTGCAATACCTTCAGCTCTAATGGTGTGGTAAGTCCTTACCTTTCAAGTTTTTCTATGTACTCGCTTCTTCAGAGACTATTTCAAATTTGAAGCAAAATGATCCTCAATAAATTAGGCCAAGAGAAAAAAAAAGATTTACAACTTGCAAACATTAGTTTGTGTTTAGTGTTTCAATTTTGACAGATAAAGTTTGCATGTTACACATATCTCTATCCCAAGGAGAGGTTAATCATTTCATTGATTTGCACTACCTGAATCAGCTTGGAAATGTGGTCATTCGAGATGATAGTTCTGTTATCGGGTCTTCTTCCAAACCCGGCTTTAGAAACTTCAGTGCTTTCAATCAGGTGATCATTATGAATGTATCTATACATATTAATTAAACCAAAATACTAGTTAAACTGCATTACGCAAACATAAATATCAGAAATATTTATAAGTGGATATTTTCTTGCTCAGCCTCAACACCACGTCAACTGTTTGGGTGATCCCTGAAGGTCTAAGCGGTGCTGTGAGGTTAGTTTATCTATGTTTTCCTCCTGTTTAGGCTCAGCTACACTAGCCTTCCTAACAAGGTATCTTAAGATACATACCAATTGTCCTACTCTGCCAGAGGAATGCATACTGTACACACTTTCTGATAAAAACATACGTTGTATATCTACTTATGTATCTTATAACAGTTTTGAAACAACTAGTCCAGGTGATTTACACCGGTTGTGCTATTTGTAAGTTACCTCTTATATGTGTTTCTGTTTATTGGGTCAGCACTCGGGTGTCAAACCTATTAGGTGCTGGTCGTCCAAGAGCTGCACGGTTGGCTGGAAAAGTTGTTTTATTGATGACAATGACCGAGGCCATTGTGGTCGGACTGGTCCTAGTTCTGTTGAGGAATGTTTGGGGTTATGCTTATAGCAGTGAGATGGAAGTGATCAAATACTTGGCTACTATGATGCCATTACTAGCTATAACCAATATCATGGATGGTCTTACATGTGTCCTTTCTGGTAACCTCCCTGCCTTCATATACTTCTCAATGTTAGTACTTAGCTGAAGATTTGTATTTTCTAACTCTTATTCATGCCAAGGCATAAGGCAACGCTGCTCATCAGTTAAAACTTAAAAGTGCTTGGGAGCAGTCCTGCAGAAGGCTGTCTTCATATAATATTGATGGGTAATGTTGTTTAAAAGATTAAAGGGTAAATTTCACAAAACCAACCCAAATTTAGACCACTTTGCATAAAATCACCCTTTTGCAAATTTAGAATTAGATTTGATGACCCAAATTTATCCATGTTTTATTAGTGTTTCAACACCCACAAATTTAACTTATAAAAACGTTAATAAATAGCATGAAAACAAAATATCGCTTCTGAACACATATCTACCATTTTTTGTTTGTTTCTAATAAGTGACTAGTAAATACATTTTTTCAATCTTTTTTCCAAGGTGTAAATGAGGGTAAAAGAGGCACAAATGTTCAATAGCTAAACAATCAATGGATAAGAGGTGTTCAAGTACAATTTTATTTACAAAGAGTGGTTTGCGCAAAGTGATATAATTTAGGGTGTCTTTATGTAGTCTACCAAAATTAAACTACTAGCATTACTAATATAAAATGCTATCATCTTGCAGAAGCAGCGTAATTCTCGCATTGGTTGTATCTAGCTTGTTACTTATAATTGTTCATCGATCCGTCCTATCAGGTATCGCGAGGGGGTGTGGTTGGCAGAAGATCGGTGCATTCATCAATCTAGCGTCATTCTACATCCTTGGCATTCCCTCTGCTATTCTTTTATCGTTTACTTTCAAAATTGGGGGAAGGGTAAGATCAGTACACATATACTACATACTATTTCAGCTTCTCCCCCTTTTGGAAAACTAGTTTGACAGAATTTAACAAATGTTAGGGCCTGTGGCTGGGAATCATGTTTGCACTTCTCATACAAGTGACTGCTCTATTGGCCATCACCATCCGCACAAACTGGGAGCAAGAAGTAAGACTGAACTCAACCCTTCAAGGATGCAACTTTTGTGTGTTCTATCACTTTGTTGTTGGTTAGTCTTAGGGTTTGTTTGGATTACGCATTATCTGGCATTATAATGCCAAAAACGGGCATTATAATGTCGTTTTTGGCATTATAATGCCAGTTTTTGACATTATAATGCGTAATCCAAACAAACCCTTAGCTGATTGTGATAATGCTGACCCTGTGTTCAGGCCAAGAATGCAGCACAAAGGATACGTGATTCCAAGTTTTCTGCAACAGCGATTCCATGAAATTATACGAATTGTAGAGAGCCAGTTGGATGTTGTCGAGTGCTCAACCTTCGACACACACTCAGAGGTGAGAAGCAGAACTAGTTGCAAGAAATTTTATGGTGCCTCTTGTTGGGCCAAAATGATAAAAGCTTGGCATAGATGACACTGTAGTAGGCCATAAAAAATATTGTAGATACATTTTTATAAAAAGAATCCTGTATATACATTTCAATATTACATCTGATCAATTTGGTTTTAGATGGTAATCAACCAGCTAGCTAGCTCAATTCAGACGTTTATGCTTTTGGTGCATTTTGATATTAGTTGGTTATACTGGGACTGGCTGGAGTCTGTTTAATAGTTACAAGTATCATGTGCAGTAGCTGTCTGGTAAAAGCAATTCTTGCATCTATCATCAAATTCCTCTCTTCTCCAGCATCCACAGCAACGCATTCAATTTGTTTACTTGTAAATCTCTGTTCTTTCTTGATCAATTAACGAATCCCTCTTTTCCTTGATTTCAATTGATTCGCTTATATCTTTCTGCAGGCAAATTAGTTTCATTGTCGCTCTTCCTGCTGCTATCACCTCTAATTAAAAGTCTGGCGAGCTGAAGTTGGCGGGAACTGATCGATGTTACATCGAAGTAATTAAGCTCCATTTGGCTTCTCTCCTAGTAGGCTACTGTAATTCTTCTCCAACACCTGAAAAGATCCAAGCTCAACTTTGATTTATGAGCTGTACACTTTCTCCTACCTGTCAAGTGACTATTTGAGTAGTCTCGTACTTTTTTTACGTGGTTCGTGTACTTAAATGGGATTGATATTGTTATAATACTCTAAATCAGTAGTTTTAATTTTATTTCAATGCTTACACTTATTCTTACACTATATATAAATTAGGAGAGATATTGAA